>OZ023151.1:9409934-11809934 GCA_963675895.2 Styela plicata | reverse complement strand
AGTCAAGATAGAACAGCAAGAGCTATTTACGTATCAGAGATATTACAAAATATAGTATTCATTATTTATCTGTCGCTTATTCTAAAATACTACGTATTTTAAATTTCGCACATATTTCTCAAAAATATTTCAATGTATCTTTATCTAAAAAGATTCGGTACTTCCGGCGTGCACTTTTTTTTTAAAACTTTATATCAAAAATAATATGGTCATTTTTGATTTGTGCGACTCCCTTGCTTCATCATTCATGTTTTTACTGGCACCCATTTTAGTGTAACACGTGTGACCTTTTGGATGCGGTTGACCTAACCAGAGTTATTACACTTCGGGTTGGACGGTGGACCCGGATTAACGACCCGACTTGCCGGGACTCTAACCGGAGATGTTCAAAATTGCCAATGCCTTGCCAAAATGATAACTACTGTAGGCCCCGCACGTTTTCAACAACGACCATTATGCCGTTTTAAGCTGCTGCCGAGCAACTTGACCGGGTTAATTCTGTCACTTAAAGATACGTTCCAGTATTCAGAAAGCCATAACATTTCCCCGACAGCACTTAAGGTAGCATCGGACACAAAGCCATCATTGCCTTGGTGGCGCGATCCATCTGTGACTCAAACTTGCACGCAATGTTTTTTTTTCGATTGGGATACGTACGCCAGGTCGATTACAAACACCGATTTGATAATTTATTTTGTTGAATATTGCAATATTTACGTATAGTGATTTTTTAGTCAAGTCAAAATCCCAAACTCCACGCCAAACTTGGACATCTTAGCTGACTTTAGATAGAAACTTTTTTCATCGAACTTCTAAACTAAATTCATTGGGCATGGTGCAATGCCCCTCTCGCCGACTAAAAATTAAAATGGCCTTTGAAGGGGTTTAAAATGCAAGAAATATAATTTTCGGCGCGATTATTTGGAATATTTTACGATGATATACGACAAAAAAGCTAATTCCAAGGGAATATTGCTTACCTACGCTCATTATGACGTCATGATATGATCTATTTTTTTACTCCCCCTTTTCAAGGTTCTGAATACGACGCTGTGAATTACCAAGAAGTGTAATTAATTTTGTTGGTCACAATTGGAAATAATGACCGGCATAGCAGGCAAATTTGGACTGGTACAGCACAAGTATATTTTTGAAATGTTACAATAAAGATACAGTCCCTGTAATATTTTTATTCAAATCGTAAACATTCATGTCAGGTAGAGGCATCAATGTGGTTTCCACGTCTTGACGAGATTTACTATAAATTACTAGAAAATACTTACATACTTGGTTGAGCGCTTCGATGATCGGCACTCGACAGGCACTTGGGCATTGAGCAGGAATCCGAGTAATGAATCTTGCAGGATCTTATCTGATTCGAAAGTTTGAGTCAGAAGATCCAACGAAATTAACGTCTCGCTTAATCACACTTGCAAGTAATGAGCGCAGTTTTCTGTTCCTTGTATGATGTAGGATGTTGTAGAACCTGAATTTTTATTAGCTATTCAATTTTTTTTACATCTTCGAGGCGCATATTTATATGCTGTAAAATAGGTATTAAACAGTACGGGAAAAAAGAATATAGCAAGCACTGGGTAAAAGGAGCATCCGAATAATTTCTAAACTTGGCTCTTGGGCGCCACTTGAATAGACCACTCTTATTAATTCGTCAGTTTAGCAATATTTCTTCAGTTTGAAATGCATTGCAAAATACTATTGGTATTGGAAAAATAGAAACATTTGCTATTTTGTTGATTCATGTTGTTGTTGATTCTTGTGTGTATTTACATGTTTTCTACATAGACCGGACGCGCTGTCAATTCACGTTTATGTGGTTTTAAATTGGTTGACCCTGAAAACGCATGATTCGAATCCCAAGATGGATGAGCTATCGTCGACGCACAATGGTTTTCCAATCAATGGTTACAGCTACAACCACCAATCAGAAACATCCGAATCGAACATACATCTCGCCCAGAATTTTGTATCTAAAAGTGGCATTCCAAGCCACACCAAATGTCTTGTTTTCGCCAAGCCCTGGAGGTAAGAGTTTTAGGATAGTCATGACGTATTTCTTATGTGTCGAAAGAGGCAACTAAAGGAGGCGCGGTTCATCTGTGGCTCATGCCTAACAAAATAAAAGTGCAGTCTGGGCCACCCTACCAGTTAAAAATTCTGATTGCAATGGCGTACCACGAACTCTCGCGCAGACATTAGTTCCAAGTGGGTGATAGATTTGTCTGACTATACGTTAACTAATGTTCCTGTATGGTGAAATTCTTTTTCTGTACCCGATGTGAAGATGAAGGGACGGAATAACTATTTGCTAGCGCAGTTGACAATTTCCTTCTCTGGAACCTCCGATTCCGGAAACAACTTATGGGAAGTATTGCGGAATCTATATGCGGCTCACCCACGACAGAAATTTCCATGAATACGATGATGAGCATTTGGATAGTGGCAGATAACACGATTAAATGTTGTCTTTATTTTGACCAATTTAAATATTGGTATCGAAATTGTCGGTGCGTGACAAGCCCTGCACCAGATTATCTTTCTTATCTTATTAGGAGCAAAATGATACATATTCTATCTCAACTGTGTCTCCATTTCTCATTTGATGATGACGAGCATTCCCAAGTGTTTCAGATTTTAAAGAAAATTACCTTCCCTCTACCAGAAAAAAAAAATGTTTAGACATCTTGGCGGAGTACATTCGTGCTTTAGAATCTGGGGACGCAAGAGTCTGAATCCGAGTACTCCGACGAATTTAAAGGCGTTTTCGTGATTCGGCCGAGGCCGGACTATGCTGATGCTCGGCGTCAAGTCCAAGGTTTGTGACACCACAAATAAGTGTGCTGCTGTTGCTCGCTATCTAATAAGGATGTAGACTTCTTACGATTTTCAGAATTCATGTATGATGGGTATTCGGAAAATTTAAATCGGGATACGATTCAGTTATGTCGATAATTTATGTTAGCTTTTCGTAGATTTTTCACTATTTTACGCTCGCCGTGATTTTTTGCTGTTCCTGAACCTTCTGGCGCCTATTTCCTGACTAAAAATCTTAATTTAAATGAAAGGCCCGAGCTATTCGGTTTCGGCGGAGTCTCTTTCTAAATACTAGGTACTCAGTCAAACAGAGTACTGCAACGCTTGCGACATCCCTAAATAGTCGTCGTGAAGCAACTCCTACGTGGCGAAAAAGGAACCAATGACGCAGTACATGATTTTAGTAGGATCCAGGTCAGATACATCTTACTTCACTTTATTATATAGGTTCAATTCTGTTTTGTCCAAGGTTAAAAGCGCAGTTGCTGGTTCTATATTCTGTCGCTGCCTTTCGCCCATAAAAACACAGCAAATTCAGTACAAACCATAATTTCTATAAATTGAAGAGCATTTCATGATGGTACTTATCCTATCCCAATCTATGTCTCAATACTCCTTTTCTCGGTGAAAAACCATTAAACATGACAAAATCATTTATTGCACACTTTTTGAAAACAAAATTAATTAACACAACTGATGATTTCAAACAGTAAGACTTTAATAGTATATTAGCTAAAGAATGTAATAAAAAAAAATCGAAGTAATATTTTACCACTAAATATTCAAGACAGATAATTATGAGGAAACATGTTTTGTTAAGCACGAGTCACTGATGGTTCGCGCTGACGAGGCGCGGTCCATCAGTGACCCATGCTTGACAAATTGAAATTTCTTATTTGAACTCGCTAGATCCACTCAATCACAATAAAATTGTTAAGGCATCATTCCAGCATGGATCATACGCCACAGGTAAATCGTGTCACAAAGGTGTTCACTCTGATAAAACACAGCCTGAACTTGCCACCGAGTTTAAAATCGACACTCATCCAAAAGTCTCATTCTCAAGTCTTACTAAATTTAAATTTTTTACAGTGAGAAGTAAGTAAAGTCAAAAATAGAACTTGATGGGTTAGGTGTTACCATACAAAGAAAAAGGACAAATGGCACACTAACCCTTTTTTACGAAATAAACAAATTTGAAGTTGATAGGAAGGGCCAGAATTGGCATTCTCAGATTCTATATAAATTTCGTTTGATATTCGCGAGACTGTTGATTATTTAGAAATATTAAAGAAAATATGGATAACGTAATTTACCATAAATCAACATTTTCTGCAAAATCTTATGCAGGTAAAAACCTACGAATATCCGGTTCAGAAACATTTGCTATAAGGCAGAAAACCAAATACACAGTAAAAAAATTACTATGGTACGGTAAGAATGATATCTTGAGCTATAAATCGATAAAAACTTTTGAAATATGCACAAGAGCGAAACACGATTGGCCTTTTTGCCCAACCCAGTCACAAATACTTCGTGCACACGTTTTATTTTAACAGGCTTTTAGAGTCAATCATTGATCATGATGATGAGGTATGTATGAATCTTGGATCGAAAAGTTGCATTCCTTATGTATGCATATATAAATTTCGTAAATGAACACAAACATGCAGTTCATTCTGGAGAGGATTGGACAATTTTAAAACTGAACACTAATAGCAGAGATCACAAAAACATCACCAAGCAAATTGGCTTATTAGAACGAATGAACGTTCTTAATAAAAATTTGAAACTTGAAATAAAAGCAGAACTAATTTTTAATATAATACAAATGATAATGTTACAAAACAGTGGATCACTTTAAGTCTGTGCTGTCATGCACAGGCTTGTAAGAAACTTGAATTTCGGGCAGATCTGATCAGAGAAACAAAATCTTGTTTTACTTTGGATAACTAACACTTCTGTGCCGGAAGGCAAAAAGGTTTAAAACTATCAACATTACGTCAGTTACAAAACTTTGTACGAAGAATTTGGCATGATCAACAACACTATCAAATAGCAGTGTTGATGATTTTATAAGTCTCATTTCATTTGAGAAGGTCCTTTGGTCTGGACTCTGAGGTCTTCATGGCCCAACAATTCTGTTGAATTGTCATAAGCCATGAATTGCTTGGGACACATTAACATGAAAAAATACTAGTGCTTGGGAAGAGGAAGTGTTTTAAATAACTGACCTGTTACAGGACAAACATATTTATTACTTCCACAATGGGTATGAACTGCAACACCATTAGGATAAACGACACAATCAGAATCTTGAAAAAGTCGATTGCATACTTGACAAATTTTATCTTCTGAAATACGCACACTGGTATTTAGAATATCAATATTTTCCTTTTTAGTATTATTGTTCTCACATTTCTCGAGCATCAGTTGCAGGTGGCTGGTATGAAGATTATACATTCTTAATCGCACAGTGCGACTCAAAAATTGATGAAGAAGTGATACTGACCAGGCTTTTGGAAGCACATTTAATACTCGTTGAGCATCATAATATTCCGCATGCTTATTCAAAATATCAACAACAGCCATGGCAGACTTATTACTCCTCGATTCTGTTGTAACTTTTGATAAGTAGACTGAAAGTAAATTTTGGAATAGTTGTTTTCTGCTTTCATGATCTGTGCTTTGTTCCATGCAGTACTCCTCAGCAGCTTGCTGATCTTTCATTCTGTTGACAAGCAAATCCAAAGCTTTTTGATGTTCTCCCAACTTCCCATGCAATATGACACATTCCGCATACAAATCTGTATCCCTCACTTTACCAAGAATTAATGTGATTCTATAAAGATTTGAAACTTTCAAAAGTTTCTGGAGTTTTTCTCTTGCTGCGAATAGTGATTCCTCCTCCGTTGATTGTTCTTTAAGCTTCAACACAGTTTCTAAATATAAAACGGCAAGATGAGTGTGATATTTCTCCTTCTGTATTCTGCAAACAAAAACCAAATGCTCCAAATAGCTAACAACCGGCTCATGATAATGGTGTAGAAAATCAATAACATCATCAGCTTTCAAACCAAAAGCAGAAGTGGATCCAGCAGATTCTGTTGTCATTGATCCTTCATTTATCTGTGGAGTGTATTTAGTGAACACTGAGACACCTACGTCTTGATCTAGCTTGAGAATCCACTCAGCATGTTTCCACAACAGTTTGAGATTTGTACAGTATCTTCCCAGTGCTTCCGCCACAAATGAAAGACTTGGAAAATCAACATCTATCTTTGATCCATTTGATAACTCTTTCCATTCATTCATTGCACTATCAAGATCATCACTCAAGAGATAATACATAGCTTTAGCATGAAAGCAGTGATGTTCGTCTAATACTTCACAAATCTCCTCAGAATATTCCTTAAACTCATGAAAAAATGATGATTTTGCCAAAACCGACTTGGACACAGGTTCATGCTGTCCTTGGAACAACATCATTAAATCATCTGTCATGTGTTGTTTGGCAAAAACATTGATGCTGGAACGAAATATGTCGCTGCGATATTGTGGAGTTTCCTGCAGAGATTGGTTGGACTCTCTATTTTCATTGGAAGATATTGGAGTAAGTGAATGCCTGAGTAAATATGAAGCTAGAAAAACATAACACCTTGCTATATAGTCATCAGATCTGGAGCACATTGCTGTCACATTTGGTATGTTATGGTATGGGGGAACGTTACGAACAAAACTGGAATCGCTAGGCAGTATAGCAGGATATAATGATATAACTTCTCTGATATCAATAATTCCAGAATCAAACATGGCTTCTGCTTCCTCAAACTTCAGTTCAGAAAAATGCACAAATCCAGCTTTTCGGTATGTTGTTTGCATCATATCCCGAAACTGCTGTCGAGGCATGCATTTACGACATTCCTTTGCTAGTTCCATAGCTTGTTCGACCTTCATTTCACTTAATAGGTCTGAAATCTGTTTGTCAAATGGTATCAGGTTCAAAACAAATATATCTTTTGTTGTGCAGACAAGAACCTTACCACCACTTCTCAGTAGAGTCAAACCACCTTGGAATGGGATTGTCTGCTTTTGTTGTTGATCAACAATGCTGTGAACGGTTATGAAGTCTTCATCCATAGCAACAACGTATGGATGCATGAAACATGCTTGATGAACTCCTGAAGACCATTGCAGAGGAGCACGTTGAGATATTCCAGCAGATGTAACAAATACACCGAGGGCATTAGGAGCAGCAAGCAAAAATTCTGCAGGAGCAACCCGGTGAACAAACAGCTTGTTTTCTCCAGCAGGCAACAACTCTTGTCGTGAATTCGAATCAACATCAAGCATGAAATAACCGGAGCTAGTACCAACACACATGTAATGACCATCTAAAGCCAGACTACGAGGATGTTCTGGTAATGAAATTTCCTTTAAAGGGATAATGTTGTTCTCTTGCACCTGATATAATTGCACAGTCTTTCTCTTCACATAAGACACGCAAACTTCGACTGAGAATGGATCAGCATGTACAGGGTGATCGTTCACGTAGAAGCGGTTTACATTTTTTAGTTTACTAAACATAGCGAAAGAAGGGCTCAAATCCAGCATACTATATGCTTGAATCTGACCATCTGAATTGAGCAGTAAACATTTCAACTCAGTGGCAACTTTGATTTGCACAATTGGTTTCTTTGTAGGAATCCTTTTCTGAGTCTGGAGAAATGCTGACACCGGAGTATTTGCTGAATTATTGGCATTGTTTTGGGCAACATCTTCAAGCAATAAAAAATGGTAAAGAGTACCATCGTTTGCTCCAGCATAAATATTTTTTCCAGATATTTCCAAGGATTCGACAGTTATTTTGGGTTTATTCCCCATTATATTTTCCCTTCCAAGCAAGAGTTGTAAGTCAAATACTTTTCCCGACATTTTCAAAATATGTCTATAATTATCACCAACTGCTAATACATTGAATAATCTGTTACACTTTAAACTCTAAACATTGAAATAGACAGAATATCAGTCACTCTAACACACCTACCTGAAGAAAATTGGGATTTCACATAATTCAATACCATATTTCCAATTATTCCAAAAAATCTATGCTGGAAGCGTTTCACACTAGCCGGGGAGGCGATGCCATATGCTTGCAGGCTTGGCCACATCGGCTCACTCAGCACCATTGTTTGGGAGACTCGCACTTGTACTTAAGTCAACTTTTTCAATGACTTCACTCTAGTTTTCTTAGCTAAGTAACTTGAAACATACTGGACTTGACAAAATGCAGTGCAGACTTGACAAAAGTTTAGCCAGAGTCTGCAAATACCTTTTGAAAGTTTAAGTCGTCTGCTGCTGCTTGGCTTGTCAGAGAAGAAATCGTGCCTCCCAGAAGGAACAAAACATGCAATGTGCCCTTCTGTAAAATCTATGTTTGTACACCCAATAATAATCAGATGATTCAAGTGGGTACTAATTATAAAGAGAGAAATGTCAAATTAATCTGTCACTGCTGTTGAATAGATTCGAATATCAACTCGTGACTCGACTTAGAACTTGTAAATGTATGGATCGACTTGACTTGCAACTTGAAAGTACAATGCCTAGAAATTCTAAATTTGAATTTTGGTAAGACTTGGGACTCGTCTGCAAAACTTGTATTCTTCGAGCCGGCTTGACTGAGGACTTAAGGTAATGTGACTAGTTCCCAACACTGCTCAGCACTAGCTTGGATGAAAAATTTTGCTATTTCCAATTAGTGTGATTGACATTCACAGTCCAGGATTATGGTCAACTTTACCAGATCAGAGATTTGCTCTATTTCGCTCACAATAACATTGAAATACTTTTGTGTGAATAACAGCAATAAATTTAAACAGAGCTTCAAAATCATGTCTACACTACTGCTATTGATTGATGGCCGAGATGATTTTAGCGTATTTATTTTTAAAAAAATATGTGAATCGTAATGTTTTTTCATTCCCGAATATAACCGGTAGCAGAATTATCCAACGCAAAATTGGGTAGGCTACAGTTCAAGCTACCTTTGACCCACTCTGATAAGCCTGGACGGTTTGATTGAAAGCAGTGCTAAATTGAGCTCACTGAGCAAATGTGAAATCGTACTTGGAAGCATAAATAAGCAAGAATAAATATAAGAATGAAATGATACCATCAATCAGTAGTTCACTTTTATGATCACAGCATTTGTTACAACCATGTGATGATTGTATCCAGAGTTACACATACATCATACTGCATAGTAGACTGGAAGAGGTTAAAATTCTTTAATTCTTTCGTGGAATCAAAGCTCACAGAAAAAGCGATGTGCGCGGCATGAACTCTTTACAAAGATGCCATGTACATTTGAATATGCCACATTCTGCAAATTCGTGAGATCCCGCAATTATTACCATGTTTTGAACGTCAATCCTAACCACAATTATTACCATATTTTGAACATCAATTCTAGCCGTAATTATTACCATATTTTGAACGTCAATTCTAGCCGCAATTATTACCCTGTTTTGAATGTCGATCCCTAGCTTGTCCATATAACTTGCAAGCTTTTCTTTGTCTAGACCGTAGAGCTTCCATATAATTGCATATTCCTATCTATGAGAGATAGATAGTGCGGCTGTATCATTACCATTATCAGAAATGGCGAATTCCAAATATTTCCATATTGCGATACATTATGAAAAAACAATTTTGAATATGAATGTTGTAAAAATTTTAAATTCAGCCACACGTTTGATGAAACGTATCAACTTTTTTGAAGAAAATATAAATTATCAAATCCAGAAAAATTTAATTATATTTTTTGGCGATTCTGTCCGCATTTATGCAATAGAAATGAAATAATTTTATAATCCACTTTTCAGAAATATAACTAAAAACAAGAATTTTACTATTTGAAATATGTTAATTTTCGAATGTCTTCAAATATTCGATTCGTTCTGCATTTTGGACATTCCTGGCCAATACATTTAGGAATCTTCGTTGGCATGTGATCCGATCGTTTCATCCTAATTGACTATCTAACTGTACTGGTTAACAAATATCATTTCTAGCCATATTCTCGATCCCCTATTATGTTTTAACGGGAAGAAAATAGTGGTATCTTATAATTGAATGTTTTATATAGCTAATGGTAGAATGGGGTTAACTTAATCTGTAAAAGCAGGAAGCGTTGGGAATATGCCCCAGGCTACGCATTTCTGATTGTCATGATGAGAGTTCGAATCCTGTGATGATTATAAGAGATTGGTCTGCTGGACATCTCACTGGTGCACGGTGGTTCATCTAAGCACTGTTTATGGCTTCCTCCCCCCACCAGACCCATGCACAGGAAATATGAGAAATATACTGTATAACAAGCCAAAACCTTCACCATGATTCGGAACTGGTACAGTACTGTTCCGGTAGTCACCGGAACGTGACCGAACCAGTCAACGCAGAATTTTAGGAGAATTTGACAAGATTCCATTTTTTCCCAAAGCCACCGAAGTGGTTGGAATTGCATTGGAATAATAATTACAGACACCTTTCAAAAGGCACATTTTGAGCCGTTGTGCGACTCCCCGATAAGAATGCTTGTAGTCCTACCGAACTTGTCTATGTTAGACAGGATATAATTTAATTCTTATCCTGCAGGAGAGAAAGGCAGAGGGTAAGGCTTAACCACGATTTTTTGTCTAAAAACAATCAAGAGCAAATTTTGTTCAAAGATGACTGAAACATGTGTGAAAGCATTCACTATCAACAATTTTAATTTGACAAATATGCATATCAAACCAATATTTAGCAATGAAATTGTGAGCTAGGTACCGGTATATAAATCAGTACACCGGTAGATCGCATTAACGTATTATGTGTTATTATAAATTTCCGGTATAGGCCTCTTAACAAATAAAAATTGTCAATCAAATGTTTAACTTTTATGTTTGAACAGGAAAAAAGAAATTTCTCAGTATATTGAAGAAAAAAATATTGAACATAGTCTACTACATTTTTTTAGATGTCGTATATTGGTATAACGTCAGATATTCTGATCATACATTGACTATGCTTGAATCAAGCCTTTAATAAATGACTCATGCAGCGCAAATAACAAAGTTCAAAGTCAAATTAGAACAATATAATTTAGAACTGTTCTTAAAATAAACTTTTCAAATTATAGAAGAAACATATTATAACTTAGTTACACATTCCTAATATTGCAAAAAAGATCAAATTGGGGTGCCTGGTCAGCTCAATCGTTAAAGCGATGGAAATAAACTTCGAGCTACGCATCCCTAATCGTCAGGACGCAAGTTCGAATCTCGTGAGGGATGATTGACGTTACATGCGAGAGGTCTGCTGGACGCCTCGTCGGTGCACAGTGCACGGTGGTTCACGTAAGCGCTGCTTACGGCTTCCTCCACCCCGACTCGGAACTGGTATCTGCACGAGAGGTCTTGGTCCGTCATATGGTTAAGCTGTATTCTCAGCTTTCCTCTCCCGCAGGATAAAAATGATATCCTACCCTACTCAGTACTGCACAAGTATTATGTGAGCAATCACACCTCACCTACCATATCCTGTTGGGACACCCGATGGCTTTAGCATTGACAGCAGCGGGCTAATGAATCTTCCTCCGACCTTTGACCCCTACATTTTTGGGAGATGGGAGAAATTCGATGGGATATTTTAAAAATATTACCTGTTGCAAAATACTCATTAAAAAATTGTTACAGAGCGGACACCAGTTTTGAAATTTTTTTGCATCATTAAAGTTGCTGCGAAAAGTTTGCACACATTGAAACAATTCGTAAAGCGCAGAAAGGAAATGCAAAGCTTGATGAGCTTCCATGATTTACCTGGTGATCTTTTTTGATGAAACCAACTGATGATATAGCTGGCTTCGTATCAATAAAAAAGTCACTGAAATGTTCAGAGATTACTCCAGTTCACTAATTGGATTTCAAAGTTTCGCAGGTATAGCATCCTTAATGAGTATGGATTGGTATTTGCTAATATATATTTTAGTAGGTTGTCAATCAGTACTGTTAAGCTTTAAAATACTTCAGTCCAGAAATACTCATAAATATCTAGATTTCATTTGTATTGCTTCACTGGAATTATTTAAAAAATATCTACATGCTGTTGGTTCCAGTTTATATCCATGCCAAAATATAATTTGACTACTAGGCCTCAAATTTTGCAAGCCCATACATAATATTATATTGGCATACATAAGCCACAAGTGAACCTCACCGTGTTGGCGTAATTCATGAGCGGGTTTCATCAACCTGTTAGGCAAAGAACAAGATCTACTGAAAAATAATGATCAGTTTTACTGTGATAATGATACAACTCATTTGTTTTTAAGTGTATGTATTCATGATATTAACATATTTTCAAAGGCTGTGATACAACCATTTTTTTTGCAAAGGAAAGAAATCAGCATGGGAAATATTCCGTTCCCACCTCGAAGTGTTTGGAAAGTTGGGAGACCATTCAGAATCTACTAGTGGTGACATGGAGGGATTATCAAGATCTGTGGTCAAGCTACAGTCAACTCAGTAAATGCAGAGATATATTTACATTTTCATCTTGGTCGACTCGACTCTCCAATAAAAAGCTTCCTCCCATAAACCACTGTCTGGAGCACCACATTAATAAAGCCTCATAATAAGCCTTTCTTTGGAAGAGTTGCTTTAAAAATAACATAGGTGCGCCATGTTGGAAGGAAGTTGATGAGGAAATATATTGGATGGGTTCAAAGGGTGCACAACTCAAGCTTGTTAATGCAAGAATGGATTATTGTGCACTCAATTGTGCATCTATTAAAATTGTACCAATGCGGGTGTACAACTTCAGGAGTCGAATGTAATTGAAGAGGATATGATTGCCACTTGAAAAATAAAAGTCAGAAAAGTTCATTTGAAAATAAGGAATTCACTGTACCAGAAGACGAAGAAGAAGTGTTATCCAAAAGAAGTGTTTTCAGAATATCCTAGTTTGAAAATTTCAGATATCCTAAAGAACTCACGGATGACGAAGAGATACAGGTACAATATAATGTATAATCACTCTTGAGTCCTGAGCATGAATCTCCTCGAATGGTTAGGCTTCAGTAGGTGATATCCCCCGCAAAATAAACCAAAAGTTTCATGGAGTGGTTAACAGAGGACCGATTGAAATATCATCTTTCAATTATCCAATAACTAAAAGAAATATTGGTACCATGATTTCAAAATTGAAGGCTAAATATATACGCGATTGTGCCAGTTCATGGTGTTAAGGAAGCGATAATATGATAGATTAAATGGCGAGGCGAAATACAAAGCCAAGCAGGAGCTGAACACGTGATATACTCTCCGGGATCAGAATATACGACTTGAGAGATGGCGGTTCAAAACACGCTAGGGTTGGTGAACACGTAGAATATAGTTTAGGTTACACGCCTAAAATTGAATATAAATCACCCGTGCAAAACAGACCTATAATGATCGGTCACAATCTCTCAAAAAGCTTCCGCAAATAGTACTTCGTATTGGGTAGGAAATTAAGTTTCGTGGTCCTTCACTTGATGCGTACAAGACAAAGCCAGATAAATTTAGGCAAATACTGCGTTGACCTTTGCTCAATGGCCAACGACGTGCCTTGGTTTTGTTCACACCGAACGTTCCAACGCAATCACTGGTTGAAATATTTTGTTACTTCATAATCACGAAAACTTCGAGCCGATTCCCGAATTTTTGTACAGGTATCTCACGATAAAATAAGTTTGCTTAAAATGTCTGATTCACAGTCGTATCATATGCATAAGATATATTGCCCAACGTAAGCTAATCTGAACCGCAGACAGACTAACCAACAAAACATAACCACGTATTCACAAAACAACCTGCGTACCGGTAGTCTAACCCGAAAAACTTGATAGGGGCCCACCGGTAGCCCATATTCTGTCGGTCATCTTCATCGCTGTAAACTTGACATTGTGCAAAATTTCCATACATGTATGTTTTTATAGTCATTTATTTCGTCAAATGTTCATAAAAATATATGCCTACCGGTATTCGTGCACGACAAACATTGTTCAGTGATAGGCAATACAACCACATCGCAGAAAAATGAACGTCTACCAGTCACAGATTCAAAACACATAGTACTTCCTATGGTTTTGTCTAACTCCATACAAGTATTTTTCGCCAGAACCAGCCATCTTCTCGGCACGCATCAGTATCAGTGAAACATTCAGCAAAGCAAGCAAGAACAGATCCACGTCGCAATAAAAACAAAGGACAGCGATCATTCGCTGTTTCATAAGGAACAATGGCTAAATTATTAAGTATTTTGATCAATCTGGTAGATTTCAAATCGCTGGTTCATTGCTAACCAACAACGAAAACGGAATGCATGGCAACGGACAGCAGTAAAGTTCCCTCGCCTCCCAACTAACCAAGGACGACAAGTTAGAAAATAATGAGTTTATTAGTGCAACTTTCTTGGATTTACGCGAAGCTTTCGATACCGAAGACCATAATATTTTGTTAAAAAAAAATTATTATGGTATTCGAGGTGTAGCTTTCCCCCCCTTTTCGAAAGCTATTTATCAGGAAGACAGCAGTACGTGAGTAGTGAATCAAGCTACCTACCAGTATCTTTTGGTGTTCCCCAAGGATCCGGTCCCAGGACCCTGTCTATATTTAATCTTTGTCAACGACCTGCTGTATACCACCAATCAACTCTTAAGGCTTTTCGCTGATGACACGTGACTTTTCGAGAGATCTTCAACGATTATCGATCTCCAAAATCATGTCAACTCTGAAACGGTCAAAATGCATGGATGGATGGCATTTAACAAGCTTACTATCAACATTGAAAACTCAAAAACGTCCAAAGAAAAAGAACAAAAAAATTTCGCAGTTGCTAGGTTATCACTCTTGAAATATTTCATTCTTATAAATACTCAGGCATATTTATCGACGATAAATTAAAATGGGATATTCATATTGAGCACGTCACCAAAAAAAAAAAAATTCTAGAGCTTGTGGAATTCTATATTATCTAAGACCATATCTCCCGATTCACCCTTCGCATGATATATTTGTTCCCTTGTTCACTGTTATCTGCTGCAGTTTAGAATAGTTGCTTTGGGTACGACAGTCCAAAGTTTATTGAATAAAGTGATTGTTTTGCAATATAAAACTGTGTAAATTATTTCCAATTTTCATTACATAGATAGAATCGACCCTATCTATAAAAGTCTAAGCTTTCTCAAGCTAAAAGATATTCATGAAAATGAAATATTGAAACTAGTGCTTCAATATCACAATAATGATTTACCCAGAGCATTTGAGGGTTTTTTGTACAACAGAGTAATGTACACTGTCATTATTCTCATTCTTCTCCCAAAAATACATACTTTGTCCCTTGATACTTGCATTCAAGAACTCAGAATTCTTTCAAATATATGGGAGGTAAAATTGGAATAGGATTCCCCCTATTTATACAAAATATTTCCTACAATTGCTTAAAAAATTAAAGAACGAGTGGTCCAAAACTACTCGTCGTAGGACAAGATTGTGTTAATCTTAACTAGGGTTCAGTCTGAGTGGACTATACATAGTACTGCTCCATTTTTGGAATATATATGCCACCCAATATTCTTTCTAATATAACTGCATTGAACTTCAACTGGTACTTCAGCTAATTTTCTGTTCATCTGTTTTATTTAGTGCATATTAAAACTCCGAATTGTCCGCAAATTTATATTGCCTTAACATGCCAATAACATTTTTAATGACTATTTCATGATTCGGAACTGGTATCAGCTTGAGAGGTCATGATTTGCCATCTGGTTGACCGTATTCTCAGCTTTCCTCTCACACAGGGAGAATAACTAGAAATCGAATACACTTAATAAAAAATATACGTCATAATCATATCGAATGGTCCTGGTACCACAGTAAGTCAGTTACAGATTTCATCAGGGTACGAATTGACCTATGTACTATTTTTTCGGGTACGAATTGACGCATCAAAAACATACGGGTACGAATTGACCAGAGTACGAATTCACCTAACGAAGATTGTAATGGTTCAGGGTTGATGGATGAAATGTCTCGCGATAATGAGCAATATTCAGAATGTGTCAACCAACTATTATCAAATTCAAACGAAGATTTTGTCAAAGCGGCAAATGTTCTGATAAGAATTGCAACGAACATTCAAAATAATCCTGGTGTTGATAAGTATAGGTCTATACAAGTTGGTAGTCGAACATTCATGGAATCTCTTTTACCTGTCGATGGTGCAGTTCAATGTTTATTTGAAATGGGATTTTTGGAATCTGATAACAGATTCATTTATTCTTCAAATAGCGAACTAGAAAAATTGGTCGACATAAAATCACAACTTGAAAATGCTCTTGGCCAAAAGAAAAATATATCATCGACTTCAAAAAAGATCGAAGAAACGATTGAATTATCAATGCAGCAAATTTTGTCTTCAGAGGCACAGACTTACCGCAAATTATCATCTCATTTCAACCATGTCTTTATTTATGAAGATCAGCTATTGCAAGTTAAAGCTCGTTCTACGATCCCTGTTGAAGAGCTTGAGAACAGAGCACGCTCCCGCCACTCCAATTTTCCAGAATTTTCGAACTCCAGAAATAGTAAAAAAATGCGTTATCACGACTGCTTATTATTGGAATTATTAGATTGGTTTAAGAACGATTTTTTTACTTGGACAGATGCTCCTTCTTGTGCCACTTGTTTTAACAGCAAATCAATTTCAATTGGTATGCTTCAGCCAAATTCTGAGGAACTGAAGTGGGAGGCTGGGAGAGTTGAAGGGTATCGATGCAGCCAATGCCAGGGTATTATCAGATTTCCAAGATACAATCATCCAGAAAAACTGCTGGAAACAAGAACGGGAAGATGCGGTGAATGGGCCAACTGTTTTACACTTCTTTGTCGATCTCTTGATTTTGATGCAAGGCATGTGCTAGATTGGACAGATCATGTATGGACCGAAGTATATTCTGAAGCAGCTGGAAAATGGTTGCATTGTGATCCTTGTGAGAATGCATGTGATAAACCTCTCATGTATGAAAAAGGTTGGGGAAAGAAACTGTCTTTAATAGTTGCCGCTTCTCGTGATGAAATTGTTGATGTAACATGGAGATATACAAATGATATACCTGGTGTAATGTCAAGAAGAAAACTTATATGTAGAGAAAATTGGTTACGAGACAAAATATCCAAGTTTCAAAGTTCAACGATGGCATCCATGTCTCTTGATAGGAAAAAAGTGGTTGAAGAACGTCGTGTTCAAGAAATGATTGAATTTTTATCGCCGAATATTGAAAGTATAGGTGGCCTCAGTGGCAGAACTACAGGTTCACTTGAATGGAGAAAAGCAAGGGGTGAATTGGGAGAAAACACGGACACCGTTAAAAATGGAACCGAAATTATCCCAAATAAAAAAGAAATCGATGACCAAATTATTGAACTGAGATATTTTTCAGCTAAGGATCATTATGTGAGGAAATCTGTATCAAGTGCAATTCAGAACTGGCAATCTTATGTTCATTCACATAATTCTATACAGAGAAAAGTTGAAAATGACTGGAAAATGGTTTATTTAGCACGTTCTGAACAAACTGCAAATGCCCATATATCTTGGAAAATTGATCTCACAGATCTGAAGCTTGTGGCCAAAGAGATGAAATTATTAATAAATTCCACTGTTTTTCATTCAGGGGCAATTCGTTTTCTAATCTGTACAGAGAAAAGTTCAATCCCCGTAAGTGGGACAACTTTCCTCAATGCCGAAATCAGAGGAGCATCTGTAATTTCGATCCATGTGTTTCTATCGGGTGGTGATGGGGAAAATGCATGGCAACACACTCAACTGTTCCGCGAATCAATAAATTCTTCAGATGCGAAACCACAACTAGAAATAATTCTTCGTCTTGAAGAAAGATGAAATTGTTTTTAGAGCACTTGTTAATATTCCAAGAAGCTTTATTCAATTGTATGTAAAAGCAATTACAACCCGAATGTTAGAGCAAATACACCTCATTTCATGAAATAGTTGTCAAGACACGTTATGGACAACATGTATCGACGCATCCTCTGTAGAAGACTCTGAGGACACAGAATGTCAGCTATTAAGGCACCCGAATAAAAATGGTTCCATCGGAAGAAAATTTAACCAATGACAGCATTTCATAACAGATCTCCTCTTAGAAGAAGGAAATGTCCCGTTTTGAGTACCTAGTAGCCACCAAACTGTATAAAAAGGTTTAAAATCATCAATACTGCTATAAATAACGGTGTTGATGGTTTGAGCTGGATACCACTGATGAATTTTGCCACCTTTTTCGCATCACATTGAATTTTTTTACTTCAAGTTTTGAAAGATCAATTTTCTTGTTTCTGAGTGTTAACTTGGGGAAATACTTCATATTGACCAAAACAAAAAACAGTCCGCACGTTCTGCATGGACAACACTATATTTATATGAATGACAAATGGCATCAATAAGACTTGAAAATATTTATTAAATAATCAGCAAATACTCAAATGTCTATTAAGAAGCTGTCTTCGAACTGTATATTATTTCTCTTTTGTTCAGACGAAAAATTAATTTATTTCTGAGGTTATAAATTTGTATTCAGTTTATATATATGTTAGTATTTAACTACTTTGACATGTCTGCTAGGTACAGCTATCACTTTTACTGAGAAAATCTATAAATAAACTATAATATATTACAATTTATTTTTCATTGCATAGCTAACTGAAAAACTGTACTATAAAGCCAATCTGCAAAGAGCATGCACCAAATATTTGAGAATATTTCTCTATTTAAACACAACTATCCCCAATTTGTGTGGCGAATCTTGCATCAACTACATGTTTTTTTATTCTGAAATCTTTTCCTTAAGAGTGTTGGAGTCCTGTTTTAAAAATATGAACGATGCTAGCAGCACTGATTCAGAAGATTCTAGAACAGTGTCACTGTTATTGGCGATTCAAATTTTTTATCTTCGATATTCATCTTTTTGATAACCCCCCCTGATGGCAGCTACTTACTCATTTGAATAGCTTAAATTTTGCATGTATCCCGATGATTTGGTTCACATCTGTGATTACAATATGTATTGGATTCCAATTTCCAAGCATGTGAAAGAGATGAAAAGGCGCCTTGCAAAATCATAAAAGATGTTTGTGACAACTCAACAATGATATCGATCATGAGCTATCTAGTTCCAAAAGTTCGCCTATCGCGCAAATTAAATAGTACAATTTTGATGTTCCGCAGCTCGTAACATAAACGTTCAAAATTCACATATTTTTTTCCTGAAATTCAAATAATAATAGATTTCACCTGAGGTGTCAAAATAAACTACATCTAATATCACATTGGACAATGTCAAAGTCTTGAACGGGGCACAAATTGGCCCCACAGAAGACTCGATTGTAGGAAACCTGCACCATTGGTTCCTGTACCTTAGAGGTTAGCTTCAACAAAAATGTCTGGTTTTCAAAGAAGCGCAATCGTTTTGTGCTAGATTTTTCTAGGGGTGCTGTTTATGAACAACACAGAATTAAGTTTAAATCAACCATGATAACATTTTTAATTATCTCGGTAGATTTTTTAAGGGGTGCTTTATATGAACAACACACAATTAAGTTTAAATCAACCATGGCAAAAATTGTTTTCACTTTTTGTGTGTAGTGCTTTGAGACGCAAATCCCGTACTCGGAACCATGTGGTTACTAACAGTCCTTCTAACCCCTTCATACGAATGATGGTTCGGCCGCCAGTCAATTTGTACAAGTATGTTTTCAATGAGTTAATTTGTACCAGAAATATCAGTACAAGGGTCAATTCCTACACTGATCAAATTTGCATTGTTTATTGCGAAAAGTTGGGAATAATCGTTTCATCCCGTAGGATAAAATACAATCCCAGCCAGAAAAAGCAGGCATTTTAGTGGACTTGGAAAGTACCTGGATTTCAAGTGCCTATTGACAGTGGAATGACTTCGCGAATTTACTTTAAGCCACAGATTGCAAAATCTATGGAACATTTAGCAGACTTTTTCGCGAATTTCTATTTGATCCCCCTACTACGGTAAAATTTATAGAAAGGTGAGTTCCAGCGAACATTGACTAATCGCTTCTGATAATTTTATACTGGTACACATTGAGTACCACCCTGATGGGTCACCTGGGGCGCTAATCTTGATGTAAAGTTATTTTCTTTACTTCACTCAACTCTAGCTGTAACTCCATCTAACAACCAAACACCAAAATTATTAAACATTTTCTCAGCCCCATATCAATTTATTGAGTCTAACTTTGAGATTCAAAAGTTAAAACAATTTTGGTTTGGAGGTTGTGAAACGAGGAGCATTTTGTCGAGATTTGCTCAGCACACGGCGTGGCATTGGAAATTTAATCTTAGAATCATGAAATTGCTTTACGTTGGGTCTCCTACATTTCGATGCAGCAACTTCTTCAACCTTCATGATCTGGATGGAACCAGGTCTTGCTCTGTGGCGAGCACCCATGTCTCTGTAGCACTGTGTGACAGCACTTGCAACTTTGACATCTCTGTATTCTCTGTACATGTTATGCGAGCCACTTCTAGAGTCATATCGCAGCCATATTCCAAAATTCTTGACTCGACCTGGTGATTTCTCCGTCAACTTGGAGCACTGTAAAATTTCGCCAGCATTCTTCTTAATTTTCTTGTAATAAGAAAGATAGTACCAAAATCTGCTCTTTGCTGCGATGTGGTCAGGCGCGAACAACCTCATGCGAAACAAAGGAGGATTTTTCTCGGTTTCACTGGGCAATTTTCGCCCCACAACCTTATATTCCCTAAGTTCTCCCTTCGCCTTCATGTTGACAGCAGAAAAATCTTCCCAAAAAGGCCGTCGTGTGTGTGAGACGAACTAGTCTCGAATCAGTCGTTGATCACTCAGGTGTAACGAGGATACTTTTGCGGGAAATATTTTCGCGCTAATATTTACGTGAGTGAAAACGACACCATGACTACAGAAAGCACGTAATTCGGACCCTTCCCCACCCTAAAAAAAAATAAACAAAAAGTCGGGAATATGAGAGAGAATTTTATACCATTCTTACTCCATCAGAGTTGAAATTTTAGGAGGAAAAGCTAGAGGAATTCGATATATGTGAATCTTCCATATCTATCTACAAAATGATTGACATGGAATAAAAATCAAATTAAAAGTAAGAATATTGAAAGTGTACGGCCAATATCACTCTAAACGAAGCAATAGCTTTTACACAGCCAATTCATTCATTTCAAATTTATTAATAAAAGCAAGTAAAATTTAATTTTTTATTCTGATAGAGAGCCCCTTCTGATAGAGCCCATTTTTTCAAATAGGAAAAACTGAGTGAGATCTTGAAGTTTAAGCTCAATAACAAATCGCGTGACACCATTTTATCTAATATTTACAAGATATTTAAAAACATTTATTCGTATTTATCGAATGATTTTGAATGACAAACCACACAAGTGCCTATAACGCTTCCGGATCTTCATAACAAACATTTTATTAATATTTGGCCTTTTGATAACTTTTTGCCAATCTTGTTGTGCCAAGTGATCAAATCATCATGCTTTGGTACAGGCTTTAGAATAATTCTGACGTATTTCCTGCGTGTCATAAGATGCGACTAACAGAAAAGTAGTAGATGGTTTCACCACACCCAGGGCTTTCATAGGAATATACCATAGCATTTTCATTTCGAATGGAATGTTTTCCGCTTAGTGGGCAGTTCCTGGTACTACATCTTGTAGTAGCTCTTTGCTATCAAGTGGTGGCCAGTTGGTTCTTTTAGGCACGGCTTCCGGCCTTGCTCAGAGTAAATTTTAATAAAAAAAAAAATCGGAAAAATGCATTCGAAACTTGCATCCCTACCAATAACCAATTCGATATAGCTTTTCATTGTAAAGCTTTCTATTTTCTTTATCTTCCTCAGTGTTTGTTTTGAAACATCTTCCGCATGGTATCGCTCTCGCATCAATCATAAACATTTTTGTATAGTATTTTTCACATGCGCGTATTCACAGGATGTAAGGAAGTATTTACGATGCAATGCCTCTCCAGTTAAAAAAAATGCATAATGGTCATTGTTTTAAATGTAGAATGTAGTAAATCTCAGAAATTTTCACACTAAGTGTAATATTCCATTTTCCAATAAAGTAACTTTCAGGTCCTAAAAAGTTCTTTTGTGAATATTTTGGTGTCGTCTTTGTGATTTTATCAGAATTCTTCAGAAAAAATGAATTTTTCTATGTCATACTTTATTTTTTCATTTCTACAAATTTGCTGTATAAGAGAAGGTTTCGAGATTCTATTTTGCTCCTTGTTATTAAAAAACACACACTGTTGCTGTTGTATTCTTCATTTACATAAGACATTTATTAGCCACAAGTAGGGCTTGGCAGTTCGATTCAATAATTCAAAAGACAAATTATTCGAATCCGTCGTAGATCTTTCATACCAATCGGAAATGTTATTAAGCTTAAGCCACAGATGGCCCGCTCAGCTCTAGCCACAGGGTGTCGCTCTTACATCAAGCATAAACAAGAACGTAATGATATAATGAAATAATCATATGAATGCCTGTATTCTTCAATATTTGCTGAAGGAATGACCCAGCGAACTGGTGCAAACTTCTATTATACGAAAACTGAATGCCTACTGGGATATTGTCGCAATTTTCATTATCAAATGTGCAACGGTCTTTAATCTTCACTTTAATCTTGTCTGAAGAAGTTAGACATGTTCTAACGCAAGCTTACAATAAACTTATATTTCTGTGGAATGAGAACATGATATTTTTGTATTTTACTAGCTGGGTAATTTTATTTTTATGGATGTATTCGATCAATTGAGCAAACAAAGTCCAGTATACATCATATTTTGCAATATTTCGACTGAAAGAACGTGAGAAAGTGGCTGTTAGGAAGAATGGAACACCTGAAAAAGTAGACAATTCTTTCTGGAAAACTGTGTACTTTGATTAGCCACTGTGTAGTGCAATACTTATTTGTACTGCTGTATTTTATGCTGACATATTTTGATAAAAAAGAAAAAACTATCATATTTGAAGATAGTCGTGGTCTCTTGCGCTTCTCCTCTGCCAATAATCCAGGCCTATCCTGCATAAGTATGCCATTTCAACTATACACAATGTGTGTCCTCAGATTATGCGAACCTCTCGGGACTAAAACACTGGAGCGTTTGGTGGTTGGCTAATGCTCGACGAATTTAAATTCGACAAATCGAATGCTTTTCCATGTTACTCAAACGTCTAATTATATGAAATTTGAAGTCTCTAGAAGTTCGTCTCCCCCCTATAAACGCAAACCCCAAATCTGTATTGCATAAATAAAACTCATTTTATAATTTCATTATTGTTTATGTATAGAAAATATCATCACATATTTAATTAACAAATTGAAACAAAATTAGAACGTACATAAACCAAAAAACAAATTGCGTGAACTTGAAAAATCAAGTAATATTGAGTAATATCAAAATGTTAGTCACTCTTGAAAAATGAAAAAACGACCATTTATAAACAAAATATTAAAACTTGTTCTGTTGCGATTTCAATTTGACAAGCATGAGTCACAGATGGACCGCGCCTCGAATGCGCGATCAATCAGTTCCTCATTCTTAGCCGACGAGGCGCGGTTCGTCTGTGGCTCATGCTTGGTAATATCAAACTTATTGCTGGTAAAACGGTTCAGAAATATTGTACAGTGTGTACAAGGTACAGTGTGACAAGGTCTCAATTATTGTTTAAAACTTTCAAAATAAGTTTGAAATTGAAACATGCCAATTGAAACATGCCAGAATTTATCTGTGGTAAATTTAGAAAATTGCTAAATTTAATACAATATAGGAATTAATTATTATTATTATACTATTGATTCAGATTTCATCTACCGACTTCGGTATTTCAGATGGACTACGCACAAAAAAACTTTTGTTGAAGAAGCCACGATAACAAAAATATTAAATTTTATAGCAGTTTCCGTTAGAATTTTAGTTCTCGATGTTTAGAAAAGGATTTGTAAATATTGTTCTTTCGTTAAACAGGCCCTATGGAAAAACCGCACGTCGTGGTTCAATTCCTCGGTTACTCCTACTTTCTGATAGAAACGAAACGTCTCTTAATAAAAGGGATTTTTTTTCAACTTTAAAGTGGCGTAGTAAATAAATGTTGAGATGAATCTACAAAAGATAAAGCAAAAACTAAAGTAAAAGGTGAAAATGAAAATATTAAACAAAAAAGATATTTTCAAAGAAACATACGTGAGTGAACGCGATTACAGATTATATTCAGGTTTGGTAGATCGGACTTGCTGATGCAGAGCGGAGAGTATATGAAATTATCATAATCATGTCATGAACATATTTTGTTGAGTATGCACCGCTGAGGCACAGTCCGTCTGTGGCTCATGCTTGACAAAACCAATTTCTGATAGGGGAAGAGCTGTTTTTTTTTAAATAAATAATAATCGTTTTGATACGAATATTTTGTGTTTTACTCATTAGCACAAAGTTGACAACACTTTCACACGTATAAGTGACTGACAGGTGCAGCGGTCGTTTCTTGAGAAAAAAATGTTTTTGTTGGGACATATACAAATGAAAATTTAGTGACAACCTCTGCTTGTTTTATATTGGAGATTTGAACAAATTTGAATCCTGGTTTTTCCTCAACGCTTGTTTTACTGTGAGTATTAAGGATCGATTGAAGAATTGGTGTCGTTATTATTACAAGGCGTGTCTGTACGTCCTATGACTAAAACACCCTTTTTGAATTTCAGTCCATTTTCACATAAATTTGTTTTCCTAAGCATGCCAAACAGACGGACAGCTTCTGGACATCACTATGCATCAGAGAATGCTTGTATGAACATAAAATCTTTTGGTATAATCGATTCCGATGTATGTTTTCCGAATTCTGGATAAAAAGGTTTTTGAGCTAAACTCGTATGGATGTATTTCTAATATCAATCAATTACACTTTTGTGATATAGGTGCAATCTAAATATCCGGTAAAATCCGTAATTCGTTTTTTGATACCTAATATAATTTTTGAATCTTGAGGAAACTTATTTTCAAATCAAACTCAATTTGAATTGGATTAAAAAAATGTTATTTTGTCAATTCGACAAAAGCTTGAAGAAAATATGAAAATGTGGCGACGGTCATCCAAGTACGATAGTAGAACATTTTTGCGAAGTTCCGCGCACGATAACAGTATTATCCATTTATAGCCCAATGTTTTGTAAATGAATTTTGCTTTCTGAGTCAGATAGGCTGGGCCTGGAAAACTGAAAAATTTGACCAAAACCTACTGAACTTTTACTCTTAGACATGGAGTCTGATTAAAAATAAATGGCCTGTGAATCCGATTATGATAATATTCGTAACTAAATATTTCTTGATTTTGGTAATAAAGACAAGTTGTAATAAAAAAAATTGGATATTTTTTATTTATATAGGATTAGGTATTTGAAAAAATTATCCGAATCATATTCGAACTCCGAATGATTCGATTTTACTCCGCCATAGAGTCAATGCACATGTTTACTGCGACAAATGCCCGTTGTTGAGTCGTTGAAGTTTCCGCCTCGACCGGCGAACTTATGTCTTCTCCGAGGTGTTTTTCGTGGTTGATAACTATTTTAAACTGCAGACAAGGCGCTCACTTACAAGCACATGTTTCAACCGACATATTGGGATAAACCTTTAACACCACATTAGTGTTTTCATCAAAGAACAAAACACTAAGAGGCATAAGTTTGTCTGGCACACAACATGGTTCTGGAACATTTGATCCTGAGAGTCTTGCAATTGTTTGTATTATTGCGTGATTTGACATTCCGTGATTCTAAAATGAAAAATAGACATTGTTAAAATGTTAGAAATAATGCTCTATATCTGGAGAGCGACGACAAAGAATCTCATACTAATCATTTGATTGAACTTCAGTTAAGAATGTCCATATTGAAATAACCAGTTGTTATAGAATCCAGATTAAACTTAATTTCGTTTTTATATTATCCTTGAACTGATTTGAAGTGAAATCATGATATATGCCACATTTTACAACTTAAATCGTGACATTGATACAAAATTGTCAAATATCAGCATTTTGGTTTATCTAAAATGTTGAAACATTATTTTATTCATATAGTAAATCGAATAGGCGTTAAACTGAACTGTGAGGGAAAACCTAGTTCTAACGTATTTCAAATTGTCGCCATATTGGATTTGTTAATCGTCCTGGAAAATGGTAAAATATTTAGTTGGCACAAAACATTTTGACAAGCGATATTGCGACATTGTTAGGCGCCCTACATGAAAATAGATTGGCAGAAATAAGAATTACTGAATAAAAAACCTAACAATTCAACTAAAATATTGTTCAATATTCTATTGTGTAATATTGTTGCGCAATGTAAGCGTTTATTCAGCTTTAAGCCCTGAACACATTTTGGGATTAATGTCGGAAAATATTAGAAATTTCAAACGAGTAAAATATAGTTTTTATGATACATGAAAATTTCAGTTATGTGCAACACGACCCCTTGCGGTCGGTCGTGTTAACGTAAAGCTATACAAACTATTTAAATAAACATTTATTTACCTTGTTAACTTGCATATTCGATATGCCGCACCGACCAGTACAGTAATATGCTTCAAATGTTGTTGGTGAAATAATCCAGTCGGACCAACCGATGGATGCAAAATCTACGTTCAGAGATTTTCTACCACACTCACCGACACGTTCGACTGCTGTTGGATGGAAAGGAACTTTCTTTTGTTTCTTTCGTCCTCTGTTAGTCTTTTTACATCCTTTCTTTCCCTTCTTTTTCTTTCCGTTGCATTTTTGATTCCTTTTACGAATTCGACTCGTTTTTTCATTTGTGATTGTATTTTTGATTTTTGTGGCGTTTTTTCCTTTTCGATCATCCACCTTTTTGCCGCTACGATATTTGTCGACAACCTGTGGTTGACTTTTCCTCAAATTTCTTTGAATTCTTTCCGAAGGAGCATCTTCCTCATCAACATATTCTCCCATAACAAGATTGTTCTTGATTTCATCCATTGTCAAGTCAGTTGACTCTGAACGCCGAACCTGTGAAAATATAGGAAAATGGGTTTCTTAAATATGCAGAGAATTCTTCTTTTATACAAACTACACATACACACAAACCCGACCAGAGATTTTATTTTGTCAAGCATAAACCACTGATGGATCACGCCTCGCCGGCGTGATTCATCAGTGACTCATTCTTGACAAAAGATGTTTGGCCAAATTTTTTCTGAGTGGAAGCTTTATACAAGCTACTACAATCTGAACGAGGAGTAGTTTAATTTTCATCATAATCAGAAATTATTAATCCTTTCTATTGAGCACAAAGTCGAACTTATGATATCCTACTTATTAGGGCTTCGGATGGTTTGAATACCCATTTTTGCGATTCAAAATGATTTGACAAACTTATAGTGATCTGATTCTAAATAGAAAATTTCTTGCAAAAATTTAAACTTCAAATCGGATCACATTTAGCATTTGGAAAAAATTTTTGTCCATTTTTTTTTAATTTGCGATCGAACCGCAATGTATGTATTCTAAAAATAAATGTATCGAAGTAGCGTCTAAACTATAACTAACTCCAGGCGCGATGTGGTACAGTGTCTTGCTTACAAAGTGTGACACACTTACGTGATTGGCTATGGATTGTTGACTTTTTCATCGCTTGCGTTAATTAAATCAAACTTACCCTCTTTTTTATCTGTTCAGTCATATTTTCTAATGCTCCCCAAATATTGGGAGCGGCAGGAGCTGGAGAGTCTCGCACAATTGCTGTTCTTGAATCATTACAGTATATTATCAAAATCGGCGTTGTTGGACTGTGATTGAAATTTATATCGAGCCATTTATCTCGTGTTGTAGAATCACCAGAATTCATATTGTTTCTCGCCATATCGCTATCTCGTTTCAGTCTCTCATTATCGTTAATTGTGAACTGTAGGGGTAAATCATTTCCAAAGTTTTCATGATTTTCGACATGTCGACTTGGTCGCGATAGTCTCTCTTCCGGTCCTGATTCAAATCTCACAATCAAAAAATGGTCCTGCTTTCTCGCTTTTGTTGCAAGTCGAAGCAATTCCCGGGCAGACCAGGTGGCAACATCAGCCGAATTCAATGCAGTCGTGTTTCCCATTCGATAATATATCTGAACAGTAAATTAGAGAAACGGTGTGGTTACAAGTTTTGATATAGCCTACGTGGCTAGCAAAAATATTCTCAAATGTAAGTCACGACGTTCTCCAAGTGGCCGGGATTGCGATCTAGGTTTTCCTGTTTTTGATCATGAAAATAAAAGAAGATATCTGCTCGATGTAGCTAGCGAATCGACATACAAATTTTCAATTATTAAACTCGCAAATTGTTTCATTTGTTTGTCGATGGTAATCGCATACTTTTTAAACGTGATCAATGCACATGTTGGCTGTGCCAACAAGGCGAAATGCATCAGTGATTACTTGACAGAATTACGTTTCGGGATGTGGTAGAAAATTGGAAGGTCTACGTTGGAATGTATTTGCTAATTATTGGTAATTCGCGAAATACCGACGCAATGCTTCGATCTAATCAAAGACATCTAATAAGTTTGTTAGTATTACATACCTTTCGTGGTTTATTTCTGCAATCCAATCCATCTGCACAGTCATTTGATTCAATTTTATAAACTCCGACAATGATATTCCAGTTGTGGACAGGTGATACGTTTTCAGACGTCTCGTTGTTAGTTTCTTCATTACCTGGCTGACTTTTAAAAATTCCCGCCTCACTCAACCCGTCTAGTCGAATTTCTGCTCTGACCAATGTCTCTGGACTGGGAATCGAACTCAAGTTGAAAAGAAACACAGGGAACGATACATGTGGTTGGTGCGTTTTCTCAGGTTCCGAGTTGCTGCCTTGATTCGTCGTTGTATCGACCGGTGTGATGGTCACGGCTTTTTTTCTGTTGTTCAATCTTTCACTCGGATCAGCTAAAAGTAAAAAAGGAAACAACTTGTAGACTTTTTAGCAGCAAAATTCGAAGATTAAAACAACTAAAATTATCTGGTCTTTTGAAACACAAGGACTTTAAGAACAAGGCCAAGTAGAGCCGAAAATATAAAATTCGAAAATTGAACATATTGACTAAAACATATCTAGTTACATGGTATGTATTAAAATATTGCAGAATATATTATATGAAAATTTGTACTTCAAATTCGTCGTTGAGTAATAAACATGAGAGCTCATAATTCGTTTGCAAATTGTTGTACAATTATATCAAATTATTTTCGGTTTTTATGAACTATTCTAAGCTGGTCGTCGAAAATATTTCGATAGCGCTAAATACCAAATTAATGAATTGTCGTAATGAAAGCAAAATGATATTAAGCCTCAGAAATAGGAATTCTAACGTTGGGGTTAGGGCTTTGTCAGAGTAGTACATTTGATGAAAGTGTTCAATCAAGCTATGGTATTTCAGAAAATCATGATATGTCCGCCACATGAGTCAGTAAGCATCGAATATCTTATTCTTTTTCTTTTATATACCTCACTAAATGTGACACGTTCACGTGCGGTCACTGTAATAAATTAGATATATTAGCTTTTGACAGCGAGGGACCAGATGAAGCAAGGGTCGCGAAGCGGCAAGATTCATCTTGTTTTGACGGCGCAAAATTATTTGTTTCTGACAATCAAGCGTCCGTGAACCTGCGTGACAGATGGCCGGAGGGAAGAATTAGTTGTATTTCGATGCAACTGATCAGAAATACTTCTGTCATATCGATAACTGAACAGGTGGTCGGAATCGTGACGCAAAGAAAAACAAATTCAAGCCCAAATGAAAGCGATAAAATGTGGCAACGCAAAAAAATCGCGCAGTCCAAAAGCAATCTGTCTGTAGTCACGCTTTCAAGAATGTTTTTATAGAATGGACCATATATATTTTTACTGGAATATTTAACATGAACTCATTCTATCAAGCTGGAGACACTGATAGACGGCGCCTGAGAGGCGCGGTCCACCTGTGTCTCCCGCTTGACCAAAAAACTTTAATAGTGAGTGTCACGCTGCGTGATACGTCAGCACTCGACGGCCGGTGTGAACAGGTGGTCGTTATTCGACAAGCTAACTATAATCTTCAAATTGGATTTTCGATTTTAATCTGGCAAGTCGATGACGCGTCGGAATTTATCGTTTGATTTCATTTAAAAATTTCAACGAAAATATTTATAATCATTTCGTATAATGCCGATATAAAATTTCGCTAGGAATAACTTGAATATTACAGGTATTTTGATGCACCTGGCTTGTAATATTGTATAGTAATTTAAAACACACTTGACGAAGACAATACCAGTTTGAAGAAAAAACAGGTAGAGGACGAAATCGGCAATGTAAACACAAACAAGCCAACTCGAAGAATTTTTGACGTCACGTCAAGTAACCAAAATGTTTTGAGAGTCCCATGCAAGGCACTACCTAAACAAATGTTGTTTATATGATGTATTACATGCCATGTGGTTATACTGTAAATACTTCATAATCTGTTAATATTAAACAAAAAGAAACCGAAAATGTACCAATAAATGTAAAAACAAAGATAATTGTGACTTTGGAATAATGCAATCCACGTGCAAGCTATTGTTGAAGAATTTATGTACAAGCCTCTAACAAAACTGTTTCGACCGCATAATAGACCACTAAATACTATACTTTGTCTAAAAGAGAGCATGCAAGATTTAGCGCATATTCCTATAATTTGTTTAGTTTTGGTGAACCTTGCTAAGATTTGGCGTATCTTAAGATTAACGACATACCTTTGGCATTTCTTTTTTCAACAAAATAACATACTTAATTACAAAACAAACGGATCATTTGTTGTTTTGGGTTTTCTTGCCCGTATTATTTAGGCTTCAGTTTACCAATAAATCACTTTCTTATAAGTTGAGCTAAAACGACAAAATGCCGTTCAGTTTTGTGGGCTCGGGCGTTTCGATAAGGTTAGCGATACTAACTGCTCATATTTTTTCCAGGTGTGCTCTAACTAGGTTCAAATTAAGTTCACGTTTGGTTTATTCAAAGGCGACTATCCAACGATTGATTCACGAGCATTTTCCTGTGATATTGCTTTGTTGTTCAATGTATCATTAGATCGTTTGAAATCTCGAAATATCATAAGTTAAAGGCCCCGGAGTACGGGTTTCAACATCATATGAAAAATTGAAATAGATTCGAATTGATACCTTATTCGAATGACTCGAATTCTTAAATTTTTTTATTATTTTAATATCGTCATTTTATCAATTATGCGTGCCTATATAAATATCTCCTCGATGTTACTTTTCACAGTGGAATTTCCCTAATATAATTTCTCGTCAATTTTTATTATTAATTAAAATTCGAAATATTGGATTCAAAATGCTAAGATTCGATGTTCGGTTCACTAATAAACAGGATTGCGTGAAGGCCTGCTATGATGAACAATCGAGCGCCCGCCCTTTTGGGGTAATGCCATAGCAACCCCATAAAAATCCGAAAGTTTGAATTTTAATGCAAAACAAACTTATTTACGAGAAGCACTTATTTGAGGTGTTTTGATTTTTTTTGTTAGATTTCATAACATTTATCACGGTTTTATTTTCAAAAACAAAAAACGTTTGAATGGTTCGAAACAATTAGATACGTTGGCATTAGTGAGCTTATTTATCCCTAATAAGTAGCTTAAATAATTTTTCGCTCGATTTGCATTGTTCCACGCTCACGCTTTAAGTTTCAGCGCCAAGTGAAGTTTTCGACAACAGTCCGACATTTTACCTAGTTCAGCATCTCTGTTTGGGTTTCCAAGTTGATCATGACGGATTTCGAACGCTCCAACGCACCTTTGGGTCACAGGTGTCGAAATCAGTATGTGCTAGCCGACCGCAACTGTCAAATAAACCTCGTAAAATAAGTCCAATTCGCAATGTATTTATAAATAGAAGAGGCGCAAAGTATTATCAAAATAATTTTGTTTGTTTTCGCCAACGATGGTTACTGTCAAATATATATAGCACAACCCATGAAAGCAAAGACGAATGTGGTCTATATATCAGAATTGGCAACCGTTGGATGGATACTGTCAAGGCGAGGTTCATTTTCACCGGCACTCATAAATACAATTTTGGCAATTTACCAGTTTAATGGAGGATGCCACCGTAAAACACTCGGCACTTGCGGTATTAAAAGCCTCATTAGGTAAATAAGTACATACAGCTTGCCAAATGATTTTTTGACCAGAAAGTTGTGCGTGTGGGCTCAAATTTAGTCAATCGCCTAGTAACAAATTTCATTTTGACAAGAATGTTTCACAGATGGACCGCGCCTCTACGGCGCGATCCATCACTGACCCATACTCGACAAATCTTGTTTTGACATTATTTTTTATTGGCTGGTGATCATAGTGTAAAAAGAATAGTATATTAAAGAAAATGCGCCAGAAAAACTTCAAATTTGAAAAGCATGCATGCGTTAAAGAAATCATATCTAACATCAAATGCACTGCTATGCGGCATAATTTTCTAATCGAGACCATTCTAAACTCTGAAGTCACGAGGTCAGGCATGGTTATTTAACGCTTGCAACCGCCAAATACGTGTGATGGATGTGTTGACGTGCGACCTCAACGCACTGAGGGTATTTTTTGACGATGACAGATATGAAGTCAAATAATCCTAGGAATCTGTTTTGCAAATATATAATTAATAGCCAACACGAGCCCGCAAACGCACCTGGCACACCATTTCCATTGTGGGATGAAATTAATACTCTCAATAAAGGGGGAGAAAATACCAGTTCTGGCAATAATTTTTGTGAAGTAAGAATTGTGCAACAGAATCATGATTTAGTGTCGGTTCTGTTGCATTTTCAATCAGTATACGTAATATGTGTGTGGTGTTTTGTTTATTAAACATATATTTTCTGGTAAAATATAATTCGGTAAGTAGGCCTATAGGTAAAGTCAGTATCGAAATATTCGCGCTTTCAATGTATAGCCGCATCTTAGCTTTCTAATTGCGCGCAAATCAGGATTTAATTTTGTTATATCCCGATTTTTATACATCATCTCCAATTGAATGTTGTTCAGTATCATCAGCAACATTTCTTGAATCATTTTTATATTTTATTTTTATCAATAGGCTCTCATTTTTATTTTCGTTGAATTTTCTTGCACACCTGTTCAGGTGCTTTATATGAACTATAACCACAACATCAACTAAATCCATTCAAACAGATTTTCGTAAAATTACGAGAGATAATCCATCAGTCAAAACCGCCGAAGATTATAATAATTACAATTTGTCGAACATGCGCCACAGATAGGCGGCGCGATCCGTCAGTGACCCATATTAGACAAATTATGTATTTTATTTTTTACGGGCTTAGAGGCTTATCGCAGAATAAGAATAATATTCGAATCTTGTCCAATACTTCTTAAATAGAAAATGGATGTTATGATAATTTAAATCAATAACTATCATCAAAACTAAATAATTTAAATTATTATATTTCATATGGTCGAAAACACCTTTTAAGGGAAAATTAAGCCAATTATGCATTAAAATCATGATCTATACTAAATTCGTGAATGAGACACTTTAAAATTTCCGAAAACGGAATAATATTTTATCATAATTTCTAGAATACAATGGGTATTCGGATAACGACAACTCTACCAACGCCTACTAAGTTAAAACGCTTATAAGAAAGATTTAGAAAGAAAGTAGTATAGTTTTCAGTGTAAAATTCGAACATGCAGAGAAATTATGATTATTACAATATGACATTGGGATATATTACACGTTTCTAGGGTCCGTATTTTGCATAAAATTAGGATTTGTATGAGCTTCACAATTAGAACTCGGGAGTAACTATTATCTAAGTTTATAACTTGTATAAACAGAATTTAGGAATACGGGCTGAAAATGTACAGGATATGGACGACGTACTTCCATCGACGAGTACGTTACTTGTACAATAATTCTCAAGACACTTTCCTTTGCAATAATATTGCGGGGCATCTTTGAGTCGTTATTTGACTATGCTGCGCAGTGGATTGGAAACTTGATTGTCTACAGTCTACATCATTTCAAAGATGTCGCTAAATGTGTTTCCCTAATTTCGAGGCAACCCCAACATTCGTTTAAAAGGCAAATGTGGTGGAAAATAACAACAAATTATAGAATAGTATAAACATTATGGTATGGTATATATTTTACACAAACATGAGCAAAAGTAAGCAAGTACGATCACGCAAGAGTTGAGGTGAAACCGCGCCTGCACAAGCGCGGTTTTACCACGGCCCTTGCGTGATTGAATGTATTTCAACAACTTAGCTCAACCGAAATTGTCATCCGCACACCTGGACATATAATTATATACGGTGACGCAAACCAACGAAAAGTATAACCCAATCTTTTGATCTTTGACTTTTGAATCGATGAAAAATATCGTAAGCACAGAAAGCGACGTGATATTAATAATCTTTGTCAAAAATCGCCCATTTTGGTTTATATTCCACGCTCTAACGAACTCTATTTTTGCGTAGGTGATTGACGGGGCACACTCCGAAAAGAAAGAACACCTGTTCACTGCCAGGGCAGATTCTGTTATTAATCCAGAATTTTTTGGATTCCGAATTGAGGTAAATAATGGCACGCTCCTAGCTCGCTGTTTTGCAAACATATCAAAAATCGACTGGCTCCTCGATGGGCAATGAGGTGTAAAATAAACTCAAGCCTCATTGAATTGATAAGATCGGGAAGCTATAGATGGTACCGGCGGCAAAATACTACTTATGTTCCCCCCGACTGAAAGAACAATATGTGGTAGTTATAATTCGGTGATGTTTTCTGTGCATTTCCATCTTGTCGGGATCATATAAATGCGTGATAAAATTGAACTAACCAAATATTTTATATCGCTATTTCAAAAGGCAGTTCAGGATTCGTTCAATTGTTGGTTATGGACACTAAAATTACGTAAAAAGGTTACATTCTATTTTGTTACACTTTTAAATCACTTCACTATCACTACCGTAACACTACGTTGCCAAACACTCAATATTTTTGAAAGCATCTATGGAAAACGCGATTAAATATGTTCCGCAATTCTTATTCGATTGTGAAATGAACTGCAAAAAGATCAAGTTAAAATTTAAAGCTTTTTGACACGTATGTGGTGATATAATTTTATTGACAAAGTCACTAGATGGCAAACCTCGTGATCGGGTCATTACTAGTTATTTTTGATCTCAGGGCACACCTTTATACATTCACCTGCGTTCAGCTGCGCACTTTAGAAGGGATGTGGCTTAGGGGTGGAGAGTCAGTAATATGGCAATTGGTCGAGCATGGGCCATTGATGGGCTACGCGTGCAAAGTGTCATTCAACCATTACCGAGCTCGACAAAACTATCACAATATTTAATATGTATCACACATAACCCATTCATGGATCTGTACGCTGAATAATCGTTTGGAGTTCAAACGTGAGTCGGGATATCACTCCGGAATATTAAGCCATTAAAAACTAGATGAGAGGTACCACTTGTGTTTTAAAATAGACCATTGTAAAATAATGGGGGTGTGACTAAGCTATTTAGGTTGTTCTAAACATTTAACAAGAAAGATAAAGATACATATTACGATGTATTATGACGGAAGTTTTAATGAATACTGCGCGGTCTAAGAAAATTATTAATTAGGCATTCAGTGTTGCTTTCTATACTTGATTATATTGAGCGTAAACAAGATTTATTACAAGAGTTTTTCAAGCCATGACATGGAAATATTGCTGATTTGATGTGGTCCTTTGATTGATGAAAATCGTATGACAAGTTTTTGTATTGCTAGAAAAAGTTTTTTCTTAATATAATATATGGTGACTGGAGATGAATATACTTTCTCCGAGGAGTCTGCAAAGACTTAGGGTTGAGCCTGGTCTTGGTTTCAGTTAGGAATAAGTTGCAAATAATTCATTTTTTTCTGATCGATTAACCTTACGCCACAATCAAATTGCACATCCAACCAGAATTGTGGCCCATTCTTTTAATCTCAACAGCCAATGTTTGTAAGCCAATGCAAAAATTGGCTCAATATCTATATTGGGAATGAACTTCAGAGTTGTTTTGAACAGAAAATTCACCACATGAAAATTATATTAAAATATTGAAAAGAAACATACAGTAACAATCTAATTCCACGAACTATCTAGATTAGAGGTTAGTGATAAGAAAACCCACCTGAAGCTGGGAAGAAGCTTCTGACTGTGTTCCCTTGTGATATGGAGTGCAACATCATTAAATTATTATCTTGTGAATACGTTCTATACAATTCCAACATGAAATCAGGAGGTTGCGGCATCATATCTCCATCTCCCGGGAACGCGATTTCTTCCGTATCTCCTCCTGTATTCTCGAAACTGGCGATGTCAAGGTCGGGGTCGATAATTTTTTCTGCCGCCTTGGGTGGTGTTGTTATTGGAATGTGGTTGAATCCGAACATGTGTTTCATTGTATTTCGAAGAACCTCGCCAATATTTTCGTTTTCGTCTGAACCTTGTGCGTTATCCTTATCGCGTTTTCTGTAATTTTTGCGATTTTCCCTTTCCAGACGCCCATTTTTAGGCTTTTTCCGTCTTCTGTCCTTCCGCCGCCGGGGGGATTTTTCGTAATTTGTTTCGGTGGCATGTCTGGTTTCTTCGGGTCTCACACTTGAGGTAGCATCGCTATTTCCAATATTTTGACTTTCAGGAACTGAAAGTTCGCTAGAGTCTACATTTGATGACAGTCTATCTCTTTTTCTTGCGGCTGTGTCCCCGTACGTTGCACCAAATAAAACAAGGAAGCCAATGCAAATTATCAACATAATATAAGTCAATTTGCGATATGTTACGTGAGTCCGTTCCATAGCTGTAACTGATATTATTGTTCAATATATTTCCTTTGACAAATAAAGATAATTCTTCGTTGAGTCTATCTTGTAATATTCAAAATTCCTTAAAACATGCCTAAGAAATATTGAGATAATAGCAAAATGAAATCTGTAATTATAAAAAAATATTGAATTTCTACCTGATAACAAGAAAAAGACAGTGAAACCGTTCGCTTCGGCGAATACGAGTGCAATTTTTCTATGGCGCGTACTCGGCAAAATAAAAATGTTGACGATGTATGTCCAAAAATATAAATTGTTTATTATACAACATTAATACAGATTTTATCCACATATTTTAATTATAATAGAGATAAATTTGAAATGTCTCTGTACAGTTACTCTGTACTTCACGTATAATACTCGATAACATCTCATGATCGTCTAAGCACTCATGCACAAACTAAGTTATTTTATTATTATAAGTCAAACTAATCATACGTAAATGAGGCTTTTAAATTTAGTGTTAGTTAGGCTAACATTCCTTCCAAGTACGAAAAGTTTTACTCAAACATGTTCTTGTTAAGTATGAGGCACGGCCCACCTGTGGCTCGTTCTTAACAAAATAAAATTTCTGATTGAGTTCGCGCTAAAACTTTTAATGGCTAGATACACAAATTTTTGCTCAACGATAGATATAGATTGCCTCTTTTCTGCAACACTTTTAAAGAAATGTCTCATTTCTCAATATAGGTCGTATAAATCATTGCCACATTATACAAACATATTCCTCGTTAAAATGTTTGATCTAATTCTAAAAGGCTAACTTGTTCTCAACGTATCCCGGCAGTAAATGGGCTCGTTCGTACAGGTGCCTCGTAAACATTATAACCAAATGTGCGACTGTTTTTCGCATTGTAACTCGACGGTACTCCCTTCTTTCCCGCAGTAATAGCATCTTCTCGTTCTTCGTTCTGGAATAAAGCTTTGCGTTGGTTCTGACATGCTGTCTTGTATGGGAAACGATTGCTTGACATTGAGCGTGGTATCCATTTCGTAGCGCGCATACTCCGCGCCACATTTTGTTTTTCGACCTTCTAAAATTCAACCACCTTAGGAATGTATTCAGATTCCTACAGTATTCCTTCAGTATTCAGAAGGTATTTGTTTCTCAAAGTACCACAATTAGGAAGTCCTTGACATCAGATTGAGACAATATCCCATTATCCGCAAGAAGCCACCTTCAAACAACGTTCACACATTACAAGTTGTAATTAGACAAGTGCGCGGTCACGGCTCGTCCATTCATAAATTCATCAGCACTTCAAAAACACAACTGTTCCCATGGCCGACTTGTCGAACAGCGTCATAATATCACCTGTGAAACAAACGCTCATACAAAATCGAGAGTCACGGACTTTTGCTCTATAACGGTATAACATAACTGTTCAGTGTTTGTAGAAATGAGCTAATATTTGCGTGAAGCAGGTACAATACACTTTTTACTTTATCGTTCACCGCGTTAATAATATGATGTTCGCAATGAACCTACATACAATGCATTTAACTTCGAACTAGAAATTATGCGCTCCTACCAAATCACATTTATCACGCGGAGTATAAACAGTATAAACATGAATGTCCTAATTCGAGTATTCAGGTGTTCTAGGACTAGGTAAGCTTGTTTATGGATTATTCTGAAATTGATTTACTTTTTAGTAAAATCATGGTATACAGGTATGCCAAATTTTAACTTACAAGTACAGTACAATATTACATAAATCATGACTTTGCTGCAAAATGGAAAAATGTGGCCAAACGTGCGTTTATCAGAAATATAAAAGAATGTTCTTCTATATAGCGAATTTCGCATACCGTTAGAATTAAAAAACAACCCTAGCAAACTAAGATAAAGTAATAAATAAACGTATTATAACAAAATTTGTTCTGTCTATTTATGGGTTATATATAACTAATCAGAAATTTAATTTTGTCAAAGATGCGTTACTGAAAGACCACACCGCAGCGGCACGATCCATCAGCGACATTAACAAAACATGTTTCTTTCGACTATAATTTTCTAAATGGGTACTTTTACAAATTTGAAAAATTCGATAAAAAAATTCTTCGAAAACTGATTTTTGATTATTTTAAATATTACGTTGACCTGACCTTTCCTACAAATATGTTAAGCGCGATAGATTCCCATCAAGTGGTTGATTGAAAACGGTGGTCTAATCACATTTTGATTTAGATTTTTCAATCGCGGTTCCGCAATGACAAGTGTTTGTTGAGGATTACCTTCCAATAAACAGTTTATTTTAGTTTACCATAGTTTAGTAGAGTCATAGTCGCTTTCTGTTAGCCGATAGGAGGATGATCACCTGTTTTCGCAACAAGGTAGATAAGATTAACGAACGCAGGTGAGATAAATTAGCTCAGTCAACACATTCGTTTGCCAATTACATCCACATTAGTCGTTTGTTCACACCTCACCTTTGCCCCTGCTCATTCACTAATCGTTTACTTTTTTGGTCGCTTTATCTTGTCGGCGAGAGTGCTTTTATCGTCCACGTTTCTCATTCTCTCTTCATTTTGCACTGTAGCATTTTTACGAGCGAGGGGAAAGTATGATGCCATAGGGGTGATTATAACTGTAATTTTACAGTGTTTTCAAGGTTTCTGACAGATACCTTATATTGAATGAGCGCATGGCCAAAGAGCTGTATAATCAATGGATGTATGTAGTCGCGATGATCATCATAATGACCATGCTTTGACTGAATAATCATTGAGACAAGTAATTCCTTATGTATGCCTCCGTGTGCTTTAAATTCTACGGAATTTTACGTTTATTTTTTAATTTTCAACACACTCGTATCACTGAAACCGAGTGGTGAGAGCTCAGAAAATATTTGCGATAGGTCGAAATCAAGCAGTACAAACGCTGCATTGAGAATGTTGGCTGACCGACGGTTGTGTTGGCATTGTTTTAAATGGCGATAAGTTGGATAGTTTTAACTTAATGGAGAAATTTATGTTACGTATGGGTAATGCGTGACTCGATAGAAGTGGGGTGACTCAATAAGCAACTTTGTCATGTCAAGAATGAGCCGTGCTCAAAACCTGAGACTGAGCAATACGAAGAGAGATCAACAAAAATGTGGATAATGTGTTTTTGTTGTATCGCCATGTTGGAAACAATAACAATATATAAGTATGGCGCATATGATCGCACGCGGCACGCGACAGACACGCAATTTTTTCCTATTTCAATGATATTTGGATGTATCCTAAAACTTCATGTCCAAAACTAATATGTCGGAAAGTGGCAAGCCTATCCAGAACTATCTCTTAATTAATTTTAGGAGCAAACATTTGACCATGTTCCAGAGATGTCCATCAACCACATGCGGAAATGGATACGATAACCTTACTGCCCTTTTGATAATAATACCCGGCTGACCAAACACTTCATTAACGCAACTATGTTGAATATGAATACTCTCGAAAAGTGTGTCCAATAATCCGCCATATATTTTGTAAATGTTTGAAGGTTTCAAACGCTTTTCTGTCAAACATCGCTCGTTAGTAGCTTCTTGGTCCTCTGTTTGACATAGCATTCTTTATATTTATAGGGTTCATTTGGGGTTGTCCTGATTGTCTGGTTTCAACGGTATTAAAAATGTATATATAAATAAAATAGTGCTTCAACATTTCAAATAAGCAAAATTGCTGATATTTATTTGACTATATTTTGCAACAATATCATGATTTATATTAAATTATATGGTATTTTTTTTATTGAAATTCACTCTGAGCAAGGCCAGAAGTAGTACCTGAAAGGAACCAACTAACGGCCACTTAATAACAGAAAGCTACTAGAAGATGTACTGTACTCCAAAAGGAAAACATCCCAAACGGATCCCCTGGACGATCGTAAAACCATCTACTATTTCTTTGCTTCCTTTTAGTGGCCTCTTACGACACACAAGAAATACGTTAGGACTATTCTATAGCCCACGCCTACAGTGCATTCGTATCTAATATATATCATGATTTCACTGCAACTGCACTACGTGGATCAATTTAAGAATAATCTAAAAACAAACTTATTTTAAATCAGAATTGTAGAATACCTGATCATTTCGATAATAAAATCCTTTGGTTCAGAAAATATTTCTAAAATTTTAAAACGACTCTAGCATAGAAAGCAACTTTTTCAGCCTGAAGTGTAATTTTGCAAAGCAAGGGTTACAGATGAACCGCGCCTGAACAGCGCGCTCTATCTAAGATCAATGCTTGGCAAGATCCTATTTGGCTGATATATTGCGGAACACACAGCCCGCATGTTTAACCGAGGTAACGTTCAGTATGATCGTTAAAATACTTGTCATTTTAAGAGCATAAAGTTAATAATAAAGTAGAGCGAATATTGAACCCAATTTTTGACAATAGCGCAAATATGGCAAGAACATGGGTGACACGGATTGAAACTTCGAAACATTGAGTTTCATGCCCACTCTCTTAACTATATATGATAGTAGCAATTCAGTTCTGTCTTATAGCGCATTTGCTGATTCTGAATTTCGTAGTATCTCCTTGCGGAAAGTGGCCGTCAGTTGCGTGGCCATACTCGCTCAGAGTGGGTTTTAATACACGAAAACTGTTCTTAACACAAAATACTATTTATAAAATATCTAAACACCCAATCTGACGACGCATGTATTCCAGAAAAAATCACCATTAATTTACGTGTACAATTAGTCCAGGGATAAACAACCTATAAAAAGCACATAGAACTTTACAACTAGCCGGACAAGATTTGAGAGCAAAGCGTTCATATTTCATTCGGAAAGCTACATTTTATACCAACTTTCCTTGTAATTTCTTCTTATTGTTTATATTTTGAAAGTTTTTACCCAGTTAACTTAATGATGTTATATTATCAAGCACGGGTCGTGGGCGAAGCTCAATTTTTATGCGTGATTCATTGATGGTTCATCATTGATGGGTGGCATTTTGCAATTTAAACTGGTCTTACCATGATTATTCTATTTGTCCAATTATCCAGCTGGCATCGATGGATTATTCTTGAAATAGGAAATAATATTCATATAACAGGTGTTTTTTTACCTCCTGCAGTGAGTGAATTTAACCGGATGATATGATAACAAGAGCGAAAGTCGAAAATATGACAACGTATTAAAATTTCCTAAATATAAGATCCAGCAGGTAATATTTATAAGTATATTATTTCATAGTTCGAAAGTTTATTTGTCAAGTATAAGCCACAGATGGAGCGCTTCTAATCGACGCGATCCATCAGTGATCCATACTCGACAAAAGATGTTTTCACGCTTTTTTTATTCGGTTCTCACAGAAATTGGATTGGGGTAAACAGAGTAATGTACCGCAATGTTGGAATTAACGTATGTTTTGTTTGTCATTTCAAGAGCGCAGTTGACTATCGAATCATATTATTTTACAGCAAATCTTTCAGAATCAATAATCAAATGATTTCACAATATTGTTAGTTTTTTATTGTTTCGAAAAAAATTCGTGTTCGACTTGCTACCAGCCATGTAGAAAATGTTGAACATACAAGTTTCTCAAATTTAGAATTCGCACAAATAACTTTCGGAACAATTTCAGTCTTCTGCTGCATAATTTGTCATGAATAATTTTAACCAAATACGAAATTGCACAATACGACCATATATTATATCTTTTTATGTAGTATCATATTTAATATTTGAAATAGAGAAATTGGAGTCAATTTTTATTATTTTATCGGATTATGACGAGATAAGCTGCGTCATATTACACAAAAGGTGTGAAATCATTACGATAAGTATCAGCAAAAAGGTATTCAAAACATGTTCTGTATTGTGTGGATCACAGGTCCGTCTTTGGTCTCTGTAGGAAAATAACATCTCTAATCGAGATGGAAAATCTAAAAAAATGTGAATTTGATGCAACAGTTTCAATTTATATCGCACCTTAGGCGATGAGTTGATTTTTTTTGTAAATGGAATATATTTTATGCAAAAATATATAGTTTGGACAAAGTCAAAATATAGTATTTTTTATTGGGATATTCGTTTTGCCATTGTCATGTCTATTTAGTTTGTACTATTTCAGTTTTCTGCAAATTATTAAACCTCAGAATTTTTGCACAGAAGAAACGATTTAGTCTGTCAAACCTTTGCGACAGACCGACCGTGGGCAATTCGATTCGGGGATTCGGATCGATTCGAAGCACAAATTATCCGAATCGGCCATAGGAACAAGGTATACTTTTAATGGATTTTGCAATCCCATTTGTGCCTTGAAGAGATCACGACAATATACTTTTTATTAAATAAACATTATCATTTTCCAAATAAATTGTCAACTACACCCAAATTTACATGTTTTTCCTAAAAATACATAGTCTTTCTATTCTGTTGCTTTCGATTTCTTTCTTCGAATATTTTTGGCTGCAAAATGGTTATATCTCAATATTGGTTCGGGAAGTGCGCCAAAATATTTATTCAGGGTCTTTTTTAAAAATTGAAAAAAACGTAAACAAATCATTGCTTTTGTTCAATTCAGAAAACTGACCCCAATATTAAAATGTTTTAGTTTAACGTATAAGACGACGGCGAATATATTTTTCAAACTATTACTATTAAATTTAAAAAAATGCCGGTAAATCGAAGAAGTTTCTAATCGACATAGAATTGATGTCTGCAATAGTATCTTTGGAGTCATTGTTTATATTATATGCTCTAATTAATAAATTTCATTATATTATATATTTTGAACACTGTTTTCAAAAACATAAAAATCAAAAGTGCTATTGCATAAATATGATATCAAAGTTTAGACAAAGTCTGTCAAGAAACAATAAATTCAAGTCGCTCAATATTCCGATCAAAATATAATGAGCAAAGTGTAAAATATATACGCTCATACATGAACCACAGATGGATTGCTCCCCGGAAGGAGCGATCCATTTATGGCCCACGCTTGACCGTGTATATTGCGTAGTGAAGTGATATTCTCATTATTTCAAGTAATATTAGCCATAAGGATCGTTTACTTGATATAAAACAGGTGTGTGAGTAAAATAAACGAGACCGAAATTGTCAATTGGATTATATAACAAAACCAAGTATGGGCCGCATATGAATTTTAATTACAAGCTAATGTGTGTCGCGATAGATAAACGACAATGCAGTTTTAGGAAACTCGATGTTTAGAAAAAAAAGACTTAGTTCAAAAAAAGATGGATGCGTTCTTTTTGATGTTTTTTTATGTGTATCATATAAACGTCGGCAGTAATATATTGAACATATACATATACAATTTGCCCGTCGTTTCTGCTAAATCTCCAACGAATTAAATTCTGGCCGACTTCTTGACATGAGTTTAGATTGGTTTGCGTTGTTATCGAACGGATTGTGGAAACCAATGACAACCCAACCCAATATAACCCCAGTCGAGAAAATTTTGCCTGTACAAATTTTAGTAAGTAATACTTACTGAGTATGAGTCACTGATGGATCGCGCCGTCGAGGGGGGGGGGGGCTATCTGAGACTCATGCTTGGCAAAATGTAACTTCTGATATCCGTGTGTCCAGTGTGGAAGGACGGTTTCAAATCTTTGAAGGGACATAATAGTGATATTTTCAACGTCTTGATTTCGATTCCCGAGTCCACTATGAACACAAAGTTTAGTATTGAATTAAAACATTATGCGTGATTTAACGTCAGTGACTTTTCAAAATACCGTGGGATAAATTTAATGCAAACTGGTAAAATTATACTCATCTCAAAATGTGAAAATAATGCACTGAATTGTAATTCGGTTAAAACACCTAGTTCGAGATGATTGTGAGATTTAAGAATTAGTGTGGCAAATCTCTCACATTGGGTTTTTGACACTGGTTTTATTTGAAGAAACTGCTTTGTTAATTCTGTACAAATATGTATAATGTAAATCCTTCTGCGTGACAATTCATCCAATCATGTGTTGATTTTGCAGTTTGTTTTATCACACCTTTGTGTGATGAAAGCCATTTTTTGTCACAATGCTCGTGGCTTTTATAAAGTGTTCAAAAATGGGCACATTTTTCACATTGGATATCTTGTGTTATCCCAATCAGAAATCAACAAAACACGTTCAGAGAGAATAAATTTTTAAAGAATGTACCAGAAGGACCGCGTATGATAGTCACATAGCTTGTGCATATTTAGATCCAAATTTTTGATACTGTTTCAAGTAACAAAAAATTCAGTGCCAGTTTTGTCATGTGTAACAAATACAAAATGAAGAATATATTTCCAAAAAGTTTTTCAATCTGTCAACATCCATAAGGATCAACTAACTACTTAGATACATTTCGTCGGGCGTAGGAGGAAAAAATCCCCAGTAAAATCTCCCCGCCCAAATTGTGTGAGAATATTTTCACAAATTTTATACAATGGTTATGAAAAATAATTGAAAGTAAATTTATCTAGAAATAGATTTTGTTTATTGGATAAAAACTTCAATTTGGGCCTGCGGAATTCATCATCCGTATACTCCGCATAACACACACACGTCTTCACTCCTTAACGTTCAGAAATATTTTATGTCAAAATGCACATTGTTATTTACAAAATTGTAATCAGAAAAAAAGAAAAATAGGGAAAATTCCAGCCACGTTACTCGGCTTACTACTCAAAACGTTGTTTCCAAAATAGTACAAACTGGCGTTTTTAATTCAAAAACCACTCAGCGTAAACAAAATTGCGGTATTTAGTCACACGTTCGTTTTGTTCAAATTATCACCCAAATCAGATTATTCAATTTTGTCAAACATGAACAACTAATGGACCGCGCCTCGACGGCGCGATCCATTAGTGACCCATGCTTAACAAAAGATCATCGGTTACAAATTTCTGACTGCTCAGTAACTGTTACAAGGTGCTAGTCGCGTGGCTTATGTTTCTTTCGACGGATTGAGATAATTGTACGAATATCACACAGCTGTGTCAACATAGAACGATTTGTCGTTCCACTTAACAAGCGAGTCAAAATGCAGTGCAGAGTGGTACGTTACGTTAGTTTGTCATAATAATATTATGTAATATTATAATAATACAAAAAAAGAATAATATCATATTTGCTTGGTATGGAAATATTTACACTAATGCATAAAGTCCCAAACAGAGATGTTTAATATTTCAACTTCGAACCATACAATTATCTTGCTTATGCCACTGATAAATCATGCTCGATAGGACAATGTATAACACACGGTTTTGTTTGATCAATGTAAAATATTGCACTCATGACTCAAGCTATTGCGACACTGTTTTGCCATTTTGTTAAACTGATTTTATCAAACAGATTGCAATTATAAATTATCATTAAATCGTAATTATGGAAGATAGATTAGATTTGAAATTAGTCATTTTGATCTTTCCACAAATGATAATAAACACAACAACCAATACAGTAAAAACAACAGGTGTTCATAAAAGGTATAGTGGTAGTAAAAATACGGAATTTATGATATTCACGGATGATATTTTTCAAAACAGTTGTAGATGAAATGAAAATGCTGAAATGTCTTTGGCAAAGTAGTTAATATTCACGAAAAAAAAAAATGAATTTAAGAGAAACAAATAAAATATAAGTTTTGCCTGTGGGAAAGTTATTCTAATATAGACTACTAAAATATTTGGGAACGATAGATGGTGGGGGAAAGTACTAAATCTTGAGGATAGGTGGGCATAGAAAATGCACACTAAATGCGGGAATGTTAAAAGTTTCGCGCCTAAGACACATTTGTTGACAGAATCATCATTTTAGGACCCAGAAGTAATACAAATCAATTACAAACATTCCTTTCCGGGAACCAAGGAAGAAATGTTTCCTTCCTACCGCACCCAGGTTCCGCCAACAGAGGGGACGATTGATATCTTCTTCATATCAGTGGGACATGTCATTTCACCCTCAGTGACTTTGCTAATATGATCAGGGGTGTCGAAGGAATGTGTATAGCGTGGGTGGGAACTTACTTGAAGAAAACGCTGTGAAATGACAAAACACCTGAACACGAATGTTACAGACCTCTTGTAAAATGCATTGAAATTTTTGCTGAAAAAATATTCCAATGATACGATTTGATCGTAAAACGCAGAAAAAAAATTTGGCATTGGTATCTACTCCTTCCGCTTTAGTAGCTGGTGGCCAAAGATGGTCCGCGCTTAGTAAGCGCAATCAGTAATAGACTCACAAAACTCACACCAGACAAAGCATGTTACAAATATATGACCATGATTACTGAATAACTTTATTTGGACGTAGATTATATTTGATTTGGTTCGAATTCCAAAATTGACCCTGGGTAACATGGGGTCAATTTTAGACATTAATTAAAAAGAGCCCAAGACAGTTTAATAACCAATTACAAATAAGTTATGATAAAATGCCCACGCATTTACCAGTATTATTATTTACTATATGTCACTTCAAATGAAGCCACGCCGTGTCAAGCTCACATCACAGTATATCTCATCTGGTGTAATATTAACTTTTCGAGTTAGTGTTTAGTTAGTTTTTGCACCGTCAAGATATCTACATTTTATCATCAGATTGTAAATATATAATTAAAAAATAATTCGATCACAAATTTAGTGGGATTTTTAGAATTCGTGATAGTATAAATTTGTAATTTTCCCAACTGAAAATAATATTAATTTACGTGATCGATAATGCACATATTTTAGACAAATAGAGTTGACCAGGCGGGAGATATTGGGTGATGTTCTTCTTGTCAAGCGTGGGGTAAAAATCTAAATGCAAAAGCACCGGAAACATGCGAATGTTGGTGACAGCCTCGATCACTTCGAGTTCAGTGGAAGCAATCACTGAAGGCGCGATAAAATATTGGCAATAACCATGCGTCTACAGGCCCCATACAGGCATGGCAATTAAGATCAACATTTGATTAGGTTACGTTTTTAGTTCTGTTGTATGCGTGGCCAGGCGCTTTACGCCGTCGCAGCGATGCCTCTGTATTTATTTACGTTTTCCAACGCATGTTAGTCTCGTTGCAGTACACGGTTTGTGACATGTGGCTATAATTAACGCAAAGCTGTAAGCGAACCTGTATTGCCTTTTTCATTTATGCAACGCAATACATCGGTAAGACAATTTCACGTGTATTGTATTCTTAAAGCTTTGCATGCAATTCTTCCCCTTTTCCAAAGCTTTGCAGACATTTGACCAATGTTCTCGAAGCTGAAGCGCAAAGCAATACAATGCATGATGTTTGTTAACCGCAATGCGTCCGTAACACAATTTTGCGTGCATTGTGGCCTCGAGGTCCCACAAACTTAGCTTTCCTCAACCTCCGGATGCAAACTATTGACATTGCCCTTTTCTGCAGCACAGTATAACTGATAAAGATGGATATCAGACATCAAACATTGATCATGTGATAATTTGGTGCAAGATCACGTCCAGTACACAAAGTCAGATTTTCAAACATTGAGCAGACAATAAAATATAAAACAATATTGAGTGCTTTCGTTAGACAAAATTTCAATACACATCGTTTTGTAAATTTTGTTTGTTTCTAATTTGGAAATATATCAATACACAAAATATACATCTAAGGTCATCTGATCTCCTCTTGAAAAGAGCGTGAAACCCCCCACCCCCATCCTTCTTATTTTTTTTTTTTTAATATAAAAATCCTCACTGCGAACAGAAAAGAACGATTACCGAAAACTCTCTTGTTTTTTATTTTCCTTATTTCCAAAAAATTCAGATTGGCGGCATGGTGCTTTTATAACGTCAACATTTTTCGAAATTTGTGATCCCGCAATCTTACCCTTGCGGAAGCCCATGGATCTGACAGTTGTTAAAATAATTTTGCGATCCCCGTTGACCTGTGGCAGTTTTTAAAAGATAATTTATATTTTGCACCTGTTATATTATGGGAACTTTTGCCCCCGCCCATCTATATCATATCACCATAGTTTTTTTTTACAAAAAGTTGACAAACATTTTAATATGGTCTAAAGATGAGCGTTATAAACACCTGGACATTGGGGAATATTGTTGTCTTTTAAAGCTGCACAATTTTGGGATAAACGTGCCCAGGCATCGTAAATGGATGAATATTATTTAGATTTAGTGTACATGATCCTAATGAAAAGATGTTTAAATTCGAAATAGCACGATTTATAGGTAAAACACCTGCTATTTTTGCTAGTGTTTAACCAGGTGTTTTTATAATTAAAGCGTCATCACCATCGAAGAAAAAAAATATTAAATATCGTTTTTGTTTTTAAAAAGGTGAAATAGTTAATCAGCTGGCGTCCATTTTGTATCCAATTGTATTTCCGGCCACGTTTTGGAACGGGAATGTCGGATCGAAGCTTTGTTGGCTTCATCAAGCATGGGATAAATAAATCACGGCTTCCAAGCGCGATTCATTTATTCACGCACCTGGATTTTTTAAGTAAACAAATTGTCGTTATTACATGTCTATTATTGTTATTAGAAAGACGTTGGAAATTCGACATTTCTAATAGTTATAACCCAATCTTCATAGCAATATAGAATTGTAATATTTGACGTGTGTTTATTTTTTACTATATTTCACAATCTTCATAGTAATATAGAAATATAACATTTGGCGTGTGTTTATTTATTTACTGTACTTTCTGTATTTTATATTTTAATATCACCAGAAGCGTTAAAATTTCTTTAAGTTACGTTATCCCTTTTCTTCGATAGGGTTGAGAGTAAGAATGCGTCCGTTTTTGTTCGGACATGTTTGAATATTGCAAAATAAACACCAAAAATTTTGGATTTTAGTTGCCTATACCTAGGTAATAGCTCTTTATTTCCCATTCGTTAGAATATTACATTTTAATTGACTTGCAATATTAACTTTGATTTATTAATCCACATTTGAAAAGTCTAAGATAACATGAATATATAGATAAAACGGAGGCACATGACATTCTGAATAAAACATTGAAGAAATTAGCAGAAAAATTTAAGTTGAAAGCATAAATTTGGAAAAAATGTTGCTATACTATTTCTTTAAATATATTGAATATATAGTAGGATAAATAATTTTATTTAGTTGTTCTATAAAGGTTATATAGTGATCGATTGAGTGGGATACTCATTCTAATTTACCCTTTCAAATCAGAATAAGTTATGTTTCTTGTTTGGGTAATGAAATCTAAAATCGTTAAACAATTTTATTGCAAAAAGTACTTCTAACTTAACATTGAACGCGAGTAATGGAATTGCATATATTTATGCTGTCAAATTTGCAAGATTAGTTTTTGTTTCAATATCAGTTTCAGCATTGTTGATGAAAAATGTACCATAAACATATCGGATCATGCTTTATGTTTTCTTTCCCATTCTAAACTCTCATCCAACCTTAACCACACATTTTATGCTTCATATACGTTAAAATAATATTATCTAAAAACGTAAAATTGGCAAATTTGACACCACCATTTTTTAGAATTTCGTGACCTAGCCACTTTGGTAGAATGTACGACCTCCCGACGTTTTTGAAATAAAATTCAATGATTTCATCCAGTAGATAAATTTTCGCGCGATTTTGGGGAAAACTTATGAGTCTTTTGTGGTTTGTTTTCGACATCCAGCATATGATTTTTTCAATCAGAAAAGTAATTTTGTTGCAAAATCCCACCGAGATCAAGTTTTTTTGTCTCCAAATATCAGGACGATTAAAACTTTCCAAGTTCGACTTAAATTGATGATATCCTAGTGATTCTAAACCATAAAAAACGCTACTGTTTCTCCTTTCCGTAGTTAAATGCAAAGTACAATCAATTGATTGAGTAGTGAACATGGATTATTGAAATAGGGCTTGGGATGTTTTGTAGTTTGGGCAGAGCTGCCAGCACTACAAAAAGCCTAATTTTACGCAAGCAAGACCTAGACTTACAACATCCCATCACTCTATTCTGCCGGTGCATGGAGGTGAAAGGCGAAAAGGATTTACTGAAAGTTTTGATGGATTTGATGCCAAATAGAAAATTCTTCAGCAAAAACGATCCATTGTTTATTTCACGGATCTGCAAATCCGCATGCCTGGATCTTTAATTGCTTGTGACGATGCACGAACCCGACCCGTCATCGTACTGCCCTGTCAGTCAAAGTTTTCGTCAATTTATTTTGTACAAGCATGTGGTTTAGATAAATGGCGATCTCTAAATCGCGATTTGTTCTACGCCCCATGTTTGCACAAGTTTAACTTTCGTCAGATTGACTTTGTATTTCACAATCCATATATACCACATTAGGGCATTGTCCTAACCAGCATATCGTCATTGCATATATCTGCAAGTTACGCCAAATGAAAATGAATGAACGGACGTGCGTAATCAACATCTGGGGACATGGGGTTTCTGACCGCAAGACACAAAGCGACCCAGTGTTGCGGTATATTCGCAATATGAATAAATGTGCGAGCGATAACTTTGCATATCCTTTTCCTTGGAAATTATTATAAAAAAAATCTATAACATATAGGTGATATAACATCGAAAAGTGACTGGTTGTTGAAAAAAATAAGAAATTATGGTAAACTGGTGTACCACAACAGTCCATGCAAGCGTACACAAATAAACACCATCGCGTGCGAAGAAATATTTCAAGAAAGTGGTTTTCAAAATATTTTATTATTGAATAATATAAAGTTGAAGTTTATTTTAATTTTTGTAAAAATGGACGCACTGCATCAATAGTTACAATTATATGAAGAATATATCTCACGACACTACACAAAAAACAGCCCTTTTTTGAACAAAGTTTGTTGCAAGAACTTGATAATTGTATTATTTTAAAAACCACAACGAGCAAATCTATTAGTGAAAAAAGGGCCGTTTTGAGTTATATATTATATCTCACGGTTTACAGAATAGAAACGCCATATTTGCAAATTTTGTTCGCATAAGAAATTGGATACGACGTATGACATAATATTTTGTCAAGTATGTGCCGCAGATCCAAATACAAGATTTTACAAGAAAAAATGTGTGTAACGTAAATTGTAAGATATCCATCCTACATAACTTACATTGTAACAAAAATGCAACAAAATAACTGGTCTTTGACAGCAATGTTACATGGCGGTATTGAAAAAAATTCAAAGTTGATTCCTTTGGCCAAATGTGCACCTTCGCGGTGCGTTCCATCAACACCCCATAATTGTCATAAATCTCATCAACATGGCGTTTTTCTAACTTTTGCAATATGCAAATGACCATTGAATTTACTGTACTTTTGTTACAGTGTAGTCCCAATCAATAAATTTCACATATAAATGCATGTTTTGGCGAGAATGAGTCACGGATGGATCGTGCTGCTGAGGTGAGGTTCACCGGTGGTTCTCGCTCGACAAAACTAAACTTATTAATGTACTAAGCATATTAATTACATATGAGACCAAAAATAAAAGAAATATACCATTCAAAAATTGCTTAAAATATGAAAAAAAAATTAAAAGTTGGTTGAATTCAATAGTTTATGTTTTTCTTCTTGTAATATGGTCGTATATGACTACTTGTATATATTGATCAGTTTCAATGGGTGTTCTCGTAGAATTGTCGCCTGGGGTAGGTGCCTGTAATACAGAATTTGGGATAAAATTGGAACAAATTGAGATATTTTATCTAAAATTTCTGGTAACGATTGAGAAATATCGCCAGGCCTTGGTACTAAGATATTGAAAAGGCGGACTCATAGCGGCAAAAAAATGTTCCTAACAAAATAAACGATACTGTGTGTTTCAATGCGCTAAGCGGACGACACAATGTGTCATCAACATTCTACCCCTCTACCCCCTGCTGCTCTCAATGATATATATCAAATAGAATTTCACCTCTCTGCGAAAATGCAAATTTTCAAACACCACTTACAAGTCACAGACTTCTTTCGAAACAATTTAAATTAATGGCAGCATTATTTTTATGAAAGTTCTGAGCGAAGGTAGATAAGCGTAGTGAGCAAACCCTGTTTTGTGGAAGCTTCCATCCTAACAAAGCGAAATAGTCTTACCTTCGGATCGACATTCAGAATTTTCCTGTCTCTTTTATTCTTGAACAAAAGTCCAGATGCATTCTCAGCAATCACTTGATAATTAGGAGTCGGGTTTGACGTCGATGTCTGAGTTTCCCAGTTATAAAAGCTGAAGAAAAGTATAAAAAAAAAAACGAAATAATGTAACATGTAATTGTAGTAAAAATAAATGTAAATTGTACTATAGAATTTTTGCACTCGTCATTTTATGAAACTAAAAATTTGACAACTCAAAACTTTTCTATTTAATATGTAATACGAAGTAGTCTATTTTCCAGTCTAACAAATGATCTTGCCATTCTTTTACTACACAAATAAATTTTACGAAAATATTTGCATTGAAGCACGAACCACTGATCTTGCACGGGCCACCGATGGCTCACACAAACGCATTTGAGCATGGACCGTTGATAGTCCGCGCCGATGAGACGCGGGACATCTATGCCCCAAGCTCCACAAAAGCACATTCTCAATAAATCTTACCTCAAGTCTGAAGATCTAGGCAGCAATCGTTTTTTTCCAGAAAAATAAGGTTCAAAATCTTCAGTTTTTAGTCGATGTGCAAAATCGATGTATCCAGATATTTCTTGTGATCTACTATTTTTATCTCGGATGAATATTATAGACTAGAAAGAATATTAAAGTGGTTCAATATTATTTTAACATAGTAGTTGATAAACTACTAATCATTTTTTTGAAAAATCACTTTGCGTGACTCATCACAGAAGGAAACGCACCTTTCAGAAGAATATACGACATGCAATGTACCCTGTTGTGAAATCCGTGTTCGTCTGCCCAATAATGATCAGATGATGATTTTCATATGGGATACTGAGTACTACTGACTCGACTTGCGACTCGTAAATGTATGACTCGACTTGACTTGCGACTTAAAAGTACAGTGACTTGATCTGACTTGAGACTCCAAATTTAAATTTTGGTAAAACTAGGAATCGACTCGTAACTCGCGTGTTTTCCTACTCGACTAACTCGGGACTCGAAGTGAAGTGACCCTTTCCCAACACTGGACTATACTGGTATTTATTTTATTTCGGCTAGAGTTAAAGCAGTCGAATTAGACTAGTTAGCTGCTTCCCAGCCAACTAGTCTAAATCGACTCCTTTCAACTCAAGCAGAAATTGAATAAATACCAGCATAGTATACTAGGCAATGTATATGATAGGGGTATGTATACGCGTTGCCCAGTTTACCGGATATTTTTTATTTGCGACAAAAATTACTGAATAAGTTTTTGCAGCTAAAATAACTGCCCCGGCTATGCAAACATAGGTAGGTTGACATTGTAACATTGTCACACAGAACAGGTTGTCTTCGTCTATCCAATGACGCAAGTCCCATGCATTCACACCTGTCTTGTGACTTAAGTGGGCAAGGGGTCAAATTTCAACAATTTTGTCGCTAATGATATGTATCGCTAACAAGTGACCGTTGTCCATTTTGTTGCGAGTACACCATGAAATGTTTTCACACGGACATGCAATATCAAACCGAAAGCTAATATTTGTGCGTCAAATAAGTTTTTAGAAATTTTGGGCAATATAACTGCGCGCTGATGGAATGCGAAAATGTTTTCTAAATCTGAGGTTTGAGAACAAGTGACCGCTGCCCATTTTGCTGAGGTTAAACCATATAGAGTTTCCACGTGAATACGCAGTATTAGGTTGAATACTAATGTCTACGAACTAACTAACGGTATTAGGACGTTTTGGAAAGTTATATAACTGAGCGCTAGTGGAAGGCAATTTTTTTTTGAATTCGGGGTTTCAAAATTTTTCATAAAAGTTATTTTAATTAAACTAGTCTTTAAAAAAGACAACAACCCACAAAAATATTTTCTCGAGTATGAACCACGTATGCGTCACGCTTGAAAAGCGCAATTTCTCCATGGGCCTATACTAAAAAAAATTGTTTTGGAATCATCGACTTATATTTTTGTGATAGTTCGTAACAAATTGTACCGTCATTTTTCCACTTCTGTTTCCTTCTTCCCTTTGGGCCAATGATCGAAGAAATGTACTTTTCAAATCTTTTCCAGAGCTTGCCAGTGTTCTGAAATAAAAAGAAAATAATAGAAAAAAATAATAATAATAATAATACTAAACATAGATCACTATTGGATCACGTAGCCGAATCAGTGTTTATGCTGGATAATAATATTTTCGATATCTCGGGCGAGTTCGCGTTAGGGGTGGCCAAAATCGAATATATGTTGAATTCAGAATATAATCGAATAATAGAATCAGGGGTATTATAATAAACAAACAAAGACTTTTTCTCCAAATTGTTAAAGGCGCCAAAATTTACATTTATTTTCTGAAAAAGTATACTTTTTTTGAATCTGCTGATTTCGAATCACTGGGAAAATCGGATCCAATAATTTATGATGTGCGAGTCACGAATCAATCGAATACTTTGGACAGCCCCAGTTGCCGTTTGTTTCCTGTCTCGTCACAATCTGAATATAGTATTTCTGGCTAATTTTCTTCTGATGGAACTTGGAGCAAACTCTTTCGGTTGTAGTATAATAGCAGTATATGGCATTGTAGTTAGGGCTGAGCAATTCGATTCGGTGATTCGAATCGATTCCAAGCACAAATAATTCGAATCAATCGTGAATCTGTCGTAGGAACGAAAACTTACTAAACGAAGAGGAATTTTTCAGTTTTAACGACAAAATGCAATCGATTTTGGTCAAATTTGGCCAAAATCGATTGTATTTTATCGTTAAAACTGATAATTTTTGGTCGTGGGCATTGAGTGAAATTTAAAATATATTACTTTCAAGTCTGTTTATGCTATTATTTGTAATTCGTAACTACAAATTTCTTATTTTTCATAATGGAGACAATATGTTATTTTTATGGAATCAGCTATACGATCCGATTCGAAAATATTATCCGAATCAGATTCGAATTTTAAATGATTCGGTTTCGCCCAACCCTAATTGTAGCCCGACCTAGTACAATTATCTTTTACGACTCCAGATAACTGATTTCAGCGAATATGGTTTATTGTATTGCATGAAATACAACCATGATATATGTCACGATTGACATACATAATCCTGATTTTTTTATTGCAAAATAAATTGATATAGACAACTCGAAAGTTCGGAACACGGATTTAATTTTTATATTCGAGATTTCAGAATGTCTGACGATACCACAACATATACATCACTAACAAGAACATTTTGAAAGGGTGTTGGTACAATACATCCGCTTCTCGAGTGGGTTTTAAAAAATTATATATTTTAAGAAAACGGCAATAGTGAGATAAACAATTTATATCTGAATAGGAGGTGCAGATTTTGTCTTCGCCATTCTAATATGCACCCCCTGAGCAGAAAAAAATTTCAAGCACGCATCATCGGCGATTCGTGCACGCATCATCTGTGGTTCATGCTCGACAAAATAAATGTTCTGATTCGGAGAACAAAAGGTCTAAACTAGAGATACTCGATAGTGCGCACCGCCATCAAAAACCACGGAGTATGAAAACAAGCCGACCAAACAGATAATTTGTTTTCCTAAATACGGGGTAAGGATTACGTTCTACGTTGAGAATACTTCATTTTATCTCTTGTTTATAAGTAAAATTTACCCTACGAGTACATTAACAATATAAATATACCTTGGCCACAGGTGTTCACGATTTTTAGGCTATCGAATTTCAAATATTTTCGATCACCGCGAAAAAAATGACAAGAAAGACAATGGGAAATGAAAATTGGGCTGAAAATAGGAAATTATTCAATCGCGCGATTTATACTTACGCGAACATGCATGAACCACGGTTGTGTCGTGGATCACCTGTGGCCCGAGCTTGTTGGATTGTGCAATTTGCTGAATCTAGCATGTATGAATTATTCTTCTCGAAAATTACATGTTGTATAATCTATGAAGACATTACTTAAGAAAACAGTTTGTTTCGTTGAGGCACAATTTTTAAATATTTTCGTCCAATTTGTAAAGTTAATTTTGTGTAAGGCTATAAGAAAATACTGGAAAAATACACCACCTGGCACGGCATACAATTCATTCTGAACGGAAACGCGTTTTATGATGCATTTAGTTCTACAAAAGCAAAACATTTTTTCATAATACAAAAAAGTAAAAGCCCTGCGTACGGAGTTTAGAATGGTTCTAACTTATTTCCCGCGTGTGGTAAGAGGCGACCAAAAGGAAGCAAAGAGGTGGTAGATGGTTTTACCATCGCTCAGAGCGGATACCACGCAATGCTTTTTATCATGGCGGTTCGATTCCGTTTGGTATAATGCCCGTGGTATGTTTTCCGAGAACAGTTGCTGGTACTACATCTTTTAGTAATTCTTTGCTATGAAGTGGTCGTTAGTTGGTTCCTTTTAGGCGCTGCTTCCGGCCTTGCTCAGAGTGAATTTCAATGAAAAGAAAACAGTTTTCGTCATAGGGTGCGAAAAATGAAAGTTGTTGTATATACCAGGGCGAGGTTCCAATTTTCAGGATTAATACATCCGGAGTAACGATTACTTGTAATCATCTTTATAGTCACTCACTCATTGTGTTGGTAACTTTGAACGAGACCGAGAGAGAACTATACCGGCGATAACTCGAGACAAGCAAGCCTGGATATACATGGGATTTTCGGTTCGCTCCATTCAGCCTACCAACGATACGTAAAAACATCCGAGCCACGCGGGTAGAACGTTAGGCATGAATACATCAACTGAACTCGCCTGTCATAATGGCTCTATAGAATATTCGATTCATAATTCTCGAATTCATTATTCGTTTGATCCAATCCTTCCAATGACTCGAAATCAACAGAATAAAAAATATAGAATTTCAAAAAATAGATGTCACTTTTAGGGTAATTGACAATTTTATGAAAAAATGCCTTTATTTGCTTTTTATAATAGTTTGAAAGCTTTATCGAATATTAGATTCGATTCTGAATTCAGAAAATATTCGATTTTGGCCACCCTTACCCGGAACAAGATAATCTCCATTGCGGCCACTCAAAGGGTATTCTTCTGTGATATCTTCCCAAATTCCCGCCAAAAATGATTTACGGTTCGCTGGTTGATTATGGGGTTTAAAAGAGCCGGAATTAGTTTTTTCACACCAAAGAAGGGCGTGAATAAGTAGACCGGGAATCCATGCCACCAAACAATACAGAACACGGAGTGGAGATAAAACAAAATACTATAATTGAACCCAGTAGCCGCATATATACCCCAAAAGTCGCATATCCACGAATAACCTATCCCTTTTCAATCAAAATCCGGCCGCAAAAGGGTAGGAGCGCTAATCGCCACACAGGTGTAATCTTGTAAATTTAACAGTTCGACATTTACCAGGTTATCCGCGAAAAATCCTTTAAACTTTTTGGAAGTCGTTTGAAGACGGATGATGCGTTATTAAGGTGCTAAAATCAACTTGATCGCGCATGGGCAAGAATAAACCGCGATTTGCAATCGCGATTTATTCTTGACCATGCGTGTTTCAAGAAGACACAAATTCGAGAGGAAACTGGTTAAAAATGTCAAGATACCGGTACAAGGTAAGATTGATATGGTAACAAACAAGGCTTGAAAATGTCACGTAGGAACACATACCTGAAAATACGTATAAGCACTGAGATAGAGAGAAAAAACAAAACAAGATAATAAAATTAGAAATCTAAGCAATCTAATCAATCGACCAAAAAGCTTGTTTCATTTATTATGCTGAGAAAATTTACTTTGACTTTCGCGGTCAAGTTGGTAACAAATCGTTTTTTACACTCGTTTGACTGGATCACCGTGAAGAAGATCCCTTGTAAACAAACAGGGAAGACATATATATTATACATAAAAATTAGGTACGGCCGAGCCGACATTAATTATTATACCAGGGACTGATTGTTGGACATGGCCACTTGAAACATATATCCCTAACTTGTAAGGCCAACGTGTGAAATAACCCCTCAGTTATTGTTTTAAAAAACTTCGGCTAAAAGTATTTTTGTGAAGCTAAAGAGGCGCGTTCCATCTGTAAATCGTGCCCTAACAAAATGAAACTGTTATCGGGTGAAACGGTAGTACTTTCGTAGGGCTGTTGAATCGATGCTTGACCGCGTCAATATCGAGCGCGACTTTCTACAATGTAACTTGCCGGTGGTTAGAACACACATTAAGTAGAGAGACAGTCACTGTAATGGTCTGTCAGGTACAAGGCCCCGCAGCAAGAGCCTATTGTAGTTAAAAAAATATTCAAATATTTAAAAGAGAAGCAGTACACATTCTTTCGATCGACATATTGAGGTCTATAGAATTGCGGCCGAAATTGCAAAAATGATTTTTTTCTTGTCTGACACGGGTAGTGTAATGTTTCATTGTACATACACTGTGTTGTGAAGGTTTTATATGATTGATACGACCAAATCCAAAAGTAAACTTAGAGTGAAATTTATGAACGAAGTCTGGGTGGTAAAGAACCGTCTGTTAGTCTACTGTTTAAACTTGGTACCTCGGTAAACTGAATGAGTTTTGATTTAATAAAAAATTGCGTCTGAAATTGATGGCAATATGGAATGTATGGTTTAAAATAAATTCGTTTATTTAAATTTCTGTAAAATTCTACCTAAATCATGACTTTGCTGCAAAATGGTCAAAATATGTTCAAATAATAGCAATTCCGTTCATCTGAAATGTTGAAACATTATTCTATTGATGTAGTAAATTTCGAATGTCGTGAGAATCTCTAAACTATGAGAAAAATCTTCAGTTTTGTCTGATAGTTTATTGCTGAATTACAAATGATCTGGAAAAGAATATTGGTGGACCAAACATTAATAACCATCACGCTCGGTAAGAATAATATCATTGAGGAATTTTATTTCGTCAAGCATGAGCCACGGACGGACTGCGCCTCGGCAGTGAATCATACCTAACAAAAGATGCTTTGATAAAAAATTTCATGCCGATACTGGGATTCCATTGAGTATCTGGGACAAAATTTACTAGAAAATAGAGTACACGTACTTGTATTTTTAAAAGCTCGAAAACAAGTGCGCACGCGCCATCTTTGTTTTGAAACAAGAGTTTCAAGTATCAAAATGCGATTTACATTTCCGGTGCCAAAAAATTGCGGTCGACAAACTCAAACAATGGAAGTATAATTGAAAAAGAAACAAATTTAAAACAAAAGGGGGGAGATAGCGATCGTCAACGTCGTAATTTTTGCGATATTCAATATCCCTCGACACATGATGTCAAGGACTCAAGGGAGAAATATTATAGGATATCTGAAATACGAGATTAATACTTAGGGTGGTATAAATTGAACATGTTTGGTGGCGAAATTGCTCGAATATTTTTGTCAATTTTGCGGTTCATTGGCGGATGCCCAGTTAAAAAAAATTATGTCAAAGTATCTTTTGTTAGGAATAAATCACTGATTGATCGCGCCGCCGAGGCGCGGTCCATCTGTGCCTTATGCTTGACAAAATCAAATCTATGACTTCATGACCCATAAGGACATAACCATAGAACATGATCCTAATTAGTGCTTCCAAAATATTCGATTCGATCTCCCTTTCAAGAATTGATAAATTATTGGATTCAAGTTTTCCAGCGATTCGAAATCATCAGAATCGGAAATGTATAAATTTCAGGATTATATAAAGTCAATTTTAATGTATTGAACAATTTTTCGAAAAGACGGCTTTGTTTGGGACTATGATTTGAATATTTGATTCGATTCGAAAAAATTAATCGATTCGATTTCGAAATTAAAACCTATTTGATTGTGGCCACGCTAAAACAAAACCTCAAAAAAGGGAATATTTTTTGCGCGCTTTCTGCAAGAAATCGTTTCTTTCCTAACTATTGTACTTACTTTAACTTGTTACAACTATAATATCGCAAAATTTTTGCGCTGATGCGTCTCGTTCTTGCCTGTTTGCTAATTTAAGAGATTTGCAATTAAGCTAAAATGACATTTTCCAAGTTTAAAACTATCCGTCCTTAATCCCGAAGTTGCGAGCGAAATAGAAATCATTTTAAGGTGTGTTTACTATGAATCTTGCGACTAATATTATTAGGAAAATTATATACCAATTTAATAATTATTAATCGACTGTAAAAATTGGTTGAAGAACAGAATTTACTGATTAATGTGATCACCCAGAAGTTTTATTTAGCCTGGGCGACGCGACCTCACCATGACGCGGGCTTGGGAAAACATGTTTCGGCAGTTTTTTCCGATTGAGCAATGCCAGGGACTTTGAAATTCGACCTACTTGGATATTGAATAACTTTTTATTTCAATGTCTGATAAGAGAGTATAACGAATTGCTAAAAACGTGAATGGGTGTAGGAGCATGTTATACAGGAGGTTAATTCGGTGCAAAACTAATGCGACCGCAATTCTTTAAAAAAGTGGAGCCAATATATCACATGTATCATCGGTTGCCGTGTCCCATACTCAATTAAAAGAAATAAGATGGGGCGAGGAGAGAATACTGTAACGACCAAAAATATTTGAAGAAAACACTCAATTTCTTTAATTTAAAATCTGTGTTCTACGTTTAGGGTCAAAAGCAAAGGTACTATCGTCAGTAAACCCGTACCACGATTAACGAGATACGGATCGTGACGATTTTAACCTAGTCAGGAAGAACAAATGATATATGAACTGACAAAAACACACATATCAATTTCGGTTAATAGTACCGATGACGGAAGAGTTTCTTAGTTACAAAAACTTTGATGAAACATATTTTGTCAAGCATGGGCCACTGATGGATCGCGTCCCTCAGGTGCGCTCCATCTGTGGCCCATGCTTGACATAATAAATTTTCTGTTCCTTGAGTTGTTATATCAAGATGAAAATGTTTCGTATCTTGTTCCTGACATTTTGACAACGAAACGGTTCATGTAAAGTGAGGACATATTGTATTTGGCATATAAAAGGCAACAAATAAGCTGTCTCAAATTCAATCTTCTACAAGATAAATTAGGACAATGCGGACATAAAAATGGTAACATACATTTGAACTACATATATAATGATGTGGATGCAAAATTAAGGATTCCTGTAGTTTTTTGAACGTCCGCTCGATTCGGATTATTCGAGTACTCATTTACACCATTTTCGTAGTGAAATATCGGGTGATGGCACGTTACGTTTTTAGATTTTTGGAGAAATTTTCTCATAAATATAAAGAAAAATACATTGTCTGTTATCAAATCATATTCGGAAATTCGATTTCAAATCACGTGATTGGATATTAATCAGAAAATTCGAAACAGAATATGCCTCGAAAAAAATAAACGTTGCTTGTTAACAGGACCAAGTCACAGAAATATTGCATTTCTATCGATATAGGTAATAAAGTCGCACCGATGACGCGACGTCCTTGCTTGTCTCATGCTTGCCAAAATTTCGATACAAAGATATTATGAAAATTTACCGTATCTACTCACTGTCTTACTTTATGCTATATCACAAAGGATGAATGAAAAGGAGAAAACAAATGAAGTAAACGCCTTACATCATAAACATATTTACATGTTTTCATTACCGATATTCGTAATTTATCTAACGCGTCATTACAATCATCCCAACTAAGCGGGACCATAAACAGGTGAAATCACCATCCATCCAAATTAGGAGATAAAAATAAGCTTCAGCATCCATAGGTTGAAAATAAAAAAATACATCCGTATTCGAATACAACTATCAAGCTTCAGGCATGGAAATAATGGGTTACCTTTTGATTTCAGAGTCGAATCAAAGAGTTTTTTCGAATTGTATCAAATGTTCAAGTCAAAGTTTTAGAATAAACAAACGAAGATATATTTCCAGAAAATTGTCAGTTACATTAAAAGTAATTATTATTGCATTAAAAATTATTATGAGTGATTTTTTTCATTCCCCTCGTTCCATTTAAATCGCTAAAGAAATAAAATCGAATAATTTGATTATTGAAAGAAGCATCGAATAGTGTGGACAGATGTACTTCAACAGTCAACCATCTGGGCATAAATATTGCACGTAAAAACAGGAGTTGATTGTAATCATTTTGGTCAAAAATCTACGTTTTTACATGAAGTGGAGAAATGCTTAATCAACTTTCGAAGCGAAAATGAGAAAGGGATGTAACAATTTCAAAGCGCCACTTTTTGCATTTGACAAACACATAACTTGATCAAAATAACGCTTCGAAATAGTTACGTCACCGAAATGAGTACAGCCATCTGAGAAAATGGGAATAGATAAAAACAACCGCCTAACATCTGAAACGAAGAAACGCAGCTGTGCCGATAATAGCAACGCCGTGGTTTACAACGGAGATACTTAGTAAAAATGTTAACTACAAAAGCCCCATCGAGATAAACATGTTAAAAAACCACACCCGATATCACACGAAATTGGGCAATTTGGGAAACCAAATCAAGCATGGACCTATGATGAATCGCCGTCAGCACCGCGATTTTATTAGTGACCCATGTGTGGTCACGTATAGGATATCATACGCCACGAGCTTCCTAGAAGGGTGTGAAAAATCGCGTTGTATCGGTATCGATTTCAAAGGGACTGGACCCCACATTGTGTATCGTGGTGTAGGGGCATCTTTTGTGCCCCAAAAGGGGGTGACCTCACTTTTCCATCGACAGGAAAGGTAGGGTGTCGGGACCGGGAAAAGACACGAAATTTGAGAAGGGTGACTGTCTGCTGTTAACCCATCGTGTAAACTTACTAGGACGTTTTGTTCGAAAAAACCGCAGAATTGCCACACAGAATATACGGTACTTGACGCAGATGACTTTAACATGGAATTTTAACGGATAACAGCTGGAAACATCGGTAGAAATGACGTACGAGGTGAAGAGGGCAACTCATTCCCAAGCACAAGTTACTGGAGATGTTTTTATCATAAATTCTTTTCACAGCAAGTATTTTTGTTATGTGGGAATTACATCGACCACAATTTGCTAGACCATAGTATTTAAATACACTCAACGTTAGAGTTAATCCCGGCGATATATGAAAATGCTCACGTATGATGTTGTTATACAACTTCTTACCCGACATTATTGTGAACTATTACTATTCTGAAACGTCGTATTTAGTTCGCGTTCCGACAAGTCCGATTCATAAACCCATACCGATATCACCAATTAACCCAGGGTGTAATAAGTCATACTGCAACAAAAGTGCAATGAATTTACAGTTCATTTGCGCAATATTTGTTTATTTCTAGGAATCTAAATCCACTGTGTTGATAAAGCTCTGTGTCGATTGTGAGCTCTGTATACATATTTATATTCTTTCAATATCAAAATTGAAATTACTATAAAAAGACAGCGGTATTTCACTGTAATTTACAGTATTTTTTGGTACAGTGTAATGAGGTAGATCACGCCGGAGAGTGCGAGACTTTCAAACAACTCTTAACCCTTTTTCCATTAATAAATAGGCGTTATAACGGGGGCCTCGGAAAATAGTCAAGCTGACCTACACGAATAGGGGGTTGTATACAAATCAATTCGAGTAAAATATTTGCAGACACAAAGAATTATTTTCGAAACGCTATCAAAAGTACGGTTATTTGTTATGGATTTCGCCCTCCTTATTTTTTAAGATGTTTATTCGAGGCAAATCATAATACACACAGTAACGCGATATCGATGTATCATAGAACAAACTTCATTTCAATCATACAGCGAAAAAACTATAAATTACTCCTTTGTTCTCTTTGCCGACCTTTCTATTATTTGGAATTGATGTGGTTTCCTTCCATCACAAATAAAATACAATTTTGCAAAATAATGGTTTCATTTTCAAAACCCAACTGTTACTTTCACTCAACCCAATTAAATTGAAAAGTTTTGATTTCCGTGACCTTTTTTAATATCTGGTGATTCCAGTCGAAATACTAAACAAAAACATGGGTCGTCAGTGGACGACAGAAATAAAAATTGCTGACAACTCCAAATATCAGTATATTATGCGTTGCACGCGATATATCGCACTTTTATGCTAGGATAGTGCGAAATATTCGATACGATTCGTGATTTAATCGTTTCTTTTTTTTTTCAACGAATCAAAATTAACAGAATTATAATTTTTTAGAAAAATTTGTAAATTTTGATGTATTCGAATATGAATCGAACCAATATTTAATTCGATTTAAATAGAAAACAAATATATATTCGATTTGACGACCCCTGATGATAGACGATCAGCATTGGAATGAACCTATTTTTACAGTCGTGAATATGTGTGCCGCTTTTAGATTCGAGATTCGGATAACGACTAGATTCGCGTTTGCATAACCCGATACAAGGTGATATATTAAAAAAGCATAATCCACGGATAAGGCCGTGAGTTGCCGGTTAACCTCATGCAAAAAACATTAGAACGAAAAAATTTTTGAATGGTGTATTAATGTGTTGCGCGCTTAAGATTGGTTATTGTCGAGATTCTTAAATAAATTGTTGATATTTTCATTTTAGATAATCGATGAGTCGCGTATACATTTTTGTGGAGATAACAAGATTATTTAAAGTTTATTTGCCATTAGAAATTCTATAAATTTATAAAAATCCAATTTACGAAAGTTCAAATCGCATTATTCCTCTTAGATTGAATTTCAACGATTTAAACAAAAATAAAATTTCCACAATCATAGAGTCAAAACAAAAATTGCCTTATCAATATATATAGTTTGTCAAATATGGACAACTGGTGAAATAAGCCACGCAGGCACGTGACATCTATGGCTAACGATTCGACCAAATAAAATTCCGATCGTGACGTATGGCACGTAGGAAAGTCAGTAGGCGTACGTGGGCGAAGACGTGACAACCCTAGATTTAAAAAAATATTCTAGTGTGACTCTGTAGCACCACGTGGTGACCAAGATATCCACAAGAGGGTATTATTAGCTGTAATTCATCAAAAAATAGCATATGATAATAAAAAAAACAAGGCATGGTTTCCTGAAAAACCCACTGGTTAATAGGAGATGTGCAGCTTCACCAATTGATGTAATTCCGATTAAACAAAACTGAGCACTGTTGTTGACAAGGCTGTACTAGTGATTGCAACATAATTTTTTCTTATAATGCCTAGGTAAGGTAAAACTAATTTGCCACAAATCTAGGTATAAAAATTGCTAGGTACGGTAATCTTGTTTCACTTTTCAGAACTATGTAGTACTTCGATTGAAAATCACTTAAACCAGGTAATCATCATTTGGCTGCATGAAGGGTATTTTTATACCTTCAAGTCTATATTATAAACTTTTTTATATTGAAATTATGATTTAACCAGATTTAACCAGGTATAGGTACCGAGTTTTTCAACTACCCACCCTCTTCAAATTTTGATTATTTTTCAGGGTTGATTCTACTATATATCTCGACTTCAAAACGACCAACCATAACCCAAAAACTCTGTTCGTTTTTTATGGTTGTTCAAAAGTGCCATATGGACCAAAAAAATGATATATTTTTGCAAAATCGAACCCCCAAAAATATTTTTAATACTATTGCTCATAACCCTCGCTATTTGGAAATGAAATAAAAATCACATCAAATGTTATTGGGGGTGCTGAATCCAATTTTATGTTCCGAAACTTTTCACCTCATGAGAGGGCTGAGATAGGGGAGCTTTTTGAGCGTTGATCGAGCGTAAAAATCGTAATAACTTGAGATGCGTGTTTGGCATTGAGGGATAAAATTTAAATTCCCTATTTTTTGTGTGTGGATACTATATAGGCATGGCCCATATTCATTATATTAAAAGAGATATATTTGAGAAATGTAATCTTAAAGTTGGCTTTCATTCAATCGAGCTCTGTCTGTATTAATGCATTAGTTGGCCTTACAGCTCTTTTAATTGCAATATGATAAACTGATCAGAAGAATCTTGAACAGTGAGGGTTATATGAAAATGTGCTGTATGAAATATCGTTATCAACAGAATGTGATCAAGCACAGTGCCGTGAACTTTCGACCTAGGTCAGGTGCAAGGGTGTAATGGTGTACACTTGATAGATTGTCATCGCATCCTCATTTTGAAGATATTGCAAGACTCATTTTTATCTATATCTATTCAGATTTCACAAAACTCCTTTTTTGGCTTTAATTATAGAAAAAATATTTTGAAAACCTCACTCAAATACCCTTACTTTGAAAATAAATAAATGTTACAAAGATAAAACGTCATCATACTTTTGTTGACTTCTTTTCGAAAGCCTTGAAGCTTCAGCAGCTTGTTTACGAGCCTCAAATTCTTCTCGTTTTAGAACTTCACCGCTCCCTCTGTACCCAAGTTCCACAAGTTGTCGAGCCAATTCCTCATCCTGAATAGATTTTAAATATTTTGGTCAGCGTCATGTGCCACAAACAATCAAGTCATGTTTTTTCACCAAAGTTTTAGGTTTTGCCATATGTTTTGTTATGTACAAGTACCTGATGTATCGCTCTGCGGTCTATTTGTGACTTATGCTTGACAAAATGGAATTTCTGATAAAAATTTCTGGATAGATGATCTTATCGGAAAAATGAGTAATCTGGAGTGATAATCAGAATGTGTCCTATAAAAAATATTTTCTTTTTTCAATGTTTAAAATTGTACCAAATATTACTTTATTATCAAATATTACTGGCAAAATACAGAATGACCAATACCAAGTACTTATTAAGCCTATTTAGCAATGATTTTGACCTGAATATCTTTGAGCCAGGGTTGCTTATATAGTTTAGCTTAAACTCTATTTGAAATATACTATATAAATAGATGAACGACCTTTCAAAACAGGGATATTTGATCCTATGTTGTAGCAAAGTTGAAATTTTAAAACTTGAAATTTTGCAAATAAAATGATTTTACTGCAAAATGAATCTATTCAAGAATATTTGAGAAACAAAATTACTCTTTATTGTAATTCTAAAATATTTAAATAATTATGTAGCACTGATAAGACATATTAGTCAGTTAACAGACCTCTTTTTGGTTATTTATGGGTTACTGTTTATAATAAAAAAAAATATTACATAGTTACTCAAATAAATTATAGATGACAATTCCAATACACTTTAAATCTATTACCGAGCTTTAAAAATATTTCAATAATAAATTAGTTCTTTAATAATACACTGTGTTAAATTTGAAAATGAATTTATGAGTTATTATTATTACCTCAAGGTAATAGAGATCTAGGGATGTTATCTGTGAATCTAAGAAATCTTCATAAGTGCTGAATTCAGTCACAATGTTGTCAGCTCCTGCAGCAGTTTCTTCTTCCATTATTATATAAATTTTCTAAGATTCATATATTTCTTTATTACATAAAGTTTAATTGAACTCTTATAAGCAAATGTAGTCACAGTCAGAAAAATTTTATTGGATCATGGTCTGTTAAGTACAGGCCATTGATGAAGGCCTCGCAAAGGCGTGGTCCATCTGTGTCCCATGTCTGACAAAATAAAATTTCTGACAGGGATAACTGATAGATTGCGTTGTTTCAAGATAGAGCAGTTCATTTTGGTCCAAAAATTATGATTAGGATACTGGTAATTACAGAATGCTAGTTGCTAGATTGAATATTTAACTTTCAACCATACAATAATTTATATCATGAAACAACAAATTTCAAGCTTTTTATTCAGATGGGTAAATCGAAAAAAAATCTCAGAATCTTTTGTTATATTCTTTATAATATATCCAGGAAATGGATGCCACCAGAGGAAAATTTGGGAAACGGGCAATATTTCGAGATACATCTTTAGCTAAAAGATTGAGACTGCTGCCTATAATTTTGCTAGTTTGTTGATTCTGACCAATATCCTATGTCATAGAACTGCTAGATATCAACCACATTTTCCTGTGCACTGAAATATCAGGACATCATAAAAGTTATAAGTAATATCCGTCATGCTAAATTCATTTCACTTTAAGATTAGTGGGCAATATTATAGATTATTGCTCACCAAAATATCAAACGTTCGGTTGTGCTGTCTTGTCGAGATCTAGTAGTGGTTCTCATTCACTACAAGCCCAATCGATATTTTGATTTTTTGGCGAGCAATAATCTATAATATTGCACCATACTGTATAATACTCAAAAACTAAGTATTTAAAATAAATTTTGCCCAGTACCGTATGAGACGCTGGTGAGTTGTGCTATCTTGTCGACATCTATTTTAATGATTTAGTTTTTGATTCTGTTGAATAAATTTAAAGTCTACATTTGTACACAAACTCATTCTAATGCATTTCACACAGGATATCTAAGGCGGGCAGCAAAGCAACAAGTGCTGACTCTGAGCTGTGGATATAGATTTTGGACTTGCCATCACTGTACTTCGTTATAAACATTATGAGCAGTTAAGTTCTGTTTCTATTTACATTTTCCATGGCCATCAAAATATGCATAAGTAAAATCCAAAATAATAGAAAGCAAAAATAAACCATTAATCATTGGTTACTGTTAATTCCATCCAGTCAATTTAATGAACGGTATATATCACCAGAATACAATTAGGTATAAACATTTTACATTAAATCAGACATGGAAAAACAAAAACATTAAATACGAAACTATATAGCCTGTCCGAACTGCCAAAGATATATATACCTTTCATATATATAATTTCATTTTACAAAAAGAAAGTCTGTTCCCCTGTTTCCGCTTTGAATGCAGTTTTTGGCACTACATCTTGTAGTGGATATTTGCAATATTCCTAAGTAACTTATGGTTAGTTTGATTTAGGCGTTTCAAGTATTGCTCGGAGCGAATTCAATTAAAAAGTCAGAAATCTCCTGCCAAACACACTGAACGTATGAAATGGGGGATTCCCCTAGCGTTGCTATGGAAATTCTTTCGGTGTTGTAGTGGCAGGCGTTTTTTCAATCCATCTTATCGTATATGAATGTTTCATCTATCTACAGAAGCTATAAATATGGGGAAAAAAAAACTAAAATGCAAAATCTAAATAAAATAAATGTCTCTCCAACATGTTTTCTAATGGTAGAACATTGTCACTAGCGGCGCAAATTTGACCTTCGACACAGTTGCCGGGCAACATGTAACGCTTCATTTGCAGCGATCTTTTCCTTTTGCTGTTTTATCCTCTGATCCACTATTCATGTAACGTTAGCCTAGTGTTTTCAAAACTCTGAGCTTCATTCTTGAACGAGCTGTATTGGATTAAGAACTTGGGGACTCGATACCGGTACAGTAATTTCACATTTCAGGCTCAAAGAAGAGAGCAGGTTAGGCCACAATCACTAGGTTAAGCCTTCACCTCGATTCGGAACTGGTATCTGCACGAAAAGTCCTGGGGTGGTCGTGGTTCGCCATATGAATAAGCTGTATTCTCGGCTTCCCTCTCCCGCAGGATAAAAACGAAATCCTATCCTATTATATTCATAGTATAAAATTTTAACGCTCGGCCATCTCATGTAGGTTCGAAAAGCTAACGTTATGTTACGTTAAGCTTGCAGGCTCTCAAATTCCGTGCTTGCTCTACAACATACATTTGCTATCAGCTTTCTGCTATTGAAGGGAATGTTGGGATAGGATTTCATTTGCAGTTCAGGAATGCCAAGAATATGGTTTAATCAATAGCAAACCACGACCCCTTATGCAGACAACAGTTTTGAATCGGGGGTGAAGGTTTTGGCCTAATGTTTTGCAGCGGATAGACAAAGTTAGTGAAGGAAGCCGTAAGCAGCACTTGCGTGAACCAGCGAGACACTCAGCACCCAGCGTATAATCATTCCTCAATGGGGTGCGAACCCTGGACGTTAGAGATGCCTAGTTAAAAGTGTATTCCCAACGCTTTACCAATCGAGCCCTTTAGGTGCCGTTTTCAGCTTTGCTCAGGATGTATATCACTTAAAAAAAGAGAATCATAACAGCAAAGCATTATAATCCACCCCCTGACTCTTTAAATATCATTAACAGCACATGCCAATCATATGTAGTTTTAAATTAACAACTTTTATAGGCTAGTGCATGTCGTTTATTCTTAAAAAAATAGTTGAAAGAATTGGGATAAACATCCAACAGAGATCATGGCTGGTGGAAAAACAGATATGGAAAGAATCGGCCTCTTCAGTGAGGTCGGTTATACAACAATCGGTGATCGATATCCAAAAGTGGACCCAAACAGCAGTGAGTTTATTTATAGCTATCATTGCCAACATATTTTCCAAAAGAAAATATATATTATATATAAAGATATTTTAACTCTGCCTGATACATCCTGTGATTCGAGTCAAAATAAAAATAATGTCAAGTCTTAAGGATAATTAATCCAACAATACAGGGAAAACAATATAATAAAATATTCTTATTTTATGATATATATATATATATATATATTAGATATATCCTAATTTAGTGAGCTTTCCACCAAGGCATATGTCACAGAGAATTCCAATCATGTTCCACGAATACTGGTTTAAAAACATTCGGCCCTCTCTGGTTCAGGTTTGGATTCAATCCCATCATTGAAAAGTGCATCATTTTTGTGATTATTTATTCATTGGACCTAATAGAGCATTTTTGCAGGGCCTTTTTATTGCTATATAATGCAATAGATCATGCTCTTGTTCATACCTGTATCCATTAATTGAAATGTACTATATATATATCAATATTCAAAGTATTCACTTTTGATGTATTGATGCAACATTCATGTGCACTTGGTGTATAATTTCTACAGGGCCATTCAATGAAGCTGCTTATAAAGGAAAACACATACTGCCTGGAGGAAGCAAAACACGTTCAGCACTCCAGGTAATGAGTCTGATTAATTGTCTTTTTGTAATGCATGTATTCAAATTTATAATCAATCTGACAGCAAATTGTTTCATTTAAAAGGTGTTGAAGAGTTATTTTAGTCATTGCTTATATGATTATATAATGGATAATCAATAATATTACTATATAAATAAAACTATAAATATTCAAGAATTTCTTCAATAGTAGCCATAGTATAGTAGTATAGTGCAAGAAGAAAAAGGCGTTATTTTTATACTATTTCAGGCAGGATATTTCGATAATCAGTTCAAAAGAATAATGGAAAAAGAAGCATACACAGACCCTGTCAAGCTTCGGCGACAACAGAGATTAAAGGAATCCACAAAGAATATTGGCAAAGCATTTTTACCAAACGCTGGAGAAAAATTACCGTAAGATAATTCATATAGACAAAATATATTGTACTGCATCAACCTACCAACAAGCCACAATTTTATCACTAAGACTCTTTTCTATTGATAATAACGTTTAATTTCAATGTTGAAGATATTGGTTTCAATGATATTAAAAAGCATGAGTTGTTTCAAGATTTCATATAACTAAGATTATTATTTTTGGAGCTAACTTGGATAATGTCAAAATGTTTGCATTATGTTTGGCATAAATATATATCATGATTTCCTTTGATGTTAAATTCTCATTCTTTAAAATAAATAAACTTTAATTTTGTTTTCACAGGTGCGGACTTGGAAATCATTATGGAACATTCTCAGGACCAATAAATGCATTCAGCCCAGTCCCACGTCCTAGAAAAGCATACACTGCACCAGGCAGAAATTTCACCACAAATCCACCTAAAAAAGGAACTGGCTATGGGTAAACCTTTCAATTATCTGCATTTGCTCCTGGGTCTTTGTCATCATGATATATTTTGACAGTTACCAAGCTTTGTATTGGATGGCACATTGGCTAACGGCCACCAGGTCCCTCAGGAAACTGGTATAATGGACAACTATCAGAAAAAGGTCAAAAGTTTATATTTCTAAACAGCAATGTAATGAAGCAATCAAGATTTATTAAATGACTAGTAATACCTACGCTATGGAAATTTTGATGTATAGTTTTTTGAAGCTTATTGTTTTACCCTTAAAAATATGAAAACCAAAAAACATTTGCTCAGTTACATAATATCTATATATGATATGTTGGACTTGTATAATATGTATGGATCATCAAAATTGTGTTGGTAAATCGTTTTACTATATTACACATTGTTCATCTTCATTATGCATCTTGTTCCAGATACACTGGTGTAACTCTAGGAAAATATCAAGAACATGCAGTGGAAGCCTACAACAGAGCAAAAGAAATGCGACGGGTAAAATAACCACAAAGTAGATTCAGTTATTCATGATGTTATTATTTTTGAGTTGTGGGTTACAACCTATCGACAAATCGTGACTGCACCATCAATAAAGAATAAATTTTAATTTCTCTTTTTCAGAAAGAAATGTTAGCACATAAAGCTATGCTGAAGGGTTCTGCTTTTAAACTGAACCTTCATCCACAAACATATTTTGATCAAAATCCATATAGATCAGACAGGCCACTCGGACCACCGAAGAAAGGTTCAGCGTCGTTACCTCCAGTTAAACCTTTCAAACCAAGTTCCCCACCCAAAAAGGTTAGTGAAGATAATGATTATTTTTACGGAAATTTCTGCCACTGCGAAAGATGGAAAAAAATTTGCAGACACAGATACATAATAATTTTCGCTTGTAGATGTCAATAATTTGGTGGAGATTATTTTCACTTTACCCGGTTTAAGTACGGTTTTCAGAGACTTAGAAATTATGTTCATAAAACATTTTGCAGATTGCAGGAGCAAAAGCTGGAACATTTGATCCTTACCCATCACATTCTAATGACCCGTATATTGTCAAAACGAAGAAAGCACCAACAACGAATAAAGAAGGAAAAATATTCCACCCTGCCCTTGGACCTAAGTCAAGACCAACAAAATCTGTCGTAGCACAAAATGTTGTTAAGTGAGTATTTTAGACTAATAATACTTGCTGGAATCGTTTTCTCGAATCCAAAAAGAGACTGGTAGAATATTAGTTGCTAAGAAACTCAAACAAAATGGCAGCCATTAGAAGAAAATTTAGCATATTGAAGCAAAGGAATGTAGAAAAAAATTAGAGATTAGAGTAGAATAAAGAGAGAGTGTAATGTTAGTCTATGAGAAAACAGCACCAATATATCATATAAATATGAAAGCAAACATGTTTTCGGTACAGACTGGGTGATAACGATATGGTTCAGTCATCTGTTAATACCAAATATGTACGCTTAAATTCATAATTAATAAATGATAGGTATAATATAAAATCGTCAACACATCTATGAAATAGCAGCATTGATAATTTTGAAGCTTTATTGCCCATCAGAGGGAAATGACAGTAACATTTTAGCCACCCGAACAAAAAAAAGATTCTGTTACCCCACCTAAGAAGAGCGGAGATTGAAATCTTTTAGGACAGCTCGGGCCATGGCATAACAAAGCTGCCTAGAAGGGCATGCTTGTTCCTTTAGCAAGGTCTGGTACCCAGTATTGTTATTCACGGCCCATAATAATGTACGAAATATGTGGATTTTGGTTTTGTTTACATTGCTTTGCTCGTTTTCGATAACGAGCACAGCACAATATGCTGCAATGACAAATCCAAGATCCAGAGTTAAAAAAGCAGCTCTGTCACATGATCCGTTGATGGCCACATTCCTATTCTACTCGCCTCATCCTAGTGATATAATATGTACATTTCACTTTTTAATAATGTGACACCAGGTCACGAGTCTTGAGTTATTGAATAAAATTGCCAACCTACCACCCATTGTGAAACAATGGTATAGAGTTTCAGCCAAATTCCTTTAAATGTGAAGCTTACTATGGTTTTTTTTCAGATCTGTTCATCGAGACAATTATAAGACTGTTCGTCAGGTCATGGCATTCTGAATGCTGCAAACGATTTCGTCCCTGTTATTCACTACACCTAATCACAGATGCCATTTGATTCATTTTTATGTGGATATATTTTCCAGAGATCTTTTCAAATGTTTATTGTTCATTTTACTCAAGTGTTATTTCTTTGTTGCTAAATTTTATTTTCAATAAGGACTATACCTGGGCCCAGCGCTCCAAACTGTTCTTTAGACCAGGTTGCCGATGAATTGTCTCATGGGTAAGGCTACCAATGTCTGGAATACACTTGGCAAAATCAAACTGTGTGGACTTAGCATTCACCAAAGTTTGATCTTGACAATGAAGTCAAGTAGATAATATGAGCCAAGTATCATATCAACTGCTTAAATATTGATTGATATACGAAATTACCAGAGCCTTTTCTAACTTATAAAAAAATAGATGGAAAGGAATGTTTCACCACAATTGTAGGTCTGTCCCACTCTTCATTCAAATAATTCATTAGCACAATATTCAGTGATTGGTGGGGCAAATTTGTTAGAGTGTGGAAATGGAACATTTATAAAAACTTTGCACAATTCGTAAGCAAGTGACTCGTATCAAACAAGTCATGGTTTTTTTTATATTATCAAGTATTTCTAGGCATTTGACAATCTAATAACCCATTCAGAATCGAGTTCAAGTACACAACTTTTATTACTGAAATTTTGAATTATTACATAGTCGTTAAAAAACTGACTAATTTGTCATTTCAACACATTAATAGCTGTGCCAGATATTGCATTTCAAGACATAAAAATTTGAGAAAGATTTTATAAGTCTCAACGTATTTACTGCATGTCGTGAGAGACAACTAAAAGAAATCACAGAAGCGGTAGATATCACTCACTGCTTTTTCCCATAGCTGTTTTGTTTGGAATGTTTTCTGCTTAAAGTGCAGTTACTGGTTATACATCATGTATTAGTTCTTTGCTGTTGAGTGGCCGTCAGTTGGTTCCTTTTCGTCACTGCTTCCGGCCTTGCTCAGGAGTGAATTTCAATAAAAAAATATTCTATTCTAGCTATGTCAGAAATTGCATTTCAAGGGATTAAAAGATTTGAAAACTGTATATGTTCACTGTTCAATCTGCATGTATTCCTGCATCTGCATGTACATGCATGTATTGTTGAAATAAAAAAAATTTCAACTTATATAGAGAAATACCACGCGAGGTGGTTACTGCATATCATTTTCATCTTGTGCTATTTCAGAATTTTTTTCATAAACTTATCATCAATGTTGCACATTTAGACTACTAGTTAGTTTATGTACAATGGCAATAGATTACCACAACCGCAGACATCATATTGTGATTTTATTGACATGACAGTTGGGTCTCATAGTCTCAGTAATGGAAAGCTATTTTCAATGCATCAAATTATAGTTTACCCACGAAAAAATTTATAAACATGTATACTGGAAAAATTTGAAAGCCTAGAATGGGTCTGGGGGTAACATTGTATTACTAACAATACAATGTGAAACGAGCTGCAATATTTTTTGAATACATGTGATTTTACTTGAATGTAATTTCATATCGCACAGCATCAGAACACAGAAGTGATCATGGGATATAAATGACAGCTAAAAACAATATTTAGATATACTTTTATATTATCTTCAAATAAATAAAGAACATACATTACTTATATATTGCATTCAGTAAGTCATTCACTAGTGCATACAGGGGGAGGTGGGCAATGTCATGACCAACCACAGTAACTTTGTAAGGGACTTTATAACATAGGAAGATTCGATATTTGCTACACAGCTTTGTGCACATTGGTAATTCCAATATTTAGCTAAATCAAAAGAGTGGAATCCTTGTTTTTTTTTTATAATTATTTTTTTCTAGCACTATATTTTAGTTGTTTTACATAAAATACATTGTTTGTTTGGTGTCAAATAAGCCAGACATTTTGAACCAAAGTGCTCATCATGACATGACTTGATCATATAAAACCATTACATATTTGAAGATAAGATTTTGTGGCACAGAAATGATCAAAAACTTGATATTGAAATTCAGCAGAAAGAAATTAAATCCCTGTTATATGCCTCATAAGAACGCTCATTGCAGAAATATACTTTTGAAGGAACAGTTATAAAATATCATAATCTTGCAAAAACAAATTCATTAAATTATGTATACTAATTTGTAACTCGCCATAATTCAAATCTCCATTATCGTCATAAAAAACTTCATCATCTATATAACCTATTTTCAAGAGATAAAGCATTTTCTTTTTCACAGTGCTTAGATGGCTAGACAATTCGTTGGATGATCTTGTCAGTTTGCAGTCTTTTATTTTGTTTGATATGTATCGTCTTATACATATATCGGCTTGGTGAATAAAATTTTTTCTATTTATGTCACGAACTTTTTCAATTTCTCCAGCTTCCAACTTTGGTAAGCAAGGTGGATCAAGTATGCTCGAGTTAATGATACCGAGTACTTGTTTCACAGCTTCCTCTGACTCAACATCTCCAAGTTTCATCACAAATTTTTCCCATTTACATTTATGGTTATTTCCGGGTATTTCCATTTGCATATTCATTTTCTTAAGTACATTATCAGCAATGGGATTTTCTCTTAGCATATTATTTGCCAAACATTTTTGCAATGATGTGCTGAAATAAATAATACTAAAGGCAATTTCAAGTTCAGCACAGATAAGGTAATATTCTCTTCGCATACCCCGATATTGCATATTATCATCAATAAGCAAGACCGTTGTCAAAGTAGAATTAGAAGAATCTACTTTCCTAAATAGTGATTCCAGTGCTGAATGAGATATTCCTTTATCAGACATTGGAACAAGTTCTCTATCCTGGTACTTCAGAAATTTTAAAATCAATGAAACATTGTTCACAATTACAGTTCTGGCTGCTTTCCAGGCACTTATTTGATCTAGAGTTCTTGTGTGTTCTACTTTCAGCATGAGAGAGTCGTAACAAATATGAATGAAACGACATGATGAATTCTCCAACTTTTGTAGACGGTGTGCAAGAGTTGTTTTGCCTGCACCTGGGAGTCCACTAAATAAACATACAGCACATTTCATAGCAAGTATGCCTAACTAATTAAAAGAGAAATAATTAAATACAAAATCACAAGATAGGAAAGCAGATATTATACATAAAGACAAAAAGACTAAACAATATTCATAATAACGAAAAGTAGTGACATATTTTTTACAACATTTTATTAAGTTTTAACTGGATAGGTGATTGTAGGATTTTTAATGGAAGTTGTATTATGATCAAATTGAAAATATAGTTATTAATCATGCAACTGCTTTTCGCCATAATAATTTTGTTACTCGCAAATGCACGATATTTATGACATTATGATTTAATACCATATCTAGTCCGTGGTTTCCGACCATGGCCCTTAACAACTAGTCTTGCGACCCTCACAGAGCTTCTAAAGATTGGAAAGATATTTTCTTGAAATCAATACCAAAATGGCTCAAATTTTTAAATTTATATTAGGGGAGGAATCTGCCCCAGCCTGGTCACATCTTTGTGCCAAAATAGGATCAATTACTGGCAAGCGAGGCAACCTTGATAATGTGGGTGGTGAAAAATATTCAATCTGAATATTAGCGCTTTTCGTGTTTGGATTTTCTGAAATGAAAATATTATTACTTTGATCACAATAGCTTACCGTATTTTACTTCTATTTCAGTAGACTAATTATAGTCTCAGGGGTGGTGGGACACGTTTACCAAGATTTTGGAAAGGAAAGACAGCTTCTCCCTTTAAGATGTAATTTTAACAAAAACATCCCTAACATAGAAAAACTTTTCATGCGCCCTTGTGCGAACACATATTATACTGTATACAGTCTTATAGTGTTTTCCCAAAAATGCTAAGCCATTTCTCTGTTTCTGGCGTCCAAGAAAAAACGGGTCTCATGAAGTTTAGTACCATATTCAGTATTTCCAAGTTGGAAGCGACTCATCTTAGCTCGGGATACAATGCCATATCCTCAGTCTTTGTAGCACTGGCAGCCCTTGGTAAAGTAAGTAAATAAAAAATTTTATACTTAATATTTTCTTTTTAAATTTCCTCCTGTTTATTATTGGGCATGTCTGCTATTATTGGGTCAATAAATCTGAACTTGGGCATTAACATTTGGCATTGGATTTTATTCGGCACCAAAAAAATGACATTTTTAAGCTTACCGGAGATGGGGAAATAACAATTATGTTGGGAGAATCAAATTTGGTTAAGCAAGACATCGTGTTACATAGTTAGGTACCATACACCATTTTATTATCTATCATCATTGTGAGGTTATTGTTTTAAGTTAAGTGTTATATTCTGATCACAGCTTTCAAATTTCTACCCTATGGTGAGTGAAGTTTGGTGGGAGTGGCACCATTTTGGAACTCCGTTTTTAGATTATTGATCAATGGCCAAGTACAACTGCTGCCTCGCGGTACATTTTCCACTCGTTTCTATAGTTTTCGGTCGATGCGGTAACTATACTGTATAGCAGTCACTACGTTTACATGCACACGATGACCGTACTGCGCAGTGCTATTACGATCGTGTTCAGCAAATTCGTATCGTAAAAAACTTCATACCTGCATTCTGTTTACATGTAACATGCGCAGTGTGCATGTGTACGGCGATGAGTGACGTCATATCGTGTGGCTATCGAGGCGTATCGTATTTGGGGATTGTGTCCTGCTAAAAAAATATTGGAAAATATATATTCAATATATATATTCTGCTCATATTCAAACAAATTTATTTTGCACTTTTCGGATGGGGTCCGAATCGATTTTCAGATACCAATTGTCTAATTGTCTTCACTACAGGTGTTACTTTAGTTCGACCCCCCCCCACCAATCGGAAAACATTATCAATAAAACTACGAAACCCCGTTCTTTGTGAGCCTTCATCGCTAATCTTCTTTTTTCAAGTCTTTTACGACCGAATTGTAGCATAAGAATATGTATGAAGAACTTCCGCCAACGCTTTAAAACGCCCTACAATAAAAATATTCACTTGGTATGTCTAGTCAGAAAACAAAAACCGCTCGACAAGCTTTACCCGTACCACAAGAACGAATGGGGAATAAACATCGAATATGTACGCACGATCATTTTTTTTAAGAGCGAAACAAAATACTCATTTTGAGAACAAAATAATCGAAATCAAAACGTATTTGCGCGTTGATGACAAGGAAATTTTTTATGAAGATGGAACACGTTTCCCAAGCGGTAGTAGTAATAACAGTATATATATATATATATATAATTTTCGTGTGATTTTGCGTTAGCTCTAATTTGTGGTACGCAATATTCAAACATAGTTCCGAGTTTATTTTCGACACGATTCAAGCGATATTATAATAACACCTGTGGTGTTCTGTATTATCCCTTTTCTTAACTACATTCTGCTTTGAAAATAAGGTTGCCATCAGATAAAGTACAATTTAGACGAAGCCCACAAGAACGCGTTCAGGCCACTTTATCGATAAAAAAATAGATGGCACGTTTGAGCATGTGCGTCCACCTTGTTATCAGTTGTTTTGCATATGTTAGTACGGTACGTCACGGAAGCAATGCAAAACAAGTACCGTATAACTATATGTAGGACGATTAAAAGTATAAAAGCCGTTTCTGTGGAATGAGTATGCGACCTGTAAAAGATGGGTTAAAAGTTTATTTTCCGCATCTCTGTCTTGTTGGCGCTGCCCCAGAAAATATTACAACAAAAGAGATGGTCGAGCTCAGAAGTTCCGAAACTCGGGTCCGTACAGCAGTTACAGCATAATATTTCAAATGCCTCCTAAAAAGAAACTCAGATATGACGATTCATTTATCCGATTTTGGTTTATCATGATGAACTCTGGTGGAGAAGAAAATCCGCATTGCGTCTTGTGCCATAATGTACTAAGGCCGTGCTAGTTGAGCAAACACTTGGACACTTGCGCAAACCAAACATTGATGACTTAATTGCAGCAAAACAAGTGCGCCCATCCCATTATTCTTCTCACCGTATTTGACAGTTTTTGCTTTTTCTTTCATTGGTTTGTTTAGTGTTGATTTCTTTTTTATTGTTATTTTTGAATTTTTCCCATAGCGCAGAGCGTTCTTTGATTGTTATAGGGCCACGAAATATCAAAAAAATTGCAAATGCAGAATGGTTCACTGGGTAAAATTTTTTGAAAAGTTTGGGAACCGCTGGTCTAGCCTATAGTCAATCCAAAATTTGACCTGGACAAATGAGCGTTCTTTGATTGTTATAGGGCTGCGAAATATCAAAAAAATTGCAAATGCAGAATGGTTCACTGGGTAAAATTTTTTGAAAAGTTTGGGAACCGCTGGTCTAGCCTATAGTCAATCCAAAATTTGACCTGGACAAATGTGAAGCGGTGTGAAGTCTCTGAATAACAACAGCTCAGCAGTTCTCAAGAGCTGAGAATGTAAACAAATGAGATCAAGATAGGCTGTAGGAGCTTGTATACTAAAATCGCTTTGAAAATGTATATCTGTATATTGCTCAAAAGTTGATCGAAACTACTTGGGGCTGAAAGCCTATCACTGACACTGGACATGGTCATATCCACGTATCATTGGCTCATGTTTATCTGTTAAACTACAAAGCTGAAATATTGAATTATCCTGTGGTATATTATGTGAATCAGGAATGGAATATAGAAAGTTCCTCTACCAGGTCTGACAGGATTAGTTATTTATCCAGTTAGTAAAAAAAGTACTCATACTGTGGTTCGTATTCAATATAAAACACCTCGCGCATTGAAATAGGAAAATTAGAGATTGAAAATGCAATATAGAGAATTACTGTACTTCATGAAGAGTGGAAAAGCCCAAATGTTTCAATTAGACTGGAAGCATTTTTGTATTTGCGATTGATTGTGTTTTTATCTGAACCGCGCATGAGAAAATTATCATTGGGCAACTTGTAGTTTACCTACTGATGTCGGCCCCGATATGTTTGTTTACTATTAAAATATTAGACTGTGTTCAACTACAGCATTATTTGTTTACCTGAATTGTGGAACATATAACAAAATGTTTTTTGTTAGGTTTGAGTATCATACGAGCTAAGGCGTAATAACTATGTCTTGACAATATTTTGTTTTTAATTTTAAGTAAAGAACCCCTTTTGCTGAGGCGACTCAGATTAAGTGAATAATAGGATAGGATTTCATTTTTAATAGAATTTCGTCATCGAGAAATGAGTGATTTGAAATAAAAAATGATTTCTTTTAGAAGGCGTTAGACTGCATTTTGTTGAATAAACATTTCATTAATATTTCCACGCATGATCAGATATGAGGAACGAATGTTTGGATTGATTTATATGTGGAAAAACACGATATGAATGGTTATATTTAGGGTTGTTGAAGATTTTTGATTAGATTCATGATTCATAAATTATTCGACTAGATTTTTCCAGTGATTCGAAATCAATAGATGTAAAAGCATGACTTTATTGAAGGTAAATGTCTGGTATGATTACTTGTTTGTCTATTATAATACTTCCGACTCAAATTAGATGCGTTTCGGAATTCAAAAATATTCTACTCTGTTCATTTTGCCACCTCTGAGGATTAGACATGTTTACTTCATTCTTTTCATCACAATCTCTAACAAACTCTATTTTTGAGAATGCTCAACCAACCCCCTCAATCCCCCTGCCGCATGTTATCGCGGCCCTAAGGTTAATCAACCCTGTCAAAGTATGGTCAAGATCTATGAACGGAAAAAGGCTTCAACGAATTTGTAAACATTGTATACTGTGAAATAAAGCTCATCTCTCATCACATATACTGCAATATTTCTACTTGATAAAGCTCATTATAATTCCATACATCAATAAAATTGCAATATCATGCTTATCTTGCAGCAAAATCATGATTTATGTCAAATTTAACAACTTAGGCTACTCTGCTGAATACTTTCTGTTTCTGTAAAACTTGATACATTATGGAATTGATGTTAACTGACTTTCAAATTAGGAAGTCAAAAGTAATACTTCTTGGATGATGGAATATCAGGTAAACAACACAGCTAAATAAGTTTAGCCAATATGTCCTACTTTCACTTTCAGTACTTCTTATCATCTACCATATATCCCTACCCTTTATGTTGGATCAAAATTTGTCATGGGTGGCTTTAAATATCCTGTTTATGAGTCTGAGAAAATTTTACTGAGTCTCTGAGTCTGAATCATGGTTTGTGTCAAATGTTTCTGACTTATTTCAACTTACTCAGTACTGATGTTATAAACTTTGCAACTATTGCAAAGTGAATTAACTCGGCATTATTACATAAAATTGATGCCACATCACATTTAAATATAATGTTGCATCATTTGACTTTATCCTCTAACTTTGCCCTTGCAATACTGTTGTTAATTGCTGATAATTCCAATGATGAAGATTGTGATTTGATATTCTTTTTTTTCATAGTCAGGCGTGTAGGAGTCTCAGAAATTGAAAAGTAATACAGCAGGATTCGCTGACAATCACTTTCCACATGCACTCCATAGTCCTGTTCCTTGTATTATTTATCCCAGTGTGGCAGAATATTTTTTTTTTCTCCGGGTGTCAGTTATGTTTGTGTCCTTTTTTCGGGTGACCAAAAAAGATTTTAAACGAGCAACACCATTATTGCATATCAGCATTGATGCTTATGAACAATTTTGTGCAATTTGATTGCTATCAGACACTCGCAAATATACTTAATCAATCTTCTAGCCACAGATGTATCTTGAAATATTGACCATTTGGTAAATTTTCTTCTGATGGGAGCCATTTCTTCAGGTGTCTGAGTAGCTGCCATTTTGCCAGTCTAATTTATCGCAAAAATTTTTAATTCTTTGTAGTAGCTTATTATACTGGTATTAAAAAATTAAAACTTGTTTCGTTGTCATGTTCTCATCAAATTATTGAAAGTTCAATGAAACAAATGTGTGGTTAATGCTGAGCATACACTTCATTCATGAGACATGCCCGAATCGTTATAATGGATTCCTATTCTGAATTTGCTCTGGGTGATAGCGAAATCGTCTACCGTTACCACGAATAAAAGCTCTGTGAAAAATTGTTATTAACTCACATTGTTTGTACCAAACATATTGTTAAGTGTATATGGGTCACTGGCTCACTGCATCAATGGCACAGAATGGCAGATTGGCAGTGTCGGCTACTCTGCTACTTAGAATTAGGAGACCCAAACAAAATGAATCACATCAGAAGAAAATTTACCAAATGGGCAACATTTCATGATATTTCTCATGCTGGAACGTAAAAATGCCTCTTTTTGAGTGTCTTATAAAAATCCAACTATAGAAAAGTTTCGAAATCATTAATACTGTTATGAAATATGGCTTTGAAGCTTTCTGGTTGTCTGAAGAAAGTGACATTGTCACTGTCAGCCTGCAGTGGCGCATGTTTGACAAATTTAATTTTCCAGTTTAAGAATAACGTTATTCAAATGTAGTACTTCTTATCATTTGCTCATTTGAAGAATTTATCGTACCAGTCAAGTGGTATTATTGAGTGTCGACCTTTTATTCATATTTCAGAAACAATGGACCAAAGTCTAATCGAGGCAGTTTTGGAGAACCACTCGAGATCTCATGCGGCAATTAGTGTGAGTATCAATGAACAAAATATAATGTTAAAATCATGAGTTAGTGTTGATTTTTCTTGATTCAAAATTTATTTACAATTTTAAACATCGGTTGGCTGATTGCACAAAATCACAATTAATGCCTAAAATTATATATATTTTTTAATATAAACTAAGATTTTCATGCCCAAATGATAATTGTTTCTAGTCCCAGTTTTCATTCCCAAACAGTTGATATATAACATGAAAATCTTAATTATATGAATTCATGGAATATGTCAATAAGAAAGATATCTTTTTGGAAATTAGGTTTAGTATAAAGTTAATTATTTGAATATCTTTATGACCAAAATACTTGATATGTACATTTTAAAATGATTATATGATGTAGTAAAGATTTCAGATTTGCAAAAAATTCATGTTTTACTTTACATAAAAAGATTCAAAAGGGAAACTCTAGTGAAGAGTTTCCATAAAACAGGAGAAATGCGCCTAGTCCCTGCATACCACATAAAACAATTTTTTTCCAAAATTGACTGTCATTAATCTTGTTTATTCAATTTATTCTAATATTTATGGAGTGAGTCAGAAAATTAAAATTTTATTTGTTCAAGTACGCACCGCTAACAGAGCATGGAGATGGTACTGGATTTATCTAAAAGTTCACTTTAGATTGGTGGGTTGTTCAAATCATGCTTTCCATAAGCATCAAAATTGATAGCATAGAAAAATCGTTATAAGTATGAAAAACTCAACCTGTCTATGAGTAAATTTTAATGTGCGAATAGATTAACTTAGTATTTATATAGGACTTACTTATGTTTGTTTTGTTAAGTCGACGGCTCATCATAATATTTATTTGTTTGAATTTCATTTCAATGAATGAGATCTTGTCAAACGGCTTTGGTTTGAAATATGACATTTCGCTATTGTATGGGACGCTGCGCTGTTTGTACACGCTTTTCTGGCTTTTCCCAGTTTACGATGAACTGTTTAATGCCAGTTTAGCAACTTTATTCACATTTTAAAGTTTCTAGTTTTTATTTGTTAGATTCAATTGGCTTTGCTGGGTTTTTTTTCTAGTATATGATAAGATTAATATTGAACTTCAGAATCAGAAATGCGCAAGAATGTAAGTATATATGTTTTTGTCCAACAGTTCATTATATCGGTAGGCGCTATAACTTTCGTTCTGTAAAGCCTACGTTGGATTCATTTTTCTTACACAAATGGCTGTAAATATATATTCAATGAAAGTTGATTTTGTACTGAATAATTTAGATCATTATGTTTTTATTATGACTTTGGCAGAATACTTCTGGAAGTCCTAATAAAGCTTTAGTTAAAAAATAAAAACAATTCAATAAGAAAGGGCATTTCAGAATAGCTTATCAGGTTCGTCCGGAATAGCAAACAATTCAATTTTCTAATTTCATAGGGATAGTAGGTTCAGATTCTAAAAACGCAATGGTGTCAAATAATCTAAGATGTACGTCTAAATCATCATCATGCTCGATAAAACATTCTCATATATCGGCATAATTAAATTTTATTTTTTGATGTGTTCCTAACCTTGCTATGTTTAAGACTTTTGTCTAATTCTTATTTCGAATACTTCATTGAAAATTTTTAATTGTGTGTTTTAATACTGCGCTATCATGAATTTAGGAACAGGATTATTCAATATTCTGGATTTAATTTTGGTAATCCAGAATAAATCTGGAATACTAGAGTATTCTGAATTGCCTAACCCTAAAATTGAATAAACTGGGGTCGATTAAGGAAAAGAGATTATACGGTACTATTTAGTTAGGGAGCAACGTTTTTTCAATTTCTAACATTGTCAAAGGCTCAAGATATGCAGGTCTTTCCATTTTTTAATTTTATACTTCGGGATAACTGTAATACAACGTCTTAACCATAAAAGAACCATATTGGTATGATTAGGCCACATTAAACTACCAATCGTCATTGAGAATAAGTGGGTTGTTATGGTATGTTTTGTCCTGTCCACTATTGTATTCAGGAACAATTGAAGTTGGTAATTAGTTGAGGTATATATTTCAATTACATTCATGACACAAAAATAATCAATCCCCAGGCATGATCCACTGATGGATCACACCGACCAGGTGTGGTCCATCTGTGGATCATGCTTGACTGTTTATAGAGTTATCAACAAGTGTGTTACCATGGCACTGGTCTGTTTATAAAACATAAGCTTGAATACCAATCTTGCTATTACTGTTGAGATAATTTAAGATGATGAGGGTTTAGGGAAGAATGAGGTAATTTAATACTGGATTTTCAGGATAATAGTATATAGTTGATGATGTGTACATTTATACTTTATTATTACCGGTAAGAAAATCAGTATTTTATGGTATGATTATATATAATTTCTGATGTTTATGTTCTAGTGATACCGGTGATACAATAACACAACACAATGATAATACAGTGCTGTAATGATTATTTTTGGTATTGAATAGATCAAAAATTATATTACTGTAAAGTGAAATCTGTCCTCAAATACACATCATAGCATGTGTAGTATCAATTTAATCCAATTCAATGAAAAACCAGTTATCTAATCAGTATGCTGTCACTTGACTGATAAATTTGGACAGGACAAAATCCGGATCTACATTTTGAATATTCCAAAATTTTGAGTTCAAACGTAAAATGGACTTGCAACCAGATTTTGGCATAAAATGGCTCGTTTTGCTGAACCACTCTTTTGTCTTGTTGTTGTTTAAATTTTTACTCATGAAGTAATATTATAAATTGGAATTTACTCAAATATTTGATTTTCACAATGGTGGTTTGCCGTGGACCTGAACAGAGTATTAGACTGAACTTACTTTTTGACCCGGTACTTGTGAGGTGTGTTATTTATTTTCTGATATTTATGTTAGAAATTTTTTCATTAAAATCGCTTTTCCTGTAACAGCAACTACAAGATCAACTTCAGTCTTTGGAAATACTTCAAGATTCTGCAAAAAGATCATTCTCTGCTGTAAGAATGTTATATTTTGTCGTATATTCATGTTCAATTTATTTTAATATCGACTATCTATTCATTGTGCGGATTTTTAATTAATGTATAATGTTGTACTAGAAATTTCCACTTGGGGTCAAAATAGCAAAGTAGCTGACCTTTTTCCAGTTTAATTTAATGTTACAATGTTAGGTAAATCTCTATTCAAACATACTGCAGATGTATCAAAATAAAATTACAATGAAAAAAATGATGCTTATTTTAGCTATTTCTTCACGAGCATTTTTTTTTTTGTTTATTTGTGAGAAGAAGTTTAGTAGCTTAAATTTTGCTGAACTAAAAAATGTTATTTTTGTGGTGAATTTTTTGTCAGTTTGAAATTTCCGGCAGTTCATCATTCTGTTTACATAACTTCTGTTTTATGTTATGCAAATAACTTTGAATTCCTTGTATTGTTTGATCTGTGACCACTTTATACTTAATTGTCACCCCTAATCCCACACTCCCTTTTGTAAATACTCAACTACCAGCTAGTATTTCATTATGAAGATTTTGTATTTAGCATTATTTTATAACAAATAATGTTTTGCCAAGCATGACCCACTGGTCCATCGTTTATCGGATAAATTTTTCTATGGTAATTGGTAATATATTAATCTTAAATTGGGATGTCGTTATCTGATTAGGTACTGGTCAATTGCTGGTATTCTATAATTGTGGTGAAAACTATTTTTTTTATCAATATTAGGGATTAATATGTATTTACTTATTTTGCAGTAATTTTTTATATTGTTTTTGGATTATGATAAGCCTAATAACCATTAGTATCAGCAGAAAGTGATAAGTCATATTATTTTTATGCTGAATAATATTGATAAATATCGATATAGCTTTTTAAATTTTGCAATGTCATAATTGACTTTATCATGAATTTGATGTACACAAAGTGGCATGATGTCAAGGTTTGAAATTCTATGAAAATAATTTTTCACACTGACTGAACTTAGAAATATATTAGTCGACAAACTCCGTGAAACAATTCAGTCGGTACAATTTAGAAAACAGTTCGGAATCTAACATTTCGTTGAAAATAATATTCAAGTTGGACTTTTTTTGGCTCATAGGATTTAGATATTTGACCAGTACCGGTAATCAGAAAACCTGTAATCAAAACCAGGATTGGGACAGGGTTTACAAATATATATTGTGTTTTCTGCTCTGAGTATGAGATTATTCAGTTACGAATTATGAATTTAATCTCCAAAAATTATTACCTTATCCAATTTACTGGTAAATCAACATGAATAATGATAGTAAATTTATTTTGATATTTGTTATACTTCTTTTTTTATCTTACATGGTACCAAAATTATGTATTTGTCACTTTCATATTCAGGCTAGAGTTTCTGGAGCTGAACTCGATAAATCAAGCAATGGTTTATTAAGATCCTCATCGCATATATTAATTCCATCACCCAAAGTCAGATCTCCAATACTTCCAGAAAGATCTTCAAATAATTTGCATGGTAAGTTCATGAGTACTCCACATATAAGTATTGCAATAAGTGCTGTCCTAATAGTTTAGGGACAGGAGTTCTTACTGTTTATGCCGTGTCCCCTGATGCTTACCCTCATAATTCGCACCTTACCTGCATCTCAATATTGAGCAAATAGAGAAACAGTGATTTATTTGAGTCTATGCATGAGAAGTGTGCAGCTTTTTTTTGGATACCAAAACTTATGAGCGGCTTTGTAGCGCATCTCGTATCAACCATGCAATTTAGTTTGCTTCAATATGTTGTTTTCATATTGAACAGCAGTGGCATAAAAACAAAAACCTTCACACCATCAGATCATTCATGCAGCCCTTGCAAACCCATGTGCGGCCAGTAGGAGGAGGCAATTTTTTTAGAAGTTATTGAACAGAATAATATTTCTATTACTAAATATACAGAGTATATGTCGTCAGTTTATAAAGGTGAAATTTGGCATATTTCATGATTTCTCTGCAAAATGAATGATTATCCTAATAATCGAAAAACGAACTTACTTTTAATCAGAATTCTAGAATATCTGGCTGTTCGAATAAGGTCGTCCTTGATCTTCATGGAACTATTTTTCTTACCCAGCTTGTGATAAATTTAACATGCAAGCTCCTATTATTCATCCAAAGTAGACTATCTTAAGCAGCTGAACAAAAAAATCTAAAATTCCTCCTTTTTTTATCAAGTGTTCCCACACACGTTATTCCAGCTGAAATTGTAGACACCAACGTAATAAAAAAATTTCTGCCCTGGGCAATGGTAAAACCATCTACCACTTCTTTGCTTCCCCTCACTTGCCTCTTACGACACATAGGAAATACGTTAGGACTAGTCTAAAGCCCTACCTACAGGGCAGCTTGGGAAGTCAACAAATGTATTTGGTGTGACTCCAAGTGTCTATATACGAAAACCTTTTATTTTTTAGTTTTTTTTCTATTTTTTTTTTGCAGATTCAGCCTGGAGAAACCAATACTCCAGTTCTCCTAAAATGAAGTTATCAGAAAGTCAGAATTCTGGATTTGACGTTTCTGCTATACTTTCACAATTATCTCCACCGAAACCATTTGCTTCAGATAGTTCTCCGACAAATGGTCGATTATCGTTTGGAAGTCACAATATGAGTGGAGACGAATTGTTGGGAATTCTGGATAAGATATCAGTCACTGGTCATCAATTACAAGCTGAACTAGAGGTATAGTTTGTATATTATTGTGAAGACTCAAAATATTACAATATTGTCCATGCTGATTATAATAAGGACAGTAAAAATGTTGAGATGGATTATTCTGAAATAATTTAATTAAATTATGACGCAATTAATGTTGTTGATGATAGAAATATATGGTTCAGTAATTTTGATTATCAAACTCTTATATATTTTTTCACTAAGTATCAATATTGAATTATAAACTGAACAGTGGTAGATGATTTTATCATCAACCAGGGCAGATACCACTTATTGCGCTTTACCGTAACAGTTCAGTTCTGTTTGAAAAGATTCTCCTCTTAGAGTGCAGTTGCTCGTACTACATCTTGTAGTAACTTTTTATTTTTAAGTGGGCGTTAGTTGGTTCCTTCTCGGCACTGCTTCCAGCCTTGTTCAGAGTGAATTTCAATAAAAGAAAATTATCCTCTTTTCGTACGAACTCAGAAAAAGCCTATGCACTATGTTATGCTTTGTAGTCATTTTTCCTAAAGCAGTTGATGCTGGATATGGAGCCAACCAGATATCCGACAGGGGTATTATTTATGGAAAATTCGAAAAATATAGCTTTTTTTTATTATTTCAGAGTGCAAAAATTCGTGAAGCAAATCTCATGAAAGAAGTTCAGAATGTCCGATCAGGCAAAAATGGATTTCATAAATCTTTACCTTCGTCGACTTGTGCTTTTTGCAAATCTGGAAAACATGACTCATCAAAATTGATTGGTGATGACTCTGCAAGTATCCAGAGAAAATGCGAGAAATTGCAAGATGCCATGCTGTCTCTTCAAGATGAAAATATGAAATTGAATAGGTCGGTTATACTAATGTACAAGAATACGGTAAAATAAAATTATGCTACCTTGGCTGATCCATCAGCAGCAAAACATGAAATTAAGAAATTATTCGTTGATTCCTAAATATTTACTTTTTGTAACAGTTTTCCTATCAATTTTAACCTAAAATCTGAAAATATATTAAACAGAATGTTACGACTGACATCAGATGAACACGATAATGACTCTCAAGCAAGTGGAGATAATTTCAGACTAAATGATCGTGAAGTTGTTATATTGAGGGAGAGAATTGAAGAATTAAATAAACAACTCGATGAGAGTGAGAAGAATTTAATGAAAGAAAGAGATAAAGTTATGTCACTGGAATTGACGCAGGTATTTTTACCATTATTCAATGTTGATTTATTCTAAATTTTATCTATATATATATATATATATGTACAATATTTTGAATAGAGATGCCGAAAAATCAAGATCTGAATAGATTTGGATACATTTCCAATTCGAATATCGATTTATGTTATTTGTTGGTATTGTGCGAAGAAGGTGTTAAGCAAGAACTTTATCTGATAGGGTCTTTTTTGAATTTTTCGCTAATATGTTGAGAATGTAGGCTATTTAATTCAATTTTTCCATTAAATTTCTAAACTAAAATCAGCATTCAACTCATTAGTTCAAAATTATATAAATCGAGAGTTGATTCGGCAAACGTGTATGAAAACATGGCAACGCTATTGCTAAACTAAAGATCGTAAAAGTATGACATTGTAAAAGAAGCGGTAAAGTCTTATTTATCTGGAATTTTCACCTAATTCTGTGAGGCTCGATATTGAATTTCTGCATTTTAACCTATGATACAACTAGGGCTGGTCTATATCGAATCATTGGAATTCAAATATGATTCGGATTTTTTTTTGGAATCAGAGGGAATCACGTATTCCATATAGGTAAATAACGAATATACTATTTCCCTCCTCAGGAAAATCAAGAAATTTATAATGTATCATCAATTCACAATGCCTGTTTAAGAGCAGAAATTTTCGTTTTTTAACAACAAAATGCAATCGATTTTGGTCAATTTTGAAAATGAAAATTTTCCTTTTATTTGGTAGATTTTTGTTCCTATGAACGATCCATGATTATTTTAAATAATTTGTGCTTCAGACCAATTCGAATCACTGAATCGAATTGCACAAGGACTAATAATGTCTAGTGGTGCATTCCAAACAGCTAATGGGTATTGTTATTGCTGATGGTACAGAGTTACAGTTCAAAGAGAGATACTGGAATAAATACATCTTCAGAACAATTAAACAGTAGATCTTCTGAACAACATCTGGAGAACTTATGCTCAAGATTGCAAATAAAAGCAGATACTTTGCAAGAACAAAACACAGAGTATTTGTTGAGGTATGAATTCTTGTGTATAAATCTGACCATGTATACATCATCTATCGATGATCGCTACAAATCGAAAAAGCTTTTTTCAAAAGTTATAAAATGACCAAGAAGATATTAGTAGTAAGTTATTGGTATCAAATGCAATTACACCAAGCGATATTTCTTGTTGTTGATTTGTATAAATTCTATATTCAACGCACATGTTCTCTTGCTATGAAGACTCAAGCCAGATCTTTGGTATGTCAGGCATTAAGCAAGCAAAAATCATTTTATAAATTTCTATCTGGATACCGGTATCTGATTTCAAATTATGGGAAATTTGATTAAAATGTTCCAGCTGTTTTGCATCGACCTACCCAAATTACAACAGATCTTGTGTGTGAAAAATTTATATAGTTATTTTGCCTACTTGTTCACTATGTATCAGATATATACATAGATGTTGGTTTTAATTACCTGTATTTCATTTTGCTATAATGATTTATGAATTTTTTTCAGATTTTTCAAATTTTTTAAGGAATATTTTTGTCTAATGGGTATTACTATTTATTAAATAAATATTAATGTTTACAGAATCCAACAACTTGAAAAGCATATTAATTTATTGAACGAAAGTAAAACATCAGAAGAAACATATAACATAAGAATAGATGATTTACACAATGCACTACTTGCCAAGGAAGATACGCTGAAGAATATGGAAGGTTTGCTCATGAATAAATAATTTTCCTTAGCCTCACACATCCTGTCAAGTATGGTGTTTGGTATCGATAACCCATTTGAGAGGAAAAATAATGGTTTTTTGAATGGACTCAGTTAACAGATTATTAAAAGCTTTTAGGATTAATATCCTTTTTATATTTGTATGACCCGATGCCCTACACATGTTTGTTACCATATCATTGTTTTATATTTAGATCAAGTATAATTTTAAAAAGTTTTAGCATGTTATCCAAAAATTGAAGATGGATGGACTTCTTTGCCTTGACTAAAACTGACATTTTTAATAAATCTTTTAATTGGAAAATATAAAATATAATGTACGGTAATAGTTTTTTTTAACATTTCAACGCAGCTGAATAGCAATCAAGTATGAGCTTGAATAGCTCATACCTTACTTGAATGGCTTGAATAGAACAAACTTCCATTTGAAAACCATCTATTGACGGATATTGGTTCAATAAATCCAGTCCCATGCTTGACAGAAAACAAATTTAACAATATGCTCTAGAACTTTTGATCAAGTTGATCAAGAAAAATTTTGTTGAAATATCTTTTGACAGTATGAGTCACTGATGGATCGTGTCGATGAGACACGGTCCATCTGTGGCTCATGCTTGACAAAATAGAATTTCTTACTGGATTTGAATCTAATTTTATTTAACCATGCTCTGAGTAAACCATTGTTTACGCACCAAACTTTTAAGTCTTTAAGTGAATGTAACGTACCTGATCTATCAATACCAAGTACATACAAATAACAATATTATCACAGTTGAAAATCTTTGATTTTCTTTCAACAGAAAAACTCAGTTCTGCGAATAAACAACTTGAGGATACTGAAAAGAAAACTCAAAAGATGAAGAGTAAAGATATTTGTAAGAGAAAAGAAGTTTTATTACTCTGTGAAAAATACGATCAACTGAAGAAAAATATCAAAAGGTAAATTATAGAAGCACATTTGTGAAGTATGATGGAACTGAAAACCGTTTGTACTTGTTTGAACAAAGGAAATTCTTGGTCGAATAGACAAAATGAATATGATGAAATCAATTTATAAATGCCAAGATCTCTGTTTTTACATCTATTCCATCGGTGCACAATTTTTATTTTTTTATATAGAAATTCGCTTGGGGAAAGGCAGGACACAGTGTCTAAAAGAAACAACTAACGGCCGTCTAATAGCAAAGAGCTATTGAACGATGTAGTATCAGCAATTGCACTCCAAACGGAAAACATTTCAAACAGAATTGAACGGCCATCGAAAGTGCAGTGAGTGGTATCTGCTCTGGGAAATGGTTAAAATCATCTAACACTTCTTTGCTTCCTTTTATTCACCTCTTAAGGCACGCAGGAAATATGTTAGGACTATTTTAAAGCCTGTACCTACATAAATAATTCACAAATAATTGTATTAAAATATTTTATTCTATACATATACTTAATCTCTGGATACTTGATAATGATTTCGAACTTGATCAAATCTATGGCATAATCAAAAAATGTAATTAATAAGAATCTAAAATTTTTCAAATTTAGGGTCAATTATAGACGACAGGATTCAATCTATTCTTTGAGTGTCTGTGACTTTGAGTGTCCTGGGGTTATTATTTTCTCATACAAATTTATAGTGTGAATTATTTCCGTATCGCTAATTGTGGGTAAAACTTCAATTATTTGTATCAAAAGAACTTGACTATGAAATTTTTATATGAAGGTTGGAATCAGATCTTCGAGATTCTCAGAAGAAATTACAGGAATCAACAACGAGAGCATGGGCATTAGAAACCTCATACCAGAAAAATGCAGAAGAGAATGAAATTTTAAGACATCAGCTTCAATTACATGAAAGTATGATTTTTGTAATTTTAATCAATACATGATAATCTTAAATAATTTTCGATTGTGATAGTGTTGCAATATTCAGCAAAACACTTACTGATTATTAACAAGGAACAAAGTACACAAGATTTAGAAATGATTGAAAATGTAATTGAGAAATTGTGATGTTCTGAAAATGCATGTTTCAGTTCAAACATTAGACCCGAATCTCGTATTTAGAACTGAGCTATTTGTACGTTATTGTACGATCTACCTATTGTTGAATACTTATCACTACTCACCACCATATACATCTTTTTACATTACCTCATCACTTAAAAAATTTTTGGCCCCTAAATTTCACTGAAGATGAATGGGTTTTTCAAGTTCTGAAAGAACTGCGATTCTATATTTTTAATAGAGTGATGCCTTCATTGCTGAGGACTGCTAACTGCCCGCTGGCAGGTTGTCTGTTACTCTGCTAACCAAAGAGAATTGCCTCCATTTACAAACGGAAACATTTTTGTTAAATTTTTCACTTAAAGATGGAAATATTTCTTCACTGTGAAAAGGTCTCCAAATTATCAACACTGCTATGAAATAACAGCGTTGATGATTTTGAGGCCATTATACCCCTCAGAAGATATTACATACCACTTCCAGATTGCTAAAAAACAAGATTCTGTATTCTGTCATAACACTTTCGATATATTTCTTTTTCACTGCATTGCTAATTCGACTTCAGGCCTCATAAACTCCGCCAAAGCTTGCCAAAATGGAAACGGTGCTTCAAGTCTCTTGAAAGATTACGAACGTTTGACCGAGAAATATGAAGCATTGTTAGATTTGAGATTACGAGAATATGAACGAGTGAAAGTAAATGCAAAAACAAAGAAAGTGATGAAACAAATAAATACTGAACAAAGATTTCATGATGGAAGAAAACCTGAATCGAGGAGATCATTGATGAGAGAATATGGTATGTGTTCATAAAAAATTGACAAAAATTAATTCTTTTTGTGACAGCCATTTTGTTTAGGTATAGCAGAATGATTACGGCGGTAGTTATCAAACAATCAAACCGAGCACCAATATATACAAAAGAACAAGAGTATAAATCTGGTCTTTTTCAGATTCATTGCACTTAAATCTTGTCTGAAAAAGTTAGACATGTTCTAACGAAAGCTTACAATAAACTTATATTTCTGTGGAATGAGAACATGTTATTTTCGTATATAGCAGAACGGCTGACAGTCGGGTTTAGTGATGTACGAAGGAATCAGAATAAATTTCACTGATATACTCTATATGATGTGGCAGTTCTATCTGTTTGGCAATTTGGTGCTGCTGTCGGTATGATCAATACAGAAACTACAGTTTGCACATTTTTGCTTTCCCGTTGGTAATTTGAGCTGGAAGTCTTAAAAAAACCATACTCCACCATAAATTTTATAAAGAAAGTCAACTTTCAGTTTAAAGTAATAATAAATGTGGGTCACATCATGGGAGTCTTATTACAAGAGTTGATGTTGTTTGTAATTTATTTTCAAACCATCTGCTATTCCATAGTACTTAATAATCAGTACCTGTGATTGCCATGTGTAGGATATTTTTATGCGAGAGAATTACGGCCTCACCAATGCAGGGTGTGCAAGTATCTTTCACCTACAACTTTCTCTAACAAACATGTCCATCTACCACAGCATTGATAAAAATAGTCTATTGGCTGAATACAACCTTAATCCCCAATACTGGCCCAGTGGCTGCGCGAGATGCCACAGTTTGTCATATTATGATCAAGGATGTATGTTGTTTTGATTGACAAAAAGACACCATAACGACACGTCGATAATAAGTTATTGTGATTTTGTAGATCAGCATGAAAAAGTCTTGCCCGATTCAATGTGGAAGAGACAACAAGATTTTCATAGATTTTATGCAAGAGACGAACCTCCATCTGCAAGATTAAGAAGTCAATCTGCTGATCAACTCACTTCAGCACAAATATCAAAGTATAGAAGTGCACCGATGGAGGTATGGAAGGATAATTTCATTATTTCTAGATGCAAGCAAAAAATGCAAAAAAAAAGCAAAAAAAAAAAACCATAGATAGATTTAGTAACAAAAATGACAATCTAATTATTAAGTAAGATGGTAAGGGCATACTTGTCCTGAATAATGTGGCATATTCAACTTGTCAGATGTACTTCGGTTCTGAAGCTTGCATATTTGGCTGATAAATCTTGTATTCTACCAGCACGCCAATTCTGCATTTAGAGCCGAATCAAAATTTTGTTGACAGATGTACATTTTTCTGAGAGGGTGCAAACTGGAGTGTGAAAGTATCATAGAAACTCAGTCGAACAAAATTTTGTTGATTTTGCTATGTCAGACTTGTGTCACTGTGACGGCTGCAAATTGAGCAAAATCCACAATCCCGTTCTTGAGTGGCATTGAATATTTACCTTCTAATTTAATATAGATGCCAACCAGCTCCAGACAACCCGAACTCAAAAGAAACTACATCCAATCTAATGTATATGATGATGTTCCTATGAAAATGGAAGAGATCAGTCATCCTCGTTATAGTTATCCAACAAAAGATACACCACGAACAAATGCAACTTATCCAAGTACCAGAGCATCATTGCAAAGGTCATCAAGGATAGAAGATTATCATCCAAATGTAGACTTCAATAATAATAGAAGTAATAATATTGGTAGTTCTGAGTCAAGTCAGTTTGATCATAAAAGGGGAGATAGACTTATGATGACAAGTACCCCTGTGAAATCACAAAAATCAGTAATTGATAAAAGTGATATAGAGAGAGGTGATAGATATCTTAGTATACAGAAGGAGCCTATTTTTCAATCTGTACCAAGTGATGGATGTGAGGCACATAGTTCAAATATTAATAAACCTGATGTTGCAACAATTCCTAAAACGCGTTCCAGGTCTTTATCACCGATTCGAATCATCGATAAAGATTTTGAAAGCAAAAATTCAGTTGAAGATTTTAGACCTTCGTCAAGTAGGGAATCTCAGAAATCTGTTTCGTTTGATTTAAATCCTACCACACAGAAGAACAAAATCAACCAATTCCATTTTGGATGTTGGTTACACTGGATCGAGATTAATATCACCCATAAATCCGAATCCACGAATGAAAAAAGGTAGCATATCTCCAGTTGAAGTTTTGAAGAAAGTCAAAAGTGCTTACCAAGAGGAATACTTACAAAATATGAAAGGTGTTGACCTGATATTGTCTCCTCAAACATCACCACCGAATCAAAATTCGAATCGATATGGAAATGGAATGTCTGTAAGTCCTTCTTCTTCACAAAACGCTTCTCTGTTGGGTACAGCATTGTGTGCAAATCGGTATAAAAAGAAATCTGAGAGTGTTAAAGCACTTCTCGAAAAGAGCTATGGACAAAATTCCCATAGCAGAATAGAAACTCCGATATTTGAATATAGATCAAAGAGGGAACGTCAACCAACACTGAAGCAGTCGACGTCACCTAAAAGCATTTTAAAAAAAACCAAAAACACAAACACATCTTCCAGTCATGCGAATAAAAGAGATACACCTGTAGTTGTCAGAGAAAAATTTTCGCATCACAAAATCGATTTTGACTCCACTTACGATCTATCACCACCAGAAATGTTTCGAGATTCTAAGCGGGATTATGTGAGTGAAAGTACAGACAGTTCAACAACCGTCGTCAATGATTCAGTAGAAATCATTGATATAAAACCAAAGTCTATAAATCAAGATGGTACGATACTTTCTCCTAATTCTTCAACAAGGAGTGAGTTACAATCTTCAATTAAAACTGAAGAATATGGCAAAAAAGTGTCAGACATGATGGAAAGAAAACAGGAGAAAGTGAAAAATATTCGAGACAACAAATCAGAAGATCTTACAATACCTGTACAGGTAGGAAAGTTGTACTCAATTTTTCATTTGAATCGCCAAAATAGAGGCAATATATTTTTCTTGCGTTTACAAAATAAAAAATCACTAATTCAAATATGGGTTGATTTCAGCTTCAGACTTTTATTTTGAATTTTCTTCCAAGGGATATTTTATTTTTCTATTGAAATTCACTTTAAGCAAGGCTGGAAGCAGTGTACAAAAGGAACCAACTAACGGCCACTTAATAGCAAGAGTTACGAGAAGATGTAACACCAAAAACTGCACATTCCAAACGGAACTGAACTGCTGTGGCAGAGTGCAGTGAGTGGTATCTGTCCTGGGCAATGGTGAAATCATCTACCACTTCTTTGTTTCCTTTTAGTCGCCTCCTACAACATGCAGGAAATATGTTGGGACGTTGGGACTATTCTAAAGCCTGTACCTACAGGGCTGATTTTATAAAGCTTGATTCAGAATTCACTTGATGCACTCTGCATAGTGACTCAATGGCACAGCCCAACAGTGTCTGTCTCATACCCGTCTATCCTGGGCCTATGCTTGACAAAATTCGATTTCTGACTGGAATTCTTAATAAAAGGTACTTGGATGTAATTTTCGACTGGCTCAAATTAAAAAATTTAATTCAATTTTGCCCAGAAAAATGTTTTCACAGGCTTCTAAGCATGGTCGGTAGCACCGTATAAATGGAACCAACAAACGGGCATTCCCATGTTGAAAAGCTCCTACAAAATGCAACTACTGCCAGTGACTGCGCTCTAAGCTAATAATGGCACAAACGGAACTAAATCGCTATACTTGAGTGTACTGAACAATTTTACTTATCTGTTGCAGTTCTCCAAAGATGATGACACTGATTCTCTTGGACAATCGAGTATATCAAGTACTAGAGATCATATCGGAAGATTCGAATTTTTACAAGAAATGCAATCGACATTGAAAAATCCCTCATTTTCTTACCAAAAACCACAGCCTGAGGAATCTGATTCCACAATATCAAAAATGACGGACATGAAAGATAAAATGAATTTAGATCCTGATATCGGACTCAGCGCCAGGCAGCAAGAATATGCTGATAAATTGATTAAAAAATATATGAAGAAATCCAATAATATCTGATATAGGAAACAGATGAGCAGTACTGTATGTGAATAGAAGATTCACTGTGCTATCCTTGCAACTAAAAAACTTGTCAGAAAAAAAATATACCAAAATTTGTTATACACAACACATATACATTGTATCAAATGTTTTTCAAATCTCCAAATTAATTATCACTAATAGTAAATTGGATTTAAAGGCTCGACGATGGTGATGAATGACACTGATAATGTCTAACACCTAATTTTTTTAAATTTTACCTCCTTGAATCTTGGGTTTCCATCAAATTGAATAGTCAGGACATTTCTTTGATTGTAAATATTCTATATCTTGTACTAATATTCAATGATGACGAGGATCCGTTAATCAATAAGACCCACCAGAATGTACTTCGAAAATAAATTCCCTGTTCATGGTTATACTCATGTGAGTCACTCTGAGCAAGGGTATATATATATATATATATCTGTGGAACTTTGCCACAGTGTTGGTATTGGTGAAAACCCATTTTAAATCAGAGAAATTGGTCGAATTACATGACCAATTTTTATGGTAAAATAAAGTGATGAAAACGGTTGTGATATTTATCACATTCCCAAATTTCACCTTAATAATCTTCTTATACTTCTCTCTATAACATGTACATAAACTAAGGAACTAGAACTCATGTATTTGGTCGCTTTTTTTAAATTCAAAATACACTGTAAATAATTGATATTTCTACAAGATTCTTTGTTTTTTTAGTGACAAATCTAAAGTGAAGTTTTGTACCTAACTTTTTTTGATATTGTCACATACGATGTTTCATGCAAAAAGATATTACCAAAAATGCTGCTGGATTTTATTTTTAGCCATTTATTTTATGGACTTGAAATATGTTAACTGACCTCTGCTAGCTATGAAATCCAAAATTTATTTGGTCGAGTGTGAGTTGCATATGGACCGCGCCTCAGTGGCGCGGTCCTTCTGCAACGCACACTTGACAAATGTTTTTGAAAGGGTAAGGTTCTTGCCTTTTATTAGTCCAATTTGTAAATCCCTTTGTAAATTTGCTGCTATTTTCTATCGTATTTTGGCATAGTTTGCTATTTCTTTATTTCTGTAACAAATTTGTTTACTTAATCACAAATTACCTACAAAAATATATATTCACCATTCCACTTTGAGACTTCTTCACTATAATATTTTTGAAACACTGTTTTTTACCTTTTTTAATGTTTTGACCCAAATTTTCTACTCGTTCCTACCTTTTTTATGTTTTTTTTCTGCTGTTGTTCCAGCATGTATATTAATTTGACCCAGATTTATGTCATGATAGAAACAATTCATTAAGAAAGTTTGGATTAATGAGATTTGACAGTTTCATCCAATTCCATGCATTGGTGTGTATTTGTATATTCCAAGGAGCATTTCGAAATATCGTAATGAAAAATAAGTTATAAATTTAAAACTTATATTTACAATAAGAACTGGTATGTCCTTGTCCAAATATTCAGGTACACTAGAAATCCTAATAATCTTGTAATGCCAGTAATGTCGTTTTTTGATCATTCTTAAATTGATTTATTCTGCAGCGAAATCATGATTACTCTGTATGCTGAATTTAACATTGTAAGATTTGACATAAATAATAAGCAAAACATGATCAAATATCAGCGATTTCGTTTATCTGAAATGTTGAAACATTCTATTTATATACTGTATTTGAATTTTGAATATACTACCTATATTTTTTTAAAGAAAATAAAATCTCTTGAATGGTACCTATCCCACTTCAACTTCAGATATTCTATTGGCCATCCCTTGACATTAGATTAATAAATCGATTCCACCACCTTTTCGAAATATGACTTGGGATTGGGCACATGCACTCATGATTGCATCCTTTGTTGTGGATAGATTGATTCTTTTCTTCCAATTAAGATACTTCCATGACTTAGTTTATACTGCAAAACTCAACGCGAATAGACATTGTGATTCAGATTACTACATTTACAAAACTAATAACTGAAATTTATTTCTTCTAAAGTGAGATAAAAAAGATACTGTAATTTATGTTCCCGTTTATTTTTTTTTGTGTTTCAATCACTGTTTAAAATTTTATACATTTCCTAGCTCATTCAGAAAAGTACTATTCGTGCCTTATAACAAGATTTTATTATGTATCTGATCCTTTTATACTTTGTTACCAAGAGATGTGGTAACATGGGCTGGGATTTTTTTTGTGAGAACAGATCCCATCTCATCGACGCGGTCCATCAGTGATATAGACCAAATATGATTTGATGAGCATGTGTCACAGATGGACCGCGTATTATTGACGCGTTCCATCAGTGACACGTCTTAACAAAAGATGCTTTGAGAAAAAAAATTCAGATTGGACCTTTACCGATACCTTTCTCCAGTTCAGTAGATACATCCTATTGAATATCATTTCTCCTATTTTCCATGCAATTGAAGAAATCTCTATCTAATCAGCTATTTAAAGCTTTGATTACCTACATCAAAAAGACTCATTTTGTTGCAAATTTTGAATACGTTCAAGCTATTTTCTCTGCTGTTTGAAAATATTTATGTTGTAACTTAGCTTGCTTTAGACGAATTTCTCAGTTTTTTTCATTGCAGATTTGCAGAGTGTGCATACTTTTTTTTCTCAAGTCATTGTTGTCACTAAAGATTTCTTCACTGTTTTTGTTCATGTATTGAGGTGTGTTCAAAGTAGATTTATTGTTTTAGTTATTTTTTCAATAAATTAGGTCTTTTGATTTTCTTTCCTGCTTTGGTGGAGATTCATTAAGTGTAGTACAGCTATAAAAATGAAGCATAATATATGCTAGTTACATGCCAGTTACGTCATCCGACCTTGGACTATAAAAACTGCTCTGTTGTAACTATTTGCTGAAAATTCATCATTACCTGCTGTATCATAACGTGTAAAATAGCTTTGTCAGAACGTGTGTAGGAAAAAAAGTGCGAAGAACGTCTGAATAGATACTTAAAACTTCGGTAAAACAATGTTTTCATTTCATCAGTTAGTGACAGTCTCCAGATGAGGAGGACTGGGAACTGGAAAAAAAAACATTCCTAAATTATTAGAAATGTTTGTTTGGTCTGTAAGTTCTCGTTGTGAAAGGGCTTCCATCATAAAGAGTACATGTTATGAAGCTTATTGGCTGCAAACTAATTTTCTGTCAATTAAATGGTCCACTCTTGTGTTGGCATCAGTCCGACTTCGATACAACTAAATCAACGCAGAATTTTTTGAAGTCGCATATTGGATCATTAAAGAGATAATATGTTTCATTGAAGGCAGTGCCACCACCTCTATACGACTTATCGATTCACAACAGTTTTACAGAAAGACTGAACAAGGAAGAACTGACTGACATGTTCCAGCAAAAAATCAAACATTCAAAGAATCACTAGTGTCGAGAAGACTGTTTCTCAATGACTTAACTGTCTTAGCTAAAGAGCTGTAATCGCCAAAAAAATACAGATGCGACTTGGCTCAGGACGTTATAAAAATTTAGCCAGAGTCTGCAACATTGTAAATCATCACATTGTCTGCCGTTTGCATGACTAATCAGAGAAGGAAACGCATCTCCCAGAAGACTATAAAACATGCAATGAACCCTGCTGTGAAATCCGCGTTCGTCTGCCCAATGATTTTAAGTGGGTACTTGTGAAGTGAAAAGTAGCAAATTAATTTGTCATCGTGTTGAATAGACTCAACTTGCAACTCTAAAATTAAAATTTTGTCAACACTCGACTCGGACTCAAAATGAAGTGACCCATTTTCAACTCGGACTTCACACTTCTCGCATAATAGGATACGGAACATGTGGCTTAATAGGAGAATTTATTGCCTACATAGTATAATAGAAAAACATTTGGCATTCATTAAAACAAATATTTGTTGTATGAATAATAATTTTTATAAAGGAACATAAGCAAGTCGGTACCATTCACATTCCATGTACAAAGCAAAAATTGTAAATGGACGCAGCAGCACCCACAAAGGACAACTTACAATTAAATATCTGGAACTCGGATAGCAACATAGCTCATGATCATCAAAAAAAAGGTGGAAATACCTTGAATTCAAGATTATTCATTAATGCAGAATTATAGCGCAAGACTTTGCTCAGTGAAGAGTGCTTCTGGCAATCTGGGACCCAGAGTAAAAACATTTTTTTTTTTTTTTGGGATTATTCTTAAATTGATTCATTTTGTAGTAAAATCGTGATATACGCCAAATTTTACGTTGTAAAATTTGACACAAATCATGATCTCACTGCAAAATTGTATCGGCAACATTTATCTCAAATGCCGAAACAATCAAGTTATACCCAGTGAATTTTGAACAGCATGCAAGTAAACTATAAAGAGAACCCAGCACAGAGGCCTTTGGTCATGGAGATATTCGATAGATAACCCTTATACAGGACAACTATGCACTGCATCAATGAATGCTTTCAAATGATCTGGATCCATATCAGGATACATTCCATGACCTAAATTTGCTATATAACCCTGAGCACCAAATTTTTCTACCATTTTTTTAACAGCTTCTGCGATCTGCTCCTCTGGTGCATAAAGATTTGCAGGATCTAAATTTCCTTGTAACGATTTGTTAAATGTTATGGTTTTCTCTCGTGCGTAAGTTGGATCAATCGTCCAGTCGAGTCCTATTACATCATAATTTGTTTGTGCAAGATCGTCGAGAGCATAGTAAGCGTCTTTTGCGAACACTATCATCGGGACAGGTTCAATATCCATGTCTGTCAATGATTTTTTTACTTCATCAACAATTCTTTTCAAATATGGCAGAGAAAATTTGTTGAACATTTCACGATTCAATACTCCGGCATGGCTTTCAAACAACTGTGAAATAGGGAAGAGGTATTTGCATCGGTCGGTCTGTCTACCAACTCCAAATAATAGACTATGACACAAGGAAAGGCAGACTTTATTCAGAACACTCACCTGTAATAATTGAGCTCCAGCAACCACTTGACCAGCCAGGTATTTGATGATTGTTTCAGTCAACAGATTTAAAAGTTCTTTACTTTTTTCACAATGTTTGTACAACCATGATCTTGGTTTGGAAAATGTTGATGAACTTCCACCTGCAATGAAAATAGTTTAAATATAAACAAAGGATCAATATCCATATTTGAATTATGTCTCTTTTTATAAATGATCGGTATGTTATCAAACACACTTCATTGATTCCCGACCTGAGATTTTATTTTGTCAAACATAAGCCACAGACAGACTGCGCCTCGTCGGAGCGGTCGATCAATGACTCATACTCAACACAAAACTTTCAAGGATAATTTTTCTGTCTTATTTCACTGTACAATAAGGTCACAACATAACAGGGTTCGAATGAAAGATTTAAAGGGCTCTAAATCTATCGTTAGTTCATCAGGAGATTATGTTGTAACCGCGGCCCTGTCTGTACCAGTAAAGAATTTGTACTCTAGACAATGATAGTAATTATATGATTTACATGCAATAGGACTCCCGATTGTATGTTATACAATCTTTGTTAACAAACTTATGAATTAAAAGCAAAAACCAAAACTAGTAAAGATTTACAAATATTAATGAAATAAAACAAATCAAACCTTCCACCATATAAGCCATCAATGTCCATGGAGCACCACTGAAACCAATCAATGGAACTTTTCCATTTAATGTTTTACGAGTTAATGTCAATGCTTCAAAGACATATCCTAGTTCTTTGTTTACGTCCGGATTTTGATTCAACTTAGATAAATCATCTGGAGATAGCAGAGGCCTAGAAATAGAACAGTTGTTCATTTCAAAGCTTATTCTGAAAGCCTAATTATTAATAAGATAGTCGCAGAAATTTGCTTTCGATAAAAGAAAATACTGGGCGATGATATTCTAATATTCCTTGTATTAACTGAAAAGAATATTCGAATCAGAAATATTATGTTGAACAAACAAATACATTTCCTTAAAAAATTTATATATTTTTTAATCTGTTGATGTTGAATCACTGAGAAAATGAATGGAATAATTTATGATTCGTGAATCACACATTGAATGAAATGTTATAGAAAGACCTAGTTGACACTAATACAGAATAGCACAAATCTCAGTAGAATATTGCAATAGTATTTTTTTCAATCAAACAAAAGTCGTGTCTCATTAAGTGTACCGTAGTACTATATTTCATAATATTATAAAAATTCCCACATTGGAAATGACTCATCCTTCCCAGAAAGCAATGCCATATGCCCGCAGCATTGGCCCACTTGGGAAAAGATGTTAAATACTTCCAGTTTTAATCAAGACAACATTCGGTAATATGATGCTTAAGCTCACTAGACCTAAAAAATTTTCAAATCCAACTATACTTCAAATAACGAATAGCAATAATTGACAATTTAAGTCTTTTATTTATACATATTTTGTTACTGCCACCAGTAGAGCAAAACTTGTGCCTACAAGCTCTCATCTCGCTCAAGGTGACACATTCGAATGAGAGAGCCACGATGTACTTTTCATAGGAAAAGATTAGAAGGAATTTATATAGGAAAAAGTAAAATATGTCTCCTACTCCGGAAATGTTGGACCTTTGCCAGGAACCATTTGAACTTCCATTCCAAGAGCTTGAGGTATTACAAGAATATCAGAAAATATGATTGCTGCATCCAAATCAAATCTTTTCAGTGGTTGTAATGTCACTTCACAGGCAAGTTCTGGTGTTCTACATACTGTAAAGAAATCATGCTTTGCTCGCACTTCTTTGAATTCGGGAAGATATCTGAATATTGAAACATTTCATCACATTTTAATCTGACATAAGATTTTATTTTTTTTTTAATTTGAGATGAGCAACGATTATTCGGTGTTACTTTCTTTGAAAAAAGAGCAAATTTGTGCTGCAATTTGTACTCAGTACGGGTTGTCTACCAAAAACATATGTGACTGGAAGGCAGAAAAATTTGAAAATAGTAGAATTTTAAGAAGCCATTTGTGGGGAATTTTTATCCAATATGAAAAGATAGCCAAACTGCAAATATCACCAATGCAGAATGACTTATAAAAGTATATTTACTGGGACAAATTAACCAAAACTGTTTTCCTATTTCTGTGTGTATATACTGTTTAGCCTATTTCATTCTCAAAGATTTCGACTGCGTAAATCTGAATAGACTTAATCTGTTGCTAAGCAAATAGGCATATAAACAATTCTGTATTTAAGCTGTTAACCACAAGCTACAAAGTCCAGCAGAGTATTTTACTTAGGTTAATACGATGAATTGCTTTCAAAATGCAGCTTAAATATTTTATGATATTCCGGAGTAGGCCTGAAGCAGACACATTATGGTACCGTACGGGTAAACCTCACGTGATCGAAAATTTTAGCTTTTTACCTCCCAGCTTGTCTCATCGCCCATACAGGGATACGGTGTACTTTTTCACCTCTTGCTGCCTTGATAATATTGTCATTCTGCAGTTTAGGGAAATCTTGTTTCATTATGGAACAATAATAAACAAATAAACTATCAATACCGACCGCCAGCCATACAGAGTACCAGAAGTAGACATTGCATAATGATGGAAATTGCAAAAATTACATGTGAGTGGAGTCGATGTGAAAATCCGAAGGTTTATATGTCTTTTTTTATTTGTGGGTTTGCTCAAATTCAAATTTCACACTTCCTATGACTATGCCAAAAACTACTTTGCGCTCAATTTGAGCAAACTCAATTTGCGCTAGAAGTGATCTGGCACTTGAGAACTGACTCACAAAAAGCTTATTTAAGGAAATTAGAGTGGACCAATGAGAATAAATATTTATTTCATTGAGTGGACGAAAAGCAACTTAACTCAAATATCGCTTTACCGTAATTTTGACAAAGAATCAAAATGACATATTTTGAATGTTGGTGAACTCGGGTTCGAGTACCAGCTGGTTAATCAATGTCCTCCCAAAGTCGAATTCGACTTTGATCCACCATTTACCCCGGGATGTATTAACTTGGGTAAGATAAGCTAAACCCGAAAGATCATATCTTTCCAACACTAAACCCTGTCCGTCCACATGGAAGTGAGTGAAAAAAATTCACAGTGTAAATTCATCAATATTGAAAAGAAACAGTGTAGGCTACATGAAAAGTTATAGTCGATACCCATGTACCGCAACATTTATCTGTTTATTTATTTATATATATATATATATATATATTTATAGCCACTTCTTAGAGTGGATCACCCCGACCTACAGAATATGGTGTATATATGGGGTACCCGGTTAGCTCAATTGGTAAAGCGTTGGGAAAAGGGTGCAAGTGCTACAGGTAGTGTAAACAAAAAGAGTGGTGCAACGTGTAAAAACAAACACGCACGGTACAAGTTCACATAAAACCCTAGTGGTGCGTGAAGACACAAAAAACAAGTGGTGAACCATTTGGGCGATTCGTTTTTCTTTGTACTAATCGTTCCGCTGTGCAGCTCTAGTTTTGTGTGCACTATTAGCAACACTCGTTCCTGTGTACACAGCTCGCAGCTGCGTATCTTACAGGTACTGCAAAAAAGTGTGCGTGGTTTTAAAAAGAATCACCACGCTCCCTTTCATGCTAACCTTTACTTAACCCTATCTTTCGCTGTAACGGTGGAATCGAAATAAACATTGACAAAAGTGAATAGAATTATTCTTATTTAAAAAATGCGTATACTATTTTCGGAAGGTCAAGGTAATATTAAGATGTAAAAATGTGCAAATTTAAAAATGACAACTGTGCCAATTAAAAATATTTTATTAGAAAAATCAAATTAAAAAACACTTTAATTAATGACTGAAGAAATGTTTTGGTTAATTTTCACCTTTTTGTGCTTTATCAAAAATTTCTGAGTCTTTAAGGATGTAGATGTTATACAGTTAAAGCTCGTGTATGACAAAACCAGTGTTTAAATTCTCGTTTCCATAATCAGTTAAAATTCGAATCAGTCAACATATTTGTCATTAAAATCTCATGAAATTTTCTTTGTTCTATTTTTCATTTCTTCAATTCTTTTCTCCCTCACTGCAACAGAAGAGAAAAATATGTCGCCGTCTAGCTCAGGCGACGTTGAATCAAGCTGTGACGTCATCCTCATACGTCTCACGTTATCCGTCCATGAAGAACGTTCTGACCTGCCGAAAAAAGATTTAAAAGCTACAAATTCATATAAATATACTTATTAAGGGAATTCACTTCAAGCAAGGTCGATAGTATCGACAAAAGAAACCAAACCAGTCACTTCCATTACCAAGACCTACTACAAAATGTAGCATTCTAGGCGGAAAACCTCTCAAATCGAAATAATAAAGTACAGTGAGTGGAAATAACATGGGTAATGGTAAAATCATGTACCACTTCTTTGCTTCCTTTTGGTCGCCTCTCACTATGAGCGGGATATCCGTTAAAGCGACTATAAAGCCCTTACACACAGAGCATAAAACCCTTCTGACATATCAAGCACCGTCTTACCCCAAGAAAAGTAGACTGAGTGTACATATTTCCATTTCTGTTGTTGACATAATGTCATTAAAATGTTCCAGTAATTGGGGACACTTAGTGTATCGGAGCCTCATGAACTTGCCTACATCTTCAGAAGAGAACGTTGTGATATGCTGAAACGAAAAATCCTTAATGGTAACACGTTATGTTGTTTATTAAAATAGCTTTCAATGTTTTAAAGCCCATGTAAAAAAATGAATCGATAACAAAAAAAATTTCGTTCAACTTTCTGTCAGAACTTTTTTGAATTTGCCCCTTTAGGAAGTAGGCTATGTCAAGGATTTTAATATTTTATATTTGTTTCAAACATAATCCAACTCAATACAAAGCAAGTCTCGTTTCAATTAAAAAGATTATAGATGAAGAAATAGCTGCCAAGTATTGTAATTACTGATGTGAAGTAAAATAGTGAAGCAAAAGTATGATGCCCTATTTAACATACCTGTCTTTCTAACAAAATTTTAGAAACGTCTTTTATAAGCTTTCCTTCGCTTGGTGGAGCAGCAAAATATACGAAAGGAGTATTGCCCAACTTCTTATCTTTTCGGAGCATTACTACCTGTTCTTCTATTGCCATTGCTATGTCGAATGGTTTGATTAATAATGCATTTTTGCATAGAGTTACTTTTAATTTGTTTGATTTCTTCAAATCTTTTTGACATCTGCAAAATGGACACAGAAACAATAATTAACGAGCAAATCGGAATATGCAGTCATGAGACTAGGAATGGGCAAAACTGAATCATTTGGAACTGTGATCTGGTTCGGATAATTTTTTTTTCAAACCTGATCGAATAACTAAAGCATGCGATCTCTAGTAACGCATAGAAAACAGATTTCCCAACATATTTTAATTCTAATACCTTTTCATAAAATCATCTTTGTTATATCTCCAGTGCACACTTATAAATTTCCTTTTTCCAATGACGCGTGAAATAAACTCTTGCGCAATTTTCGTGATATATTCAGGACTCCTGGAATAATATGTTAATGACTGCCATAATCTGATATCAGAGGCTTGTTTTAACTCTGTAAAACGAAAAATTTATCAAACATGTTCAGAAACTTGTCATATAACAATTTTAAAACATATTTAAAACTGAGAAAAGAATTCTCAGAAAATAGAAAAGATATGATAACCAAAAACCAATGTAGACAATCTGATCTAGAACGTACCCTTATCTGATGATATGAATTCGACCCTTTTCTTGATTGCCCAATCGTTTCGTCGAAACTGCAGATTATAGAGAGGCCGAGGATAGATGACGCATCTTGCCTAAACATTTTTCAAAGTAATTATTCAATACTTAAAATCTTATCGTGATATAACAATTCAGTTTATATGCTCATTTTTATGAAATGTGTTCCTATTCCTAGGAATTACTATTTCCTTTATTTCGAAGCATTCAAAGCGCTTCAGTGCCCATTAGAAATAAAAAATTAAAATGTTCATTCTAGTTATATTTACAAAAACGTTTTATCGTTCTGTTCTGTTAAATGCCTTTCAGAAGCGCGCTGATCCTAGTCCGTCACATTATAATAGTTGATCCTAATCAAAAAGAAGTTGACACGTAAAATATTTGTTGCGTCGTGGCTATATGACAATAAATCGAGAGACGTATAATCTTACTTCAGTGGTAAATAACTTTGTTATTTCATTCGGACGAAATTTCCGAAATTTCGAGGTAGGATCTACAGGTTTTTGTGGAATAAGTTTGACGTCGCTGAGATTCTTTGATTTCAAAGGCTCCGAATTTGTAATTTTCATTCCAATTATCGATTCGAATTTCTTAAAGTCAGTCGCATCATATCGGCTGAAACAAAATATTATATTAAAGCAATAAACACCAAAGTTGTATTTTCTTAACATACAATTGTTATTATATTTATCATATTAATAAATAATGTTGTGGCTAGCGTCGTCATCCATCGATATGCTGTGTACTTAAAATGCATGTGATGTATGGTGTTAAAATTGTAATTGCTCACATTGGAGCAAAATTCATATTTTTTGTATATCTCAGTTTATTCAGTGAGATATGTTAAAAATTTCTGAATAATATTAGGTTTTTGTCCGACTAATTAATCTATGAGTAGTCTTCCCTAGAATATTATAGAACTTGGATGGCCCCCTTTTTTAAAGTATTCGGTATGTTTTATCCACTCTAAACTTTAAGGCGCTACGCTACTGACTGTAACTCCTCATGATTTTCAAATATTTGCTTTTATAGTTCCCTCTAATGCCGAAAGCAGTGCCTAAAAAGACTAACTAACGTGCGCTCAAATGTCAAAGAATACTACAAGATAAAGTGCCAGCGACCGCTGTCCAAGCTGGAAACATCCCATACATAACCAAACTACCGTGGTAATGTGCAGTGAGTGGTATCCACCCTGGGTTATTATTAAACCATCTGCCACTTCTTAAGTAGTAAGTGTTAATCGGTCTCCGCATGATAATATTGATAGAGGTATCTCACATTGAACATAGAGCTAAGTTATTCCCAATCAAGAATCCCAAGAAAGTTTCCTTCCAAACATTTCCAGTGTGGGTCAATGATGCGGCTCAAGCTTGACAAAATAAAAATTTTGCTTGGGTTACTATTCTCAATGGTTTTGTTTTGCCAAAAATAATATCTTATTGACTCCTTGACGTATCGTATGCATTTCTAGTTTCTTACCTCAGGTGCATCAGAGCATCTACTCTATATTTGCATGTTTGTTGAAAATCCTCCATTGAAATACAACTCATGAATCGACATAATCCAGCAACTTCAAATCGATGTGCGGGATGAATGAACCTCATTGTGCCGATCCCACTTCCGATTTGACTTGTAAAATGAAAATTAAATAAATGGTATGGTTTTCCAGTAACAAATAAAATACCGTACCCGAAGACAAAATATTTAAATATTTGTTGAAGGTAGAAATTTCAGACACATTTTCTAAACCAAACGAAAATAGAAAGTAATCGATAATAGCATAAAAATTTTTTTAGAATGAGGTATTGTTATATAATATTAGGTAATTTCGATCAAAGACTGAGGAAGTTTCCGAACAACAATGTTACCAAAGATATTTTTCTGTACAACAATGCGATCTCTTACCTGTCGCTTATGTGCTTGAAAAACTTTGGAATAACCAAAGTTCGGTTAAGTTTTAATGCCACAAGAGCAGTTTCCCGAAATCCAGTTATTTGATTGTTAGGTCCATTCACAACAATTGGAAGCAAAAATTTATTTGGATTCATCCGGATAGCCGGATTTTCAAATATCGGGTTCACGTGGAAAACATCTAGAATTGGATTGCCTCCGTGCACTTCCTTTGTAACGTAAATATCTCTCTCGTAAAAATCGACATCCAATTTTCCAGTTTTAATTTTCAGCTGACAATTTTGAGTTCCGTTTGCGACAGGATGAAATATTGGTTCTTTACTCTCTTGTGTGTATGGCTCGTTTGAAAAGTCATCAGTAACTTCAAACGAGCGTCTTCTAATGTTGTTTGATGTATGTAGCAAGAAAAATACCGCAGCAAATGATGCCAGTGGTACAATATAGGACCTACGACGTTTAGATGGAGTTAAAGTTCGAATCCCGAGCATTGCATTCTAAGAATAAGCACAATTTTCTGTAATAATCAACTATTTAGTTAATAACTGAACATTTTTAATGCCCGAGTTGGATAATAGCAGGATAAACAGTTTTGCAGGCTACAAAATTTAGTTTTAATTTATTTTTGATGATTCTAGTCCAATCATTTTATTTTTCCATGTATATTGTGTATGATTCGATCGAGCAGATGTCAAATTGAATGTTAATTGGTTTGAAAACACCCAATATCCCAGTACAAGATATAAAAAGATAATTCTGTATAAACCAACAATTACTAATTACTTTCTATTCATTAAGTTTGACCTATCAATCAATAATATCGCGTCTGTTCTGAATCTGTTATAAAGATCAGAGTAGGGTTGTCCTTTTCCAGATAGCAGGAACAAGATATTCGAGAATTATCATCGAAAGTAAATTTTTCATTTTCATTATTCTTAAATTGATTCATTTTGTATTAAAATCATGATATATGCCAAATATAATAGCGTGGTGTAATATTTGACATAAATCATGATTTACATAAAAATGGACAAAATACAGTCAAATATCAGGAATTTCGTTTATCTGTGATATTGAAACATTATTTCATCCATGCAGTAAATTTCAAACATCGTTTAAACTAGACTATAGGGACAACAGACTCTATAGAACATGGATCAAAGATAACGTCAGCGAATAATCATTTTTATTTTATTAAATTCGAAGGTAGAGATCTTTCGAATTTAAGAAAAATTCCCGATTTGTTTCATTTCTTTAGGAGCAAAAACTCCCATTCGCATCCATACACTCCACCCCGATTCCACGCACTTGTAAGATATTCAAGTTTTTCATTTAATTTCTGTTTTCATGTATGTAGTCTTTTGAAAGAACATAGCGTAGGATACAGTTGTACTGTAATTACCCACTGACTTTTTGAACTTTTCCAAAAACTTGTTTCATCATCCATTTCCATCATTCAAATGTTCAAACCAATCTATGTTTGGTTGCAGTTTGCTTCGTTATATACTGACCCCCTAAGCGCTTAAAATAACTCTTTCCATAGCTGCAGAGCTGTATATATTTGCACTTCGTTAGGGCAGCAAATGCAATTGTCTACTACAAATTATCTTGTTTCCCCTAAGAGGTTGGCAAGTTCCAATCTAAATCGATAACATTCATTTATTCTTCCTACGTTACCAAAATCCAATACCTCACAAAATTCCCCCAATAACAACCAGCAATCGCATATTGATATTAGAGTAAGGCGCTACAGGCGAATTCTTGCCCGCAGGCAATATCTGTTTCATACCTTGACGAATACACACCATAACATGTGGATTGTAACAGTCCCTACAGGCAGTAATTAGAATGCGTAATACGTGGGTATTCCAGAAGGCACGTGTTGCGCCTCGCGGGTTTTTCCGGTTTACTTGGAAAGGGTTTGAACATGGCAAACTGTTCGCGGTACATATAACAGATTATAACAGAAACACCGGGGATACGTGCCACCGCATTTGTTTTTAAATCGATACCGAAACCATCATGAACACAGCTTATCGAACAAGAATACATCACAACTAATTTTAGTACCCTGCGCGGCGCAAGTATGTGATCCGCGTCTGTCCTTACCTCATGACGTCATCTATATTACACAAAATCCGTCGGTCTGTTCCAGGAAATAGCTTCCAGAAATATTTTCCACAGCAATTTTACGGGTTCTCGTGGCTGTTTATATCTGGGGCAAGTGAAGTCAGATTGCTCTAATTCAAAAAGGGCTTTGGAGGGCAAAAGGTAAGAATTTTGTGCTGCGATACTGTTGCTAAGTTTTGTAGAAATATATCACTCCTCTGCAACACAATCCATAACGGCACATATTTAAAAGACATTTTCTGATTGATTGCTGTTATTAGAATTGTCTTCTTTTGTTTAACAAATGCTAGTGTTTTGTAGGGCTCTGAAATTTCTTGTCTCGGTTTCCCTGTTTTGCGATAGAGAACGAGTGTCAACAACAGGTTAGAAGGTGCCTTTTGCTTTGGATTCGGGAAACGCTGGCAAGAAATGCACAGTCGTTAATGTTCTGGAAATCGTGGATGAGAGTCACTGCTATTAAAAGATTAGATTGCGAGAGACGTTACTGTGTTCTCAAGTTTGGCAACAAATGCCGTTGCTTGTAATTAGAATATTTTGTTATATTTATTAATCTTTCTATATCCAGCGTGTCACGTCGCATTTGTTATTTGTGCATTTCATGCCCATTACGTACGAGTTTTAGAATAGTCCCAACTTTAGAATAGCCCTGCGTGTCGTAAGAGGCGACTAAAAGGAAGTAAAGAAGTGGTAGATGGGTTTTCCCATCGTCCAGGGCAGATACCACTCATTGCACTTTAGAGTGCAGTTGGTGGTACTACATCTTTTCGTAGCTCTTTGCTATTAAGTGGCCGTTAATTGGTAACTTTTAGGGACTGCCTTTAGCCTTGCTCAGAGCGGATTTTAATAAAAAAATTAAGTTTTGAGCACTTTATACTTAATTCAAGCAAGGTTGCATAGCTGGTAAATTTCACGAAATTTTGCAGTATTTGAGATGCGTTATATGATATCATGCATATAGTGAATGGAAATCGACATCATCATGACGCTTATTTTTGATCGGTAAGAGAAATTTACAACAAGTAAGTATATGGTATTAGGACTCCCAAACAAACGTTCACAAATTTCACTCATTTTGTTCCTTTGCCATAAATTATATTTGAAAAATGTCCTGGATGAAAATTATTAATTATACTGCAAAATATTAACATTTATATATTACGATAGCACATCCGAATAAATATTTATAATTTACTATAATATGTATCACTTCTTAAAACAATATTGAGGTATTGTATGGTGTGAGAATTAAAATTTGTTTTATAATTTTTTATCCGAATTCCGTCGTTATCGTCAAGTATTTGGTGGATACATTCAAAAAAGCAATTGCAGTGCAATTGGAAACAGACTGTTTACAATAGCTTAATGGTTTTTATTTATGACATTGGAAAATATATTTTAAAACAGTCAGTACCAGCACCAACCATGTTTTTTAATTTAGTACTTCGGGCCAAAAGTTAAAAAAAAATCCCTCCCCCCACCCCCGCTAACTAACAAATTATCTAAGTGCTCCATCTGTCATACCGCAATAGTAATTGCTTAAAAATATTATTCCACGTTTATCGCATAATTGTAAAAATTTTAAATATGTTTAATCACGTAATGTATTATAAGTGAAAAACGCCATGTACGCGTTATAGATTCGTTACGATATTTCCCCCAATACGAAAATAACGTTGACGAGTCACAACCAATAAATTGGAAGTCAAGGCCCAACATCCTGATCTAAAAATTATCATCGAATTATCCCTGGTCATGCATGCCGAGACGTGCATGTCTAAGAATAATACGATGATAAATTTCAAACGAGGAAACGCCATGTCGCGATCATATCGTATTGAAGGCAAATATCGACGTGAATCCATAACGCTAAAATGACCTCACAACTATGTCCACATCTATATTACGTCTAATTGAAAAAAATTTATTGAAATTTTATTTTGAGATTCCGGATCCTCATTGCGATTTCGGACACCTATGTGGCTGTTGACTCACGGATACTTAAATGAGATAGTATCAAAGTCAAGAACAGAAATAACACGATCTCCTCAAAGTATATTTGTAAGCTTTAGTTTGGTCATCGTCTAACTCCTTCAGACAAAACAAGATATGACTTATAAAACAGCGAACATTATTCGCTGTTTTGCAAATCATATCTTGTTTTGTCTGAAGAAGTTAGACTATCGCCTAACGAAAGCTTACAAATATACTTCTAAGAGATCATGTATTTCTGTTGAAGAAAATTTTGTCAGTGATATTTGAAATGTTTCCACTAGTCAGATCGAATGATCTCAAGACTCGAAGTCATGCGAAAACATCTCATCACATAAAATCTTTTGATATTATAATATTTCTGAAACGAATTTGAAATAATCTCGTCCGATTATTATTATGCTGTACAACGCTCAATTAAACATGTTAAGATCAAATTGATTCAATATTTTTGCTACCAGGATGAGAATTTCAAATATTTTAGAATAGTTTTAATCTTTACACGCACGCCATGAAATGGAGAAAGCCTTTTTCAATTTTTTTTATATTAAAACCGAATCAATAATTATTTATGACAACAAAGGATTATACCAGTGCCAAATTTTCTATCTTCTGTAAAAGTTTGTTTACAAAATTTGGTAATATAGAAATATTTAGGAATTCTTATTAACCAGATAATATACCTTCCATATTTTCAGAACTATTTCGGGTAGATTTTTTTGCTTTCGTGGAATGATCAATTTGCAAGCAATTACTATCTTGGCCCCGATCTCTACCCCCCTCCCATTATCAAAATTTTCACTCTGGACTAACTAATAACTAACCCTGTTCATGCACCTTCCTTCGGAGCGACCCCGACCCCATGCCCCTATCGTTTTAAATATTAGATAATAAAAAATTAGTCATCGGTGACGTCATCAGCACAAGTAGTGTCCACACCAAAACATCCCAACAACGGCAGAATAAACCATCTCGTGAATTTCGATTGTTTGAAACATTTCTTCGATGACTGGTTTGCACTTGGTAGAGGTGCAGGGTGGACCTTACGATGACGACGCCACCGCTTCTTGCTGGGTTTGGGGGAAGTAACATTGGTTGGTGCTGGTACATCGGTACATTCTTTAGCACAAGTTAAAGTTGTATCAGGTTGCAAAAATGAAGATATTGTTATTGCCGTCCGTGGCGATGCCAGTCTAAAAATCAAAGAACTAGTTGTACTTTTAATGAGATTCTATGCAATTTTATTTCAGTAATATTTTGTGCGCAGATACCTCTCTAATCTTGCAGCATCAAAATAAAATTTTATTTATGTACTTACCGATCATTTCCAATATTTTTTCCTTCCTGCTGTTGCATAACATCCTTCAAGCTTAGTTGGGATTTCTCTCCTCCACCATCCGATTGTAATCCTGTTATAGTACGTAATTATAACATAGAAATTGAGCATGTTCAAGACCCCCCAGTAAGAATTGTTCTTCCTTATCTAGCCCTGTATGAACGGATTATCGAAAGGCCCGAAATATGTTCTGAGTATGTAAAAAGCGAAACAAAAAGGGGTAGATGATTTTACCATCGTTAAGCGCAGATACCACTCATTTATTTTTTCTTATTCTGTGGATCACCCTGCCCAAGGCCCTGTAACAGTGGCCACTTATAGACGGACAGGGTTACAATTACTGGAAAGATATATACTTTACCTGTTCGGCTTAGCGTACCCAAGTTTTTACACCCTGGGTTGAGTGGGGGACATGGATAAGCGAGCCGGGCTCGCTCGAACCCGAAATCTTCAACCTGCGAAGCCAACATGTTTAACCACTAGGCCATCGCGCCAACATTGAATTACTATGAAATAATGATATTCCTTCTAAATAAGTACTATGAAAATAGATAAAATAATACATCGTTGGCATTACCCTCTGTCAAATCGGGCTTGGTTAGTGATCTTTTTGAAGAAGCTATAGCATGTCTCAGCTTGGCCTTCACTGATGAAAAACATTCAGCATCAACTTCCACCGCCACAATAGGAGTTATTATTTCGAAAACTATAAAAAAAAGATTTTATCAAAATGTCATTCTTTTCAGCTTGTTCATCCAAGCAGATTATTCAACATGCAACACGCAAATGTGTCAGCCCAAAAGGTGGTAACTTAGTCACTATTTACATTTATGATGTTAACTGTCAGGGTAGCATATCGTAGAATATCTCATGAGTCAGGCCAGGTAAGGCTTATTCATTTGTTTATTCTACTCTTGCTCCTTGCTGGACTACGCGCATCTGAGACTTGGTAAGTATCGAATATTATATTCCGAAACAGAACGAGTGCAATTAGAAAATGCATCGCTGGTTTGTATGCATGTATTAATTGCTTACGACTTGGTCTTTTGTCGCTAAATTAAAAGAATCATTTATTGAAAGACAGAATTACGGTGATTTACCTGTCGATCTGCGAGCACTCTTGCAACGACGAATATCTGACAGAAAAATTCCCGGACTGCACCGGAAGTTATGACTTCTTGAACGGCGATATGGACGATCCATTAGTTTGATTATGCGTCTGCCCCTCAGACCTTCAATCAGACTAGAAGTCACATTTTCAGGCTTTGATGCCTTGAAAAAATATAAGCGGTATCGTAATCTTATTTGAAGAGAATATTTTATTTCATTGTCAAAGGATCTTGGTCAAACACTTCTTCATCTGTCCAGTTTTAATATCAAGCATGCCTACTAAGCTGAGTTACCGCACAATATGATTAAATATTTAGGAAAAAACAGGTAGTACATATGTACAACTGCTCAAACACATGACATTTTTTCACCTTCCGGGCATGTAGCTTTCTCAGGAATTTTTTCTTTATTGGCTACAATTCTAGCACCAATACATGGATAATTCCTATCTCAACCATACTGAAGGTATATTTAATAAAAGTATCTCACCTCACATCCGCCGCTCTCGTCTTTAACCAAAGTTGGTTGCATTTTGACCGGTCTTACCCCTTCAAGACTCTTTGTCAGAATATAGTGAATTTCTGCAATCAGCTGATTAGCAGCTGATCACAATGAACATTATGATGTCATACAGGTGATTCAAGTGTGACGTCACAGTTATACGGTTCCAATCAAAGATCTTTCCTATCTGCTATCAAATTCGTAACGCTGAAATGTAGTAGTACTGGCAGTTTTTTTTATACTTCGCCGTATTTTACTCTTAATCCTCGATTTTATTGAGAAATATCGTTGGTTTATGCCAAAGAATATATCTCGGTGCCCATATATCTCGGGTAATAACCGCCTAAACTTTTTGGCGTAGGTAATTTATCTTGCGTAGTTTTTTTTTATTACTATTATAAATAATCTGTGATCGTGCCTATCATACTGTGACAAAATGCAGCAATATCGCTATAATTCGATTGTAATTTTAAGTTGAGGTTTTAAATTTGAAATGTATAAAATAAATTTGACCGAATAGAACTGCTGATGAAACGCGCCGCCTGAGACGTAGTCCATCAGTAGTCCACAATTGGCATCCATCTCGTTAACATGGCAATCTCGAATTTTGAAGATGCAGAATAATTGCAAACGAACAGCAAATTTGCTGTACATTATGCCGCAGTATATATGGATAGGTTTAATCATGGAAATTTGAATTTTCAAAAAATCCATTTTGAATATCGCGTTAAAGTTTGAGAAATCTGGATCAAAAAATGCAATTCAATTTGTGCAAGAGATTAATTTATTAAACAAGCTTATATTTGAAAACTTTTTTTCATTTAAAATAGAAATATGCTCCAACGGAAAGAAGGCCAACAACAATTGTTAGAATAATTTTCATTTCTCTCTTCATTTGTAGAAACACCGGATTTGCTCTCAAATAGTCATCCAGTAGACTTGCTCCTCTGTTCTTGTGAGGGAAATCTTCTTTTGGAATGGGTTTTCCCAGAAATTTGCACAAAGGTTCCCATCCTTCGCTCAATTTGAACTCAATCATTTGATCTTTCGGTGCTCTCTTAGGAAGAAAAACAAACAATTAAATAGATAACGTCTTTCAATAACGCTGTATTTGTTTTATATTTGTTCCCGAAAAGTGAGTCGAAAATGATGAGTTTGTTAATAATCACACAAAAATATCAAAGTTGGTCAAAAGACAGGATTGGACAAAAACGAATCGTTTGGAATTCGAATCTAATTTGAATGTATACTTTTGGTTACGTCTACTTTAGTTCATTATAAATGATAAATATCGTTTTTACATGTTCGATTTTATACCATGATCAGTTTAAAGAAATGTATAGCCACTCCCTTCCATTGACATAGAATAGGATTTCATTTTTATCCGTGGGAGAGCTCAATATTATGGCGAACGACGACTAGGGCTTGACAGTTCTATTCAGAGTTTATTGGAATCAATCGCGAACCGTTCGTAAAAAAAAAAACTTGCTAAATAAACTTGAATTTTCGCTTTTAACAGCCAAATTCTATCAATTTGATTAAAATCGATTGTATTTTGTCGTTAAATTATAAAAAAATTTCCTCCTAGTGGGAATTGAAAATACACTGTGAACTATCATTTTTTTGTTTGCCATGATGGAGACAAGTTGTAACTGTAAAAATGGGATATTTGTTATATGTAAGTAGTGATTCGATCCGATTCGAAAAAATTATTCGAATTCTAAATGATTCGGTTCTGCCAAGCCCTAACCACGACCTCTTGTGCAGATGCCAGTTCCGAAATGGGGATGAAGGTGTTTTGGCTTATATTATTTCCCACTTGTCCTGTGCACGAACCCGGTTGGTGGATGAAGCCGTAAACAATGCTTACGTTACGTTAAACAGTGCTGCCCCGCGCGTCATGACGACCTGATATGCGCAGCTCGAGGCGCATTCCCAACGCTTTACAGCTTGATCTAACCGGACACCGCACATATCAGCAACGTTAACAGAAACATACGTTTAATTGCCCAAGCAGTTACCGTTTAGGCATCGCAGATCTCGGGTTCAAGTCCCAGCAAGTCCAGCTTGTTAATCATGCCAAACATTCAACCCAATATGTAATAATTCGGGTAGGCTAGACGGGACTGCAAAGGCCATACATTTTCAACAACACTTACCCTGTTCCCTATTGAGACCTTGCTGTCAGAAATACACGCAAATGAGTGGATCAAAAATACAAAAAATACACTTCCACTATTTTGATTAGGTCACGAGGGGAAAGTAGTCCGAGTGGAAAAGAAAAATACAGAAAGTATATTACAATTGGAAAAAGTGAAAAAAAAGTGAGGGCAAAGTGTGAAAGAGAGAATGTGTACAGAAAATGAAGGATGGAAAATGATAAACAGGGAGAAAAGCATGAATAGGGTGGAAAGGAGAAGGAATGTTAAAAAGAAAACTATACATACAGTCAAAACAGATGTATTGTGATCGCGATATCTCTTCTTTGCTACAGTGGAACTAATTCCTTGATATGCTTGATACCATCGCTGTGGACTAGCACCAAATGCAATCCGACCTAAAAATGGTTTTAGTAATATAAAATGGCAATTTGTTTGCTATATTTTTTGTTATATATACTGCCGATGTCCAAATAAAAACTGATTTTATTTTTTTGTATTTCGAAAAAAAGTTCAATTTTTCGAAAGGTTGGCTCGCTATCATCTACACCATTTGAATCTTGACTTTTGAAATATAACGCTTTACTAGTGTTCGGAAATGAAAAAATATTGTTCAAAAATCATAAACTTTAAAATGAGATCAAATTAATGCCCTTTAAATACGTGCTTTAGATTTGTCCTATTGCATTTCCCGCGTGTTGTAAGGGGCGTCAATAAGGAAATAAAAAGTGGTATATGGTTCTACGGTGGTTCTACCGCCTAAGGTCGACGCTACTCACTGTACTTTACTATAGTTCAGCTAAGTTTGGGATGTTTGCCACTTGGAGTGCAGTTGATGGTTCTACATTTTGTGGTAGCTTATTGTTTTTACTTGTCGCTTCATATTTGGTGCTACTTCTACTTCAGTCCTTTCTTTGAGCAAACCACGATAGAAAAAAATGCGAAACTTGAACTGGTGATAGCTATATCAGGCACAAAACTAACCTAAAAGTTAGTTTTATTCCAAGTTTTAGTAAAGCCAAGTAAGGTGACTGTGAAAAAAATGCCATTTTACAGCATTAGTTGTATATACATTCTACTAAAAATAAAGTTCGTGTTTATCAAGAGATGTTAAAATGTTGTCATTTATTCTTATTAAAAATTCGTCTAAAATTTCGAATTTGTGTTCAAATAAAAAAAAATATTATTCTCCTTACCAACGTGACGACTGTATTGCATGATTGAATAAGCTGTGGGTGAAAAACATGACAGAAATTTCATCAAATAATTGTCTGCAATACTTTTTGTTTGCTGTTCCCAACTGACTATCCAATCTTCTTCACTTTTACGTCGCATGAATATCAACTAAAAATGAATGAAAAGTAAGTAATAATTATTCGGTTTTATAAAGAAATTTAGACGATGAAATGACGATTTGGAGCAAAAGATTTGCAGTGCAAACAACACAAAGAAACAACGTTTTCAAACAAGTTTATTACATAAGCTTTAGCCAGATCATAGTCCAAGTTCATTAACTACAGTAAGACATGATCAAGGGAAGCTGGACTATGATCTAGCGAAGGCTTGTCTAATAAACTTGTTTGAAAATGCGGTACAATATTCGCGCTGCTTCTTTCTTGTGCAAGAATGTTTCTTTCAAAAGTCCTTCACGGATGCTTTTTACAAGGACGGTGGAACATGGAATGGACAGTTGCTTCTATAGTCACTCATTTCAGTGGGTCGCGTTGAATTAGAGGTCATTTGGAGACGAACAGAGCTACTGTTGCCGGAAGAATAAAATCTTCGAGGCTCCGCCGAGCCTATACCGGCCTATTTACAATCTGGGTTGAGTGGTAGGCATAGGTTGGAAAATCGGATTTGCCGGGACTTGAGCAAGAGATCTTCAACCTGCGATGCCAACATGATATACACGAGGCAATCGCTCCCGACCACACAAAACATACTACACTGTAACAAAGGTACAGTAAATTTACTGGTCATTTGCAGTTATTGCCTATTTACAAAAAAACGCCAAGTTGGTGCGTTCACTTCGCGGTGCGTTCCATCAACACCCCATATTTGGCCAAAAGAATGAATTTTGAATTTTTTATCAATACCACCAAGTAAAATTACTGTTCAAGACCAGTGATTTTGTTGCATTTTTTGTTACGGTGTAGCAATGAAGATTGAAATATCCTAGTGGAAAACAATTCAAACTTTGCAAAAATGCTAATGAAACAATTTATTTCATGACATCACTTGAGTTTAAACATTCATTTATGTAAAATTCAGGTTTTCCGAGAATCTGCATCATGTGTTTCAATTTTATAAATGTAAATCTAATTAAAGGATTACCATTCGTCTATAACCATGTTAATTTTGGCATTAAATAAAGACAAGTGAGTGATTGATTTCTTCATAATTGAATAATTTGTTTTGTTAGGTAAATCAGATAACAAAAACGTGCTTAAAATTGAATGGAATAAGCATATTCAAGTAAGACCGGGCTTCTCACTTTCAATTAAATGAAGTTTTAATTGTGTTTTACACCAATCACTATATAGATAAGATTCTCAACCTTAACAAAGCACGTCGACAGTCAAGCATCGAATCATCGTCCTTTCGGACGTTGCGATAGCGCTTGGCTTCATTCAAATTATCCATACTTGCAAATAGGGCTGGAGAATTTGATTCGGTGATTCGAATCGATTCGAAGTACAGATTATTCGAATCAATTGTGAATCGGTCATAGGAACAAAAGCATGCTAGATGAAGTGCATTTTTCCATTTTTAACGACAAAATGCAATCGATTTGACCAAAATCGGCTGTATTTTGTCGTTAAATTAAAAAACAACGCTTTTAAGTCAGTTTATGCTAGTATTTGTAATTTGTAACTGTTTATTTCCTAATTATCATAATGGAGAAATAGTAATAGTAAAAATGGGATATTTTTTATTTTGATGAAATCAACGATTCGATCCGATTCAAAAAAAATTATTCGAATGGATTCGAATTCCAAATGTGGTTTTGCCCAGCCCTACTTACAGCCCTGCTAGCAGTATCACAACTGCTAGCAAAGGTTTGCACGCTTTTTTGGAAATAATTAATTATTATTCCTAAATTTACAAACACCCGCGTTATCGGCGCGGCCCATCAGTGATTCATGAACCCAGGACGATCGAGATCGGAGCGTATTTCCAACGCGTTTACGAATAGAGCTAACCGGGCGTACTCAATGTACATGCATACAATTTTTATGATCAGGATGTTCTCGTAGCCATTTTTTAAATAGTTTATATCAGCATAAATGCAAATATGCACATATTCGCGGTAGCAGTTGGACTGCCGCGCGCAAGGGGTACATGAATTTCCAATTCAAACATAAATATTCATATATTACACACTTTGCAATCAGGAAATGCCTCAAGTATCTCTTCCCAGAATATAACAGCCGGGATGTCCATCGAAGCATCAACATCCTTATACATTCGGTAGAAGTCATCCTTCGTTCCTCCTTTCGTCATAATTTTTGTCCATTCTTTTCTCAAATAATGAAAATTATCTTCATAATCATAAACACTGTATCCTAATTGACTGAGTGCATAATTCATTGTCTTTGTCCCAGTTTTGGAGAAGCCAACAACTAGAACCTTCATATTGCTTTTGTGTTTGATTATTATTAGTAGTAAAATTTATCTGTAGAAAGATGTAAGAAAACTTAATAGTCAAAGTATCGAACTTTTCGCCTTTTTAGGGAGATGTATTCGTCTGCGTCGCCGATTACAATTACGACGTCATAATTTGACCTCGAACAATTTTCAATCTTTGTCTCCCTCCATTATTAAGGTTCTAAATACGTCACTGCCGCTGATAAGATATATATAATAGGATATAAATTTAAGCTTCAGGGACTTTTTTGTAGCCCTTAAGCTTGCTTCCGTTTTTCCTTCTATTTCCTTCTCTCCTAAAGCTCACTCCAACCAAGGCTGGGAGCAGCGTCCGATATGAACCAAACAACGACCACTTAAACAACGTAGAACTACTGCAAAAACTAGCAGCAGAAACTGCTATCCAAGCGGATCCAAGCGTTTTATTATTATTCCTTTTTAATATTAATATTTGTGCTTTTTTTAGGGACCCCTATATAGCCCTGAATCAACGGCTATTACGACCACTCACTTCGTTCAGCGGGAAAAGGACAAGGGAACAACTGATCTTGCATGAACATTATGCCTACAATAATAAAGATATTCATTCACATTACTACATCATACTGTTTTATTTGCTTAACATCATCGGGCAATTCCTCTTTTTTGGTGCATTCAGCAGAATTGTCACTTTACATTAAAAATAATTATTACGGTTTTAGAGTTATTTCAAAAGCCGTTTTGACTGTGTCAGATCTCATTCTACCTCCCACAATTCCTGGAAGTCTGCCTTTTGTATTGATATTAGTTTTCGCAAACCATCGGGAAAATTGTGTCCAGATATCATTTGCCAGGTGTGAGTCACGAATAGTTCGCGCCGCCGAAGTTGGCATAAGGATATTTTGATTAGGAATATGAAGGCCTTACAATGCTCGTATACTGAAATTATTTATTTCGTTCTTGTTCTCTCGTCGTTGTCAGTATATCTTTTTCATACAGATTCGATCAAATAATTCCTATACCTTCTCCCATCCATCACCGACGCGCTCTCAACTATTAAGTCAAAGCCCAAGCAAACAGTTACAAATTTTGAGATCTGGGTCGACTATCGCTTGTTGTTTTCCATTTTAGCAAAGCTTTATTTAGCATATGGCATGATTTCGCTACAGGTTAAATCATTTAAAAATAACCAAAAACAAAGCTACTTTTAATCAGAATTATAGAATATTTGACTATTCGGATAAAGATATGCCTCTCCACAGCAAAGCAATTGCTGCTTGTTCAACAAATGCAATTTACTGTATTGTCCGAAATTTGCGATTGCACAGGTTTTAATCTCTTTACTCAGCGAGCTAATCTACCCACCAAAAGCAGGAAAAAATACTTGATAAAACCGAAGCACATTTCATTGAGCATGGATCACTGATAGAACGCACCGCTAAGGTGCGGTCCATCTGTGGTCTATGCTTGACAAAACAATTTTTTTGATGGGGTGATCCACGATACCCACATATAGCCTCAAAACTACACCTTTCACAAGTCTGTCTGGAATCTGTTTGATTTATCTGTTATTAGAATTTCATTGGCCATAACCCTCTGCAAAAGAAATGCCGCCTCTACTACCACCAATTGCTCCAATGTCACCGTACGCAAATCCGAAAAACATTGTTGAGTATGTGTCACTGATGGATCGCGTCGGTGGGACGCGGTTCATCTGTGATGCATACCTGACAAAATAAAATTTCTGATTGGGATGCGACGCCATACAGTCTACTCCTTGTTTACTCTACCTTTTATTAACAAGTTTGGAAGTTTCAAATGAAACCATGTTCGAGCTTTGCATATATGTGGAATCATTACAACTTTAATAATATGCTCTGGTGAGCCATTGCAAAATATATCCCATATAGATTTATTTGGTCAGCTGACTACGTTACGCTATGCCCAGTAGCAAAATTAGCCTTCTGAGCTCCTGACCCTATGTTTCCTCCACATAGGCTTCATAATTGCAATCTGGGAGATTTGTGCAAAACAACTCATTAGAGTTTGAGTAATTTTTGAATGCACGTTACGTGGAAATCGTAAAGTTTATTTTGGCTTCCGCAAATGAATAAACCCCATGTATTTCGTTTATCAGAATTTAAAGTTCAACGACATTTCATTTCTCAAAAACTTGTTTTCGAGAATTGTGTGTCAGCAATCTTTATTTACTGAATATGCAAGCGCAATTGATGCAAATTTAAGATCGGTTATTCATGGGCAGTTGTTAAGTCGTGCTCTTCTAGCACGACTTAACTACGGCCCGTAAATAACTCAATGTTAATGTTATCAATATGTAAAATTTACTCAATGTGATCCTGTCGTACATCGGGTTAAGTTATCCTCATTTGATCCTTAAATAAACAAAACCGTATTGATTCTCAACATAAATTGGATAATCCTGGGTGCTGGGTATTTCCAACTACCGTAAATAGTCACCAAATAGACTACTTCAGTTTTAAAAAGTCAAATTCTCACTATCCCTCAGGGCGTTGACTTTTCTGCCCGTTTTGAAAACTGAAAACATGATTAAATGTGATATTTTAGGCTCGAAGACGCCCATATTTTTCTCATAAATACAGTCAAGATATTTTTTATTTCCATGAGCTCTCAACGAGCTTTATAGCTTCTAGGAACGTTGATTTAAATTCGTTGTTCATTTGGAACACCTTGTACCGTCATTATTCATGGCAGTAATTATATACAATTTGAAAACTTATTAGGTATATTTGGCTCGCGGATTGATGAGTACATCAGCTTTGCCGCCAAATTGGATTCGAGTTATCAACAATCATATGTCGAACGTCTGTCTGCTTTTTCAAGCTCGACCGCACTAACATACTTATTTCGATTTTTTTATTCTTTTTCTCACCTTGCAAAACATGCTCTAAAAATATTTCTAAACGGAAATATATCTATCTATTTATTTGCTAGGTTTTTTTCTACACTGTCACAAAAGTACAGTAAAAATACCACTTTTTTGGCGATGCCGACACTGCAAAATAAACCGATACTGATGCCACCGTTACCGATACCGGATACTTATTGCTAATGTCTTCAAATACGCTAAAAGTACATCCTTAAAGTTGAAATTTTCCAAAAAATTTCCGTAAAATTATCTTTGGAAAAACTTATAGTAATTAGCAAAGGAACACACACATAGTGACTGAAATGTCTTTGAAGCAATAACACGAAAAATTGCAGAACAAAGAACATTGAAGAACTTGCTACGAGTACAAATATTCATAAGCAACATACCAAAAAATTGGCCAAATCACAAAAACGAGTATAAATTGTTTCGGCAATTCTTAAGTTTGTTGTATCTCTAGGCGTGGTAAAACTATTTTTTAGTACTCGGTATTTTATTTATGGTATATTATTTTGAAACTTTAAATTTGAAAACAAAAATGTGGCAACTTTTCGCCTACCTACCCGTAACTGGACAAGACATTCAGAATAGTGAAACAATGATTTTCTCTCACTACACTTTACTGAGGCATTTCAGTTCTGTGTTGAATGTTTTCCTCCTAGAGTGCAGTTACTGGCACTGCATTTCGTAGTAACTCTTTGTCATTCAAGTAATCGCTAGTTGTTTGTTTTAGAAACTGGTTTAGGAATTGGATGGAGCGAACCCAAAAAAAGTTTGCGGTCGATACCGATACTCTCAAAATTCCCGATACCGATATAGATACATCGGTACATCTCTAGTTTTTAGCTCATGCTCGTCATAAGTCTCATTAACAAGGCGGTTTTTAATTTTGGAAATTATGTAATGACTAAAAGCAAAAAGTATATTTACTGTACATTTGTAACAGCGTGATATTTCAAAAAAGAACCTTTTTCTTGTATACTTTGGCAGCATTTTGTTCCTCAATAAATTACGAATTCATTGCAATCAAATCTGCAATCTCCAATATTGGAGACGGCGCGATACATGAGTGATTCAACCTCAACCAAAACCGGTGCGTGCATAATATTTCCGACTGGTTCCCAATTTGAAGTTTAATTTTGTCCAGATGGACCGCGTCTCGTCGATTGGATTTAAGCATAAATTGTATGCGATAAGTTGCGATTTTAAGTGTATTTCAAAAAAGAAATTTCGTCAACATAATGGGGGAAATGATCTTTGATTATAAACTTTCCTTTTGATATATTTTTTTTGCTAATTCACAATGCCGGAAAGAGAATTTGAAATGAACTAACTGACAACTCCTAGCTAAATACGTTGAAGAGATACATAAAATTTAGAACCAGTAAGTAGATTCCGACTCGTACATCAAAATTCGATATTCAAAAATAAATCCAACAAAGAGCCTACAAGCCTACTGTTGACCGAGTCCGAATTTATTTGATTAGGCATGTTTTGTCAAGCATGGGTCACTGATGGATCGCGTCGTTAAGACGCGGTCCATCTGTGATCTATGCTTGACAAAATAAAATTTCTGATTGATGCCACGTCAAATATAGAATATCTCATTGTAAATTCCTACCTCCGACTTTCGAACATTTGACCAAATCCGATTCAGCGATCCATAAATGGCCTCGATTTTATGAGGCGTGTTTACCCAAATCTTAATATTAAAACCACGTCTCGTAAAATTAAAAATATTCAACCTACATCGTAAACCGCTCGTGAGGTAGGTGAATACCTTTTTAGCAAAATCATTTGTTAAGCGTGGGGAAGTTATAGATTACTGTGCCAAGGCGCGGGACACGTGTGGTTTTTGCTCAAGCAAATAATATTTCTGATTGTGTAGGCCTACGTTGCAGCGCTATAGATTCCTAGTGGTGTTTAATATTAAAACAGAAATTCATGATTTATTGCTATGAAATAGTTAATTTCCAACAAAGAAAGAAGAGTTTTTGCCTGTTTCCTTAAACATCAATGACTGTAATATATTTCATCATTTTTTCGTACAAATTTCGTCGCTCGCGATGTCCTAGTGATTACCATGTTTTCATTGCTGTTTAAAGATATCGGTTTGTCCTGGCTGGTTCATTCATGCCCACCACTTAACCTAGCACGGTGTAATAACTTGGGTAGGCACGGACGAACCGAAAAGTACATATCTGTTTAACAGAAATGACCCTGTTCGTTTATATGTAAAGGATCTTGCTCGGGGCCACCCACTTAAAGGAATGGCGACAGAAAAGAACACATTGAACTTCGACAATGCCTTATGTGCCTGAGCGTAATGTAAATCTATCCGAAGTATTTCTCTTTCAAAATAACTGCTTCCAAAATAAAAGAAATAAAAACAGCCAAGGCAAAAATTGGCCAGACTACGAAGGTGTTTTAATGTGTCTAGATTATATCCCAATTTGGAAATTATATTTTTTCAATATATAGTATTAAAATCGATCGTAAAATGTAAATTCGTCAATAAACAAGCGGGCTTTCAATTTGTCACAGTTGCTTGCCACTCGAAGAAAATAGCCTTTGATGATTCAAATTGTATATGAACTTGACATTATCGAAAAATTTCGATTGCCATAAAAACAATTCTGTTGAACTTATACGCGAAAAGAACCACGTCTTTGCGTCGTGAAACAATCCGGCGCAGACAGTATATGATACAATAAATATTTTTACGGTAATATCAAGCGAATTATATCCTATATTGTTTTTTTCCAAGTCAGAATTGTTTCGCTTAACCATGCTTGACAAAATAAAATTTCTTATGTGGACTTGTATGGTATACCTTTTCGAATGAGTAAATTGGTGTGTGAACTGCAGGTTATACGTCCATTAAAAATACGTCAATGTCTGCTGACCTTTTCAAAATCATTTTCCTCACACTGATCTTATATCAATATGTGTTGTTCATTCCAAAATAAAATTTACTTCGGTTCGATATTATCGAGAGGTATAGGATAAAATCCCTCTGATGAACCCCTCCCCTCATCCACAAGAAAACGGGGTACGACGAAATTTCCCCGGTAAAAATGTCAGCCCCATCGGAAACAGAATTAGACAGAATTTCCCCCCAACAGAATCCCCCTTTTAAAGAGGGGACAAAATCCCCCGTGGTAAATGCATTGTAATAGAATTTTTTTGCTCTTGTCTAGTTGAATATTAATTAATTATTTATTTATCAATTTTTGGGAAAGTGAGCAAAATATTCTCAATTTTAAGGAAAACAACTCACTTTTGAATCACCGACATAAAAAAATATGGGTCGAAGCAGAAAAAAAAATTGGGGGGTTCTGAAAAAAAAACAGAGAGCGCCACTTTGTTTATTTTACAGATGTTTTTTACAGCCACTTCATTGATCACTCTGAGCAAGGCTTTGGCCTGCGGTAACTTATTATTTTCGGGATTCAAGGCGGGGCATCAAATTGTATCCACCAGAGCAATAGTCACATTTCATTCTTTCGATATTTCTTCGATTCTCAATTTTTCGCCGTTGTTGAGGCTTTGACTGTTTCATTTTTTTTTCAAAACGTCAATATAGGGGATCAGAATGGAAAACACATTAATCTAATTGTTATTTGTCTCCTTGGTGGAATTCTAAGACGAAGCTTTGGTGAAAAAGAACCTTTGTATGTGAGAATTAAAAAAAAATACCATGGTTAATTGCCGAAAATTAATTACTGTAGCCTTGACCACAGACAGTTTCGTGTATAACCACAAAATAGAATCTTGAAGCAATACTGGAAAATCCCAATTAAAATATTTATTTTGTCAAGTATGAGCCACAGATGGACCGTACCGTTAAGGCACGGTCCATCAGTGACTCATACTTAACAAAACGTGTTTCGAAACATAAGGTTTGGTTGTAATAGAAACGCGTATTTATTTTCCATTATTCTGTTTATACAAGTTTTCACCATAATACACCCAAAAGTTGTAGATTAAAAATTTTAATTTCTGATAACTTTGCTATCACTGTAACAAAAACGAGATAAAATACCTGTTTTTGACAGTAATTCAACTTATTGATATTGCAAAAAAATTGAGGTTTTTAAAACCAATTATGGATTCCAAAAATATTCTTTTATACCTCGAGATTGTTCTACTATAGAACCGAACGTGATTGGAATGTCTGATATTTTGTTCATCTATTTGTCAACAGCGACAGTTGCTAGTAAATTACAGTCGATATGCTGTATTATTTTTGTAGTGTGCTATTGCAGTCTCGATCACTTTGATGAATTTTGTAAGTTGAGAGTAAAATCAAGTTCGTATGGTAAATATCATTCTGTACGGTGATTTTTGAAGCACATTCAATTGTTGTAGCGCCGCCGATGCTGGCTCAATCTGTGACTCATACTTGACAAAATATGATCGGTATAGAGAGCTGTTTCCGACGTTCCATGCTTTAAAATTTCGTTTATTTCATGATTGACACTAACATGGCTACTATATTATGTAGCTCAACAAAATGGGCTCGAAGTGAAAATCATTTAAATAGACCTGCACCTCTATAGTAGATTGCAGTGAGTGGTATATGCCCTGGACAATGGTAAAACTTTCTACCGCTGCTTTTTTGTTTCAGTTCCCTCTCACCCCCTTAGAACGCGCAAAAAACATTCTACGACATTCCTGAAGCCAGCATACTGTATTTTGAATTTTATATTTAATTCCATTTATGTTATTGGTTTGTCCAAACGCTCTTCCATAAATTTGAAATACTGCCTTCGCTGTCAAAATGAAAAATAGATCAACTTACATATTATGTGGAAGCTTTTTTATAGACTTCTTGGAGGGGATCATCCTGGTCAAGGCGCTGCGCCAGCGCCCACTGGTAGACGGGCAGGGTTAGAGTTGTTTGAGAGATCCAATCTTTCCGCCTCTGCGAGACCCGAGACTGAATAATTCGATCTACGTTCCCAGCATGATTACTACTAGGTCATCGTCCCCTATTAATAGTAGTAATCAATTGGTCCCCTTGCAGTACAGATTAATACCCTCGGCACCTACCAGCAAAATTAATATTAGTCATTAGCGATCATATGGAGAAACTGGCAAAAGCTCACCAATGACTTAACCCAACATGCAGATAAAAGTTCTAGTTTCGAAGATTCAGAAGCTACATTTTTGTGTATTTTGGCGTTACCTTTCAACGCCGCTCTGTTGATTTGTTGTTGATAATGATAGTGAATGAATGAATTGCTGGGAAAATTCAACACAATACGCCAACTAAGAGGCGTTTTAATGTTTAACGGCAATATTCCTCACTTTTATTTTGTCAAGCATGAATCACAGATCGACCGCGTCTCATCAACGCGATCCATCAGTGAAGCATACTTAACAAAAAGTAAATAAGATTTAGGTATTTATAAGCAATTAGCAATTGATGAAACAGAAATAATTCATTATCAGAATTTGTTTCCATCAAGGACCACGCCTCATCCATCAGGGACCACGCCTAGAGAACTTCCGACTGGTTCCAATAAAATTAATTTAAAACTCGCTAAACAGCTTTCTCGAACAAATTGTCGCTTCAGGTTTTTTTCATTTTGTTTGCAATTTCAATAAACACACCCGTTATGCACACTTCAAGCGTTGTTTTGTACTACAGTCTTTACAATTCGAGTGGTTTAAGGTCACAGTTGACTTTTTTTAAGTATTTTTGGAATGCCTGGGATCTTTCATACCAGATATAAACGTGGGCAATTCGCCAGTATTTCAATTTTTCAACTTCCAATTAGCCGTAAATCAGTAATCCTAAATTATCAATGCCTAACGGTATACGCCATAAAATTTAAATGTACACTGTAATAAAAGTACAGTTAATTTACTGGCCATTTGAAGTAATTGCACATTTTCAAAGTTTAAAACCGCGTGCAGATGAGATTAATGCCAAGTATCGACTGTTGATAGAGCTTACCTCGGCTGTTCCAACGGCCCATAATATGAGGAAAAGCCGATTTTATAGTTTTATTTGGATAACACCAAGTAAAACTACTGTCAAAAAACAATGTTTTTTTCCACATTTTTCTAACAGTGCATGTTCGATGAACGACGCAACGTAGATAAAACAATATAAATATAACATGGTGGGTGTATTTTGGAATTTCGCAACAGTAAGGAATATTCAAAACCGAAAACACATAACTCAGAATTTATTGGAGCAAACTTCTTCTGTTATAAATCAACGTGGGTGAGAAAGTCCTCAAATACCTACTCGCGGGGATTTTAATGGAAAGCCTTTCGCTTCATTGAGAAAATATCAAAAATGACACATTCCCCGTATTAGGTAATCCTAGTATAATGCTTCTGCTTTTCTAATACCGAGCATTACAATTGGGCTTTAAATATCTTAGTACATAACTAATTCGATTTCGGCTTTTGTTATTTTTATTTCTTTCAGATTGATGGTATCCCAATCAGAAATTTCATTTTTTGAAGCACGAACCACAGATCATGTTTGGACAAGAACTTTACGCCTTTCTGAATATTATTAAACTTCGACGTGTTTTTTTTTAATAAAAGTTAGTAGCAACTTGAGCTTTTTATCGAAACTTTTTCCGCAAAAGTTAAAAACTGGAAGATAAAGTATATCGGTATTTTTTATTTCAAACTATCAGTGCTAACGTAAAGTTTGGGTGGTCAAAATTATGATTTGTTTATCGTGCACGTGCGGCACGTTTCGATTTAGCGTTCCGGAGCAGTAAAAATTATCGAAGTTGGAAACAATTTTGAACAGAACCCAAGGTTATGAAAGAAAGTAATAATACTTTATTTTCGTGTTTGAAGCAAAAAATTGCATAGTACGCTAAGGCAAATTAGTGAATTATTTTATGGGTTTGTTTATTTTTTGTTTGACGAATATGTATTATTGTAATTTCTGGTGGATGATTTGAAGATATTGATTGGTTGCGTGAACGCGTTTCGTTCGGAATTTAGTTGATTCAAATATATCTGTCGAAAATACCAAATTTTGTAGTTTTCATCATTCAAAGTCATTTTTTGATATGCATTAACAAACTTTGTTGAAAGATAGAAGAAAATATCATAAATTACTTATTTCATCTCGAAAAATAAAAAATCGTGCAATATGTTTTCTTCACTATAAGTCACTGATGGATCGCACATCTGTGACTCATGCTTGGCAAAATGAAATGCCTGATTTCGATGTAGGTGTAGACATTAAATTTGTCCCAACGCGTTTTCTTTGTGTCTTGGGAGACGACTAAAAGGAACCAAAAAGTGAGTAGGAAATGGCGTTGTTATGACTAGGGGTGGGAAAAACCGAATCATTTGGAATTCGAATCTGATTCGGATAATTTTTTCGAATCGGATCGAATCACCAATTCCGTGTAAATAACAAATATCCCATTTTTAGTATTACGACTCTCCTCCATTGTGAAAATCAAGAAATTTATAATTTATGCTGTATATTTTCAAATCACAGTATATGTATAAAAGCAAACATTTCATATTTTTACGACAAAATACAATTGGTTTTGGTCAAATTTGACCAAAATTGATTGTATTTTATCGTTAAAAATGGAAATTTCACTTCATTTGGAAGGTTTTTGTTCCTGTGAACACGATCGCGATTGATTCGAATCGATTTAAATCTCCGAATCGGATTGCCTAGCCCTAATATCACCCAGGGTAGATACCACTCAATGAGCTTTATTATTACGAGGGGGATGGGGATGTTATCCGCTAAGAATGCAGTTACTGTAGGTTTTGATAGGGTTTTCCCAATGAGCGAAAACCGTGGAAACCTGTATTGTTCAGTATGATACACGGTTGGATCGCGCCGCCAAAGCGCGGTCCATCTGTGGATCATGCTTGACAAATTAAAATTATGCGTGTGCTTGTTACATGAAAATAATAACGCTTGCAACAATATTTTCTCTTACTTACCAATAGCCATAGGTAAAAGTAAGTGTGTCAAGTATGTTTCACGCTTGATGAAATTCAAACCGGATATATTTATCTAAGCTGATAGAAATGCATTATCTCTGTTGTGAGGTGAAGTAAAATCATTTGTAATGTTTACTTTTGTATGTTACTCGGCACTTTCGTAGGTGTTCTCAAGTGTTCGATAATTTCCCTAGGAAATTCCTTATCTCTAAACAGTTAAAATACCTAATGTGTGTTGGTAGTGAGTTATGTAGTGACATAATGTCGGGAATTACTAAGTATATTTTGTTAAAAAATGACAAGCAAATGTCAAAACTCCCACGAGGTATCTGATATTTTTAATCGATTTTAATAAACATTTCCTACCGTGAGACGATATTCCAAAATTTTCGAATTTTTTTGATTTCGTTGTGTATGATGAGACAGTAGTGGGAGTATCAACATTGAGCACTTATCTATAGTCAAAGATTAATGTTATTGATCGAGCTAGGACCAACGTGGGTCATTGGTGCTTTAAAATTGACAAAATATGATTTTAACGCGTTAAATAAATAATTGCTGTTACTTGATCACGGACTCTGCATGTATGAAAAGATATATACTGCGAAAGACAAGTATATGTTTTTATAGGAATGGTGTAATCAAAACATGTGCGTTGTAAAACACAGGTCACAGATGGGCTGCACCTCAAAGAAGAGGTTAATCAGTGATCCATAGTCGACAAAGCTATTATTGTGGGATTAAAAAAGTTAGACTTTCAATCACTTCTGTGAAAAATAAAATTAAGTTCTGTCTCTTTTATTTTGTGATGCACAATGCTTGTTTATGTTAAATTCGGGAAAGTACGTACACTGTTAAAAAACCACAGTAAATTTACCACCTATTTGAAGTAAGGATAAATTTCTAAAAGTTCGAAACCGTCTTGTTCATGAAATTCATATGCCAAGTATAGGCTATTGATGACGCCTTCCATTAACTACTCATAATTGGCCAATAAGTAAATTTTGTATAGTTTTACTTTAAAATTACGAATTAAAATTGCTGTCAAATGCTTGCGATTTTACTGCATCGTTCTTACAGCGTTACTGTTAATTTAAAAATGCACAATACATTCTAAATTTGAAGTATAGAAATCGATTGTAATTACATACTTCACAAAGACAAGTGTGTTAGCGAATGCTATAGACGGTTCAAATCCATTTTTCTTGAACAATTCATCATTTATTAAATTTTTCGAACAACATCTGAGATAAAGTAAAGTTTTGAAAGATCGAAAAGTGAAATCATTTACTATTTCTATGTATATGTAACTAATTAAAGACATTTTTTTTCTGATATAACATAGAAGAACTTTAATATGCTAAGAACTAGCAGAAGGAGCCACGTACTTCTAGGTCAATCGGGGCCATCGTAAAAAGGGGCCTCATATGTGAATGGAGACTGGCAAGCTTTTGTGCTTTTAAAATTCAAAAAATGTAAAATCATGCGTACGGAAGGTGCCTAATGATAAATGGTTATACTGGCAACAAACCAATTTACGTGGAATTTTTAGTTAAATGTACCATACTGCTCATTTCTCACAAGTTGAAGGAACCATAATTCTCGCTTAAGATCAATGTCTGGTTGTTTTATGACGCCATGGTTAGTATTACATTCACAGAGTTTAATTTATGTCGTCGAGGAATTCCGGGGGCTTCTTCCCTAATCAGAAATTTTATTTTATTAGGCATCAGCCACAGATGACCGCGCCTGAGAGGCGCGATCCATCTATGGCTGAAGCTTGATGAATATATGTTAGGGAACAACTGAGATAGTATAAGGGGAAACCGCTTTCATCATTGTATAAAGAAAACGACCCTCGATATTTGTCTTATATCAACAAATAGTGGCAAAAACTACCGAAAAACCATCAAACAATGCAAATGGGGATATGATAGGGAAATACCCCCACATAAGTTCCCCAAATTTGATGATATAAAACTGCCCATGTCCGCGAGATTATCCTATAGACTTACTGGTTACTGGACAAGATACAAGCAAGATATTGAATTACTTCTACGATACAAGACGTGAAGATCCGCATTTGTCAATTATTTTAATAAAGATATTATAGAGATATTTTAAACTGCGCAAGATATATTGTCAATTATTTTCACGGCCGTTCTTTAATATTTTAAAAAGTTTTGTATATTTTTCTATATCATATTTTATAACAGTGAATATGGATATATTTCCGAAGGTAAGTAATTTTTAATTTTTAACATAATTTCATACTTTTCCATGTAATATTGTTACTCAGAAACCTTTTATTTTAAACAAGAGTAAAAAAATGATGTGAAATTGCCATTTTTGACGAGGGTTTTACTCTATGATATTGAAATAAAACTACGAAATCGACTCTTCCGGCCTATCACGACTTTTGGTGAAACAACTCTCTTTAAGTGCGCTTGAAGTTCAAGCAGATATTGTTTTGATTTCGGTAGAATAAGCATACGGTAAACTGTAGGTCTATGATTTTTATCTTTTTCGTCGGATTTACTGATTGAAATTATCAAATAAACATATTTTGAATTAATCTTAAAACTAGTCTTAAGACTATCGTCCAATACTAAACTTCTTTTTCATTTTTTTTTTTTAAATTTTAGATAATGTGTGTCGTTTTCGTTGTTCTAATAATATTCGGAGAAGATGTAACAGCAAAAAAGTAAGAAAGATTTGTATTAAGTAAATTTTGGCTGCTTTTAAACCGCAATTAGCATATTTATTAATATAGTAGACTTCTTCAAATAAAATGTTGGATGTGATAAAATTAAGACATGGGAAATGAAATATATTATCCGAATTGGTAAATTTGTTTTATTAAGCATGAGCCACAGATGGACCGCGCCTCGGAGTCGCGATACATCAGTGACTCATACTTACAAATAGACGCTTGTATTTAATTTGTGTAAATGAATGAGGATCGATTTTTCGAACACCGCACAGAATTATTTGATCATGAGAGATCAACTATTAGTACTCGATGGAGCGGATCGTCACTATATCAAAATTCAAGACTAAAAATTGAACTTGGACGAAAATGCAAACTAAATTTGCCATCGTGTTAGAAACTTTATTGGGTAAACTCGTGCTGAAGAAGTTTTGATTGGAAATATCAAAATATCATTCTTTAATTTCACGCACCCTTCCGTCATTTAGATTTAAAGGAAAGAAAAGTTGGTTCCAGAAATACGGCTGTAGCAAATCGGTAACAGAAAAAACAGACGGATTTTCGAAGTATAATGAGTACAGGTAAATTCAGGATTTAGTAACTGAAGTAATTTTGAAACCTGATTCTTTCTGTTGCGAAAAGGTTTTTAAATTTTTTTCTTTTTAAAATCTGAACTACGAAATTGCCGAAGGCAGCGTCTAAGACACCAACTGAAGCCTACTTAACGGCAAAGTGCTAATTCGGAATGAGTCTAAGTGGACAACATTTCCATGGGGACTGATCTGCTATACTAAAGCACAGTTAGTGGTATCGGCCCTGGACGATAGTAAAACTATCCACCGCTCATTTTTTCCGTCAGGTCGCCTTTTAATACACATTGGAAATAGCTTTAAAGCTCAAGTCATACACATGCAGCACGGAAAAGCTGAAGGCAAAATTACCAGTGTGCTCGAGTAAAGTACGCCTTTGAGGCCCTAAAGATTCAGATTATAGGCCTTTTCACGTACTTATGCGTTAAATATTTCATCTGTGGCCGACACTTGTCGACAACATAAGATCGGTTAATACCTTTAACGAATCATTAGGTTTGCGGTCTACATACCAAAATAATTTTTTAGTTTCTACCTGAGAAAGCAAATCTATTATTGTAGGTGCGATCGCTTCAACGCTTCCCCTTTGTTCGTCCCTACAAGAAAAACTACACCCTTTATGAGTACGGTATTGCGAAATACAAATACGACTCGTTCAATAATTGACACCAGGTTAAACACCCTGGTTAACGAAAGACAATATAGTCTCATCTTACGAAAATCGTGGTAGCGAATAGCAAGCCCCTTAAGGGTAGGGTAAATAAACAGTAAAGTATTGTCTACGTCAGGTATCCCGGTCATGAAAATAGAGATCAAACACATATTGTCAATTATGGGTCACTGATGGATCGCGCCGATGGGCGCGATCCATCTGTGGCCCATGCTTGGCAAAATAAGGTTTTTCACTGTTATCGACAGCTAGTCGACCATAAAACGATTAAATAAATTCCGTTTCTCAAGATCACCGGGTATGCACTGTTGTGTCTTCTCAGTCAGAAATATTTCAGGTGCTTCGCCTTGTTTTGGATCTTTTATCAAGTATAAGTCACTGATGAATCGCGGCATCCAGACATGATTCAATGCTGAGAAAATAAAAGTTTTAGTATTCCTAAGGAGCAACTGGCTCTTTGTGCGGGCGTAAAAAAACGAACTGAACACCAAAAAACTATTTTTTTTCAATAAATTAAGTATTCGCGTCATTACCTTAAAATTAAAAAAAAAATTCCGATATGTGTTGATCAATCGCTATGTCCCCGTTTTTGTAATAGCCCATAACACTAGAAGGTAGTAAACGTAGCACAAAGGCGAAAATTTTGATATTTGTTTTATTTTTAAGTGGAATTTATAGGCAAAATAGACCTTTCACCAATAATTACAAGAAACCAAGGAAAAACAAATCAAAACCTTTCAAAATGCCCAAATAATTTTTATAATCTCCTCATTTTAAAGCGAGCCTGTCTAATATCTACCTTGGCTTGGTCAATCCTTGGTCCGGCTTAGACTTAACATATCCCAGCGAGGCGAAAATTCAAAACAATTGTGTTGAGCTTGGTTCATTATTCGGTGGCTTGGTCAAGATGTGAACCATCATTGGACGCAAGCTTAATATATAAAAATGTTGTTTGATGTATTAATGGTGTTCTTTTCTGTTTCATTTTAGTGTCGGATGTACCTTAGGAAAAATTTCACCTAATAACTTTACTTATGTGGACAAGTGTAAAAACTGTTGGGATCCGGCAATAAATAGAGAAATTGAAGGCGACGAATACCAACCGTTAGCAATCACAACGGAGATGACCTTCAAACCAACAGATGTGGGGACAAGAAATGAAACCTACAAAATTATAAAAGCCTGCACGTATGTTATACTTTATTTGTTTGAGTGGTAGATTGTTTCACCGTGGCACAGGGCTGAAACCTCTCATTGAACTTTACTTAAGCAGTTGCGTTCTGCAGTTTCGCATGTGAATGTTTTCCACGTAGTTTTCCAGTTGTTGGTACTACATTTTATAGTGGCGCTTTGTCACGTGAGTGGGCGTTGGTTATAGAAGGACAGTTAGAATTATTGGAAAAATAGGAATCCGGCTTAGCCTTCCCGAGTTGTTACACCCGGGGTTGAGGGGGTGGGTATGCATTAACAACCAGGACACGCTAGGACAAGAACCTAAGATCTTCAACATGCAATGCCCACATGTTAACCAGTTGACCACTGTGCCAACTGCTTACAGTCTTGCAAAGAGAATAAAAAGATAAATGGACCGAAAATATTTCAAAATGAATAATTTAAATGAATATTTTAGATTCGACTAGAGTTTATAGTTAAATTTCAGATCAGTGCTGTCTACATTGTCACTATAATTTAATAGACTTTATGACTTCACGCAGAAAAATGTAAAACTATTTTTTCCAAAAGTTGCAAATCTCTCACGAATACTTGAACATATGTATGTTATGTTTTTATCACACAGATGTGAAAAGAAAGGTGGTAGAGGCAAAAAAAGCAGCAGGGGTAAAGGTGGCAGGAAGAGGAAACATTAGCAAATGAAGAACCGAGATAATTAAAAATGACACTATACAGACATTATTCAACAAATGTTACGGCTCAAAAATAAACAGAAAACGCTCAAACTGAAAAGGTTCAAATCAGAAATTTCCTTTTATCGTGCTTGAGTCACAGATAGACCCCGCCTCGGTGGCACGGTCCATCTCTGATTCATTTTTGACGAAAACCTTCAAACAAATAATTCTGATTAGGTTTAACCAACCAAGCATGATGGAAAGTACTTTCACGCTTGGCAATACATTTTCGAATGCGCATTTTCAACTTGAGAAATTGTCTTTATTTGCACAGTTTTACTCTTGAATTTACAAAATTTGAAATCTTACTTTAAAACAAGAACTGTGAATTCCCATATCATTGCTATTTTCTGGTTGGTGTACACGTTTTTCAGTTTCTTGCATTTTTTTTTCATTTTTATAAAAACTGGTTGCTTGCTATTACTTACTTGTTGTTCAAAAGGCTCAAGTTTTTTTTCTGTTATTTCTTCATTTGTATAATTTTATTTTAGAATTTTTATACATCGGCGATAATTTCAATTGCATAGTTCTAACTTCAAAAAAATTCTTCCTATTACTTGGTATTTTTGACACGAAAGCGACATCGTTTTTTTGTTGGTTACAAGCCACCGATGGACCGCGCCTCGACGGCGCGATCCATCAATGGCTCATATCCAACAGAGCACTAGTTTCATATAAAAATGATATTTTTAAGCGTATCAAGATTTTCGGCCTTCAAATAAAATCCGTTCACCTTATGACTAAATTATTTCGTGAGAAATTGAAAAATTTTTTGGATATTCTTTTTTTCATTTATTTATTTGATAAGCTGCAATTTCGTTCTCTAATTATTTAGTCGAATTTATATTTGCCAAAATTGCTTTTTATATAATAAATAAACTGTGCTTTTTGCTACATCGTCTCATGTTTTCTTGTTTTAGATAGACAACAGGAAATTTCTTCAATTGAAATTTACTTTAATTAAAGTTGAAACCCGAACTTGTATAAGTAGGACTGGTCAAAACCTCATTATTTGGAATTCGGATATTTCTCGAATCTGATTGATTCACTATTTCTGAATAAATAGCAAAATTGGCTGTTTTTTAAATCTTATAATACACAAACAATACCTGCAAATGCACTAATAATATTTTATTGGAGGAAATGTAGCTCTAATTCATACTTCAAATAAACAAATAAATTTAATTAAAGGTGAAGATATTGTAATTAAGGTAAAAATATGTTAATTCTAATTGATTTGCGAGTTTTTGTTCTTATCACTGACTCACGATTGATTCGAATAATTTGCGCATCGTGTTGCCCTGTCAGGCTGTATGAAACCATCCTGCAGCGAGCATTTATATGGCAAAAATACCAAAAATAACAACAGGAACTGAATACAGACGAGGAAGATTCTATAAAATATTAAGTATCTTTTAGTAGAGTAAATTTTGTATTCACTTGAGTGAAACACCAGCAGCAAGGCCGTATATAACGAGCAGCCACTTAAATTGGCATATACCCGGCCTCCTATTTGGTGTTCCGTCCATCTATTGTGTCTTACCTGATTTTACATTTCTGTTAAGTTATCCTATTATCAGTTGGGATCAATTTAATATTTCAATTGGGTTTAGAATCGAAATTGTGATTTTCACGATAACACAGTTTCATTCAATGTTGGTAATTTATTGGATCAAACAAAACCAATGACAAGCCTATTACTAGTTATATGCACTGTATCCTTCATTCCGAAAATATGCTATTTCGTCCAAACCCACAGGAAAATTCATTAGCCATTCACCGCCTTTGTAAACCTGTAAAAGTGTAAATACTTAAAAACAAAAATTAAAAACTTTTGCACTAAAAAAGACCTTTAAATTGAAAAGTTTCATAATTAGACGGAATTTATTCGAGACTTTTCGGTTCGGTAAAGTCAATATCCATAGCCTCCCTGTGACTAAAGCTGGGCAAATGCGAATCATTTGAAATTCGAATTTGATTCTAGTAATTTTTTCAAATCGGATCGAATCACTTATTCCATGTTTATAACAAATATCCCATTATTAATATTACAACTATTACAACTATCATGAAATTATTAGTTTGAAGTATATTTTCAATTCACGCTGCATGTCTTAAGAGCAACAATTTTCATATTTTAACGACAAAATATTATCGATTTTGGTCAAATTCGGCCCAATTCCTTTGTTATTCGGCGTTAAAATATGAAAATGTCTTCATGTTAATATGAAGTGTGACTTAGAATTACACTGCCTCGGTTCATGCTTCAATATTAGTAATTTGTAACTACTAATTTTTTGATTCTCATAATGTAGACAAGTTGTAACACTAATATTAGATACTTTGTTATTTATAAGGAATTGGAGATTCGAATATCAAAGTATTCGATTCTGCTTAGCCTTGACTGCAACGTATTACTTACTTTTCAACCCTTCTTCAAATATTCCAGTTAATTAGTTTCTATCAATTTTTTTTTTGAGATTTCCACCTCCACATTTTTTTTTTTGAGATTTCCACAAGCAATTTTAGTATTACCTTTTTAGTTTCATCGTGAAGCCATTTAATTTTTTTGCCTCCAGGTAAATAAATGTTTCGTCGCCTTTTACCATTTTCTAGTATCGGCGCAACCAATACTTCGTCCCCTATCAAAAATTCATCGTCGATAGAAAATGTAGTTTTATCATATGGATCTATCCACCAGATAGGTCGAATAATCGGATTACCATTCTCCATCGTGGATAGTCTTGCGTACCTAAATGGAAAGGTAATAACAACTAAGAGATGTTATTGTAAACGCAAGTAAATGTGTGGAAACTCTGAAAAAAAACATTATGTTGAAAATATCGGCGTACATCCAGACCCTAAAATCACACATTTAAAACCTTCTTATGCCTCCTGTTTTACCACCAATTTAACAATTTGCGCATTTTATTTGTTCGATTCTGATCAAAGTTAAAAATTTTGTCCAATGAATTTTCGTCTACGGCACACTTTATGACGTCATGAATTTATCAGCGCGATCTATCGGTTCAATAAACTACAAGATTACAAATATATTTCAGAGGCAGAAGACAACGAGTATTTAACAAAAAATTTTTGTTATATCAATATTATCAAAGAAGAGATATCATGGTTACGAAATTCCTAAACACAGACAAAAAATATAATGTATTATGAAGTCATAAGCTTTAATTGAAATATCTTACTTTAGAATTAATGGAGTAACATATTCTCTATGGAGATCAACATATTTTTTCGCAATTTTGACAACTTCGTCATCATATTGCCATGGTACAACAGAGAATTGCATGGCCGGCATGAACGCTGTAACTTCTAACCATCTGATGTATAATTCTCTGTCCGGAATAGGATGTCCGTGATAAACGTTTCCTCCGATCATATCCGGGAGAATGAAGGGATAGCCGGTTATTCCAAGTGTTAGACAAGTCGGAATTAAGGTCTTCAGCCCATTTTCGTAGCTGAAATTAAATGTTTAAAAAAATATTTGCTCCTTAGAGAGTGGTTACAGTTAAGGCTGGGCAAAACCGAATCTTTTGGAATTAGAATCTGATTCAAATAATTTTTTTTAATTATTAGATCGAAATAGATCGAATCACTATAACTCCATGTAAATAAACAATTATACCATTTTTACTTCCGCAACTTGTCTCTACTGATAAAATCAAGAACATTATAGTTGATAGTGTATTTTCGATTCCCATTCCATGCCTGAAGGCAACATTTATATATTTTAACGACAAAACGCAATCGATTTTGGTCCAATTTGTTGTTAAAAATGCAAATTCTAGTTCATTTTTTTCCTATGAACAATTCACGATTCATTCAAATAAATTTTTTTTCGAATCGATTCGAATCACCGAATCGAATTGCCCGGCCCTAGTTACAGGTGAATATAATTGTTGTCATCGTATGGAAACGTTATTATTTATTGTTATACAAATTTGCATCACAATTTATTTAGTCAATAATTTTAGATCTATCACGTATCCACTCAGCACTACTATGGTAGACGATTTTCCTGTTGTCTAGAGCATTTGCCCTTCACTGCACTTTACAGAATCGGTTCCGTGTTATTCGGGATTTTCTGTTCCTTTGTGAACACAGTTTATGGTACTGTACTTTATAAATAGATTTCGTCGTACAGATGGCCCTTGGTTGGTTCACAATAGGCTTCTACGGCGTCGCCTTTAGTGAATTTCATTTAAAAAAACACAAACATCAAAGTATCAATTGAATGAACCGAAATCCGTTAGATCGAAAACGATGGAAATTTAATTGTGTGTGTGATATCTCTCGGTAATTGAAACTACCCTCATGTGCAAGGTGTGAGAGGATTTTGTCAAATCGGCGACCACCAAAATCGTATGAAAAACGTAACATGAAAAAAACACTTAATTTCGAGATTGTGAACAGTTTCATGCGCCCCGCAGATACAAAAATTTGGAGTTGAACACACGTTTTTTCTTCATGACAGAACTTACCCCCAAACAGAATCTTTATCCATCATACGTACAAATATTGGAAGATGTTGGATTTTATAACCTGACCGTATTTCAACCATTCCACCTATTTTGGAAACCGTTTCTGCGTAATACGCACTGAAAAATGTAGGGCTATTCAGATTTATCTGTAAAAAAAGAAAAGGTTGTTATATACCGTAGGTACGGGCTTTAGCATAGTACTAACGTTTTATCCAAGTGTTGTAAAACTCACAGCACTTCACAATATGGGTTCCCTTTCGTTTGGGATGTTTTACCGTTTAGAGTGCAGTTGCTGGTACTACATTATTTGGTAGCTCTTTCTATTGAGTGACTGCTGGTTGAGTTGTTTCCGGCCTCGCTTAGAGTACATTAAAATGAGGAAAAAAATGTTGTCGAGCATTAGTCACCGATGGATCGCGCCGCCGAGGCGCGGTCCATCTGTGACTCATGCTTGACGATAAGAATGCAAAAACAATATTGTACGATAATATCTATTTTTCCATACCTTTGTTTTTGACGGTGTCGGAAAATATTCAGCTTCGCCCGCATCAAATTTGAAGGAATCAATACGAAATTTTTCTTGCATCTGGAAAAGACTAGCATTATTGGCAGATCTAGGTTAAAAGTACCGAGGTTAACTATGTTACCAAGTGATGTATGGATTTATCAAACAATTCCAAAAATCGAAACCGGCTTGTCGTTAAGATTTTTGACAAGTTTTGGCGCGGGCTCAGGATGCACAGTACCAGCAACTGCACTCTAAGCAAATAACATTGTAAATGAACTGAGCCTTGAGCCATGGTAAAACCATCTACCACTTCTTTGTTTCTATTTAGTCGCCATATACGACGCTCAGGAAATACATTAAGACTATTCTAAAGTGGAGATGCACCGAGACCACTTTTTCGCCGATACCGATAACGATACTCAAAATTACCGATACCGGTCGATACCGATACTCATCACAAAAGCCTTCAAATATTTTTTTAAGTACATCCTTAAAGTTAATTTTTCTCAAAAAAAAATCAGTAAAATTCTTTGTAAAAGAACTAATAGCAAAGAAACACAGCCAGTGGATGAAATGTACTTGAAGCAACAATAAAAGAAATTGCAGAACAAAGAATATTGGAAAGCTTATATTCAAAAACAACATCCAAAATCAATGTCAGCAGTAGGACATCCAATGGATAACACCACTAAATCGAATTAGTTTCCGACAAAATAAAAATTCTTGATTGGGAAAAATTTGCCAAATCACAAAAACGAGCAAATATTTAATTTTTTTTTTGAAATATGTTTGCGCGATTCTTAAGTCCATATCCAGAAGGCTGAATTATCAAAATCAAGTCCAACCTTGAATCTGAAGATTGTATTTCTAGGCGTGGTAATACTTTTTTTCAGTAATTAAAATTTAAGATCCGAAGGTCGTAGGAAAGTAACATAAGTTTAACAATCCATGACAAGTAAGCTACTCACCCCCCCCCCCCTTCATTACATAATGTTTGATATTTCGAGAACTGTGCTGAGCCGACTGATGCTTCCGTTTTTGTAGCAGCTTATTGTCATTCAAAGTGGCCGTTAGTTGGAACTTTTGGGAACTGATTTAGGTCACGGTTGGAGCAAATTCCCCAAAATTTTAAACATTTAAAAGGTGTCGATGGAAGCGGCTATTTTGCTACCGATACAGATACCGATATTCCCAAAATAGCCAATACTTGCCGATACCGATACATCGGTACATCCCTATTATAAAGCCCGTACCTACAGGACATAAAATAATATAATAATACAAATAATATAATTGGTAACGAATATGTTGTCCTCTCCAGGCAGAACAATACTTACAGTTTTGTATTATCTATTGAGGTATAGATCTATAATTTCACAAAGTAAAAAAACAACTGTAAACAAACACCCACTTTTTCGTGAAGGCCCAAATACCAATCTGCTGCATTTGGATTCGTGAAATCGACCAGGAAACCATACCCGTTCCACCATTTTACTAACGCCGGTATATCACCAGATAGAGATTGTACGAACATTGATTTTAATAACGAAGATTTCTGTATTTCTTCTTCCGTTTTAAGCCAACAAAAGTCCATACTGTCTTGAAAAATCTGGAATATAAATGATACATCAGTGCCTGTCAATTAGTGTCAGTTGTCCGTGTTGTCAGTTTCGATAATCGTATTTCACATTGTGGAACCTGGCGCGTAGATATTTGCCGCTTTGACCGCGATTCCGATTTGACCACGCATACTCAATCAAATTTCTTTCAATTTTTTCAAGTATGTGCCACCGATGGACCGCGCATTGTCGGCAGGATCCAAAAGTGATCCATATTTGACAAACATGTTGAGATATAATTTTTAATCGTATAAGCTTTTCCGCGGACGGACCGGAACCAGGATTTTCCCCCTGCCATACCGACACCAGGCGCATGCAAGCAACCCAGACGTGTTTTAATAATTGGCGCAATTACTTTCAGTGAACCCGGTATGCCAAATTAACTTAGGTATCGACCGTTTTAAAAAAATAATTTTGACGCCTTGTCGTTACAAATTGGCAATGGATAATGAAAGAATACTTTAATCCTTTAAAAGTGTCGCACAAAAATAAACGATGCAAACTGACAAGTTATAGTTATAGTTATATTATAAGGAGATTTTCTAACAATGGAAGTCTTTCCACATTCAGTCTTTTCCTATGTGTGTGTGTCTGCAGCTCGCAAGATGAAATTTAGTATCCATATGACCTATCAAATTCTGAAACTTTGATTGATTCTGATACTTACCTTTGAGTTAACATTAACAAATGGCGTCGTCCATAACGTAACTCGAAAACCTTCATCGTTTAATTTCTGTATCATTTCACTTGGGTCTGAAAACTTTTTTGTGTCAAAAGTAAGATCTCCATAAGCGGTTGACCATCTGTCGTCAATTTCGAGCTGAGAATTCGCAAATCCTTGTTTGGAAATTTCGTTGGCGAATTCCAAAACAGAACTTTGATTTATTGTTTGCTGCAAAAAAATGTTGTTCGACAGACCTACCAAGTGCATTGCAATCTAGTAATTCATATCTGTTTAGGCCTACATGCAGTACCAATCAGATACTTTACTATCAACCTCCCCTAAGATAACGTTTGCAAGAATAAATTAATTTCAATGTAGTACCATTGTACAACTGGGACCGAACTGTTCCAAACAGACAGGGTCCAAATGTTCAAAAGCGCATACTCGGAATTGAACAAATTGCGGACCTTAACTCTTATACAATAAGAGCGTAATCATCATCAGGGCTGCTAGGTATAAAGACTAGATGCTTGCTTCTCCGGCAAACGTTCACTGCTTACTTACTTTATACTTTGCCCATGTTGACCACACTGGAAATCGAATCATTCTCTCGTCGGGAATTTGGTTTGGTGCCTTGAAGAATGTTCGCATTGCATCAAAATGAACTTTCTAGAGTAAAAAATGATTTGGGATAGGCCAGATAGTGTACAAAAAAACTACATACAAAATTAAAATTATATATAATAAAGCGATGTCAAACTGCAGCCTAATAAGCATAGCATTTTTTGATGTAAAACAATCCATAAAGGACAAATCTTTTTTAAACTAAATAAATTATCGGGCTTAAACTGGCCAGATATTGGGAGTTCCAAGACTATTGGCAAACAAATTGGGATTTTCTGCGTTTTAAAGCACTTAAAAAGTCAGTTTGCAAGCTTTGTGTTCTACGACAGGATATGTAATGGTGCAATGCCCCCCCCCCTACCTTAAATACGCTAATGAACGCTCTTTACCGGTGATATCGAGCATATCGTCGCAGATAAAATATTATGTTTTTTTCGTTGGAAAAGTTTCATTATCAAAATTTCATGGTTCACCTTCACATTATCAGCTGTACAAATATTGTACTTCAGCGTGACTTTGCTCCTCCTCCTGGGATATTCCAGCTCTGAGTACTTTGCCATTAAGCATAATTGATTGTCGTTATTAGCGTTTATACTAACCCATAACGGTGTGATGTCATCGATTATAATGGCAATTCCTAAAGAACTGTTTGAAAGTTAGTGTTAGTGGCACTCGGTAATTCCAAAATAAAATATATAAAGAAAAATTCACAACTGGAGAAGGTAGAACGATGTATTTATTCTATACCGTTGACGTTTCGAAACACTTTCGAAATGTTGTAGGTATAAAACACATCGATTTACCTTCTAAAAAACATCATATTGCGTTATTATCAAAAATACTACGGATGATATGAAAAAAATAAAATCAGTGCATTGGGAAGTACAGAAATTTTGAACATTGTTTTATTAGAGTAAGTCAACATGAGCCCAATATCACGGTATCTCGCATACGCACATTAGTGCTGTTGGAGGGGCATAAAGTTAGGCTAAAGCGCAAGATGACATGTATCGGTGCATGCCAATGCCAATGTATTTCTAACTGCATGTCACGAATATTAATATTTATATTTATTTGAAATTCAATGACATCAATAATAACCTTGTAATTAAGTACAAATATAACCTTACTTTGGTATAGCAGAAGAAAAAACCTTCGAGCTTACTTGAGAAAATATCTTTCTACGAATGATCCATAAACTTCTTCTTCTTTGTGGGCAACTGAATCTTTTGATATGTACGGTTGCATTTGAAATGAGATCTTGTCAGTTAATGGCCAATATTGTCGATAAACTTCAGGACCTCCAAACCAGCGACCGTTTGAGAGAGAGAAACAATCTTTGGGCTAAAGAGATTGAGATAAACCTTTGTTTTGTGTTTTCGAACTTGTCGAGGCTGAATAATCAAATTTGATAGATGTTGGCAATCTAGATAAAAGCACCGTCTTTACCTAGTATACCTATAGAACACAGAGTTTATTTTCAAAATACTTTTATCTAATTTCTCAAATATATAAATAAATAAATATCTGACTGAAAAACTAGGTTTATAGTTTGGAAGAACTGGGTAAATCATGTTTTTATTATGAAAAAGCCTTTGAAATTGACCATTCGGTGTTTTCAATCTTCATTTATTAAAATGCTTTGAAGACATCAAAACAAGATTGCCTAGTAAATCTGGGTTTTGCTCGAGATACCACCTAGTTTGGGAAAAACTAGGTTACATAGAAACACTTTATCTAGTTTTGTGTTAAATTCGTTATACTTCACCTAATTTGGGTAAGAATTAAGCTGCCGTCACTGGTGAACACCAGTAAAAATATTCTGATCAGAATCAGCAAGACAAGCACAATGAAAATATTTCACTTTTACACTCACGGAGTCTTGAACTTCATTCCATGTAATTTCGTAACAATTCGATTTAAGATATTGTAATTTCTTTATACATAACCTCGATCCATTGTTCCAAGAGAAACATCCAGACGATTCGGAAACTTCTGCTTCAACAATTTCTATATAACCAAATATAAATAGTTGAGGATTTATATATATCAAGAATTAACGGCTCAGCGGTCGTTTTTATCATGCAACATGAAATCCTTCATGAAAAATAAAAATGCAATTCGTTTTACACAAATGTTAGTCAAATATTAAGCGTGAAAATTACGTTAAGGGTGGATTGTTTGTACACTGGATATAAATTACCTGTTAGTATCACTAAGTATAGATATATAGAATATATTCGATTAACAATGATATTGCTTGAGCGGAAAAATACGAGACGAATTAGAGAACATATAAAAACTAAATATTTGGTGATCTCTCAAACGAATACGTTCGTGGAATCGAATCTCAAAAATTCCCAAACATTTTAATTAAAAGAACAATAAATTACACACACACACACATGATTCAACCCAACTCTATCGGGGGCATCGACTGGACGAAACTTTCTAAAGACCATGGGATATGACAAAGTGATAAGAGATATAGCTTTGTGGAGTGTAAGTAACAAGTAACTTCTTTTTAAACCAAAAAGATAATTTGCAGAGCCGAACTGTTTAATATATATTGCCGTTGGTGGTATCTGCCCTGGGTGAGACGTTTTATTTTAGAACAACAAATCACATAGTGTCATTTATTTAATGATATCAATAGTAGCCTTTTGCAACATGAGTGACCGTTAGTTAGCTCTGACTTGTTGGTGCTCCTTCTGGTCTAGAGAGAATTGTGAAAATTAACCAAAAAGTAAATTTTATAGTTTTATTTCAATATGACCAAAAACATTACTATAAAAAACAGATGTCATAACAATTTTGTTACAGTTTAGCAGATATTCGAAAGCGCGTCTACACCCATTGAACAATTTATTCTTTGAATTAAAATATTCAACACTGACCAACCCGCCGTAATAAACAATTTACCACCTAGATTATACTCTCCTTAAAACCAATTGTGACTAACAAACCTGATTTTGTTAGATGTACACCGATATTAGCTTTCCATGTATCGTTGTCATGTGTGGGAATAATCAAATGCCGGAGAATTGACTTGAAACTTATATTTCCTATATTGCTTACATCTGCTTTCTTTATCTGTGAAAGTAACAAAAACTTGCAAAATGAGGTAGAATTTTTATACATATTACACCGGCAAAATGCAAAAAAGCTTTGGTGGAGGTTTAAATTCATCACTATGATTTAACCAGCTTCATCATATTGTGAAATGTTCAAACATTGAAGAACAATAATAATAAACTTACCTGAGAAACATTATACTTGAGATATATTCCAGCCAATATTACTACAATGCCTAATATCAGTGATACATTCCTAAGAGAAAACATACTTATCACACTCGCTACGTGCTCTGCAAACTGAATAATGTTTACCTTAGTTCATGATCTGTCGCTATTCCCAGAATTACTGATATTCACTGTCTCTATAACCTGAGCTGAGAAATTTATAAAATGCCAAATATGGTTCACTGATGGATCGCGGCAAAGCGCGTTCCATCGTTGGCCCATACTTGGCATTCGACAAAAAAATTTCTTTTTCGAAGTCTAAACTGAAGTTTTAGCATTGGAATTGAGTAAGACTGGTTTCAATTTTCTAATATAACAATGCAGTTTTGTAGCAAAGGCTAACATCTAGAAATATTTTTATACAAACGATTGCCGCTGTACCTTTGAGTCGCAATTTCGTCTATCGAATCATGGGAACATATTGCTTGATGGGACACACATACATGAATTTTTAGCATTGTTTAAGAAAACATATTGAAAAAAATTCAAGGGAATTTTTCAGCGGCACAAAAAATATTTAGAACTTTTCAAGGCTTTTCAAAGTTTGTTATAGTATTCGCGCTTACTCTAGCTGGCGAAATTTCGAGCAGTTGTCTCTTTATTGAAAAATAGGTTTAAGTGCGATTCGATTCCATTCATCGGCCCACCCTTTCTTCAATTCTGTAGCCTATATAACCCCATAACATACAAAATATATCTAAGGATTGAGTGATTGCCACCAGGGAAATTCATAGTGAATCCAATTGCTCAACCGGTGATGTGCAAACGATATTTTATATTTTGCCAACGTTTCGAATGTCTATACAGACGTTCTTCATCAGGACAATGGAATGGTTAAGTCATCGAAAATACTATATACTGTAAAGGGGAACGTTCTAAAATAAGCTAGTGAATATTTAGAGTATTTTATCTTTTATTTATATATCGATATCTTTTGTCTTTTATTTATTTATATACATTCGAAACGTTGGCAAAATATAAAATATCGTTTGCACATCACCGGTTGAGCAATTAGATTCACTATACAAAATATATCCCTATTAATAATTTATTTTCGTTAAACATGAGCCACAGACGGACCGCGCCTCGGCGGCGCGATCCGCACGTGACTCATACTTAACAAACTGTGTTTTGACAAATATTTCTGACCGCTGTTTTTTTGCATAGGCTGCAGCGTAAACCACAACATGACGAAACAGGGCTCACGCCATCTGGGCTCAACAATAGAACACAAACAAATATCGTATGATCCTTTCGTGAAGCTTTCAACAATATAAAGTACTACGTAGTGGAACTTAAACGTAAAACATCAATATTGTAAATTCTTGAATCAAATTAACGGCACACGTAACGGAAAACACAAAAGCAAAGAACTCAGTTGCAAAATTGAAAAATATTTAAAATTGTCCATATATTGTTTACATCTCGAGTTGGGTTTGAGAAACGGTTAAATTGAAATTGTACGTAATAATCACATCCCAATGTTGGGAACGAGCGTCTTTACTTCAAGTTCTAGTCGGGGTAGAGGCATATAAAGGAACTGTCCCCTCAATATATTTGGAAGTTTCTTACGTTACTTGAACGCATTCGCGACATTACTTAGACTCATTCACAATATCACTTGGATGCATTCGCAACATTACCCGGACCCATTCAAGACATTACTTGGACTTATTCGTAACATTGCTTGGACACATTCGCAACATTACTTGGACTTATTCGTAACATTGCTTGGACACATTCGCAACATTACTTGGACTCATTCGCAATATACGTAAACTCATTCGCAATATCACTAGGACGCATTCGCAACATTACCCGGACTCATTCAAGACATTACTTGGACTTATTTGTAACATTACTTGGACACATTCGCAACATTACTTGGACTCATTCGGAACATTACTTGGACACATTCGCAACATTACTTGAACTCATTCGCAACATCACCTAGACTCCTTTGCAATATTACTTGAACTCATTCGCATCGTTCCTGGAACACATTCGCAACATTACTTGGACTCCTTCGCAACATCACTTAGACTCCTTTGTAATATTACTTGAACTCACTCGCAACGTTACTTGGACACATTCGCAACATTACTTGAACTCATTCGCATCCCTCGCAATCTCTCTCGTAACTTTACATTTTTCTTCTATGAAAATCAACGTGAAGTGGATCAACGAATGCCAATATTCGCTGATAAGATTGAATAGTATAAATAATATACATAAAATGTATTCAGTTCAGAATTCCTGACATTGAAAGGGGACAATTATAGCAATTCTTGGTCCGCAAAGCGTTTTTTTTTATACATTCTTAATAGTCAAGTTTTAATTTTTAGGTAAAGTGAATGCGGAGATTATATGATTCAATGAAGCTTGAGATTGAAGTTTTTCCTCTTTGTTCTTCGATTTTGATGCATCGACGTATTCCTTCACTGACTGCATTTCTAGTTTTAAATATTCACATTGTTGTGTTGAAAATGTTTTTCCTTTCGTCCTATATGGAACAGTGGGAGAGTTTTGAACTTCGTCGTATATTCGGTCACTAAAATTGTATAAAAACTCTATCAGTTAAAAATATATATTCAAGAAATTCGGAACATGCGTGAGTGCAACCAGTGCCAGTATTTCACTTTCTTATTTCTGGTAACAGCTTCAGTTTTTGACTGAAATATTAGTATAGGGATGTCCACGTTTGAATAGTCAGGTTTTCTAAATTCTGATTTAAAATAATTTGATTTTTCGATTATTCTGTAATTGACTTATTTCGCAACGAAATCTTGATGACAAAGTGTGTCATGAAGTCATGTGTGCCAAATTATAGGTCCTGAAATTTGATTTGATATTCCTATATGGAGGCACATATCAGCAATTTTGTGTACCTGAAATATTGAAAACATTATTTCATTTCATAGTAAAATTATAATACCGTTTAAACTAAACTACAGTCGTATTCCGGCCTCGTAAAAGAGACAACACTGTTGCTCATATTGTTCTATGTATAAACGAATAATATTAAAGAATTTGAACATAAACATACTTACTCACTAATAACACTAATAACGGTAGCTTGTGACTTTGGTTTTGGAGGAAGAGAGGGGGCGTTTGTTTGTACAATAGCTGACTCAATATCCGTCATTCTTACGTCAATTGCATTGATTGAAGCTATCATCTGCAGAAAACAAATTAATTGGTGTAAACAATTGCATTAAATAATAATCTTTTCAAATATGGGAGGATAAACACTGTGGTAGATGAAATAAAAGTCTGCACAAACACTAGCGTATTTAGGAGAAAGGGTGCCATATACCCCCTCACTCGGAGACTGAATAAATTACAGCCAAATTACCACTAAAAGGTTCTGAAACATGTAAATCCCAAAATCGTTTGCGCTTTGTCGAACAAAAATTATTTGTAATATTTCACTAGTTTCAGACTTCGATGTCTGTTTTATGTAAATACAGTGTATTTTTGGTTGCTTTACCCCGTATGGACTGGATTAAAAATGTCAGTTTTCAGAATTTCAGCTGCATTATCGTACCAGTAGCACCTATTATGCCGCCATGAATTAATCGATATTTTCTCAATTAGCTGCCCATTTTTTTCAAGACTCTAAATACGTCACTAGGTATAGGCGTATACGGTAATTGCGACCGCGCTTTCGCAGCGCTATGAAGCATTGATCCTTATTTATTAAAGCAGGTCTGACAAAGAATTTCTAACTGCGTTATACTCACCCTATCCAACTTTTCATTCATTTCAATAAGAGTGAATTGAACTAGTTTCACCGTCTCTTGTTGCGTCATATTATTTGAGATTTATTCTTGATCTGATATAATTTTCTTCTTGCAGATGGGTCAATTGTCGCCTCTCTTCACAAAATTATGACCCCTGCTGACTTTGACAAAACCAATGTTTTATTTTTAATTGCAGAGAAAGGGTATATTTTGGTTCATTATTAGAATGTATTATTTTATTACAAACAATAAAAAAAAATATTCAACTAAACTGTAACAAATGTACACTAAATTTGCCGGTCGTTCGCAGTAATGGCAAATTTCCAAAGTTAACAAAATGCCATGTTAATGAGATTTATGCCGATTATGGGCAGTTAATAGTCCGCACCTTCGCCAAAAAAAATCGATCATATTTGGCCAAAAAAGTCATTTGTTTTAATACCGCCAAATAAAATTACCAGACCAGCGATTTCGTTGCATTTTCCTGTTACAGTGCAGACACATCAGTATGAATCGTGGGCTTAACGCCTTAACATGTAATAACAATCGACAATTTTTTCTTCACGTACCCGTCTGCTCAACAACGGTGCAAGTAATGTAATAATAATTTTCAAGAGCGCATCCTAGCTTAATTGTAACAGCCTGACACAATACCATAAAACTGCATATATCTTCCTATCCTTCCTTGAGAAAATAATGTAGGTTACAATAACATGCAGGTTAATACCATCAAATAACCACGGAGTCTGTGATGCACTACGTCGCCTTTATCATAATGTTATTGTTAATGAAATCACACACGAAGTGAATCACTCTACATTACAGAGGAAATTCCATCATGATGTTATTCAAACCTCCGCTACAGTGGCGTTGGCAATTCTAGGTAAAAATACTCAAATTTCCTAGTATACCTAGTTTACCGAGTTTATTTTCAAAGTACTTTTATCTCGTTTAAAAAATAGATAACTTACCTAGTTTAACTTTTACTGGGTTTTCAGTTTGAGATTTCACCTGGTAAATTTACTACGTAATATAGGTGAATCATGTTTTTATTACAAACAAAAAGATTTTTAAACTGACAACCCGAAGATATCAATCTTCAAATCTATTAAAATACATAAAACGCAGGCAAACAATGATTACCTAGTTTACCTGGTTTTTAATCAAAGTACTACCTAGTTTGGAAAGTAAAAATAGTTTACTAAGTATTTAGTGGGCGCATTGGCCTAGTGATTAAGCATATTAGCATCGCAGGTTGAAAACCTCGGGTTCGAGCCCCAGCGAGTTCGGCTCGTTTATCCATGCTCACCACTCCACCCAGGGTGTAATAACTTGGGCCGTACTATTTATGTAATTGAATGGTGCAGAGACCGTTCGTAGTCAAAGCACCATTTTATTTTTCATACACGCAGTTGATATACAAATTGTTAACGTTATTTTGTGTGGTCTGGTCATGTATGTAAAACATTGAACATTTCAATTCAGTTATCCGAATCGATTCGAAATAATAAAGAAATTCGAATGAGTCGTTAATCGGTTATATTTCGGTAAGAAATTTCATTTTTTTTCTTTTCAAATTTCTCAGTAAGACAGGAAGAAAAGTTTGTAAAATGAAGTGGAATTTTCTCGGAAATAAACAAATATATATTTTATGATGAATGTAACAAATACTAATGGTAAAAACAGTACATTTATTTATTTAGGCGTAATTAGCGATTGGATGGAATTATCTAAATCGAATTTGAATTCTAAATAATTCCTTTTGATATAATAATAAAAGCTAATCAGTCAATATATATTATATATTATTAAACGATATTATTTCCTGAAACAAGCGATGATAAATTTGAAGAAAACTTCCAATATTAAAATGAGCTCAAATAGAAAACCCTCGTCAAAGCCACGCAAAAAAAGAATTGATCAGTCTATTTGCGGTATTTTAAAACATGTTATATACATCCTTTGTATAACCTTGTCATTCCGGAAACGCCCAAACTTTGGAATTCATTATCTTCACATTGCCTTCTTAATCGTGTTGATCTACATATCTTTAAATCTCGATCCAACGAATATATTTTAGGGATGAATATTCTTTAATATCTTTCTTTACTTATGTATTTATCTGCCGAATCAAAAAAAATATTTTACCAAGCACGAGTCACTGATGGTCTGCACCTCGGCATTTAGTTTGCATATCGCCGCTTTTCGCCATTACCTGCCTGGTATTTTCAGGTCCCTCTTCCCTGACTTTTCTCGCAATTTAGTGTGCATACTCACATCGTTTAGTAAACCGTTCCACGCCTTGTTTTTTGTAATTTTCCGTCTTCCTCTATTTAGATTCTAGGCAGACAGTGTATTTCGTTTCTTCCACATAAACAAAAAATATTCAATATAGAAAATAAAAATAAAAACATACAAAATTTCGTGTTCATGTTCGCCATATGTCTAAGCTGAGAACACATCTCGGCCTTACCTCCCGCAAGTTAAAAATGAAATCCTATTCTAAGATACACGTTTTCTTCTCTGGTGAGTTAAAAAAAGGGTGAGGTACGCAGCGGCAGACAAATTTTTTTCCAAAGGGTGCTTGAGAAAGTTCACTTTTATCTATTCTGTATTGGCAATTGGGGAGTCACTGGTACAAACTGTTGGCTAAATACGTGGCTTTTGAGTTTTGAGAGATTTTCAAACTCTTGGAAAAAAAGTTTTGCATTTTTCCATTAGCGAATCGGCTATCTAGGAGCCACCAGAAGACTTTTAATTAGTCGCTTTGATTGAGAGAATGCAAGCCTTTTTCTATTGGCACATTGTAGGAGCAGGTAGATCCATTCAGTTTGGGAGATTTTCAAATACAGGAGTAGGCCTAGTGTCTCTGGTCTGCCGGGTCGGGTACTAGAGCCGACTCTATATGTACTTATTCTGTATTATCTCAGGTCCATTGCTTACAAATTATTTAACTTGTTGACCAGTTAGGACTTTTTGGTCAACTTGGAGATAATCACTCGATTATTTTATAGCCACACGATTAGTAGTTACCGACCTGACATAGTTACTTTATTAGGTCATAATCTACTAATTGGGTGACAATCCATTAAAGTGATTCAATGAACTAATCTGCTGACCACTATGAGGATACTTCCTTTTTTCTTGCCTGCACTTTTATGAGGCCTGCGCTAAAGTGTACAATGCGATACTGTTTCGAAATCCTGAGAACATCAATTTCAACTTGCTCTATTTTATTTAATAGCAGCCTGTCTATTAGAATTTTCAAAACTCTAGTGACCAGTGGAAAAATAATGAAATATCTCTCACCCTATTGCCACAGCAAATCACACAACTGACCTGTCTTCAACACTACGTCCTACCTCGGTAGACATTCACTAAGACCCGAACGACGGTGCTTGGACGCTAAATACATACATACAAATCAGAAAAAGGCATGAGCCAAAGATGAAGCACACATTGTCAGTGTTGATTCATCGTTGGCACAACATAATATGGGTGCACATCTTGTTCAACTCCCTTGGTGTCCCTTTCACAAGGCAAAAAGTCACTCCGCTGGATGGAATTTATAATTAATTGGGCAAAAGCGCTCATAGCCACGATGGACGGTGGAAGTGAGAATGGTCTCGTCGACATAAATAAGCAATCACCTTGAAGAATTGCTTATCACAATTTCATTTGACAAAATAAAGTAGCTAATATTTCTCTCTCCATAGTTATGAAAAACCCCCTTTGCATTAGTATGTTATGCTTATTTATTTTAACAAAAAAAAACATGCAACACAATAAATTCATACAAAGTAAGATTCCGAGACAGAATAGATGCATATTACACAAGACGTGCATACAGAAGTGCATACAAAAACATTTAGAGCAGCCAAAAGCTTGTATATGAAAGGTGATCATATTTTCTCATGTATCCATCTTTTGTCCAGTACAGAAGTGTCTGGGTGTGCAAGTATAATGATAAAGTGCAATATTCAGAGAAATGGGTCATACATCAACATTGGACCATAAGGCTTGAGCAACACCTATGTTCCCCGGATAAACTTTTAAGAGGATGATGATCTGTGAAAGCTGTATGAGAGAAAGATGGAGAAGGAATGGTGCTTTTTGCATAAACGTGTAACGAATAGAGGGAGGGGATGTCATTATTTATTGTAATATGGCATAGAAGGAAGAGTATAAATAAGATTTACATGAGGATTCCTCACTGCGTCTCATGTTTTAAAAATCATGGTTAATTATTATACGTATGGGATAAGAAGGTTTTTGATGGTGATGATAAGAAAAAATAACGACATTGACAGTGGTTTTATTATATTATGGGTTAAGGAATAGTGATTCTAGTTTGTAATGACGTACTTACATACACAGGCATGAGTGAACAGCTGAACGCATGCCAGGGGGAAGAATGTACAATGTGTAATAAGAATATGTAATGAGAGGTCATATTGTCTAAAAATAACTATGGTTTGTCGAATCGCAAATAAACATGGCTTGGAACTGATACTAGCACGAAAGATCAAGACTCGCCACATTCTCGGCTGCATAAGGCCTATTCTCGGTCCAGAATAGGCACACATGGCACAAATGCCTGATGCGGCAGTTTGTTTTTGCTCTTTAGCGCCACCGCCCAGATAAAAAAAATTTTAGTCGAGGTAGATTTGTGGGGTTGTTGGCTGAGCTGTAAGTGCGGAAAAGCCTCGTACACTGTACAGTGCGGATGTCCGAGTAATTGATGTGAAAAAGTCACCCGATCAGTGATTACATCCGACTTGGCGAAGAAGTCCTAACATTATCAGTTGACTGCAGCTAACTCTGAACTGCTAACTCAGAACTTGTAGGAAAGGAAACGTGATTCTAGTCAATGCTGAAAGGTTAATTTTAGGTATTAACTCTATTATACGTTCCCAGATTCATTTTTAATACTGTACCGTATGCCTGCCTGCACTGGTATTATATGCATTCGCTTCTTGATGTTTGATAACTCTGGACTTGTTACATTTATTGCCCTACAATATATGCCATATTCAGACAATGGCAGAACAAAGAAAACAAATTGAGCGAGATCATCCGAGAAAAGTACTTCTTGCTTTGAATGAATTGAGAGCATGGGATTCAATTTGCGACTTTACAATCAAAGTGGAGAATGAAACATTTACAGTTCATAGCGCTGTCATTGCCGCTTGTTCGCAATACTTCAGAGATTTTCTGAGAAATGATGACCAGGAAATGCAAGAAGGGATAGAACTGACGGGGATATCCTCGTTTGCCGCACGACAATGCATCGAGTTCATGTACTCTGGAAAGGCATCACCAACATTAGAAAATGTGGACAGTATTCTCACGGCGGCGCAATTTTTCAAATTGGAAGATTTAACAAAATTGTGTTTGGCTCACTTGAGTGAAAATTTAGCTGCACAGAATTGCTTCCATGTTAAAAAATTGTTAAAAAAACACAGTTACCAAGACATGGTCAAAACTGTGGAAGAGTTTATTGTTCGTAACTTGGAAGATGCTATTGAAACAAACGGTTTTTTGAATCTTTGTAAATCCGAGGTTCTTGAGTATCTTCAAGCCCCAAATATTGAATATTATGCTTTGTGGGCAGCTATAGAAAAATGGGTGAAATTTAATCCCAATGAAAGAAAAACCCACTTTTTAGAACTCTTGTCATTGACGATGGTAAAACTACCAATCAATTTTATACTATCTACTGTATGGCCGGATAGTCTGGTCCAAAGTTCCAGGTCGTGTGTGAATATGCTAATTGGTTCGATTTTCAATGACTTGAATAAGTTAGAGGATGGTATCACAATTGAAAATTGTTTTTTGGTAAGAAATTTATGTGCAGCGCACTATCATGCAAATTCAAAACAAGCTTGTGAACAAGTTCTTCTTTTTATGATGAGAAATTTTGAAAAAATTGCAGATCGTCCTGAAATTTGTTCATTGTCGAAAGATGATATTTTTAAAATTTTTCAATCTCAAAGGACGAGGCATTCTACTAATGTAGCAAAATGGGAAGTAGCTGTTCGTTGGACTAAATTTAAACTTTATTCTCGCAAAACATTTTTTCCTGAATTGCTAACATTAGTCAAACTGGAAAATACTACAGCAGATTTTATACAGGATGTAGTTAGACAAGAAAAACTTGTGCAAGATTCGAACCAGTGTTTAGATATTGTTATTGATGCTTTATATGCTTTATCTGAAAAACCTTCAAGCAAAGATAATTCAAAGAAATCGAATATTGAGAAAACGCCTCCAGATAGTAAGAAAATGACAACTGTACATGTTCCACTATTTCAGGAGCCTGATGTGATTCTAGGCATCAAAGCCACCAAACGAAGAAGTGCACCTTCTTCTGACTCAGATACTTCCAATTGTAGCAGCACCACTACATCTTCAGAAAGTCCCAATCAAGCCAGTAGAAAACGACCTAGAAAGGCTGTACCAACAAAAGTTACTTTCCAAGGTGAAGCTGGAACATCTTCTGATTTCTCTAATATCAATCGGAATTTTTTGATTGCAGTTTTAAATCAGAATACATCAAAAATCGCAGGGTTAGACATTTTGACTAATCACTGGAAACCTTTGGCCAAAGCAAAAGTTCACAAAAATACAGTCAATGCTATAGTGGCTATAGATTTTAAGCTTTACTGCTTGAATGGCCGAGATCTATTCTTATTGGATGCAAAAGATGGTTGGAAAAAGATGGCACAAAAATTAACATTGCCATCTTTTGGCGCAAAAATGATATCATTCGAGAATTCCATATTGGTTTTGGAAAATGATAAAATATCATCATATGATATAGATTCTAATGTTTGGATTGAAGATAAAAATGTTAAAGTAGAAGATGATGGATTTTGTGCTTGCTCTGCAACTAACTTCATTTATATTCTCGGAGGGAAAAAGGCTCCTAAAAAGGCTAGAACCTTTGACCCGCTTAGCACAGACTTGGCTGGAATTAGCTCTATGATGTTTGGCAGGCAAGAAGCTGCAGCTGTTGCAATGATGGGACAAGTTTATGTTTTAGGAGGTATCCATGACACTGCTGCTGTTAATTCTGTAGAAAGTTATGACCTCTCGTCAGGAATGTGGATGGAAGTTGTTGGTATGCAAGTACCAAGAAATGGGTTTGCGGCATGTGTCATAAAAGACCAAATTTATGCTGTAGGTGGCGATGAAACGTCTGGAGGAAATGGTTTTTTTCAATCAGTAGAAATATATGAAAAACAGAACGATAAATACAAATGGAGGGTTTTGCATAAAATGAGTAAAATTGATAGCGAAATTTCTGCTTGTGTGATCGCTGATCACTATAAAATCACTGATTTTTAAAACTTGAACTAAACTAATTATTTGTGATTGGTTAGGGGGACATGGATTATTTTCTATTCCTCCTTTTCTATTTTTTATTGCACCTATTTGAGCTTAAAAAATTAGACATAAATCATGATTTGTTTTATATTCTGTCAGATATGCTAAAAAAGACTTAGGATTAATTAGGCATTTCAAATTTCACATATATCACATGTTTTAACACTGTACTGCAAGTGTATTCAATTTTAAATATCATCTAAAATAAGATAAAATAATACTTCTCGCGGTCATCTTTAGAGTAGTGCTTATCTTTTCACCAAAATTATTATGACGGGAACTCTTCATAATAAAATGATGTTATTGTTTTTGATAATTGAGTATTTGATAATCCTCTCCTACAGCATCAAAATTTTCTACCTAAGGTGTGTCTTGTTTAAGGGAGCGCTTGGTGGTAAAACGTCCAAGCATTGAACCATTGGCCTTTGTTTACGTATTGTTTTGAATAGCTACATCGTCTGGCAAAATCAGGACATACGGTATGCAAAACTTTGCTATAAATTGTGGTGCTGATGTGAGTGTATAAATATACTCGAATGATAATAATTTCATTTATACAATTGTCTCGATTTTAGTATTGTATTGATGGTTTCAAATCTTTTTCTTTGCTATCGTTGCTACGAGACACACAAAAAGTATGTCTCGACATGTTGGCCATTTGCTAGATTGTTTCTCCTGGTGGAACTCTTTTCAGGTGTCTGAGTATCTACTATTATGGCTCGAGAGTTTCTGAATCCCTGGCCAAATAAAATGTCTGAATACGTTCGGAAATAGTATTATCATGGAATTCTGGAAATTTTTTCTCAAAATTAGATTTCAGAATCAAGGTAAACAGTTTGGCAAAATTTGAGTGTTAAGCAGCATCAAAACAGTTGAAAAAAAGTTTGAAATTAAGCTTTTTTGTTCCCCTTGAGTTGAATGGGATGGGCATTTCACACACCCAAAGAATCACAAGATTCTGTCTCCTTGCAGAGTAGTTTGCAAGGGACTAGTGCTTGGTAAAATGTGTCACCTTATACCTTTCTGCTTTTGGAAAATTATACGTTTGTTTTATCCCAATGAGTGCTACAATTTTATATAGTTTTGAACATCTCTGACTATTTCATCTTCTAAAATATCGTGTTCTCATGCTGCAGAAATAAAAGGTTATTGTAAGCTTTCGTCAGATCACAGTCTAACTTCTTCAGACAAGATTAAAGTGATTAATCTTGTCTGAAGAAGTTAGGCTATGTTCTAACGAAAGCTTACAATAAACTTATATTTCTGTGGGATGAGAAAATGTTTTTTTTGATTTATTCAATTTATCGTTTGTGGGCATTTGTTTATTTTCACGGTTAATTAGTTGCACGCGAGGGGTTATCACAGTAAAGCTGTTAGTTTTTTGGCAACCTGTGCGTTTCCCTTCAGTTAATGATTAGCGTTGAACAAACGATCGTCATGAAACTACTTCGCTGTAGTGTTGAATCATCATTCATCGGTCGTACTTAGGGAGTTCGTCCGCGAGATTTCATTTTCATAGGATTTCACGTTTTTTTTTGAGAAGAAGGAAAAACCGTAGTGTAGTGTTGTGAATTTACATGACGTAATAATTCAATTTAATCATGAGTAACATATAAGAATGTTCTAAATTCTAGGAGCATTGAAGGAATCTGAGTTAAGTGATATTATGTGTTTTGTATCTGTTGATTGAAATTTTTTTTTCGGATCAAATAACTAATTTATTCTTTCTCCATTGCGGAAACAAAGAAATTTATAGTTTGTACTGTATTCTCGATTCACACTAAGAGCAACAAATTTCATGTTTTAACGACAAAATACAATGAATCACCAAATCGAATTGCCCAACCCTGATTGCAGTATGAACAATTTTGTTTTTGAGAACTTTGGAAAACGATGGTAGGGACCTATAAGTTCAGAATGTGCAGAATCTATAAAAGTCAAGTCAATACCACCAAGCAGAAATATGAATAGTGACTTCTGACATAAATTATATGATTCTTTACCGTAACCTCCAAATATTGAAGACTGGTGACTGGAGTTGGAAAAATATTTCAGAAAAACCACATCATTAACGTATCAGATTTGTTTCTAAGTTTCTTGAAATAGATATGCTATTATTCCTCTTAAGACTTAACGCCATTCAATACTATCAAAAGCTTTGCGTTTTTAATTTCCATGATAATTTTTGTAGATCCAAACTCCTTCAATATTTTATTTTCCAAATTATCTCATTTCGCCAACTCGTCCACGCGTGACAAAGTATTCGCAAAAAATTTAAAAAAAAAGTTTCCGAAGAGTCGGGAAATAACATTTCAATGTACCACAAATCACTCGTTTTTGAAATGAAATATGAAAACGATGACTTCATAATGATATTCAATTTGTTGGAAATTATTGTGCACTTTGATTTTAAAATTGAGTTTTGAGCATTTTAGTATCGGTATATAAAATTTTAACTATTAGTGGCATCGGGACTTCTAGCGACTCATTCTGAAATATCGGTTTCGACTGAAAAAGCGTTCAGAACATATTAATAATTGCGGTTTTCGTTCGAACAAAAGGCGTAAATTTGAAGAACATGGAATACGCTAATTTCCATGACACCAGTGTAATTAAATTGGTGCCACACATTGGAGCACATGTCGCATCAATTGTAAATGTGAAACGACCTTTTTCAGAAGATTTAATTACACACAACACTGAAAAATATTTCCAATCATTTAAGCGCTTTTGTCTTACCTAGCAGACCTATTTTTAAAAAATCAGACTTTTGAAATTTATACCTTGTCAGCGACACTATAACTTTTTTTTTATTGGTATAGCCCCAAAGTATTCACTTGAAAGTGACTGATACTGAATATTCGACCTTCATCGCTGAGCAAACGCAAAATCAAAGACTCCTCACTAACCCAATGGAAACTTTTACGTTATCAAGCATGAGCCAGAAATTCAGCACGCCTAGATCACGCAATCCATTAGTGACTCATACTTAACACAAGATGTTATTGCGGAAATTTCTTGATTGGCGAAGTAAGGAGTCCCTGATGAACACACAAAAAAACGAAGTTCATCAAAGCGTGAAATATCTGCAACGATACGAAGACAATAGGAATTTCGACGATGTGTATTAATATTATTTAAGCTATGATATAACCAATAAAATGGGGTGATACAACGGTCTTGTCAGGCTAATTACAGTGCATATGCAAGAAATGAAGGCAACCCACTAGTGACGTGTTATTCTAACCAAGCGACGAGATTTTTATCCAGTTTATGTTATTTCTTGGTGTAGTTTTCTAATTATTCGTAATGGCTTGTCGGTATAACCAACAACACTTGGCACCCCCCTTAGTCATGGTTGCGTATGTATTGTTAGTCACTCGAGAAGGGCCTCGATGAAGGGCACGCTTAGCGGAGAAACGACCTAGTATCGAACCATTAAACTTTTCGAACAATGTGATCACGCTTCAGAGACTGAGTCACCTAATGTAAACCCTATGAGTTTGCGCATAAATTTTCCGCTGCGAAGACTTTGAATCTGTTTCGCACCCCAATACGGGAACACTTTTTTACCCTTAATTTAAATCATTTTTTGCAAACGATATAACGTTTGAGTTACACATTCTTTGAAGAACTTTTGAGTAGGTTTGCTTTCCTGAATTAATAGTTCTAGGCAGTACCGCATTCTACTATATATTTTATAGTCACGATCCAGAATTATTCAACGAGTGCACGGAAGATATATACTCATTTCTTTCGTGTGTGTTCTGCGGGGGGGGAGTGCAATTGAGTGTGTGCTTGTGTGAGATCAAAATCGTGCTGTTCACAATAAAAAACTTCTTTTTAGATTTTGTTTGCTTTCCAGATAATTTCATGTTTTGTCAATTGTCAATTTCTGCCAAGAATCGGGATGATAATTTGTTTATATACCGGGTATACAACCTAATTTTAATACCCGATTCAAAAAACGCCCATCATCGACAATCGATTTTGCCCATCTCGCTACAACATTGCTTACTTTGGCTTGTGCGATTTAAATTGAATTTCCAATCATGACACGATTTTGTTGAGTACACCGGAACATCGGAGTACTTGAAAAGGGAAAGGATGAAAGTGACATTTTTAGGAAAATGGTTTGTACCGAAAGTACTTGTAGAAATATAGGCATTTTAATGAGTTTCATCAATATTTATTTGTAGGTATATTTTTACTAATGCATAGGCTGATGGCATCACAAAGAAAACAAATTGAGGAAAATCATCCGAGAAAGATGCTGAACGTTTTGAATGAATTAAGAGCGTGGGATTCCTTCTGTGACTTTACTATCAAAGTAGAAAATGAAACATTCACAGTTCACAAAGTTGTTATTTCTGCTTGTTCACTGTATTTTAGGGAAATTCTTCAACAAGGAAAACAAAAAAAGCAGAATGAAGGCATGGAATTGAAAGGAATTAGCCCTCGAGCAACTCGCGAATGTATCGAGTTCATGTATACCGGTGTGGCATTGATTACATTGGAAATTGCGGAAGATATGCTTTTGGCTGCTGATGTTTTTAAGATGAAAGACTTAACAGACTTGTGTTGGATTTTCCTGGAGGACAGCATGAGTGTACGGAGTTGTTTCCATATCCAGAAATTGTGTAGAAAATACAATTATGACAATATAGACAAAAATCTCGAAAAGTTTATTTTTGATAACTTCGAAGCTGTGATTGAAACAAATGGTTTTCTAGAACTTCAAAAAGAGGAAATTTCAAATTATCTTCAAGCGCCGGGTATTCGATATTCTCTTTTATGGGAAGCTATAACTAAATGGGTGAATTTTATTTACGAGGAAAGAAAAATGCATTTTCTGGAACTTATGTCGCTTAATATTGTTAACTTACCAATTGATTTTGTGCTCTCCAGTGTGTGGCCGCATAATCTCGTTCAAAGTTCCGAATCTTGTGTTACTTTCCTTATAGGAATACTTTTTAATGATTTGGATAAATTGAAAACTGTGATAACAATAAACAACTGTTTTTTGTTGAGAGAATTATGCGGCTCTCATAACCATGCCAATTCCGAAAAAGCATGTGAACAAATTCTTCTTTTTATGATGAGAAACTTTGACAGAATTGCGGATCGGGAAGAAATTTCTCAGTTGGCGAAGGGTGATATTTTGCAAATATTCCAGTCCAAAAGAACCAAGAATAACACTAATATATATAAATGGGAAGTCGCTGTCCGTTGGACAAAGAGTAATATGCGAGCACGAAAAAAGGTTTTTCCTGAATTACTGGCTATGGTCGGACTTGAGAATACATCACCTATCTTTATTCAAAAGTTTGTTCGTGCAGAGCCATTGGTATATGATTCGAAGAAATCTTTGGATGTTGTTATGGATGCGCTATATGCTCTATCAGACAGGTCTACGGCATGCACAAATGAAAAGGGCAAGAGAAAACAGCAGTAACAATAAAACCAGTTTTATCGCCTATGGTGACCGATTTTGGTAGAACGGATAGTTCCCCTGAATTGTTTCATAAAAAATTAGTACAAAAATCTGTAGAAATAATAGTGCTTCTTTGGTATCTAAACGCAACGAGGAAGCTAGTTCTAGCACTCATCAAAAAAAGGAAGAAAAAGAATGAAAATGAAATGCGAAGAAATCTCTCTATTGGAAACAAAGAACTGTTTGAATACTCGTACGGCACGATACAAAGGCCCGGATTGAATTCTTGAATACCTTAAAGAATTATAATGGTTTAGAAAACTTCAAGACTACGATTAAATTAGAGTTACTGTTATTGTTAACAGAGACGAAAGCATTTAGATTTCGACCCGAAAAGATAGTGTAATTTCATGTCGTGGTTATACATGGAGCCAAATATTATCGGTGCGAGTCACCAAATCTAATTCAACATTTTGTACTTACCGCTCGTTCTAATCAAATTATCTCTTGACAGTGGAACAACCGGAAAAATATGAGCCACCGAATTATGAAGAGGGTCGGGTCAATCTCAGTAGGTCTCGACGCTACATTTGGACGGTTTCTCACCATAGTTTTTTTAACCTTGTGATAAATTTCAATAAAAAATATGATCCAAGTTGGTTTGAATACGGATGTACAATGTCATTGGAAATAAGTATTACCGCAATGCTGCTTACGTCACAAACTTGTCATTTTTGCAATATAAAATTTATACTTTTCATTCAAAATTGATGTAAAGCCGATGTATTTTCCATAATAATAGTTTGCACATCACATCACCTCTTGCCTAAAGTTGGCGTGAATAGGCATTGACAAAACTTATGAACTTTTTACATCATGCAATTCCTGCAATAGAGTAGGAAGGTAGGAATATCAAACTCCTATCCTCATCTATCAGCGGTTCCCGTCCGCAGTGTTTCGAATGATCAAAGTCTGGGAAATTGGGTCAAACACGCTCAAACAATTATTAAGTTTTTTTTAAGGTTTTTCGAATTATTTGCTATGGCCTGTCGTCCGAGAACCTACCAGGGGTTTATACCCAACAACCGTTAGGCACGGACCTTTATAGCGTTACTTTATAGTATAAATCAATTTTTGCGCGTCTCCGGCGCAAAGCACTTAATTAGCCCATTTTTGGGCCTAAAAACCCAATTTTCGAAATTATTCGATTGTTCTGTGATGGCATATGACCAAACACCCCATCTTCTGGGACAAAAAACAACCCCGTATGTAAACGAAAGGTCTTAACTATATCGGTAAAAGAGTGATTTGGCCACAGTATCTAATTGGGGTAACATTTGGCATGTAACTCTTAACTCGGAGATGACCAAAGTTTTATCAAGTAATCGTTTCACTAATACGAATGCAACTCATTCATTATCTGGTACTGTTCTGGAGGAATCCTCAAATATTCGTCTCGCTGGACTCACACTGTCTAAGAATATAAGTTGGAAGGAATATGTCACTAGTATTGCTCAACAAGCCTCAATGAAAGCCGGTTTTCTATATCGAGATCGCCATTATCTCACTCCCGAAAACATTCTTCATTTGTACAAATCACTCATTCGACCCTGGTGTATTGCTGTCACATTTGGGACAGTGTCACTGTTACGGTCCTCAGCATGCTCGACCGTATTCAACGGCGTTTGATCAATATGATTGGCCCTAAACTTTCTTCCGGTCCGCAGTTTGTCACACCGTCGCCTCACTTTGTTTATTTTACAAATATTATGTTGGTTTTTGTTCAAGAGAGCTTTCTGCTCGCACCTATTCACTGTGGAGGTTCCACAATGTCACAAACACCTTCAAGCAAGAAACTTTTTCCAAGAATTTCTCAGTTTTAAAATTCCTTGCCTTATCACTGCTTTCCTGATCGTGTTGATCTACAAGGCTAAAAAACTCGCGTTAATAGACATCTATTAGGGAGTTTCTATTCCTGCATTTCATGTAGCTATTTGCACTGTAGTGGCATTAGGGAGAATTTTCAAGTATGATTTGTCTTCTGTGGCCTTGCTGTGAGCGAATTTTAATAAAAAAAAATTATTATTCCACTCGCAACCTGATAACAGGCATCCGCGAGACAGATTGTGGTTCGCCACATAATTAATTCTCGCCCCCCTAATAAGAAATAAATCATAACCTACTTTAAAACAAGGGCTTACCGAGGATCTACATTATTGATGAGAACAATAACCCAGTCAGAAACCCTTCGTCCAAACAAGTTCGGCAGCGCGGTCCGCCAGTGGCTCATGCTTCAGAGTTTCAAATTTCCGCCTGGGGCTAATATTAGAATACTTTCAGTTGGCGAGCTTGAAGAATCAAATCTCTTGATCTCATTACGACGATTCAGTACTTTTTAAAATTTTTATTTTATTTCAGAAGAAAAATGTGTGCGTCTAGTACTTTCTAATATCTATCACCATGATATTTGAACGAAGGAGTTTTGCTTCAATTAAAAATTGTTGCAAACGTGAAAATAATACCCATATAAAAATCAAATGATAACAATAACAGCTACTGACGATACAATGACTTCAGTTGAGGCAAATTTTGTCAAGATAAAATTTGTCCAAGATGCATTGCTGAAAATCGTCCAAATATAGTGAAACAAAAAAAACTCACAGTAGAGTAGGGCTGGGCAATTCGAAGCACAGATTATTCGAATTGTTGCTTTCATTTTCAACGACAGAAAGCAATCGATTATGATCAAATATGACCAAAATCGATTGTATTTTGACGATGAAAAATGAAATTTCCCTTTTTGGTATTGAAGTTTAATTTAAAACACATCACTATGCCTGATTATATGCTAATATATGTAAATCGTAACTGTAAATTTTTCAAGTATCATGATGGAGACAATAATTGTAATAGTAAGAATAGTATATTCATTATTTATCATCAAATTAGTGATTCTATCAGATTCGACAGAATTATCCGAATCAGATTCGAATTCAAAAATGATTCGGTTTTGCCCAACTCTACATGAGTATATTTTTGTTCGTTGGGTAGCAAAATCATGACATGTGGCACATATGGACATATGCAACATATCATAATTTTGCTAAAGACAATATATCACTGATACACGAATTTTCATACAGTTTTCATATAGGCAGATTTTTAAAACATAAAAGCATGTATCTGGTTTTGGTGTAAAATAAGTCAAATTGGAATAATGAAGAACCAGAATATCTTTTCAAAAGTAATCTAATCTGTGTAAAGCTGAACACCAGGAGCCTATCAATAAATAACAGAAAATAAAAAATGGAAAAGAATTATGTTGAATGTTAAACCAGCATATAGACCTGATGTATGAAATCTTCAATATGAATCGAAACCGCTATTGCAGAGTGCAATGCGTGGTATATGCTCTTGGGAGGAAATACATGCATGAATATGTGATGGCAATTCTTATAGCTGCACCTGTCAGGTCAAATACTGGAGTAGTAAAATATTCTATTAAAAAAATTGTTAAAACCGATTTTTTGCTAAATATGCGTCACTGATGGATCGCACTGTAGAGATGCGGTCCATCTGTTGCCATGCTTGGTAGATTAAAATTTAGATTGGGTCAATAGAAAAATAAGAAAAAATGTGTTTGGATTGTTCAATAAAATAGGAATAAAAGTGTTTGAAGTGTGTAAAACAGTGAAGAATTCACTAGTCAAATCAATTACATAGCTTACATATACATAAATATCACTAAAAATGCAGGTTGCACATAAAATACGGCATAATAATTAAAATTGAATAAAATAGCAATTTTGAAGTACAGTTATGTTAAGAATAGACACATGGGAAAGTTATGCCAGACATATTACGAAAAAAGTTACAAAAAAAAATTGAAGGTATTGTTGAAGAGCTTCAGACAGTGGGATAGCTAGCGGATGACGCGATACCACATTGGTTATTCTTGTTGCGAGACATCATGATATAACCTTCTTTTCCCCAGGCAGTGTTCCAGCTAAAAGAAGTTTTAACAGGTGATATCAATAATATATCTTGGTATGGTATAGTATGTTTTTTTTATTATAGCCACTTCTTAAAGTGGATCAACCTGTCCGAGGCCCTGTAACAGCGGCCACTTATAGACGGACAGGGTTACAATCACTGGAAAGATATCATCTTCTCATGTTCTGCTTAGCCTACCCAAGTTATTACACCCTGGGTTGAGTGGTGGGCATGGATAAGCGAGCCGGAATTGCCGGGGCTCGACCCGAGATCTTTAACCTACGATGCCAACATGTTTAACCACTAGGCCATCGCACCTCACTATGGTATGGTGTCTACCCCGGCTAATGATGAACCATATACCACACTGTTGCTTTCTTTTAGTCGCCTTTTAAAAAGCCTACTCTTACACATTTATACCACAATGCACGTTTATTAAGGTCGCTTTTTTACTATGTTATATGCAGGTTTTCAATTCATGGAGTATGCTTGACAAAACAAAATTTGTGATAGGGAAAAGTAAGAAGAAAAGACATTTTCAAACTATTGGAGGTCATTAGTTCAAGGGACATGGCATATGGTCGTCACGAAAGAAATTCATTACCGAAAACCAATACGCCAATAACAAATTTGTATAATTTATATATTTACATACATTTTCTTGACTATTTGTTTCTAATTATCACAAGAAATTGACAACAATTCGTGTTAATGACCTATGTTCCAGCACTAATGATATTGATTCTGTTGTTTGTGCGAGAATTTGCTTCACCGAGCATGGGCCACAGGTGTCCTTGTCATACTTTACAAAATGTAAGAATTATTTAAAGTTGAATTAATTATTTAAGTTAAATGTCCACACGCAGGAAAAATGGGTAAAATGGTAAGTCAAAACCGTCCCCAAAGTGGAATCAATAAATATATTATTATTCAAAATACACATTTATTTACCTGTTTTTGACAAGCCAGTAGTCCTTCCCTTCTTCCATTCCATATCCAACAACAAGAACACCATGATCAAGATTATCTGTACAATCTGGTTCATCGTAAACACCTGGTTATAAGTACATAAATGGTATTTTTCGAATGAAAACTCATAAAACACAATATCATCCCTATGTGGCTTATAATCTTAAATATGCTTGGCAGTCATATTAAAAAAATTAGAAATTATAGGCATCCCATGCTTACTAAAACATGATAATGTAATCCAGAATATTTATTTTATTGTCTATGTTAGCCGTCTAATAATTTACTTTGCTCGCAAACTACTGTGCTTGATCAAATCTAGAAGGAATACTAGAATTTCAAGAACACAAAAAACCCTGAGTGAATAAAACCTCCCAGCAAAAGAAAAGTTAATAAATTAGTAATATTTTATGCAAAAAATATTTACTGAAAGAGGGAAGTTATTATTAATACTTTGTTTAAAATAATTTTCTCACGTAATTATGCATTTTGATGTCACTACCTAGCTATCGAGTAGTTTATAATACATAAAACAAGCTGACAGAATCTTGTTTTTCTTCAAGTGTCCAAGATGTTCATATCAGTATTTTCTGATGGGCAAAAAGGCTTCAAAACCATAAACACTGCTATTTCATAGCAGTATTGATGGTATTGAATCCTTTTCCATAGTATAGTTGCCACAAGACACTCAAAAATTGGCATTAATCCTCTACCATGAGATATCAGGAAAAATTGCCAATTTGCTTGATTTTCTTCTAATGAAACATATCATCTTCGGGTGCATAAGAAGCAGAGCAGCTGACCTTCAGCCAGTCTGATATTGAAATATTCTAAATAAATTTTCTTAAAAATTCTTATACCTGAGTGATAGAATTGGAATGAAGGATGACTGGCGTCAATTGCGACTGAGATTGGTCCAACGTGAGCAACTGCTAGTTTCAACGCTTGTTCATCACCCTCTGGAATGTCGACGTAACCGGTATCGTTAGCAGCGTTGAATCGTTTGCTGTATCTGCAGTTTGCGTCCTTGGCTTCGTATGGATAATCTTTTTCATCATCGATTCCTCTTTGAATTTTGATGTATCGAAAAGCTTGGTCCATTAAACCGCCCTCGCATCCACTGTTTCCCTCTTTACGACTGCAGTCAACAAGGTTTTGCTCACTGAGACTGACAAGTTTACCTGTGAGATAGAATTCCTATTAATGTAAAATGAAAATACGATTTTTTGTGCATAACCATTGATCAAAAAGGTCCTATTTCACTATTTATGTAAATAATTTTGGTATAAAATTTTCTGTTAGTTATGGTCATAAAGTGAAACATACATATATTCTTATCTGTAACAAGTGTGATTCTCTCTCATGTGTAAGTGCAACAAAGACATTTCCTAATTATTTTAATATCAATTACTGAGTTTACATTTTTTTACTAAAATTTGTTCAGAGCAAAGCTACAGAAGACAAATCATACTTGAAAATTCTCCTGAAGCCACTAAAGTGCAAAGAGCTATGTGAAATGCAAGAATAGAAACTAAGGAACCCCCATCCCTGATAGATGTCTATTACATACCACCATGCTTGAATATATGACTTGATAATATAAGTAAGAAAAAAAATCACAAGCTTAATTTCAATTCCATGCAACTACAGAATTGAAACAAATTACAAGCATATATTACCAGTTTTACGAAAATGTTGACCTTCCAATGATCCAGTTGTACTGAATGCCCAGCATGACCCACATTGACCCTGAAAATGAAAGCAGCACTATATTTATAAAATGCTGGAAATAGACTTGTAAACCGTTTCGATAATTTAGAATGATGACTAAATTATTGTGTAGGCAAGATCGAAACAGAAAATTCAATTTTGTTGCATTTGTATACGATGACAGATCAAAATGTTATTGCAGGACATTGCAGAATATTACAAGTGGTATTTTGAGGAACCAGATGATTACATCATACACCAGACAGTTAGGAATGGTGTAATGGATGATAATCCCAACCCCCATGCAAGAAGAACTTTGCATTGAAACAAATTGAAGATTTGATCAATGAAGCCTTGACAAAAACGATTGTCAAGTCAAACCAAATCACAGGAATCAGCATTTGAATCACTGACTAAAGAAAACACAACAAGCTGCCAATACCTGATAAACAATGGTGGAATAAGTCATTTTGAAATGTAAATGAAATAAAATGCATTCATGAATATGGTAGCATGTGATCTCAAATGGAAGTAGTCAGCAAAATAAATTTGAATATTTCACCTATAATTTTAAATCTTATTTTTGTGAGGATTTTTTGCAAATCTGCAATATATGACATATGATGCCCTACAAAATGTTGATTTCTGGTACGTAAATTCTGTCATATGATTCATTTTTATTTCTACAACATAGCAAAATTTGAACAAAAAATTTGCTTTGTAAAAAGAAAATGCCACATGATTGCATGATAGAAAATGAATAAAGTCAAAACTAAAACGCAAATGTTGAAAAAAAAATAACACAGTCATCGAAAATGTTGCATAATTTATATGACAAGACCAGGAAATAATGCGAGTCATGAAAATCAATTTCCTGTTATCGTGTATAGTCAATATTACTTTGATGGTATATCAAAGGTCTGTCTGAGTTGATGAATATTTGTTGACTATTTTAATATACTTTCAAATCTTATCGATTTTCATTGAAATGTGAATTTCAAAACAATTTATTTTGAAAATTACTGGCAAAAGGTATTATCTAGGTTAGAATATCAAATGGTATACCAGCATAAAACATACAACTTCTAGCCAGAGTGGCTGAATGTAAGCTACAGAGTTCGAACTAAGGTATTCAAAATAAACCTCAACATTAAAACTTTGAACCATTGCCAGCAGGAATTTTGAGTTAAATGCATATGGTTCAATACTTAATTTGGAAATATGTCAAAAATTTCAATGCTGGTACACTAATTTTTCAATTCGGGCCCTGGTCACCCACAACCTCAAAGAAATTGGCCGCTGGTGCAATAAGGAAAAAGACCTACAGTATATACAATACCTCCTTGAAGTATCCTGTTTTAACTGTTAAATAGCAGTTTTGATGATTTTGAAGCATTTTGGATCTGCAGAAAAAATTGACTTGAACGGGCCACAAAACCTTAGGAAAACAAGATTTAGCCAATGCTACAAAACAACATACTTGATCTTTAACTGGTGTGACGAATCCTTTCTCTCTCCAGTCGATGCTTTTTGGAAGATGCTCGAGTTCCACATTCATAGGTGGCATATAAATCGTACTCATTATTTCATTATTTTGTTTTCTTTCCAATCTCTTTTTGTTATCAAAACCATTCATCATGCTTGTGAATTCAGTTGAGTTCTATAACAGAATTGTGAGATAAACATATAAAGTGAGAAATTTTTAAAACTGATGATAATTTATTTGGAAAATTGACTCAATATCGAGTGCTGAATACAAACCAACAAGGGTCAATTTGAGCTTGTTTAAATGTTCTTTGCAAATGCAGGATTAAATTAATTTGCATATAGATGAAACCTTTGAAGATCCATGAACATTATAACAGGAAACATATACACAAACTTACAAGATCACCATAATGATTCATTTCAAGTTTATATGAATGCATTCCCCATCCATGTTCCAAGTTATGTTTAAGAATTTTCTTGAGATTTACTCTCCAGACAGACTTTCTTGACATCTCCTCCTCCTAGAATAAAATGTAAAGCTGCAATTAAAATTTAAATTGACCTAGTCTGCTAATATGGTGTGTAAGATGGTGTGTACCTGCTGCCTGATCTCTCGTCGAAGCGCATAATTAATAGCCTAACTCACAACCTACAACATTTAACACATTTCAAAACAAAACTCACTGGAGTATAATTTTTCTGAAAAAGTTGTTTCCATTTCAGGAATTCCTCATCCCAAGTATCTTCCCAGTCAATACGAGCCGCATTGATTGCAGATAAAGCCATCAAGAGAACTGCGACACCCTTCATTTTGATTGATAGGCCTACGGTATTCTGCTCAGTGCTTAAAAAATTGCTTGTTTTTATCCTAACCAATACTACTGTGTGAAAAAAAAAACCATACATAAAGTAAATGAAGCAAGCATAACTTCACAGATCATACCGAATTCAAGACCTGAGATACCCTAGCCCACACTCGTCCAGCCCACACTCATCGCACACTCCGTGACTTTCGCCAGTAGATGTCAGTATTTTAAATGAGGGGAACATTGAACAAATAGAGGTCGGGCCTTCTAACTCTCGTATTTCAAATATATAAGGTAGTAATTTCATACAATAGATAAGGTAAATACTAATAATGATAATAAGTATTATAATAATTCATTTTTAAGTTAAGTTGAATATATTGGAGTCATTGATGCGCTGCAGATCATGTGACTCAGCCATCGGTCCGTGTCACCGGCTTTTTTCTTCTGTATTTCATTCTTCTGTATTTCATGCTAATGCTGAATGTTAGTTACGTTGTCGCGTTATATAGTTTCTAGACTGGTAGAACCCCCGCTGACAACGCACAACAGCTCCGCATGCGACAACTGCCAGACTGCGACTTTCAGCACTCAAAGAACTGCGATAAAACAAAGGATTCGAGGTCTATGTTCGAACATATTTTGTTAAGCGTGAGTAACTGTTGGAACGCGCCGCCAAGGCGCGGTGCAACTGTGGCGCATGCATGGCAAAACATATTATCCCATGGTTTCCTAGCAGCATAATTTTGTTAAAAAAAACATTAAACGAGTATGGGGTTCGCGACCTCTATTTGAAAAATTTCGATTTACTCATTCCTTTTTAAGAACAGAATGATCGAGTAGGCGAGCTTCATCTATGATTGATGAAAGATTAAAGTTCTGCCATTTCGTATGACATTGGATCTTGCCAGATCAACTTTGGCGGTTGTGGTGCAAATGGTTGATCCATTGCATTTGCCCCTGATAATATGTATGCAAATTATTCACAAGAAGCTGTTGGTTTCCTGCCAAAGTCTCCTTATCAACAAATTTGTTTAATTAATAATCTGACTATACTAGAATAGCATGCTAAGACCAGCGCCTGCCTGTTGTGTGACAAAGACTGATTTCGAGTTGCAAGTCGAGTTCAATATTGATTTAACCACTTTCCAAAAAAAAAAAAAAAAACAATTTATATAAAAGATCAAATGAACAAACCGCCACAATAATTTGGGGTTGTAAACGCGATGAAATGTTTTTTTGTCTGTTGTTTTTTATCGCCGGAAGGCGCCTATTAACAGCGAAAGCCTGCGCACGGTGTAACCGTCTCTAACACGGCGTTCTTTAATCCCCTTTCAAGATCTAATTCCTGGCCCTTCTGTGGTTAGATAATTAGCATTCTATTGTTTTACATTTCCAGGAAAAGGGATATGACACATTATAATTTTCTGCTTATCGCGCCAGGTAAATGAAAACATACCATAACAATTTATAGACAATAAAAAGTTCGATCAAAAAACATTTCCAAATCAAATGACTTGTTTTAGAATGAGTAAATGGGTATACTAGGGGGAAGCTTTCAAGTTTGGGTTACTGTATCGGGCTCAATGCAGACATTTCCGCTCTACTTTCCCGTTAATTCGAGTACGTAAGATTACTGAGCTTCTTGTCCGATAACGAAGACCATGAAAAATAACAACAAAGGCACAGTGATAAAACGTGCTTGTTTTAAAACACGCCGGTGTTTTGAATCATGGTTTCAATGTTTTTTGTATTTGATTGTCAATCACCCACAATATAATATCTGAAATTATTCAGGTGTTTGTGTCAGACAATTTTTAACGATCGCAGATGATCATGAAATCCTGACAGAATAAATTTGCTAATTAGGAATCGGCAATATTGGAGTCGACTTGAATCACTTTTCGGTAAAACCCTATCACAGTTGGGGGTGGGCAATTCGATCTGACTCTGTCGTGAATAGGAACGTCGTAGGAAAATTTGTTGATTGAAGTGGAACTTTGACCAAAATTAATTGTATTATTTCATCAAATATGAAACTTTTTGTTCTCATACATGGAGTATAAATTAAAAATACATTTCTTACAGTGTGTAATGTGTATGCTGATATTGATAACTTGTATCTATAAGTTTCTTGATTGTCATGATGGGGACAATTTGGGGACAACAGTAAAAATGGCATATTTGTTGTTAATATTGAACTGATGATTCAATCCGATTCGAAAAAAATATCCGAATCAACTTGAATTTCGAAGGTTTTGCCCAGCCCTAATCTCAATGCGAGGCAGGCAATCATTTACGTCAACGAATTTGATTGATGGATAATTAAAGATTTACAGGTAAAAATTATGCACGAAAAATTCAATAAAATTGTATTCTAAAAATTCATGATTATATTCCTGATCGCTGATTATACTCCTTCTCTCCAATCAGAATTACATAAAAACTGAGGACAAGCACGAATATCGAATATCGTTTGCAAAGGGCGCTCGACTGTTAGCTGCGACATGCTACTTCGCATCAAGAAGAGGCAAATTGATCCTATCCTTTTCTACCCAAAACCACGAGTGACGCCAGATATCAATACAGGACGCCAGGTTAAACAAGAAGAAGAAGCAAGGAACTTTACGTGTAAGTTTACTAAAATAACACAACTCGGGCTCAAATTCATTAGTGAGGTTGTTGAGGTGCGGTCCATATTTGACACAAATCTCGTCAACAAGGCGGATTTAAACTCTTGAAATATACAATTACGACTAATGAACAGTAAATTGAACGCAATTTTGTCACAAATTGTGGACTCGGCGAACTGGACGCTTGTAATATTGTGGACCTTACCTATCTGCATAAAAGTGGGTATTATTGAGGGTAGACCGCAGAGGAGTGAATGCAAGTTGGTGTGAAAATATTTTCTGTGAACTGGAGAAACTGGTTCAGCAGAAACTGGTTACAGATGAATTGCGCTGACAAGGTTGCGTTTTATAGAACAAATGTGACCATCACTTAACCTAGTCCAGCCAGAAAATACGGTTAAAACATATTTTATTGGGGATGAGTCACTCACTGCGGCGCGGTCAGTCTGTGATGCATGCTTGGCGAAATTATATATTTGATTGGATAAAAAACTCAACCCCGTATCCCTGCTCGCCTATGAGTGACCGATTGCTAACAGGAATGTTTTATACAAAAATATTTTGTTATAGATCAATCGTCGGCGCGATCTATCAGTGGGTGATTCTTAAAAAGATCGGATTGTAACTGGAACATTATTTGCTACGATTTTTAATTGAACTAATGAGTTGCAAATTAATTTGGTTAGACTCATTAAGAATGAAAGCTTCAGTTTATCACAGTTTATTTTATTTTTACTGTAAATATAGTGTCTCTTTTTACAACTCCGTGGTGGTATTGCATATTGGTAACTCAACAAGCAAAACAGTTAAACGATTCTATTCCTGCTTTGCTAAGTTCTTACAAATTGGAGTAAATAAAACGTTTAGTTCATAGGTGATGGCTTCATGTACAAAAAACTATCCAGTTATTTGATTAGTGTGATCGTGAAGTTTTTGATCGTGAAAGGTGAATACGACCTAAAAACTCGATGTGACTGTTAAAATGAAAGCATTTCTTTTTTCCAGCTCTGCGCCCTGCCCACGCACGTGGCTAAAATTTCCTTTGCTTGTCCAATTTTACTTTTTTGCGGTATGCGGTCAACGTCGGCAAAATAACGCATAACAGTGCAGCAGAACATGATATTTTTATGCTTTTCGCTATGTTATATGGTAAAACGAATTTTTTTTTTAAATTCACTCTGAGCAAGATCAGAAGCAGTTCCTTTAAGGAACCAAGTAACGGGCACGTAAAAACAGAGAGCTACTTAAAGATGTGGTACTAGCAACTGTACTCTAAATGTAAAACATCCCGAACGGAACGGAACCGCCATGGTAAAGTCCTTTTAGTCGCCTTATACGACACGCAGGATATACGTTAGAACTATTCTAAAGCCCATAACAAAGTTTACAAAATGTTCTTTTTCATTCGGCAGTAAATTGCGAATTTAGTTGGTAAAGTTTTTGTCCACGGTGCACATTATGACATCATTGTTTGATGACTGAAATTTTGTGTAGCTGCTAGTGTTGGGAAATATAAGTAAATGTACCGAGTTTACCTAGTATACCCAGTTTACGGAGTGTATTTTCAAAGTACCTTCACCAAGTTTAACTTTTATTTAAGTAAAATAGGTAAAATAATCTAATTTTCAATCAGGTACTGTAAAAAGTAACTAGCTATCAAAAAGTGAATACCCAGTATAGAAACCAGGTAAACCATATATTCATTCTCAAAAGGTTTTTGAAATAGACAAATCGGTGATTTCAATCTTCAAATCAATTAAAAATGTCTCAAATGCAGCAAAACGACTATTACCTAGTTTATTTGTTTTTAATCTAGGTACTACTAGGTACCCCTATCTGCACCTTGGTCAGTAATTTTATTTTGTCAAGAATGAGCTACAGATGGACCGCGCCTAGGCGGCGCGATCCATCAGCAGCGCATACTTAGCAAAACATGTTTAGGCTAAGCTGTTCTGACAGGGATTCATTCAAGATTGCGCCAGAGGTGACTTACTATATTCCACTAGTTTATGAGTACGAAAAACATCTTAAAGCATGGAATATAACAAATCAAACACTATAAAACATAGTTGTTAAAGGAAATGGGAAATATAAAAATATGAAATGAAGATAATTTTGTGACTAAAAAAAGGAATGGAATTAAATGTTATAAACATGCTTATTGTACACAGCGTTGGTTGTGTACACTGAGTATTTAAATTTCTTTTTACTATTTTATAAAAAAAAAACGATTTTTAATATCTATTTCATATGTTAGTTATAGGCTACCTGAGATTTATTACATCTGAGATGAGATGGGTAGCTTGTTGACTGGTGTGGTAAAACAAATATCAGAAATAGCTATTTACAGATGACTCGACTTAAATCGAGCAATTAAGTGACCAATACTCGTGTGATATTCAAGTGTTTTTAAGATCGAGAAATTAATAAGTCTTTGAAGTCATACTGTGGGATAAAACAGAGCAGCGATGCATAAAATTATACAAATCGTCGTACTGCTAATAATAAGGCTCAACGGCAGGTATTTCGCCAATTATGAGTATTTTCCAGCAGGCATGGGTTTTGTGGTATAGGTATATTTGTCTTAAAAAGGCCACTGAGGCTCTGAGAATCAAATAGGTAATTTGACCATCACCCTGGGCAGATATCACCCACTGAACCATAATCGCTCCATCACGGATTGTTTTTGCGTACTTGGGTGCGGATGCTGAATTAATATTTTGTGTAGATTTTGGCGGGGAACATCGAATATCTGTTTAACACGGAATCGACTCGAATTATTCTCACGAATTTAATCGAATATTTGAATCGAATGTTCGAAAACATTTTTTCAGCTAATTGTTGAAAGTAGGGCTGGGCGAAACCGAATAATTTGGAATTTGAATCTGATTCGAATAAATTTTTCGAATTGGTTTGAATCACTAATTCCATATAAATAACAAATATCCCATTTTTACTATTACAACTTGTCCCCATCATGGTTATCAAGAAATTGATAGTTTATAGTCTTATATTTAATTCTCGCTACATTGTCTAGACTCTAGAGCAACAATTTTCACATTTTAACGGCAAAGTGCTATCGATTTTGGTCAAATTTGCATTTTGTCGTTGAAAATGAAAATTCTAGTTTATTTAGCAAGTTTTTGTTTCTATGAACGGTTCGTGATTGATTCGAATCGATTCGAATAACCGAATCGAATTGCCCAGCCCTAGTTGAAGGCACCCAAATTAACGACTATCTGAAAATGTACACTTTTTTTTTTTTTTTATAGCCACTTCTTTGAGTGGGTCACCCTGTCCAAGGCCCTGTAACAGCGGCCACTCATAGGCGGACAGGGTTACAATTACTGGAAAGATATGTTCTTTTCCTGTTCGGCTTAGCCTACCCAAGTTATTACACCCTGGGTTGAGTGGTGGGCGTGGATAAGCGAGCCGGACTCGCCGGGGCTCGAACCCGAGGTCTTCAACCTGCGATGCCAACATGTTTAACCACTAGGCCATCGCGCCCACTTTATCGGATATAACGACTTTGGATCATAGGGAAAATCGAAAATTTGAACAGTCCTAATTGTAGTGCTGCCGGACTTACTCGGAGTGAATTTCCAGTGAAAAACAAATTATTTGAACCACCGACGCATTAAAAAAACAGCGATGATTGGCTAGGTTTATTTTTCCTATTATTCTGTCGTTTTACCTCAAAATACACAGATTTCTGTTGAGATTGATATTGCGAAATGATAGTTCAGTCATTCTTTGTGAAAACCAAACGTGTTTAATTGTTTAACTAATATTAAATGTCGATAAAATAACAAAATTCTATCAAATTTCATGAAAATAATACAATAATTCTAACGACGGCTGTAAATCGCGACAGTGGATAAACATTCCCATATGTTATGCTTTAACCCAAATCAGTGAATATTTTTGTTAGGCATAAGTCACAGATGGATCGCACCTGGTCGGCACGGAATCTTTGGTTCGTACTTGACTATAACAGTGTCGCCATAATCGATTTTCTTTTTATTTCCTAATCGAATCGAACATTTTTTCCAAATCAATCGAATATTCGAACTATATTTTTTTTAATAAACAAACAAATACACCTTTTTCTAAAAATTATAAAATTTTCATCATATTAGCGTAAAAATTCACATCTAAGGTATTTTCTGAAAATGCGTGCATTTCTGAGCTTATTGATTTCTAATCGCTGGAAAATTAAATCAAATAAGTCATGACTGATCGAATATTTAGGAAACTCTTATTGGCGGAATAAAATTTCTGATAGATGACTCTGCTGTTTGGTAAGGTACTGACTGAGTAAACGTGAACAATGAACTCGGTGCTAAACTTGTACGATCCTTTTTGTAATTTTTTTCATTTTCTAATTTTTAATCAGATAATAATTTTTAATGCATGCTGACTCCAGTTCTTACTATTGATCCATGATTTTAAAGAACCGAAAAATGAAAAAAAAAAATTTATTTCCATTTATTTTCGTAAATTTGACAGATAAGTTCAATGCCAGCGGGTTTTGTGCCAATTTTTAATTTTCTAATGGGTCGAACTGTTTTTCAGAAAAATTTAAAATAAGAATTTCATTCAATATTCTGACTGAAAGCTCGTGTTTTCGTCACCTCAATTGAATAGACCTTTCAAGAAAACTGGGAATTAAAATTGATTTTTGTCATATTTTATTCTGTTCTTAAAAGAAAAAAACTTGACTCGGGATTGGCGCTTTAATGCAATACATCAAGTACACTGTTACAAAAGTACAGTAAACCAACTGTTCATTTACAATAATTATATATTTTCCAAGTTCTAAACCGCCTTGTTGATGAGATTTATGCCCATTATGGACTGTTGATGGACCGCACCTCGGCGGTGCGTTCCATCAACAGCCCATAATCGGCAAATAAAGTCGATTTTATAAATTTATTTTGAATATCACACTTTAAAGTAACCTCCAAAGGGCGGTAATTTTACTACATTTTTGTTACAGTGTATATGCCAAGCTCTTTTTCTCGCGATATATTAATGAACCGAGCATGATCACTATTATCAGTTTATCTGAATCCATTGACGTATACGGAAGATGTTATCTGCCATATATCCAAAGGTTGCGTTAACTTTGTTTTGAAAGGAGGTCAATTAGTAAGGTGAACATATTTATCAAAATCTGATCGTGATACAATTACTCTGTACATATATATCAATTTGAAGTTTTATTAGAGAGATTTCAGGTTTAAAAATGAGTTATTTCTAGTAGAATACAGTGAAATTTAAATATGTGTTCAATATGTGTTTGCCTTAGAACAGTTTGCTGTGACATAGTTTTAGTAAACAGTTTCTAGGCAGTACCGGTAACGGAATAATACAATAAGAGTAATCAGAAGACCCTTATACATATTTCAATATCCCTGCAAAATTTACAGCAGATCAACTCCCAAAGGTTTAAAAAACAATATCTTATTTACTCGTCTTTATATAAAGCTGGTTTTCACCATTGATTTTCTGATTAATAATAGCGTTAATATTTATTTTCAAAATCACAATGCGTGGTGTTACTTCTATTCCATTCCAATCACATATTATAACAACACAATCTCGATGTTTTGCATTGCCTTTTGTGATATGTTCAAACCCTTTTCGCGTAAAGCAACATTATAAGTCGATTTATGCTGGCGACTTTTTTTAACATTTTTATCGGTAAATTTCGCTCTCAAGTGCTTCTTGTATAAATACGAAGGCGATTTCTTGTGAATCGACATTATGAGATTTGTTGTCGCACCGGGAGGGGAGAAAAAATCAATATTCGAGCAGTGTTTTTTTGTGACCTCTCAGGTGGAAAGCGATTAAACAGTAAACCAAGTAGGTTATGCTCGACAATGACAGGACTCTCTTAAGTTTCCTAATTTGGTTCGGGTATGTATTGAATCAGCACTGACTATTACCCGAAAAGCACCTTGCTCATTTTTGAATTCGAATCGCTGTACATCATATAAAAATTTTTTATAGCATTGAAATGGTATGATCAGGGCTGGGCAATTCGATTGGGTGATTCGAATCGATTCGAAGCACAATTTATTCAATTCAATCATGAATCGTTGATGGGAACCCAAACTTGATAAACTGCTAAACTAGAATTTTTATTTTTAACGACAAAATGTCATCAAAATATAAAAAAAAATTGCTCTTAGACAATGTAGTGTGAATTCAAAACACACTACAAACTAGCAATTTCTTGATAACCGCGATGGAGACAAGTTGTATCAGTAAAAATAGGATATTTGTTATTTACATTGAATTATTGATTCGATCCGATTCGAAAAAATTATTCGAATTTGATTCGAATTCCAAACGATCCTGTTTTGCCCAGCCCTAGGTATGATGACCTCAGCAACCGCGCCTCAAACTTCATTTTTTCAAGCATGATCCAATCATTAAAACCCAATCAGATAGTTTTAGCCCGGACAAGTTTTGTTACGTATGAGTCACTGATGGATAGCGCTTTCAAAGCGCGGTCCATCAGTGGCTCATACATGACAAAATAAAATTTTTGATTGTTATCACCTTAGCACAGTACAGTGTAACAAAAAATTCGACTGGAATAGTTGGTTGGTAAAATTGCATTTGTTTTAACAATAAAAAAGTTAAAACAATTATGTCGATGGAAATCTAATAATAATTAAATATTCAACAAATTCTCAACAAAATCTCCCGACTGACCTCTGGCCGTCATTGAAATAAGTGTATAAAAAAATTTAATTCCTGTTGTACGATTTTTGACTTTAAAATAACGTAGATACAGCTAAAAAATTAACAATGGTTATATTTTTGTATGAAGCATGTGTTGAAGAAAACAAAATTGAAGATAATGAACGAATACATTTTATCAAGAAAATTAATGAAGGAACATTTGGATGTCGAGAGGTGAGTAAGGGCATCCCCCTTCCCCTGATATATGTATTTTTGTTATCTCAAGTAAAACGTTGCGGCTGTCACCTGAAATAATCTAATATTATTAATCTTCAGAAAGGACGCGAAAATAACAATATTTCAATTCGTAGCCATTGTACTCATTTGTAGCAATTTGACACAATTTGACGATGTCACTCACTCTATCTTGAGTATCCTAATCGGAAATTCTCTTTTGCGCAGCATGAGTCACTGATGGACTTCCTCGTCGGCGCGATCAGTGAGTGACCCATATTTATCGAAACACCTTTAAACAAGATGTTTCTGTTTTGGGAGTAATATTGTGTTACGTTTCGATTTGTACTTGATCATCTTCAATCGGTTGAAATGTACCTTCGACATAGTCCAATAAGCGATTTTCTTTTGTGGGCATAATTCACTGAAAAAACAATATTTTTACCTGACTTGGATACTGTCAGAAGTTGGGGAATTTAGTTTTCAAATTCATATTCTCCACGGACTGCCTCAGGCAAATATATTCAGAAAATCTATTCAACAAGGCCCCAGTCAAAAGTAGGTAAAAATGTTTTACTAAGTATGAGTCACCGATGGATCGTGCCTATTAGGCACGGCACATCTGTGGCACATGCTTGGCAGAATATAACTTCTGATTGTGACGGGCTTTTTAACAGTTAGAATCGATTAGGGGTGTGTCGTGGGTAGGTAACATATTTCACAGCTCAAATATAAAAGTACAATGTCATGTCAGACTTGAGATTTCCCACCTATTTATAATTCCCCACAGAAGGAAATGTGAATTTGTTCATCGCTTTACTTTGAAAGGAAAATTAATGATATCACTTTTGTGAATGTAATACATAATTCTATATATGCCTACTAATACTTGCACTATCATTGCAACAATATGAGGAATGCCTTTTGATCTTTGGGTCTCACACTGTGATAACCGTCCTTGATGAGATTTATGCCAAACATGTCGGTTGATAGCCAGCAACTTGGTGGTGCGTTTCATCAATAACCCATAATTGGCAAAAAAATGTCGATTTGAAGGTGTTATGTAGAGAGTTATGTATGGAGATTTTGATGCATTTTTTACTGTGCGTAGGAAGTGAACGTTCACTTTTTGGACAGTCATCTCTCTCTGATAGGCTTGATTAAACAAAATTCTACATGTTTGGATTTGAATATATATTTAATCAATTATTAAAAGGAGATAACATCACCCAATAATCCTCTACGTACATAAATAAGAAAGCAATAAGAGTCACAGCAGAAATTCACCCAAACCCTATCTGTAATATTTCAACAATATTTTGTTAAATATGTGTCGATCCGCGGCTCATACTTACAGAAAAAAAATTCCGATTTATAGTACTTAATAAGATTTGAATTTTTTTTAACACATCCCGCCATTTTCAACCAATTTTAATTTTTAACTTTTTTGACTTTAACAGAAATGGTTGGCACACGATAAAAAATTACAACTCAAAGTCATTCTGGAAAAATTAGAAAAAAGTGAGGAACGATCTTGTCAAATTAGACGAGAAGATTTTAGAGAATCAATACTTCACAGATGTGCTAGAAAACATCCCGGGATTGTTTATTGCAACGGACTGGCGAAAGACAGTTCCTCAAATATCTATTTGTCCATAGGTAAGTTCGGATGAACATAATCACTTAAAATTATATCATACCCTGTCGAAGAAATCTTACGCCAAGGCATCTTTGTTGAGCGGATGGATCGTGCCACCGAGACGCGGTCTATCCGTGGCTCATGCGTGACGAGATCAAATTTCTAACTACGTAGGGCCAAATTTCAAGGTCACCTAAGTTTACCAAACTTCAAACAATGTTTTTACATGGGATTTTGTGTAGTATCGAAAGTAATGAAGTTACTGACTAAAAAACGTGCTTTGTTGAATAGGAGACAATGATGGATGGCACCCACAAAGCGCCAGCCATCTGAAGCTCGTACTTAACAAAATAAAATGTCTGATTGAGAGATAAATTACAGGGCTTCGGTATTGGCGGTTTTCGAACTCTCTGTATCAAGCTATCGCCAATAACGCTGATAGCTAAACCGTTACAGAATTATTTTTCCACTTCCACCTCGTGTATTTGCAAAGAGTCTAAGACTCCGTGTATGTTTGAACCCATTATTTTGTATCTATAGGATAGAATAAGATTTCATGTTTATCCTCCAGGAGAAGAAAGCCTGGAATACGGCTTAACCATATAGCGAACCCCAACCGTTCGTGCATACACCAAATTCGAATCAGTATAAAAGTTTTGGCCCGACCTGTTAACTCATTTCCCCTCTGCAAAGCTTCTCCAATTTTACACTAAAATGATTTTAAATGTACAATCGTGCAATGTGGAGTACGTAACGCGATTTGGAGAGTTTGTTTTATTTGTATTTTAGCTCATTTTATAAAACCACGATCGAATAAACAAAATCATTCATCCGCACCCTCAAGGAGAATTATTTATTGGCGTTAGTCGCGTACCTGTCTGTAGGCTTCCTTGTCAACAATAAAAAAAAAACAGAGCCATAGATCAATAAATTATGCTTAATTAGCGGTAATCTTAGTGATTAGCAAAATAATAATAATAAAGTAAACTATTTTTGGCGAGGTGCAATCAATCTGTGCCATGTAACGTTAGGCGGCGTGGTGTATTCATTCACGCTTCATTAGTCGACTAAGAGGCAGAAATGTTCGGTTATAAATTCTGTTACAAAAATCAATATGGAATGTTGTTAAACTGCCAACGTTTTCACCTTTTTGCATCGGTGGTCAAAATGCATTCCCGAAAACTTTATCATTCCGTTCCCTTTTGTGTATGTTTTTCTGTCTAATCAGAATTTTTTTTCTTGTTAAGTTTGAGACATAGTTGGCCCGAGCCTCGGCGTTGCAATTCCTCGGTAACTCATACCCGACTAAACATATTTGAATGAATGTATCCTGACTGGGTAACGCTGATCAGATGGTTTCACTATGACCCAGGCTAGATACCACTCACTTCACTTTTTTCTATGGTTCTATTCAAGATTTTCCTACCAAAGTGGCCGTTAGTTGGTTTCTTTGATGTGTTGCTTTCGGCCTTTACTGGAGGGAACCTAGTTTAATGAATTTATATATTTTACAAGAACTGAAATTAGATAATAACATCAAACATTATATTAGTATGCCTCATAATAAACTGATTTTGTCCATTGTAGTTTTCTAGATTTTTGAAATGCCTCTCTATCGAATTTTCGACATTTTGAACTACGCATTTTTTCGCCGTATCAAATTCGGTTCAAATATTGACCAGTTTCTCATGGTTGATAAAATTTCTGATTTTATGAATCTTACTTCGCAATTACAGAATATCTTCAAGCAAAATCTTTGGATACGTTACTTTCCTCTAATGCGGACCGTCGTCTTTCAACAAGTTTTGTTCAAGAAATGTTTCAGCAACTTGGTGAAGCTGTTGGGCACCTTCATTGGCTTCCAAATTGTTCACTGTGCAATTGTTCCGTCTAATATATTTGTTTATTGCAACTACACTATCAACAGCAAACAAAGAACTTTTGAAAATGACATTTTACATACTAATTTATCGGGGCTACGAGTTAAGCTCGGCAACTTCAAACAGGCTCGTACTATAGGAGACAAAATAGACTATTACTGTAACGATTCTGTGCAGAGCAATCAAACATCCCTACCGGTACTGCTTTATCCGTTCAAGACTTTGGAGGTTATATTTCTACAAGAACACGCACCAGGGCCTTTATTAAAAACTGAAGGGCCGTTTGTATCATGCCCCAACAGATTTCTCTACATGAATGAAACAGCAAGCCCTAGTTTTGATGTTTGGTGTTTTGGTTCAATGCTGTTTTTGTGTCTCAGTGGAAGACAGCATTGGGATTGCAGATGTCCGAACGAAGAAGTTGGGATTATTAGACGACATTCATATTTACGAACTCGAAAACATAAAATCGAAAATACAACTACTTTTTCTTCAAGCTCAAGGTTAGTATGCATTTGTAGTCAAACCAGCTGTAATGGAAATAACTCATTTGTAATGCCGCCATATGCGCTATACGGCTGAAATGTTATTTCAAAAGTATTGGAAAAGGACGCTTCCCAGTCAAGATAATTTCTGTTGTAAAATATTTTGACAAGTATGCCTCGTCGGCGCGATCCGTCAGTGACCTATGCCGAACAAAATAGAATTTCTGTTCGAGTTGCCGCCTCCCTCTCTACATCGAACTAGGACAACTCTTACTCAAAATCATAAAACTCGTCGTGGTACATGAGCGGTACATGAGTTCTAAGATATTGAAAAACAACATATCCTAAAATGTAAGTCTCCGAAACTTTCTATGCTTCCCAATATGTTTCCCAATATATTCAAAAACATTTTGGATATAAAAAATGTGGAACCAACAATAGAACAGAAATAATCTGTTAATGCTCTGTGGGTGTGGGCTATAGAATAGTCCTAACATATTTTTTGCTTGTCGTAAGAGTCGACAAACATGTGGTAGATGGTTTTATCATCGCTCAGGTCGGATATCACTCACTGCACTCTACCATGGTGGTTCAGTTCCGTTTGGGAAGTTTTCCGTTTAGAGGGCAGTTGCTGGTAATTGATATCTTATCAAACCATGTCTAATTTGAGTTTTTTTGCTTCTTAAATATTATAATATTTTTTAAGATTATCGAACTTGCGAAAGAATAATATTAAGTCTAAAGATCATCGACGCGGTGAGCAGGATTATATTTTTTAATTTGATAACTAAATTAGAAATTCTATTTTGTCAAGCAAGCGCCACAGATGGACCGCGTCTCATCGACGCGATCCATCAGTGGCGCATGCTCAACAAAAGATGATTGTACAAAATATTCCGATTGGAAACGGTTCATTGTTTTTATAATTACAAATTGAACAAAACATAGTAAATTTAACAACTCCGTTTTATGCTTCAAGATTCAAACCAAACAAGCCTCATTTGGGTGAACATTTTTTTTATATTTTGTCAAGCATCATGAGGCAATAATTGGGCCAAGTCCTGTCGACAAAGCATGTGTGTGCAATATATATTAGATTGGTTTAAGCAAATACTTCATTAAACATGCACTCTGATAAAATTGCAGTAAATGTAATTACCATCCACAGTAATTGTAACATTTTAAAGTTTAAAACCGCCTTGCGTCCCATCAACAGTCAATAATTAGCCAAAAGGGTCAATTTTGGTTTTTCAAATTTACAAATAAATTCCTGTCAAAGATTTATAATTTTACTGCATTTTTGTTACAGGGTTTGCGATTTATGAGTATATTTTGAAAATCTCTCCATAAAAGTAATACATTTGCATTATATTAAAATTTATATTCTTGAAATTGAAATTTTGGAATAAAATTAAACCCCATTCATTGCATTTGGACTTTATAATTGTTTTTATTAAAAGGCCAAAAGTAATATTATTTCACGGTTTAATGGATATTTGGACCAAATCCAGACAAAGTGCACATAATAATAATATTAGGTCTAATTATTAACGAAAAGAAATGTAAATGCATTTGTTTAAGCAATAAATTCAAGGAAATGGACCGAAAATTTCGGCGAATTCTCCTGAGTATTTAAGAGGCATTTGCTAAACCGATAATCAGTACCATTTTAAGTGTTTTGTAAGATTGATAAGATCTGTCAAATTGTATTTTGTTGATCATTATTCAAAAATAATTGTTATTTTTCCAAGCAAGAGCCACGGATGAACCGCGTTTGGGTAGTTTAAAACATCGACATCGTGATTTGCGTTCGCGTTGGGCTTAGTCGGACTCGGTAAATCATGCTTTACACTCAACCTAGAATGTAATAATTTTGATAAGTTAGACCGAAAAGTTCTAACACATTTGCTGCGGGTTGTAAGAGGCGACTAAAAGGAAACAAAGAAATGGTGGATAGTTTTATCATCGTCCAGGGCAAATACCACTCACTGCACTTTACCGCGGTGTTGAAGGAAGTGTTTTCAGCTCGAAGTGAAGTTGCTGGCACTATATCGCGTAGTAGGTCTTCGGCAATTGATTGACCGTTAGGTATCTTCTTTCAGGCATTGCTTTTGCCTTGCTCAGAGAGAACTTCTATAAGATGAAAAACTTCATGCTTATGAGTGACTGGTGGTATATAATACACAAGCTTTGAATTATACTAACGTTTTTTATGAATATAGTTTGAGGTGACTGAAAGGTTACAAAGAAACGTTGCATAGTTATTCCATCGTCCAGCTCAGATGCCACTAAATACATTCTATAGCGGTTCAGTTGTGTTTGGAGTGTTGTTCACTTAAACTGCATTTTATGAGCCCTTTGCCATGTAACTGGGCGACATTTGGTTCTTTGTAGACGTTACATCGGGCCTTTCACATACTGGTTTTCAATAACATAAATAAGATCCAATCAGAATCTGCAATAAAGTATGTATATATTGGAAATTACGGTAGTTTCGTAAAGTACTGGAAGTTCTAATGAAAATGAAATGTAAGTTGTCATCCCCATACTTTCAATATTTTAATACTAATTTGCTTGAATTTTCAGACACAAGTTGGAAATTATTTTCACCGAAATTCTCAAAGTTGATGGAAAAAATATTATCGCCAATGCCTGACGACAGACCAACCATTCACAACGTATTGCGCCATCGTGCGTTCATGAAAAAAAGAAAATGGATGAATTCATGAACGAATATACAAAAATTCTTACTGCTTATCATCAGGAGGGACGAAAGACATCCCGAGTTTTAAAATGGGGCAGTCTCTTTGGAATTTGAGAAAAATTTTGCTAAACTATTACTAATCTCTGTCAAAAATCTTTCGTTCGTCGAAAAGTTCGGTTAAGCATGAGTCACTGGTGGATTGCGCTGCGAAAGCGCGGGCCATCAGTTACTCTTGCTTGAAAAAATAAAATTTCTGATTGGGATGAACATTGCTATAGATTTTTGCTGTTTTCTTCTCCCAGAATAGTTAATTTTCGTAACAAAACAGCTCTGAATGCACAAGTTGTCATTCGAAATATTTTTGTTTAATGTAATATGTCTCTATTCCTTCCCATGAAAACAGGGAACAATAAAAATGTTCACGATATGAGATGATGGTATAGAGAGAATCGAAAATAATTGAATATAGTTTAATTTGTTTGTGATTGTGTGTGCTTTATTTCAAATTCCTAGTTCAAAATATTTATAACGTCACCGAATGAATTTGATTTTTTTCATCCCCACTGCTGAAATGATCACTCGGGTGTTCGTGGTCTCCAAGCATTGTGCGATGAAATTTCAGTGTGTTGAACTACGCGTGCTATTACAATAAATAAAAATATATAAGTGTATTTTAAAAGTTGACGGAAGGCGTGCAAAGTAGTCGTTTCTTACCTGATTGACTTCAATAAGCCGAAATGGTAACAATATTTATTCTAGAAAAAAAACATGCTTCTCTTAAATATCGAGAGAATAGTGTTGGCAATTCTAGGAAAAGTAGTTTATTTTCAAGGTACTTTTTCCCAGTTTCAAGAATGTCGGATCTACCTAGTTCAACCTACACCGAGTTTTCTGTTTGATATTTTACCCAGTAAATTTACTATGTAAAATAGATAAATTCGCCCATTTTACAACTCAGATACTTGGTTGAAAAAACTGGGTATGAAAAACTAGGTAAATGATATTTTATTTATAAAAAATGGTTTCAAAGTAGACAGTATGAAGACTCTAACCTTCAAATCTATTAAAAAAGCGTTAAACGCAGCCTAATGATAGTTTTTTTTTTGGAATTCACTCTGAGCAAGGAATCAACTAATGGCCGCTTAAAGTTACTAAAGGATGTAGTATCAGCAACTGCACTAGGAACGGAAAATATCACAAACTCAAACGTCGTGACAAAGTGCAGCGAGTGATGTCTATCCTGGACGATAGTGAAACCATCCACCACTTCTTTGCCTCTTAAGACACGCAGGAAATACGTTAGGACTATTCTAAGCCCTACCTACAGGGCTTAATTACCTGGTTTTCAATCTAGGTACTACCTAGTTTTGAAAGTGAAAGTAGGTTACCTAGTAATATTTTACATAGATTTGTGGTAAATTTGTTTTACTTTACTTATTTTAAGAAATAACAAGGTTATCATGTTCATCCAATTTTGTTGAGCATGTGTCACTGATGGTTCGCTTCGCTGACGTGCGGGACATATGTGGCTCATGCTTGACAAAATGCTATTCTCCGATTGCGTACAGAGCAAAAAAATGACCCAACACGATTTTCTTACACTTTAGAATAAGATATATAATCTGCACAATTTCGACACCACAAGAATTGAGAAAAAGTAAAGATTTTTGAAAGTAAATTTCGGGCCCCTAAACCAACACTTCGAGGTAAAACAGAATGTTTTAAATTACCGTTCGACCAAAAGATAGAACATCTTTAGTGCGCATACCTAGAAAAATTAGTATTACTAACCGTTTTTATTCCCCACCCAAGTGGATATCAATGACTTTCCAGTGGTCCTTGAATACAATGGTTTACTGCGACTAATTTAAAGTAAAAATCCAGATGGTTGACACTTAACGTTGACTTGAGAGCTCGTAAACATCAGTTGTCGTGGTGAAAACACAAAATTTTGCACTTGTTTTGCAACAGAACATTCTAGATTGAGGTTCTCTGGATTTAGCTTGTGTATTTGTTTACTGAACTGCCATTGCTAGTAATAGTATTTTGAACTTATAGTGCTAAAATTCCACCACGGAATCAGAGGGAACAAGGTGCAGAAGATTATTTTGTCGTAGATCTTGTATCATTATGTTCGTATCTACAAAGGGAAGCTCTAGTTAAATTTTGAGACATACCGCGGGTTAAAAGCGCAATAAAACGGAGTATCCATTCCGTCGACAGGTATTTTCGATGTGAGGAATGATTTTTATTGTCAAATTAATTACGTCATAATGTGCGACGCAGGGGGAAATTTTTGATCAAAATATATAAATTTTACTGGCGAATGAAGAAAATCTTATAAAAAAGACATAGTATATTTCGACACAAGAATCGATACAAATTTCAAAAATTGTCGAGGCCAAATTACGACGTCCTAATGGGCGCCGCAGGCAAGAAATTTGTCTTTTGAAAAAAGCGCTTTCTTGGTACCAATATAAAACTTACCTAATGTCGCGATGGAGGCGCAAAGCACTTAACGCTCAAAAGGCCATAGTGAATTATTTTGGTTGGCGAGGGGGGAGGGTGCACCATGCCCCCCTTACTTCATTGGAGACAACTCCCGAATACCACTTCTAAAAATCGTCAGGGTCAGGGTCAATTTTCTTAGAAGTCCTAGCAAACTTATAGACTACTTTGAGCAAGCTCGAGTAAAAACATTTATCGATTCTAAAAACGTTGCGATTGAAAAATAAATATATTGGCTCAATTTTAACGCGTTTGTGAAATATTCACAATTGAAATATGTTTTCATTGTTACCCAGATAAGGGTGGTCGATTTTAATTTTTTAAAGCGTTTTATCACGAATGAGTTTTTTCATACTGTCTCAGAGCCTGCACTAACTATTTCACCGTGGTGGTAATTTTACCATATTATGATAGTCGGAAGAGCAAGTAAAAGGGTATTTTCTTGGATTCAAACAGTGATAAAAATACGAGATATCGGGCTCTGTTTTATTTCCAAGTTCTGGGTCATCAGTTTACGACTCCATAATATACATCACAGACGCACTCCATCTAAGAACATAAACCATAACGTGATACCTAAGAATTGAGTAAGCATATTTGAAAAATATACGAGGAAATTGCATTTTCAAATAGTGAACTGAAATGCGTGTCACAGAGGCCTGTCAAAATTTGAAATTAACTCTTTCCTGAAATTTTTTTCATGTATAGGCTTCTCTAGCTTACGCCTCGAGTGCCATTAACCTGACCTACTGAACTTCGGGCGGCCTGTCCTATCAGGAAATGCCCAAAATGGTTGCGCGCGCTAATGTAATCATCAATTTTAATTTTGCTCAAAAATATCACAACCTCAAGGCAAATATCTCTCTCCGATTTTGTGTATTATACAGTAGCTGTATACATATTCGTCGATATATTACGTAACATTGAATATACTGTAACCAATAACAAAAGTGTCAAACAATATCCTAAGCCGGAATAGAGCAGGAACACGCAGTATAAATATTGAATCCAAAGTCGTGCTGCGACTTCCTAAAACCCTCATTACCCAATCAGTCAATCAGTTAGAAAAAAAAATTGCCCTTACCTGTTTTGTTAAGTATGAGTCACTGATGGATGGCGCCCCCCAGGCGCGGTCCATCTGTAACTTATGCGCGACAGCGTAAAATTTACGATTGGGTCCTCTTTAGACCACTATATTGAATGTTTCCAGTTCCAATTCACGAAACGTTTTTAGTTATAGTCAAAAGACAACATTATCGTTTACACACGTCATTATCTATTCAACATAAACAATAGGAGAATGTTAAAAGTTGACCCAGGACTTTTGAAATCGAATGTGACAAAAAGATATCTAGATGTCTGAAATTAAACACCATGACAGAGCTAATATCCATGCTGTGAAAAGAAAAGCAAATTCCCTGCGAGTTCCTATATTGCTCAGTCAGTGACTGGAATCACAGGCACAGTGAGCTTCAGCCAATAGGCCTGTGATAGCAAAAGCGACTGCAAGTGATCTTATCCCAATTGTAAGGTACATATGGAATGACTTTCCTTGGACGTTTCCAGCAATATTGGCATGCTTTTCTTATACATGTTTGTATAAATTTGCATCAATTATTGCACAAAATATGCTTTCAATTTACTGGGGGTGCATAAACCTAAAGTCAAATTTTAGCTCTTAGTTTTGCGTCAATTTCCAGTCGAGGATACGAGTGGTTACATCCCCCACCAGCCTCCTTTTTGAAAAAAAAATTAATGCAAATCGCTCAAACTGCACCTTGTTTCCGGATTCTCTTCGGTTTATTTTCAATCCTCCCTGCAAGGTATCTAAGTCCTAGCAAAAAGCATAGACGCATAACGTCAAAATTCGGTAACTTCAACCTTTTTTGTTACAGGGTAAATCACGTTTTGCCCAACAATGAAACTTTCATCGCTTATCAACACGCGGTTCTGTACTGACTGAAAAGGCCGCCAAATAAACATGGAAGCGCCTGTACACAAAAGAGTGAAAAACGTTTCCACTTCTAATAGGGGCGGTCCTGACGTTAACAACGCTCATTCAGACGCACCTGTGCGCGTGGCCGAAGACCTGACAAAAGAGGGTGGTTATGAGACGAGTATCGGGGAGACCACAACAAAAAACGGAATACGAATTACGGACATTACCGGCAACAACTTACAAGCAGCAGTAGATTTCAACAGCGAAGTGAGTAACCAAAATATAGGATGGATTTAATCGAACGCGTTTGTTAAACGCGGAATCGCAGTTCAGTAGTTTAACCCATGCTTGACAAACGTGAATTTTTGATTGATGGATGGTTACGCTAAAAAACAATAATTGTCATCGGAGCTGGAACAACAGAACCTATATTATCAATCTAAAATGGCGTTGCAAATGCCCAGGCATTTCAAATTGCCTATTTGCAAAACATGGGACAGAAAATCAGTAAATAGAAAATTGTTTCAAGCAAACTATAGTATTAAATGCCAAATCCGATGAATTTTTTTTTTCTTACGTTGTATACAAGGATATATTTTTGCATATTTTTTTTGTTAAGCATGGGTCACTGATGAATCACATCGCCGAAAATCGGTCCATCTATGTCTCAAGCTTGACAAAATAATTTTCTGATTGTGAAATACAATACTTCTTTTGGTGAATGAACGAAATTGCTGATTTTTCACCATAATTTGCAGCGAATACCTGAATCGAGTCAAATTTTACAACGTGAAATTTGGCATATAAATCATGATTTCACTGCAAAATAAATCAATTTAAGAAATAATCGAAAATAATAACTTTTATACAGAATTATAGAATATCTAAATGTTGAGATAAGAACATTTCTATAAATTTGGTCAAATTGATTTTTCGTGGTTATGTACAAATAATTTTTTGACAAGTTTGGGTTATATATATATCAATGATGTGCAAAAATTATATTTCGGCAAGTTGCAAGCGCTCTGTTTTGAGTGCTGGTACAATTTTCGTTCCGGGAACTATATAGCTATGGCGTGTTCTGTTTGTCCGTTCATGGATAACTTTCGGAGGCTACTACATACCAGTAGAGCGAAATGATTTGCGACCCAAATCCTTGTAAAAGGAAGCTTTGGCCCTGAATTTTTGTTTGTATTTGTTTGATATTTAATCAAGATTAGGATGACATACATATAATCATGTTGTACATTAATTCAACGTGTAAGACCAGATGTTGGCGATTCAATCCTATTTTATTTGCTCTAAATATTAAAATTTTTTGTATAAAATGTATGTATCCTGTGAATGGTTAGGCTTTGGAAGTATTTACCTTTTTGCGAGAATAACTACTTGAAGTTACCAATAATATTTCCATTGGCGGTGAAAGGTGTAAAATAATCTTGTGATGTTCTGTTGAAAAATACACCATTTCCGGGGTATAAACGATAAGAACGCATATATTAAATGCGATTGCGCGCGAAAATTCAGAATATTTCGAAGACAAGTTGTTGTTAAAACGCAAAATCTTGGGGATGGAATGTTCCTCATCCTGGGTAGGAGTATGATCCCCACACTCCCCTCGCATCCTCCACCACTTTGAAAACTTGACCAACTTGTCAGTAAAGAGAACAGTAAAGTGAATGTCTTTTCCAATAACACCAACCCTGCTTGTGTGGAAGTGGCCACCGATATTGAGCCTTGCTCTGGTTGATCCAATTGCAATACTCGACACTTCGTACTCGATGGATTCCCTTTATTTCACCTAAATAGAATAAGCAAGTGAATCGCACCCATTTGCAGTGTGTATATTCAGCGTTTACACAACCCCAGTCAGATAATATCAACACAAATATGTTTTGTCGAGTATGAGTTACTGCTGGATCGCGCCTCTGAGGCACGGTCCATCTTTGGCTCATGCTTGACAAAATAAAATTTCTGGTTTGAACAGGCCAATGATAATTCTGTGAATGATTCAGGATCCCTAATTAAGGATTTTTACCGTATGGCATTGTCACATCAAGTATGAGCCAATCGTGAATGAATTTAATTAAGCGCGGTTCATCTGTAACTCATACCGCTTGGCACAATATCCGGGATGAACCTATAGGAAATACAAGAAAAACGGAGTGAATTTACGAATGACGTTGACTCGAAAAAAATTCAGGCGAAGCATATTTTTTCAATTGTGTGTCATTGAGGCATCAGACGTCGCCGTGCTAAATTCTATCTCACAAACCTTCTTGAATATTTTCCTACGTCTCGAATAAGCATTAACGATGTTTCCTTAAAAGCAAAATAGAAGTGGTCGATGGTTTAATTATGGCCAGCAGGGCAGTTACCACACACCGCATATTAATATAGTGAGTGGTTAATTCCGCTTTGGGATATTTTCCCGTTACTTTTGTGGAAGCTGTTTGCTATTCTATATATTTATTTATATATATCAGGAGCCATTAGTTGGTTTTAGGTACCGTTTTTAACCCTGCATTTAGTTGAGAACAAAAAAGAAAAATCAATAATTATAACGCATGGTTTCGGACACCAATAAGAATAAATAATGGTACCTAGTACGGTACATAATCAAATCTCCTCGTTTATCTTTTCTGTGTTTACTTGGCATATGGTTTGCGTGACATATCGAGTGCTCAAAAAATTCGTGAAAGTCGTAAGGTAAACTATCGTAGGCCTTATATTCATCTTAATCCTTATATTAATCTTAATCCAATCAGAATATTTGTTTTGTCAAGCATGAACCACAGATGGAACGCACCTTCTTCGAGGCGCGATCCATCAGTGACTCATACTTAACAAAACTGAGTTAGAGTGACTTTTTCTGAGTAGGTAAAAATGCTGATTTGCGTCTTCTAGGAGTCACATTGAAATCAGATCAAATATAACGATTTTTTATTGAAATTCACTCCGAGCAAGACCGGAAGCAGTGCCAAATAGCAACTAACGGGCACTTGCGAGCAGAGAGCTACTAAAAGATGTAGTACTGCACTCTAAGCGGAAAACAATTTAAACGCAATCTAACGGAACTGAACCGCTAAGGTAAAGTGCAGTAAGTGGTATGTGCTCTGGGCGATGGTAATACCATCTACCACTTCCTAAAAAAGTTGAATACCTAGAGTATTCCACTCAGAAAAGACACCAATCAAAAAGTATTTTGTTAAGCACGATAAAATAAAATTTCTGATTTGGGAGTAGCTAAAGATGGTATAAGTATTGTACATGTACTGAGAGGAAGAAAAGAAACATACGAGTACTTTTATACTGCCAAAGAAGGGTAGCAAATTTTATCCAAAATCTCTAAAATTGACTTTGTGTGTCCCATACCCGTCAAAAATCCCGTCAACAAGGCCGATTAGGAAATTTGCGAATACCGCAAGTACCGATAAATATACTGTACTTAGGTGACAGTGTGCCCTCTAATTAAGCGCACCGAGAATTTTTAATCATTAATTTCTAAATGAAGATGGATAATCTGTACGACCTTGTGGAGCTGATTCAGATAGTCTATCTCCAGAGCAAATGTAGACGTGTGCGCAGTTTTCGATGTTGACTCAAAATTGTTTTTTGTGATGCCCATGCTTGTCATGTAACCATTTATCTCAACCATATCTGTTTGATTAAAAATAATAGGATTACTAAAAGCTAATAGAAGCAATGACACGCTTTAAAACATAAATCGTCTCATAGTCGAGAGTTTTTTATCAAGTTTTGTGGGTCATGAGTCACTACCAATGCTTCCCAGATGAGATTCATCAATGACTCATACTTTACAAACAAATATTATTGATTGTGTTTTAGATTTTTATGTTCACTATGTTGGTTAGAGCAGGACAATTCAGTTTGGGCAGTTCGGTGATTTGAATCGATTCCGAATCAAAGATTTTTCGAATCATTCGTGAATCGATCTTAGGAACAAAATAATTGGGAAAAAAAATGGAATTATAATATTTTCCACGATTAAATTATTTATGTGAAATTAACGATTCGATCCCATTCGAAAAAATGTGCGAATTAAATTTGAATGATTCGGGTTAGTCCAGCTGTAATTACCGCATCTTTCTCAATGTTCATATTAAATTCACGCTATTTGCGAATCATAAAACTTGTTTATCCATTTCAGGAGATTGTGGAATAAGCTTTGAAATGTGGATTGGAGTTGTTAATTTTCAATATTGTGACGTATTTTTAATTAAGTGATACTTTTTGACCACAGAGCACTTTGTTTACCCATACGAGGCTATCTGACAATTTGACAAACAACCAAATGAGATTTTAACTGATAGACCAGTTTTAACTGATAGATCAGCGCCATAACACACATTATGGAGTGGTATAAAATATTGTAACTTTGTATTAAATTAGAAATATTACACTCGTTGAAAGGCTCTTCTATATAATATTAGTCTGCACGGGTTTTAGAATAGTGCTAACAATTTCCTGCGTGTCGTAAGAGGTGACTGAAAGGAAGCAAAGAAGTGGTAGATCACCGTGGCAGATACCGCTCACTGTGCTATACCATGGCGGTTCAATTATGTTTTCCGTTTAGAGTGAAGTTGCCGGTTCTACATCTTCTGCTAGCTCTTCGCTATTAAGTGGCAGGCAGTAGGTTCCGTCTAGGTACAGCTTCCGGCCTTGCTCAGAATGAATTTTAATAAAAAAATCTTCTTATTGGCATGGTACTTTGAAGGATCATGCCTTATCAGAGAAAGATTTCGTCTAAACATGCTGAAGCGCGACCATCTGTGTCTCATACTTAACGAAGTAATATTACTGATAGGGCGCCTTTATAAGACCATGGGTTTTGTTTAACAAAATTAAAATTTTGATTTAGAGATCGTTGCATTAATATTAAAGTGATGAGTGTTGGAACGCCAGATATTCAATTCGAATAAACCCATGAATAGGGAGAATTACCTCTTCATATATAAAAAGCTAACCCGTTAATGTATTATATTTAATTAATTTACTTATGAGTGTACAGAACACTTGACCGAATTATCACTTCATTCAATATTGTCACAACCAAACACAAGGTCGCTTGGCTGGTTGTTATTTAGCAATAGTCGGTATATATTAAAAACCTCGACGACGAAAATTATTGACTAAGGATTTGCTTGTGTTAGAAATAAGGTGAAATTTAGAATATGACCGTTTTATCGCGAAGTACGATTTGACAGATTTTTAATTTTATATTGAATAGGAGGGAAAGTCACTGTCTTCGCTATTCCTTTCCATGGATCGATTCGAGTCGAAGCTCAAATTATTTGAAACCAGTCGTAAAAACAAAAGCTTGTTGTTGGGGTTATCATATTTCAATGATAAAAGTTAGAGCAAATTTATTTTATATCCTGAATGATGAAGCGTAAAATGCTGGCACAATGCATATATACAAACATTAGTGAACTCATAGATATATATTTATTGATTTTTTTAATAGGGATAAATTGGGCTAAAATGCGGAATATTTTCTATCTATGTGGAATTAGTGATTCGATTCGAAAAAATTATTCGAATCATATCCGAATTATCAATGATTACAGTTTTGTCTCTAGACCCAAAGACGGGATCCGTTGTATATTATTATTTCAAAATATATTTCCCAGCTTTAGGTGAGGTATCACTTATTTGCTAACCTAAAAGGTTTTGTACTTGTACCGTATTATGAACTTGTAAAGTACAAATTTTGCAGTTAAACATGTAAAATAACGTGTTTGACTTATTTGTACACACAACGCCATAATATTTCTTTTGAGGAAAACCTTCGTTAAGCATTTATGAGATTCAGTTGAGTTATCTCGTTTGCCAGATGGATGAGTTTCGTTATCGGTAGCTTGATTTTAAAGTTTAGAGATGTTGATTTCTCTTTCTATTACTGTGCCAATAAATTATGGTGGATTGTAATTCTTTTTCTCCCACCTCAAACTCAAAGCATAATTTCGTCGGCGTTGAGTATGACCGGCGCGGATATCAATGACTCGTGTTTGACAAAAGAATTTTTTTGGATTGGTGCAGTCGCGTATTCAGCGCCTTGAAAAGGGGGTCGGGGCGAATTTTGCGGTCAAATTATACTTCACAATGAGCGCCGCAGTGAGAAAACTTCTCTAAGTAATAGCGTTGTTTTTGTATATTGCGGTGAAACTCCCAGAAATTTGCGCCTCAGGATCAAACTTTCGAAAATGTGCAATGTCAGAGCTTAAAATTGGCGAAGCAAATGAAATGGATCTTTTTTTCACTTTTTGAAGTACTTACAAAGCCATTCTTATTTTTCGTCAACGAGAGGGGAGGGGCCAGGGCATCATACCTTCTTTAAATACGCTGGTGGTCGGTCGTATATATATTTTTACGCAAAAACATAGCGCTGGTAAATTTTTTACTACTTTTCCACAGACCGAACTGTATTATATTTTTATGTTGCATATGTATAAATTCAAACTCTTTTTCTCTTTTTCTTTTAGAATTGCGAAGAGGTTCATAAATTAAACCCAATCCTGAAATCTGGCAACCACGACAAAGAAGTGCATAGTATATTCGACCTGAATACAAGTAGCCAATCGCAGAAAACAGTGACCTTCCCCAAAATTCTAACAGTTTTCGCCAGGGAATCTGACAAACATTTCATTGAGAAAGAGGCAAAAGACTGCATTTTACCTTCTATATTGGAAGGGAGTCACGGTGAAGTTGATAAAATCAAGAGTACTGGTGAAAAAGAGGTTGCCAAGATAGCCAAGAAAAACAGGAAAGATCTATTTGACTTCCGTGCACTTGAAACTCAGCAAATTGCGCGTAAAAAGCAAATAAAGCGTCTAAAAAAACAAGGGTATTGTGTTGGACACGAATCCCATGTAAATTCCAGATTTGTTACACGTCCCTACGAAGGATCTTGTGACGATATTACTCGAATAAAAAATATTTCGCCAAAAGTTTCTCCCAAAGGCAGCAATTCTAATTCACCTCGCATAGAACACCGACAATACGTTACTACAAACAACGATATAGCGGACGAAGCCACACTGGCTAAAATTGAGACAGCATTCAACGAGTGGAATGCGAGAAAATTGAGAGAAGAGCAGGATCTCTGGTACAGAGATAGAAAACGCAGTTCTTCTCATTCTCCTACTCGCACAACATCACCCAGCAGAATACGCAATGAATCATCAAATGGAAAGAATTTTTTAAATCATCGTGGAAATCTTAGACACCGACAGTTGACAAGAACAGGTTAGTATTTTAAACTTTCATGTTGCGGAGTCCTGTTATTAACAAAATATGTGAATATATCTTTAGAAAATAGAAATTGCCGTCAATACGAAATCAATACAATTTTACCCCTATGAAAGAAATTACGACAACATTGTGCAATACTACACTGTAACAAAATCATTGGCCTTTGACAGTATTGAGAAAAATCAAAATTGACTTTATTGGCCAAATATGGGGTGTTGGATGGAACTCCTCGCGAAGGTGCGGCCATCAACAGGCCATAATTGGCATAACTCTCATCGACGTGGTGTTTTTCAACTTTGGAAACATGCAATTACTGCAAATGACCAATAAATTTACTGTACTTCTGTTACAGTGTAATTATCATATAATGTGGCGAAGTGAAGCGAAGGTAATATTCATTTGTAATAATCATGCATATCCAAACTTTGAAACTGTCTTGCGATTAAGAATAACGTCAAATGCGTTCATCAACAGCCCATAATCGGCTGGAAAATGCCAAGTATGCGTGTTTATATCAGTATTTCTAAGCAAAATTACTGTCAAAGAGCAATGATTTTTACTACGTGTTTTTGATACAGTGTAATTTTATTCAGTCGATCTTACCGTCTCAATGTGCGTGATGGATAAAATCAGAATATGGCACTACCAAATATTTTCAATAAGTATTTCTGGAATAATTTTTTCCATTTGGTTGGTTACTCAATTTTTTTTTTGTACCAGGCGTGGTTAAAAATCAAATATCGTTCGAATTCATAATCGAATCGAATAATTTTCACAAATAGAATCGAATATTGGAATGAACAGTGCTATAATAAACAAGCAAAAGCAGCTATCCAAAAATATTAAATACGATAAAATTCACATTTATTCTAGTGAGATTCTGGTTATTTCGTATCATTGAAAATATCGAATCGAATATTTTAATGGTTCGCGAATCGCGAATCGCGAATCGAATTACGACGTATAGTGGGGGTTAGAATGTACAATACATTTCTAAGCCCTAATGCGTGTCATAATTTTGTTGGGAATACATTTTTGAAGATGAGGAGACTACAATTAATTTAACAAAAATAATTAATTTTATTCATGGTCTATTGGAAAATAAACACCCATCTTTTCAATAAATAAGGGTTGCTGACAGAGATATTGGATATAGGATATGATATGAAAATAAGTCACTTTTATTTCATAAATTTGGACAAAATCAACAGAAGAAATCGTATTTCTCTCCAAAATTCACCTAGTTTCATGGAATGAAGGAAATTGTACTATAATCAAAATTGTCTAGATTTTGTAATTTATATTTTTCTTCAAAAAAGTTAGAATGCAATTTTTCATAAAAATTATGGCTAAATTTAGAATGTATTCGACATTTCATATTCGAAATTATTTTTTCAGAATGTATTCGAAATAGTAAAATATTTTGCTGATGATCGGCTCCTCGAAAACTTCGATTCTTATTGTCAAAAAACGTTGATTCCAGCGTATTTTTCACAGCAAATGCCTTGAAAGCCAGCGACGAGGGCCAGTCATATACACGTATTGCTTTCAGGTTTAAGAAACTCATCAGGTGGAATAACATACAGGGCAATTGCATCTCCAGCTTGTTCCAGAAGAAGTTTGGACAGAACATTCTCACCGCGAGCAACATCTACAAAGACGACAGTAAGAACTACAATCACGCCATTGCAATCTCCCCAACTTCCACAAAGACATTCTGGTACTGTTCCCAGCCCCTTGACAAGGTCTGATCAAGGTCGCCGGTTGGCAAACAGTCTTTCCCGGAATAGGCAACTGGTTGAAATTGGAGAACGCTTTTCAACATCGCTACCAGCATTGGATTTACACACTCGAAGCAAAGAACTAATTGAAATGGAGCATAAGGGTCATCGACCGCGAACCTCGAGTTTGAACAAACCCCGACCACCATCGACTGGAAAATCTCCAATGACTACGAGAAAAAAGACTTCAAAAATCAAGGGCGAAAGCAAACAGGGAAAAAATCCTAAAGATAAGGATGGCGATAAAAAGAAGGTAATCCCAAACAGAAATTTCATTTTGTCAAGCATGAGTCGCATATGGACCGCGACCATACTTTACAAAAAAGATTAGGCAGTCTTCATCTTTTTGTCTTTCTCGATTCGTTCAATATCAAATGCCCCCGGAGCACGTGATATCGTAGTCGAAGGAGTCGCCCAAACCCTTTCGATGTTCTACGTGGAACATTGAAACATGTTTCGAAATTTGTCAACTTTATTAAACAATGACTAGTCATGATAATATTTGAACTATATCTCCTCAAGTGTTCTTAGTCAGCATTAACCGCCACAATTAACACTCCGATTTTCAATATATTATTTTCTCCTCTTTCGTGATAATAATGAACCAACACAGAGCCAGCCGTTGTAGATTTGGGGCTTTGCAAAAGTAAATTTTGATGAATAGAAATAAAAGAATCACCAAATTCGGAAGATTTGCAGCTTCGCACCAGTTGTTTACAGAGTAAAATGTCATCCGGGAAAACTAACGTGATCGCAAACCCACCTCTCATGCGTGTCTAGAGAATAAATAAGGCGACGACGCCGCAGTGCTATGTCGTCTATCTCCGTTACTCCGTATATCTGAACTTCAATCAGTTAATTAAATACTCTATTAATGTGTTTTTCTTTGTAGCTTCATTTTACGATATTGATACTTTCATTTGACTGTTGAAATTATACAAATGCAAGATTTTCTGTTCCACCCATGCTGGATTTTGACCTTAGCTAAATTATACATCCTGTTTTATGTTGCGTTTGTGACCAACTGCTAAGGCGACTCGAGAACAAATGAATAATAGAATGTTTCCAGCGCTGACAGATGACTGATTTGACATACAAAATGCATAAAATCGCGAGGCATCACGAGACACAAGATAAAATGAAAGCTTTGCTCTAACCAGATTGAAATATTTTGTGCGTATGTTTTTGTTAAATTTGAGAATGGGTATTCATTGGTCGACCAGTGTTTGCTAAAATGTAACGGTAAATTTCCTCTGTTTTCAGACTGCATCGCCCGCTTCCACGAGAAGAGTAATGTTGAACACTGCCCTACCGACAGCTTCACCCACATTTCAAAGAGCGATGAAAGGAATGGACTTACCTGAAAAAGACTATTCCGAGATATTCATGCGCAACAGACGAGATAGCATTTTGCAAAGTTATACCATACCTGAGAATGCCTTCAATAGTTTCAGAGATGACCTCGAACTCGACATAACTGAGTCTAGCAGCAATGCATTGGAAGAAATGACCAATAAATTTCGAGACGATTTCAAGGAGTATAAAGACGGTTGGAACCCAAAAACAGCAGCACGAGAAAGAAAATCTATTTTGAAAAAACGCAGGCAGTCGGTGGATGATATGGAAATCAGCACAAGAAAAAACTTAGCAAAATATCTAGAATCCAAACTAGATATAAGCGGAGGAGGGAAACTACCGACAAAAAACTTGAGCTTCACATGACGAAAACTTGCTTATGGAAAGAAGCACAAGAAAAAACTTAGCAAAATATCTAGACTTCAAACTTGATATAAGCGGAGGTGAGAAACTACCGACAAAAAACTTGAGCTTCTCATGACGAAAATTTGCCTCAGATCCACCTTCCAATGCATTGCTGATACAAGTGGCAGCATTCAATTATTGGTTCTTGGCTTGGCTCACAAGTAGAGTTAAGCTAAAATTCGAATCTGATTCGTATATTTTTTTCGAATCGAATCACTAATTTCTTATGATTAAAAATATGCTATTTTTACTATTACAAATCTTGACGCCATTCTGAAATCAAGGAATTTATAGCCTCGATCACTAATATTAGCATAAACAGACTTATTTTCATAAAATTTGTCAAGTCGTTTTGAAATTTTCTTAATGAAAAAAATCTGGCATATCATTTATAAGTGTCACTTTAAGGATCTCAAAATGTGCCGATACCTATCGACTTTACCTGTTTATTATTTGACAGTACCGGTTTCCTCCTATCTTCGGATAATTCTTGACTATGAACAATTCTATTTTCACGCTTTTGCATTATGCGTATAATTTCATTGAATAAAAAAAATTTAAGCACAATGCGAATGGAGTTTCACATTAAAACGTCTTTTATAAATGAACAGAGGGGGAATTTATATGCGTACGTGAATATTAGGCGATAGCAGAACTGAATTACTTTAGTACGTAGTGTTGCAATTGGTATCCGCCCTGATAAACACTAAGATGATCTACAACTATTTTCTTCCCCGCATCTAATGCTAGGAAACCCGGTTTCATTTCAAGAACATGATACATCATTAATACACCTAAAGCCAGGAAACTAAGAAATCAATTTTGCCTAAATTCCATGACTGGAATCAGTCATCAAACGACCTTTTAGAAAAAAAATTGGTACGAGCATAATACTTTATCTAGCTTTCTTTACCCCAGTTCGCTAACCAGGCATACTTGGTAAGTTTTTCAGGTAAACTTGTCCACCTTACCTAATACATTAAATTGCTACAAAGTTGAGTTGATGTTAGATATTGAGGAAGAAATCCTAACAATCATACGCTAATAAAAGTTTACCAAGCTCGGTGACGCATTGGAATTACATCTAAAACGGAACAACGCAAGGCTGTGGTTCAGCATCTTTTCAAAGTTTTACCTAAAAGTTTTTAATACTACTGAAAAAGCAATTTGGCAAATTATTTTAGTCGGCGTGTCGCTAGCGCAATGTTCACCTGGAACGGACGATCGCAAAATATAATCTGTCATCAATTGTGAAAATGTCAGAAATTTTATTTTTCCAAGCTTGCGCCACTAAACAACCGCACCTTGGCGGCGCGATCTCTCAGTACCTCATGTTCGACAAAACATGTTTCTAATATAGAATATTTCTGACTGGTCATATATACAAAATATAGTTGTGACTGAGTGCACTCAACCGAACAATCTACAGTAACTATTATTCTTCCATTACCAGTTTACTCATGTACTTGCAACCAATCGTTAAAAAAAAAACTTTTTACAGAACTGCAGCGAACAATTTACAACTGCGATTTAATTGCTTTTAAACGAGCAGGATTTGCTATGGTATTTTTGGAATTGGGGTAACTCGGATTGATGCCGAGTAGAGGTACAAAATCGGCACTCTCCACTAGTCAAGATCCTCGTGGTTGAAATCTTTCCTCTGTCGCTGATAAAAAAACGCTACCGGATATCACGGGAGGTTGAAACCAATCAATATAAATAAACCAGGACTCGTTGTCACAGAATTTATATCCTTAATTTAGATATATATCCCTTTCTATGAATTCTTTAGAATGAATTGGGGTGGAGCGAATTAAGAGTTTAGTTAGTCATCACAGAGCATTGCTGTTGAAGCCCTGTTCCGCATCTTTGAAAGAAGACATAGCTTTAGCATCGAAAGATCTGGGGATTATAGGAACCACTTAGTTTGTTGGAAAGTGGCTGATTTACAAGTCTTTGTCACCAAAACATTAGTGATTTCAACAAACGAAAACTCATTTTTTATCTTTACGACGAAAACGACAATACCGCTCAAAAAAACAATTGCGTCTCAAAGCAATTCCTTACTGCCCCAATCGAGCCCTTAAGAATTTTCCTAACGCATTTCCCGAGTGTCGTAAGAAGCGACTGAAAGGAATTATATCAGTGAAACAGGTTTTTCAACTACAACTTTTTTGGTATGAAACTGTCAATTTTCAACCGCCGCTGATGCTATATAGTCTTATCATAAGATTTAAAAATTCATTGATGTTACCTTGACCCATTTCGATAATACTGTACATTTTCAGCAAGCAATTCAAAGCATACAGTCAACTGTGCGACGATATCCTGATGAAAGACAGTGAATAGCCAAGATTCGCTGCTACCAACTGGACAGAGTGAGCAGTTCACAAAGCATATCGCTGACGAATCGTGACCAGAGACAATAAACGGCCAGGACTCACTATTCCCAAAGAGACAGCAAAAAGCGAAACCCCCCATTACAGAGATCGAGACCAGACGGTGTTCATAATGCAATCGGTAACACGCACGGTGTCTAGCATAAACAACCGCTGGTGTCTAGCATAAACAACCGCTATCAAAACGTGATCGTGATGAACGATGTCAAATCCGGTAAGGGTGAACGATGTCAAATCCTGTAAGGGTGAACGATGTCAAAGCCTGTAAGGGTGCCTCATTGTTTGTGAAATTTGGCAATCAAAACATTTTGCAACATGTGAAATCAAATAAAATTATAACTATGAAATAACCTGCTACTTGGACGATGTGAAAATATTACAAAATTGTATACTGGAGACCCGAAATAAAATATACAGCAACTAAGTTTCGGCGTTTTCCCAATTAAATCTTATTTTTTCAACCATGAGCCATAGATGGACCGCCCACAACATTACCACCAAGCAATATTCAATCATGTACTGTGATCCCAATCATGAATTACTCAATCCACAACAAACTTGAGATTCAAAGAGCCAAGGGGAAGCAAAAGCATAATTATATATTAATTATAAATTCAATATGCAGAAGAGGTACTCGGAAGTTCTGTAGAACTAAGTACCTTCACACACTCACAGCTTAAATCAGAAATGGTAAATTTTTATCACAAAACAAAAAGACACTCTTCTATAAAAGTTCCTAGAATCAACAATTCTTTTTCAGACACAACGGTCCCACATTATCTCCAGTGTCTTTGTTATGTTGAGTGTGAGATCCATCACAATATGGAAACTATAAAGATTAAGAAAGTGTTATTTAAGTTATATTCTTTGAACAGGTTTTGTCGGGTTTCTTAAATCTATCATAAAAAAAGAAAAATTAACCACTGTACTGAAGTGCAGTGAGTTATAGTTGGCTCTGCAGGTTACGAATGTTTTTTTTTTCGAATCGTATCCCTGATAAAATATTTTCGAATTGGATCTTTTTGAATATGATTCCATTTAAAAACCTCATTCGCAAACATTTTAAGATAAAAGTTCACAACCTTTTCGTCACATGCTACGGCATGTAAGAAATATGCTATGACAATGTTCACAATATATACTTAAAGACTTGATTCAACTACTGTACTTATATTTCACAACATATACCTGAAAGACTCGCCTATATTTTACTAATTCTGAATATTACTCGTGAAATGATTTCGAAAAGTTTCGAAATACAAACACAAGATTGGCAAAATGCCAGCTACTGTGCAACTCGAAACCGGAACAGACAAAATTCATCAAAGATCGAATATCAATGTTTAAAATGACTCTTAAGCATGTGACATTAACGGATATAAAATTCAGCCAATGCTGCAATCACATGTTTGATTCATTCAAATGAAAAGATATGGATGCTTCGTCACCCAGAGTGGAAGAATCTTGGTTTCTTCGGTTGTCCAAAATGTTGGGGTCATTTTTTAAGTAACCAAAAACCTTCAAAAATATAAACACTATAATTTCCTAGGAGTATTGATGATTTCAAAACTGTTTGATTGAATGCTACAGGACACCCAAAAAAGGGCATTTTTATTTCAATCTTACAGCAAGAGATATATCATAAACTGTCTAATGCTTTAGTCAAGTTTTTGAAGTGGAAAGTTTCTTGCAGGCTGCAGTTGTATCCATATATCAAAGTTGTACTGACCTTTTTCGACCTCCAGCATCTGCAATATGCTGCTTTTTCACCTAATGATTCAATATCGACAATTTCAACCACTTTTGGACAATCTTTTTGAATAGAAAGATTTATAACAGAATCTTCTGTTGAACCAGATTTTTTCTTTTTATATTCATCTATGTATGGTTTTGTTGCATAATAACCCACTGCGCCCACAGCACCAGTGAAGAAAATGAGATGTAACCAGTCTTTCACTGAAAAATAAATCTTCGTTAGTGAAAGGTAAGAAAAATAATGTTTTTCTTTGAATGACCAAAATGTTAATTGATGCCATTTTCTTTGGATAGGCATGAAAGCTTTAAAGAGACAAAGCAAAGCAGGGGGTATATTACAAAAAAATCTTTCCCACTTCCTTCTTATTGAACCATTTTCATTTCGGTGTCAGGGTCAAAGACTAGCTGATAACCTACCACTCTGGTATAGTGTGTTTTAAGATCATCAAACATCGTATGAGAAAAAGCATACATTTTGGGGTTTAACTGTATATGTTCATACTTTCGTTTCAGAAAATTCAATACTTAAATGATAACCACCAGCTAAAGAGAAATAGATTTAAGCAATCTGCTAGCTCATAATAATTAAATAATAGTCAATAAAATCATTAAATAATTTTTTTCTGCAAACGCTGCTCACAGCTTATTTAACCAAACCTTAGGTCAAGCGAGCACCCCACCCTACAATTTTTATTTAGAAAATTTCCTCAGAGAAAGGTTGCCAAAGCCATGTCACACATGAAAGTCTCCTGAAACCTCTAGTGTGGAAACTGCAAAAAACTACAGCCAGAATAAAAACTGAAAAATCGTTCCCAACATTTATTGAGGCGAGTTTCGATCAGGGAATATGTGTCAGGGAACTAATTATCTGCATAATTCCTAAAAAATTAGGCCAGAGTCATTCCGCTATCTCAAATTGTTACATTTTCGCAGAGAAGAAAGCATGTATGAATTTAGCATTGGTAATATAGTTCGACATAATTCATATCAAAATATCTGTAAGCACAAACAACAATACTGAATATTTGAGGCCAAATACACAAAGAGCAGAAGTTCTGATTTAAACTATGAATATAAAATAGTAAAACCATTTTATACAATATAGAAGCACTAAATATCGAACATCTTTGCATTATATTGGCTTTCAGGACTAACCTGATAAATCTAGAAAGCCACCAAGTGTTCGAGGAATCGGGACACCTTCCAGATACGTAGGTACTTTGTCCCTCACCAATGAGGATAATAGATGAATCATTGCAAAGATATACAGCAATATTAAGTTTGCCTAGATGCAGTCACAGAAGTATGTACAAATTTAGTTGCGCTGAATCAACCTGCCTGGTTGCGCTTCAGAAAAAAAACTTTTTGTAATAAGGTTGTTGAGCCGATATGCATCCATAGCACAACTGCAGTTTAATTAACTTGAATCTTAGGTTAAGATGTTATATTATAGCAGTAGCGGGTGCATAGGGAAAATCTTTGAGCTACGCATTTCTGATCGTTGTGATGTAGGGTTGAATCCTCTGAGGGATGATGAATAAGTGCGAGACTTCTGCTGGATGCCTCTGTTGTACAGTGTGCACACTCTGCACTGGTACACATAAGCAATCTTTACGGCTTCCTCCACCAACCATGTCAATACACAGTAAAAAATCAGAACTGGTCAAGCCAAAAACCTTTACCCGATTCAGAAATCTGAACTGGTGTTTGCACGAGAGGTACCGTACGTAGTCTGGTAGTGGTTTGCCTAACCCTACCTACCATATTAAAAAATGATATCACAGACTCAGTTCACTGGCAGCAGAACCGGTGAAGGGTGGGGAGTGTGCAAAATAACAATTGGTTGCAAAAATTTACTATAATAATTTTATGGTTCTCCCGGATTTCACAATTTATCTAAATCCCATTTTTTCAAATGAAACGAAATTCATATCCTCTTATAAGTTATCACTAAAACGCCGGAGCATTTATGGAATTTCCATGAAAATCTCACAAATCTTCTCTCAGTTCTAGATCGTTGCAGAAATTGCCGAAAGCAGCGCAACAAGTTTCCTAAACCTTTTCTGCTCTGTACTGCTATCCAACAACTAAAATTTGAATTCGCCAAGCTGCAAGAGAGATATTTTCCATCCCATTTCTAACTTCGCATGTGTTCTCCTCTCAGTTCTAGATCTGAGATCGTCGCAGAAATTGCTGAAGGCTGCAGCACAACGAGCAACGAGTTTCATAAGCCTTTTCTGCTCTGTACTGCTATTCAACAACTAAAGTTTCAAATTCGCCAAGGGAGATATTTTCCGTCCCATTTTCGAACGGATAGAAGGATAGGATTATCGTTTTTATCCTGCAAGAAACGAAAGCTGAATATACAGCTCAATCATATGGCGAATCGCGGCCTCTCGTGCCGACATCAGTTCCGAATCGCGGGCAAAGGTTTTGGCTTAACATTTTCTCATTGTTCCTGTGCATGGACAAATTTGGTAAAGGGGTGAGGGTCCCAACAGACCTCTCACATATAATCATCCCTGACTGGGTTCGAACCCAGGACGCTAATGATGAGTAGCTCGAAGCGTATTTCTATAGCCTTCACCGACTGAGCTAACCGCGTTTTTAAAAAAATGAAGTAACTAAATGTACAAAAGTACAAATGTAGATTCAGCAAAATGTGCTAATGGTGATTTACGAACGGAGATTTAGCAAATATTTAGTAAATATGCATTTCTGCAACTGGAATTACATATTTATTTTAAATATCCAAGATTGAGAAGGGGCAACATTGACAGTGTTTGCAAAGTTTTAAATCAAGTGTGCAAGTGCTATTTTGAAACCAACAACATTGACAAACCAACAACCAACGAAAATTGACATGTTTTTCCAAAAACGTTTGCCGCCCTCACTCAAACAGGAGCTTAGGGAAGCTTCAGTTGAGTTCATTTCAATGGGTAAGTTCTCTTAGCGATCTGGTAAAGGCGATTGATGGCTTGCTGGAACTTTTCAATGTACGTGATGGCCCATGTTCGAAAAGGCTCTGCAAACTTTTCAATGTAAGATAGAAATAACATTGACCTGCATAAAGGAATGATTATGCCCACGAGATTCATGTCTTATCAAAGAAGTGACTTATAAAAAGCAATCACTCACTATGAAATAAAGCATCACTCACTACTATGAAATAACAACCGATATGTGGTCGGATGTTCAATTGAGACATTTTATGACCGTTACTCTGCATTATACCAGTGTTGGGAACGAGTCAATAAACACACGAGTTGTGAGTCATGTCTTACCAAAATTCAAACAGAGTCTCGAGTAAAGTCGAGTCAGGAGTCGATTTCTAAATCTATTACATAGCAAATAACAGATTAATTTGCCTCTTCCTTACTTTATATGTCCAGACTTCATTTTTATCCTGCGGGAAAGGAAAGCCGAGAGTTATGCTCACGAGATTCGGTGAGTCACTAATCAAAGAAGTTTGACAAAGCATGCAGATAATGTGAAGGCATGTCTTATCAGTGACCTAAAAAAGCAATCACTCACTATGAAATAATCAGAGTAATAACCGATATGTGGTCGGATGTTCAATTGAGACATTTTATGACCGTTACTCTGCATTATACCAGTGTTGGGAACGAGTCAATAAACACACGAGTTGTGAGTCATGTCTAAGTCTTACCAAAATTCAAACAGAGTCTCGAGTAAAGTCGAGTCAGGAGTCAATTTCTAAATCTATTACATAGCAAATAACAGATTAATTTGCCTCTCCTTACTTTATAAGTCCAGACTTAGAATCACCATATGATTAATATTGGGTAAATGAACACGTATTTCACAGCGGGATACAATGAGCGCTTCATATCCTTCTGGTTGGCGCGTTTTTTCTTTAATGAACCACGCAACGCAGACAACCTGATTTTTCAAAAGGTGATTGCAGACTCGGGTTAATTTTTGATCAAGTCTGCATTTTGTCGAGATCGAGTAGCGTGTAAGGCATCTGGAAGATCAAGTTCCCATGATTCATCGGGGAGTTTTCGATCCTTCAACATTAACTTATTAGCCTTGATTTTCACGCTCACATTGAGAATTACCAGTCGGATGGTAGGGGGTGGTTCGACTACTAGCTACACATCTCGACGTCAAGTATTCTTTCAGCTCTCGGGACATGTAGGAAGATCCTCTGTCGCTATGTATGGAATTTAGCAACCCAAACAAGCCGAATAATTTCATCAAGCAATCGATAGCAGAAGTGGTCATATTTTTGCAAGGGAAAGCAAACGAAAATCTGCTATATTCATCAACCACAATAAACAAGTGAGGAGTACGGCCTTTTACCGGACACTTGGAATCTATGCTAACTCTTTCCCAGGGACGGGTGGCTTTAAACAAATTTTGATCAGGCTATTGATAAAATCGAGGTATCAGCTCAGCGCATATTTGACAGGATTTACAAACTCTTCTTACGTCTTCGACAGAATAAGGTATATTTTTACTTGTACAAAGTGAGTCAGTCTCGTAATACCAGGATGACCGAGACATGAATGAATTTCACGAAGGTCAGGAGAAGAAATAATGTAACCACATACTTGAGAAAGTGTACCGGGCACAACATTTTCTTTGCCCAATTTGTGCTTGATGGTGTAAGAGAAAGAGCCTAGTTTTGCTCTCCACAACCGAATCGTAGCATTCTTTGTGTTTCCCTTAGTTTTGGGATTGAACATAAAGGAGACAGCTTTTTGGTCGGTTACGAGTGTAAACTGCCTCTCGTATAGGAAATGACTCCACTTCCGAACCGCTTCGATTATAGCAGATGCTTCTTTTTCCAGTATGGGATATTTGATTTCAGTGGGAGATCGAGTTCTAAAGAAAAAGGCCACTGGGTGACCTTGCTGACTGAGAGTAGCAGCGATTGCGTGGTCAGAAGCATCGCATTAGACACAAAAAGGCTCATCATCCCTTATACAGCTTTAGCAAGCTGTAAGCAAGCTTTGACGAAGAGACTCAAAAGCTTCATCGAAGGTAGAGACATTGGAAAGTGTTCTGACTTGATAATAGGTCGTATACGGGAGGAAAAATCGGGAATCAGCCTGGCGTAATACGCGAACATTCCAATCATTCTTGGTAATTCTAACAAAGGCCTCATGCCTTCAGGGTCAGGTTGGATACTTCCGTAAGAAATACGATACCAAAGCAAATCGATTTCTCTCTGAGCGATAACAGATTTGCTGGGATTTAAAGTCAAGTTTTCAGCTTTAGTTGAATCGAAGATAGCTCTTAGCTTATTATCATGATCAGTTTTATGCTACAGTAATGTTGTCAAGGTAAGTGTAAGTTCCACGTAATTTATGTGTTTTTCTATAAGAGAATCAATAGTTCTTTGAAAAATGAAAAAACCGTTGGTAACCCCGAGGGGTAGCCTGCTGCATTGGTAAAGCTTGCCATCTGCTTCAAAAGCGGTAGATGGCATGTCTTCTTTACATAGAGCTATCTGATAGTAGGCGTACTTAAGATCCAAAGTACTGTAAACTTTGGCTATCGCGATTTGGTTAACTTGGTCACAAATCCGAGGAAGAGGGTAAGCATCAAGCAGAGTGCATCTATTAATAGTCTGGGAATAATAACAACCTTTCGTCGCTTATGGCTTTCATCTTTGGTAACCAAAACTTGTGCCCACCAAGGAGAGTGGGATGTTCCAATAATGTCCTCTTTTAAAAGATCTGCAATTTCTTTTCGAATGAAGTTTTTGTCATCCTTGTTGAAGCGACGTGATTTTGTCGCAATTGGACGACAATCGTTCTGCATATTGGAGAAAAGACTAGGTGTTGGGACACGAGAAGCTGCAACACCGCATGATTTGGAAGGATTTTCAACAAACAAAGCATCACGCGAACCTCACATTTTGAAAGTGATTGTATCGTGTAGTTGCATGGAGTTTTGACCAAGAATAGCATCGGCACACAAGTTCTCAACCAAGATAAACTTCACATTATAAATTTGTCCACAATCTTTGAGGGGAGTATTGACGGCGTCACTGATCTTAATTGATAATTTTGTGGATGCCTTTGACACACTAGAGTTCATAGATAACCATTTGAGCTGTAATTTTTCAGCAACCTCTGCGTTAAGAAAACTTTACGAAGCACCTGAAACTAATACCGCTTTAATGTTAGTTCCATTCATTTCGGCACCTAGTACAGATCGTTTGATACATTCAGGGCGCTTGCCAATACGGTGATCAGAAATGGCTTTATCAAACCAGAAGCAGTTTTAGGAGCGGACAGGCATACTTTTTGAAAATGACCTCTCTTTCCACAAGCTTGACATTGGACACCTCTGGTCAGCGAAACCACGGATGAAATTTGCCTCCACAGAAAAAGCATTTTCTAGAATTTGTCTTCTTCGACAAGGCGATAGAAGCTTGTGAAGAATCGGTCAGGGGCGAACATCTAGCTTTTGAGGATTGGGAACCGCAAGGTTCGACAGGACAAATACATTCGTTGTGAATTGTTGCCATGGGAGCAGTTTGAGTAGAATACATGCAAGATTGTTTTTGCGCCCTGTCAAGCATATCAGCTTTATCAAAAGCAGTTTTAACAAGAATAGTGTCTTCGAGAAGCCTTTGTCTAATCGATGGAGAAAGAATGCCACTTATGGAAGAGTCGCGTATCATTTCGGATTTATAGATGTCAGCTGATACTGGTTGAAAATTGCAATCTTTAACTAATTCCTTCAACTCTTGTAAAAATTCTGCAAAGCTTTTCTCCTGATTTCTGACAGCGGGTGTCTAAGATGTGCCGGGAATAGATAACGTTTTTTGGTCTGAGGTACACCGATTCCAGAAATTTTATTACTTCATCAAAAACTCTGCCTCTTCATCATAAGTGTACAACAGAGAAGATAAATAATTGATCAACAACAAATGTTTACTTCTGGGGGAGTAGAGCTCTCTGTACTAGGTAAAGCTGCCTGAGCTGCTGTGACAAAGCCCGGGAAAGTTTTGAACCAATATTCATATATTTTTTTCTTACACGGGAGGCAGCTCACACTCGTAACCGACCAAAAAGCTGTCTCATTTATGTTCAATCCCAAAACTGGGGGAAAATAAAGAATGCTAAGATTCGGTTGTCGAGAGCAGAACTAAGCTCTTTCTCTTACACCATCAAACACAAATCGGGCAAAGAAAATGTTGTGCCCAATACAACTTTCTCGAGTATGTGGTGACATGATTTTTTTCCTGATCTTCCTCAAGTCTTGCTGGTTTTAAGCCGGAACATATTACTGAAGAGTTGATTGAATTGTGGTAACCTACAGCTGTATACAATTCAAATTACAACTAGAATCAAGACTAGGTTTTAATCAACTCTTTCACAGCTAAGCATAAAGTGAACTGAATAGTAAATACTAGATACAAGGCAACAAGTGAGCCGGACGTAAACGAAGTAATCAGTAATTTAGGATCACGAAATTATGGCGGTAGCTCAGCAACTAACAGATGCGATTTCAAAAAGACATAAACAGTACAAAAAATTAGATACATCACAATTATGTACTGAATTAATTTATACCACATCTACATGCGCCGGAATGTATTTGAAAGTCTTTACTAGCACCAGCATTTAAATACTTCAGTTGAAAGTGCGCTCACAATATTCCGTTACAATACTTGATTCTCCTTTAAGTGAACGAATTTTGGGACAATATTATGATCTCAACTTCAGCATTCGAGTATTTCTTGTGTTCAACTCTATGCTATTAAGATACAGCCTTAACCTTAAAGACTCTACGTCCGAATGCATTACCTGACATAGTGTTCGAGATGTACATTTTGCATTGTAAATTTTAAGAAATGCCCAAAATCACTTGTATTCGTTTTGTTTTTGCAACGACCAATCACCGAATTGGAACGTTAGCGTTTAGTTCTGTTTACTGGCGGTACCCTCTTAGCTCAGTTGGTAAAGCGTTGGGAATACACTTCGAGCACATATCTGATCTTCAAGACGGAAGTTCGGATCCCGTGAGGGATGATGCTCATGCGCGAGGGGTGTTCTGAACGCCTTGTCGGTGCAAGGCGGTCCATGTAAGCAATATTTACGGCTCCGCCTGTTGACTGGTGTCTGCACGAAAGGCAGTGGTTCGTCATATGATTTAGCTGTATTCTCAACTTTTCTCTCCCGCAGGATAGCAATGAAATCCTATTATTTCGCTAATTATAGCACGTCTTCAATTCATACAACCTATGTGTTTTCGTCATAATAGGCTCAAATTTGTTATCCACTTTACTTACACGTAACAACTAATTTTGAGTTAGTTCTCATAGTTTTGTGTGTTTGACTGCACATGTTTGCGGGTAGGTGTAGCGAGTGCAATAAGTTATGAATCTTATTCTAGATTTTGCTCTCTTTCCTGGCTTCTCATGTGGTACCTATTATCACGTCATAATTTCGTCGCTATTTTTCCGGCTTTAAAGACGATATTTGTTCGGACGTGATATTATCCCTACAAGCCACCTTTGCCGGAAGAATTGGGTCTTGGAACTCAGTAATTTTTGTTTTTGCTTTGGTTGGGTCCTGTGGACTGAAATCATGAATATAGCCAACCAATTTATCTCAAAATGAACTACTATTTTTCCCCTGTATTTTTCTGTGGCGCTTTTCTGGTGGCTCGCCAATTGTTTTCTGTATAATTTTTAGAAGAGTCCTCAGTAATCGATAACTGGCAAAAACAGAATTGATTCTCGTTCTACAGTCAAAAACTACAATAATTTTTTTTATTTATACGACCTATCATGATATCATAGTGACTGATTCACGCTTTTTGATCGCGGAATATTTTTTACAGGAAACAGCCACTATGACGTCATGTAGTGACGTCATGTCTTGGGAGCGACCACAATCATGAATTCTATACATGAAGTATCAAATCCCACAATACGGAGATTCAATCCGTCAAGTTCAGAGAAGGCTTCACGCTCTTTGATCGCGGAAATTTTTTTACAGGAAACAGCCATTATGACGTCATGTAGTGACGTCATGTCTGGGGAGCGATCACAATCATGAATTCTATACATGAAGTATTAAATCCCACAATACGGAGATTCAATCCGTCAAGTTCAGAGCAGGCTTCACGCTCTTTGATCGCGGAAAATTTTTTACAGGAAACAGCCATTGTGACGTCATGTAGTGACGTCATGTCTGGGGAGCGATCACAATCATGAATTCTATACATGAAGTATTAAATCCCACAATACGGAGATTCAATCCGTCAAGTTCAGAGCAGGCTCATTTTTCGATCTATCAGGCCCTACAATATATTTTCCGAAAACGAAAGAGAAATATAAGTGGGGGAACACAGATCATATCGATATCTTGATATACTTTTTATGAAGATGAAAAGAAATTACAATTCCCAGCGGTGTGCAACTTGAATGTGAACGTTAGGTAAAACTCGCTTGCTTTCGCACTGAAAGCTCGAGCAATACACAGGAAATAGGATTTCCAAACGCCAGTATAACACTATTTACGCAGCAGCCTAGATTGATACGTTTTGGCTGAATTTCCACCCACTATTCTTGCAATAAATTTATTTCTAATTTACAAGGGTTCAGTTTTATACCAATCCCAGGCTTCATATATGCCAATTAAGAAATTTCTTGTAAATTTCAAACCCCCGTTTTTGTCAATGCTGTTCCGCTTGTCTTTTAGTAATGAATTGTACTATAATCTTAGTGCTCATCAATCTTTGAAAGTGTTAGCTGTTTTTATGACACTTTTTAACTCCTTGAACCCTGAAGGACACTATATTGTTTTTCCCGTGAACATCGTCGACTCTGAAAGACCTAGCGTCTTTCGCATGTCTGGAAAACAGGTCGACTTTAAAAGCTAGTATTTAATCAATCACATAAGATAGGTTAATTATAAATATATCACAGAAACAAATGTCCGAATGTTGTCATTGTATACTATAAAGTATAAATTTCTTGCTTTTCACAAAGACAAGTTGTAATTCTAAAAAATTGGATATTTGTTATTTACATCGAATTCGTGATTCTAACCAATTCGAATTCGAGATGCTTTGGTTTTGCCCACCCCTACCCATGTGGGAGGATGATTATATGTAAGAGGTCTGATATACGCTTCGCCGATGAACGGTGGTTCACGTAGTCACTGTTACGGGTTCCTCAACCAACTATCATATCCGTGCACGGGGAAAATGAGAATTATGTTAAGCCAGAAACCCCGATTCAGATCGGGTGTTTGCACGAAAGGTCGTGGTTTGTCTCGGCTCTCCTCTCTCAAAGGATTGCTCCACCCAGTTTCTGGAACGGTGGAATAACGTGGAATTCACGCAGAATGACTTAAAAGTAATCATCAAGTGTAAACTAAGTGGCGTTTTGAATGAAAGGAATGAAAGCCTTTTTTTCTGAACATTTCTATAATATTCTTAATAAGTCCATTTTTTAATATATAAAATATCACACCATTAGATGATTAGAAGACACCATGATTAGAAGACGATTATATATTGCCCAATATTTTCATCAAATAAGTTTAACGGGTATTGTTCTGTCATTTATTATGATGACACTGGAATCAAATCTGAATGAATACGAAGAGCATATATCTGGCATATATTCATTCCTCAATGGGATTCGAACCCAGGACGTCAGTGATACTGAGCTCGAAGCGTATTCCCAACGCTTTACCGATTGAGCTAATCGGTAATGTTATATTCCTTGTGGTAATGGAATGATACTGTCTCTAATACTGTTTTTATTTTTGATTTTATCTCTGCAATTACTTTTCAAATTTTGTTGTAACGTCACGAAATATGATGAATTGTGGTGTTTTGTAAATAACTCTTGAGTTGGATAATTTGCTCAACGTTTGGACATATATAAAAAAATATATATATATTGAATATTTATTAAAAATTTCAGTTTGGCTTCTGGAATTTAATTTGGTAATAAAAATAAAGTTCTAGGAACGATCGATCCAGAGCTCTGTAAAGGCTTTAGGTCGAACGAGTTAAATGTCTCAGGCCGAAAAGAGGATCCTAAAAGTTTTTACAGGTTAAAGGTCGGATTTAAGAAGAAAGTCTTTTGTCAAGGTAGGTCCGATATGCACGAGTGGCTATAAATAAGGACGTAATGATTCAGTATTTCTCAATGGTTCTGCTTTCCGCTTAGGGTCTCCTCTGGATATTCGGCCGTCGCTTTGAGGGCAGGGTGTGACGATTAAGGTTCGTTTATTTCTGATACAGGTATTCATTTCAGCACAATCGTACACAATAAATTCTGGATTGAAGAAGGTAAAAATGAAATTAGAGAGATCGATATTCATCGACCGGAAAATAACATAAGTTACATGTTGAGTTAGGGTACTGGAGTTTTATTTCAAATTGGCGTACGCCTATTTGAGTCTCAGTATACTGTACTGTGTATAGGCAGATAAGCTCATCACGGTAACTCAAGTATCTAAACTTGAGCATCCTATTACTATACAGTATAAGTTAACTGTATAATTTGGTGTCTTCATCAATTGAGTTCTTAGTTGTACCATAGTCTGGTCTGTGGTGGTCTATATATTAAACATTAGAGATGATAAATATCAATACCTCACATCATCTATCCTGTATCGTTCTGATCCCCAAATTGCTACCAAATTTATTATCATTTATTGTCACTGTGCATGTCCTACCGTACCGTGGTACAGAATTACCGTACAGCTTTTCAGACATCTCTGAGGAAACCTTCAGACACCTCTGGATTCTTTCAGGAAGAAACTTTCTTTTTTCTCCACACAAAGAAAAGGGCATAAACATTTCAGTCACCTGAAGAAAACCAAGGTTCTACCAACCTACTGTGGCTCTATTCTACTCTGTACTAAGTACTTGCTCAATGTCTGTTATTGACAAGTATTTGGTGGTCCAGTACCACACCAACAGTCATCCCAAGGTATCACGGCAGTGAAAACTACTTTGTATTTCTCTGTGACTTCTTCACCTGTGAGATCTGTTATTCATTTTCATGCATTAATACTCTGTTAGTACATGATTTATTTTTCACATGGTGATAAAACAAAATTACTAGTAATACAGAATATATACCGCTATTTTTTTTCCTAAAATCTCACTTCATTGGGTGGCAGTCAAACCAGTATACAACTCTATTGAGAGCGATTGTTCAATTCGAACCCTGAAAAAATTATTATTATCAGTTCATTCCCTTGCAGAAAGTTTGCTCAGTTACCTGGTTACCTGGTTACAAGTTTTGGTGTAGCAGTGTAATAGCAGCAAGAGGATCAAAGACAACTTTGCAAAAATAGTCACGCTGCCTCAAATCCCATATATTTTGTAGTCTGGCTCAAAGTAAAATTCGCAGAAATGGTCATCATAAATGCGCTAGCCATTTCATTCTTAGATACGGTAGGCACTTGAAATATGTTCTTTTTCCGATTTGAACTAAAATGCTTGCTAGTATTGGATTTTATTTTATCTTTTGGGATAAATCAGCCATCACCGTCTTTTAGCAGCAAATCCATTGCAAATTTCGCCAGCCTACGAATTTACCTATGGACTATTTTTCGGGAAGAAATTGACCCACCAAAAACATACTCTGTACTGGTAGAAATTGGCTAGGGTACAAATTTGACTAACAACAATTCGCGAGAACTTACTTTTTTATGAATTTTAGTGAAGTTGTGCAGTTAAAGCAAGAGGAACAAATGAAAATTCATGGAAATTGACATACTGCTCGAAATCCCTAGATTTTGTAATCTGTGGTTAAATATTTGGCTGAAATGGTCATCATAAACGCGATAGTCATTCCATCTGTCCATCCTCATTAGGCACTTGAAATGCGGTCCTTTTTCGATTCGAACCGGAAATGCCTGCTCCTCCAGGGTAGGAATGAATTTTATCTTATCCTATGGGATTAATCAGCCATCCCCGACAGTCAATCCATTGGAAATTTTGCTAGGGTACAATTTGACCCACGCACTCATTGACATAGTTCCAAGAAATAGAGAAAATTTTGTACTATGATAAAAAATTTTCTGGATTTTACAGTTTGTATTCATTTATTTATTATTCTTGAATTGATACCATTTGCTGCGAAATGGGATAAAAAAAACGATAAAATATCAGAAATAGGGGCTGCCACTCGTATATTCAGCACAGATATATATCCGGTTCGCTTCATTTGAATGTTATTTTCTGTTATTTGTTATGATTTGATGAGGTTTTTGAGCAAGTTTTTCTTCGATATGTTAAAGTATTCATGTATTTTAAATTATTTGTAAGTTCTTCAAAATTTAAGAGTATTTAGTAAAATTCTTCTTGTTCTCAAATCATACTGGACAAGATTCGATTCGAAATGTTACGATTCGATTTAAAAAGCACCTAGCAACCAGCAACCTAGTCAACAGCTTTGTTTATTTGAAATGCTGAAATATCAGTCTATTTCTATAGTAAATTTTGAATATCTTTGAATTCATATGAATAATTCAATGAGGTTGATCCCGGCTTCCAATCTTTTTTGTCACTTTCTGGTAAATTGTATCTTTATATTAGGCTTAACAGTAATTTTTTATTGTAAATATCTATATTAGCTTTTCATTTGAAAGTTGTGCAATAAAAGAGCATTCAGATCGACAATAGTATTGAGCAGTGGGGTAGCACAGAAACAAAAGAGAAAAAATGGCATTAAAAAGGATCAAGAAGGTTGGTAAATTTCACTGTCATACTGTTGGAGAGTTATGCTCATGAATGCTTCAGGCATAAATTCTCGAAACAGTTGAAGAAGATAACTGTATTATTACTACCGTATTTCATTACTTCCCAATCGGAAAATATTTTCGGAAATGAGCCACTGATAAAATGAATTGTCGATTTTAGACGTTATACCTAAGTTGTTCACCTTGCTTAATAGTATTTCAAGCCATGTCGCACTGTGATATTATGTGTATTAAAATATTGTATATACGGTATATATAATTTTTACAGGAATTACAGGATTTATCGAAAGACCCACCTGCTAATTGTAGTGCTGGTCCAAGTGGAGATGATTGTAAGATTTTAATTAAAATGTTTGGATAACTCAGGGTTGTTCGAATCGCAACTCTTTGTTGTTTTCTTTCATCGAGATTCGAAATTCACTATAAAAATAGCATAGTATTAGAACATTTGAGCTAAACAAGATTACTCTTTTTTGACCATTATTTTGTCCAATTTCACAGGAGAGTCATGCCAAATTTTACAACTTTAGTTTAGTTTTGATTGAATATTCGGAGAAGGACGTCCTTAATTGCAATCAGTGTTTTCCTGCATGTGTTTTTTTAATTTTACAAAAATTGTGGAAGATTTGGATTAAATTTTCAATTCGCACTTTTTAAAGGTGTTGTGGAATCAGCTTCAGTGTATGATATATTAAATTCATGCATTTAGCAGACTGGTAGAATCTTACCCAAAACTCCATGCTTTAAAACCATCAGATGATTTTCAGGCTTTCTGTACGGTGCAGTTTTTATTACTACCAGTCTGAAAGAAAGTCACTTCATTACCTTCTGAATGTTTATTATAAATTTTTTTTGGTGATAAATTTATTTTTTAAAGAAACACTTTTCCCTTTTGGTGTTTGGGTTGTAGACTAAATAATTCCAGCCGGGTATATTTTTTGCCTATTGAAGCTCATTAGCTCATTAGCACCTCATGCATAAAAGCAATTTTCACTTTCCATGAGGCATGACATTGTCATTCCTATCCAAAATAAGATACCAAAAGCTGTGATAGAGGGTGATAATGGTAAAAAGGTTAATATTCTACTATTTCGAAGACATTCTAAATTCAGCCATTTTCTTGGTGACAAAAAAATATTTTAACTATGACAGAAATGTGACAGAATTCCGCTACTCTGCTACCCAGACGACGGCATACAATCAGTTCCATCAGAAGAAAAATTGGCACAGTGGCAATACTAGACTTTTTGATAAAAGATTAAAATGTTTCTTTCTTTCTGTTCTATAGCAACAAAACTGTACAGAGACGACTTCAGAGCCATCAATACTCCTATGAAATAGCAGTGTTGATGGTTATGAAGCTTTTTTCCATTTGAAGAAAATGACTCAATCATTTTAGACACAAGAAGGAAAAACAAGATTTTGTCACCTTGCACAATTTTTTCAGAATGTATGTAAAAAGTAAAAGTTTTGGCCATTACTGGAATCACCATTATCTGGATAACTCTAACAATAATTTTAGCCAAATCGGGATAAAAAAATAAATAGTTTATGATGGAGAAGAACAGTATCAGCGAGTGGAGAAATACAAAAGGGTGGAAGAGTGGGATTAACGGCCATTGAATAACGGTTGCTATCTTAATTTTCTTAAAAATATAATAGTTTATATGTATTATAACAGAATTAAGACAGCAGTCAGTAAGATAAAGATTTTATCATATTAATTATTATATTTTTTACAGTGTTTGCTTGGCATGCTACAATTACAGGCCCTGTGAGTATTGCTTTTTTATTAGTTCTATCTTTCGATTAGTGGTGTTGCAAACGATGTAAGCTTTTTGGTTTGAAAATTTGAAAAAACGGTGGATGGATGATTAAATAAATGGTCAACTACACAACATTAGAGGAATAATGACGCAGCTTCAAATCATTATCAACTGTTGATTTATCATGTTATTCTTGTGTGGTCCATCTGTACATCGCGTTTTAGAAAACAAAGTTATTACCTTGAATTTGTTGAAATGAGATTTTTCCCTTTTTGGATTATGCACATTATGGGACAAGATTTTTTCTTTTAGTACATTAACGTTGTTGTTTATTACAAGGAATTTGGAGAATATTCTGAATGATTCATCCAAATTAAAAGACTTCGTTTTTTTTCAATTTCATGTAATTACGTACTCTTTTACTGAAATTCACTAAAACTAAGATTGGAAACAATGAATAAATTCGAATGCTCTGCATTCTGATATGTTAAACTATAGTTCTCTGTTCATATCCAAGGTATGGAGAAAAGGAAATTAGTTTTGAAAAGCTTCAGTCATATAGTTTTAAGAAGTCGTAATGGCTCCTATCATAAATGCAAATAAAAAATCATCATTTTTTATATGTCCTATTGAAACATGCCTATTGATGGATCGCATCGAATATACGTGATCTGTGGCCCATGCTTGACAAATTGAGATTTCTAATATGGTACATATGAGCCCACACAACTTGAAGCATAAATAAATAGTTTTTAATTTTTCTGTAAATGTTTCTTTTTGCTTGACATAACTTAGCTACATATACCGGTACTTTTGAATTTAACATAGCTTTGAGATTTTCCTGGTACCGGTAGTAAAGATGGGACGGGTTTCATGTTGAACTAATTCACTATGATCGTAGCTTGTAATTACATAGTTCTAAAGTCTCTTTTTCTGAGCATTTTTGATTAGTTTGCAGATGTCGATATATTTTGTTTCCCAATAAGCCCTATCATGTCTACAGTACATAATACCATAGGAGAAAGTGAGTCTTAAAGCTGTACGTTAAATTCTTTCTATTTTTTTTTTTTTTGAACGTTGCACATACATTTGTTTGCATTTTCTATTGCAAGCTAATAGAGATTGCTCATTTCAGTGTGTATGTTGTGCTTTGTAGACATGTGAATACAGTTAAGAACGCAAACCTATGCAAACGAGTATTGCTGTTTTTGTTTTACCTAAAATGCAATGCATCAGTAACTTTAAGTGTACTGTGACTTTTAGATGCTCAAAGGTGCACCAAATTATTTTTTTTTTTGTTTTTTTCGTATTTGTTAAAAATTTGTAGAAGTTTTCTTGGCTATTAAAGTTCTATGTTGCTCAATGTGTTTTAGGCCTATTTGGTCTCGTACATACCATATAGCTGCTTCGTGTAAATGAAGGGTTAAATGTATATTAAACTTCCTAGCATTTTTCTATTCTTGTTGCAGACTGACAGTCCATATCAAGGAGGGGTATTTTTCTTAAGCATACATTTTCCTACAGATTATCCTTTTAAACCTCCCAAGGTGAGTAGACAATGTTCAATTTTACGGTACCGGTTTTGACAGTTTTGGGAGTGTTAGAATCTGTTCTACTGTGCTACTTAGACGCCAAAAAAATGTGATAATATTCTCTTGAATGGCGGAATGTAACTCTGGCTCAGGTAGACTTCAGAAAATAGCACCCACCCATCAAAAAATACCTTAGGAAATGGGAAATGTATGATTCAGAATCATCAATACGCAGTGCTGATAGTTTTGAAGCTTTAATTGTTCATCCAAATTCAAAATAATAAATCTGAAGAAAAACAAGATTCTGCCACCCTGGTAATCAGTGCTTTTATTACCATAAGTTGCCAATTGTTATACTAACATACTTGCTAATATATTGATTCATTTTTTTTGCAGGTAGCGTTTACGACTCGTATATATCACCCAAATATTAATAGCAATGGTAGCATATGTTTAGATATTTTAAGATCTCAGTGGTCTCCTGCATTAACTGTATCTAAAGGTGAGTTTTGACATTTTTACTAAAATCATCAAATATTCGATTCCATTTTTCCAGCGAATTGAAGTCGACAGAATTAAGAAGCCTATACTGTATTTTCAAAAATAAATGTAATTTTCTATATGCTTAATAATTTTCTTGGAAGATGTCTTTGCTTTTTTATCATAGTAATTTTTGATTCAAGTATTTTATTTCAATTGTACCTATTATTCCATTGAATATCTATTCAACAGATATATGTAAAAGAGTACTATACTGGTGCATCTTCATGGGTACCTGTATGGTCATCTATCGTTTCTGACTTGTGTGGCATCGTAATTTTCAAGCTTTGGCCTCATCTTTACGTTTTTAAGTTTGGTTTTCTCCGTATCCCCAGTTGTTTCCACAAGCCGTTATTTTTGCATTTGGTATACAATACAGATGGTTCATTTTCTTTTTGAAATATGCTAAAATGAACTATATACTTCTATAAGTACCATCTGTGTACCCAGCTATTTCTCAATTAGAAATCTTATTTAGTTGCTTGAGGCAGTTGGTTTAGTTTTAAGTGGGTTAACATTTGATATTGGCATCATAGGCTGAAGATATCCGAGTTCGAGCCCTGGTAAGTCAAGGTCGTTATTCCATGCCCATCACTCACCCTTAGTTACATTAACTTAGGTAAGCTATGCTGAACTAGAAAACCCTATAATTTTCCTCAACAACACTAACCCTGTTCTCTGTTTCCTGTAAGTGACCACTAGTATAGGGTCCTGGTTAGGGTATTCCTGTTCAGATGCGCTGGTTCCGTTGGAAGTAAATTTAGCCAATGGGCACTATTTCATGATATATTTCTCGCTAGAAGGATGAAATGTTGTTATGCAGTGTTGATGGTTTTGAAGCTTCCTTCCGAAGAAAAGGTCACTTACATTTCAGAATTCTGTTTCTACTGACTGTGAACACGAAAATGTTTAAAATTTCCATTATTTATTTTTCATAGACATTCACCAGTATGTATTTTTCTTTTCAGTTTTATTATCTATATCATCGCTATTGTGTGATCCTAACCCAGATGATCCACTAGTACCGGAAATTGCTAGACTGTTCAAGACTGATAGGGCAAAATATGATAAAGTGGCTAAAGATTGGACTCATAAATATGCTATGTGATGCATGGTTGACGCTGAATAAGAAAGTCCTTAATCAAATAACTAGGTATTTTGAATACTGATTCACATTGTTTTACATTAAATTCATCTTATAATCGTAAAAATTAGCGTTTTTGCACATGGGTGGGGCGGAGGTTAAAACCCTGCCATTGAAATTATTGAAAAACCCAATAAAAATTTTACCTATACTCAGCCTGGAAAACTCTGTCCTCACATATTCTCACAAGTGTGAGTCACTGATGGATCGTACCACTGAGGTACAACCTATGTGTGGTTCATGCTAAACAAAATAAAATTTCTGATCGTGAACACGAAGTAAAGTTAAAGACTTAAATTTTGACTGGCATTCTATAAATCCAGGAATATTAATATATCATATATTTATGCCGAAGTACCGGTAAGTATAATGCTGAGTATAGTTCGTGATGAATTTATTGGTGTTATTTGTTAGGTAATTATAATATAACAGCTTCATTTGGTGTCTTTTTTCAAGTGGACCAATGGACTTTTTAATTTTAATTACATTCTAACAATGCTAAAATATAAAATTTTTTATGTAATTATGCTACACAATAGTGTAATTTTTCCTATATATATAGCTGGAGTGGACTTTCCCTAGTTTTCAATTGGTTCTACTGCTTCCCAATTCTGGAGGTATATAACAGGCCACAAAGGTGCTTATGATGCAATTTTTATGATCATTTCCAATTTCGCTTCAAGCATTGTCCAGTTATATTGCATAATTTGTTACTTTAAAATAATTTAGTTAATATGACGTCTATGCTTAGGTATTAGACTTTTGCCTGACATCTCGTTGTTGTTCAATGACACCCTATATGGGTGTCATTAATTAACAGGTCATTATGCATGTTCCGCCTCCATTGTGTTGCTGTGGCCTAGTGGTTATCTTTTTGGCATCGCAGGTTGCAGATCTATGATTCGGGACTTGGCAACTCTGGCTCGTTAATCCATGCTCACCACAAAGTGTAGGAACATGGGTAAGCTCGGCAGACTCTGAAAATTAATATCTTTTCAACAACACTAACCCTGTTCGCTACAAGGTGGGCGCTAGGACGAGCTTTTCAAATGAGTGAACATATAAATACATGTATTCTGTCAGCTAAGTTCAATATTTTTTTTTCAGATAAATAAAGTATCAATAATATTGGTGTTGACTGGATCAAACATGGTGGAACAGCATTTTGAAATTGTGTTTTTTTCTGGTCTTATTATGATATTTTTTTTAATATTCGTATTATAGTTTTGTGCATTTAAATGACTTGTGTCAGAACTTACCATATCAGAGAAAAAATAAAGCCTTTGGAATTTGGCTAACTTACTACTTGGTATAATTGACCCAGGCTTGCAAATTCGTGGGAACAAGGGTTTCTGGGATCTCGCCCAGACTCTTGTAAAACTCTTTTATAAAGCCTTTGATGCAATTCTAAAATGATCATTTCAAGGAGGATTGATTCCTTGAAGTACTCTTTGCTTATTACCTTATAATCCTGTATTTATTCCTTCTAATCTACTATGTACGTCCCCATGCAAAGATAAAAATTCTATCAGCAAAACATGCTCAGTTCAAAAATCTTCAATTCCGTTATGACTGCTATTAAGCAGCAATTTTAATAACAGTTTTGATGATAGTATTATGAAAATAAGGTACCAAAGGTAAAAATTGTAGTGGTTATGTGAGGTTGTTTCATTATAGTTCAGGCCCGCCCTTATCCAATGTTCAGGATTCTAAAGTTCTGATTAAAACTGTCTAATTCTGTTTTTCACATATTCATGCATTGATTTATTTGCAATGAAATCATGTTATATGCCAAATTTTACATCGTAAAATTTGACATAAATCATGACTTCGCTCCACAATGATTAAAATATAGTCAGGTATCAGTTTTTTCATCTAAAATGTTAAAACACTACGATACTCTTTTCAACGAATACCTTTGGAAATTGAACTATGCTGACGATATGATATTGTTTTTGTTTTGTTCTGTTGGCAGCCTGATCTTCTGGTGCCTGATATTCTGCGATTTTGCTGCAGATATATAGCAAATTTGAGTGGATGTAGGTTATCATATCATACTGTATGATGTTGTCAGAGTATTCTAATGATTAGGATATGTTTAAAATATATGTCATAATTCAAATATGATATATATTATATTGAATTCATTACAAAGCTAAATCACGATATATATGCCAAATTTTATGTCTTTAAATTGGGTAATGCTACACCACAGTGTTGAAACTATGTTCTATGAACATGATATGCATGTCTATTGTCTATTGGTTTCAATATTTTCTTTTTGCTGCTCCTGTGAGGAATACAGAGCATTTGCATTTTCTCTTATGAGTTCAGAGTCTGACAGATGTACCGGTGAAATTCATGAAAAAAAAATCAATCTTGTTCAGGCACTTGTTGCCCAAATCAGGGCTTTGAAAAAATATACGATTGATTCGTGTTTCGCGAATCATCAAATATTCGATTCAATTTTCCCAGTTATTCACAATCACCAGATTCAAAAAGTATGCCTTTTGGGAAATGGGTATAAATTTTAATATCTTTAATAATGCACTGACAAAATGTATTTGTTTGTTTATTATAATCTCAGTTGACTTTTTTTAGAGTTATTTGATTCGATTCTGGCTTCAACATATTATATTCTATTTTGATCACCTGTTTTTGCTAAGTTGAATGTTGTTTTGGATTTTTAAAATTATCATCGTTTCATTCTTGTTATTCTCCTTCATACAGCATTGTTCGTGATATTTTGTATAATCAGTGACAGCTATTTCTGACCGATATTCGTGCCCTATCCCGTACTAAATTACGATTAAAATTTTATCAACAAATAAATTTCATTTCTTGATTATTCTGACACAAAACTAAGAGTTTCATTTAATTTTATCTCTTGATATTATATTTCATTTTCGTATTATGCTCAAATGGTCCAATGACTGAAATTTTGACTTTTATCACCTATTTACGGTAAATACAAATCTCATTATATATCCCAGACAGATATATTATGACCAAGCATGTTTTTAATTAGTATGATTCACTCATGGAGCGTGCTGTTTACACATGGCCCATCTGTGGCTCATACTTGATGAATAAATTTCTGAGATAGAACTTCTTCCCGAACAAGACATGTTAATCGTGTGCCATAGACTGATCACCACCGCAACAGGGCGATTCATTTTCACCCAAACTCGACAACAATTGAACTTTATAAAAAAATTTCTGATTTCCTTAAGACTGTAATTTTGGTCTGAATTTTAAAAGTTACGAAACAGTGCCGGATCTTAATATTGTCCCACACCTATAAACAAACGTTTGTCAAAAAGAACACGCCAAATGGATAGAATATTAATTGAGAATTTTCACCATTTCTATGTTTTTGTGATACTCGGTTATTTTTCGCAATATATATTGTATTCCTATATTCATTTGAACTTGATACCAGCCAATATACAAGCATGGTGTATCTCAGGGTGACAGAATCCTCTTCAGGTGTCCAAAATGTCTGTGTCATTCCAGAAGGTGGTCAGAAAGCTTCAAACCATCAACACGGCTATTTCATAGCATTATTGATGTTTTTAACCATCCTATACAGTTTGATTGCTTCCAAATGCTCTATAAGAGTCTACTAGTCGTCTAGCAAGATTTCTACATCTTTCTTCTGATGGAACTCATTTTCTTTGGGTGTCTTGAGCAGTACAATAGCTGTTATTCTGTCAGTCTGGTTTGAATAGTGCGATAAGTTGTTTCAACATACATTACATTAAATCATTTTCACAATTTTTCTCAAAGGCTATAGGCTAAAACTCATCAATATATAGTAATATCAGAAACTTTGCATATTTTTGTGATTTCAAATTCTTTTATCGATAAATTTACGAAGATGGCATTGAAAAGAATAAACAAGGTAGGTTCTGTAAATTTTGAGCATTGATAATGTGAGCCTTATAAGGCTGACTAAGACCTACAAAATGGCAGTGGTGCACAGTGTCAGAATTTTTCTCATTATTACTATTATTTTCCTCATTTCAAAACCATCCATGTCAATTCTGTTGGAAAACCGTATTCTTAAAGATTTCAAAACACCAACCATTCAGAAATTTTATGTGCCTCGTGTACACAATCCTTCAGTCAATCATACTCACTCATAAATATGGGTTTGTTAAAAAAAAATTTTTTGTTGGGTTATATTGCTGTTTTTGATCATTTTGATGCCTCTTTACAATATTATTAATGTCAGACACTCAACACTAGTATTTACGGTATCTATTTGTTTTGCTCACAAACGACTGTGTTTTTTGGTTGTCTTGTTAGGAGTGTATCTCATATTCTATTAGTTCATCTGTTTCTAATAATGAGTAAAGCTTAAAAGCATCCTTCTCCTTACTGCTGGTATATAGACTTCTCGCGTTGGCCCGCTGGAATGTGTGACCTCTTGAAAAAACATCAATGGATGGTATTGAGAAGCATTGTTTGCAATTTCAATATGTGAATTAATAAACCCTGTATGTGTGCAATTTAGAATTTCCCCAATTTATTTTCTGTGTGTCGTATGGGACTACTTCCCAATCAGAAAAATCAGGTTGACAGGTTTTGACAAGCTTTAGTCACTGATGGACCGCGCCTTGACAGCGCAATCCATTCATACTTGGCAAAGAAGTTGTAGATGTCGTTAATGATCACTCAGGGCAGATAACTTCTCACTGCACGTTATCGTAATGCACCTCACATCTATTGGATGTTTTTGCTTCAGTACAGTTAGTTACTGGTATTATATTTTGAGGTATCTCTTGAGTTCGAGGTTCTTTCAGTCACTGTTTCCAGCCTCGCCAGGTGAGTGAATTCCAAAAAAAAAAAAAATAAGTCTTATCAAGATATTTTAAATTTGATAAGTCTTATCAAATATTTTTTAACATTATTTCAGGAGTTGGCAGATATCAGTAAAGACCCACCAGCTCAATGCAGTGCAGGACCAGTAGGTGATGACTGTAAGTATCAATGATGTAAAGTTCATAAACCAAATCAAAAGCTGTCGTTGCTATACTAACTGAACTGTCTTGGTGGTCTGTTTACCAATTTTTTTCTATTTAAGATAACTCATCAAGTTGTACTAATTGTCTGATTGTGTTTCGGATCACCTGAATTAAACATTCAAATCTTGAATCTCATTGGTCGATGGCATGGTGGGTGTTATGTTGACATTGCAGATCCAATATCTCAAGTTAGAATCCCGGGGCAATTTCATTTCGTGTGCCACCACTCAACCCAGGATATACGCTGGGCAGAACCAAAAAAATCATTTCTTTCCACAACACCCTGTTTTCAACAGCTGGTAGAAAGCTTATTCAGGGTGATCCACTCAAATAAGTGATTAAAAATTCCTGCTCTTAGTTAACTTTCCCAGATCCAGATATAATGTTGACCATTGTATTTAGTAGCAGAGTGGTTGACATTCGAAGGGTCTGATTCAGATGTGTACTAACAAATGGCCAGTCTTATGTCATTTATAAAATTTAAAAATTATTAGCTCCATTCGGCAGCTAATGTGGTCATGTTCTTTTTGTCGGAAAGCGCATGAATCAGTAAATGCTTTGGCAAAGTGTATTTTTCTTACAATGTCACAACATCAATATTTCCACACATATTTTGTTAGATACGAGTCAGTGATGGATCATGCTCGCTTAGGCCCATCTGTGGGTCATGCTCGACAAAATAAAATTTTTGATTGGTCATTGGTTTTGTCAAGCATGGCCTACTGATGCATCATGTATGGTAAAAATAATTCTGACTCACGAATGCCTATTGTTTTTTCTTTACAGTATTTCATTGGCAAGCTACGATAATGGGACCTGTGAGTAATTATTTCCTTGTATTAATTCCCCACTCGGTATTTTTTTATTCATTTGCATCACACCTTTGTTTCAACAATTGATTGATTATGGTCACTTGATTCAAGCGCGAACTGTTATCTTGTAAGTGTGGTTCATCCATCCCACACACTACAAATATGAAACTAGCCTTCTGTTTAAAAGTTATGACATGCAGAATAACAAATTGTGTTTTTATACTTCTTCATGTTGTGCGCTTACAATGAGAAGAACTTGTTTAGACAAGCTTTATCATTTATAGACCGGAATTATAAACTAGATACCTACATAAGGTATTGCCAAGATATATTGTACTCTTGACTCGTTCTCAAACAAGGTTTCAGGAAAGGCAATTGTAGTTGGAGATTTCTGAAAAGTTTTAAAATTTCATAGAACCGCTCAGGGTAGAGCATACATCACTCTTTGAATTGACCATAGTGCGTTCAGTTCTGTTTGTGATGTTTACAAGTACAATTGCGGGTGCTACTTTTTGCGGAAGCTCTCTGGCATTGAGTGCCATTATTATGTTTCTTTTGGGCACTTTAAGCCTTGCTCAGAGCAAACTTAGATACAAAAAAACCTACATCTCATCATTTGCAACGATTATTAAAATTTGAATAATAGAGACACGATCCACCTATGATTAGCTTCTGACAAAAAAAATTCTGATTTGCTGTGATCTGATATGTCGTTATGACTAGTTTCAAAAGTAACACTTGTTTGATACTATTGATATGAAGAAAAGCATTTTCGTATTCTATTGACACTATTTTCTTGAACCGATCAAGTTTGATATTTGTAGGCTACTGGTTTAACAGATGTGGTCCAGCAGTGATACATGATCGAAGAAATAATTTTTTTTTCGATTGGAAGAATTTATAAGATACACTTATGCTTTTCGGATTGCTTTGATTTACTGAAGTATTTCTTTTCACTTCCCTATTTTATCTTGGGTATGTTATGAGAAAATTATGTGATAAATAGTATCGACTCTTCCATTCAATTTAAAACAAAGATGTATACTTGGTGAAGAAAAATGGTAACTTGCCAAATATTATACTGGGGCAATAGAAATTGATAATAATTTTGTTATTTTTTACATAAAAATGTCAAATTTTCTAGTTGATTCTGGTATGAATTACATTGAGGAACTGTTAGACCATGAATTGCTTTGACTAGGTTTGGTCTATTTTCGGCTCACGTTAATCAATTTGATGAAATAATTTTATTTGCTTTTGTTCTCATGTGTATGTTAATGATTTGTGAAATATCGAGTTTGCCTGAATTGTCTTGATTGCGTAGAGTAATACGAGCTGAAACATATTGTTAAACACTTACATTTTCGACATAATTGTTATGATTTCAAATGCCTGTTCTAGACCTTCACCTATATTGATTTTTCCGAGCCTGTGCGGATGCTGATTATTTGATATTTTTTAACCAAAATATTCGCAAATGAATCTCTAATCAAAACCTTTTTGAATAGGTAACAATTTGTAAAATAATATACAGAAAAGATGAATTTCAGGGAGAAAATTAATCATTTCGATCAATGTCACTGAACTGAACCCTCCATGTTGAGTGGCAGCGAACGATATCTGCCCTGGTAAATGGAAAATCATCTACCACTTCTTTGTCCGCTTTAAATCACTTTTTATGACACGCAGAAAAAATGTTAGTAACGCTAATATGATTGTGTGACAAAAACGTTTGAGAATTTTACTTCCTGTAGATCCGTATTTGTATGAAATAAGGGAATGGGGTCGATTACTCCCGCTTCTCAAACTTTTTTAGCATGCCTTGTTCGGAGACAGAAACTAAGTATAACTAACTAAGTATAGAAGCCAGACAGTGAAGTCGTTGGAAACGAGAAATGAAGACAAAATTTGAAAAACTTGAATGGCGGTACAGACGAACGTAATTTTGCTAAAAATTATCATTTTTTCAATCATATGTCAGGATGAATAAATGCGGTAAAGTGGCCCAAAATTTGCGACGTAGCTTCTGTAAGGTTCTAGAAATGATATTTAGGGCTGCGAAATAGCTAAGTATATTAAATAACAAATGTTCTCTGAAGTGAAATGAATATTTGAATGAATGTATCATCTAGATCTGTGTTCTATACCACTACAAAACATGTCTTTAGATCAATTCTTTTGACTAGACCTTAACAGCTACTTGTTGAGTCGTGTGCAATTGCATCGACAAACGCATTGTGTAACACTTCGACTTGTCTCATGAAAATCTTGTCGAAATATGTGGGCCCATTTGTCACTCGTTTAGTTGTGTAAGATGCATTACGTTAGCAGTGAAGTTATAAGAGAAATTGTAGTGATAATCAGCAGTGTAGACATATGCCTTGGAATTTCACAAAAAAATTGGTTGGACTTATGATGAATATTTGAATAGATTTTGGATAATAAAATATCTTGGGTGGTCACAGCGTATGGAAATTTAAATGGTAGCCAGATGAATAGATCATATTATAGTTCAATAGGATTTTTCATAATGATTAGCTAACAGTTAAATATTCGATCCAGGATTACGCAGTGTTCAGAATGCATATATATAGTACACCATTTGCCAGGAATTAGTAAGAGTAAAATAAAAAATAATCACTAGTAAACTATTAGGGATGAGCAATACTTCACTGTTTCAGAATTATTCCGGAATTCTTGAATCGAATACAGGGTATCCATTTCTATTTCTAAATTCCTGATGACATTGAAAGTTTCAAAATATGCAATTTCAAATAAAAAGGAGGGCTCAAGAATTGCATGTCAGCCACAGATGCCTTAAAACATAAATAACGAGGGTATATTAATGAAGAAATTGAAATTTATTTATGACGACATATAATGTTTAAGAATGTGAGTATAACGTGTCCCATATTTCATAACATTTTTGCATTCCTATTATTCCTATGAAATTGGAGCATTGTATTCGAATTACTATTTCGAATCCACCAGATAGGCTATTCAGAAATGCTTATACATAGTAGAAGTAGATTTGTTATGATAACAATAGATGATGATTCTTGTTTATGTTCTTTTCTTGTTGCAGCCTGATAGTCCGTTTCAAGGAGGTGTATTCTTCTTAAATATACATTTTCCTACAGATTATCCATTTAAACCACCCAAAGTAAGTTTTTGTTGTCATTGAACATTATTGATTAGATCAAGGTGCTAGAATCTTGAATTTTTTCGGATGTCCAAAACATTCACGTTAATTCCTTCAGTGGTCAAAAATATAATTCAAAACCATCAACACTCTATTTTATGGCAGTATTGATGAGCTCGATCTTTTCTAGTGTTAGGTCGCCAAGGCGTTCAAAGAGGTATTTGGATCTTCTGGCACCAGATATATCAAAATGTTGTCCATTTGCTAAATTTTCTCCTGATGAAACTTATTTTTTTCAGTTGTCCAAGTAGCATGCATTCTGCCAGACTTGATCAGATCACATGGCTCCCCAAACCACCCAAGTTCATCTTAGAACCTCTGTTCGCCGTTCGAATTAGACTTTTCAAAGTTTTGTCATTCAAAATGCCTGTTCTAGGGTGTCTGTAAGGAAGTTTTCCGCAAAACGTCAACATAAAGTCAGAGTTTCCATATCATATATATTTTCTTTAGAGTGAGAACTATGTGAATTTGGATATTAGACTACTAGAAAACTATTTAAATTTAACTAATTCTTCTGCAAAATTGTTCTTTCAGAACAAACTAACTCGATATTTTTGTTTCTGCAGGTGGCATTTACGACACGTATATATCACCCTAATATTAATAGTAACGGGAGCATATGTTTAGATATCTTAAGATCTCAGTGGTCTCCTGCATTAACTATATCTAAAGGTAAGTGTTTTTATGATGCATTATATTAAATTTGAAGTGAGGATGATTATGCTTAAATTGATTAATTCATTTTGTGATAAAATCTTGATATAGGCCAAATTTTATGTTTGAATTTTCGTTGCAAAATGCGCAATGTATGGTCAAAAATCCACAATTTCAGTATCTGAAAATGTTGAAACATTTTCATATTTTTTGTTTATAGCCACTTTTTGGAGTGGAACAGTAGCAGTGGCCACTTAAGGCCGCACTACACGTTTGTGTGGGTTGCGCCTTTCCTAGGTTTGTTTTATTTTACCCTTGCGTTTTACGCAAGCGAAATGCTCTGTATGCATTAACTTACGTTTTTCAATAAAACAGAACGGTTTGACAGTAACTGTAAGACAATTTCACATGTATTGTGGCCTTTATAGATGGATAGGATTAGCGTTGCTGGAAAGATTTGATTTTTCCGGTTTAGCTTAGTCTTCTCAAGTTATTACACGTTACAAGTTTTTATTACACATGGGCTGAATGGTGGGAATTGATCAACAAGCTGGAATTGCTGCGACTGCTACCAGTGGTAAAGATTTTGAATAAAATTTAAACTAAACTATCAAAACAACTATAGCTTACACATTTTAATTTTTTTATTTGCAGTGTTATTATCCATATGCTCTCTTCTTACGGATCCCAACCCAGACGATCCTTTAGTGCCAGACGTCGCTAGAATTTACAAATGTGACAAATCGAAGTATCAATGCACCGCGAGAGAGTGGACTCAGAAATACGCCATGTAGTTTTTCACCGATAAAGGACTTTCATCTTAGCTCGACGTTTTGTGTATTATAATCCTCACTAGAAGTTACCAATCGGGAATTAATGTTATTAATATAATGCCAATTGAATTTTTCATCAAATATCACTAGGTTTGATCAGATTTAATTAGTTTGATACAAAATAGTTGGATTAAAACAGAACCAGCCAGAAGGATATTATGTAATGTTGATGACATGCATGTTTTTTTTGTTTCAAGGTAATGGAGTTATGTAAATTTCCCTCACCAATTTATTTTGTATGTGTGGCAGCTAAGTTCCTAGACAATAAGTAAAATACACTGTTTTTAGTGTTTTTGACAACAATTTTGCCAAATATGACATATAAGAAATATTTCAGTAGAGCGAGGCTGAGGCTTCATATCGTCTGTATTTTAAAGTTTTTATCCAAAAGATAGATTGACTTTGCCCATCCTTAAGTAATCCCATACTGAAAACAATGCCAATTTATTGTTCATTTTCCTCTGCATTCATTTAATTTCTCTTTGTTTGGCCTCTTTATTTGTTGAATATTGAATTTTACCACTGATCCAATTAAAAGTTTATCTCATGATGTCAAGCATAAGCCATACACTTTTTAAGTTGAAAAAACGACACATCAGGTCAAGCACACATATTTAATTGATTTTCAGAATGTTTGAAATCCTTGAGTCTTCTGCTCTAAAAATTTTGTTCGTCAAACGTGATAGATTGTGTCTCTATGATATGGCAATTTGAGCCAAAGAAATCTTTTAGACTGAACCAATTTATATGTTTTTTATTGTGCCCTTTTTTGATAGTTATACGAGAGATAGGATTTCTGCTTTCTTCAATCTGCTTGTTTTAGGGTTATCTGGAAGTTGAGTAACGAAAGTCGATTATTATATGGCTTTAGTTCTACAAAAAATTGAAGTACAAAAAAGTTTTTCGACTTGTTTTTCTCTTCAAATAGAGTTGATTACAGGGTAATTTGTCATATCCTTTCCATTATGCCTCCAGAGCACACCCCAAATTAATTTTGCAAAAAAAATTTTTGATTAGGACAGGCCATCAGTAAAGAACAAATTTTGCTCTATTATTAGCCCATGCTGTTATTTACATATACAAATACAACTATCCATATTGAATATCTTATTATGTGAAATATTTTATCATCAATGATTGGGGATGGTCGATTCAGTATTCTTTGGTATTCCGGAATTAAACCGTAAATATTAAATCGAAACCGGAATGCAGGATCCTATTCCTAAATTTTGAAAAATCAATAATCGTTCAAATGCTAAACAGACTATTCAAAAAGTTACAGATGACATTTCTTACTCAGACTCAGCAGTATGACATCGCACATACGCTAATGTGCCATTGGTGCAGTCAATTGTTGTCATTGTATGTGGGTAGTAATCAAGATATGAGAAGTTCACATTTGCTATCCCACTCGACAAAAAAACATTGCATGCGCATCTTTTAAGTATAGGGCATATATGGATCGCGCCACAGAGGCGCGAGACATTTGTGGCTCATACTCAACAAAATATAATATCTTATGGGATTATTGTGTGATTTATTCAATATGAATGTATCTGTTGAAATATCGTAATAAATTTTCTAATAATCCCAAGCTGGCAAAAAGTAAATGAATGCTGAGGAAATGTATTTTGTCCAGTAAATATCGACTCATTGCTTCATTTAAATGTTTGAAATAATTTTTGTACATTGTCTTTGTTATTGCATGTTTATACAATGAGTATCTTTTTGCTAAGTGCGGACCATTGATGAATCCTGCCTTGACGACACGATCCACCACGGGCACGCACTCTGAAAAACTTGGGACTGTATTATATTTTTTGGTTGGCAAATCTTTTCTTAGCACTATTAGTCATGTCAAATTTGTGCTTGCTTGAATTTTCACTTTGAATTTTTCTGAACAGGTCGTAGGATTATTATAGAACAAGTAACTTAAGAAATTTTGTAGTCTGGTTCCAGGTAAAAGATAAGCTTTTATTCTTCCGTTTGCGTCAAAAAAACATATATATATGCAACATGGCTTTGAAAAGAATTAACAAGGTTTGTTTTGAAATACTAGCTGCTAGCTTGTTGAAAAACATAAGACTATGGCATATTCTCTTACAGGAATCTCCATTTACACCCTTGCAGTCACCTTAAATTTTATGCTATAAAATTAAACTTTTTTTCTACTAATGTCTACTATCCAGCTTAGATTTAAAATTCTGAACCGTAGAAATTTTGGTTTGTTATCATTTTAACACCCCTCTCCCAAGTTTACTTTCCAATATGATATTTGGAATAAGTTGTTCCACAGTTAACTAGATGTTCTATCTTAAAGTTTGTGGATTAAATTCATGAGTCACAAAATATACCTTCAACCATTTAAATGTTTTCAGAGCGTCTTGCAGCAAGCAACCAAACTGTAGAGAAAGTTTCAAAATGATCAATACTGCTATGAAATATGAAATGATGGTTTTGAAGCTTTTTTGTTCGTTCAAAAAAAAATCAAAATCTGCCACCCTGAACTAGACTTGTGCATTCAGTTGATAGTAATATGAACGAAAGTTGAATTGAAACTCTGCTTGTTGCTTTAACAATGAAAAATTATTTGTTATTCTTTTGTAGGAATTAAGAGATCTTGGAAGAGATCCCCCAGCACAATGCAACGCAGGACCTGTTGGCGATGATCGTAAGTAGTAAATTTGATTATTTTTGAAGCAAACAGTCATTGCTTGGAATGCGTAGTACCGTATTTCGCAGACAATAAGTCGCTACTTTTTTCCAAAACTGTCCCCTTCGTGACTTATACTTCGCTTAGACCTGTGTATTGTTTTTTCTTGATCCACTGTGAATTGTGAAGAGTTTATGTAAACGTTAACGTGACGTGCGCGCAGGTTGCGACGAAGTTTGCGGAAATGGTAACCCAGATCATTTTGTGCTGAGGTTATATTTTACATGTTCATATTTGGTTTTCACGATAAATTTGTGTAAAATACATCACATAATCCCCCATGTGTATTGTCCATCATTGAATGAATGAATACATCCTGAATAAATAATATTCAATATAGAATACATCCAGAATTCAGACAATGAAAGTTACAATTTTAGACTATTTTGGGGAAAACGTCAAAAAAACTGAAAAAATGACATTATTTTCTTTTGTCCTGTTTAAATTTAAACCAAAATGTGATTTTTGCTGATGAATTTATAGATACCGGTACAAATCTATGCCCCAAAATTGGGGAATGTTTGATATCTACTTTTCTAAAATATATCTAAATTAAAAATGTTTTACTAAATGGAATATAAATCATTCAAATGTATTTGAAAATTTTATTCCTTTTGTGCATCCATGGGCCATAGAACTGATATAAGGTTATAAATATTTTCATTTTGTTTCAGTATTCCACTGGAAGGCCAGTATTATAGGACCTGTAAGTATAAATCATTATTTTGCCAAATAAGTATAGCAGACAATTTTAAAAGTGGATATAGATTTTTTTTATATTTAGTGCATTTTTACATTTCTCGTTTGATGGTTATAAACTAAATTCCCAAGTATTTCTCTGACTATAAGTGAAACAACAAACAGTAAATAATACCTTTATAATCCTTTTCACTTTATAAGGAGAAATATCCGAAAAATGGTTAAATTTTTGATGATGAAAATTTCGAATTCGTGATATGTGGGTGAAATCTGGTTCAACCTACAATTTTGCATTTCTTGCTATTTTTCGTGTTGATTTCTCATCATAGTTCTTTTAGTTTAAAATTTGCATTTTTTTAAACTAAAAAATCAAAAACCAAAGTATCAACCAAGAAGGCTGGTGGTGTGGTACGATTGAATTTTCCAGTACAATAGTACGGTACGATTCAATTTTCGTACTTTGTACGATACGAAGTTCACTATTCATTTTGTACCGTACTCGTTTTCGTATCTTCGCATTGCACCATGTTCTTCTCACATGATTAAAAAAAAAAAAAATAATTTCGTTTAACATCTCTGGTGTTTCGTAACTGGGTGCAGATAATTTAGTATGTGTCTATCAAAGAATTTTTAAAACTAAAGGGCAATTTTAAAATGATTTAAAGCGGTGCAGGTAGAGCAAAAAAAAATGCAACTGTTTCACTGGAGCTGATATGAAGAGCTATGCTGTATATTGGTTTTACTGTCCTGGATTTAAAAGCAGGAAGCATAAACCTGTCTCACTTTGATCTAAGATGTTGGTGATGTTTCTCACGGGGCCAGCTTTTACAAATAAGGCTGTTTTGGACATTGGTGGTTGGTACGGTCCGGAATTTCTGCCCGGCGAATCGTACCTGTTTTCGTACTGGTCCGAAATTTAGTACGATAAATGAAAATAAGGAATTATTATTTGATTCATTCTTTGCTTATTTCAAAACGCCTCTATGCTGTAATAACTCATCTAAATCCAGATAATTACTTTTACATTATTTGCCCCTAAATGTAGGGTGAACATATCCCTTTTTCCTGTACATGTTATTTTTTATCACCATTTTGAAATCAATAGCAATGAAACTTAAAATAGTAATTGATGATATCAGCTTTCCATTAATCATACCTGTAATTAGTTGGACTGCTCTAAATATCTGTTTCGATTTGCGAATTCAAAATGTATTCGATTTCCTACCAACGATATAAAATCAACATACTGGTAATTGAGAAGAAATATATTTAGAATAAGAAGAAATGTTTATTATATTAATAAATTTTTTATTAAAATTTTTTTGGTGATGTTTGTTTATTTTTAATTCGAATATTCGATTAATTATTCTATCATTCATGGTTTCCAATACGAGTTAACAAATTCTCACTGTACGTTCATAGGCAGGTTGATTTACAGACTTTGTTCAAGCGTGACAACTATATTATGTTTTATTACAGTGTGACAGCCCCTACCAAGGAGGAGTATTTTTTCTGAATATAAACTTTCCCACAGATTATCCTTTCAAACCTCCCAAAGTAAGTTTGATAATACTTGAATATTTTTATTTTTTGACTAAGCTAAGTTTTCAGAGTTTAATATAATAAGAGCTGGATATTTCAAATGAAATAATCCAGTTCAGTTTCACTTTTTTTTCGTGTAATTAACATACTGAATTAGTCAACCCCGATGATTTTTATTTTTTGATTGTGAACAGCTTCATTATCAGGCCACAGCAAACAATAGAGTTAAATCCAAATAACCTGAAATGTTTGCTAAATGGGCATATTCAGTTAAAAGTTTTATATAAGTTATTTTCAAATTGAGTATCAGATCATCACATTTAGAATATAAACGTGATCCCACTACAGAGAATTATAGAAGCGATGAATAAGAGAAAATTTAATTAAAAATCATAATGTAACTATGAATTTGAAATGTAAGAAGAAAATTTTGGAAATAAATAGTTTGATATGTTTTATCAGTGAATATGGGAAGCAGGGTCATTTTTAAAAAAAAAATTTTGCAAAACGGGGGGTTCTGGTAAAAGTAAATAAATTATGCATTTACTTTCCAGGTGGCGTTCACAACTCGTATATATCACCCAAATATTAATAGTAATGGAAGCATATGTTTAGATATATTAAGATCTCAATGGTCTCCTGCATTAACTATATCTAAAGGTGAGAATTATTTTTTATTGCTTCACAACCACCAACCTGATATTGTAGATGAACAATATTTCAGTATTTCAAATTTTCCTTTAATAAATAATACAATAATCCAATCATGAATGTGCTTACTTGAATAGTTGGGTTTTCTTATTCAAATATTCTAATTTGACTTGTTTTGTTGTTAGATCAGGATATTTATATTTTATGACTTTGTAGTTCAATGGACCAAAAGTGCTTGAAAACAGTAATTTAGATTTTAAAATTGAAGTCTAGAAATCACTGAAGAATCGTGTTCAAATAGCTTCTCCTTGTTGTACCCCAGTATGAAAAAAATGGCTTGCTGTCGTTTTGTATATGCCACCCCTGTCGAAAAATTTTGTCAAAACATTGTTTGCTAAGTATGCGCCATTTATGGTCTGTAGCTCATTCTTAGCAAAATTATTATTCTGATTGGGACTATGCGCTGTTTGCCAGTGACCCACTTTTGACAAAATGAAATTTCTGTCCCTACGACGATGCTATCCATTAACTACCTCATCCAGGGTGGCAGAATTGTGTCCTCTATTATGAATTCCAAATTTTGACATGGATTTCATCAAGCAGTTTTGCAAATGGGGGGAAAGTTTTTGGGAATTTTGGAAAGTTTTCGAGGACCGGGAATATTGAAAAAATTGCATTCTTTTGTTCAAATATAAAACCTTTGTAGTAGTGAGAATGGCGTCTTTTTTTTCATACGGAATTGGAGATTCGATCAGATTCGAAAAAATTATCCGAAGAATCCGTTTCCAAATGATTTGGTTTTGCCCAGCCCTAGTCACAAGTTAACAGGCATATGACAAGAAATACGCAATTTCATATCAATGAGGCAAGCAATGAAGTACTGTAGTCATCAGCTCATTGGAGTAGTAGTAAACCCAATAGAGATAGTAAATTTCTTTCGCAAGTCATTCTATTAAATTTGTGCTGCATTTATCGTTTATCACAATTACTGTATTTTCATTTTCGGAACTACAAAACAAAATATCATAAGGTTATGATCTGTTTTCAATTTTTTCTTTATAATCTTACTAAGGGGATTTTGAATAGGGATTTAATTGCAAAATAAATCTATTCAGATTTTTCAGACCTCCATCAATGTTCTTTTATATATATTTTACAGTTTTGTTATCGATATGCTCGCTGCTCACAGATCCAAATCCAGATGATCCCCTCGTTCCAGAAATTGCAAAACTATTCAAGACCAACAAAGCCAAATACGAACAGCAAGCAAAGGAATATACACGACAACACGCTCATTAGCCCACCTTATATCCAGCACCTACCTTTTTTTCGTTCTATATTTAAATCTCTTTTTGTCCATATATTGTATCCAAAATCACATTCCAACAGCGAATACGACTCGAGGTTAAAAACCTTTTATCTTTCTATTCCAATTCAATGATGAATAAAATTCGTCATTGTTTTAAAGTATAAAGTTTGAGCATTGCTGCATCCTATGTTTTTGTACGGTAGCTGAGTGAAATCCAAAACAAGGAATTGTTATGCTCTAATACAGTTGAGTTGTATATACCGTACCCATTTGTTTGCACTTTTCTTAAAATTGTTCCAACTTGCTCTTATTTTGTATAAATTTTCTCGGTCATTCTATTCTTTCTAGCAGTTTCATTTATTTTTTTGTTTACTATGATTTTTCTACTCACATCACATGATGCCACTGTCCCAATTAAAAATTTTATTTTGTGAAAACTTAGCCACAGATGGACCGCGCCTGGATCTATCGATGACTCATTACTTGACATATGATACTCCTGTCAAAATGTTTCCGATTTGGGTGACTTATGCACAATTTGGGTATGTGTGGCATCATTGAGTTGGTATGACTGATTAAATTAGTCCCAAAATATATCAATTTTCATATAGTGATCCCGATGTACATCACAATATCTCTAAACCTTTTCAATTTCAAGTGCAAAGATTGGAAATAATTTGGATTACGCTTCAAGTTCTGGACAACCACTTCTGACCACAGTTCCGATAATTGAAATTTTTGTTTATAACAGCTGATCAACTCTTGCTCTATTAAATCTCATTGTAGATCTGACTTCGTTTTGTTGGAGTAGTACAGGCAAAACCGCAAACGTAAGGTTATGCATATCCTCTTATATAAATAGAGCAAACAATCCGACATATTTTTATATGGGTCTTGAAATGGTGTACGCTAGTCCTGCCACACTAAAAGTTTTCAAGTTTCTGGAAAAAGGAATTAGGGTCTGTCGCATAACACCTATACGACCTCTAGGATAATTTATACTAATTATTCAAGGGGTAGCAGCAGTAACAGGGTAAAGATCAGATAAATAAAAAAAAAGCTCTTTCAAAGGAGTGGTAATGCATGCATACATGATACGAAAGTTGTATTATATCTATAGTCCAAGGCACAAATAAGTGCATTTGGTGAACCGCCACCACTGACTGGGTGCCAAGATGAAAGCTCATATTCCAGATTTTATCGATATTTGAAGTATGCGATGAAGTCCTACAATTAAATACTGGACTGATATCCTTTTTGGGAATTGGAGCGCTGCAAAGACGATCTATCGTAACACTGAAGTGCAGAACAGTCGCATGGCTGCACGAGATGAAATATAATAAGAATTGAAAACCCTAGTAGCCACAACCCATTATGACACAATCAGAGAACGCCTACCCAAGTACATGGCACAGCTTCAAGACTGTCGACCCATTGCCCATTTTTAGCAACTCAAATTTATTTGTTATTGGTACAAGCAATAATAATAACGAATAAAAAATGAGTAAACAAAACACATATAAAAAGGTAAATAGATCAAAGAAATCAGAAATGCCTTCAGAGAACATATGTATTACACGATTCTCATGAATAACATAAAATATTAAAGATCTTCTACTTGGACGGGTGTTATTTGATAACAAATAGTGCAATATATATCAAATTAAAAATTTTATTTTGAAAAAGCCACAGACAGTGACCTAATATTCAACAGAAGATGTTTGGTCAATCTTGCCGACCCAGAATCAGTTTTGGGTATCTTGGTGCCAAAAACCAAAATTTCTTTAAAGAGTAAGTTCATTCATCCACCTTGTGTATGTAATGGTAGCGTTTATTTACCAAATCGTTGAAACAAAGTAAAATGAAAGAATATTAGCATCGTGGAAAGCACTTAATTACAATTAGAAGAGGCACAGAGAATACCTATTGAGCTGTGTGGCTTTGGAAAAAGTAATTAGTAAGCATAGAACAATTAGAATCTAAGATGGAATGGGTTAAGGTTAATTTGCAGTATATGGATACCAATAAAACCCAAATATAACAGCATGATTTTGTAGAAAATATATCTAAACAAGATAAAAATTTGACTACCGGTAATATAATTTTTTAAAACCACCTATTCGGTGCTCAGAACTTTCATACGAAAGAATGTTAAACATACGCAGCGCAGTAATTTTTTAATCGACTCTTTCGGGTCATATTACTGCATATTTTTCAGTAAATCGTTTTGCTGTTCTGTTGTATGCTTCCCTGTCGCATTTGTACAAGTTAGCAGCATCTGGTACCAGAGGGTCATCAGGATTAGGATCATTCAAGAGTGAACATATCGACAATAGAACTGAAAAAAGAGTCATTTTGAAGCTACTGAGTGCATTGCTAGAAATGGGGTCTAAAAATAGTCCTGTCCTGTAGATTAGATAAGTATTGAAATAAAGAACATGATATCGCTGGCTTGGATTCACAAGATATACTGAATTAGTGTTCCGAACCATTAAGCGATATCACATGGTAGGATTTTGTAGCAAGATGTGATCAATAGTCTCTCATGCGCCATGAATAACTGCAGCAAGTTTTATTTGTAGGATTCAACAAAATTGATGCGGGTTAGAGCAATTTTTAATATTTATTAATCAATTGATTTTATATGTGCGAGTCTAAAGGCAAAGAAATGGCCACCTCAATTACAGAGAGGGAAAAACTCGAATCTTTTTCTTCAAATTCATGGCAAGACCCAAAATTTGTGCCGAGTTTGCAACATGGAAATGACCTGGTAATTGAAAATTTGGAAGAAACGCAAAGCATACCTTTGGATATCGTTAGTGCAGGAGACCATTGTTTCCTAAGAATATCTAGGCAAATACTTCCGTTACCATTTATATTGGGGTGGTAGATGCGTGTTTTGAAACTCACCTATTAAATACAAACATAATGATAAATAAGATGAAATCCAAGCATTTCAAGATTTAGATTTTTGGACAATTATTTCTCTGTCAAAAGTACGGTGGTCTGAAGGACTGCAGGGACCTAGTAAACCTTTAGACCTTTAGTAAAATTGAACCACCACCAGACTAAATAACATTTCTAAATCACTAAAGTTTAAAAAAAACAATGCCACCTATTGCCTTGTTAGTTAGAATTGAATCAATGTTTTTTCCAATAAGTTTACGAATGGGAAAAATCATCAGGGATATTCATAGTGATTTTAATTGCTCTAACGGTGATCTGCACATGTTGTTTCTATTTTACACATTACAGGGTTAAGTAATTAAAATCACTGTGCTTAGTGACTGATTCTTTGACGACTGATGACCAATTGAGTCATCCATTTGTTAGTCGTGTTTGAGAAAATGAAAAATGTAATTTAGTACAGTAAATTAGATATATTTAAATTGACAAAAAAATGTTATTTAATGGTAAATTTATATATTCGTCATACAGGCTTTCAAATTATTTGATTTGTTATCGCATATTACACTTTCGTAGTCAAGGTGTAATTAATAAGATTTAACGCTCCAACTAGCAGTGTCTTGTTTAAACAGACCCGATATATTCTGGAAGATATGATAGAGCTTGCATGGGACAGGTGGTTGTTTCATGACATTGCAAAAGTTCAAATTAAGTATAATTTGTAGCAAAATCTCGATATTGCGATAAACCAACAATGCAAAGATTAACAGGGCACAGTATTTTGGAAAAATCAATACAGAAATTGACTGGTATAACGACATGTTGCCCAGCACTAATTATTTTACATACCAGTACTTACTTTTGGAAGTTCATGTTATTTTCTCTGGGGGAAAATGTATTAGCTTTCAAAAAAAATGTTCCATTTCTGATTTGGGGACTGTCACTCTGTGACAAAATCTAGAAATAATAGTAAGATCAATGATAACCGTTAACTTTTTTTATCTGATGGAGACGAGGCTGTACCTTAATTGCATACAGTGAAATAATCTTGGTGTTTCTCCTAGGGATTTGCCCAAATGTTCATGTCAATATTTTCTGCTTCAAGCATGCCAAGGGGAAAAAAAACAAAAAAAAGCTTTGAAACCTCAAAAATTTTGAACCTTATTTCTACAGTTTTGGTGCTGCTACCAGACACTCAAAAAGAGACATGTCAATCTTCTAGAAGGGAACTTATCAAGAATTATTGCATATTTGTTAACGTTTTAAGAGGCGAAGAATACAAGTAATGAATACTTACAGGGCCCATTATTGTTGCTTGCCAATGAAACACTGCAAAAAAATCAGACATTACTGAGTTAGTGCGTTCATAATCTCAAATCAATTTTAGCTCCAAAAAAGCTGTATTATCAACTTCCCAATAATGAAATAAAAAAGAATATTTGAACAATTTCATAATTATGTAGGGAGAAATTTTGATATCAACCACTAAATTAATGACTGTTAAGCTGAGGTTTTTTCTCCGATGTTCGGCATATTTGATGTTTCTAATCTGCAGGTACAGGCTTTAAACGATCCTTATGTATTTCCTGCATATCATAAGAGGCGAATATTAATGAACAAAGAAGTTGTAGATAGTTTTACAATAGCCCAGAGCACATACCACTCATTTTACCATTACCGGTTCGATTTCGAATGTCTTCCACTTAGAATGCAGTTGCTAGTACTACATCTTTTAGTAGCTCTTTGCTATTAAGTGGATGCTAATTGGCTTTCTTTCAGTCCTTGCTCAGTGATTTTCAATAGAAAATTTATTCTTGTTTGAGCATCTACTTTGATGATTCTGAAAATCACTGAAAGCGAAATATTTTACGGTAACAGTGTTTGGATTTTGATTTTGATAGATTTTGTAAGTATTAGACGAAAATGACATCATGTGTATTCAGAACTCAAAATCAAACACAATTCATTATGCGGTTTACTGTTTGGGCAGCAATATCATGAATTTTGCTGAATTTGACAGGAGTTTTTTTTCAACGTCCCCCCAAAATTGTACGTCTGAATGAACACACTTAGACGCCGTTTAGGCATCTAAAAAGAAAGACTAACGGGCGTCTAAATTTTATCGACTAAACAGGTTTTTTTTACAAAATTCTGCCACAATTTTGTGAAAATCATTCTGGCATGATATGCAACACAATGAGTTTTACTGGGCCAAAGTGAATTTTTGATAGTGTTGGAACAAAACCAGCATGCTAGAGCTTTCGGAGGTTCAAATGATAAAGACTGCCAAACAAGGATCTCGCGTCGGCCATCACATAATCCTGTGATTCAGTGTCACTAAGAATTGCGCCAGCCGCCGTTACCACATTTATGATTGGTTCAACTATGTTTCAAGTAAATGAGCGAATACAACTGTGAAGGATATTCCATATTGATGAAGTGAAGTCTGACCTTAATTAGTATATTATTTGTGAAAAATTTCTAGCTTTTTACTCATCAACGTCAAGGACTAAAAAAATATGAAAGATATTTCTTTTTGCAACAATATCAAACAATAAGAAACAGCCCAGGCGCGCCTTAGGCAGGCAAAATACCACAACTAAATATTTACGTGAAAAAATTCTTTAAACAAGATAAAGATTCGATAATGACAAAATTTAGATGTTCAACTATTTATCTACTATTTAGTCGAGATGAAGATTTCCACCAAGAAGCAACCTTTCATGTTTGACAAAACAAATATCATGAAAAATATTCAAATTGAAACTCACTATCATTTCCAACTGGACCAGCACTGCATTGTAGCGGAGGATCTTTTTTCAAATCCATCAGTTCCTATAAAAAAAAAAAAAGAATTGATTACTAGGCTAAAGATGTGAGAAAAGTTTGTTTAGGCAACAGATAAAATTCCATATGGTACAGTGAACTTATTGAAATTGAATATTGTATTATACATACTCCTAGCAAGGAGACAGAATAGTTAGTCTTTTTCAATTACCTGATTAGAACAATATTTCAGATAAAGGAATGAACATTATATTGGCGTTGCCTACTGCCCGTTTGTGGAATAAACCTTATTAAATACCTACAGAATAAAGCCCATATTTTAGCCTACAAATGAATCAAGAATCAAATATATACAGTACAGAGTACGGTATAGTATATGCTGCTGAGATATAACTTACGGTACGGTAACATTGGTAAACAGATACCGGTATACCAACCTTCGTGATTCTTTTTAAAGCCATTTTATACGTTCATAAATTTCCACTGCCGTGCTGCAGCACATGTAACGCGTTACAGTTTTCTTTTAATTTGCAGAAAATAGATGTTCGATAGCCTAGCCTAGTTAAGTGATCTGGATAGTCCTACTATTGAAGTTACCTAACCCAATACCCTGCCTGAGAAATACGGTAATATTAGTAGTTCATATAATCCTGTGCCTACTCTGTACCCAGTACCGAATCAATTGCAACATTATCTGTTTTTTTCACATGCTGGTTAAATAAATAAATATAACAAAAAACGCAAGTGCGGAGACAACGGTATCTGACGCAACTGACTGAACCGAGGTCGTTGACGTCAGTGATCAGCTGATTGAGTTAGGTGACGTCATATTTCAAAGTATACACTCGTGTTACACGGGGGGGGCTTCGATAAACGTGTCCCACTCCCGTTTACGTTTCGAGGTTAGCCACTTGGTGCCTTGGCTGGCCATTTTACGGGGCTTTTTCTAATGTTTCGGTCTGATATAAAAACAGACAAAATTTGATGCCTCAAAGATTTGATGCCTTCGTATTTAGATAATTGGATATTCATAGGGATTCTAATTGCTCTACTGGTAATGTGCGGACGATGTTTTATTTTTGGCAAAAATAAAACATCGTTTGCACATCACCCGTTGAGTATTTAGATAATGTTCTTGGAAGCTCACCTTAGCTCGGGTAAGCAAAATCGACATTTTTTTAAAAAACCGACTCAAGCTCTTGGAATCCATAAAAACAAAAAACACCACATAACATATCAGGAGAAGGTGAATCTTAAACGCCATTTTTGAGGTAGAAACTCTCAATTACCAATGCAAAAAAATGTTTTTGGAAAATAGAAAGGAATACCAGATAATAAGCTTACTACGCCAATCATGATATACCGTTAGAAAAATTCACAAAACTACAATTTAACGATTTTTTATAGTTAATTCTGGCAGTGGATCAACCTGACCGAAGCCCTATACCAGCGGCCAGTTGTTGACAAGCACACTACACGTTTGCGAAGGTTGCGTTTTTTTTCTAGGTTTGTTTTATTTTACCCTTGCGTTTTACGCGAGCTCAATACTGTGTATGCATTTCCTAACGTTTTCCAATGAAACGGAACGATTTGCTATGAAAGCCCACGCAGAGTGCTTGTTTCGTTTTTTGCGTTTGTGCTTTGTACGCATTTGATGACGATAAACATAAAGCAATGCAGGCGTGTATCGGCGTTTTTTTTTTTATTTTATTACCCGAAAAGTAATGCAACGCATCAGTAAGACGACTTCATGTGTATTGTGGCCTCAATGCAGAAAAATATTTTTTATTCCCCTATGCTCTGGAAACGTTGAACTAATCGGAATAATTTCTCCAAAGCATGTTTTGTTAGGTATGTGTCACTAATGGATCGCGTAGATGAGATGCTGTTCATCTGAGGCGCATGCGCATGACAATTTTCGGAGTAATTTCACGGATATCGAATTTACCTAGTTTAAAGTTTTACCTTGTTGATTTTTTTTTAAAAATAGGTAAATTTACATACTTTTTAACTAGGTACCCGGGTACAAAAGTGGATACCTAGTATGAAAAAAGATAGGCAAATCACACATTCATTGTGAAAATGATTTTGAAAATAGACTGAAATAGAATGTCTCAAATGCAGCAAAGCGACGAATACTTTGGTCACCTGGTTTTACTCTAAGTACTACTTAGTTTTAATAGTGAAACTAGGTTACTTCGTGATACTTTACCTAGTTTTCTGGTATTTTCGCTTTACTTCACCTAATTTTAATAAAAGCTAGGTTGGCATCACTAGACTGTCTAGTCCCAATCGAATGAAAAAAAGGTCAAACACTATTTGTTAAGTATGCATGACTGATGGATCGCGTCGATCAGACGCGCACCGTCTGTGGCGCATCCCTGACAAAATACAATTGCTGATTGACGTTCAACTTTATATCCAAGCTAACGCATCGGCCATACGCTTGAAATGCCAGTGGGAATTAGTATAGGATTAGATTTTATCCTGCGCGAGAGGAAAGCCGAGAATACGATTTCACCAAATGACTCGGAAGGAGTTTTGGCCTAACATTTTAAGTCATTAATCCTACACACGGTCAGGAAAATTATTCTATTGCTTTACAATAGTCCACGACTGCTTAGCACTAAACAGAATGTAATTCTTGTTGTCCATTAAGATGAATATTAAGTGCAGACCTTGGAAAGCATACTTGAGCATTTTAGTATCGTGGTTCGATGAAAAAAGGAAAAAATTTGGAATGTTATTTAGAATGCCCGCATTCACAATTCATTTGAATTTGCAATTAGTATAATCTGTGGGGTATAAATGTGTCTGCATGAGGCCAAAATTGCAAAAATGTGATACTAACACGCTTAACTCTTACGTTTGAATTTTTGTTACTCGTGTCTTTTTTATGTTTGTTTTATTTTATCATTTGGTTGCATTGCATTGACTATAACGCAAAGATAAAATAAAACAAAGCGTGAAAACAAGCTTAAAATATGCAAGTGCGCAATGTAGCCTTATATGCATCTTTATTTAAAATTTTCAATAAAATTTGAAAGAAGAACCTGAAAATAACTAAATTATCTAACGACCACTTTTTGCAACCAAACTACAAATTGTCATGAGTCATTCTTTCAGTTCAATTTGTTCTAGTCTGGCACATTCTTTCGATCGATGAGCATGACAAGGCATATTTGAAGCCCAGTAATTGATACGCTTCTCTATTTATATTTATAAGTGAATAAAACATTGCCGGCTTCAGGATATTTTATACTTACTTGTTCTGAGAGTGACTCGGCATTTTAGCGACTTGTATAAGAGGACGCCTGTTCACAAAGTCGGCGTCGGTTTGAATTTCAGACCGATGTGGGTACAATGGATGCTCCAGTAGAATTTTAGTCGAGCGTGAACTGATTCTCGGTGTTTAACCTCCTGCCAAAACATGCTTTGTTTAGCATGGGTCACTGATGGAACGCGCCGTCGAGGCGCGTTCCATCTGCGGCCCGTGCTTAACAAAGTAAAAATGCTTCTCTTTTTTTAAATATGAGTGAATAAAACATTGCCGGCTTCGAGATAATTTCCTTCCTTGTTCAGAGAATGACTCGGCATTTTAGCGACTGGTATAAAAGGACACCTGTTCATAACGTCGGCGTCGGTTTGAATGTCAGGACGATGTGGATACAATAGGTGCTGCAGTAAAATTTTTGTCGAGCGTGAACCAATTCTCGGTGTGGAACCTTCTGCCAAAACATGTTTTGTTTAGCATGGAATCTGATGGAACGCGCCGTCGTGGCACGCTCCATCTGCGGCGCATGCTTAACAAAGTAAAATTGCTGATTATGGCTGACTAATCACGGCTTTATTGCAGAATGCTCGCTCGCCAATTGAGACGTGATTGTAGATGCCTGACAATCATTCAGTCGTTGAAAACGGTTAAAAGCGGGATGCTGGCAAGTAACTGAAAATGATTGTACTCGGTCGCCGCTATTCATAGTCGAAAATATAGTAATGGAGATATACCACTTGGTTATCTTTTGTTGAACGCTGATCACTGATATAATTCTTGCGTGCAGAGTAAAATTAATAATAAAGGTTTAAATGTTATCTACGAATATTTTTGAATTATGATAGAATTGAACGTTTTCAATTTAGCAAGTGTAATTTAATTGATGTTCAATCCATATATCAGTCATTATTGGAAAGTGCCGAATTTGCGAATAATTTCATCGGTAATCATGAGCTAGTTGCTGATTATTTAGATCCTTGCTCTGGGTGTCTTATTCCAATGTGCAACTAAGAAAAGCGTTTCGAAGCCTATTAGAAGATGTCACTACACTTATCTAACTGGCCGGCCAAGGCCAAGTTTTAAAAAAAAAATGGGCAGTTAGGTATACCTATCTCGTATATCTCATTGACGCATGGTGAGGTTTTAATAGACTGGGTGACAATCGTCTCCATCCCAAGTTTTATATCTAATCTCCTTTCCCAGTTTTTCATTTTGCGCAAAACAGTTCAAGTAAAAAAATAAAATGGCTTCCTACAAGTATACGTTATATTACTTCGATGTTCGTGGCAGAGGAGAGGTCGCCAGGTGGTTGTTTGCACAAGCTGGAGTGCCCTATGAAGACGTAAGACTCGGAGGAGAGAAATGGAAAGCTAAGAAATCAGGTTCGTTATACATGCATGCACACATTATTATGGATCACTAAAAACACTGATATTTGTTTTAGCAAAATCTACGTCACATATATTGTCGTAACTCGCTTTGATTAATTATTTTATCGAGCGTAAGTCACAGATGGACCGCGCCTCGACGGCGCGATCCATCAATGACTCGCGCTTGGTAAAACATTATCAATCGAAATGAAGATTTTTGGTTCAGGAAGATCATAAGACCGGTCATTTTACCAGTTAAACTAATGTTACTATCTACTACCACGCAGAAATGCGTTGTTTGTACACATTCCTGCCAAGCATAACTCACTAGTGGATCACACCATTAAGCTGTGATCCATCTACGGCAAATGCTTGACAAAATAAAGTTTTCGACCAGGGTGATAAGTCTACCCGAAATAAAATTTAAGACCGACACGAGAAGCTTTTTTTTTAATTCGATATATAAATTAATAATGAATTTGAATAGAAATTATCGCAATTCATTCTCGAGTCATCAAATGAGACGAGCTTTCTCGGAGCATTTTGCCTGCTATAAACCTTAACAAATCTCTATGAAATAAAAATGATCTACTGAGTTACTGATTAATATATTTTTTTTGTTTAGAAATGCCTTTCGGGCAAATGCCAGTATTAGAGGTTACCGACAATACCGGTAAAAAACACCTAATACCACAAAGCCGAACAATCGAAAGGTTTTTGGCAAAACAGTTTGGACTCGATGGCAAAAATGACTTTGACGTAGCAAAAGCGGACTATTTGAACGAATACGCGTCTGATCTTTTCCAAAAGATCAAGTTTGGCGACGATGAAGACAGCAAAAAGGTTGGTAAATATAGTATTCTAATAAATAAAATTTCAATTTTTTTGCGACTTTCTACGATTTTGATTGATTTGTTTTTGTTAACTGCCTATTTTTATATACTAATTTTGGTTAATCCGGTATTTCGCTTATATTGGTCAAAAAAAAAAAATTAAAATTAGTTGCTTGTCATACTTTTGTTGGCGAAATATAAAATATGAGAATTTTTATATGAAAACTTGAAAAATCACATAGATGGTGTGTCATCCAAAGTCGGACAAATTTTGTCCAAACATAATGCTTTAATGCATGATATTTGACGGTTTCAAATAAAAAATATTTTTATATTTTTTTTCAAACTTTGTACAATGGAAGAAATTTCATTCAGTCCAACATGAACGCGTTTTCGAATTTACCCATCAATTTTCTTTGTCGAATTGCATTCATAAATACTCGACTCAAAAGCAATGTATCTAGAGAAGCAGTTCTGAATGCAATGTCTCCGATTAGAAAAGGTTTTTCTTTACCAAACAAAAACAAACTTAATTTCCACAAAATGACCATTGTTTTCTCTAATATTCCATGTAGAAGCGACAAGAATTCTTCGATGGAGCAGCTCTTGAAGGTTTGGCTAATTTTGAAAAGTTCATTGAAGACGGTGGATACTTTCTTGGTAACCAGGTATGTTATGTTAAAATTAATTTCTTAAGACTGATAAATAATAACGCCGATCCAATCGATTTCTATTTCAAAACATTCATCAAGCTTGAGTCACTGTTTGACGTGGCCCATCTGTGGCTCACTCTTGACAAAATAAAATTTCTGATTTGAAGGAAACGCAGGTATAAAAGGACATGTTTCTACCATTAACATCCTAGCTAATGCATACTAGAAAATTGTTCCGATGAGGCCCAGTCAGAACAAAATACGCAAACATATTTTGTAAAGCATTAGCCACTGATGGATCGTGCTGGCGAGGCGAAATAAAAAAAAAATTCGTGTTGGAGTTATTGAAAATCTATAAAATTAATCTTGAAATGTTGGAGCAAAATTGGTATTCTAAAATTTAATAATATATGTTATATTACAATAAATGGATATTATAACTGTCAATTAAATATCGCCACATTTGAAGGATTATTTTCTTTTTATTAAATGCGTATTTTTATTTTTTTAGGTATCCTATGTCGATATAGCGTTTTCTGTTTTTGCTGAAATGTTAATCAACATGAGCCAGAATCCAGCGTTACTCGACAAAACGCCGAAATTGAAGAAACTTCATGCATCAGTACAGGCTCTACCAAAGATTGCTGAATGGATATCCAAGCGACCACAAACAAAATTTTAAGTTTTTTGAAGCTATGCTGAATTTGTGCCTGCTTATAGCTGGATAAAAGTCGAATGACACATTTTTATTAAATTTTCTTACCAAGGTTTTTCTTTTCAAATAGTTTTAAGCATGGAGACATCGGGTATTTATCGGATAACTTATTTTGATCAGCCCAGAATGAAAATTTTGCAAAAACATGTTTGTCAAGCGCGGATTACTCATAGGACCGCTTCTATCTAGGGCTGGGCAATTCGATTAGGTTGAATCGATTCGAAGCACAAATCATTCCAATCAATCGCGAATCGGCCATAAGAACGAAAACTTGTTAAATGGAGTTTTTCATCGTTAACGACAAATGCAATCGACTTTGCTCGAATTTCACCAAAATCGATTGAATTTTGTCGTTAAAAATGGAAACTATAGTAAAATAGATTTATCATAATTACTTGATTACCATATGAAGACAGCAGTAATTGATTCGATTCAAAAAAGTTATCCTAATCTGATTCGGTTTTGTTCAGCCCTACCGCCAGTGCACGCCAGTTCGACTAACTGGGCTTCGAAATGATGTAATGAGTGATTGTAGAATGTCTTGACTATACATATTGGCTATTGTATATTTGAGATCATTCAATACAAATAACGCTCCGCCCATTTGCCCTAGTCAGAATACCGATGAAATCCGGCACGTTTGTTATTCTTATATACACTATACACTGCATTTTGTGTGCATTTTTATATGCATTTATGCATTGCTTTATTTTTACCTAACATTTTGAAATATTATTAATAAAAAAAACTAGTATAAACTGTTTGTTCATACGCCGACGCTCGGTACAGGAAAACTTGTGTAGTTATTTTATCTTTGGCAAAATAGTGTTCAAATATTTTTGAACGCTATTTTTGCCAAATATGAAATACCAGCATAGATTTCACATTAAGAGACAATCGGAAGCCATTTTCGTTCCAGCATATGTCCAAACAAAAGACAACAACAGAGTTATATTTTATTTTTGCCTGCGGTAAGGTTTTAAAAGTGTTTCTGCTAAACTGAAATCAGTAAAAAAATTCAACGAAGGAATTGAAATTAAGCGAGACTTAATAAAGCTATTTAGCTAAATCTGATTAGTAAAAACGGCCCACTAGCAGAAAATTCTGTATTTTGCAGATGTGATGGAATGGATTGATTTGATTAGTTGGTATTAGGCACAATATGTCAAAGAAATTGGGACTAGTAAATTGTAGGGGTGAGTGTTAGAAACGTTGATACGTGGTGTGGCTGAGTTATTGTTGAGTATTTCGAAAAAGAAGTCGGGAATAAATTGTGGGACAAGTACAACAAGTTGAGGTATACATATATCAAAAGGTAATTTGCAAAAATTCATCTCGTTAACAAAATCTGGAAGTCCTACTACATCATAGTTTGATAACCTGCGCAGCGCAAATCAGGTAAGTCTATCATAGAGGTCGTACAATAAAGAAAATTAATTAATACGGAATAGCCACATGTTCCTGGGATATTTCCACATAATATTATATATCACAAACTCTGATTTGTAACTGTACTATTGTTTTTCATAGGGCGCCAATAAATATACTTTTTATTTATTGCAGAAATTACGGTTAATTACAGTAACGTCTTGATGGCATCCGCCAATTACAATCTATTTATATTCTTCTTATCGCGATGTAATAATAGCTACGGAAAAATACAAAAAATAAACATTGAACACTTCAGAACGGACTAAGTGAAGCGGCAACAACCGCTTTAGGCAAGAATGACCAATAATGTTGTAACCGTTCCGCCTTTTTAGTTCAAGTAATACCCCGACGGAAAAAATGCACAAACATGGTATGTTAAGTATGGATCACTGATGGATCGTGCCGATCAGGCACTGGGCATCAGTGACACATGCTTGATGGCATTGATTTTCGGATTGGGTGCTTTTTGCAATTTTGAGGTTAAATGATCAAAGTGTTATGAAGAGTTCTACAATATTAAGAAATTTGTGACAAATAAACTTTCAAATTGAACTTTCATCTTCTATTTTGCACTATACCTAGCCTGAAAAAATTGCCTGGTCGTATTTTTGTCTTGATATGATTATAACATAAAATGATCAAACCTAATGCTCGGTGAATAAAATTAAAATTATCAGTTTTTTCAATGCATAGCTTTTATTTCCAAAGTAATCGTTTCTTGATTAACACAATTTTGAAAAACACATACCAACCGTATATCATAAGAAATAAGCTTTATTTTTCTCTGTGTAATTAGCAATGTTTACAATTTATTTGATTCATGTGCGTCTTGTCATTCCACTCTATGTGAAACCAATAAGGAGCCGGCAAGGTTATCGTACATCGTACCATGGCTTAGAGGGCCTCGTGGTCAGTTTCAGGTAAACTAAGAGGGTCAATATATAGAAATCTCGCACAAATTTCGCTTATTTCAAGAGGTCAGGCTTCACCAGCTGCCTGCGTTTTTCTCACTAATTTGAAGTTTCGACGACAATCGATATACACCAAGTAAAATATAGTAACGATAGGCAGCAACTGTACCCCGAGTGGAAAATACCCCTAATAGAACTCAACCACTGTAGTGCAGTTAGTATGAAAACAATTCGTTACATTGATTCATGATAACCTGATAGATGATGACTACAGCATACACAAGTCAAATACTCTCAACTGTTGAAGGTAACCGACTAACCGTTACTTCCGTTATCCTCGATTAAAACCCTAAGCATGCGAAATACACGAACCACGTCCAGTCCTGTGATCCATCACTGTCATGAACTTGGAAATGGAATCAGATATTTCAACTAACTGCATAAAATTCTCTAGATGAAGTCTATAGTCATTACAGAATAATTGTTTAAAACCGTTTAAATGTCAATTGCAATATTAGTATTTTTTATGATTAAAAATTCACTCTGAGCAAGGCCAGATAGAAGTAGCGTCCAGAAGGAACCAACCACCGGCAACTCAATAGCAAAAAGCTACCGAACGATTTGGTACCAGCAACTGCACTCTAAACGGAAAACATCTCAAACGGAACTGAACCGCCATGGTAAAGTGCAGTGCGTGTTATTGTCCTCGGCGGTGGTGAAACCAACTACCACTTCCATGCTTCCTTTTAGTCGCATCTTACGACATGCAGGAAATTCATCAGGGCTATTCTATTTCTGTAAAAATGACTGGAATAATACCGTAAATTCAGTAACTAGTTTAGCGCATCTCCATCTTAGCGAGGTATTTTATTTTGTCAAGTATGAGTCACATAGCCCGCACTATACAGGCGCAATATATCAGTGGTTCATGCTTGATAAAACGTGCTTCGTACGAATAGTCTGAACAATATTATATTGATTCGATATTACTTTTAAGACATTCTTTGCCATCTATGGCAGGTAAGTAGTTTTTTAATCAATAACAGTTGTATAAATAAATTGATCGTCACACACAAACACGCCCAATTCTAGCAAATTGTAAGAGCTAATATTATTTTGTTTTTTACATAATTTTAGCCCAACCTCATTTGTTCTATTTTACTGATTTCAGAAACTCCTTTCGGTCAAATGCCGGTGTTGGAAGTGACTGACGGCAACGGTATCAGTACCATGATTGCACAAAGCCACGCAATTGAGCGGTTCTTGGTGAAACAGTTTGATTTGGACGGAGAAACGCCATTGCAATGCGCAAGAATGGATGCCTTCAATGAAAACATGATAGATATTTTTTCGAAAATGCCTTTCTTTGAAACGGATCAAAAGAAAAAGGTTGGTCAATTTTACTGCCAGAGTGGATGACCAATTTGATGTTCATATAACGATATTTAAATTGCAATAGTCTACTTAAGAATAAAGGTTTAACCTCAAATTCAACAAAAATGGTATTTTGTGAAGCATATCTCATAGGTGACACGATAACGACCCATGTATTCAATAATTAAGCATTTCAAATAAAAAATATTTTTATATTTTTTTTCAAACTTTGTACAATGGAAGAAATTTCATTCAGTCCAACATGAACGCGTTTTCGAATTTACCCATCAATTTTCTTTGTCGAATTGCATTCATAAATACTCGACTCAAAAGCAATGTATCTAGAGAAGCAGTTCTGAATGCAATGTCTCCGATTAGAAAAGGTTTTTCTTTACCAAACAAAAACAAACTTAATTTCCACAAAATGACCATTGTATTCTCTAATATTCCATGTAGAAGCGACAAGAATTCTTCGATGGAGCAGCTCTTGAAGGTTTGGCTAATTTTGAAAAGTTCATTGAAGACGGTGGATACTTTCTTGGTAACCAGGTATGTTTTGTTAAAATTAATTTCTTAAGACTGATAAATAATAACGCCGATCCAATCGATTTCTATTTCAAAACATTCATCAAGCTTGAGTCACTGATTGACGTGGCTCATCTGTGGCTCACTCTTGACAAAATAAAATTTCTGATTTGAAGGAAACGCAGGTATAAAAAGAAATGTTTCTACCATTAACATCCGTAGCTAATGCATACTAGAAAATTGTTCCGATGAGGCCCAGCCAGAACAATACGCAAAGATATTTTGTAAAGCATTAGCCAATGATGGATCGTGCTGGCGAAGCGAAATAAAGAAAAATTCGTTTTGGAGTTATTGAAAATCTGTAAAATTAATCTTGAGATTGTTGGAGCAAAATTGGTATTCTAAAATTTAATATTATATGTTATATTACAATAAATGGATATTATAACTGTCAATTAAATATCGCCACATTTGTAAGATTATTTTCTTTTTATTAAATGCGTATTTTTATTTTTTTAGGTATCCTATGTCGATATAGCGTTTTCTGTTTTTGCTGAAATGTTAATTAACATGAGCCAGAATTCAGCGTTACTCGACAAAACGCCGAAATTGAAGAAACTTCATGCATCAGTACAGGCTTTACCAAAGATTGCTGAATGGATATCCAAGCGACCACAAACAAAATTTTAAGTTTTTTGAAGCTATGCTGAATTTGTGCCTGCTTATAGCTGGATTAAAGTCGAATGACACTTTTTTATTAAATTTTCTTACCAAGGTTTTCTCTTTTCAAATAGTTTTAAAAGCATGGGGTATTTATCGGATAACTTATTTTGATCAGCCCAGAATGAAAATTTTGCAAAAACATGTTTGTCAAGCGCGGATTACTCATAGGACCGCTTCTATCTAGGGCTGGGCAATTCGATTAGGTTGAATCGATTCGAAGCACAAATCATTCCAATCAATCGCGAATCGGCCATAAGAACGAAAACTTGTTAAATGGAGTTTTTCATCTTTAACGACAAATGCAATCGACTTTGCTCGAATTTTACCAAAATCGATTGAATTTTGTCGTTAAAAATGGAAACTATAGTAAAATAGATTTATCATAATTACTTGATTACCATATGAAGACAGCAGTAATTGATTCGATTCAAAAAAGTTATCCTAATCTGATTCGGTTTTGTTCAGCCCTACCGCCAGTGCACGCCAGTTCGACTAACTGGGCTTCGAAATGATGTAATGAGTGATTGTAGAATGTCTTGACTATACATATTGGCTATTGTATATTTGAGATCATTCAATACAAATAACGCTCCGCCCATTTGCCCTAGTCAGAATACCGATGAAATCCGGCACGTTTGTTATTCTTATATACACTATACACTGCATTTTGTGTGCATTTATGCATTGCTTTATTTTTTACCTAACATTTTGAAATATTATTAATAAAAAAAAATAGTATAAACTGTTTGTTCATACACCGACGCTCGGGACAGAAACTTATGTAGTCATTTTATCTTTGGCAAAATAGTGTTCAAATATTTTTGAACGCTATTTTTGCCAAATATATAAAATACCAACATAGATTTCACAATAAGACACAATCGGAAGCCATTTTCGTTCCAGCATATGTCCAAACAAAAGACAACAGAGTTATATTTTATTTTTGCCTGCGGTAAGGTTTTAAAGGTGTTTCTGCTGAACTGAAATCGGTAAAAAAATTCCACGAAGGAATTGAAATTAAGCGAGACTTAATAAAGCTATTTAGCTAAATCTGATTAGTAAAAACGGCCCACTAGCAGAAAATTCTGTATTTTGCAGATGTGATGGAATGGATTGATTTGATTAGTTGGTATTAGGCACAATATGTCAAAGAAATTGGGACTAGTAAATTGTAGGGGTGAGTGTTAGAAACGTTGATACGTGGTGTGGCTGAGTTATTGTTGAGTATTTCGAAAAAGAAGTCGGGAATAAATTGTGGGACAAGTACAACAAGTTGAGGTACACATATATCAAAAGGTAATTTGCAAAAATTCATCTCGTTAACAAAATCTGGAAGTCCTACTACATCATAGTTTGATAACCTGCGCAGCGCAAATCAGGTAAGTCTATCATAGAGGTCGTACAATAAAGAAAATGACTCGAAGGTGAAAAACATTCCAAAAATAATATTTCCAGGTAAATTCTAATGCCGAAATAAACAATATACCCCGAAAATTGAAAATATAATTTAAGAAATTAAAGTGTTTGCAGGATCATTGTAAACTTGTTTGACAGAAGGGGGGAAAGAAACCACGAATTTTCTTATTGAATAATATCTGCCTGGGGTAACTTTTGCGATTGAATTTTTCGTTTTTTTAAAATTAATACGGAATAGCCACATGTTCCTGGGATATTTCCACATAATATTATATATCACAAACTCTGATTTGTAACTGTACTATTGTTTTTCATAGGGCGCCAATAAATATACTTTTTATTTATTGCAGAAATTACGGTTAATTACAGTAACGTCTTGATGGCATCCGCCAATTACAATCTATTTATATTCTTCTTATCGCGATGTAATAATAGCTACGGAAAAATACAAAAAATAAACATTGAACACTTCAGAACGAACTAAGTGAAGCGGCAACAACCGCTTTAGGCAAGAATGACCAATAATGTTGTAACCGTTCCGCCTTTTTAGTTCAAGTAATACCCCGACGGAAAAAATGCACAAACATGGTATGTTAAGTATGGATCACTGATGGATCGTGCCGATCAGGCCCTGGGCATCAGTGACACATGCTTGATGGCATTGATTTTCGGATTGGGTGCTTTTTCAATTTTGAGGTTAAACGATCAAAGTGTTATGAAGAGTTCTACAATATTAAGAAATTAGTGACAAATAAACTTTCAAATTGAACTTTCATCTTCTATTTTGCACTATACCTAGCCTGAAAAAATTGCCTGGTCGTATTTTTGTCTTGATATGATTATGACATAAAATGATCAAACCTAATGCTCGGTGAATAAAATTAAAATTATCAGTTTTTTCAATGCATAGCTTTTATTTCCAAAGTAATCGTTTCTTGATTAACACAATTTTGAAAAACACATACCAACCGTATATCATAAGAAATAAGCTTTATTTTTCTCTGTGTAATTAGCAATGTTTACAATTTATTTGATTCATGTGCGTCTTGTCATTCCACTCTATGTGAAACCAATAAGGAGCCGGCAAGGTTATCGTACATCGTACCATGGCTTAGAGGGCCTCGTGGTCAGTGTCAGGTAAACTAAGAGGGTCAATATATAGAAATCTCGCACAAATTTCGCTTATTTCAAGATATTCGGAATATTTTTGTCAAGCATGCGACACGTTTTACTTCAATGATTTGCTGGAACTGAAACTCGATGCTTTCTTCACACTTTGTGCATCGAGTACGTGGCATGGATAGCCTGTTTTCTATCAGGCTTTCCACCAGCAGCCTGCGTTTTTCTCACTAATTTGAAGTTTCGACGACACTCGATATACACCAAGTAAAATATAGTAACGATAGGCAGCAACTGTACCCCGAGTGGAAAATACTCCTAATAGAACTCAACCACTGTAGTGCAGTTAGTATGAAAACAATTCGTTACATTGATTCATGATAACCTGATAGATGATGACTATAGCATACAGAAGTCAAATACTCTCAACTGTTGAAGGTAACCGACTAACTGTTACTTCCGTTATCCTCGATTAAAACCCTAAGCATGCGAAATACACGAACCACGTCCAGTCCTGTGATCCATCACTGTCACGAACTTGGAAAAGGAATCAGATATTTCAACTAACTACATAAAATTCTCTAGATGAAGTCTATAGGCATTACAGAATAATCGTTTAAAACCGTTTAAATGTCAATTGCAATATTATTATTTTTTTATTATTAAAAATTCACTCTGAGCAAGGCCAGACAGAAGTAGCGTCCAGAAGGAACCAACCACCGGCCACTCAATAGCAAAGAGCTACTGAACGATTTGGTACCAGCAACTCCACTCTAAACGGAAAACATCTCAAACGGAACTGAACCGCCATGGTAAAGTGCAGTGAGTGTTATTGTTCTCGGCGGTGGTGAAACCAACTACCACTTCTATGCTTCCTTTTGGTCGCATCTTACGGCATGCAGGAAATACATCAGGGCTATTCTATTTCTGCAAAACTGACTTGAATAATACCATAAATTCAGTAACTAGTTTAGCGCATCTCCATCTTAGCGAGGTATTTTATTTTGTCAAGTATGAGCCACATAGCCCGCACCTTACAGGCGCAATATATCAGTGACTCATGCTCGATAAAACGTGCTTCGTACGGATAGTCTGAACAATATTATATTGATTCGATATTACTTTTGAAACATTCTTGGCCATCTATGGCAGGTAAGTAGTTTTTTAATCAATAACAGTTGTATAAATAAATTGATCGTCACACAGTAATTAATTTGTGATCATGTAACAGAATTTGGAAAAATGCAGAAACCTTTACTGCGCCACCTTTAAGCTAAAACCAGACAAGACCGCTCTGAACCGTCCTAAATCGTTACTCAAGTTTCTATCATTCTATCTTTATTTGGGAAAGCGTTATATAAGTATTGACAGGTTAGAATAAGCGCACAACTGAATATTTTTGAGGAAAGATTTTAACATTGTACGCAATGAATTATCACTCCATAACTGATTCAGAAAGATTTATTGGGGTGGAAGGAAAAGACAATCTGAATCAATAATACAAAAGATAGCAATACGGACAGAGCTGCCTGTGGAAAATATCCACGTTGGCATGTGACAATTTATTTAGCTAAAATGCATAAAAATGTAAAGTTTTTGTTAGAAATACCTTTCTTAAATATAGCGAGTGTCGGAATAAATTACGAGCTTATATTCTACAACGTTACTCAAATAAATGCTGTGTCATTGTGTTTTACTACCTATGGACAACCATCCATATTTGCGACTGTTAAATATACTTTTAGCTCTCTATCGACCAAGCTGTACTGGTGAACGCTTGCTACGTTAGCAGCCGTAGTGTGACAGAGTTCACATTGTAAGGAAATTACTGGTAAAACGAGGAGTATACCCAGGCGGTATATCAAGAATTCTTGTGTTCACATATCTCGGTAAAAATGTTTTGACTGAAATTTATTTTGTTGAGCATGAGTCAATGATGGATCGCGCCGTTGAGGCGCGGTCCATTAGTTGCTCATGGTTGACCAAATTAGATTTTTGATTGGGATTCGACCAAGCATTTTAATTGCGTTGTATGCAGCTCGTAAACTACGAAACTAGGACGAGTTCTTTAACGTACAAGCTGTATTATTTCATTCTGCGCGGCAGAGTTGAAATTCGCAGATGGTTGTTCGCATTGGCAAACGTACCATATGAAGATATTCGAGAACGAGACGAGACGAGAAAATCTATACGTAGGCGGGACATGTCGTAAATTCTTGTGATCACATATTCCGGTCAAAAATGTTTGGTTGAAACTCATCTTGTTAAGCATCACTGATCATCAGCGATTGTGTCACTGATGGATCGCGCCATTGATGTATTCCTGATCGGGATTGGACTAGGAAATATGACCAAGCATTTTTCTTCCGTTGTATGCAGCTCGTAAACTAAGAAACTAGGATGAGTTCTTTCACGTACAAACTGTATTATTTCAATTCACGCGGCAGAGCTGAAATGTGCAGATGGTTGTTCGCCCTGGCAAATGTACCATATGAAGATATCCGACTGGACAGAGAGGGTTGGCTCAAAAAGAAGTCAGGTATTTATTACGCAAAAGTTGTTCTAATATATACGATTTATTAGTGGCACCACAATTGGGCTTTTCTCATTTTTCGTGCGGGGCACCAAATTTGTTTGTTTTTTATTCAATATACGACGTTGGCACAAATGCATATTCACCGACAAGTGATGAAATGTCAAATTTTGGAAGAAAGGGCGTGAAATAACGAGAAATAACGAAATATTTACTAAAGCAAAATTGCATTTTTTGTTTTTAAAAGTTTAATGTTTTGGGAGGGAAAACAATATAAGTGCAGTGGTTGGATTTACATTTATGTAGGTAATGGTCGAGAAGTACAATTTCAGTTGTTTTCCCAAACAAAAATTGTGATCGACCATCCCTGCAATATTCTCTTTTGGGCGAGTTTTTCTGTTGTCTAAAATGGATATTCATTCCCCATCAAATTTATTTGTTAGGATATGATATAATTTCATTTTTATCAATACGCTTTACCGACTGAGCTAGCTGGGTACCAGCTGTTTCAACGCGTTGTCGCCGCCAAATCAAAGGTAAGTCTAACACTCGTGTTAAGGGCCTACTGATTTGCAAAAAAACACGCCCAATTCTAGCAAATTGTAAGAGCTAATATTATTTTGTTTTTTACATCATTTTAGCCCAACCTCATTTGTTCTATTTTACTGATTTTAGAAACTCCTTTCGGTCAAATGCCGGTGTTGGAAGTGACTGACGGCAACGGTATCAGTACCATGATTGCACAAAGCCACGCAATTGAGCGGTTCTTGGTGAAACAGTTTGATTTGGACGGAGAAACGCCATTACAATGCGCAAGAATGGATGCCTTCAATGAAAACATGATAGATATTTTTTCGAAAATGCCTTTCTTTGAAACGGATCAAAAGAAAAAGGTTGGTCAATTTTACTGCCAGAGTGGATGACCAATTTGATGTTCATATAACGATATTTAAATTGCAATAGTCTACTTAAGAATAAAGGTTTAACCTCAAATTCAACAAAAATGGTATTTTGTGAAGCATATCTCATAGGTGACACGATAACGACCCATTAAAAAATACATTTGACCAATTTGATGTTCATATAACGATATTTAAATTGCAATAGTCTACTTAAGAATAAAGGTTTAACCTCAAATTCAACAAAAATATGTTGTAAAGCCTATCTCATAGGTGACACGACAACGACCCATTAAAAAATACATTTAATCAAAAATCACATTTTTGCCCATGTATTCAATAATTAAGCATCTAAACATATACATCGAAGGTCCCGAATGTGTAAATGTTTGTGGATGAAAATGTATTCGATGCAAATTCTATTTTGTTGAGCATGAGCCACACGTGGATCGAACTTCGCTGGAGCGATCCATCAGTGGCTCAGGCTTGCCAAATCTTGTTTTGAAAGAGAAATTTTTGACTGGGAAAATAAATGCACACGGCTTGTTTATGTAATTTTTCTGTGTGCAAATGTATGGGCTATATTTATCAGGAGCATAATTTTTATTGAATTCATTGTTGTTCCCATATTACTCTCTTTCTCTATCGGTCAATCGTACATCAACATAATCATATTTATTTCCCCCTTTTCAGGAGCAATTGATGAAAGAGGCTTTTGAAGGCCCAGTTGCGCAAGCTTATCAAATTCTGGAATCCTACATGGGAAATTCGAAATACGTTTTCGGCGATAAGGTATAATGTATAGTACGTAGAGTGAATATCTAATATACATAGAGGTAAACATGAAGCTTTGCGCGTCTAAAAAAATATCGGTTGTGTCTGCAGTGACACCAATATTATTATTTGTATTAATGTCTATACTTCTAATGACCGAAAAGCGATACTTAGGTTGAACAATAATCGACCATACCAGTAATTTATAGACATCAAATAACAAAAATTTGAGATCACACCGTCATTCCACCATATTTGTGATACATATTTATACTATCTTTCTCACTAATAGTGATGATTTCTTTGCTGAAAATACCATTTTAAAGGATTTTGATTGAAAAAAAGTCAGTAAAACTTGATTTCGTAAATAGGACTGGGCAATTCGATTCAGCGATTCGGAGTATTATTGGAATCAATTGTGATCCGGTCATAGGAACAAAACGTGCTAACTAAAGGGCATTTTTCCATTTATAACGAAAAAATGCAATCGATTTTTGTTCAAATTTGACCAAAATCGTCTGTATTTCGTCGTTAAAATGAAAATACCTCGCTTTTAAGTCAGTTTATGCTAATATTTGTAATTTGTAACTGTATATTTCCTAATCATCATAACGGAGGCTATAATAGTAAAATGGGATATTTGGTATTTTTATAAAATCAACCATTCGATTCGATTCAAAATAATTATTCGAATCACATTCGAATTCCAAATGATTCTGTTTTGCCCAGCCCTATGTGTAAAGTATGATCCACTCGTAGTCATGCAGTTATCCATACAAAGATTTTTGACTGAGATAAAAAAAAAATAACAAAACGAAAGTTCAAAGACAAACTCATTTTCCACTAACGTGTCAGCTTGAGTATTTCGTCAGCATAAAAAGTAATTGCCTATTTCAAAATCGGCAAATGAGAAACATGCAAAAACTGTCCTCATTCTAATAATCTTTAATCGTAGATGAATTTTTTAAAATTTATATTTTGTCAAGTAAAATAAATATTCAGAACTAGTATATGTAGTACTAGAATGCGTATTTGGGTGACGAGCATTTTAAAATTGAATATCATTTTCTATTAATAATGAATTCGGCAAATATTTTGGGAATGACGAAAAAATGTGTTTTCAAAATGTATTTCTAAGCATGATCCACTCATTGGCAGCGCTGTCGGAGAGCGATACATCTGGATGCAACTTATGACCGAAAAAGAATAGTCCAATCAGGACTCAGTATTGTGATTTTATCTACTTCTATGTTGCATGCGTTTCTCGAGGGGATGAAATTCGTTGAATTATAACTTGAAGTAAAATAACTTATAGTCAGACCTTTGCTTTACAGTTGACGTGGTTTGACTTGGCTATTACTTTGGGATCCGACGTTCTGTTGATGTTTAATGCAAACCTGTTTGACAAAAGTCCAAAGGTAAAGCAATTGCATTCTACTGTCCGATCTCATCCTCACATCAGTGCATGGATTGCCAAAAGACCTGAGACGCCATATTGAAATGCAGAATAGAGAAACTTACAGTCTATACAACTACTAAGATCCACTATATGTATTCTATTATGATGTGTATTGTATCACCTTCCAGTTGCAAATTTGTTGAAATCTGTTTTACTGAGCATGAGTCACCGATGAATCGCGCCTTCAAGGCGCGGTTCATCTGTGGATCATGTACCCAAAATAAAATTTCTGATTGGATAATCGAAAACGAAATTTCAGAGCTTCTAATTTTATTGAGTTTTGCCATAGAAAGTATTGAGATTATGTTGAAATTTTTTTTTAATATGGTACGAACTTTACATTTTGCTTTCGTTCTTTAGTGTCATTTCACTATTACATACATCCTATACTAAAGAAGTTTGATTTTTTCTTCAACAAATTTGCTTGCCCCAAGCACGGCTCTGCTCCAAATCTACCCGGTTTCGCAGACCATGGATCATCTGCCTCGGATCGTCTTAATAGACTAAACACTAAAAGTTTGAGATTTCGTTTGTTCAGGTTATTTTCCGCTTTGAGTTTCGCCGAGGCGCGTTCCATCTGTGAGTTTTAATTCAATTCGGTCATTTGAATCGCTTAGAAACTTTCTATTTTAACGACAAACTATAACGAAAATAATCTTAATTTTGATCAAATTCATTTGTGCCCTTAAGATTCGGTGCATATTGAAAATACATTGCCTCTTTAAGTTTGTTAGCATCGTTAATAGTAGCCATCTGTATTTATAGTTTTTGTTTATTCATTTTGGTAATCGAGGCAAATTTGTATAGTGAAACGCCATGTTTAATATTTACATAATAGCATGAGCGATTCGATCCGAATCAAAGAAATATTCGAATAAAACGATTCAGTTTCACACAGCCCTATCCGTGAGTCGCATTTGACAAAATAAAATTTATCATTGGGATTCGATACACAAAACAAAGTTGTTTTGTTGTTTGAGGACCGAAAAATATATTGGCATTAATGGAGCGCCAAAACATGCTACCTGCAGTGCTACATGCTAATAAAACTCGCCAGATAAAATAAAATGGTGGAAAAACAATTTAGAGATCAGATTCGTTCAACACACCCCTACCGCACCTATAGTCACAACGGATACTACGTTGTACATACTACGTTGTTCAAATCCCCAGTTCTAAAATTAACTGAATAAATAGACATAGAAGTCTAGTGTGTTCCAGCAGTCAATATAAATAGCAGTTCATTACAAAATACTCGCTCAATGTGAATCAACTTCAGTCTGTTGCGGGTGCCCGGTTAGCTCGCACGGTAAAGCGTTGGGAATACGTTCCGAGCTACGCATATCTGATCGTCATGGCGCAGGTTCCAATCCCGTGCAGGATGATGAGTATATGCGAGAGGTCGGCTGAACGCATTGCCAGTGCACGGTGGTTAACGTAAGCACTGCTTGCGGCTTTCTCTGCTAACCAGGTCCATCCACGGGAAAAATGATAAGCTAAAGAAACCTTCACCCCTATTCGGAACTGGTATTTGCACGAGAGGTCGTGGTTCGCCGTATGATTAAGCTGTATTCTCGGCTTCTCTCGCAGGACAAAAATGAAATCTTACCATATCTCGTCCTAAACATGACCAGCAGTTTGCCGCACTCGAATATATTAAGATCATCAACTGGGTTACTGGTGAAACTGGCAGATTGACTAGAACAACGCTTCCCCTACTCCAAAACTTTTGCCCCACGATACTTTGGTTCATCGACGTGTCCTGTGTCGTTCCACCAGCGTCTCGTGGAGACATGGGGCTTGAAACAAAAGAGAAAGATTTTCAGAAATAGAAATGGGCGTTCAGAGACTGAAATTGGTTAAATATGGCACATAAGTACAGCGCGTGAGATGCACAAAAATTGTATGAGGTTATTTTGTTTATTCCTACATTAATCTTAATTAGGACCGCATTCCCACCATTGCCATTTAGTAGATATTACGCAGTTCACTTCTCCTCGACAATCAACAGAACAGTATACGTGCACGGGTTTAATTAAAAGGCTTCAGTAAACGTGTTCTTGCTCGTATAGAATTTTTTATCGAAACGCAAATGCGCTGGATAGAAACGGATCAAAAATTGGTAGCTAGAATTCTATATAACTGAAAGAAAATAAACAGTCGAGGATGCGGGGAAACACGACCTCTCGTGTAGTAGTTACTAGTTTCAATTCAGGGGTAATGGATTTTAACTAATCAGGCTCAATTCCAACTGATAGAGGTTCGGCAATAGTTGCAGCAAACCATTACCACAAGTTTCAAGATGCAAAGATTTTGTAGCGGTCACATTTTGTTACGAGTATAATTACTTATCGAGTGAAATCCGAAACAGGACTTTCTATCAGTAAAAAATTGCACATTGATGACGCTCAAAAGTTTTTGGCCTGCTCACTAAGGCAATGTCAGAAATATAGCTGAATTAATATATTTAATCGTGTTTTGCCTTGAAATAATACAGAAATAGCAACAGCACTGTAGGCGCAAGTAACAAACAGTTAAAAACTTCGATTAACTGCAAATAAATGATTCGATAAACTGGAAGAACACTTGCCTTGCATTTAACAGGTTTTAGATATAGACCTGTGAAACGAAGAAATTGATATGAGTTCTTACACGTTCAAGTTATATTACTTTGATTTATACGGGAGAGCAGAAACGATCAGATGGTTATTTGCTCTAGCAGATGTTCCTTATGAAGATATAAGATTGGACCAAGAAAGTTGGGCTAAAAATAAGCCAGGTATTTTTTTAAAAGAAAAAAAACTCTCCTTGTGAAGTAAAAAAATGTTTAATAATATTTATCTGTTGTTATTTTTGTTGTTAAAAATATTTTAACCTGCACTGGTTCCAGTCTTGAGGTGCGGCCGGAGGAGTTAAGTTTGTATGAAGTGGTATAGTTCCATTTGGTATGTTTTTCGCACAAAGTTCAGTTGCTGATACTACATTTTGCAGTAGTGACTCCTATAAGAGTTTGTTGATCCGTACCTTCGAAGTTACTGCTTTCAGCATTTTACCAACAGAAATGCTTTCCAAAAATGATCAAGCCATATCTATAGCCTGATAATGTTCAACGTCCATGCTAAATTCATAAGTAAAATAAGAGAATCGGAAGAATGCGGCAAAAGCAACTGGTTTCCCGCCTAAAATGTAACTGATTTATTTTATCAATTTCAGAAATGCCCTTTGGCCAAATGCCAGTTTTGGAAGTGACAGATTCAAACGGTATCAGTACCATGATTGCAGAATCCCATGCAATTGAGCGATTTTTGACGAAACAATTCGATTTAGACGGAGAAACGCCACTGCAATGCGCAAGAATGGAAGCCTTCAATGAACGCATGATAGATACGCTTTTAAAAATGCCTTTCTTTGAATTCGATTTGGAGAAAAGGGTTAGTCATTTACCTAATATAAATATCGGTTTTTGATCGAAATTCATTCGTCTGAATTGAAAAAAATGAGCTTTTGTTTTGCTGTAATTGTAACAAAAAACTATTTTGACAAGCTTGAACTAGAGGTGGCCCATACATTATTAGGTGCGACACCACAGGGCCCTTACAAGACAAAACACTGATTGGATCGATTTCATTTGTATAGATATTTAATCAAATATTTAGAAATGTCTAGTTATTTACCGAACGGGTTCGATATTTATATCAGAACACAAATAACTTCTTTATACAACGCGACTATTCAAGAGAATTATGTTTATTAACCACGAGTTAATCATTTATTTCACTCACACTATGCCCCACATTCGACTAAATTGAATAACTAAAATTTTACCACCTACTCCCAAAGTGAGTAACTATATAACGATATAACATGTCGTCTAGGCATGGGTGGCTTGATTTGTTGACTCGAATCGATCCGGAGCACAAATCTCTCGAATTATTCATGGATCATAGGAACAAAAATTTGCTAAAAAAGAGAAACTTTCAATTTTAACGACACAAATCTGTCCAAAATGAAATTGTTTTTTTTTTTCGGTTAAAAAGGGAAAATTTTGCGCTCTTAGTTGTGACCTGTGAATTAAAATTACATTGTATTTAAGTCTGATAGTATTATTAATTTGTAAGTACGTATATAAGTTTATATGGAATTTGTGATTTGATCCGATTCGACAAAAAAATTATTCCAATCAGATTCGAATTTCAAATGATTCGGTTTTGCCAAACGCCAATGTTGACCTATATTATATACTCCAAAAGCCCTGGTTCATTAGTGGCGCATATTTGGCAAAATAAAACTCTTTTTTATCGCGTCAGAAAATTATAGTTCGAATGTGTTTTTCTTGTAAGGGCCCTTGCAAAATCACAAAGTGAGATAGATAAATCTTTATTTTGAGTGAAAGCCTAGTAGGTGGATTGTTCAAAAATTATCGTTATCTTATATTATCACTTCCATAATGTATATTCATATTGCAAAAAAAAGGACTTATTCCTCATTCTTTCTGTTCTAGGCGCGGTTGATGAAAGAGGCAATGGCGGGACCTGTAGCTGATCTATATCAACTTCTAGAATCTTACAAAGGAGAAACTAAATATTTTTTCGGCGATAAGGTATAAATCCTGCTTAAAAAATATATAGATATGGTCAAGCACTCAACTTTGTGGGTACAAATATCACTATTTAATATTTATTTAACATTTCCCCAGCATAATGGCCCACGGACAAAATAGCACAATAACTCGTGTCTGATAACTAACAATCTGCATAGTTCTGTGTGTTTCTATTTCCATCACAATATTATCAAAAGTTGTTTTGTCAAATATGGGTCACTGTTGGATTGCGCCGTTAAGGCGCAATCCATCTGTGACTCATGCTTGGCAAATCAAGTGATTGCGTTACACTTATAAACGCTTATAGCTTTGTTTTATGAATCACAAACTGAGAGGTTTTGTAAAATCTGCTGCTATTGGCTTTGCCTCGAGTGTACAACCAATAAAGTCAAATCATCTTGTTTAAGTATATGAATGAACTTGAATGAATTCAATAACTTTAAATAAAACAGTAAAATCGGCAACTTTTGCTTTTCAGTTGACATGGTACGACTTGGCCTTTACTTATGGATCCGATATTATGCTTAGATATGATGCCAACGTGTTAGAGAAAACTCCAAAATTGAAGCAATTGTATTCAACTGTTCGAGCTCATACTCGCATAAGTGCATGGTTAGCAAAAAGACCTGTGACAAAATATTGATTTGATGAAATAATCATAGTTCTATACGATATCTGATATTCGGTTTTTATAATATTATCGTCATGTAATTTCAAGGTCTCAAATGTAAACGACTGACTTTTACGAAACAATCTTTAAAGTATTCATTTAAAGAATATTCCAACCCAATATTCCTGCTTATTCTTTTTATCTAAGGGGTCGGGTGTGATGGTGTAGGGGGTCATGGCGCCATGTCCCTTTTCCGATCGAAAAAGTAGACTTAATTGTTTCACGTGTGCAAACATTTTTTGGTTGTTTTATCCGATATACAATACAAATGCTAGTTTTTGGTTAACATGGTTTGTCTGCTGTACCCATTAGGGTGCCATAAATATTTTTAATTACGTCGCCTCCTCCAATATTCGAAGTTACAAGATTTACGTCAAATGCAGCAAATCTTAATATTGAAATCAAATAGATGATCATATTAAATTTTACAGCACAAACTTCAGCTCGTGAATAAAGCAAATCAATATTAAATATTAATTTTGATTATATTCAATAAATATAACCAAAAGTCTTATATTTTTATTTATATGAACATTCAAAATTAAACAGCTTTATAGCAATATTTTGGCCTTTTGGTCGACAACAGCTATCAATGATAAACATTCGGAGTATATCCACGGTGAAGACTGAAGATCTGAAATCTATTGGGAGGCATAAACTTATATTAAAATCTCCTAACAAAAAGTATGAAAAACTTGTCCCTCCTTTGCGTAAATTCCTCATTTTGATCCGTGGCAATCAGGTATTTGTTTGCAATATCTCAGAATTGAATTCTAAGAATTCTATTTCTCCCCTCAAAACGAAAGTTCAACGAGGCCCCAAAATTTAGCATTCTCAAGTAATTTCGAGTCCATTTGAAAACAGTCCAAACTCGAAACACATAACAAATACCTTCTAACATGCTAGGACAAATTTGAACATATTGAGAACTTGTGGTAAATAATCTAGTTTTATTGGAGTACAGGCAGAAAAAAATTATCTTGTTATGTATGGTTCTAAGGTATTTGCTATTGTGTCGTTTGTTGTCGAAAAAGCACAAAAATATCTGAGTTATGGGGTTCTTGGCATATGAAATTTGCTGGTTGCAATGAGCAACAATTTGAGATGTGACATTCTTGCAGGTATGGAACAATTGCACCACTTATTAATTCATAAAATACATTGCACCACAGTTTGCAACTGTTGGTGCGTTAAATACCCGCGATATTCGCCTCGTCACTCCACGAAATGGCGGGAATTTTGTTTTTTAAATAAGTTAAAAAATTTGTGTACAATTGCTTGTGATACGCTTGAGCAAATAAACGAGAGAGAGATGGAATGCGATTCTCACAATTGCTGAAAGCAAAACACGCTGTGCAGCGTAGTATATAATGCGTCGGCAGATGCGGTTACAGGAATAGCTCAAGTAATCTGTCGCGTTAAGTTCGGGTATTGTTTGGATATAAGGGAAAATATCGATCGCTTGGTATCCAGGAAATGTGTAGGCCTGCATGTTTGTAATGCCTCACCGAATACAAGTGGCTGAGCTCCAGTATTTATATTTGAGGCTAAGAAATTGCTCTAAGACCGAACTCAAAAATACAGTTTGGAAACTGAAACCTGATGCCATCGGATACCGGTATAATCTACGTCGTGTTTTAACAGCCTAGGGCGATATTACTTTGTTCGTGCATATACCTCTCTAAGTTTGGGCCATAGATGGAACTTGAGGGTGGGAACGGTTCATCTTTGACCCATACTTGTTAAAAAATATTTTATTCAAATAAATTTCCGCGCCCAAATTGTGTGGAAATAAATTCTAATTTTTATCGCATCGTGCAGTGCGTAAAGGTCTAGTTTTCCTTAAGAAATCTGCAGATATGCCGTCCTACAAGCTTTACTATTTTAATGTCCGCGGAAGAGCGGAAGTATCAAGATGGTTGTTTGCTCAAGCAGGTGTCAAATATGAAGATATTAGACTCGGCAAAGAAACATGGCCAGAAAAGAAGAAGGGTAAGTGATTTTTATTCAAGGGATACTGAAGTAATATCTGTTCCATTGGGAATATGGTAACATTTTACACTATGCGTTTATCGATTATAATAGTAATTCTTGAACGATATGACATATTTAGCATCTAGGTTATGGATGAATAAATTGAATGGATATGTTTAAACCGTAAAATGTCTTACTATAAGTACTTTTAAAATGTAGACTGCCTGCCGCGGTATAGACTTATATTTTTTTATAGCCAGTTCTCAGAGTGGATCACCCTGACCAAGGCCCTATAACAGCGGCCACTTCTAGACGGACAGGGTTACATTATAATAGTAATTCTTGTACGATGTGACATATTTAGCATCTAGGTTATGGATGAATAAATTGAGTGGATATGTTTAAACCGTAAATGTCTTACTATAAGCACTTTTAAAATCAAATCTAGGCTGCCTGTCGCGGTATAGACCTATATACAGTATATATATATATATATATATATTTTTTTTTTATAGCCGCTTCTCAGAGTGGATCACACTGACCAAAGCCCTATAACAGCGACCACTCATAGACCGACAGGGTTACAATTGCTGGAAAGATATGATATTTTCCTGTTCGATTTAGCCTACCCAAGTTATTACACCCTGGGTTGAGTGGTGGGCATGGATAAGCGAGCCAGACTCGCCGGGGCTCGAACCCGAGGTCTTCAACCTGCGATGCCATTATGTTTAGCCACTAGGCCATCGCGCCCACAAAACATTCGACAAACATATGGACATTTTAAAAAATATTCTGGTGAACAACTTGTCTGAAGCACTGGATATTTCTTGTGAAAAAAACCTAAAAGCCATGCCCTTAATTTCATGCCACAATACCTTTAATAATAAATTAAGTGGGTTTTATTCGCCAAGAAATTACTATTTATAACTAGACGATGGTTCGAAGTAAAAATCATTATGTAGTGAAAACATGCGGGTTTATCGGTAAAATAAGGTTGTTGACATTGTTTAATGATGCAGATATGTATCAATGAAACGATTAATTATAATCTAGCGTTGGTTTGACTTCTGATTATTGCTGTGTCGACATTAATTATACCGCCCTTGTTTTTTGCTTTTGGAAATCCCTAACTTTACAAACTTTTTGTCTCTTCTAACCAATCCCAAGATTAATTTAGATCTTTACGGTTCTGAAAACGTTCGGTATACATATTATTGCTGGGGTGCAATTTATACGTGATAACATACTTGTTAAAGCAAAATGTTTGGTTTGTTAGGCCCTCTCAGGCTGTAGCACTAGAATAAGCCAGGATATCTTGTAATGATGAATAATTGAAATATGAAAGTCCTCTCATTTTTGGTAGAGGCGTAATCAGGAAGCATGGAGACGCTGTTTCCGGCCGTTTGCCAAACCTTTCCTTTGTTAAGCTCGAGTCTTTTAACAACTGTCTATTTCCGTATTATGCTCGTCGATTAAAAGACAATACAAACTCAATTTCCATGTTGCATAATTTTTATATCGTTCGGCATCGCAGCTTCCGGCCTTATTTTGATCGAGTTTTTACAACAAAAATACACTTTTGCTCAGATTGTTAATGGAATGCTATTAAAATAGTTTTCGCTTAACTGGCTTTTCTCATAAATAGTCAAATAAAAAGTACTGTCGGCATCACAAAAGTCATAGTTGCTATTACAACAGACAACGGGAATGTTAACAGAAAAAACCACTTTAGGAAGAAACCTCTTTCACATCTGATAGACACATTTTTTATAGAGGTACAACTAGTTATTAAGAATATGTGCGCAAAATGTTTCTTGCCGTTATGTGTGAATATTTCATTGAATGTGTAGCAAGTTTACTTATATTTCTAAATCCCCACCAATATGATAAAAATTTATCATTTATTAAATCTTTAATTTTTTACAAGGAAAGAAGATTAAAAAATCTAGGAGATAGGAAAAAAATAAATGTAGCAGGCTTTGACAATCGTAAAACAGCCCAACTTATAAACCCTTTGACCTTTTATTCTAGAGTGTCCCTTTGGTCAAATGCCCTTATTGGAAGTTACTGACGACTCTGGTACTGTCCATTCAATCGCACAAAGTGCATCCATTCAACGTTACCTGGCGAGAGAATTAGGACTTGCCGGCGAAACCAACTTCGATCAGGCTCAGGCTGATATGGTCGGTGAACAAATGAAAGATGTGATGATGGCATTACCATGGACAGAAAAAGATGAAGAGAGAAAAGTAAAAAATTTTGTATAAGCTTTACAATAAGTTATATGTCAAATAATATTTTCTCTCGGCACGATCCATCATTTACTCATACTGGACAAATTATATGTGTGTGTGGTCTTTTTCATGTCGGACTGAAGAGGTTTTTTTCAAAACGAATGAAAGGGCATTGTATTGAACTCTCTATTATATTCTTTAATAAAAACCTATTTTGACGTGGAAAAGTAATTCCCGCTATAATTTTAAAACACATATTTGTATTACAGGCAAAATTGATGAAAGCTGCGTTAGAAGGCCCTGTCGCAAAATATTTGTTACAGTTAGAAAATTTGGTGCAGGAAAGTGGGTGGTTTGTTGGATCTGAGGTAAGACGGTTAATGCAATAAGCAATAAATGCATTGGTTCCCAATTTGCAAAACAAAAATTAAATAACTTATTAGTAGTTACTTGCTCACTATTTATAAATATCAAAGCACTTTGTTTTTAGCAGCGGCGGCTAGTGGCGAATTTCGGGAGAACATGAATAATGGAAAATACCCAAATTGGTAGAATGGGGAGTGTGTGGACCCTGAATTTGTTCCAATTTAAAAGGGCGCAATCTTTTTTATATTAGGGTCCTAAACCTAATGACTAAAAGGCTTCTAAATAATCAACACTGTTCGATCAATTTATTTAGATAAGATAAAACTCTATGAGCATTTTCTAACATTTTATTTTTGTCAGATACGTGGAGATAATATTTCATTTTTAAAGAAAAAAATGTGGAAGTGATATTCAATGTTTTTTCACAAACGCATACCGGTGATAGAAATCCTTTGAGTACTCTTGCAAGTTCCTGTTCTATTAATTTGATTTAATTTATTTTTCAGCCTACCATTGCTGATATCGCGTTCTCCGTGGGATGCGAGTTTTTGACCAAGACCGCACCAACAATTCTGGACTGCACACCAAAACTTAAAGCGTTGGACGAGAAAGTCAGGAATCTACCCAACATCAAAATCTGGATTGAGAGTCGACCAGAAACAAGCATATAATCCAAGAATTACTTACACCTTTTACTTAAATACACAACATATCACCACTTTACTGTACGCAAGCCTGAACCATTATGATAGGGGAATGAGTGGCTCGATTGATCTTCGACTCGTACTAAATAAAACATGTTTTTGTCATTTCCCTCGTTGGAATGTTGCTCTCAAATGATTTTGTTTTTAATTTGTACACTCGGTGACGCTGCCACCATGAATATTCAATGCGAATGTGGACTCGTGTCGCTACGTTTGTTTGACTCGTGTCGCTACGTTTGTTTGACTCGATCAGAAATCTTATTTATCAAGAATGAGATACTGATAGACCGCGTCTTCACGACGCGATATATCAGTGACTCATTCTTAACAAAGAAGGTTAAGACATATTTTTTTCAAATTGGAAGTTGTTTGAATGTAAATCATACCCACACGGAGAGGAACGTTTCGCTAAGCATTAGACATTTACAGACCACGTTCTATCTGTGATTGTTGTTCACTAACAAGCTTGTATGTTTAAAAAAATAAACATATTCAGAAGCCCTAAGTTTACATATATAAATTTATGCGCGCTGAACTTCTAGTATTGGTGTACGCGTTGATTTTTTACCTCGTATAAATTTCATATTTACTAACCAATAATTTTTACTTGGCTTTGATTTATATCAAATTCTGCCTAATTAATAAATCAATGTGGTGTCCGAAAATTTGGTTTTTGCAATATCAAACCCTGCCTCTTTTGTAGTAATTGTTAAAAGTCTTTCTTGTAGTTAGTCTTGGCTTACTTTTTCTGATTTAGCGGTTTCGGTTTGTGATGTTTTTTCAGTTGCTCACAACATATTCTTTTCTACTCTTCCTGAATGGGGGGAAACTGACTGTTTTGCAGTTTTACAACTTCACTCATTCTATTTCCTTATATACAGTTTGCAACAATTTTCAAGTTGTAATTTTGAACTAAATAGTCAATCAGAGAATATTATTTCAAATGTAATAACTTCGTTGACTAAAATTATTAGTTTTATTCCGATGTTTCTGGCGGCTTGTTTCCGGATGACGTTCTTGTTATGTTGTTTTATATGAGATAGAGATCGTGTTCTAAGTTAGAGATTTATCATTGGGATCTCTGATTGTGCTCAAATAATTTTTCCAAAGCTTGCAACCAATAAGTGTCCAAAATTTAAATTTGTATCCAATATAACAATTAACATATCTATCGACAATCGCAAATTCAATGATATCTTTGTAGCTGATAAAGCCGTAGACAAAAGGCAAAATATTCACAGGATGTTATTTAAATCCCGAGGCAGGCGCAAATGGGTTTAGTTTTCAGCATTTTGTCGCAATGAAGTAGTTCTTGGACTTTTATCTGAACCGCGACCGTGTTTCATTGCGGGCGAATTGTTATTTCATGGCTCTCTTGAAGGAGTCAAAGAAAGTTGGTGTTGCTCTCTGCATTCTATGAAATCGGGAATCGTAGTAATAACTAATAATAGTATGCGGATCTTTAGGAGTCACGGAAACTTTACAAAAAAGTTCTTGATTTGGTATGGACAATTCCCAATAAGTGAAAATGCCAATTGCGCTTGCCAATAAATTCGATTTTTTCAATTTTTTTTGTCTGTATATGCGCTTATCTCGAATTGACTCGACGCGCGCCTCCAATGTGGCATAATATGCTTATTATTTCGAATCTCCCCACATGCAATGTTATATGCATAAATTTATTTGAGCATTGCTTCATTACTTTTCAGGTTTTCAAAAAAAACTTCAGAATACCAAGTAAATTCGCATAAAATTTGCTAAACCCACTCACCTTCATTGGTTGTAATTGTCAAGCTGCGATTGATCTTTGACAGGGTGTGAGATATATTTGTGCCGTTGGAGAGAATAGCGCTTCAGCTGCTGGTAATTCGCAATCTCTCTTTAACGAACAATATTGTTTTATGAAGCCATAAGCAGTGACTACGCTAACTACTCGGCCCGCTTGGTGTTCGGACATTATTATATCTTATTTAAATGAGATGAGAGAAATGAGAATCACGCTCCAGGAGATCATCGTATTTCGTGTGGGGAATTGCGCAATGTACGAAGCTTTTCAGTTTTGCCTACAAAATTTCTATATAACCTGTTCCTGGAACGAGGAGTGGACGTGTATTTATTTACCAGATTCAATGAAACTCAAATGCAATGCAATGGGATCACCATTAGGCCGGGTCGTTGATTACTGCCCACCATTGTAACAGTTTGGTCCACTATATCTTTGCATCAATTCGGCAACAGGGCCTTGGACAAGTGACGTGTACGCGGTTCTGTATAGATGACGTAGAATTAATATTTTTGGAATTTGTAAAGGTGTCGTATCCTGGCAATACTACTTACTGTGGGTTTTTTCAATTATATATACTCCTGACTCACATTCCTATCCTAAATTTGTTTTGTTGCGCATAAACAGTAGATGATGTGTCAGTAGACATTACTCAACAATAAACATTCTCAAAATGATCTCTGAGTATTAATATTACTGATAACACCTGGTCAAAACCCTACCAAAAGGCAGCGTCATCAGGTCTTAAATTGAAATTCTACGTTATTGTGCAATGTCATACAAGCGTAATCTATGTCATATTGCCGTATGCGTTATCATAAAATTTGGTGAAATTTCCAATTACCAACGATATTTTACCATTAAAAAAAGCTTTTCAACATTTTTCTGATTATGAAAGTCTGCTCGTTTAGGGAACCCAGCCATCTAAAAAATAATCAGAATCTGAACCTTGAAGTCGCTGATGGCGACTCTACATTTACTGGAAAATGTTTTCAATTTATATGGTAATGTTATATATTTTATTGTCACATTGAATGCATGCTTAAAACAAAGATTACTTGCTAAATAATTGAAGTTTTGGGCCCGAAGCGTGGTTGTCAAGCGCGTTAAATAGTATATAACATATCTTAAGAAAGCCATTTTGTGATATTCCCGGCTCAAAAGTTGCATCCCCATCACAATTTCAAACCTTTTCATTGTTTTCGAAAGGTCAGTCGTGGGTAACAAACTCCAATATTACATACTTCACATAAACAGACTTATTTTGATATGTTCTGCTAATAAAGAATTTCAACATGACAAGTAATATCCGCACATATTACATGATAATAATAAGTCATAGCAATGATCAAAATAATAATAAATATTAGGGCGATATTATGGGGAAACACAAAATGGTAAAATTTAATTTTTGTCACACGATAATTCGTCAACAATGTTATAAACTCGTTGCATTACAGCCCACTTCTGCAGAATATTTCCCGCGCGGTACTAAGAGATTTTTTTCTCGAAATTAAAAATTTATTTTGTCGAGTATGAGCCACAGATAGACCTCGTCTTCGAAGACGCGGTCCAACTGTGCTCATAGTCGATAGCAGTTTATTATTTTTGCGACGTAATACCATTGTTTTTATTTTGACCGCGTGGTACACTGACGCCAGTTTGTGCACTGACTCTTCAGTTGAGTTAACTCTGAGAGTCAATTAGTCCTCTGCACGCGCCTACGCTGATGCGTGAGCGGAAGTATGACGTCATTCACGTGAACAAATGAAGGCAACTTCCGGAAGACGCTTTATAAGTACAGATAGTGATAGGCTGCATGGCAGATCGTGTCATAATGGATGATCCGTGACTATCTAAACGCGGGGTTGTCGAATGTCAGTACTGACACGTTTTGATGGATGATTTAAGAGATGAGAATCCTTTTCAACTTGTTATTGAGTTTTTTCATTGAATGGTGGTTAAAATTGACATTTTGTTCATATAAATTGTTACAATGACAAGACAGAGATTTGGCTATACATTTTTCGTCGTTTGCGATTTGATGGACTGTCGTCAGCATCACCCATTGTCACCGATTTTTCTCATTTTGATTCCGTGGTTGGGAAAGCAAAGTTCAGTTTGTATTATATTGGCATGGTGATCTTGAGTTGGTCAAAACTGTGTCTTTTTGGGAGATTTTAAGATGGTTTTCGAGTGGGAGTTAGTATAACGGCAGTGTATTTAAACAATAAGCAGGAAAGTAGGAAAAATGAATGCGGGGAAGACCTATGTCCATAAAGCGCTATAAATTAGTTAGTATCTGTAAAAAGGCCCGGTGGAGCATAGACAGGCGCGGATACAGGGGAGGTTTGGAGGATGCAAAAAAAACAAACAGAAATGTATAAAAATCGCAGAAAAATGTGAAAAAATTTTCGTGGTTTAATAGAGTTATTGTTGGCACTGTTTTACCCCATCAAAATCGGCTAAACCGAAATTTGTCACCTTCTAAAACCGTGTTTCATACCGAGAATTTTTGCTTCTCACGTGATTTTCCTCATTCAACAGTAAAACTCTGTGTTTCGGTAAGATTTTTTTGCCTGCGCCTCATATTTTGACGTCACAAATTTGAAAACTAAAATCATCCTTTCCATCGAAAGTTACTGAATTCGCTATTCAGCATGGAATGGTGTATTACTGGTGCTATTTTTGCTATGCTACATTGTCCTGTATCAAGTCCTCTTGCGTGTAAATTTTTTAGCAATATTTTGTGATTTTTGCTCAGAAGGGTATGCATCAGTCACTATAATGGATCGCGTCACTGAGGCATGTTCTGTGAAAAACATTTTACCGTAGTAAGCAAATGTTTCAGAAAATCAATCTTGCTCATACAATGTTTTGAAATTGATCTTCGATGTCATAATAGCAACGTCGCGAAAACATTCACCGAGACTAATGCATACTTCAGCGATTGCGTCAGTTGTGAAAACGTTGAAATATGTAATATAAAACAGCCAATCTCAGTCATAAATTTTATTTTTTCACGTATAAGCCACAGATGGATCGTGCCTTTATGGCACAATCCATCAGTGACTTATACGTGACAAAACATGCGAGTGCAAAACGTTTCCGATTGATAGACTAATGATTCAGGCTTAGTTTGCCGCATACAGCCATACAATGGAACTGAAATCTTTAGTTGAAGACAACTAGGCTAAAGAGATTTTTGAAACTATTCCTTTGATTTTTTTGAAATTCAGACATTTATTATAAAAACGAGAAGAATCCTTAGTTATAAGTTAATACAAAACGTCCTGGATATTAACGTTACAAGCAGTCACTGCAGACATGGAACAAACTATAGCGGTAAGATAGCGTATCCCTTTGTATTGAATATTTCTCCATAAAAGCTTCCTGTTAATGATATTTATGTATTTTCGTACTTTACTAGATCTTGAAGAATATATGGCATTATGGCAGTACGGATTTTTCTCACCGTAATAAAGTCCAAGTTGGAAGCAACTCCCGTTTTTATTAGCTTTTTATTTTGATCGTTTTGACTTAATAATATTGTTTGCAGAAACTCGAGCGTTTTAGGTGCGATTTTCTATGTAATTTTCCACTGATATCAATATAATATGTGTACAATATTTCGAATATTTTATTTTAATAAAAAAATCATTTACTTTTGACAATTCAAAAGTAGTTAGTTCACAAAGCGAAGTGAAAATCCCACTTCTACTTAATGGGAGCCTACTTCACGATTTCTCCAAAACTTATTTTCTGCATTTTCTAATGGCAACTAGAAGAAAGCAAGTAAGTAATAGGGGTGTCATAGTTCACACCCGGTGTGATCCTTCAGTGCCCTACGCTAAACAAAACATGTTGGCTAATTTTTTCTTATTGGGTCAAGTGCTGCTTCCGATCTTGCTCTGGGTAATTTTTCGGGTGATGCAGAATATGTTTTATTGAGAGTTGAGACACTTTTGGTTGGCTATATCGAAATTCATACTGACAATATTAAATTTGCATCATGGGTATGCCAATTACAATATAGAATTTACAATTTTTTATTATATATAATAGCAGGAAATATCTGAACCAGTAACACGGCGCTAACACAGAAAATTTATGTAACGCGTATTGTACCTTTAGTTATCCAGGAAATGACAACATGCATTAGGAGACATAAGTTTGATCGGGTCGTTCGTTCACGTTTTGAGCCTCACAATAGTGAGAAAAAATAAAAAATATATATTGGGCTAACACTAATTTTTATTAGCGCGGAAGGACAAAAATATAGGCTAATTGACAACCAGTTATATCTATGGGCTGTTTTTAAATCTACATATAAAAACGGTCAATTGATAACGCGGGTTGTCATTTTCAAATTTATGAAACCCAACCCTTTTTAAAAAAAATTTATTAAATCTTTTATGTCTTTTTTAGGTCATGTGTTTGCTCACCGCTATGTTTATTGGTAAGTTTATAGATATCACAAAATTAAATATAAAATAGTGAAATGAACTGAAATCTTTCGTATCTCAATATTATTCACACAATGCAATAAAACCAGCGCTTTTTGGCAATAATTTTACTTTGTAATATTTTAAATAAAAACTATAAAATTGACTTTTTGGGGAATTATGTGGAATGTTGCCGTAACTTACCGCCGGGGTAAGGTCTACAAAAACCCGTGCTTAGCATAAACCTCATTACCAAGGCGGTTCCGATCTTCGCAAACAAGAGATTATTGAAAAGACCAGTAAATTTGCACTTTTGTCACAGTTAATGTAAGATACGAAGTAACACTATGGGAATTTGGTTTCGAAAAAATTTTATCATTGAAAAAATCCACTAGAAAAAATAAGTAAATCCTTTATGGCAATATATTTCTTTTATATTATAATCTATTAATTTTAAATTAGTTTTTTCGCTATTTTTTCTAAATTTTGTTTGCCTCCTCCAATGTGGATTCATTTTACCTGTCGTGTCTTTTTATGGAAAACATGTATAACTTCTTTTGACAAAACAAACGATTGTAATAGTTTGTTTTTCTTAAAATTTTTAGTTTTTCAATTGTTATTTGTGCGCCAACAGTATTTCAGCAAAGTCTTATCAATCTTTCAGGAAATTCTCTCGAAATGAATATTATTCACTCGAGAAAATGTATCCTAGCATATGATGATGAAGGTGGATATATTTATCACGACACAAGAATGACTCATGAAGGGGCTGTAGCATTCTGTGATGACAAACATGGAAGATTACCACAACCTACTGATGTAAGTTTCTCCATAAGAGGTCACAAATATCTGATTTTTCTTTTTCCAAGTTGAATGCATATTGCTACTATGTTTTTGCTTTACAAGTGGCAGTTGTCCTTTTCCAGCATTGCTTAAATCGAATTCCAATAAAAATAGGTCCGAGCCAAGTTTTTAGAATCGAATTGCAAGTTTAGCAATTGTATTCTAAAATTCGACTCACGCTTCCAAAAATTTGTAATGTAATGTAATTAATTTTTATCGCTGTTTCGGTTTTGAATGGCGCTATATCGATCACGTCTTTGAATTACTTCTATGCACCAAACATGTTCAATTAAACATTCATCAACCACTCGGTTATATCGGCATTGCTGCTATTGAACGCTTTACTATTTTTTTAAATTTTGAGGTCTTCAACACTACCAAAAGAACACGATTTTCCACTTTGTGTATCTTCTGTTATATATATATTTAAACAGGTTCAAATGAAAATACAAACAAACCTAATTTAAAATAACAGTACTACTGAATAATACTGTGCATATACTAATGCATATGAGTATTTTTTTTTATGTTAAACTCATAATTTTGAAAAAGATAGATAAAGTAATCAAACGCGGAAATACCACGGGTAACATTTTAAAATGGTAATTCATCAAATGTCTATAGTTTGTCATTTCTAATGGGAGAACAAATCTAAATGTTCATCATAGTATTTATATGGTATTTGTCAGACGAATTTTTTAGTCAAGCAAGTGTCATATATGGATACCTCTTCTTTTACACGGTCCAATTTTAATCCAGATGTGCTACATTTAGCTTAATATTTCTAATTGTGACGTAATGATCAGCTGATAATACGTCATAACAGGAAATAATGCTCAGCTTTGTCGCAATCCATAACTAGATATTATTCATTGTGAAAATGAATGTCCGGCCATACATGGAAAAAGCTAGATCTTGCTATTTCATCTTTGCTTCAAGCGTAGCAGTATATTCTCGTAATAGTTAAACGGAAGTAAATTCTGAACATCCGCAATATTAGAATTTTAATTGCTGAAATTTATATATTATTATTCTGACCGTAGTGTTTCCCAGTGGGCATTGTCGAATTGATTCATTTGTACGTGTGACTGGAAAATTATGTGACTCTCACTGTAGATCAGATTAGGCGGAAATTCATGTACACCGTTGTATCCATGAATTTCAATTACTTTTTGAGTATGCGCGGTTGCAATGTATTTTGCGTCGCGCTGTCTTTTTATAACTGCAAAATATGTAAAAACTTAAGGAAACCTAATCAAACAAACACAGGCACATGTACACACCCACCCATGAATGAGTGACTGCAACTCACGAAATCGTCCACTGAAATATAGAATGATGCAACATGTCTTACCCATCATGCATCATCATTTTAGAACTAAGTTCGAAATAAGTAAAGACGTATTGTGCATCATCATTTTAGAACTAAGTTCGAAATAAGTAAAGACGTATTGATTATAATTTAAAGCATGTATCACAGATGTGCCTAGCCATCACCTAATTTCCCATTAGGTCCATGGTTGGTAGAAGAACATATAACCAGTCGTTGCGTAAACTAACTTTTGCCAGAAAGATGTCCGGAAAGGAATCAACTAACGGTCACTCAACAGCAAAGAGCTACTACAAGATGTATTACCAGCAACTGTACTCTAAGTGGAAAACATCTACCAGTTCTTTGTTTCATTAGTCGCCTATTACGACACGCATGAAACTATATCAATGTTTGCAATGATTTGAATACCAAACTTTGATTTACCCAATTTTCATACATATTTTTAAATCGCAGGAAAAATGGACGGAAATATTGAGATACCTACGATCCAAACAGAGGAAAAGTAAACATTCTGATGAGGGAGACTGGATTGGGGTAACGTTTAAGAAGAATGCAGATCTCAAGATAGAAGCAACCGACAGCAGTAACGTGGAATTATCTGCGGAACAAAAAGATCTGATTCCAATAAAAAACAAACACTTATTCAATGAGCTACAGGTACGTTTCAGATATAGCTTTAAGCACGTTCATAATGGTAGAAGGAATGGCAGAGGATTTTCCAAAAAATTAACAGTTGTGTTTGTTGATTGAAAACTCTATTTTTTCTATCGATTCTAAATGATTTTCATCTGCAGAAACTTATCAGTTTTAACAGCACTCTGATTTGAAAAACCTATTATCCCAGTTAGGAAATCCTTGTTCAAGCATGTGCCACTAATGGACCACGCCGTCTAGGCGTGGTCCATCTGTAGTACAAGCACGGTTAACGTTAACGAACTGAAAGTTTAGTCTATCATTTTGACATTTATATTACTAGTCTATTGTTCAGTTCCATATATTTCAATATTTAAAATTCTTATATATCTATGTATTTTACTTTAAATTTAGGTCGGGCAAAAATTATGCGTCATGTATTTACCGCCAGAGGGCGATGAGCCGGACTGGTATTTCCAGCTTCAAGGATGCGGAGGAACTGGCGTGCGACCGACAGGAAGAGCAGTGTGCAAATGCGTTTTCGGTACGTAAAGTTTCAGCGCGCGTGTACGTCAAAGCGTGTGCTTTTATTCTGACGTTTGATAGTATTATCATCCGGTCGAACTTGGGAAGTACATGGATCGTGTTGTATACCAATTTCGATGTTTGCATTGATTTAATGTAATTTTTTTCCCTTTAATCCAATTTAATTAGTATAACACGAAATGGCGAAACCGTGAGGTCACTTTGGTATGAGATCCTTCTATGGCATTACACAATGCTAATTGTTCAATTAGCACGTTTCCATTTCCTCTGTAAATTTGTTCAAACTTCGTGCGTTCGGGCCGTTTTTTGCAAGCAAGCATGATCAAATTTCGTTTCCTGAAGAAGAAATCCTGGGAACTTCCCACAAAAAGCTTTGATTTTGTATTCATTGCAATCACTTTGCGATAAAGTTTTCAAAAATTCAGCGCTCTAGTATTATCTCACTAACTCGAAACATTTCTGCAAATTTCATAGTAAATATCATCATTCATTTTAGCGTTGTCTGTTAAAAGTAAATACTTTTAATTTGCTTTTTATTGGTTACCGCTATGTTTGGGAGAAGGTACTTATTGATGTGTTATAACATTAATTTTATGTGATCCAGACATGATTTCTATATGCGCTTCCGAAGTGTTATATAAATTGTATGTGAAGCCCTCCAGGTTTCATATATGCTCTTTTCAGAAATAGATATTTAAATCACCTTACGTTAAGATTTAGACATATTTTAAAAAAATATAGTGAAGTTGTTCTTCAAGTGAAATCTTGGTACACCACCGTCACACTTTTTCAAGCGCAAACTCAATCAATTGTATAAAAATGGAGTCTTTCAAAACCAAAAAATGTACCATGTCCCATCTAAATTGACAGCTCGTAATTTCTATTCCTGCTGCAAAAGGCTATTTCAAAAGCAATCAGCAAAATAGCGATGTTGTCAAAACACGTTTTTTTCTTGCTATAGCAGAAAAGTACTTTCAGAACTTTCGGTTAATTCGTAATAGAAAACGATACTCAGCATGTTTTCTCTGTTTACACTTTATGCATTGTATGACGAGGTTTCAGTTCTACAATTTTCATCGGGAAAAAATGATCACTTTAATTTTATCCTCGTCATTTATATAAAATATCATTTTTAATCAAGACTGGACCATAGATGGATCGTGCCTTAATGGTGCGCTCCATTTGTGACCCATGCCGAATAAAAAACATTTTTCACATTTTTAAAGACCTCAATTCAACTTGTGAATGCGTAGCGTCATCATCACTAAAGTTGCGACATGTCACGAACTGCATGAGCATGAGCAACATTTTCAATTATGATATGACTCAAGTCACAGCAGTACATTTAAAAAAGGGAATTAGTATTACCGCAATTTCTCGGGTTCAATCTAGTATTTCTATATTATATTGTTATTCCATTCGCACGTCGAATGCCCAAATCTAAAAACCAATCAGGGAATGATTGAAGTTTTTGAGCATCTTGATTTCATATCATATTATTATAAAAAATTTCATTTGTCCGTGAAATAGGAATTAATCTACTACTACTACTTGGAAATGTCATAGAGCGAAGTGTGTGAGTTTTTAAAAAAAAAATTTTCTGTTTTGTTAATCCCGCCAAAAATGATCCCCTCCCCTGGATATGGCGGAAGTCTCGAAATATCAAACATACTGAGATACGGTAGCATATTTACCACTTCAAAAATAGAATTACCAATTCGAAGAGGATGCATTTTTTTACCATTCCGGGTATTGATACGAAAATGTCTCGTTCTCGCCATTGATCTGATTTTAAAGTTTATATGCGGTTCGTCAAGAATTTCCCATTTTTTCAGATGTTATTGAAAAAGATAATACGCCCATTCCGAAAAATTCTGCAGAAGAGAAAGTTCGACTGCCGCAATCAAACGCTCAAACTGGTTAGTAAGTATAGCACGTAGTTGCTGAAATAGAGATAGTTTTATATTTTTTTACTTTTTCCAGGCCTTATTGATGTTTCATCTTTACGATTTCACGAACGCTTTTTTCTACTCTATCATCAATATAATTGTTTTCTGTTATTTTATGTTTTAAATCAGTTTTCCTAGTTTTAGGTTGCTCGTTTATTTGGCCTACTATCAAACCTTGAGCCGAACGACTCTTAAAGAACGTAGTATGTCTGACTGACCTACATTGAATTTTTTGATTGAAAACTGCTAAAAACCCTGCTTATTTTAATAATTAATATTCAAATTGCAGGAAGCAATGACTCAGCAACCCAACTCATTCCAGAGGGACGTGCAGGGCGAGGTCCCGTCCCTGATGTACCGGATGCAGTGGAGGAGGGTGGAACAACAGAAACAGGTTTGTATTTCTCATGCCTCTGTTTTACCTCCTCTACGCTAAAATTGCGGTAAAATCGCCGCTTTTGGTGGAAATTTTACTCTTCAATATTGAAATAAAAGTAATAAATATAAAACATTTTGGTGAATATAGGCTGTTGATGGAACGAACGTACCGCCGAGGTTTGGAATTTTGAAAATATACAAAACGGCAGCTGACCAGTAAATTTACTGCCACTTTTATTACAGTGTATACTTATTTGCTTTTTTCTTGAGATTGAACCTCCTACCACTTTTTCATTGAAACAATATTTTATGATTCTTTCGAAAGGAAAAGAAGAGTTTGGCCGATTTTGGACCATTTAAACTACGGTGTTTTTCCGTGTGTTTTCGGGTTTTAAAAGCCGGTAGGGAATTTATCCACGCCTGCGTTTCGGTGTGCGCATTTGAAAAAAAAATGAAAGTCGCTTTGCACACCACCAGAAGGAGCTAACCAACAGAAAACATTACGTAACAGGAGGACAAATGAACCAACTAACGGCCACATAAGTGGCAAAGAGAAATACCAGCAACTGCACTCTGTGTGGAAAACATAATAGAGAGTACAGAACCATTATAATAATAAGTGCAATTAGTGTTATTTGCTTAATTGATGGAATGTTAAGCGCAGACCTCCACTGGTTCATAGATTTGAATTTTGTTCACAGTCGGAGGATCAAGTACATCTCTAGCTGTTATTGTTGGTATGCTTGTCGTTTGTTGTCTGATTGGAACTGCATATTACGTTGTTAAACGACAAGGATGGGATGTAAGAAGAATGATATCAAGAAGAATGCCGTACAACAGACCAAGAACATCCTTGAATGGAAGTGGTGAGTTTTATGTGTGCTCTTTGGCTACTCAACTTACTTTATGCTATATACACTGCAAAAACTGCTTGTTTTCGACAGCAATTTTTCCGGTGATATAAAAATAAAACTATGGACTTTTATGGTCAAATATGGGCTGTTGATGGAACACACGGCGCCATTTACATTTGGATCACATTAACTAATCAGCCCATTCCGACTATTTATAAATTGCTTCACTGAATACAGCTGTGATTTAAAGCTTGTAATACAAATTTTGTTCCCAAGCTATAGATTACACACTTCTATATCTTTTTCAACATCGTTTTCATCCTCCCCACAGGCGATCTCTATCTACGAGGTCACGAAATGTCTGAAGTATCATCACATTCACGTCCAATACATGTATATGAAGAAATCATTCCAAGAAACCGTAGTGGGGCATTTGTAGCAGCCGGTGGTCATCGAACGACAATCTTGTCCAGTACAAGTAGGCCTCGTATTGTTTTGATAATTTGATATTGAAAGTTTCCTCAACATGGATTAGGTTATGGTAAAAAGCTAAACAAAAATACTATGCATTTATGTACAAATTGGTTGCAATATATTGGGTTGCAATTGTCATTTGGGTAGCATGCATCCATCGGATACTAATTTTCCGTACATGAAAAGATTAGCCGTTTTTCGCCAAAACACTGGTTATTAGTAAGTATTTGGAATTCGAATCAAAATCGGGTATTTTTTTCGAATCGGATCAAATCGCTGATTCCATAATAATAACAAATATGCCATTTTAACTTTTAATATTATTGTCCCTTTCATTATAATTAGGAATTTCACAATTACGAATTATAAATATTAGCTTAAACAAACTTAATCGCGATGTACTTCAAATCCCACTTCCATTTGGGTCCTATGGCCAGTTCACGATTGGTTCGAATTGAATTGCCCAGCCCTAATTGGTACTAGACGTAATGTTGAGGTTATCCTGACTATTTTTTTTTTTTTTTAATTAGGATAAATAAGTCGTAACAACTCGCACCACAAGTGGGTTATGATTGTTCAGCAAATTCAAAATTGAAAGAATGATATTTTCAGCTGTAATAATTTTTTTTCGTTTTTTTATTACTAAATAATCTTTATTTTTAATCTATTCTATCGCTTTGTTCTTTCACAGGTTCTGTCACAATGCCACACATTCCTCCTCCCGACCCTCCAATAGGATATTTACCCGAATCTATGCCGGAAGAATTTGTTGAACGACCCAATAAATCAAGAGAAGACGGATACATGCAACCTTCATTTCGTAGAAACGATACAATACCAGGAGATGTTAGAAGTCCGCTTCCTATAGAAGGCAATGTTTTCACTTTTCCTGTCGCAAAACCCATTCCAAAGTATGTGGACAAATTTACTTATAGGATTGATCATACCGCTTGTTGTCTTGCATGTGTGTTTTCATAGAGTATACAGGGGATTTTGACAAATCTCGTTTGTTGAGTATATATGCAACCGATGGATCGGGCCAACGAAGCACAGTTCATCTGTGGCCCTTGCTCCGCAAAAATGTTAAATCTTTTATGCAAAGTCGTAATCGTAATAAAACGATAAAGTCGATAACGATACTAGATATGGGCCGATGTATCGGTATCGGAATCGGTATCGGCAAGTATCGGTGATTTTTGTAGTATCGGTATCGGTACTGGTATCGGAAAATTTTCATCACCGATACCGCCGATACCGAAACCGATACCGGATACATCTTTACAACGGAGCGTACAAATACGCTTTATTTATTGATAATAAATGGAAAGACCTCGCATTCCACTGCTCTGAAAAATAATTAAAACGGGGCATGTCTCGCGTTAACAATTTTATTTACACTTTGGGTTTTATTAAATGAAACCCATCAATCCACTCACTATATGCTCTTTTTGATGCAGAAAAAGATGTTAAGGTCGCACTACACGTTTGCGTAGGTTGCGTTTTTTCCTGGTTTGCTTTACGCAAGTGCAATGCTCTGCATGCATCTCCTCACGTTTTCCAATGAAAAAGAACAGCTTGCTATAAAAGCTACCACAGAGTGTCTTTTTTGCGTTTGTGCTTTGTACGCATGTTCACACGATTACCGCAAAGCAATGCAGGCGTGTATTGCCGTTTTTATTTTATTGCTCGAACGTAATGCAACGCATCGGTAAGACAACTTCGTGTGTATTGTTTGTTGCCTTGACCTCAATTAGGTGTCACGTTAGTTGTGTAACACGAACATTTGCACTCAATCTTTGGACCCATGTATGCTTAAACGCAGCAACAATTCAGTATATTTTCATCCCTTAAAGTTTGCACTCAAATGAATACAAGAGTTGAAGGGTACAAACGTACGTAGGTGCACACATACGTGGGTGCAATTATAACATGGGCATAAGTATGTGAATACAAAAAGGCCTTTAACATATTTAACAAAGTACTCGGTATCGGCGGTATCGGTATCGGAATATAAATTACGAAGGTGGTATCGGTACTTGTATCGGTATCGGCGAAAATTTTGGTATCGGCCCATCTCTAAACGATACCACCCTATCGCAACCTAGATAACCTCATATAAGAGAGGCATTCTTTTTGAAATTCGTGCTAAATAAACTCAAAGATATCATTTTGGATATTTCGATTGGAATGTTTTTTTAATGAAGTTTATTCTGAACCATCTGGGCCTTAAATTTAATCTTCGGATATTCAAAACTTCATGCTACTTAATAATAATCTTAACTATGATCGGTTTGTCTATAGTACCAAAATGGTAGTAGTATCAACTTTGTAAACTTTTTGATCTATTCTTAATTTATATAAATGAATCAATTTTTCCATAACCTTTACCATATTTTAGAATGAACACGTTGCAAGTACCGGGAGAAAAAGAATTGAAATATGCAAGTGTGGAAACAGTTCAAACATTACTAGATGATGAGAATAATGATGAGGAATATTTAGTTGATGAAAACGACAGTGGTGTTAACGTGAGCACAGAAAGTCGAGAAGAAAGTCTCGTTGTCGAACTTCCAGAAAAATCTCAGAAAGATTCCAAAAATAGAAACTCAATAGCAAACTCATATGTCAAAGTCATCGGAGAGCCGTCGCATTTACCGGATATGGCCGGATGTGACGCAATATCTCCGGTGTTTCCTTGCAACAATGATTACGAAAATGAGAGATTTTTGACAACTGTGATGAAAGTGCCTCCAGTGAAACCAAAAAGAAAAACTAAAAATTCGCCACCAAGACTTGAACCACAAGTCCCAACATCAAATGATTCAGTGATATACGCAAGAATACCATCAGTTTCTAATGAACCAGAACCAGTCTACTCTCAGGTGATAGCACATTCCATTCTTTCAATACTTTTTTTTTTAATAAAATTTGCATGACCGGTAATAATAACAATAATGGGACAATAATAGTGCCCTCAGCTGCACCCTTTATGTAAAACATTCTGTGAAGAATTATGATAGAGCGACGTAGGTGAGACCTGCCCTAGATGACGGTGAATCTTCTACTGCTTCTTTGCTTTCATTCAGTCGCCTGTTACACCGGGTCATTCAAAAATTGGTCATTCCAAAATTAATAACCTGTATAGTGAAAACCATGGTAAAATAAACAATTTTCAATAATGCTCTACTTGTGGGTATTGGACGGACCCAAATCGCAAGAAGTAAATCAAGGTACCAATCACCAAAAATATATCGTTCTTTTCTTTAATTAAGAAATTTTTATATCTAGCTATCTTGGAGTTATTACCACCACATTTGACTTCAAATTATTTATTTTTATTTTGCAATAGGTAAAACGAAAAGAGGATCGTCATCAACCAACTGACAGATTCTCTGGAGCCTACACACCTATGAAAAGTAACACACTAAGAAGAGAAGAAGAGCAATCTCCTACATTCATCAACATCGTTCCAGCAACCACAGAGGAAAACATTACGTCGCAAAAAATGAATGGAACAAATTCCATCTCTACGGAAAGAACGACTCGGAAAAAGAACTTTATTTCTTCTCCATCAATGATTTCAACAACTAATAAAGCGTTGGAGAATTCTTCGTTAGTTTGTTATGAAATACCACCTGAATATGAAGATACTCCATAACTACAAATATTAACACATGGCCTAATGTAATGATGGAACGAGGCGACGACTAGCCTAGTCAGAAACAGAAACATTGTATCAAAGCATCTTTTGCCGGGTATGAGTCATTAATGGATAACGCCGCCGAGGCGCGGCCCATCAGTGACTTATGCTTGCAAAGATAAATTTTTAACTTGGGTACTTCAGCAAAACCGAATCATTTGGAATTCGAATCTGACTCGGGTAACTTTTCGAATCTGATCGAATCGCTAATTTCATATAAATAGTTTATGTCTAGCTTAAAATCCACAAATTTATAGCTAAGAATTCTCTGAAAAATTACTTGATAAAAACTTTTGAAATTTTCATTGAAATTAAAGTAAGGCATAAAATATACTTACATACAATGTTTTCACCTTTAAAACACGATTATTCTACTTCAATTTATGAGCCTATATATTTCTATAACCGATTCACAACTGCTTTAAATTACTTGAGCTTTGAATAGAATCGAATCACCGAATTGAATTGTCCAGCTCTAGAGACTATGTTGAAACTTTGACACATTTTGCCCCAAATGAACATTGTGAGTTTATTCCAATTTTTACCTATGCGATTATAAAACGATGTTACCATTTTGTTATAATATTTCTAATTAACTCCCCAGTCTTCATCTATCCACGTAATTTTTTTTGTTAGCTTCTCTTTATTTCGTACATGTTCTTCAACCTACCTACTCTTGATTCCAGTCAGAAAGGCTTTGTACAAGCAAGATAGGTCAAGCATGGGCCACCGATCCATATGCGGCTCATGTTTGATGAAACAAAATTGTTATTGGGACATTAAATATTAATAACTTAATTTGTTGCTAATCTATTCAGAAAATTTATGCCACGAATGGGGATCTCGTATAAAAACGATAATACCGCAAGTTCCAAATTAGAAATTATATATTTTTTGTTCCCCCTATTCTAACTTTCATTCTCTTTCTGTAAATATTAGTTAGGCTTTATTAGTTTAGTTAGGCTTTATTTTTATCTTTGATTGTTTTTATTTTTTACTTGTTGCTTCCTAAACTTAATTTAAAATAAAATTGTTAAATGATATGAATTTGTGGTCTATCTGTGCGGAGCAGGTGTGCCAACGGTACTAGTGATGATAACCTAATTATTTCTTAATTAATTTCGTTCTTCTTAAGCTAGGTAGTAGTATCTTGATTAAAAAACTCGATAAACTATGTAATTTTCGTTTGGCTGCATTTGAGGCATTTTCAATAAATTTAAAACTTAAAATTTCCAAATAGTCTATTTTGAAAGCTCTTTTTATAATGAAAATGTGACTTACCTAGGTTTTTCAACCGAGTAACTAGTTGTAAAATAAGTAAATTTACCTGTTTTTCCTAGTGAAAAGAAAGTTCGGTAAAAGTTAAACTGGGTAAGGTATTCACTCCGGAAACTAGGTAAAAGTACTTTCGTGAAACTAAGTGTAACAGGTAAACTAGGTACTTTAAACCTAGAATTGTCAACACTAGATGGTACTATTGACTATGCGAGCTACTGCCTACGAGTTCATTTCGGTGAATAGAAGCAGAGATGAGATAAATTTTGTGATGTCGTTACTATATGTTCTTCGCAATTGCAAGATCCTATACTAAAGTTATTTGATGTATGAATCGACTGAATTATAAAATTCTATATTTGACAATTCTGTATTCCATAGCTCATAATAATTCCGTGGTTTCGTCCTGGTACAATTTATCGCGCCTGGACGACGCGATTCATCAGTGTCACATGTGCTCAATAATGTTTTCTTCAAATATTTCTGAACTTCAACAACATGACAAAATAAAGAGGTACTTAAATACATTGGATAGATTTCAATATTTTGATATTTGAGCAAAACTTCAAGACAAAGGCGATTTCGAATCGATTCGAAAAAAAAATCCAAATCAGATTCGAACTCCAACTGATTCGGTTTTGCCCAGCCCCATCGAAAAGTATATTCGACATTTCAGTATTCACATGGCAATCTTGGGAGCATCCTCAAATATTCAAAGTTTTGTTATAACTCCGGAACAAATTTATGCACCGTCCTTGCCCAAAAACGGCTTCCAGTAACAATTCATCAACGATTTTAGTTTGTTTAGTAAGGCATTAAAAAAACTCTATAGATGCCAATATTACGATGTCAAAGAAATATTGGTGGTTATGTCACGACCTCGTTCATAGATTTCAGAAAATGACTAAAACTACTATTTATTGCACTTTAATCACAAAAGATAGAAGCATGAAAATTATAAAATTGAAATATTGATAATATGTTAAACAGTGATTAAAGAAATATGATTAGTGCGTTGTCATGGAAATACTAACATAAAATTCAGGATGAAAATTGCAAAGATTCCTCTTTTTCTAATGTAATAGAAATGATGCTAAAAATGATGCTTTGTTGGACATAAGCCACAGATGGATTGTGCCTTGGCGGCACGATCCATCAGTGCCTTATGTCCAACAAATACCTAAGCGTTCAGGATTGATTTTACAGTTGATGTAGCATAATGTTTGTTTCACGAACAAAGTAATGGTAAAGATTTTAACCAAATTCACACAAATATTTTTTTCAAAATTATGAGATATGTACGATTAAAATATGTTCAAATTTACATTAAGAAGTATGTTTAGTTTTGAAAAATTAAAATAGAATATCAACCCAAAAGTTCATACAGTCCGAATAATAATAATCAAATAAATATATTTTCCATCAGTCATCCTTCCATTTTTCTTGTACTTCGAGAAAGTTTCACACCATCTCTTAGAAATTGTCCGGTTTCGCTTTCGTCATTTCTTCGAAGAAAATTGACAAGCCTTGCTCGCAAATCTAGTATTGGAAATAATTCAAGATGTCAATGATCAACTGAAGTAAAATACATTAAATGTATATGAATATGAATACGGTGGAAGGTAAAAGTGAAGGTGTGATCCGTGACCCATAATTGTCCGACAAAATTCCGAGCGAACGCAATGGCTTAGTGGTTAGCACGTTGTCATGACACATTGTAAATCTTTGGTTTGTGTCTCGGCAAGCCTATCCATAGTCATGACCCATGTAATAAATTTGATCAGGCAAGGCTGAACCGGTAAGACCATATCTTCTCTACAGCACTAGCCCTAACAAGTTAAAAACTCACTGCTGGTGTGGTGAGAGGCATTGTCAAGGTGATTCAGACAAATAAATAGTTCAGCCCAGTAGGTAGAGGCTTTAGAATACTCCTAACAAATTTCGTGCATGTCGTAACAGACAATTAAAAGAAAGCAAAGAGGTGGTAGATAGTTTTATCACCGCCCAGGGGCAGATACTAATAATTGCACTTTAACGCAGATGTTTTCTACTTAGAGTGCAGTTGATGGCCTTTTATTTATCTTATAATAGCTCTTTGTCATTTGAGTGGCCGTTAGCTGGCTCCATTTTAGGTACTGCTTTGAACAAACTTCTTCTATGAATAAAAAAAAACTGAGTTTGACAAAAAGGGAGCAAAGTAATTTCACGCGTACCTGCGATCTCTCTACTAGATTGTTTTACTTCTTTTTCTGGTTCACGGCCACTCTAAAAGGGAAGAAGCAGCAAAATATTAATTCAACACGTAAATAACATATTTAAGGTCTTTACATTTTGTATTTTCACATAAATGTAAGTTAAGAGAAGGGACGTGTGATAACATAACTAAATGAGAAATTTTATTTCGTCAAGTATGGGTCACAACCAGCAACTCGGCGGTGCGATCGATCTGTGACACATACTTAACAAAAGTTATTTAGAGAAAGTTTCTGGTTGGGATAACAGCTTTTACACATTATCATCGAATCATGTCTACGACAATGACAAAAACTTATTTGCGAAGTACTGAGTTTCAGGTTGAATTTTACGCTAGTTTTAACGATTTTTTCTAATTCTCGATATAATAATATGAAATGAAATGAACTTTATTTCACAGTATGCCATTAACAATGTTTACAATTATATCTGGTTACGAGATTTATCTTGCGTCTTGCCATTCCATCCCGTGTGGAACCAATGAGGAACCGGTAAGGTTATCGGCCATCTTTCCCAAGGCTATGGGTTACAGTGCCTCGCCAAGAGGTACCCCGCGTGGATTGCTTTTTGAAGACTTCTTCGTTAATCGATATTGATCATACTTCGCGGGGTTTGAACCAGCGCAAATCATTATGTATTACGTTCGCCAACTATCGTCGCTTACATTACGCCACCGCGGCCCACAAATATTTGATGTTTCCAACACAAAATAAGGAGCAATACCTTCGGTTTTTTCAAATCGTCTGCCGTAACGTCTTTGTCGTGTTCTCCTATATATTCTGCATCGATTATTTCTTGATCAAGTCGTTCTAGACAAAGAAATAGCATTTTGCAAATCCATCAACAAACATTCAGATTAGACTAGTATCGCGGAGTTTTGTAGAAACATATGGTCGCTTTTTTGATTTAGGTTTAAGGATTTAGTCCACTACTAGTGTAGGCTAACCTCCCCTTTTTGGACCGACTTAAGTGGTATGGCAGAACTTTCCCACTTAGGGGTAATAGGTCATCTACTTCAAATGCAATTCACTCCAAATTATATGGAAAGAAGAGATCCAAATTACAGCTTCCTTAAGATTTGACGCGTAGATTCGTGTGTATTTCTTTTACCAAATTTTGGCTTGCTCTTTAGCAACACCTTTTGACAAGTATTGATAACTGTCAAATTAAGGCGTCTAGCATAGGTTTTATATATTAATAAAGTTGTCTAAAGACTGCCCATCAATATTTAACATTTGTTTTGATGTGGAGAATAATTTTATGCTCAAGTGTTTCGTTCCGCTTGCCATGTGACATCTGTATGGATGCGGTGCGCCAGAAGAATTAAAGTCAATCAGTCGCATGCACTACTTCACATAAAAAAATGTAAAAGAGAACAATCCTAATCAGAAAATTTTATTTTGTCAAGCACGTTCCGCAGATGAACTGAGCCTCGCCGGCGCGTTTCATCAATGTCTCATGATTAACGATCATGTCGAGCAGGAATTTTGTGAGAAGACCCGACAATCAAATCCAAGATTAGTTCAGTTTCCTTACCGTTGACTTGAAGAGGATTTTTCGGATCTATGTTCAGTGATGCGTGACTGAGGTCGTCGTTATCATTCTCTTCAACAACTTCTTCTGCTATTTTCTCTTTTCCTTGGCAACCAATGCGCCTTGACCTAAAAATATTAATATTGTCTGAATAAAAATCGTATTTTAGAAACATCAGTTTTTGTAGTTTGGCAAGAATAGTGTCATAGAAATCGAATTTTAAGGAGTATGAGATAATTATGTATATTAGTCTTTTTGTACAAAACTTACCCTTTCTTACTTGCTGTTCCCCAGAAAATCAAACGAATTTCAGAGACATAAACACCAGTTTCTTCGTACTGTCCTCGATTACATGTAACAACTGTTCCTTTGTTGTCTCTTACCTTCGAGTAACAATAAAGTAAAATGTATTTATTGAAATACAAATTATATTGTTTGCAAGGCAAATGAAACAAAATGATGTTTAATTCAGAATGTTATCTGGTTACAAAATTTATTTTGCGCCGCGTCATTCTATTCAGTGTAGAACCAATGAGAAGAACTAATGAGTTGGGCATCATTTCAAGACCTAGACCAAAATACAGTATAATTTAAAGAGGCGCGAAACATGCGACCATTGATGAACTGACTTTTCGCTGCCGATCTCTTGAGTTTTGAATGAGACGATAAAAAAAACCGCTTTTGTATGAAGGCAAAAGAAGAAACTGAGGGAAAATAAACCAAGAGGTTGCGAAAAAGAGATTGTTCATCTGATTGTCAGTGTAAAGCCTCTGTATTGTATGAGATTTATTCAGTGTTTCTCAGTGTTTATGATTAATCGCTTTTAGTAGACGTTAACTATCTCGATTTGAACTTTTATTTTGAGCGTTTTGTAATCTTAGGGCGAGGTCAATCTATGACTTCCTTTTCCCTCTTGAAAAATCTTTTCGAAGAAATCCTTGAAATTGTACTTAGTAAGTATAATTTCAAGTACGTTTTTAGAATATGCCCATTCTGATAAAAAAAAATGCTGAAATAATCGCCGTGGCCGTGTAATTAAATGTGGTATCATATCAGGAGAAAGACAATAACGAGCCGAGTACAAAAACCCCTATTGAATTGACGCCTTTCTCTCCTGTTCGACTAAGTAATATATTCATTAATACGTTACAAAAACGTTAATATTGTTGTTAGGAATACGCTGTAAAATAGCTTACTCGTAATTTCCAGATTCCTCTTGGATCTTCACCCCAACTGTGAACAGTCATGAAAGGCCATTCTTTTACTTGTTCCCTGCTTGCGTCGAGAGGTCTTGTTGCCATAAGCTGTTTATATAGAATATTTATCATTTGTAAGGGATTGTTTTGCTGGTTGCCCAAGCTGCGAGTTCAACGACCCCAAGTTATTTTGGTGTTGATACGCATCCTGGTAGACAGTGTGACGTAAGAGAATGTATTTCGTTGTGTAATTCGCAGCAATTTATAAACAAAACAAACGTCCATAAGGTCGATTTTTACTCAAAGGATTTAGTGAATTACTGAATAAGGATCGAGATTGTGACAAAAAGCAGTAAGTACTCTGAAAACATTGCGCCATTAGAGAAGAGGAACCTCTAAAAAAGTAAGATGGAATATGCCAATTTTCTTAAAAAAAAGCATTTTTTATATCAAGTAATATTTCCGTAGGTACATATTTGAATAACGTGCTTATGGATGTTAGAATAGGCTTGAATCAGTCTGGTATTTAACTTTACGAGGGTTAGCTGATTATTACCTGTGATAAAGTCCCACACGGTGATATGAGATCGATGCTGACATCACCTCGACATTTTGGTCTGTAACTCATTAGAACCTGAAAGTAAAGTCATATTTTATTAGTCGGCGACGGATATCGAGAGCTCAAAGCAAGTTTGGATTTACCTATAAATAAAATATTCTATTAATTTCCATATCATTAAATCCTAAAAAATTTAAGTCGTCGGAACCATGGAGTAGTGCTCGGGTGCGTTTACCTCTGCTCTCATCACACGGTGCAAAAGAGAGCGAAAAATTCCCCACTTTAAACTTAAAAATATCAACATATATTCCAAAGGCTCCCGATACATTCAAACATTTCGGGAAAACATCATTTTCATTTCACTACCTGAAACCCTCTTCGGGGTTATTATGTATGGGTAATCTACGTTCAACAAAATATGACCATTACAAATTTTTGTTTTGGTTTAAAGTTTTGGAATTTTTAAGCCATAAACATTGATAACTATTCAGAACATACTGAATGTACCTACCTGAACATGTTCCAATTCTTGAACTCTATTTGCTGAATCCGAACATGCCGTGGTATGTCCCTTGAACGTTATATATTCACCCGCTTTCACAAATCTTAATGCAAATGACATTTGTAAATGATGATTTTGTTGGACTACCCCAATTGAGACGACGTGGAAAGATTTATTACTCTACAATAATTTTCAAGAGCATAAAGGCTATTCAGAAAATGTGGATTAGAAATAATGGAATATTTGAAAGATTGTGACTGAAACAGATATATATATATATATATATATATATATATATAATTGCACAAATTGCCTTGTCTATTTCACAATCCTAAACAATATTTGATTATAATACTTACGGCCGAAAACGTGATTTAAACGATAACCCAAAAAGTATCTTGTTGGATAGATGTTTAACAGATGTTCATTCCCCTTTCAGTAATTAGTATTTTTAATGACGTATCACAAGTACCTGTCTGCGTTAGGGAATCTCACTTCGCATCGTTGTTGTTTGTCAACGTTCTTCCATTCTTGTGCTGCCATAACTAATCGAGCTGCATCCATGAGACCGAATCCATATCTAGAAATAGGTCATTCAAAAATATTAAATATAGATACCTCGTATATGTAATGTTATCTTATTCCAATCAGAAAATTTATTTTGTCAAGTATGCGACACAGATAGACCGCGCCTCGCCATCGGATTGATGCAATATTTGTCAAATTTCTTTGGTTAAAACATGACATCATAACAGGCGTGGCGGAACAAAAGTTTAAAATAAAGATCATTTTTATATCACAATAACACAGTACAAAAAACGCACTGGAGTTCAGTAAAGTTTTTGAAAGTGGGTCCAAGTTGACTAAATGAGTGTTTTAAATATAACGAGCCAAAAGTGCGTAAAACATCTGGGAGTTTTTACGTTTTTAGGAACTGAAAAGGTCGCTTTAGGTCGCTCCCACCTGAGTATGCTAAAGGCCACGATATCGAATAGGAAAAGGATGTAAACTCAGTCAAAAATTTTGCGCGCATGCATTATTGTTAAGCATGGGTCACTGATGAATCGCGTCACCGAGACGCGGTCCATCTGTGGCTCGAGCTTGGCAAAAATTGATTGAGAAAGTATCAGATGGGGTGAGGTGTATGTGCGTTGCATATGCTACACAGACGGATATCCCTGTCCAGTATAAACAAAGAATTATTACTAATTATTACTGTGGTGTGCACTTTCAAATATTTCTAAAAACAATATAAAATAGGCGTGTGGCATTATAGAATGTAAATTGGACAAGTCCGGCGTTTTATTCATCTTATGCGCCCGATACGCGCAAAAATATATTACTATTTAACAATATATTCTTCACGAAATATGGGAAATTCCCTCATTAATAAAACTTAAAAAACATTTAAACCCTCGATTACGGAAAAGCAACAAAACAAATGACAAATAGCGAAAGAGATGTAATCTTCATATAAACGAAAAGTAGAAATAATTTGCTAATAAAACGCAAAACGTTTTTGTACAATTATAATATTCTCAAAAATGTTGTTTCTTTTTGATCAAAATCATATTTTTAAGATTCATAACCTCATAAATATTTCGCCAAAATCTGACTTGACGAATTGACGTTCGTTTTAAAGCTTTAAGCATTGGCATTTTATATGTGAAAGAAAGTCACATATAGAGCACGTACAGAATTTTAAATTCCTTTTGAAGCAGCAGTGGACCACCAGTGCAATGCTTCTACGCATCACTTATCTCAAAATGACGCAAGCTAAACGTAATTTCCGTTGCCCACTCTAAATTTGGCTAAAATAAATACACAGAAGTTTTGCAAAAAGATTTTACTTCGTAAGATTATAATACTAGTACTTCAGAAGACGTTAAGATTAACTCTTTGTCGCCTGCTGAGTTGAAAAGAACTTTTTTAAAGAATAGGTGGATACTTATCGCGCCTTGAAAAGGCGCGGTCAATTTCAAACCTATTATTGGAAAAACTCATAGTTCGTTGAAATTTATGGGGTTTTCGTGTAAACGCTTAAAATTAGGGCTTGGGTTTATTGAAAGTTCGTATATATTTGATTCATTTTGCCAAAAGGTTAACATTATGAATGCTTTTCCGTATAGGTTTATGCGTAATGGTGTTGAGTCACTAAACAGTGTGTAATATATGCAAGTGGTCCGATGACTACTGTGGGATATCATCGGTACAGTGCATAATGCAATGTGAATAGATAGTAATTATTTTAATATAAGCGGACAGATGGAATTTGTATAATTAAAAATTACCATAATTATTAACAGTGCAGCCACACAAAAATATACATATTGTTGAAGGTATTCGGATTCTAGGCATATTTTAAAGAAGTTTTAGCCGTTAATTCTTAAAAAATATATTTAAAAAAAGGTCTTTTTAATGGAATAAATTGAGGTGAATGTTGTTTATTGATTATTGCGTTGTAAGTTGCAGGTGAAACAGCTGACCACGGATACTATAAAGATGGCGTAGATTAGTACGCTTGGAACCAGGCATTAGATTATTAGTTGGAAACACGGGGCCGGTGACGATAATGTTTGACGCAAAATTAATTTTTTTTTTTTTCACAAAAATTTTTTCCTATAAATCACGAAGAATGTATCAGAATCTACTGTAGCAGTCTGAACTGCTACATCGAATTAAGCAACAATTAAGACACCATCTCCGATTTCGCGTCATTACCTAGTGACTAATGACCTAGTGATGTGCATATCAATTCGATGTTTCGCTTCGAAGCGCAATGTATTCGAATCAGTAGTAACTCTTTCATAGGGACAGGAAGCGGAATAAAGAGTATTTTTTATATTTCAACAGCAAAAATACATCCAAAAATGTTTTGATCAAATTTATTTTTACCCATTAAAATGAGATATGAATGCAATGCACACATGATACACACACGTACTTCGCCCTGTCAGCGCGATCTTTCGGTTTCTCATACTTGAGACCGGGTGACATTAGGTAAAATATTTGTGATTGTCAATATTGTACGTTTTCGGTATGTTTATATTATAAACAAAGCTTTCGTAGTCTTACATTACTTCATCTAGATAAACGAGGTCAATTTTTAATATGCAGTTTACATATTCGGTCCGATTCGAAAAAATGATTTCAATCAAATTTGGATTCAATTCGAATTCGGTTATGTCCAGATCTGCCAGCAACCACAACTAAGCTCAGGCAAAATCAAATCCTTTGTAGTTCGAATCTGCTTCGGATAATTTCGAATCGGATCGAATTGCTAATTTTATGTGAGCAGCAATTATTGCGTTTTTATGACAAAAATTGGAATCGATTATCTAAATAAAATTATCTAAAAATCAAAAGAATCAGGCACGATTTGTAGTTTACAGTTTAATATTTATATAGCTAGCTTCATAGATGAAAATGCAACGAAGAACCGATTACAAAATGATGATGTGTTGAAAACCTGATGACGATGACGAATCCAATGCCAAGAATCGATCCTCGGTCTGCAGAAAAGTATCCGTTTGTAATTGATGATGGTACTGATGAGAATTTAGTGTTTTATGTGGCAATACCAATAGCTGCAGTCGCATTTATAGTCATCCTAGCTGTTATGCTTTGTATGAAAAGTGAGAACGTACAGGTAGTAGAGAGAAGACAAACAATTGATGCCGAAGAAGGGATCAGAAACGGTGATAACTGGGAAAGACAAATTTCATCAAGAAGGCAAAATCCTAATCCTGTCCAGGAAAATATTCCGGTCACCTCGACATCCCATGTAATATCCGATCACCCCGTAAAGTTATCTCCCTTTCCAAAAACTCCTGCTTTTCCCCGAAGTTATTCCAACGAAGCATTCGAGTCTCCTGACAAACCAGGTGCGTCGGGATCACCACCACGGACAGCAATGTTACCTAATCAACGCCATGCGAAAGTGCGACCTGTTGGACAGGTTCAACCCATGGTTATGCCTTCCTCCGAAAACAACGCAAGTTTAACGAGCACCCGACCTCTAAATAACGAAAATAGAAGAAATCAAAGTCGAAGCAAAAGTGAAGTTCAGAGTCATACACTGGATCGTATTGCAAAAAGGCAGCAACCTGACAGAAGTTGGTCACTTGCTAATTCATTGGACGCTTCTCCAGCATTTCAAAGGTTAAAATATGGAACTTATGACTCCAGATCACGGCGGAGCAGCGACATGCCTCAACGCAACACACCACCGATGCTTTCCAGAGGAGACTACGATTCTAAAAGAAGCCGGTATATCAATCCGGTAGAAGAAGAAGTTCATCTGAGCAACTACAAAATGCTGAAGACAGATCTAAACTACGGCGTCGAAGAAAAGTTCGATGAAAATTTTCAGCGGCAAACTCGAGCAAGTTCTAAATACAATACACTCGATGTCACTCCACGAGCAATTCGGCGCAGTCAACGAAGACGTGAAGACGAACAACAATGGGCCAGGGAGAACTTTCTCACCACTGAGAAACCCAGGAGTCGCCACAAATCTTCCACATTGCGGCCACCGAAAACCTCAATTTCATCCGTTGCGGGAACATTGGGTAATGTTGACTCTAGATCTACTGAAGATTTACCTAAAGGATTGCACGCCAGCAATTTGTCTTTGAACTCGATCGTAAAAAAACGATCATCACGAACTTTGAACCCGTCGCCATATAAACTTCAAGTCAAAAACTCTATTCGACCAAATCGTAAAATAGAATATCGAGACGGTTTTCGAAGAAAGAAACCTAGTATACTAATAGGAAGATCGCTTCGACGAAAACCAAACCGACTTTCCTCCCATTTGGAATTAGGTGTTACGGAATCACCGTCTTTTTATTTAGGATTCGAAACCCCACTTCCACCATCAATGAACGACATTCAGGAAAAACCTTCACAAAACAAAAAAAGTAATCAAAATTATGCCAATTCTAAAGAATATACAGGTGCTCATGCAATACCGGCGGTTACATCCGCTTCGGGAAAAACAACCAGGGCACATGTCGCAAAAACTTTGTCAACAAAGAGTGATCATGATTATGAGGAAATCGAATCTCAAACATTATCAGATGTTGAAATAACTGCAAAAGAAACAAAAACAGGTTGAGACAACTTTATGTGAACGGTGAAATTTTTTTCACCCGCGGTTGGAAGTATTTTCGTGTTGCCGAAGCATGTTCCAACTAGTTATAAATTTAAACTATGTGCATGGGTCTACATTGTGTTATTACTGCGAGGGGGCTTGTGTCATTACAATATGTTGAGGTAAAGACGCCAGAAGTATTCTCCAAAGGTGAGGGATCCGATTCAATGAGAAAACATAAACGGAAATAAATCGATATACGGCAAACACAAAACGACTTTCTGATGCCCTCTCCTTATATTCTATCTGCTTTTGTCGTCAGTATTTCGTATAAATTAGCCATGCGCACAACTAATCAGTATTTTTTGTCGAGCATGAGGCACAGATGGACCGCGACTCATCGTCGCGGCCTATCAGTTTCTCATGCTCGACCAACATGTTTGGTCAACATTTTTCTGACAGGGAACATCTTCAGACCCCTGCATAACTTTTTTTAGTTCTGATGAATTCGCATGATGTATTACATTATTAGGGGTGCGATCAATTTTTATGTTGATTAAAATTTTCTATTTGCATGAGGTGGTGTGTTGGTTGGTGTTGATAAAGATCTTTCGCAGTTTCCCCCTCCCGAAGATGATATTTAGTGAGCACGAAGCATGTAGGTTAGAGAGCATTTGGTAAAATTATTTAGTTTTTTTGTTGTTAAGATTTCATCGATGTATCTATATATCGAATCGGCGGCTTAAAATCATAGCGTTAACCAGGATAAACAAGAGTCGTTTTGGCACAGGCTGGCTACATTCATTTAATCGAACTTAGTACATACAGAACTGTTTGATTGACATAATCGTCGATTTAGTTGGAAGGGTGCATGCTAATACAAACGTGTCAGTTCAGCAGCTCGGGTCGCGACTCAAATACTGTGAAAATTACGGTGGATTTTACCAAAAAGTAGAATTAACGAGTGCGTAGGCTACTATTGAATTTTTCCTTGGCCTTTGCTTTACGATACGGTAGTTAAATAAAGAGGGGGCTGCCAAAATCGACATCGTGTATATTAAAACTGTCGTTCGATTCTCACCTTGGTTAAATGAGCTAAACTGAGATTTTGACAGATTATATAGGTATTTAAATACTATGAGAAATTGCTAAAAAGGAAAGATATTATAACAATAAATGTTTTTTACAGGTAATCGGGCAGTGCGACCGAAAGTGGCATTACTACCAAAAGGGAAGATCCCGACAAAAAATCAAGCTATGCCACGAATTGTTATTGGCGATGAAATCGATAGTTATCATGCGAAATATTCTCCACGAGAAAATATTGTTGGGCAACAACAAAATGAGCTACCATCCATTCTCAATCTGAAGACAATAAACAAAAACCAAAGAAGTCGAAAAAGAAAACTCTGCGGCTTGTTTTGGCTCTAACATTAAGTCAAAGAAGACGTCGTGATGCTTTGACCAGTACTGGACTAATGAGTGAAATAGACAAGAAAAAGGATGTCTTAATAGGTCACATAGTCGATGGATATTTAATACCTATCGAACAAGCACAAGATCCGGTTTATGTAGAGCTTGCATCAACCTCGGAAAATTCAAGCACATGTAGCGGGCCTACAATCGTTAAAACTGAAAGACTGAAACATAGTGGGAAACGTATTAAAAGAAGAATGAATTCCCAAACTCTGAATAACTTTTTCTCCAAAAAATTTGATCCTAGAAAACAGCGGGCGAAAGAGGTTCCGGAAAAAGATGTTTCTAACCACATCCCCAACAATGTGGAGTTACGAAAACCAAGATCGCGCACAAATTTAACTCAAAACTCACAATGGACACTTGGGAAATCTGAAACGTTTGAGCGTTCACCTGCAGACGAAGAAAAATCGTGGACTTTTCCGGGTAAGAAAAAGATGGTATATCTCCCAAAACAAAACAAAAAGTGTAAAAATAAGGAAGCAAAACATATGGAATTGAAGAAAACTATTGAATTGGTTGGTACAGGAGAAATAAATGAAAATCCATACTGGACAATTCCGCATGTATAACCATAGCTACTCATTTTAATTGAACTTTATCAAGACCCTGTACCAGTGACCACTCATAGTCGAAAAAATGGTCGATGTTTTGGGAGGATATGAATTTTCTTTTTCGATTACCCTAGGTTGAGGGGTGGGCAGGATTTGAGAAGCCGGACATGCGATGCTAAAATGATAATCAACATATGCAAAGTCTGTCGAGCATAAGCGAAAGATGGACCGCGCCTCGTCGGCGCGATCCATCAGTGACTCATACCTAACAAATGACTGGGTTTTGCTTTGAGTTTATTTGCTATTACAACACTGAACCATGTGTATTCTTACTTGTGATGCACATGAAATCCTGCTCCATTAACATCCCATCCATCTTCGGTCGGATTCGGGATTTTAGAATTTCGAACTATCAGATGTTGAACATCCCTCCATGATAAACGAGGACTGAAAATTAAAGAAACAAAAATCAATACGAAATGAGATAAATGCAAGCATTTGCATGGGTTTGATGGATCGAAGGATGGATCGGGACGGCGCGGTCCATTTGTGGCTCATTCTTAACACTGTAACATTTTTGAGAGGCATAATTGCCAATGTGTGAGGAATTTCTCTACCACACTCACCTAATTTCTCTCGGGTCGTGTTATCGGGTACGTCTCCATTAAAATGCGCAGAAGTCAATTTTTGCAAATATCATGACCTCATCCCCCCAAAGAAAACGAACACGCTAAACGACTCTGCTACTGATACCAATCCCCAAATTATTGTACAATTTCACAAGAGGTTGGAAGTAGTTCAAAATATTACAAAACTTGAAAATTGGATAATCGAGTAATGGAAATCCAGTACTCAATCCTTTCTACTTTTAGAGTGTCATAGTATAACTGTTTAATTTGATTTGGTTACCAGAAGCCTAAATCGAGGCCTATGTTTATAAGACGACCTGGGTTTATTATGTTTCATATTCTTAGTAAGATCATATCTAGAGACAAGGTTTGACATTAAGCAATGCATGATGTATTGAAGTTATGAATAATCATCACTCAAACGCACTTTTGAAAATATTATTCTTAATGACTAATTGCAATTTATATTTCCGCTGAAGAAATGCCAAAGTTTACATAGAATTATGCCCGGAGATGCGTGGACCCTGGATAATGAAATATAATTGATATGTGGCTCATGTATGAACAAGGCTTGTAATATCGGTGTTTTGTTATACATCGATGAAAAATTGTATTTTGGAAAGCATATGTCACAGATGGACCGCGCCTTAATGGCGCAATCCATCAGTGTCACAATCTTGACAAAATTTGTAGTTTCTAATGCTTACTGCTTACTGTTTACTGCTCTTGAATATTGAATAATGACAGACTGTATTAATTGTATAAGCTTACTTGGCTTGAAGTACGAGGGCTAACACTCCAGATGCCAGCGGTGCGGCACTTGATGTTCCACTGAATGTGTTTACGCAGCCTTGGTATGGATCAGTAGTCACCTGTAAAAATTAAACATTACTTTTATAACGAGCTTCTCCAAAGTAGAGGTAAATAGGTATCCTGTGAATATCCTAGAAACCGCTGTGGCAGTATAGGTCTGGGTGGAACCGAATCATTGTTAATTTTAATTTGATTTGAATATTTTTTGGAATGAAGTCAAATTCGCTGATTCCGCATATCATTTCCATTACAATTTGCCCCCATTATCGTAATAAAGATGATTATAGTCACGAATTCATTAATATTTATATAAACTAATTATTGGAGAAGTTTTTGCAGAAAATTCTTTTTCATATACGAATGCTATGCGCTGTCAATGAACGAACAGGGAATGGGGTGAAAATACTCCTCATTAGTCTTTGTATAGTAAATGTACATCTATTTATACACCAGCCATGTACATGCAGAGTGACTATAGTTCGAAAAAACGCGAATCAAATTGATTAAATCTTATCAAACCGACAATAGCTGCCGGACGTAACACCTGACGAATGACGCGGGCTCGAACCCAAGGAAATATGTTGAAGATTGACGAACGAAAATGGCATCAATGCGCAATACATGCGGGGAGACCCTGGGCGAGCGACTGTAATCCAAAATCTTGGGAGTTAGTACTATGCTCGATAACCTCACCGGTTCCTCATATGTTCCACACGTGATGGAATGGCAAGATGCAAGAAAAATCTCGTAACCAGATATAATTGTAAACATTGTTAAATTGTATACTGTGAAATAAAGTTCATATCATTTCATTTAAAACCTCTGATCTCAGGAACAGAACAAGCAGGTAAACTATCTAGTTGTTACAATAAATAAACGCGATCCATCAGCGACCCATACTTAACAAAACATGTGCGGACGGAAGATTTCTCACTGGGTTAAAATAAAAGGAAGTGAGAAAATTTGGCAAAATTTGTGAAAAGGAAATGACTAATCATTGTATCATCGTGCAACGTAATCCATACAGTTGAATATATAGCTTGATGACGATGTAAGTCAAGACTTAAAAATATCATATTCACGAGAGCATTTTCTGTATCTGTTAAGTGCTTATAGTAAAAAAGAGGCCTAATATAGGTACAAGGGATTCTCATACATAAATCATTAGCACAATTCGATTATGTTTTAAATATTGGAGTATGTTTTAATTGGACATAATTTCTTTCATTCTGCTATAATATATACAACATTAAACTAAAATGCTGTGAAATCGCCGTTTTTTTCAAATTAATTGTACTTGATGATTATGAAATATGCAATTAAAATCTACTTTTCTCAATTATGGACTGATTGTAGAACACGACGAAACGGCAAGAATGATACAATTTTGAACTTTATACTACCATGTAGTGATGGCAACCTAGTTATTTCTTAGTTCAAATTTACTAAATAAAATATCATACAAAAAACTCGGTATAAGTTAAACTAGGTAAGTTACATATTATTTTTGAAACTAACTAATAATAGTACTTCGGAAATGAACCAGGTGCACAAAACTTAGATATATATAAACTTCTGCCTAGATTTGCCATCACTACTACCAAGCATTACCGACCACACACTTTGTTGGTAAATAATCAGTAACTTATTTTATATAATTCGTTGATATCTTGCAATGAACTACCTATCCCTCCTCCTTGTTGCCTTACAATCCTGGATCCGTGTGTGAGAGAATTCACAAGGATACACGAACGAGATAATATCAAGCTAATATACAAAAATATCATGTTCTCATTCCACAGAAATATAAGTTTATTGTAAGCTTTCGTTAGAACATAGTCTAACTTCTTCAGACAAGACTAAAGTAACTTATTTTATACTTGAACAAAATGTGCTTGTAGTAAAAAAAGGGGATTTTAAACAAAAATAATTGTAAACCGGAATATTATAGATATTATAGCCAATCCTTGGCGTGGATCACCCTGACCAACACCCTTTATTAGGGCCACTTGAGTTTTGGGCATGGATTGGCGAGCCGTACTCGCCGGAATTCGAGCCCCAAGATATTCAACCTGCGATGCCAACATGTTAACCACTAGGCCATCGCGCCCAGGAAAAGCACCCAACTTATATCGAATATGTATATTACAAATACGTACCAAGTAATGTGTTGGTTTATATCTTTGAATTTCAGTAGGCATATGATGAGGACCTCCGTTCAATGTAACAGCCATAATACATGAACACGATTCTGTGTAGAAAGTCGATAATCCTTGATCCGAAACAGAAGCTGAAAATCATTTTTAAAATATATTTTAATGAACTAATTCACCATTAGAGATGCTACTTTTAGATGCAATATTTAAATGCATGTCCGAATGCTGTAATTCGACATGGTTTGACGAGGTTTTGTCAAATCAGAAATTTTATTTTGTCAAATTTGAGACATTGATGGACCGCGCCTCGGCGGCGCGATCCATCACTGACTCAAGCCTGACAATAAATAACCCAGCACACTAATGTTTTTAACTAATTTGCGCAAAAATTTGATTCGAAATGACGTAATTTTGATATTTGATACAAAAACAAATGTAGCTCAAAACGGTAATCTTTTCCATCAAACCAAATTTAATCAATGCCAAGGAGAGCAAGCAAAACATCCTATATCTTTTCGTAGAAACCATTATCGTTAAAGTTTATATAACGGTCTTTCTCAAATCTGATTCATTAAAATACACACCTATTCCGATTGTATAAATACTGCAAGTATACCCATCAGCACCACAGTGATCTCCTGATGCACCACCATTACCTGCTGCCCATACGTAGATACTTCCAAGTCCATCTCTGCCCTGTGAATATTGTAGTAAAATGCATAAAAAATCAAATAATAATTTGTCAGTTTGAGCCATTGACATAACGCGCCCATTCTTGGCCCAGATTTGACAGAATAAATTTTCGAACAGCTACTATGCTAGTAATTCTTGTACACAAAGATAAAAAGTTGATACGATCTTTGCATTCAGCGATTTGCTTTTTTTAAACCGCTCTCTAAATGTTGTAGAGCTTTCACCGAGTTTGCTACTGTTTTTGAATTCTCTAAATTATGCATTCAACACAAGAAGTGGTATAGGTATTCATAATTTCATAATTTATTGCAAAACTCCATAGTAAGTAACACAATTGCGGTGTTTATATTACGTACTGGCATTTCATTAATTTTTATTATCGTTTTTCCTACCCTGATCAAAAACAAGAAAGCGATAATATTTTGTCAAGGACGGAGTACTCGCGCAAACCAGGCAGAATTTTTTTGTGATTCCTACTTGACAAACCCTAATTTCTAAATAAATTTGTCTTTATCTTAGTAATATAATCAATGCCCAATGGTTAACATGATGGCATCGCAGGTTGAATATCGGCAAGTTCGGTTCCTTAATCCATCCATGCCCACCACTCGACCCAGAGTGTAATACCATGGGTAGATTAGCGAGATCATATCTTTTCAACAACTCTAACCCTGCCCGTCTATATGTGACCGCTAGCACAGGGCCTTGGCCAGAATAAGGTAGTCCAAGAAGTGGCGATAAAAAATCCTCTCGAAAAATTGAAATAGGTTTTGAAGAATTCACGAGATCCATTACGGAAATTTTATTTGACTGTCAAGAGTGGGAGATTTTATCAACTAAAATGGTCAACTTTATTTTTTATTTTTTCTAAGAATAAGTAATATAATTAATAATAACTAATATAGATGTAAAAGGTTTATTAGCCTCAAATTATAAATGATAATTGAATTTTTCTATCAATTTAGAACATGCATGAATAAACAATAATTTTGCGGTCAGTGAAGGTGGATCGATAATATTATGTAAAGAACAGAGTAAAATGTATTTTTGCAGTAGAATACATAAATATTTAATCAGTTTCTGAGTTACTACGGTATGACGGTTTATTTTGGCGCCAAAACTTTTTTATGACAATATTATATAAATATCGGTGATAAAATAGTCGAATGTATTGATTGAGTACATCGATTCTTGTCGGGGCGTTGCTGCACTGAGGGGCGTTTATTTTTTTTTATATATATAAGTTGACAGTATAGCACTATCAGAAATTTTGTTTTGTCAAACATGATTCACTGATGAACCGTGCTTCCGCGGCGCGATCCATGAATTATGCTCAACATAAGATAAATTCACATTTTTTTTTACTGGTAAAAGACAGCAGAGAAGTGGTTAAGAGAGAATATGAAAATAGCAGTTAGCTTTTCAAGAATGAGGAATTTTTATTTTGATTGTTCTTGAATAAATTAACTCACCTCATTTGAACCAACTTCGAGGGCAGCGGAAGCTAAACGACCTGGTCCTTCCCAGGTTTGACCATTATCTTGTGGACCCCAAGAACAACTGAAATGAACGTGGAGAGTTTATAAGAAAAAGGTACAAAGAGATTGTTGTCGGTTGTTCTGAGATTGTTCTTTCCCAAAATTCGAAACCGCCTTGTTGACAAGATTCGGTGATTCGAATCGATTCAAAGTACAGAGTATTCGAATCAATTATGAATCGGCCATAGGAACAAAGAACGTGCTCAATGAAGTGCGTTTTTAACAACAAAATGCAATCGATTTTTGTCAAATTCGACCAAAATCGGTTGTATTTCGTCGTTATAATGAAAATACATGACTTTTAAGTCGGTTTATGCAAATATTTCGTAACTGTATATTTCCTAATCACCATCAAGCCGACTATAATAGTAATAGTAAAAATGGAATATTTGCTATTTTTATGAAATCAATGATTCGATCCGATTTGGAAATATCATTCTCTTCAGATTCAAATTCCAAATGATTCGGATTTGCCCAGCCCTAACTGTTGGACAGTACGTTCCAGAACAGTTCAAAAATGACGGATTTTATAGTTTAATTTCAATTTCACAAATAAAATTACTGCTAAGAACGACGACATTTCTGTACATTAAACAGGCAAAATAAGTATACCTGTAGATATCAATGTAATCAGCATTAAATACTAAGGCTGCTGCTTCACTTGTATCTGTTACAACTCCGTCTAGAAATCTAATGCCTGAAAAATACAATAAATAAATATTGTGAATATGGTCACTTACGGTGTCGCTAGAGTCTCTGAAACTATTTTGTTAACAATAGGTTCTGTGTGTAGTCGTTTGTTTTAGGATTGATTTAAAAGTAAACGCGCTTGGGTGATTATTTCCCTTTTTGGTTTATCACTATAAGGACTATTGATGTCATTTTCAAAACCAATATTCAAATATTCTTGTCATGCGACCCTTAAGTGACTCCCGACAAAACCGTGTTTGCACAAAATATTTTTGGCGGTTCTGAACAAAAAATATATTTGTGTCGATTTTTCCACAAATATAATAAAAAGGTTGTTCTATTTCAAATCACCTTCTATTTTTTTCAATATTGGAAATGATGTGAGACTATATTAGATCAATATTTGTATGCGAATCAATAGCAACTACCCTTGACCACACTTCTAAATAGGTATCGCCACGTGCATTATCTACAATCAAGAAATTATGCAATTACGAATTTTTAGCAAAACTTTTATGCCGTATTTACAATTCCACGCTCGTTAGGATACGCCACTCGATAAAGGAAGTAGGATATTATTCGCATAAATATCCCCATATGAATAGAATAAATCAAGAAGAATAATGAAATGGAATCCCTTGAGTATAACTTATAGACATGTTAAACAATCGATAGATGATTTTTGAGATATGATAATTATTGTATCTTTAATTTGTTATGCTTTCCCCATTTTCAACGAATTCAATCGATTATATTTTCCAAGTAGAATGTGAAAAAATCCAACCAAAATATATTTTTTAAAGCTCTCAAAATGAACTCCAGTTTCGATGTCGACGCGATCCATAAGTGTCTCATACTCAACAAAAAAGATTTCGCATAAAACTTGTTCTGTCCGGAAAAGGTATTCATATTACCTCCTAAAGTAGCATCGTAAGCGATACCGACTCCACAATAATTGTTGTTTGGCCGCATTGCAACTTCCCCTCCACATTTGGTTCCATGACTAAAATTGAATAAAAATAAAAAGATGAAACGTCACGTCAAAGAAGCTATCGAGGGTGGGGGTACTTTTTAGTTTCACTACTTTAAAACTTTATTAGAGGCATTACATTGTCAAATACAATCAGATACCTCATACCCTACCTCAGGAAAACCTTAAATATGTCGACAGATCCCGTCTCATATTGTACTGTTTTAAGCATAGGGCATACTTACACTAACATCGTGCTTTGTAATTAATGCAGATTGTTGAACCGAAATATCAAAATCGGTGAGCAAGGGTTTTTGTTTGTATTTTTATCGTGTGTTTTTTTTAAACTGGCGACTTTTCACAGTAAAAGGTCGAAAACTGGACCGAATGGAACTAGAGATTATATTCCCAGTTCAAACACGTTTTCCGAATAGAATATATTTTTAAATACTGACTAATTCTAATTTATGTACACATTAATATATTTGTTTTTGCTTAACATATAAGCCCAAATCAGTGTACTTATTATGCATAAAATTGGCGATGATTGTTACTGCACAATTTTATTTTTCATTGTTTACTTACTCGTTTCCAAAATTTGATTTGTTTGGTAAAGGACCGTCCTTGTCGGCGTCATCATTCAGATCAGCACTTGCTCTAACGTCCTGTGGGAAGAACAAATTTATATTCAAATATAATCAATTGTGTCACAACTCGGGCTGGACAATTCGATTCGGTGATTCGAATCGATTCGAAGTGCATATTGTTCGAATCAGTCGCGAATCGGTCATAAGAACAAAAAGGTATAAAACAAAGTGTATTTTTCCACTCCACAGTAAACATTTCGGCAAACCCATTTGTGAGTTGGAAGACTAAGCGCGAATTCACTAATAATGACTATTGGAGACATTGTCTCTAATAGTCATTTTTAGTGAATTCGCCTTATTATTGACTTCATTTTTGATATTGAATGAATAATGAATGGGTGCATTTTAAAAAGAAAAAACAAAACATGTCAGTTACAGGGAATTATTGATTCGATCCGATTCGAAAATGCCCGAACCGGATTTGCATTTCAAATGATTCAGTTTTGTCCAGCTCTAGTCACAACCACAAGTATTCCAATCTAAAATGTGTCTCTGGCTCATATTTAGCTCATATTTATCAGCAATCCTGAATTAAAAGTTATGAATACAAACGCATAAATTTATTTTTGCGCTGATACGACAGTCCAGATAAGACTGAACTTATATAATAAAACATACTCAAACTCACAAAAGCATGCTTCAAGTCTTCGTTGATATAATCGACCCCATCATCAACTATCGTTACGACAATTCCCTTTCCAGTAAACCCTTTCTCCCAACAAGGTACAACATTCAGATCAACGCGGTGGGGGCCAGTCGTCTGTCCACAGTTATACTGAAATAAAGATATAGTCTTTTTATATATTTAATAGCACTCAACTCCTTATTTTATTTCAATATAATATAGTGGCAATACTACTGCTAGAATGTCGTATGTAATTTAACAATGAGAGTTTTAGAATGAAAGAGAAAATGTTGACAAATGAGTTTGTTTCATTCAAACAGAATATTTCCTACAGCATGAACCACATATTCTAGGTTTTTATGAATTTTATGAATGATGACATTAAGTATGACTTATTAACTCATGACCGACCTCCAAGCCAGTGTATCATACTTGGTCAAGTGAAAGCGGAAAGCTTATATCTTTCTAGCAACGCTAACCAAGCATGCTTTTAAGTCGTCGCTGTTATCGCAGTGTGGTCCACTTACTGAGTGTAAAAAACAGTGGTAAAAGTCTCAAAAACAACGATGATCGATTTCGGCTATAATCCGATTGTAATAACTCAATTATCTTAAGATTTCTAAACACGAGAGTGCGAGTCGTCGGAGATTTAAATTCGATTTTTATTGATTTGTGAGGTTGCGTTGAGTAAAGGGTATAAATAGAGAGGTTTAGTGAAACATCTGAAATATCGACATTCCGTAATAAATTTAATTTGCGTGAGCTTTACGATGTAACGGCTTAAGTTCGCACCATTATTCATTTTTATAATATTCGTTTCGTTACGACATTTCCCGAAGAAAATACATTATGATTCAACAGCTTTAGGGCTGAAAACTGTAGGTATAGTATTTTTTTATAGATGTTTATAGAAGTCTACCCAAGACCGAAAGCAGTACCCACTTCACCAAATTTATTTTCGAAGTACTTCCCATAGATTTTAGATCTGATATACCCAGCTCAAAGTTTACCGAGTGTTCTGAGACAAAAGCCTTAAATACATTAGAACAATGACAACCTATCTTGAATCTTAATTTACCGAGTCTAAAATTAATCATATCATATCCCAACCGTAAAATATGCCAGAGCGCATTGTATCAAGCATGGACTATTGATGGATCGCGCCGAAGAGGCAAGGTCCACCTATGGGACATGCGTGACAAAATGGATTGATATGAACAAACTGTACAGATAGTCGTACGAGACGTGCACTGCGAAATTACGGATAAAAGGATTAATATTGCATGTACAATATAATATTTCATCCTTTTGAATTATAACGAGAACCAAAATAGCTAGTTTCGTTTCTACGATGCGTATTGGGGAAATTTGATATTGGTCCCCGGGCAGAAATTGCCGAATTTTATGCGACAACAATGAATCATTTTTTTAATTATTTTGGGTTGAAACCAAATAAGGAATAAAACAAGATTACAGGTATGAGCAAGAGCAACAGTATGTAGCCTCTACCTATGAAAAGTTAATATTTTGATAAAACGATTCATTAGAAAGATCACAGTGAACTAGGCCTTGTTGCAGTAATCATTTATATACGAACGGAGTCAATAATTTGAGAAAATGTATAAGCTTCCGGGCTTGGGTGACCCTAACCCAATTATTACATCCTAGGTTCAGTGACGAGAATGTTTTCAAAACTCGGGTTTACATGAATTAGAATCTGAATCATTGGAATCTGAATCATTAGAGATGCCAAAGTGCAAACCACAAAGACATTGAGATATATAGCAGGATTCAGAGTGTTTTGATATGAACACGTCAGAAACCCTAATAATCACTTTCAACTAATATTCATATACACAAAAAAATGGATATTTCTTGGTTGAAAAGACAAAAGTTTTTATTAAAATTTTTCTGTGTGACTGCGCGTGAATGTAGAATCAAAATACCTGGTAAAACCTTGAATTTATTTCGCTATTTTGGGTTAAAAAAGTTCAATGCCACCCGTGGATCATTTCAATAAAAAAATATTGCAATGCATTGAATTAAACAATGAAAACAAACGAAAACTTTATAAAACAACACCTGTGGAACACCGTCGACTCCCAAAATCAGTTAGAAATCGAAGTACGTCACCAGACCTGGAAGCAATCCATGGTGAATCATTTTTTACAAAAAACATGTTTTGCGGATTCCCGAATAGTTTCACATATCGACATTACCCACACATCAAATATAAGAACGTCTACTTCCATCCTATGGTTTTTCAAACATGCATAACGTCACGTGCTTTCTTCAGTCAACGGGTCATGCTATCCCGTCTCTTCCGTCAAAGATGTATCCAAACAGAGCTTAATCAAGCATGAGACAATGATGGATCGCGCCGAAAAGGCGCGGTCCATATTTGTCGCATACTTGAAAAAATAAAATATTTGACTGGGCTAGTAAATTTCAAATCACCAAAATTTGAGTTCAAGAAGTAATTTGAGTCGGAAATGTGAATATATTTTAACTCACCAGTTCCCACTGACATGGCCATTTCGGGTCGTTGAACATTTTCGACAAACTTGCGTCAGATTGCCTGTCCATGACGTCATACACATGGGATCCAAACCTTGGAAAATAACAACAAATCACGATAACAGTACAGATTTCCAGGTTAATTGATCTGCTCGAGGTATATTGAGCATGGGCCGAAAAAAACGCGGGCACTCAGACAGAAAAAAATTGCTCTAGCATCTTATGTCGAACACGAGTCACCGATGGATCGAGCCGTGGAGGCGCGGAGCGCTTTGACTGATGATTGACAGAATACATTTCTGGTTGGCAAGGTTCGAACATAACAGTATTTTGTTTGGAAGAATATATATATGTACGAAATAAACAGATAATGAAGTCAAATTAGATTGGTATGATATGCATATACAAAGTTTTGAATTTCCATTCTAAAATTATTCGATATTTGGCCAAAACTATATCCATCAAACATTCACACTAAAGAACAACATAATGATACATTGTACCATACGTTTTGCATTACATATTTCATTTCAACAAAAAATCTATAATCCTGTTCCTTCCATCATAACGGTACGAAAATCCTTCAATTTAGATCAGTCGATCATTCTTTATTGGAAAAGTCATTAAAAATACCGATGCACTAATACCCTCGCAATTAACGAAAACATCTGGCCTAATGCACTTCAATGTTTATTCGGTATAATGAAAAATAATTATTGTTTGCCTTCAGTTATAAATAATTCCGAACAATAAATTTTGTAACATAAACATAGTCTATCAAGCGTGGGGGAAGATAAAGCGCGTTGTGAAACGCGCTTTATCTTCTGTCCACACTTGATATAACAATTTATTTCTTACGTTAGTTTACGTAACACAAAATTTCTTACGTTTCGTGCGGATAGCTGCTGACGTTTTTACAGACGCAATTGACGTCCGTGTGATGACGTTTGTTCCTTGACAGTAATATATCTCTCAGACTCCATTTCTTGCTTTTTGTTTGTGGACCTTTCTTCCCGGTTACCGGTAGTACAGATTTTCGTTCCCTTTCCAAAACGCTTTGTTGTTTTACCCAATTCACCTGAAAATGATTTTTGTTATTGAAAATGAATTTAAAATCACCTGAGCAAATGTATCGCCCAAAGCCAACTAACTAAAAACCACTCTCTATTGCAAAGAGCCATTTCAAAATGTAGTACCAGCGGCAACTGCGCTTACTGCGGAAAACATCCGAGGCTGAAATGATTTGATAAAACACTGAGAAGTATTTTCCTTGTGTGATGGTAACACTATATCTACCACTTTATTTTCTTGGACTCGTCTCAAATGACACGCAAGAAATACGATAGAGCAATTTTAAATCTCGTACCAACGGGAATTATCTGTTTAAAATGGATATCAAAAAGGCGGAAGTCTCGCTGGGAAGTGTTGGTGCAACAGGAGTGTAATGTACTGATATTGAAATTCTCCGAATATTCCTAGTCTAAAATTACTAAATACATCGCAAATTAATTTCTGTATACGATTTTGACTTTGTCTTATGATTCAGACAAAATTTATACACATTACTAACTCATTATAACGGTTTCAAATCCCGACGGAATAAATATTTTCTCAAAATTTCAAACGTACGAACTTTTAGCGCTTTCGTATTGTTTTGGGTATATTTATAAAATGTACAAGAAGCCTTATTTCGAGCAAACTTATTTAAAAAAAAACTTAATCATATATACCAGTAATTTTGTTGCATTTTTGTTACAGTGGAAGAGGAAATTGAATGTAATTTTGTAAAATTATCAATTTCCCAATGCATGCTATACTCAATCAGAAATTTATTTTGTAGAGCATGGGCCACAGATGAACCGTGCCTAATCAACATGATCCATCAGTGACTCATACTAATTGGCAAATCATGATGGGTGGAAATATTATTACTCCGAAATTATGATTTTGTTTAGCCACAAACACAAGGCAAGGCCTTATACCCCGTTTGTTTTTCGAAAGAACAAAATATATTTTATCAGAGCTAACTCCTAACATGGCGACATGCGTTTGGGCAGCGCTCTTACGAACAAGTCAAGTCGAACAAACAGTTTATCAAAAAAGCTTCAAATCAGGATAGAATAGAATTTTATTTGTATCTTGCGCGAGAGGAAAGCCTACAATACGGCTTAATCATTTAGCGAACCACGAGCTCTCGTAAAGACAACATTTCTTGATCGGGTGAAGTTTTTTTTGGAATATCATATTTCTCATTTTTCTTTTCAATGGACATGGATTATAAAAGTTATGAATAATTCTGATTCTTATTTCAAAATGAATATACAAGTTTTATCACAAATTTGTTAGCGACTGTTTGTCCGCTTTGATCGGTGTGATAATATCAGTAAAGTTGGTCATAGCAGTCAAGACTAGGACTGGGCAAAACCGAATCATTTGGAGTTCGAATTTGATTCGATTATTGTTTTTCGAATTGGATCGAATCATAAATTTCATACATAACAACAAATATTCCATACAAAATATCGCATTTTTACTAATGCAACTTGTCTCTTAATTGAGGAAATTAGGAATTTTATAGTTTTTAGTGAATTTTCAATTCACACTCCATAAGAGCCACAATTTTCATATTTCAACGACAAAATGTAATCGATTTCGTTCAAAATTGGCCAAAATCGATTGCATTTTTTCGTTAAAAATGAACATTCAAGTTCATTTAGGAAGTTTTTGTTTTTAAGAACGATTCAAGATTGATTCGAATAAATTGTGCTTTAAATCGATTCGAATCAAATCTCCGAATCGAATTGCATGCGCTTGTCATGACCAACAGTGAACATGCCGTTCAACAAATTTCCATGCACAAAAATAACCCAATGCAGAAAATCTACCATTCCAAACAGAGGCCTCCAAAACATTGTCTAATCTATTGTCAATATTCCTTAGGGGTTCAGAACAAAATTGTTTAATGAAAAAATAGCATAATCCTCCAAGAACAGCGCAAATTTGAAATTGTCGGTTGTGGCCCATTGATCATATATCATTCTATATTTTCAAAATTTGAAATTTTGAAAGATTTGGAGCGCGCGGTTGTTGATAGGAGTATATTTTAAAGTTTTCTTTCATTGTTGCAAAATAAAATAACTGTCAAGGATCAGCGATTTTACTGAATTTTTGTTACAGTGCGCATGAAAACGAAACCCAGGGTTTTCATTGGTATGGCATCTTTGTCCCAGACTTGAAACATACATAATAGATGTACCTAAAAATGTTTGAGGGCGTATATTTTAAATTGAACATATGGTAAGTAAACCACCGATGCACTGTTAAAAGAAACAATTAGTAGGTTGATGTTTAGGACGTGCAATATTTGCGTTATATACTGAACTATAGCAAAAATATTGCGCGAAATAAACTAAAAAAAAGAATTCTAAGTTCACATAAATGGAAAAACGCATTATAAATTGAATTCCGAGGAAAAATAATATTGTTTACACATAAAAAATAATCCAAAAAGTTGAATACTTCCTCCAAACATATTTTTTCAAAAATAACTGCGCCTTGACGCGCGATCTATCAGTGACTCATACTTCGGATGTTTGAAAAACATTTTTATCCCTGAGCTAAATAAATGCTACATTTAACAACATCGGACCAAGAATATGCTATAAAACCAATAAAATTATTGATTTAATTAATTGGTTTGATATTTAGATCCAATTTGCCCAAAAAACTAAAATAAAATTACATAAATAAAAAGGGGATAAAATAGTTTTGAACTGAAGATGAACCATGTTTTCACGTCAAAGTCAGAATATTTGAAATATATCAAACTGAAATATTAAATTGAATCGAACGATCCTCATGTTTTATGCATAAAGTATCAATTTAAATGCCAGATCTTCCGCAGTTTTAAATAATTCTAAAAATAAAAAATGTCCGCATCGAACGACCCGTAACAAGAGGGAAATGGCACGAGGTTTGAGTACATCCCAATCAAAATCTATTCATGCATCAAAAATTCATTTCTGATTTCGAATAACTGTGGTATAATTTATCAACTAAATTTTGGTCCAAACTGCAAGTCTTAAAATTCTTTATCCAAATTGTACTGGTGCCGACCTAGCAAAATTGTATAATGGCTTTTTAGGTGATTCAAAACGTAGAAAGTTCAAAAATATTTAGCGCGCCTTCGACTTACAATAGTTTGCTTATTTGGCTAGTTTTAGCCACTGATTAGGCTAATAGACTAGTTTTAGGTCATTTTCAAGGTTAAATGATATCTATGATAATCGATAAACACTAGCTCAGTCATATTTTGTCAAATCAAGCTTCGATGACTATGAGCCGCCGAGGCGCGGTCCATATGTGGCTCATACTTGGATACAAGTATATTTCTGTCTAGGAACACGCAACGATTCAAATTCGCACGCAACGATTCAACGCAATAAACGTTATTAGAACCAGCAATGTAAAGACTGACGTTTGGTATAAGTTGAAATGAGATGATGCGATTGAGATGGAATGAAACATTCTGACTATACTACCTTACGATCACGTTGGAGATAAGATGAAATGGCCTTCGCTTGGTTTTCGTTGATATTTCTGGCATATAAACGATATAATTGTCGATTCTGTTTTCCTATTACAATCTGCAACAAAATAAAGACATTTGGAGCAAAAAAGCATTTTTGCGACTGCTTCAAATATATTTTTATCGAAATTCACTTTAAACACAGGGTCGGAAGCAGCGCCAAAAATTAAACAACGGACGACCACTCACATGGTAAGAATTTACTACAAAATGTCGTACCAACAACTTGATATAATGATGTAAATTAATAATTTGTCATATTTTTTGTCTAAACTTTCAAGAATGTAGCGTCAATAAATGCGGTTAGATGTTCCATTTTAGAACAGAGACACAGAGAACAAACACAATCTACAAGCATCGTTGAGCCTATCAGTAGCTCTGATTTAACATATAGCAAATTCGTGATTTCCCTGTAATATTTGCCATAACCATCGATTGACAGATGAAAAAATGTAACTAAATGTAATTAAGTACTGATTTTGTGATAGTTATACACCAATATTAGTATTAAAAATAAATAAACTACTCACATTTCCCTTCAAAGATATTCCATGCCTAGTCGCGACATTCAAAGCCTCGCTATCCCCTCCAGGTATATCAGCAGTCCATTCAGCAAAACGATCTTCTCGACGCTCTTGAAAAGCAGCACATGACGTTACAAAAATAACTAGCACGCAGAAGTGCGTGCGCCGGGGAAGCACATTACCCCATTTCCCCATATCTAAATAAATTTAGTTACGTTAAAAATCCACTTCAGTCAGATATCCAGGAAAGTAACTGCTCTGCCCCTGAGATCAGCACACCGGTTGAAACACAGATTTCGAATACGCAGTTCCAATTGTTCTCTATGTTCAATAATTCACGCACGGTATGTGATTTAATTGTCTCCCACCGAGAATATTACGGCGTACATAAGGCAGGCATGAAATTTTAATGCAAATCTTTTCAAACCCTTCACGACTGACAGAGAAGAAATACAGCGAAGCGGAAAGAACGTGATAAATGAAGCGCTACCTTTTTTCTTACCAGCTAATATATCTCATAGCAATGTGTAAAAATATGTATAATTCAATGTGAATGCTCGCCCCGTCTTATGGTTGCTATATCCCCCAAGCAGAAATTGCTCGATCGAACATAATTTGTTGAGTATAAGTCAGTGATGGATCGTGCCACAGGCACTATCTGTGACTCACCCTTGACCAAATCGAGTTTCCGATATGGATGTATCCCCAAGTGTTTAACTCTGAAATAATAGTTTTTGTAACTGTAAGAATGCATCAATAACTTATTAGTTGGTAAAGTCGGCATAACTGTTACTCTGAATTAGTGATGGCAATTTCGTTTTTACTAGGTAAAGTAATTTCTAGATAGCCCGGATTTAATTCCGAAACGAAGTGGTACTTTGATTAAAAACTAAAAAAAATAAGTAATTTTTGATACATTTGAGAGTAAGAATAATCGAATATACCGTTTTCAAAACCCTGGTTATAAAATGAATATATAGTTTGATATAATTTTTACGAGTACCACCTAGTTTTTTTTAAAAAAACAAGTTTTAGACGATTTTTCACAACAAATAAAACTTAATCCAGAATATTCGGTAAACCAGACATCCCAAAAGATAAGTTGAGGTACCTTAGGAATAAAAAAAATTTATATTTGGTATACGAGGTAATTTTATGAAAAATTGCCAACACTAAACCGAATGGCTTAAACGGATATTAGAGCTAGATATCGTGTAGTCGCAAAAGAAAATCGACCAAGGTTTATACTGAGTCAAGAAAATATCGGAATGCGCTTATACAAGTACGAGACAGAATAATCCTGTTGCAACCTGTTGGTTCTCGTATTATTGAAACAGATAATGTTACCAATCTATCTACTTCGAGATGACAGATAATTGGCGACTTTTAGCGACCATCTTCACGGAAGGAATGAAACTGAGGATAGACAACAGTTGTTTGCGCAACACCTGATGTATCTCTCGATTTTTAATAACTTGTACATTGTAGTGAACTAACTGTATTTTTTACATGTGTCAGATAAACAGAACCCAAATTTGTCGGGAGATAATTGAATATAATATATAATACGCATTTTCCATATCCTTATAATGTCCTGGTATATTTTATCTTCATTACAGAACAATATTTTTATGAGCGAAAACACATTCCAGCGTTTCCTACATGAATAATAATCATGATTAATAATATTATTACGTGTTCCCAGCTGTTTTTGTGTGCTTGCCTTTAAATATCGATTAGTTAGGGATTAGTATCGCTCAAAAATTATTATTTTCTTTTTTGGACTACGATACAAATAACGGGGTTCGATAATTATGATTGAAAGCGCGTTTAAACGCAGGTAAGCCTGCGTCAGAATAATGAAATTACGTTACTCTGTCACGTACCAGTATGAAAAGATTTGCTTCAGCATATTTTGTTAAGCATGGGTCAATGGTGGATCGCGCCGCTAAGGCGCGGTCCATCTGTTACTCATGCTTGACAAAATAAAATTTCTGAATTGGTTAGTACATCAATACGATTTTGATTGACGGATTCTGTATCTAAGCACAGTATTATCTGTTTTTTTTCTCGATCTAAACATTTTACGTGACTTGATTTTTTTGTTTTTTTCAAAAATATTGATACAAAATAACAACGCAAATTCATCAGTAGTAATTTACGTGTCTTCTCAAATTTACGTATCGGAAATAGTAAGAGGACATTCTGTAGTTTTCGACATGTTGAGCGTTAGTCACCAATGGATCACGGCAGGGAAGTACAGATTATCTGTGATAATTATATGTTAAATAAAACAATAATTTTTAACGAATTATAGTAAAATAATTTATAAATATTAAGTAAACACACATATAACCACAACTAACTTGCCGCTGCCATGAAAATAAATCATTTGAGAACTATTCTATAGAATCATGTGAGATATCACTGATGAAGTAGAATCTTTTATACCCCAGCCACAGCTGTTACATATCCTAGTATAAAGGTAGCCAGACGATGATGTACAAGTTTTCTTGTTTATTTTTAGATACCAAAAAGAATAAAGAATCGTTGGGCATTCGATCAGTCAGCATGTCTATTTGTGCGTTTTATCGAAATGTGAAATTACCTTTACGGCAGGTTTTATAATATCATACAATGGAACGGTGTTTGAGTGCTTTTAACTAGTAGGTTTTGCGTACCAAGAGTATTTTCTTTCGTGGAATTACGGAAATCTACGAGCATAAGAATTTTTGTTTTGTGCAATTCGGCAAGTTTCGAACTATCATTCTTCTGAACCGAACGACGGATTTCAGCGAACCGCATCCAACAAGCTTTGTCGGTTTATTATCATTCCAACATATGGTGAATTACATCATTCTCACGAAATCATAAATTATTTGAAGCTTTGGTATATTCACACTGTTTACATAATATTGTAAAAGTCGATATTTATTGCTCTTGTCTACACACATTTAAATGACTTTTGAAACGATTGGGCCATTTTCTCCCTAAAATTATACAAAATAAGATAGGTATTTAAGCATAACAACATCCCGTAGCATTGATGATTATTTTAAAGCTGTACATAATTATTTCGACTGGAGACCGCAATTTTTGTCTATGACTTGTACTCTAACGACTGTTATGATTATCGAATTCAAAGTGTAAATTTATATCATCCGGATTTCGAAAATTTCGAAATAAAGAAGCATAAATAAAAAAAAGCATACATTTGAATAGTTTCAAGATCCCAGAAATTCCATTTTGTCAAGCCCGAATCACAGATGGACCGCGCCTACCAGCCGCCACCCATCAGTCAATCTCGCTCAACAAAGAATGTATTCGCAAAATTTTTGTGTCTGGGATTCGACGTTGATTTCACGCATGACATGCCCGGTTAGATCAGTCGGTTAACCGTTGAGAATACGACTCGAGCTACTCATCTCTCTGATCGTCATAGCACAGGTTCGAATCTCGTAAGGGACGGTGATTATGTCGAAGAGGTATACGCCTAGCCGGTGGTTCACGTAAGTACTGCTTACGGCTTCCTTCGCCAACCAAGTCCGTGTACAGGAAAAATAAGAAATATAACAAGCCAAAAGAACCTTCAATTCGATTCGGAACTGGTATCTGCAGATTGCACGAGAGGTCGTGGTTCGCTATATTATTAATTTGTGTTCTAGGCTTTCTAGGCTAGGCTCTCCCGCGGAATAAAAAATCCAATCCCCCTTTTGCTATGACGATATTTCTGAATATACCTGGTGGATAACCGGTGTCACAATGTGTGACGCAAAATAAAAAAGGCATAAAAGTAAAACAACGCACGAAACCTACTAGTGAAAAACAAAAAAATTTCTCAATTTACACTTCACCTTTCAGTGCGCATAAAACTTGCTTTGATCATCATAAGCGATTCAAAAATAATTCGAGTCGAAGTAATTTGAATCTTACCCCCTTACGTACAGTACTCAATAACTCAATATTTTACGCTCATGGTTTTGTTAAGGTTGAGTCACTGATGGATCGCGCCACAATGGCGCGATCTATCTGTGTTTAATGTTTGGCAAAATAAAATTTCTGATTTGGAAGCAAGTATGAATAAAGATGTTTCTGTACACTGCGCTTATTCAAAATAAGTACAACTCCATTATCTCACAATCTATATAACTATTCTGATCATAAACATACTTAATCTCCAAGATATTTCTATCTCGTATTCGGGCACGTTATGCTAACGACATGGCCTCGGAGGATATGAAAAACCAAACAAAAGTTATTTGCTAAGAAGGCGTTTACTTTTCAAAACATATTGAACTTTTTGTACCCGTAATCATGTGGAAATAATTCTTTCCGTCGTGTTTAGCAATCAGTTTTATTTGTTAATTGTGGAGATGTATGATTCAAATATCATATTTAAAAACTAATGATTTATATGAACGCATTTTTGATAACTATAAATAAATATTGAAGAACCCGAGAGATAGATAAGAAAAGACTTCAGAATAAAAACACTGTATCGTTTTTTTACAATTTACTCGCGTGAGGAAAAGGTGAAACAGGTTTTAACATGAAATATCAGTAAAGGTGTAACGTTCCGCCTCAAATATTGAGTAAACAGAAATCTTTGATTAAAGTAAACAAAGAATTTCTTCACAACTAGTGTTATTTTTCATAACTTAGTTTAAACTGTATTCTATGATCATTATTTATGTAGAAACATACATATTTTGCCCAGTTTTGTTATAAAGTAGTGCTTTACATTGTAAAATTTGACATATGTCATGACTTAACTGCAAAAATAATCACTTTAAAAATAATCGTAAAGCATTTATCTCACTCCTTGTCAATATCCAACAAGAGAATTAAATCTTATTGTTGTGTCTATGGGAGAAAATTACAGGGAATGTTAAGCTAAAACATACCTGATTTCATAACCGATAAAAAGTGGAAAGTTTGAAATCATACATGTAACCACATACACACACACCTGGACCATCAAATTTTAACATCTTTTGTAAAGAAAGGATTTACATATACGACTCAATTATATAGTTGCATGTTGCGTTTTGTCGGATTTATAATAGAGGCAGAAATTGTTTATAATTAAATATATGTTAAACTGAATGTCGCGGTTTCGTCACAGAATATAAAAGAACCAAATACTGACCCGATTCAGATGTGTGTGACTTAACCAATTTTGAGCACACAGTCCATCTGAGAATTGATAACATTTTCAATTGTTTTGATAGGTTCCAGTTACTGGTATACCTCACCACTGAATGAAACTTTAGCTTGTGTCCGGCAAATCATTATTTCGGAATATATTACAAAACATAAAACAACGGACATATTACCTGTAAACCAAACTTATTTTCAAATTATCGATATTACCATTTGTGAAAAGCACAAAAGTCAGTTACTGACCTTTTACTACGCAGTTTTTTTTTTAATATTTTCCAAATTTCTGTTTGGCCAATATTATTTAATTTGTGGAGTTAACATTTAATTTATACTGGGCGTCTCCTTTTGGAGTTATTGAACGATTGTAATTTAAGTAACATGTGTTGATAATGAGAAATAACTGCTAAATATAATATGAGGAAAAGTGACTATGCGTTCTACAAGTATATGAACCTAACACTAGTAAAACCTTGTGATACAATCTTTGGAGTTAACGCCTCATTATCTTCAACATGTTTGCAGCTGCTCCTATTTATATTTAGTCATTATTTTTTTATGAAACAAATTTTGTCAAGTATGTGTCGGTAAAGGATTGCGCTGTCAAAGCGTGGCCCATCAGTGGCTCATAAACGACAAAATAAAATTTTCGATTGCGTATTTTGTTGTTGTTAACACACTTGCTTTCCGGTTTGCAGATTCTGGTCTGGGCCAATCTTTTCACGAGCTAGCTAATAACATCATAGGTAAGTATTTGCTGAAAAGCATTAGGTTTACCGTTTTTTTTTTTTGACTCTAAAGCATCAATACTTTTGTAGTTACGCTTTAGGCACTTTAGGTTTGTTGGAATATATGGTGCGTTTCGGTTTCGATAATTTTGAGTCGTCACAATATCGGCTTGTTATACAGAATCGTTGTCAGCATAAAGCCAAAACCCGTAACTTGAAACACGTTAGTGGAGGGTGTATATTACTTGATCAATTATAAACGATTTGTTTAATGCTTATTGTTAGTTCTTCACACATAGGTACTGTTTTTTGTTTTTTCATTAGTACTAGTCTAGTTATGCAACGGCGCCATTTATATTTTCTAATATTATGAAGATGAAGCCTTGTTACTAGAAAAGTTGGCATGGCAAAGTTGGTTTATCTCAATGCTCAATAAGGAACACCAATCAGTTTTATCACAAGCATTACACAAACACTATTATCATCTTTATTTCGGCGATCTTTTTAATTTCGGCGTTTCGTTTTAATACGCTGACTGAGATAAAGTATTGAATGTGGCAGATAAACATTCATCGATAGAATCAAAGAATGACAGGATTTATCGATATCGACGATAATCTTGGATATTAGAACATGGCAATAAATAGATTATAGTTGAAGTTTGCTTTGATATTTTTTGTAGTTTGTCCAACAGAGAGTTTGATCTGAGAACATTATAAGTGTTTTCACTGTTTTAATATTTATCGAAATCCGAGAAGGATTACGTTAGAAGCTTAATTTCGAATAATCAAATTAAATTCAACTAAAATCTGTAACTTAAAACACGTTAGAAAAACGCTTCATGTACTTGATCTCTTGTAAACGATTGGGATAATTTTCTTTTTTAGTGTTTTAAACGTAGGTTATGATTTTCGTTTATTTGTGATTAGCAGTCTAACTATGTGGTGACAAAATATATCAAACAAACTGTTATATGTATGTATTCGATGTCTTTATGCTACATAGCAGTTAGGATTTCAAAGCACAGCGCAATACTGAACTGAAAGTAACCAGGTGTAACAAATCACTGTTTCATTAGCCATTCTTGTTATAAACAGTCTTTAGGTGATGGCCTAGTAAAGGTTAATACAGTAAGATCAAATTGGAAGATCCATGTTTCGAGTACCGGCAAGTCATGTTCGCTTATACATGCCAACCACTCAACCCAGGGCGTAATTATACAAAAGACCATATCTTTTTAACAACACTAACACCACTTGTGTATATGTGGCCTCTGGTACAAGTTGGCCCTTTCAAATGAGTGACTATAAAAATATGCCATTTCTTCTGCTTGGGATTAACTCCAAACCAAGTCGATCTTACTTGGAATACTATCCACGAGATTAAATTACTTCCACTCTTTCATGAGATATACTGTTTTTACTATAAAACATAAAATGCGTAATAAAAAAAACTGATTACTTATACAAAATTGAATAATAGTAAGCAAATTAAAACAATATGCCCACAATGTTTTTAAATTTGTTGCATCTTTTCTTTTTTGAATTTTATTCTTCTGTTTTGAAACCATATTTTAACTTGATATTCATTCATACTAATCTTTTTGGCCAAATGAGACCTCTCTGTCCCGATTAAATATTGATCTTTTTCAAACTGCTTTTCCAGTTGAATGAGTTGATTTTGTGTAAAAACAGTTCTTGTTCTTCTGCAATGTTTTTTGTTCTTTATATGTGACTTACATTGTGTCATTTGATTTGGTTGAAACGATCTTGATGGCACATGCATACTTCCGTCCTGCTCTTGAAAGGTGGGCGAATTTCGACCACCATGTTTGTCATTTGTTATCCAAGGTCGAAAGGGAATTGAAATATGAGGAAAATGACTTTGTGGCTGAATTGTGCAATGATTTTGTTCAATATATGATGTTTCACTTTCTGTGCCAGAAGAAAATCCAGAATCTATGTCAGATGTTGAGATGATTTTATTTTCATTTTGCAAATAATCCACTTTTCGTCGTTTCTCAGGTGAAAATTCCGTCTTTTCATCATTTTCGGTTCCGAGGATAGAATCAATTGTGAAGTTTGATATATTTTTTCGCTTCAGTGTGGAAATTACTGTCTCATCATGTCCAAATTCAAAATGCTTTTGCTTCCGCACCAAAATTATATTTTTGTCATTCAATTTTCTGGTTTCATCCTTTTTAATCGTTGGTATATTCGGTTTCATCGCAAATAATCGAAAATATTCCGTGGTTGCATATCTTATTTGATTAGAATAAAACATTGGCATTGATGAGTTCCACATTCCATTACAAAGATGCAAGGTCTGATATTCCATTTCTACTGATGCTTTGTAGCCGTAATATCTAAATGAATATCCATTTTAAATTATATCTGATTTATATACTTTCAATTATTGTGTCACTTATCATTTAATTAAAGCTATTGTTAGTTCTTAAAGTTTGTTATCAGAAAATGCTTAACCACTTAATCACGATTTATCTAATTCTTAATTATGGTCCTTAATCAGTTTTATCACAAGCATCAAACAAACACTATTATCATCTTAATTTCGGCGATGTTTTTAATCTCGGCATTTTGTTTTAACACGCTGATTGAGATAAAGTATCAAATGTGGCAGATAAACCTTTATCGATAGAATCAAAGAATGACAGGATTTATCGATATCGACGATAATCTTGGATATTAGAACATGACAATAAATAGATTATAGTTGAAGTTTGCTTTGATATTTTTTGTAGTTTGTCCAACAGAGAGTTTGATCTAAGAACATTATACGTGTTTTCACTGTTTTAATATTTATCGAAATCCGAGAAGGATTATGTTAGAAGCTTAATTTCGAATAATTAAATTAAATTCAACTAAACTCTGTAACTTAACACACGTTAGAGAAAGTCTTCATGTACTTGATCGCTTGTGAACGATTGGGATAATTTTCTTTGTTAGTGTTTTACACGTGGGTTTTGATTTTCGTTTATTTGTGATTAGCAGTCTAACTATCCGGTGAAGCCATTTACCTTTTCTGTTATTATGTGAATGAAAATGCATCCTGGTTACAAGAAATGTTGATTATCGAATAAAAAGGCTATTAGCAGCATAAAAAATCTTTTTAAACCTGTCAGTCGAGACTTAAGATCCTTACTTACAGGACCTATGTGGATTTGCTGGAAAACACGATATATCAAACAAACTGTTATATGTATGTATTCGATGCATTTATGCTACATAGCAGATAGGATTTTAAAGCACAGCGCAATACTGAACTGAAAGTAACCAGGTGTAACAAATTACTGTTTCATTAGCCATTCTTGTTATAAACAATCTTTAGGTGATGGCCTAGTAGAGGTTAATATGTTAAGATCAAATTTGGATGATCTATGTTTTGAGTACCGGCAAGTCATGTTCGCTTATACATGCCAACCACTCAACCCAGGGCGTAATCATACAAAAGACCATATCTTTTCAACAACACTAACACCGCTTGTGTCTAAATGGCCTCTGGTACAAGTTGGCCCCTTCAAATGAGTGACTATAAAAATATGCCATTTTTCTGCTTGGGTTAACTCCAAACCAAGTCGATCTTACTTGGAATACTATCCACGAGATTAAATTACTTCCACTCTTTCATGAGATATACTGTTTTTATTATAAAACATAAAATGTGTAATAAAAAAAAAACTGATTACTTATACAAAATTGAATATTAGTAAGCAAATTAAAACATTATGCCCCAAATGTTTTTAAATTTGTTGCATCTTTTCTTTTTTGAATTTTATTCTTCTGTTTTGAAACCATATTTTAACTTGATATTCATTCATACTAATCTTTTTGGCCAAATGAGTCCTCTCTGTCCCGATTAAATATTGATCTTTTTCAAACTGCTTTTCCAGTTGAATGAGTTGATTTTGTGTAAAAACAGTTCTTGTTCTTCTGCAATGTTTTTTGTTCTTTACATGTGACTTACTTTGTGTCATTTGATTTGGTTGAAACGATCTTGATGGCACATGCATACTTCCGTCTCGCTCTTGAAAGGTGGGCGAATTTCGACCATCATGTTTGTCATTTGTTATCCAAGGTCGAAAGGGAATTGAATTATGAGGAAAATGACTTTGTGTCTGAATTGTGCAATGATTTTGTTCAATATATGATGTTTCACTTTCTGATTCAGAAGAAACTCCAGAATCCATGTCAGATGTTGAGATGATTTTATTTTCATTTTGCAAATAGTCCACTTTTCGTCGTTTCTCAGGTGAAAATTCCGTCTTTTCATCATTTTCTGTTCCGAGGATAGAATCAATTGTGAAGTTTGAGATATTTTTTCGCTTCAGTGTGGAAATTACTGTCTTACCATGTCCAAATTCAGAATGCTTTTGCTTCCGCAGACATATTATATTTTTGTCGTTCAATTTTCTGGTTTCATCCTTTTTAATCGTTGGTATATTCGGTTTCATTACAAATAATCGAAAATATTCCGTGGTTGCATATCTTAATTGATTAGAATAAAACATTGGCATTGATGAGTTCCACATTCCATTACATAGATGCAAGGTCTGATATTCCATTTCTACTGATGCTTTGTAGCTGTAATTCATAAATGAATATCCATTTTAAATTAGATCTGATTTATATACTTTCAATTATTGTGTCACTTATCATTTAATTAAAGCTATTGTTAGTTCTAAAAGTTTGTTATCAGAAAATGCTTAACCATTTAATCACGGTTTATCTAAATGCTTAATTATGGTCCTTAATCAGTTTTATCACAAGCATCAAACAAACACTATTATCATCTTAATTTCGACGATGTTTTTAATCTCGGCGTTTTGTTTTAACACGCTAATTGAGATAAAGTATCAAATGTGGCAGATAAACCTTCGTCGATAGAATCAAAGAATGACAGGATTTATCGATATCGACGATAATCTTGGATATTAGAACATGACAATAAATAGATAATAGTTGAAGTTTGCTTTGATATTTTTTGGAGTTTGTCCAACAGAGAGTTTGATCTGAGAACATTATACGTGTTTTCACTGTTTTAATATTTATCGAAATCCGAGAAGGATTATGTTAGAAGCTTAATTTCGAATAATCAAATTAAATTCAACTAAAATCCGTAACTTAACACACGTTAGAGAAAGGCTTCATGTACTTGATCGCTTGTGAACGATTGGGATAATTTTCTTGGTTAGTGTTTTACACGTGGGTTTTGATTTTCGTTTATTTGTGATTAGCAGTCTAACTATCCGGTGAAGCCATTTACCTTTTCTGTTATTATGTGAATGAAAATGCATCCTGGTTACAAGAAATGTTGATTATCGAATAAAAAGGCTATTGGCAACATAAAAAATCTTTTTAAACCTGTCAGTCGAGACTTAAGATCCTTACTTACAGGACCTATGTGGATTTGCTGGAAAACACGATATATCAAACAAACTGTTATATGTATGTATTCGATGCATTTATGCTACATAGCAGATAGGATTTTAAAGCACAGCGCAATACTGAACTGAAAGTAACCAGGTGTAACAAATTACTGTTTCTTTAGCCATTCTTGTTATAAACAATCTTTAGGTGATGGCCTAGTAGAGGTTAATATGTTAAGATCATATTTGAATGAGCTATGTTTCGAGTACCTGCAAGTCTTGTTCGCTTATACATGCCAACCGCTCAACCCAGGGCGTAATTATACAAAAGACCATATCTTTTCAACAACACTAACACCGCTTGTGTAAAAATGGCCTCTGGTACAAGTTGGCCCCTTCAAATGAGTGACTATAAAAATATGCCATTTTTCTGCTTGGGATTAACTCCAAACCAAGTCGATCTTACTTGGAATACTATCCACGAGATTAAATTACTTCCACTCTTTCATGAGATATACTGTTTTTATTATAAAACATAAAATGCGTAATAAAAAAAAAAAAAACTGATTACTTATACAAAATTGAATATTAGTAAGCAAATTAAAACATTAGGCCCCAAGTGTTTTTAAATTTTTTGCATCTTTTCTTTTTTGAATTTTATTCTTCTGTTTTGAAACCATATTTTAACTTGATATTCATTCATACTAATCTTTTTGGCCAAATGAGTCCTCTCTATCCCGATTAAATATTGATCTTTTTCAAACTGCTTTTCCAGTTGAATGAGTTGATTTTTTGTAAAAACAGTTCTTGTTCTTCTGCAATGTTTTTTGTTCTTTATATGTGACTTACATTGTGTCATTTGATTTGGTTGAAACGATCTTGATGGCACATGCATACTTCCGTCTTGCTCTTGAAAGGTGGGCGAATTTCGACCATCATGTTTGTCATTTGTTATCCAAGGTCGAAAGGGAATTGAATTATGAGGAAAATGACTTTGTGGCTGAATTGTGCAATGATTTTGTTCAATATATGATGTTTCACTTTCTGACCCAGAAGAAAATCCAGAATCTATGTCAGATGTTGAGATGATTTTATTTTCATTTTGCAAATAATCCACTTTTCGTCGTTTCTCGGATGAAAATTCCGTCTTTTCATCATTTTCGGTTCCGAGGATAGAATCAATTGTGAAGTTTGATATATTTTTTCGCTTCAGTGTGGAAATTACTGTCTCACCATGTCCAAATTCAGAATGCTCTTGCTTCCGCAGACATATTATATTTTTGTCATTCAATTTTCTGGTTTCATCCTTTTTAATCGTTGATATATTCGGTTTCATCGCAAATAATCGAAAATATTCCGTGGTTGCATATCTTAATTGATTGGAATAAAACATTGGCATTGATGAGTTCAACATTCCATTACAAAGATGCAAGGTTTGATATTCCATTTCTACTGATGATTTGTAGCCGTAATTCATAAATGAATATCCATTTTAAATTAGATCTGATTTATATACTTTCAATTATTGTGTCACTTATCATTTAATTAAAGCTATTGTTAGTTCTTAAAGTTTGTTATCAGAAAATGCTTAACCACTTAATCACGGTTTATCTAATTCTTAATTATGGTCCTTGTTTTTAATCTCGGCGTTTTGTTTTAACACGCTGATTGAGATAAAGTATCAAATGTGGCAGATAAACCTTCATCGATAGAATCAAAGAATGAAAGGATTTATCGATATCGACGATAATCTTGGATATTAGAACATGACAATAAATAGATTATAGTTGAAGTTTGCTTTGATATTTTTTGTAGTTTGTCCAACAGAGAGTTTGATCTAAGAACATTATACGTGTTTTCACTGTTTTAATATTTATCGAAATCCGAGAAGGATTATGTTAGAAGCTTAATTTCGAATAATTAAATTAAATTCAACTAAAATCTGTAACTTAACACACGTTAGAGAAAGTCTTCATGTACTTGATCGCTTGTGAACGATTGGGATAATTTTCATTGTTAGTGTTTTACACGTGGGTTTTGATTTTCGTTTATTTGTGATTAGCAGTCTAACTATCCGGTGAAGCCATTTACCTTTTCTGTTATTATGTGAATGAAAATGCATCCTGGTTACAAGAAATGTTGATTATCGAATAAAAAGGCTATTAGCAACATAAAAAATCTTTTTAAACCTGTCAGTCGAGACTTAAGATCCTTACTTACAGGACCTATGAGGATTTTCTGGAAAACTCGATATATCAAACAAACTGTTATATGTATGTATTCGATGCATTTATGCTACATAGCAGAAAGGATTTTAAAGCACAGCGCAATACTGAACTGAAAGTAACCAGGTGTAACAAATCACTGTTTCATTAGCCATTCTTGTTATAAACAGTCTTTAGGCGATGGCCTAGTAGAGGTTAATATGTTAAGATCATATTTGGATGATCTATGTTTTGAGTACCGGCAAGTCATGTTCGCTTATACATGCCAACCACTCAACCCAGCAGGGCGTAATTATACAAAAGACCATATCTTTTCAACAATACTAACACCGCTTGTGTATAAGTGGCCTCTGGAACAAGTTGGCCCCTTCAAATGAGTGACTATAAAAATATGCCATTTCCTCTGCTTGGGATTAACTCCAAACCAAGTCGATCTTACTTAGAATACTATCCACGAGATTAAATTACTTCCACTCTTTCATGAGATATACTGTTTTTATTATAAAACCTAAAATGCGTAATAAAAAAAAAACTGATTACTTATACAAAATTGAATATTAGTAAGCAAATTAAAACATTATGCCCCAAATGTTTTTTAAATTTGTTGCATCTTTTCTTTTTTGAATTTTATTCTTCTGTTTTGAAACCATATTTTAACTTGATATTCATTCATACTAATCTTTTTGGCCAAATGAGTCCTCTCTGTCCCGATTAAATATTGATCTTTTTCAAACTGCTTTTCCAGTTGAATGAGTTGATTTTGTGTAAAAACAGTTCTTGTTCTTCTGCAATGTTTTTTGTTCTTTATATGTGACTTACATTGTGTCATTTGATTTGGTTGAAACGATCTTGATGGCACATGCATACTTCCGTCTCGCTCTTGAAAGGTGGGCGAATTTCGACCATCATGTTTGTCATTTGTTATCCAAGGTCGAAAGGGAATTGAATTATGGGGAAAATGACTTTGTGTCTGAATTGTGCAATGATTTTGTTCAATATATGATGTTTCACTTTCTGATCCAGAAGAAAATCCAGAATCTATGTCAGATGTTGAGATGATTTTATTTTCATTTTGCAAATAGTCCACTTTTCGTCGTTTCTCAGGTGAAAATTCCGTCTTTTCATCATTTTCTGTTCCGAGGATAGAATCAATTGTGAAGTTTGAGATATTTTTTCGCTTCAGTGTGGAAATTACTGTCTTACCATGTCCAAATTCAGAATCCTTTTGCTTCCGCAGACATATTATATTTCTGTCATTCAATTTTCTGGTTTCATCCTTTTTAATCGTTGGTATATTCGGTTTCATTACAAATAATCGAAAATATTCCGTGGTTGCATATCTTAATTGATTAGAATAAAACATTGGCATTGATGAGTTCCACATTCCATTACATAGATGCAAGTTCTGATATTCCATTTCTACTGAGGCTTTGTAGCCGTAATTCATAAATGAATATCCATTTAAATTAGATCTGATTTATATACTTTCAATTATTGTGTCACTTATCATTTAATTAAAGCTATTGTTAGTTCTAAAAGTTTGTTATCAGAAAATGCTTAACCATTTAATCACGGTTTATCTAAATGCTTAATTATGGTCCTTAATCAGTTTTATCACAAGCATCAAACAAACACTATTATCATCTTAATTTCGACGATGTTTTTAATCTCGGCGTTTTGTTTTAACACGCTAATTGAGATAAAGTATCAAATGTGGCAGATAAACCTTCATCGATACAATCAAAGAATGACAGGATTTATGGATATCGACGATAATCTTGGATATTAGAACATGACAATAAATAGATTATAGTTGAAGTTTGCTTTGATATTTTTTGTAGTTTGTCCAACAGAGAGTTTGATCTAAGAACATTATACGTGTTTTCACTGTTTCAATATTTATCGAAATCCGAGAAGGATTATGTTAGAAGCTTAATTTCGAATAATTAAATTAAATTCAACTAAAATCTGTAACTTAACACACGTTAGAGAAAGTCTTCATGTACTTGATCGCTTGTGAACGATTGGGATAATTTTCATTGTTAGTGTTTTACACGTGGGTTTTGATTTTCGTTTATTTGTGATTAGCAGTCTAACTATCCGGTGAAGCCATTTACCTTTTCTGTTATTATGTGAATGAAAATGCATCCTGGTTACAAGAAATGTTGATTATCGAATAAAAAGGCTATTGGCAACATAAAAAATCTTTTTAAACCTGTCAGTCGAGACTTAAGATCCTTACTTACAGGACCTATGAGGATTTTCTGGAAAACTCGATATATCAAACAAACTGTTATATGTATGTATTCGATGCATTTATGCTACATAGCAGAAAGGATTTTAAAGCACAGCGCAATACTGAACTGAAAGTAACCAGGTGTAACAAATCACTGTTTCATTAGCCATTCTTGTTATAAACAGTCTTTAGGAGATGGCCTAGTAGAGGTTAATATGTTAAGATCAAATTTGGATGATCTATGTTTCGAGTACCGGCAAGTCATGTTCGCTTATACATGCCAACCACTCAACCCAGGGCGTAATTATACAAAAGACCATATCTTTTCAACAACACTAACACCGCTTGTGTATAAATGGCCTCTGGTACAAATTGGCCCCTTCAAATGAGTGACTATAAAAATATGCCATTTTTCTGCTTGGGGTTAACTCCAAACCAAGTCGATCTTACTTGGAATACTATCCACGAGATTAAATTACTTCCACTCTTTCATGAGATATACTGTTTTTTATTATAAAACATAAAATGCGTAATAAAAAAAAAATCTGATTACTTATACAAAATTGAATATTAGTAAGCAAATTAAAACATTAGGCCCCAAGTGTTTTTTAAATTTTTTGCATCTTTTCTTTTTTGAATTTTTTATTCTTCTGTTTTGAAACCATATTTTAACTTGATATTTATTCATACTAATCTTTTTGGCCAAATGAGTCCTTTCTGTCCCGATTAAATATTGATCTTTATCAAACTGCTTTTCCAGTTGAATGAGTTGATTTTGTGTAAAAACAGTTCTTGTTCTTCTGCAATGTTTTTTGTTCTTTATATGTGACTTACATTGTGTCATTTGATTTGGTTGAAACGATCTTGATGGCACATGCATACTTCCGTCTTGCTCTTGAAAGGTGGGCGAATTTCGACCATCATGTTTGTCCTTTGTTTTCCAAGGTCGGAAGGGAATTGAATTATGAGGAAAATGACTGTGTGTCTGAATTGTGCAATGATTTTGTTCAATATAGGATGTTTCACTTTCTGATCCAGAAGAAAAACCAGAATCTATGTCAGATGTTGAGATGATTTTATTTTCATTTTGCAAATAATCCACTTTTCGTCGTTTCTCAGATGAAAAATTCCGTCTTTTCATCATTTTCGGTTCCGAGGATAGAATCAATTGTGAAGTTTGATATATTTTTTTCGCTTCAGTGTAGAAATTACTGTCTTACCATGTCCAAATTCAGAATGCTTTTGCTTCCGCAGACATATTTATATTTTTGTCATTCAATTTTTCTGGTTTCATCCTTTTTAATCGTTAGCATATTCGGTTTCATCGCAAATAATCGAAAATATTCCGTGGTTGCATATCTTAATTGATTAGAATAAAACATTGGCATTGATGAGTTCCACATTCCATTACAAAGATGCAAGGTCTGATATTCCATTTCTACTGATGCTTTGTAGCCGTAATTCATAAATGAATATCCATTTTAAATTAGATCTGATTTATATACTTTCAATTATTGTGTCACTTATCATTTAATTAAAGCTATTGTTAGTTCTTAAAGTTTGTTATCAGAAAATGCTTAACCACTTAATCACGGTTTATCTAATTCTTAATTATGGTCCTTGTTTTTAATCTCGGCGTTTTGTTTTAACACGCTGATTGAGATAAAGTATCAAATGTGGCAGATAAACCTTCATCGATACAATCAAAGAACGACAGGATTTATCGATATCGACGATAATCTTGGATATTAGAACATGACAATAAATAGATTATAGTTGAAGTTTGCTTTGATATTTTTTGTAGTTTGTGCAACAGAGAGTTTGATCTGAGAACATTATACGTGTTTTCACTGTTTTAATATTTATCGAAATCCGAGAAGGATTATGTTAGAAGATTAATTTCGAATAATCAAATTAAACTCAACTAAAATCTGTAACTTAACACACGTTAGAGAATGGCTTCATGTACTTGATCGCTTGTGAACGATTGGGATAATTTTCTTTGTTAGTGTTTTACACGTGGGTTTTGATTTTCGTTTATTTGTGATTAGCAGTCTAACTATCCGGTGAAGCCATTTACCTTTTCTGTTATTATGTGAATGAAAATGCATCCTGGTTACAAGAAATGTTGATTATCGAATAAAAAGGCTATTGGCAACATAAAAAATCTTTTTAAACCTGTCAGTCGAGACTTAAGATCCTTACTTACAGGACCTTTGTGGATTTTCTGGAAAACTCGATATATCAAACAAACTGTTATATGTATGTATTCGATGCATTTATGCTACATAGCAGATAGCATTTTAAAGCACAGCGCAATAATGAACTGAAAGTAACCAGGTGTAACAAATCACTGTTTCATTAGCCATTCTTGTTATAAACAGTCTTTAGGTGATGGCCTAGTAGAGGTTAATATGTTAAGATCAAATTTGGATGATCTATGTTTCGAGTACCGGCAAGTCATGTTCGCTTATACATGCCAACCACTCAACCCAGGGCGTAATTATACAAAAGACCATATCTTTTCAACAACACTAACACCGCTTGTGTATAAATGGCCTCTGGTACAAATTGGCCCCTTCAAATGAGTGACTATAAAAATATGCCATTTTTCTGCTTGGGGTTAACTCCAAACCAAGTCGATCTTACTTGGAATACTATCCACGAGATTAAATTACTTCCACTCTTTCATGAGATATACTGTTTTTATTATAAAACATAAAATGCGTAATAAAAAAAAATCTGATTACTTATACAAAATTGAATATTAGTAAGCAAATTAAAACATTAGGCCCCAAGTGTTTTTAAATTTTTTGCATCTTTTCTTTTTTGAATTTTATTCTTCTGTTTTGAAACCATATTTTAACTTGATATTCATTCATACTAATCTTTTTGGCCAAATGAGTCCTCTCTATCCCGATTAAATATTGATCTTTTTCAAACTGCTTTTCCAGTTGAATGAGTTGATTTTTTGTAAAAACAGTTCTTGTTCTTCTGCAATGTTTTTTGTTCTTTATATGTGACTTACATTGTGTCATTTGATTTGGTTGAAACGATCTTGATGGCGCATGCATACTTCCGTCTCGCTCTTGAAAGGTGGAGGTGTCTTGAGGAAAATGACTTTGTGGCTGAATTGTGCAATGATTTTGTTCAATATATGATGTTTCACTTTCTGACCCAGAAGAAAATCCAGAATCTATGTCAGATGTTGAGATGATTTTATTTTCATTTTGCAAATAATCCACTTTTCGTCGTTTCTCGGATGAAAATTCCGTCTTTTCATCATTTTCGGTTCCGAGGATAGAATCAATTGTGAAGTTTGATATATTTTTTCGCTTCAGTGTGGAAATTAGTGTCTCACCATGTCCAAATTCAGAATGCTTTTGCTTCCGCAGACATATTATAATTTTGTCATTCAATTTTCTGGTTTCATCCTTTTTAATCGTTGATATATTCGGTTTCATCACAAATAATCGAAAATATTCCGTGGTTGCATATCTTAATTGATTAGAATAAAACGTTGGCATTGATGAGTTCCACATTCCATTACAAAGATGCAAGGTCTGATATTCCATTTCTACTGATGCTTTGTAGCCGTAATTCATAAATGAATACCCATTTTAAATTAGATCTGATTTATATACTTTCAATTATTGTGTCACTTATCATTTAATTAAAGCTATTGTTAGTTCTAAAAGTTTGTTATCAGAAATCTTAACCATTTAATCACGGTTTATCTAAATGCTTAATTATGGTCCTTAATCAGTTTTATCACAAGCATCAAGCAAACACTATTATCATCTTAATTTCGACGATGTTTTTAATCTCGGCGTTTTGTTTTAACACGCTAATTGAGATAAAGTATCAAATGTGGCAGATAAACCTTCATCGATAGAATCAAAGAATGACAGGATTTATCGATATCGACGATAATCTTGGATATTAGAACATGACAATAAATAGATTATAGTTGAAGTTTGCTTTGATATTTTTTGTAGTTTGTCCAACAGAGAGTTTGATCTAAGAACATTATACGTGTTTTCACTGTTTTAATATTTATCGAAATCCGAGAAGGATTATGTTAGAAGCTTAATTTCGAATAATTAAATTAAATTCAACTAAAATCTGTAACTTAACACACGTTAGAGAAAGTCTTCATGTACTTGATCGCTTGTGAACGATTGGGATAATTTTCATTGTTAGTGTTTTACACGTGGGTTTTGATTTTCGTTTATTTGTGATTAGCAGTCTAACTATCCGGTGAAGCCATTTACCTTTTCTGTTATTATGTGAATGAAAATGCATCCTGGTTACAAGAAATGTTGATTATCGAATAAAAAGGCTATTGGCAACATAAAAAATCTTTTTAAACCTGTCAGTCGAAACTTAAGATCCTTACTTACAGGACCTATGTGGATTTTCTGGAAAACTCGATATATCAAACAAACTGTTATATGTATGTATTCGATGCATTTATGCTACATAGCAGAAAGGATTTTAAAGCACAGCGCAATACTGAACTGAAAGTAACCAAGTGTAACAAATCACTGTTTCATTAGCCATTCTTGTTATAAACAGTCTTTAGGTGATGGCCTATTAGAGGTTAATATGTTAAGATCATATTTGGATGATCTATGTTTCGAGTACCGGCAAGTCATGTTCGCTTATACATGCCAACCACTCAACCCAGCAGGGCGTAATTATACAAAAGACCATATCTTTTCAACAATACTAACACCGCTTGTGTATAAGTGGCCTCTGGAACAAGTTGGCCCCTTCAAATGAGTGACTATAAAAATATGCCATTTCCTCTGCTTGGGATTAACTCCAAACCAAGTCGATCTTACTTAGAATACTATCCACGAGATTAAATTACTTCCACTTTTTCATGAGATATACTGTTTTTATTATAAAACCTAAAATGCGTAATAAAAAAATCTGATTACTTATACAAAATTGAATATTAGTAAGCAAATTAAAACATTATGCCCCAAATGTTTTTTAAATTTGTCTTTTCTTTTCTTTTTTGAATTTTATTCTTCTGTTTTGAAACCATATTTTAACTTGATATTCATTCATACTAATCTTTTTGGCCAAATGAGTCCTCTCTGTCCCGATTAAATATTGATCTTTTTCAAACTGCTTTTCCAGTTGAATGAGTTGATTTTGTGTAAAAACAGTTCTTGTTCTTCTGCAATGTTTTTTGTTCTTTATATGTGACTTACATTGTGTCATTTGATTTGGTTGAAACGATCTTGATGGCACATGCATACTTCCGTCTCGCTCTTGAAAGGTGGAGGTGTCTTGAGGAAAATGACTTTGTGTCTGAATTGTGCAATGATTTTGTTCAATATATGATGTTTCACTTTCTGATCCAGAAGAAAATCCAGAATCTATGTCAGATGTTGAGATGATTTTATTTTCATTTTGCAAATAGTCCACTTTTCGTCGTTTGTCAGGGGAAAATTCCGTCTGTTCATCATTTTCTGTTCCGAGGATAGAATCAATTGTGAAGTTTGAGATATTTTTTCGCTTCAGTGTGGAAATTACTGTCTTACCATGTCCAAATTCAGAATCCTTTTGCTTCCGCAGACATATTATATTTCTGTCATTCAATTTTCTGGTTTCATCCTTTTTAATCGTTGGTATATTCGGTTTCATTACAAATAATCGAAAATATTCCGTGGTTGCATATCTTAATTGATTAGAATAAAACATTGGCATTGATGAGTTCCACATTCCATTACATAGATGCAAGGTCTGATATTCCATTTCTACTGGTGCTTTGTAGCCGTAATTCATAAATGAATATCCATTTTAAATTAGATCTGATTTATATACTTTCAATTATTGTGTCACTTATCATTTAATTAAAGCTATTGTTAGTTCTAAAAGTTTGTTATCAGAAAATGCTTAACCATTTAATCACGGTTTATCTAAATGCTTAATTATGGCCCTTAATCAGTTTTATCACAAGCATCAAACAAACACTATTATCATCTTAATTTCGACGATGTTTTTAATCTCGGCATTTTGTTTTAACACGCTAATTGAGATAAAGTATCAAATGTGGCAGATAAACCTTCATCGATAGAATCAAAGAACGACAGGATTTATCGATATCGACGATAATCTTGGATATTAGAACATGACAATAAATAGATAATAGTTGAAGTTTGCTTTGATATTTTTTGTAGTTTGTCCAACAGAGAGTTTGATCTGAGAACATTATACGTGTTTTCACTGTTTTAATATTTATCGAAATCCGAGAAGGATTATGTTAGAAGCTTAATTTCGAATAATCAAATTAAACTCAACTAAAATCTGTAACTTAACACACGTTAGAGAATGGCTTCATGTACTTGATCGCTTGTGAACGATTGGGATAATTTTCTTTGTTAGTGTTTTACACGTGGGTTTTGATTTTCGTTTATTTGTGATTAGCAGTCTAACTATCCGGTGAAGCCATTTACCTTTTCTGTTATTATGTGAATGAAAATGCATCCTGGTTACAAGAAATGTTGATTATCGAATAAAAAGGCTATTGGCAACATAAAAAATCTTTTTAAACCTGTCAGTCGAGACTTAAGATCCTTACTTACAGGACCTATGTGGATTTTCTGGAAAACTCGATATATCAAACAAACTGTTATATGTATGTATTCGATGCATTTATGCTACATAGCAGATAGGATTTTAAAGCACAGCGCAATACTGAACTGAAAGTAACCAGGTGTAACAAATTACCGTTTCATTAGCCATTGTTGTTATAAACAGTCTTTATGTGATGGCCTAGTAGAGGTTAATATGTTAAGATCATATTTGAATGAGCTATGTTTCGAGTACCTGCAAGTCATGTTCGCTTATACATGCCAACCGCTCAACCCAGGGCGTAATTATACAAAAGACCATATCTTTTCAACAACACTAACACCGCTTGTGTAAAAATGGCCTCTGGTACAAGTTGGCCCCTTCAAATGAGTGACTATAAAAATATGCCATTTTTCTGCCTGGGATTAACTCCAAACCAAGTCGATCTTACTTGGAATACTATCCACGAGATTAAATTACTTCCAATCTTTCATGAGATATACTGTTTTTATTATAAAACATAAAATGCGTAATAAAAAAAAACTGATTACTCATACAAAATTGAATATTAGTAAGAAAATTAAAACATTATGCCCCAAGTGTTTTTAAATTTGTTGCATCTTTTCTTTTTTGAATTTTATTCTTCTGTTTTGAAATCATATTTTAACTTGATATTTATTCATACTAATCTTTTTGGCCAAATGAGTCCTTTCTGTCCCGATTAAATATTGATCTTTATCAAACTGCTTTTCCAGTTGAATGAGTTGATTTTGTGTAAAAACAGTTCTTGTTCTTCTGCAATGTTTTTTGTTCTTTATATGTGACTTACATTGTGTCATTTGATTTGGTTGAAACGATCTTGATGGCACATGCATACTTCCGTCTTGCTCTTGAAAGGTGGGCGAATTTCGACCATCATGTTTGTCATTTGTTTTCCAAGGTCGGAAGGGAATTGAATTATGAGGAAAATGACTTTGTGTCTGAATTGTGCAATGATTTTGTTCAATATAGGATGTTTCACTTTCTGATCCAGAAGAAAAACCAGAATCTATGTCAGATGTTGAGATGATTTTATTTTCATTTTGCAAATAATCCACTTTTCGTCGTTTCTCAGATGAAAATTCCGTCTTTTCATCATTTTCGGTTCCGAGGATAGAATCAATTGTGAAGTTTGATATATTTTTTCGCTTCAGTGTAGAAATTACTGTCTTACCATGTCCAAATTCAGAATGCTTTTGCTTCCACAGACATATTATATTTTTGTCATTCAATTTTCTGGTTTCATCCTTTTTAATCGTTAGCATATTCGGTTTCATCGCAAATAATCGAAAATATTCCGTGGTTGCATATCTTAATTGATTAGAATAAAACATTGGCATTGATGAGTTCCACATTCCATTACAAAGATGCAAGGTCTGATATTCCATTTCTACTGATGCTTTGTAGCCGTAATTCATAAATGAATACCCATTTTAAATTAGATCTGATTTATATACTTTCAATTATTGTGTCACTTATCATTTAATTAAAGCTATTGTTAGTTCTTAAAGTTTGTTATCAGAAAATGCTTAACCACTTAATCACGGTTTATCTAATTCTTAATTATGGTCCTTGTTTTTAATCTCGGCGTTTTGTTTTAACACGCTGATTGAGATAAAGTATCAAATGTGGCAGATAAACCTTCATCGATACAATCAAAGAACGACAGGATTTATCGATATCGACGATAATCTTGGATATTAGAACATGACAATAAATAGATTATAGTTGAAGTTTGCTTTGATATTTTTTGTAGTTTGTCCAACAGAGAGTTTGATCTGAGAACATTATACGTGTTTTCACTGTTTTAATATTTATCGAAATCCGAGAAGGATTATGTTAGAAGCTTAATTTCGAATAATCAAATTAAACTCAACTAAAATCTGTAACTTAACACACGTTAGAAAATGGCTTCATGTACTTGATCGCTTGTGAACGATTGGGATAATTTTCTTTGTTAGTGTTTTACACGTGGGTTTTGATTTTCGTTTATTTGTGATTAGCAGTCTAACTATCCGGTGAAGCCATTTACCTTTTCTGTTATTATGTGAATGAAAATGCATCCTGGTTACAAGAAATGTTGATTATCGAATAAAAAGGCTATTGGCAACATAAAAAATCTTTTTAAACCTGTCAGTCGAGACTTAAGATCCTTACTTACAGGACCTATGTGGATTTTCTGGAAAACTCGATATATCAAACAAACTGTTATATGTATGTATTCGATGCATTTATGCTACATAGCAGATAGCATTTTAAAGCACAGCGCAATAATGAACTGAAAGTAACCAGGTGTAACAAATCACTGTTTCATTAGCCATTCTTGTTATAAACAGTCTTTAGGAGATGGCCTAGTAGAGGTTAATATGTTAAGATCAAATTTGGATGATCTATGTTTCGAGTACCGGCAAGTCATGTTCGCTTATACATGCCAACCACTCAACCCAGGGCGTAATTATACAAAAGACCATATCTTTTCAACAACACTAACACCGCTTGTGTATAAATGGCCTCTGGTACAAATTGGCCCCTTCAAATGAGTGACTATAAAAATATGCCATTTTTCTGCTTGGGGTTAACTCCAAACCAAGTCGATCTTACTTGGAATACTATCCACGAGATTAAATTACTTCCACTCTTTCATGAGATATACTGTTTTTATTATAAAACATAAAATGCGTAATAAAAAAAAATCTGATTACTTATACAAAATTGAATATTAGTAAGCAAATTCAAACGTTAGGCCCCAAGTGTTTTTAAATTTTTTGCATCTTTTCTTTTTTGAATTTTATTCTTCTGTTTTGAAACCATATTTTAACTTGATATTTATTCATACTAATCTTTTTGGCCAAATGAGTCCTTTCTGTCCCGATTAAATATTGATCTTTATCAAACTGCTTTTCCAGTTGAATGAGTTGATTTTGTGTAAAAACAGTTCTTGTTCTTCTGCAATGTTTTTTGTTCTTTATATGTGACTTACATTGTGTCATTTGATTTGGTTGAAACGATCTTGATGGCACATGCATACTTCCGTCTTGCTCTTGAAAGGTGGGCGAATTTCGACCATCATGTTTGTCCTTTGTTTTCCAAGGTCGGAAGGGAATTGAATTATGAGGAAAATGACTTTGTGTCTGAATTGTGCAATGATTTTGTTCAATATAGGATGTTTCACTTTCTGATCCAGAAGAAAAACCAGAATCTATGTCAGATGTTGAGATGATTTTATTTTCATTTTGCAAATAATCCACTTTTCGTCGTTTCTCAGATGAAAATTCCGTCTTTTCATCATTTTCGGTTCCGAGGATAGAATCAATTGTGAAGTTTGATATATTTTTTCGCTTCAGTGTAGAAATTACTGTCTTACCATGTCCAAATTCAGAATGCTTTTGCTTCCGCAGACATATTATATTTTTGTCATTCAATTTTCTGGTTTCATCCTTTTTAATCGTTAGCATATTCGGTTTCATCGCAAATAATCGAAAATATTCCGTGGTTGCATATCTTAATTGATTAGAATAAAACATTGGCATTGATGAGTTCCACATTCCATTACAAAGATGCAAGGTCTGATATTCCATTTCTACTGATGCTTTGTAGCCGTAATTCATAAATGAATATCCATTTTAAATTAGATCTGATTTATATACTTTCAATTATTGTGTCACTTATCATTTAATTAAAGCTATTGTTAGTTCTTAAAGTTTGTTATCAGAAAATGCTTAACCACTTAATCACGGTTTATCTAATTCTTAATTATGGTCCTTGTTTTTAATCTCGGCGTTTTGTTTTAACACGCTGATTGAGATAAAGTATCAAATGTGGCAGATAAACCTTCATCGATACAATCAAAGAACGACAGGATTTATCGATATCGACGATAATCTTGGATATTAGAACATGACAATAAATAGATTATAGTTGAAGTTTGCTTTGATATTTTTTGTAGTTTGTGCAACAGAGAGTTTGATCTGAGAACATTATACGTGTTTTCACTGTTTTAATATTTATCGAAATCCGAGAAGGATTATGTTAGAAGCTTAATTTCGAATAATCAAATTAAACTCAACTAAAATCTGTAACTTAACACACGTTAGAGAATGGCTTCATGTACTTGATCGCTTGTGAACGATTGGGATAATTTTCTTTGTTAGTGTTTTACACGTGGGTTTTGATTTTCGTTTATTTGTGATTGGCAGTCTAACTATCCGGTGAAGCCATTTACCTTTTCTGTTATTATGTGAATGAAAATGCATCCTGGTTACAAGAAATGTTGATTATCGAATAAAAAGGCTATTGGCAACATAAAAAATCTTTTTAAACCTGTCAGTCGAGACTTAAGATCCTTACTTACAGGACCTATGTGGATTTTCTGGAAAACTCGATATATCAAACAAACTGTTATATGTATGTATTCGATGCATTTATGCTACATAGCAGATAGCATTTTAAAGCACAGCGCAATAATGAACTGAAAGTAACCAGGTGTAACAAATCACTGTTTCATTAGCCATTCTTGTTATAAACAGTACTTAGGTGATGGCCTAGTAGAGGTTAATATGTTAAGATCAAATTTGGATGATCTATGTTTCGAGTACCGGCAAGTCATGTTCGCTTATACATGCCAACCACTCAACCCAGGGCGTAATTATACAAAAGACCATATCTTTTCAACAACAGTAACACCGCTTGTGTATAAATGGCCTCTGGTACAAATTGGCCCCTTCAAATGAGTGACTATAAAAATATGCCATTTTTCTGCTTGGGGTTAACTCCAAACCAAGTCGATCTTACTTGGAATACTATCCACGAGATTAAATTACTTCCACTCTTTCATGAGATATACTGTTTTTATTATAAAACATAAAATGCGTAATAAAAAAAAATCTGATTACTTATACAAAATTGAATATTAGTAAGCAAATTAAAACATTAGGCCCCAAGTGTTTTTAAATTTTTTGCATCTTTTCTTTTTTGAATTTTATTCTTCTGTTTTGAAATCATATTTTAACTTGATATTTATTCATACTAATCTTTTTGGCCAAATGAGTCCTTTCTGTCCCGATTAAATATTGATCTTTATCAAACTGCTTTTCCAGTTGAATGAGTTGATTTTGTGTAAAAACAGTTCTTGTTCTTCTGCAATGTTTTTTGTTCTTTATATGTGACTTACATTGTGTCATTTGATTTGGTTGAAACGATCTTGATGGCACATGCATACTTCCGTCTTGCTCTTGAAAAGGTGGGCGAATTTCGACCATCATGTTTGTCATTTGTTTTTCCAAGGTCGGAAGGGAATTGAATTATGAGGAAAATGACTTTGTGTCTGAATTGTGCAATGATTTTGTTCAATATAGGATGTTTCACTTTCTGATCCAGAAGAAAAACCAGAATCTATGTCAGATGTTGAGATGATTTTATTTTCATTTTGCAAATAATCCACTTTTCGTCGTTTCTCAGATGAAAATTCCGTCTTTTCATCATTTTCGGTTCCGAGGATAGAATCAATTGTGAAGTTTGATATATTTTTTTCGCTTCAGTGTAGAAATTACTGTCTTACCATGTCCAAATTCAGAATGCTTTTGCTTCCACAGACATATTATATTTTTGTCATTCAATTTTCTGGTTTCATCCTTTTTAATCGTTAGCATATTCGGTTTCATCGCAAATAATCGAAAATATTCCGTGGTTGCATATCTTAATTGATTAGAATAAAACATTGGCATTGATGAGTTCCACATTCCATTACAAAGATGCAAGGTCTGATATTCCATTTCTACTGATGCTTTGTAGCCGTAATTCATAAATGAATACCCATTTTAAATTAGATCTGATTTATATACTTTCAATTATTGTGTCACTTATCATTTAATTAAAGCTATTGTTAGTTCTTAAAGTTTGTTATCAGAAAATGCTTAACCACTTAATCACGGTTTATCTAATTCTTAATTATGGTCCTTGTTTTTAATCTCGGCGTTTTGTTTTAACACGCTGATTGAGATAAAGTATCAAATGTGGCAGATAAACCTTCATCGATACAATCAAAGAACGACAGGATTTATCGATATCGACGATAATCTTGGATATTAGAACATGACAATAAATAGATTATAGTTGAAGTTTGCTTTGATATTTTTTGTAGTTTGTCCAACAGAGAGTTTGATCTGAGAACATTATACGTGTTTTCACTGTTTTAATATTTATCGAAATCCGAGAAGGATTATGTTAGAAGCTTAATTTCGAATAATCAAATTAAACTCAACTAAAATCTGTAACTTAACACACGTTAGAAAATGGCTTCATGTACTTGATCGCTTGTGAACGATTGGGATAATTTTCTTTGTTAGTGTTTTACACGTGGGTTTTGATTTTCGTTTATTTGTGATTAGCAGTCTAACTATCCGGTGAAGCCATTTACCTTTTCTGTTATTATGTGAATGAAAATGCATCCTGGTTACAAGAAATGTTGATTATCGAATAAAAAGGCTATTGGCAACATAAAAAAATCTTTTTAAACCTGTCAGTCGAGACTTAAGATCCTTACTTACAGGACCTATGTGGATTTTCTGGAAAACTCGATATATCAAACAAACTGTTATATGTATGTATTCGATGCATTTATGCTACATAGCAGATAGCATTTTAAAGCACAGCGCAATAATGAACTGAAAGTAACCGGGTGTAACAAATCACTGTTTCATTAGCCATTCTTGTTATAAACAGTCTTTAGGAGATGGCCTAGTAGAGGTTAATATGTTAAGATCAAATTTGGATGATCTATGTTTCGAGTACCGGCAAGTCATGTTCGCTTATACATGCCAACCACTCAACCCAGGGCGTAATTATACAAAAGACCATATCTTTTCAACAACAGTAACACCGCTTGTGTATAAATGGCCTCTGGTACAAATTGGCCCCTTCAAATGAGTGACTATAAAAATATGCCATTTTTCTGCTTGGGGTTAACTCCAAACCAAGTCGATCTTACTTGGAATACTATCCACGAGATTAAATTACTTCCACTCTTTCATGAGATATACTGTTTTTATTATAAAACATAAAATGCGTAATAAAAAAAAATCTGATTACTTATACAAAATTGAATATTAGTAAGCAAATTAAAACATTAGGCCCCAAGTGTTTTTAAATTTTTTGCATCTTTTCTTTTTTGAATTTTATTCTTCTGTTTTGAAATCATATTTTAACTTGATATTTATTCATACTAATCTTTTTGGCCAAATGAGTCCTTTCTGTCCCGATTAAATATTGATCTTTATCAAACTGCTTTTCCAGTTGAATGAGTTGATTTTGTGTAAAAACAGTTCTTGTTCTTCTGCAATGTTTTTTGTTCTTTATATGTGACTTACATTGTGTCATTTGATTTGGTTGAAACGATCTTGATGGCACATGCATACTTCCGTCTTGCTCTTGAAAGGTGGGCGAATTTCGACCATCATGTTTGTCCTTTGTTTTCCAAGGTCGGAAGGGAATTGAATTATGAGGAAAATGACTTTGTGTCTGAATTGTGCAATGATTTTGTTCAATATAGGATGTTTCACTTTCTGATCCAGAAGAAAAACCAGAATCTATGTCAGATGTTGAGATGATTTTATTTTCATTTTGCAAATAATCCACTTTTCGTCGTTTCTCAGATGAAAATTCCGTCTTTTCATCATTTTCGGTTCCGAGGATAGAATCAATTGTGAAGTTTGATATATTTTTTTCGCTTCAGTGTAGAAATTACTGTCTTACCATGTCCAAATTCAGAATGCTTTTGCTTCCGCAGACATATTATATTTTTGTCATTCAATTTTCTGGTTTCATCCTTTTTAATCGTTAGCATATTCGGTTTCATCGCAAATAATCGAAAATATTCCGTGGTTGCATATCTTAATTGATTAGAATAAAACATTGGCATTGATGAGTTCCACATTCCATTACAAAGATGCAAGGTCTGATATTCCATTTCTACTGATGCTTTGTAGCCGTAATTCATAAATGAATATCCATTTTAAATTAGATCTGATTTATATACTTTCAATTATTGTGTCACTTATCATTTAATTAAAGCTATTGTTAGTTCTTAAAGTTTGTTATCAGAAAATGCTTAACCACTTAATCACGGTTTATCTAATTCTTAATTATGGTCCTTGTTTTTAATCTCGGCGTTTTGTTTTAACACGCTGATTGAGATAAAGTATCAAATGTGGCAGATAAACCTTCATCGATACAATCAAAGAACGACAGGATTTATCGATATCGACGATAATCTTGGATATTAGAACATGACAATAAATAGATTATAGTTGAAGTTTGCTTTGATATTTTTTGTAGTTTGTGCAACAGAGAGTTTGATCTGAGAACATTATACGTGTTTTCACTGTTTTAATATTTATCGAAATCCGAGAAGGATTATGTTAGAAGCTTAATTTCGAATAATCAAATTAAACTCAACTAAAATCTGTAACTTAACACACGTTAGAGAATGGCTTCATGTACTTGATCGCTTGTGAACGATTGGGATAATTTTCTTTGTTAGTGTTTTACACGTGGGTTTTGATTTTCGTTTATTTGTGATTGGCAGTCTAACTATCCGGTGAAGCCATTTACCTTTTCTGTTATTATGTGAATGAAAATGCATCCTGGTTACAAGAAATGTTGATTATCGAATAAAAAGGCTATTGGCAACATAAAAAATCTTTTTAAACCTGTCAGTCGAGACTTAAGATCCTTACTTACAGGACCTATGTGGATTTTCTGGAAAACTCGATATATCAAACAAACTGTTATATGTATGTATTCGATGCATTTATGCTACATAGCAGATAGCATTTTAAAGCACAGCGCAATAATGAACTGAAAGTAACCAGGTGTAACAAATCACTGTTTCATTAGCCATTCTTGTTATAAACAGTACTTAGGTGATGGCCTAGTAGAGGTTAATATGTTAAGATCAAATTTGGATGATCTATATTTCGAGTACCGGCAAGTCATGTTCGCTTATACATGCCAACCACTCAACCCAGGGCGTAATTATACAAAAGACCATATCTTTTCAACAACAGTAACACCGCTTGTGTATAAATGGCCTCTGGTACAAATTGGCCCCTTCAAATGAGTGACTATAAAAATATGCCATTTTTCTGCTTGGGGTTAACTCCAAACCAAGTCGATCTTACTTGGAATACTATCCACGAGATTAAATTACTTCCACTCTTTCATGAGATATACTGTTTTTATTATAAAACATAAAATGCGTAATAAAAAAAAATCTGATTACTTATACAAAATTGAATATTAGTAAGCAAATTAAAACATTAGGCCCCAAGTGTTTTTAAATTTTTTGCATCTTTTCTTTTTTGAATTTTATTCTTCTGTTTTGAAACCATATTTTAACTTGATATTCATTCATACTAATCTTTTTGGCCAAATGAGTCCTCTCTGTCCCGATTAAATATTGATCTTTTTCAAACTGCTTTTCCAGTTGAATGAGTTGATATTTCGTAAAAACAGTTCTTGTTCTTCTGCAATGTTTTTTGTTCTTTACATGTGACTTACATTGTGTCATTTGATTTGGTTGAAACGATCTTGATGGCGCATGCATACTTCCGTCTTGCTCTTGAAAGGTGGGCGAATTTCGACCATCATGTTTGTCATTTGTTATCCAAGGTCGAAAGGGAATTGAATTATGAGGAAAATGACTTTGTGGCTGAATTGTGCAATGATTTTGTTCAATATATGATGTTTCACTTTCTGACCCAGAAGAAAATCCAGAATCTATGTCAGATGTTGAGATGATTTTATTTTCATTTTGCAAATAATCCACTTTTCGTCGTTTCTCGGATGAAAATTCCGTCTTTTCATCATTTTCGGTTCCGAGGATAGAATCAATTGTGAAGTTTGATATATTTTTTCGCTTCAGTGTGGAAATTACTGTCTCACCATGTCCAAATTCAGAATGCTTTTGCTTCCGCAGACATATTATATTTTTGTCATTCAATTTTCTGGTTTCATCCTTTTTAATCGTTGATATATTCGGTTTCATCGCAAATAATCGAAAATATTCCGTGGTTGCATATCTTAATTGATTAGAATAAAACATTGGCATTGATGAGTTCCACATTCCATTACAAAGATGCAAGGTTTGATATTCCATTTCTACTGATGCTTTGTAGCCGTAATTCATAAATGAATATCCATTTTAAATTAGATCTGATTTATATACTTTCAAATATTGTGTCACTTATCATTTAATTAAAGCTATTGTTAGTTCTTAAAGTTTGTTATCAGAAAATGCTTAACCACTTAATCACGGTTTATCTAATTCTTAATTATGGTCCTTGTTTTGAATCTCGGCGTTTTGTTTTAACACGCTGATTGAGATAAAGTATCAAATGTGGCAGATAAACCTTCATCGATACAATCAAAGAACGACAGGATTTATCGATATCGACGATAATCTTGGATATTAGAACATGACAATAAATAGATTATAGTTGAAGTTTGCTTTGATATTTTTTGTAGTTTGTCCAACAGAGAGTTTGATCTGAGAACATTATACGTGTTTTCACTGTTTTAATATTTATCGAAATCCGAGAAGGATTATGTTAGAAGCTTAATTTCGAATAATCAAATTAAACTCAACTAAAATCTGTAACTTAACACACGTTAGAGAATGGCTTCATGTACTTGATCGCTTGTGAACGATTGGGATAATTTTCTTTGTTAGTGTTTTACACGTGGGTTTTGATTTTCGTTTATTTGTGATTAGCAGTCTAACTATCCGGTGAAGCCATTTACCTTTTCTGTTATTATGTGAATGAAAATGCATCCTGGTTACAAGAAATATTGATTATCGAAAAAAAAGGCTATTGGCAACATAAAAAATCTTTTTAAACCTGTCAGACGAGACTTAAGATCCTTACTTACAGGACCTATGTGGATTTGCTGGAAAACACGATATATCAAACAAACTGTTATATGTATGTATTCGATGCATTTATGCTACATAGCAGATAGGATTTTAAAGCACAGCGCAATACTGAACTGAAAGTAACCAGGTGTAGCAAATCACTGTTTCATTAGCCATTCTTGTTATAAACAGTACTTAGGTGATGGCCTAGTAGAGGTTAATATGTTAAGATCAAATTTGGATGATCTATGTTTTGAGTACCGGCAAGTCATGTTCGCTTATACATGCCAACCACTCAACCCAGGGCGTAATCATACAAAAGACCATATCTTTTCAACAACACTAACACCGCTTGTGTATAAATGGCCTCTGGTACAAGTTGGCCCCTTCAAATGAGTGACTATAAAAATATGCCATTTTTCTGCTTGGGGTTAACTCCAAACCAAGTCGATCTTACCTGGAATACTATCCACGAGATTAAATTACTTCCACTCTTTCATGAGATATACTGTTTTTATTATAAAACATAAAATGCGTAATAAAAAAAAAAAACTGATTACTTATACAAAATTGAATATTAGTAAGCAAATTAAAACATTATGCCCCAAGTGTTTTCAAATTTGTTGCATCTTTTCTTTTTTGACTTTTATTCTTCTGTTTTGAAACCATATTTTAACTTGATATTCATTCATACTAATCTTTTTGGCCAAATGAGTCCTCTCTGTCCCGATTAAATATTGATCTTTTTCAAACTGCTTTTCCAGTTGAATGAGTTGATATTTCGTAAAAACAGTTCTTGTTCTTCTGCAATGTTTTTTGTTCTTTACATGTGACTTACATTGTGTCATTTGATTTGGTTGAAACGATCTTGATGGCACATGCATACTTCCGTCCTGCTCTTGAAAGGTGGGCAAATTTCGACCATCATGTTTGTCATTTGTTATCCAAGGTCGAAAGGGAATTGAATTATGAGGAAAATAACTTTGTGGCTGAATTGTGCAATGATTTTGTTCAATATATGATGTTTCACTTTCTGTGCCAGAAGAAAATCCAGAATCTATGTCAGATATTGAGATGATTTTATTTTCATTTTGCAAATAATCCACTTTTCGTCGTTTCTCAGGTGAAAATTCCGTCTTTTCATCATTTTCGGTTCCGAGGATAGAATCAATTGTGAAGTTTGATATATTTTTTCGCTTCAGTTTGGAAATTACTGTCTCACCATGTCCAAATTCAGAATGTTTTTGCTTCCGCAGACATATTATGTTTTTGTCACTCAATTTTCTGGTTTCATCCTTTTTAATCGTTGATATATTCGGTTTCATCGCAAATAATCGAAAATATTCCGTGGTTGCATATCTTAATTGATTAGAATAAAACATTAGCATTGATGAGTTCCACATTCCATTACAAAGATGCAAGGTCTGATATTCCATTTCTACTGATGCTTTGTAGCCGTAATTCATAAATGAATATCCATTTTAAATTAGATCTGATTTATATACTTTCAATTATTGTGTCACTTATCATTTAATTAAAGCTATTGTTAGTTCTTAAAGTTTGTTATCAGAAAATGCTTAACCATTTAATCACGGCTTATCTAAATGCTTAATTATGGTCCTTAATCAGTTTTATCACAAGCATCAAACAAACACTATTATCATCTTAATTTCGGCGATGTTTTTAATCTCGGCGTTTTGTTTTAGCATGCTGATTGAGATAAAGTATCAAATGTGACAGATAAACCTTCATCGATAGAATCAAAGAATGACAGGATTTATCGATATCGACGATAATCTTGGATATTAGAACATGACAATAAATAGATTATAGTTGAAGTTTGCTTTGATATTTTTTGTAGTTTGTCCAATAGAGAGTTTGATCGGAGAACATTATACGTGTTTTCACTGTTTTATTATTTATCGAAAACCGAGAAGGATTATGTTAGAAGCTTAATTTCGAATAATCAAATTAAATTCAACTAAAATCTGTAACTTAACACACGTTAAAGAAAGGCTTCATGTACTTGATCGCTTGTGAACGATTGGGATAATTTTCATTGTTAGTGTTTTACATGTGGGTTTTGATTTTCGTTTATTTGTGATTAGCAGTCTAACTATCCGGTGAAGCCATTTACCTTTTCTGTTATTACGTGAATGAAAATGCATCCTGGTTACAAGAAATGTTGATTATCGAATAAAAAGACTATTGGCAACATAACAAATCTTTTTAAACCTGTCAGTCGAGACTTAAGATCCTTACTTACAGGACCTATGTGGATTTGCTGAAAAGCCCGATAAATCAATCAAACTGTTATATGTATGTATTCGATGCATTTATGCTACATAGCAGATAGGATTTTAAAGCACAGCGCAATACTGAACTGAAAGTAACCAGGTGTAACAATGAAGGTGAAGTTTGATATATTTTTTCGCTTTAGTGTGAAAATTACTGTCTTACCATGTCCAAATTCAAAATGCCCTTTCTTCCGCAAACATATTATATTTTTGTTATTCAATTTTCTTGTTTCATCCTTTTTAATCGTTGTTATATTCGGTTTCATCGCAAATATTCCGTGGTTGCTTATCTTAATTGATTAGAATAAAACATTGGCATTGATGAGTTCCACATTCCATTAAAAAGATGGAAGGTCTGATATTCCATTTCTACTGATGCTTTGTAGCCGTATCATAAATGAATATCCATTTTAAATTATATCTGATTTATATACTTTCAATTATTGTGTCACTTATCATTTAATTAAAGTTATTGTTAGTTCTTAAAATTTGTTATCAGAAACTGCATTTACATTCAATCACGGTTTATCTTAATGGCTAATGCGATCTTTTTATTCTCGGCTTTTTGTTTTAATACGCTGATTGAGATAAAGTATTGAATATGGCAGATAACCCTCATGGATAGAATCAAACATTGACAGGGTTTAGCGTTATCGAGGATAAACTTGGATTGTGGAATATGACAATAAATATAACGTAGTTGAACTTTGCTTTGATATTTTACGTAGTTTATCTAACAAAGAGTTTGATCTGAGATAATTTTTCTTGTTTTTACAATTTGAATATTTACCTAAATTTGAGAAGGAATATTATACCACCCTAATTTCGAATGATCAAATTAAATTGAACCAAAATCTGCTACTTGAAACAAGTTAGAGAAACGTGTCATGTACTTGATCGCTTGTAAACGATTTATTTCTTCACACATGAGTTCTGATTTTTGTTTATTTGTAAGTAGCAGTCTGACTATACTTCGAAGTCGTTTACTGTTTCTGGTATTATTGAGATGAGAATGCATCCTGGTTACAAGAAATGTTGATTATCGAATAAAATGCTATTGGGAACATAAAAAATATTTTAAATAGTCATTATTCGAGACTCAAAATGCTGACCTACCGGACGTATTGGGATTCGCTGGAAACCACGATATGTCAAACTGACTGTTCAATGTATGTATTCGATGCCTTAATGCTACATAGCTGATACAGAAACTAACCAGGAATGACAAATCGTTGTTTCATTACCCGTGTTTGTTATCAACAATCTTTAGATGATGGCTAGTAGAGGTTAATATGTTGACATCGCAGGTTGAGCATCTCTGGTTTGAGTACCGGCAAGACATGTTCACATATCTATGTCAACCACCCAACCTAGGTCGTAATTATATAAAAGAACATATCTTTCAACAACACTAACACTTCTCGTGTATAAGTGGCCTCTGGTACAAGTTAGTTCCTTTTAAATGAGTGACTATAAAAATATGCCATTTTTTCGGATTGGGATTGACTCCAAGCTAATCAATCTTGTTTGCAGTACTATTCATACCATTACATTACCTCTCTTCTTTCATCTTATTCATGAGATATAATGGTTTTATTATGAAATATAGAATGCGTAATAAAAAAAAACTATTTACTTAGTTAACTTGTGCCTAACTATCCGACGAATCCAATTACCTTTTCTGGTATTATAGGGATGAAAATGCATCGTTGTTTCAAGAAATGTTGACTATCGAATGAAAAGGCTATTGGGAACGATAAAAAATCTATTAAATAACTGTTAGTCGAGACTTAAGATGCTGACGAGAGTTCGTGGTTTGCCATATAGTTAAGCTGTTTTTTCGGCTTCCCTCTCCCGCAGGATAAAAATGCTATCATATCCTATCCTGACCTGATCAATTGTGGAGTTTGATATATTTTTTCGCTTCACTGTGGTAATTACGGTCTTATCGTGTCCAGATTCACAATGATTTGGCTTCAGCATAGATATTGTATTTTTGTCATTCAATTTTCTGTTTCCATCATTTTTAATCGTTGTTATATTTGTTTTCACTCGAATATATTCCTCGTTGAATATCTAAGTTGGTTAGATATTTCATTTAAACTGATGCTAAATGAATCCATTTCAATTTCATTTAATTTATATACTGCCATTAATTGTGTCCATTATCATAAGGTCAATCAGTTGAATGCTTAATAAGGCCAATCAGTTTTATTGAGATTGACGATAAACTTGGTTATTAGATTATGGCATTAAATATATAAGAATAATATTCACATCAGATTCAGCTAAAACCTGTAACTTGGAATATTTTAGAGAAAGGTGTAATGTACTTGATCGCCTGTTAATCATTAGGATCATTCTTTTTTTTAGTTCTTCTCTCGTGAGTTCTGATTTTTTTTCTTCTGTGAGTAGTAGTCTAATTATCAGACGGCGGCATTTACCTTTTCTGATATTATGGAGATGAAACCGCATCCTGGTTACAAGAATACTTAATTATCGAATAAAAAGAAGAAAGATGGAAGAAATCTTTTGAATAGCCGGTAGTTGAGAGTTAATTTGCGATGCTTTTCCAGTTGATTGAGTTGATGTTGTGTAAAAACTGTTCTTGTTCCTCTATTTTGTTTTATATATGTATGTTTCATTGGGTCATTTCACGGGGTTTAAACGGTGTTGATGGGACATGAATATTTTCACCCCGGTCATATATTTTTTGTCGCTTGTTTAGGTGGTTTTTGCATCTTCGGAAGTCTACGCTCTTTCTACTCCAATTCATCAGCACAACATCCGTCACCTGGGGAATTCCCCGAGGAAGCTCAAAAGTTGCTCTGGGAGATACTGCTTGGTTTCTACGGTTGGGGAGTAGTCTTGGATTTTAATCCGTGGTGGAACCCCAATTGCCTCGGTTCCAACACCGATTTCTGAATAGGTAATTTACTCACTTTTTTGACATACCGTAACTTTTTTCATGATTCCAGAAAGTCTTGATTTTATTCATAATTTAACGTACAATAGGTACCCTGGACGGTACGGTACAGGATAAAAGTGCAGGGTTTGTCATTTTAGAGCCACAACCTGACAGCAGCAAGTAACTCTGCAATAACGATTAATACTGAATACGGTACGTCATTTCTGATGGTTCTGTACATGTTCTGAGTCACTGCAAAATATAAATTGAATGGGATACTGTACCGTACGCAGAATGGTTCATGCCATGAAACAAGACTAAAATGAGGTAATAAATTTGATAGGTGTTTATCATCGCCCAGGGCAAAACAGTTGCTATAACTTTGCATATATAACTTAATCTGTAATAGCTGTTTGTTATGTACACTGTACAGTGTAAGTTGGGTCCTTATGAATACTGGAAAGTCTGGAAGTACTGTAGACCTAGCCCAAGGCCAACAAGCCTGGAAAAATATGGTGGTTTTTGGCGAGATCTTGCGTGTGTACAAGAAATGATGATTGTCAATCACTAAAAGTCCGGAGTGCTTGCATGTATACACTTGTAATGAAATGAACTTTATTTCACTGTATGCAATAAACAATGTTTACAATTATACCTGGTTGCATCTTGCTATTCCATTCAGTGTGGGAACAACGAGGAACCGGTATGAGTATCGAGCATCGTCTCTCAAGGCTGTAGGCTACAGTGCCTCACCCAGGGGCACCCAGCATATATTGCTTTTTGGAAGCTCTTTCGTTCATCATATTTGCCAGGGTTCAAACCCGCGTCTTCATTAGGTGTTACCTTAGGTGACATGTAAATAATAAGCATTCACAAAAACCTTATTAAGTCAAATACGAAAAAATTAAAATCTTGACAGCACTGAGTAAAATAATGTTTCAGCATATTTTCGTAGCCAACTGGCACCAGGGTGGCAGAATCTGGGCAGAAGGATTTTTTTTTGATGAAGTAAAAATACTTCACAATCATCAACACTGCTACTACATGGCAGTATTGATGGTTTTGAACTGTTTGACAGAGTTTGGCTGCAACCAGACACGCGAAAAGGGACATTTAAATCGTCTAGCCACTGTTATATCATGAAATATTGCCCATTTGATAAATTTTCTTTCAATGAAACTCATTTTCTTGGGGTTGCTGAGTAGCAGATTATCTGCCATTAAAAAAGTCCTGTGACCAGACACTCAAATACCCTATCTGCCTGTTTATCTCTACTTCACACTTGAGATAGTAATTTGCTTTTTGATGACATTCTTCCAGATTATATATACTCATGTCTCAAATCTGCATGTTGTAATCAGTCAATATGATGGCTGTTGATATATCCAACCAACTCCAACCCGAACGATTGGAAGAACTGTCTATTGCATTTATCTGCAACAACTTGTCTAAGACTATTTGTAGAGGAAGCAATGAGGACTCTCTCAAGCTGAGTGAGGGAGTAAATTTGCCCCAATCACTGGCTGATCCAATTCTCCAGTATTTAGTGGACTCACTCAATTTAGATCCAATGCAAGAGGAAGCAGAGAATGAAAAGCTTGTTCGATATATTAAAATATTCACTGACTCAAGTAAATGTAAAATGAGAAGAATTACACTTAACAGAGCACCAATATCTGATGACATGGTCCAGGTTTTATGTGATTTATGTGAAGCTCACGAACTGTTGGAGTTTGATTTAAGTCATTGCAGTGATATGAATGGTGATGAGAGGGATTTCACTCCTCCTTATAATCATGGTGTGCTTCTACCGGGATTTATCATTAAATTCTGTGGTAAATCTTTGAAGAAGTTGATTCTTTATCACAGTTTTTTTGGATACAGCTTAAGTCAGATCATGTCTTTCAGTGGAAAAAAGGCAAGAGCATTGAAGCAAGATGTTTATTTGACTTCTGAAGCAACTCTAAATCATATACCAATGTCTTTATCATCTGAAAACCTTCCAGCTTTAACTGTTCTTGATATATCTCAAGATTATACAGCATGGTTTTTAACAATAGATGAAGAAAATCCCCCTCCGCTGAAAGTTCTAAATTTTGCCGGGCATCAAGATGTACGTTTGAATTCCATCATTAAAAAGATATTAAACCAATATGCATATGGTGAAGAAGAATATAATCCTGAACCAGGCCGATCTCTTAGCTTTGTTGCCCATTCTAAAAGTGAAAGAAAGTTAGCAAAATACCCGTTTTTTGATCAACTCCAGTCTCCAGAAGATGTAGTCAATAAATTTGTCACGAATGCAAGTCTGAAAAAAAGACTTGATGAAAACCTAAAATACGAAAATGATTATAGCTTAAATCCTGATTCCAATTTTGTTTTTCGTCAAATGAATATCTTTTCATTAAAAAACACTCTTCAGCAGCTTGGCCTTTACAATACTTTTCTTTCAAAGAGAGATTTTAATGAAATAATCTTCAACTTGAAAAACTTGAAGTTTCTGGATGTTTCGTGGCCTGTGACAACAACAGTGTTCCATCGATTTCGCCCTCAAGACATTACATTGTGGGACATACTTGATAATTTACCACAACTCAATTTACTTGATGTCAGCGGAACTAGTTTTGGGGAAAATTTGTACACATGTGCAGAAGTTATAGGTGTGGAACGATTTTTAAAAATGGAAAGGGATCGTCCACCTCTTGAGTTTTTGGGATTATTTGGTACAAATGCATGTAGATTGAAAGACATGGATAAACTCGCCTCAGTAATCACAGGAGATAATGGAGAGGAACAATTGATAAGATGCTTGGAAATGTATAGCAACCGGGCAGAGGTGATTACTGCAGTTTTGACAAAGTTAATGGCACTTCAACAAGAATCTTCATGCAAACAGCCGAATCTTCTCCTGAAGTTGGTTTTAAAATGTGTTCATCATTTCCCTACCAATAAAAATCTTTTGTTCATGTGTATTAGCAACATTTATTTTCTTGTACAGACAAACAAGCAAAATTGGTCTGTATATCAAAAACGTGATACACTCAGAGCGATTACGATGATCTTAGAGAAAAACTCAACAAAAGATAATTTAGTAAGAAATTGTATGATCATCTTTTTCAGTTTTGATCTTCCCGGTGATTTGTTGTTCGACTTCGATCACATTGCAAAAGTGATTCTTGAAATATTTGACAAACAAGGAGAAGTAGATGAAATAAACTTTATATCTGGAAGTTTATGCAATGCAATTGTTAGTTCAATGGAAATTGATGTGAAAAAACAAATCAGAAAACTTGGATATACAAGAATTATGATAAAGCTGATAAAAAACAGATTGGAATCAGGTAATGCTGATGAAGTACTTGAAACAGCCTGGAGTGCATTATGGAATGTAACTGATGAAACTCCCATTAACTCTGAAGATTTCATAAATATGGATGGTTTGTCACTTTTCCGTCAATGCTATGAAAATTTCAAAGGTCACCACAATCTTCATCGAAATATGATGGGTTTAATCGGCAATATTGCTGAAGTCCAACATTTACGTCGTCATCTTGCTGAAAAAGAGACTCTGGATTTGATCATTCATTTAGTAACGAGTAAAGAATCTGGAAAGGAAGTTGCATACAATGCATGTGGGACTCTGTCCAATCTACTCATTGATGACTCTGACATACTCAAAAATGCTCCCCTTCAAAAGATTCGAAGCGATATGCGTGAATCAATTCTATCGTGGGATGTAGATGTTGCACACAATATCAATTATCGCACTTTCGATCCACTGTTACATATCTTGCGATGTCCGAAAGAACCTGTTGGACATTTGTGGGTCATGTGGGCCATTCATAATCTTTGTAATCGTGAAGTAAAGTATGTCCGTCAAGTTATGGCAGATGGAGGAACTGATCTGATCAAATCAATAAGAGATAATACAGAAGATGGAAAAACTAGAGAGTTTGCCGAGGAGATATACAAAAAGATTCTAAGTCAAGAAGGATTCAAAGAGACTCTCTAACAATAATTCTCCCAAAAAAAATGATTTATCTTTTTTGTCATGTTGTTTTATCGATCATGGCCATGTCTCAATATTTCATTGTGTTCATTTATGTAATGAATGTTCACAGAAATCAGTTCCAATGTACAAACAAGGTTTGCTTTTAAATTTTAAATCAGGCCAGTTTAAAAACCCATTTTTGTATGAGTAATTTTTAAATATAAAACATTTGTTCATTTTCCAATATTTAATGATTACAGAATCCAATCTATATTTTAATGGAGTCTTCATCTTGATAACGCATTTCATCAGCACTCATACTAATTTTGTTCTTAGCTTTTTTTGTTTCATATTGTGAAACAGTATGAATGAGTTAGATGACAGGTAGAATCTTAGCCTTTTCTTTTGGGTGTCAACCACATATAAGAATTTTCTTCAACATCATTCGAATAAACAGCTGTGGTGGTAATATTAAAGCTTTTTACAAGTTCTACTAGAACAAGACATTCAAAGGTGGCTTTTTTCATATGTATTTTTCCAGTGAACTTTTTTTTCAAGACGGTTGTTTTGTTTTGTGTGCCCGAATAGTTCCCAGTTGTATGAATCAAATTCTTCAGTATTTTTTATACAAAATATGGAGCTTTTTTGGCCATGATGGGAATTTTGTATTTATGCAAAATATATTTGCCATTTGTGCCTGAAATCCAATATTCTGAGGCCCGACAAAACAGATTACGACAACAAAGTTTCTGATTAAGATAATTTAGCCCCGAAAACTGAACCAAATATTCAGTAAGTATATTCCGTAAAACCCAACACTAGCAAAATGTCTCTGCTAATCAGAAATAGTGCAGGGCAAAAATAATTCATTAATCCTCATGAGTCTACTTTAGAAATATTTGTTTAATAATTATTTGATTGAGTTTCAAGTGTCTCGTTTTATTTTAGTTTACGTAGATGTTTTTAAAGTTTTTGTGGTATCTATCATGAGATAGAAATGCTTTACGAGTGCCGAACAAATTAGGATTCTACAAAAAGCTTTGATATCATCAACTATGCTATTTTATGAGTGTTAATTTTGACAGGCAGTCACGGTAAAGCATTTTCAGTCAGTTCCTAGAAGAGGTTCACGTGGAAATCCTGACACCAAAAGCAAAACAAGATTTTTCACCCCGACCACAGGTGTTGCAAACTGCAGAAAAAACAATGGGATATAAAAAAAATTCGAAACATAATCAAAACCAGTGATAAAGTGCACCCTGAGATCTATAAAATATATTTTGAATGGCATTGTGAGTCGAAATTGTTTCAAAACTTTCATTTCCAATATTTTAAAGAAACATAATGCACGTTATTCAATCAATTTTTTATTCCTGTTTAGCTTTCGAATTTATCTTTAATTTTTCATTGTTTATTTTTCTTTTAACATATTGAACTCTGATAAGGAGCTGTAAGCAGAGTTTTATTATTATAGTTTTTGAAAATGACACAAGAAACAATCGTTTGAAAGATATATAAACTTTTATTTTTTTGCGACTTTGCTAATGTAAGACTCAACAATAAATGATGAAAACATCATCTTTCCAAATTATTCTTAAATTGAGTGAATTTGTTTAGTCGGTCACCATGTAAATCAAGTACCTATATTCATAGTTACAAGTTACATAACATCGTTTCATGTGTGTGAAACGAGAAGATACCGAGACGTATTATAATATATTTGATTTCCATTATTTAGCTGTTTATTTTTAATCATCTTCGCAACTAGTTTGACCGTATGCATTTTAATAAAATATATCATAATTCCATACATTTCTTTTTACAAAATTCAGCCAGCGTTGCGCTGAGATAGTTTTCTACTCTACCAAAATAATTCCATTTCGCGATTTCGGTTATTAAAATTTCTCCAATTTTCGCTAGATGATGTTGATGTGCCTCTACGTAAACGGTAGCACTATCAATCTGGCACATTGCACGGGGAGGGGCGTTGCAGGTAGGGTTGTCCAAAATATTCGATTCGGCTCCGAATATTCGAATCATGATTTATTGGTTTCGATTTCTGCAGCAATTCGAAATCAACAAAAGAATAATTTTGAATTTTTTTAAAAATAAGTGTGACGTTTCACTCGAATTATAAGCTTATGAAAAGATGTCTTTGTCTGTTTATTATATGGTTTCTGATTCTATTCATAAAAGATATTTGATTTTGGCCACCCCTAGTTGCAGGCCCTTCTACAAGACTTTAAAACTCCGTTAATAGACATCTATCAGGGATGGGGGTTCCTGTTCCTGCATTTCATGTAGCTCTTTGCACTTTAGTGGCTCCAGGAGAATTTTCAAGTTTGATTCTTCACTCGTGGCCTTGCTCTGAGCGAATTTCAATAAAAAAACAAGAAATTTATAATTAAGAAATACTAAAATTAGCGCAAACGGACTATTACGGAAATGCCTATTTACGCTGATGTTAGTATTTGGTAATTACGAATTTCTTGAAGGCAATGTATTTTCACATCACACTGCACGTATAAAAGCGAAACTTTATCGAAAAAAGCTGTTGATTCTGGTCAAAATTTGTCGTTAAAATGGGAATTCCACTTTATTCAGCTAGTTTTTGTTCCCTTCAACGATTCACGATTAATTTGTACTTCGAATCGAATTGCCCAGTCCTGGTTGACTGTTTCTTTTAAAATCTGGAGAGTCGTATCCTCCTGAATGTCGCAATGACACAAAAATATTTGCGTAAATTCCGGTATATCGCGAAGGAGTTACGTTAAAGGCGTTAAATATTTATTTTGATGATGTAAGCAAATTGCTGTGGTGAAAATTGGTGATTTGTTTTTCTTTATATGAAATTATCGATCGGATTCAAAGAAATTATTCGAATTCTCTGTAATACGTTGTACCTATCTCTATGAGGACGTCAGACTAGCAGGTCCAGAGAAGATGACATGGCTGGTTATTCTTTCCTGTTGAATGCATCAAACCACTGTGTAAATAATGTACCTACATGGGTTTCAGCTAAAATATAGTACGCCTACTGGTAAAAACCGCACGATTTTTCGCGACCAGATCGGTGTGTTTCTTTGTTGTGCCATAATGGGAACACTGGCCACTGCGCAGGGATAGAGACTCCGCCAAGATTTTTGAAGGGGGCTGTTTCCCTAAGGTCTTGGGATTTTAACAAAAATAAGCAAATTTTACGGCGCAGAATCCTTTATCATGCACAGTCTTGTCGTTTTGGCCGTCAAACTGGTCTATTTTCTTGACAAGGACAAAAACTATTCGAGCGTCTCAGTCGTGCTAGTTTTGATGGAAGAAGAATTACTTTATTGATTACCAACTGTTTCAACTTTCTCAACGAAGGCACGCTATTTCTGCATCAATGGGCTCACGTTATATACCACCATAAGATGTGCGCCGGAGTCGCTCGAAGATTGTTGCACATATCGGGCCGGGCATGTACCTATAGAAGCGTTTTTCTTCTTCTATAATACATTAAGCTTGAAAGATAATTGAAAACGTTGAAAGAAATTCCCATAATGTGTCGAGGGCGCATAGCGGGTTGGTGATTCAGATGACCGTAACTTTTGTTAAACAGTAGAAACTGTTATTTCAAGCCTTAGTTTTAATCAGATGCGACATATTCGATCATGGCCCATCGATTCTCGGAAAAATCTATCCCCAATAGGACGGTGGGAGGTCGTTTGCTCTCGCCGTTGGTAAACAGATAAACTGGATAACAAGTTCATTCATTTTTATTGCAATGATGAAAAAATATGGTTGTTATCCGATTATCACTCTCAAAAATTCTTTGAATGAAAATGAAGAATGTGTCCGTCAACGCGGCGGTCTAATGACCCATTTGATTGATGGCGTGTGCCGCCGCCACGCGCTATTGACTGAATCCGGCTTTATATGCCACGAACACGCGCGACCCCGGAGACAGGAACGAATAATCCAAATTATTCATGAATCAACGTAAGTTATATATTGAAAATATAACAATATTTTGAATTAGAAGTTGATGCCAGCATACTAGTTCTTCCGTCATGAAATGTATGTTTGTAGAAACTCAGTTCACCGATTTTGATTTATACAAAACCATTCACTTAGTCTGAAGGGGTGAAGTAATTTTTGCTTCGTAGCCTACACCTTCTGATAAGCCCTGAGTAACTTTACCAATAGGACATTGAAACAAAATAAATTACCTTTTGGTTTCGAAATGGAATTGAAGAATTTTGCGATACAAAATTGAAATTCATTTTTGACAATTTCTCTTTGGAATTAATTTTTCATGGACAACTCCTATGATATTCTTATAATAAGCGAACAGAAAAATCTTCCCAGAAAATTGTGAAATATATCAAAAGTGATACATTTAAATTTTCGGAAATTCAGAATTTCCGACTCGAATGAATTATAAATTCGCAAATCGAATATTCTGGACAGCCCTAGTGACAAGAAGTGAAACGAAAAATAAATGACTATATAAAACATTATGAATTGAATTATGAACACAGACAAAAATCCCGATGTAATTATGCCATATTCAGTTTGCTACACACACACACGCAGTCCACATGTCCATGAAATTTCGTATTAGTGAAATAAAATGAAACAATTTTCAGTAGGATGACATATTTCGTTTATTAGTTGTAATTACTCGCTTCATATTGCAAAACACACAAACTTAATTTTAAATTGGATAATTTTATTTTATGATCATTCTGGTCGAGTCATGTAATTATATGCCATAAAAGTTAATCAAAAACAATTGATTGCGATTATGTTGCGATAAAAATTCGATCTCATTATTGATCAATGTCGCAGCATGGTTTATTCGTGGTTTAACTACTTCGCGGTATGAAAATGTACACTAGAGTTATGGCTATATTCACAGTCTGATTTAAACAGTACTCAAAACTCATTATATGAATAAAATATATTGTTTTACCATGTCAAATAAACGAAATTGCTGATATTTCACCATATTTTGCAGAAAGTCATAATTTATATCAAATTTCTCAACAAATATATATCATGATTTCACTAAAAAATAAACCGATTCAATAATAATCGAAAAACAAAATTCCGTTTAATCAGAATTCTGGAATACCCTAACATCCCTACCATGAGAATTAATCGTAAAAGTTTAAGAATTTAAATGCAAGCCAATGTGGGAGCATGAAAATTATTACCGGAGACAAATTCCCATTAAAACGTACAATTTTTTGTTCAAGATTCACTTTATAATCAAGTTCGGAGCAGTACGCAAACTGGGCCACTAGCGATCATAGCAAATTTATATTAAAACATAACACTAGAGCATAGGATGAAAACATTTCACGCCAAACTGAACCGTTATAATCCAGTGCAGTGAATGATATCTGCCCTGTGATATAGGTAACTATTTTTTAATATAAGCAAAGAGGCTAAATAGAAGACTCAATACTTAGTGACGAGATCAACTAGTGCACGACGTTGGTAAAACACGAATAATTAATTTTCCTAGCCGGTTGATTAACTGATTTAAAGAAGAAGGAAAAGGATGTAAACAAACTATATGATGACCAAAGTTCGCTCTTCAGCAATACATGCCCCTAGTATCAATCCGGCGTTATTTTCGAATATCCGTAAATGGATTGAAACTGGAATATCGACCGACTACCACCCAAGTGGAACTAGCGAGACTATAACTTAATTTTTATCCCTAAACCGGCTGTGATAATGCTTCAGTTATTGTCAATCTAAGCGATTGGTTAAAAGGTTTTTCTTTGGCATGCGTGTAATTTTTGTCTCTTTCATCCGTGGAACACGGTCTGCAGCTTAAGGAGAAATGTGATTTTTTTCAAATATGAGCCACGGATGGATCGCGTTTCATTGACACGATCAATCAGTAACCCATACTTAGTAAAAATAAATTTCCATAAAATTTTTCTGATTAGGAAAGCTTGTCAATTTTGTCTGGGATATTCCCGTCGGCGCCACAGAGAATTAATCAACAAAACCGATGATATTCGACTCCTAAACTGTTACAAATTTTCTAATTTGTAAACGCCCACGAAACAAACTATAGGTAAGACTGATCGGATTTTTTTTCGACCCCAAATCTCGAAAGACAAGACCACACGCATACCCTTCGCCCCTTTGGGTGGTTAAACGGATTAGTTGCCCGTCATCGAGTTTGCGTACAAATAGTAATTACTGAAATAACAAGAGTTAAATGGATGGGTTTTTATTGTCATCCATAGTCTATAGGTTGCTACATTCCGAGTGGGAGATTGTATATGTTTGTTACCAAGACCGATGGTAACAGTGCGAAAGCGAGTTTGGATGTGGGCAGAAATTCAAAAAAAAAAGTTGGTTCGAGATAATCAGGGGTATTTTGAAAATAATTTTGATTTACTATTTTTCGGATGTTCGGTGGAGTTATGTTATATTCCAAATAATTTAAATGGCGCCAGTGGCTTATTTAGAACCTTAAAGGGGGGAGAGCTAAAATGTGTCAAATTCTAACGTCATAATGGGCGTCACAGGGCAAAAAATGCAGAAATACTCAAAACAGCTCTAAAATCAGGCCAGTGGCGCAAATTTTTCAGGGGATTTCAAGACTTAAAACCTGCTAATCACTGCGCGCCGAAGTCGCGCGAAAACCTTTGGAATATCTTACGCTTTGAAACGTTGAAAAGACCATTGCCATTTCTTGGTTGACGAGGGTTTCATGGCCTAGAGCCCCCCTACTATGGGTCTCCGGTGGATTGCCATTTTTTAAACGCGATCTATCCGTAATTTATACTGGGAAAAAAAGAAAAATTTTATGAACTTTTACGAGTGCTATGTAACAACAAACTTGTAACTGCATTGCACAATATTTATTTTTCTTATTAAGGTTCTGTAACCTATAAACTCGGCCTATATTTCCATCTGCGCGTTGTAAAACAAAAAGACAAAAAATAAAATTAATTTCAAACCGCTTTTGTCCGTTACTTCAACTTTTAAACACATTTTATTTGCTTATTTTTGGTTTGAACCGCGATAAGTAATATATGGAGGGTTATTGAATGCATTCAAAAACATTGAGAGAATAAAGCATTGTTCAAAAGTTTATCTTAAGATGAGATATGGAATGACCGATTAAGGTCATTCACTAGTACATGAATTTATCATCGATTTCATGGACAGGGTGATAATAAAAGTAAATAATCATTGTTGCATTGTTATCATTGGTAATATTTAACCCTTGACTGTACGGTAAGATTGTATTATTTTGAGGTTTTTATAGATTCGCCCAATATTTCATTATTCAGATCCACCCAGAAATGTATATATTGCACAAATGGTTTTGTTAAGCTTGATGCACTGATGGAGCGCGCCGACGAGGCGCGGTCCGTCTGTGTCTCATGCTTGGCAAAATAAAAGCTCTCTGATCGGGAAATGTATTTATTGATTAGTATACAATATTTCGATTACCAGGAAAAAAATGTAGAAGCATACAATTCTCGCATTCCTCGACGTGTTCCTGTGAAGATCATGTTATTGCAATATTCGGCTGACATACTTAACTTTTGCTACCAATTCAATAAAAAGCTGTTTATACAAATTGAACATTTATAATATTATTTTATTTTTAATTGAAAATCACTCCAAAGCGTGCATACGATGGAAACGACAGAATATGGGAAGATATAGAAAAAAAATTAAAATAAAACAGCGCCCGCATAGCACGCGGACAACATTTAGAAATGCGCCACAAAATAATACTCATTAATAGCTATAAAAAAAATAATAGCTGAAAAAGCTTCGATAATATCAGTCGGTTATTCTCAATATACATTCAGTGAACATTATAGCAAAAATATACTATCACAAAGCATCCTTTTCAATCAATTTCAGGATAGTAATTTTAAAAAATTAATTTCTTGAAATATTGAGTTATTATACAAATATCTCGCATAAAATACTACCAATATATATATATATATATATCATTAGACGCTTCATTCATTTTAAAAATACGAAAACAAATTTCCAAAATCTTTATTCGAAAATGGAGAAATTAACTTACGCGTCCGGGGGTTATTTTTTCGCACGCGTGATTCGTATCAAGAGCTTATAGGACGATTATCATTGAAGGTAACACGGTGTTCGATCACCTTTACATGTTAGATAGAATTATTATCTTACGCTAAATGAGTTATTTATGATTTTGCGGAAAAGTCATTCGGATTTTTTGAGAGTTTTTATCAAAATGTTTGGTTTACAAATTGAGGTTAATTGAGTAATTGATCGAATGTAAATTACTTAAGAGTTTATTGGCCAATTTTCTAAAATAAATCAGTACTTTACCTTACTTTCCTAAGTATTTGAGTTTGAGAAGAGATTCATTGGGCTCAATGATCAATCAAGTTTGCGCTATGGATAGGATGCGCTTCCAAGGCGCGTGCTATCTATTGCCCACACTTGATCACTCTTTCTTCAAACCCAATGTATTGATTTTTAGTGAAATTACAGCTTATTTTACTGGTTTCTGTTCAAAAAGGAGAAAATAAAATATGCACTTCCGAGAGACATAATTTCACGCTGTTGATCCAATATTGCTCCACATCAGAAAAAATGGCGGCGTGTTGCAATAAATAGTTATGAATTCATATTTAGGTGAATTTGTTGGAGTTCAATGTATCGGAGTGGGTATGTCGTATATGAATGTTGTATTTGGTTCGTTATTAGTTTTAAAGCGGTTCGGTATGCAACATTTTTCGATGATATTAAGAGATGCTAACAAAGTTATTTTATTTATTTGATTAATTTTCGAAACTGTGTTTACAGAAAAACATGGAAAAATCCTAACGAAATATTAAGATTTTAATGATAATAATTTTGATAATAATAATTTTCTAAAATTATTATTTATAATTGTAGTTAGTAAGGATGAAAATACAAAAATATTATATACTTGCAATTAGTTTTAAAAATCCTAACACAATCTTTGTCTTCCAAGATTGCGTTAACCCTCATGACAAAGGAATTTTCCCATTATTTTATAAATTGTACCGGGAAATAAAGGGAATATCACATGTGTGTTCTTTATATTTCCCTATTTCCCTGTAAGTGACGGCCGGCAATCGGTATATGACCTTGCACAAAGACGGGGTAGGCGAATATTATTCGATGAGTCGAATCGATTCGAAACACAAATCGATCGAAATGATCGCGCATCGCGCTTATGTGGGAACAAAAACTCGCTAAATAAGTGAAATTTCCATTTTAACGACAAAATGTAATTGATTTTTATTAATTTTTACCAAAATCGATTGCATTTGTTTGTTAAAAATAAAAATTTTATCCCTTAGACATGAAGTGTAAATTGAAAATACATTACCTTAAAGTCCGTTTATGCTAATATTAGTAATTTGCAACTATAAATTTCTTGAATTTCAAAATGGAGAGAAATTGTAATAGTAAAAGTGGAATTTTGTTCATTTACATTGCATTAGTGATTCGATACCATTCGAAAAAATTCGACTCAGATTAAACTCCAAATGATTGGGTTTTGTTCAGCTCAAGGTGGTCCGTCCAACTGGGCGCTGCTTATAAAAAATAATTGTATTTTCATTTTCAACTAGTCTGGAAAATAACCTACATTATGGGGAGAACGGGATTCTTTATCGAAGATATTTTGAAATTACCTGATAACAACAGCAAACAACGTTTTGACCAAGGCCGTGCATTTTTGTCCGACCAAGCAAATCGTGAGTTATTCTGGTCGGAATATAAAAAACATTCAATTGCTTCAGATCAAAGTTTATTGTGGTGGAAAATATACTGGAATAACTTTAGTCAATATTATTTGAAATTATCGAGCGAGGGTGTGATTCACAAAGTAGACATTAAGAAAACCAGTGCCAAATACGAACAAAGACAATACCTGCATAAAATTAAGAAAATCGGTCGGGAAAGACTCAGAGAAACATCAAAACATTGACTTGAAATGCAAAGAAACGCAAGCATCAGCAGACGATGCTTCGAAATATCCGTCTGATTCACCGTTGTTCAAACTAGAGAAATTGACATCAGTGAAGTTTTTGTTAACAAATTCAGGTCAGTAGATTTTATAGTTTTAGCAAGCATGTAAAAATATCGATACTCAAAACGGGACATACCAATTTTTATACCCATGATAGGGAATTTTGAATTTATTACGATTCATTTGACTATAGCGTGATTGTGACCGACAGCAAGTCTCAAACTCATTTATGAGTGAAAAAGTTATTTAAAAGATTTTAGATAAGCCTGTCCTTGAGAACTACTCGAAAATATATATGAAAGTTCAAGATATTGACATCAAACGGCCGTATTTTATCGGCGAATTTCAGGACTCATTCCAAAAATGGAGCAAAATATTAATGGAAGCATCGTGGCTAAATTTTTTTCACTGAAATTCATTCAGAGAAGGCAAGCCGAGAGAAGAACCTAGAAGGAACAGGCTAACTCCACTTATAAAACAAAGTGCTTGTACAAAATAAAGCGCCAACAACTGTATTCTAACCAGGAACGAAACTGAACCGCTGTAGCAGAACATGGCATATGTCTGTGAATTGTATGTCCGAAGCTCTGAGAGACCACGTCGTTGAGCGGCTGTCTATTTGTGTCTTGTACTCAACCCAACTGTAGTTTTGTTCAATTTATATAAACATAAGGACGATATATCGAAAAGTAAATTGATGCAAACAAAGTTAAAAAAATTTGGCCCACGACGGCCTAGTTAGACTAGTATCCCTGAATAACGGATTTAGCTGTTCTGGAACTCAATGAAAATACCAAGTCATGAAAAACAATTTAGCAGTTTCGTATTTCGTCCCAAAGCATCCGAAAATCTCATTGTAGTTAAGATTTTTATCAGTGTGTGCGTGGAGGCCCATTAACTACTGTGCCCTTAAAATTTTATTTTGTCAAGCATCGACGCGATCCATCAATGACTTATACTTGTTATCCGATTGGATAATGATACAGTCACTAAGCAGATTTTATGATCTTTAAAATATTGCTTCCTGCCGACTGTTTGCAATATCCAATTGATTTTTTGTCATTTCAGATATATGTCCCATCAAAACATTGTTAGAAAAGAAGGTTCCAAGTCATTCAAGACGAAGAAAATCCCGTACAGCTTTTACAGCTCAACAACTTTCAGAACTTGAGAAAGTTTTCCGCAAACAAAAATATTTAACTCCTTCAGATCGAGACAGAATCGCCAGCAATTTGAATTTGTCATCAGCCCAGGTAAGGAAATTCTTTGGTAAGTCTCTCAAGGTTGTTTTTTTCAGTAATTGGTGATTTCCTTGCACTCTGAGCTAACTTTAGATAACCTACCAAAGGATTGAATTATAGTATATATAATTATATTATATTATGGTATTACTCTCTCACATAATACAAGATATGACAAACAAAACGGCACAGCCATACCAGATCCACCAGAAAAATAAAACATATATATAAAACGAATACTAGTATTTATAGACATACACACGCCTTATAAAGAAAATGCAAACATAGTTATTCGAGTTACACGAAAAGTGGAATAACACTAGTACATACATGCCCGGGCATTGGCATTGGAGATCGGATAGGATAGGATTTTATTTTTAGCCTGCGGGAGGAAAGCCGAGAATTCAGCTATGATATTCAGATATGATGATTCTGGTCAGTGTTCAGCAAAAACATAACATAAAACATCACATAAGACTAAAATATATGCCAGAAGTTGCGTTAAGATTATTTTGATAATTTACGTAATCGTAGAAACAACTCAAATTTATATATTATGACTGCTAGCGATGTCTACGAAACTCGACTTTTTCAAAGAAGCAGCACATAAAAGAAACCAAGTAACGACCTACCTACCTACATGCTAAAGAGCTACTACAAATATAGTAACAACAACTTCTCTCTAAGTGGAGTGGAAAGCATTCCATAATCCTGTCATTTCAAACCCTAGGACAATGTTAAAACCATATATCGCTTCTTTGTTTTCTCGTGGCCACCTCTTACGATGTACACAAGGAAATATGTGGGATAATTTTAAATTTAAAATGGATCGAAGAGTCATCGAATTTTTTAAAGAAATAGTGTATTTATGTGATGCGAACACATGTGAAGACTTCCAAATATAAACAGAATAGCTTGATGTAAAATACCACCTTATTGTCATTTTGTATATTGGAATCCTGCCTAATTATCTTCATTCACCGAAGCTGTGGCGTCTGTCCGTAAAGTCAAGGAATTACAATCCGCCATTTTTTATTTAATGCAATTTTTCCAGCATGCTATTTTAACAAACACGAAAGAGTGTTGTTATTATATGCCAATAATTATTGAATTTCACGATATTAGATAAGCGTTTGCCCGTGATTAAGATTAATATTGTAGTTTTCAAGTCATTGAAATATTTAGCTTAAAACTTTCGACGCAGGCCCAAACGAAAATTTTATTTTGTTACGTAAGTGCCACAGATGGACCGCGCCTCTACTGCGTGTTCTATCAGTGATGCCGACTTAACAAAACATGTTTACACCGAATGTTTCCAACTGGCGGCCGAGAAATAGTAACTGGTTTTCTTTAAAAATCTCGACAGTGTGTTCCGGATGATTTTTTTCATGTTCATCACCTTCCAAAATTATCATATTATTGATCGATGTGCCTCGGCGGCGCGATCCATCACTGTTTCATGCCCAACAAAGCAAAGACTCCCGAATGTGCATAATCTATTTTTTCTAAATTTTCACTTTTCACAAGGAAATTAAATAGCTCCAATTACAGGTTATAACATGGTTCCAGAACAGAAGAGCGAAATATAAAAGAGACATTGAGGAAATGCACAATGATTTATTGTACGCGAGAAAATTAAAATTGAAGGTAACCTTTAAACTTTGAAAACTTTACTAAACTTCACTTTTGCAGCCGTACATATTTGAGCACTATGCATCTAATGTCCAATTTTGCAATCACCTATCTACTAATTCCTTCGTTTCACCCATTTTTATATGTGTGATTGTGTGCACATGCAAATGCAGTCACCGAATTGGGTATGCGCGATTACTGGTAGAGAAAACTAACATTAATTTTTTCCGATTGAAGTCACAGGGCCAGATGCTGCACCCAAAACGAAAAACTAAAGACCGCTGACTTGGCGAAACGCTACATAAAATGCAAAACCATCAACTGCGCCCAAAACGTAAAACATTTCATACAAACCGAACTGAAGGCTATAGAGGACCTAGAGTGCCGTGTGTGTCCCTGCAGTATCTGACCTGAATAATGTCAATTGTCAATCCATCATCTTCTTTTCACGACGAGCTCTTAATCCTAACCAGAAATTTAATTTTTTCCACCATGAGCCACAGATAGACCGCCCTTCGGCGGCGCTATCTATCAGTATCCCATACTTGACAAAAGATGTGCGGAATTTTCTAACTGGGACGCGTTAGGGCAAGGAAAATGTGCTTAGGTGGCTCTATGAATAGTAAATGTCCGGATTGTAAATAATTTGCCCCAATTATTAAGAATAAAAACTATAACTACACAATCACTCACTGGCATAAATAACCTGCAACTGCAAGAGACTTTTTTTCTAATTCACACTCGCTTTTTGACAGCAAAATAAATTGGCCGGAATGGCAAATATTTTGGTTCGAATCGAATTGTCGAATTGCACTGTTTCCGAATACAATTTCAAAAATGACGATTTCAAATCAAATACTAAATCCTGTACTGAAGACAGACACATAATCTAATTATATTCTTACTGCAGAAATCCGATTGCACAAATGAAAAAAAGACCAATGAAACAAAAGATGGAGTGAAAAAATGAAAATTGACACAAAAGAATACGCCAGGTTGAAAATCTCAACATATCAAAGCGTTTTAAGTTTATAGTATTTGAAGTTATGTTTAGTGCATATTTATTTTTATGTTATGTTTATGTTGCACTAAAATTTATTTTGTATTTGAAGTTCCAATGTCAACAACTAAATCATTTATATTCCGCTTCATTTTGTTGTCCATATTTTGTCGTTATAAATATTAAAAGCATATTGTGTTATTATTTTTATATCATATATTATAAGTCGTAGCAATACTATTATAGCTTTTATAAAATATATTGTTATATTCGATTAGTCCAATAAATGGTAGTGATGTTTAATTTTTTTTACATTAGTGTATGACCGGTAAGCTGAAACAACACGTAGATAATTTCAAAAAGCTTTGTTCATATGGGCCGGCCTCCAGTTTTTTTTCAATCCAGAAAAATTAAAACAGAAGATTTAATCGCATACACAAAGATATGCTTCCCAATCTAACAAACCGAAAAGAAACTAAAATATCACTTTCCACGTATTCCCAGGCAATTTTTCTTAATTGTTCACTAAATTGAAAAATGGCAGGCTACAAGGACATGACAGTACAGTACAAATGTCTAACATACATTGTGCATGAAAATCGAGCATTATACCATGGTCTCGAAAGAGGTACAGGGTGATTAGATACGAGATGGTAGGTTGAAGGGCACCTCATTGGCAATAGAGAGGTCATGGTTAAGCGGTAAAAAATTGTCAAGGTTGTGAAAAGACACTATCCTAGTCTCATGCAAAAACAGCGACTATACGGGTACTCTTGGTCTCATTTCTTCGGCGTACAACCAACCGCCTGGCAGGCAACCCAATATAATAACATCAGACTCACCAAACAAGACAGCATCGCCTGTAGCTCGTTGCCCAAACATATCTCATAGGTAGAAATCATAAGGATCCACCAAGACTAACCTCCCGTACTCTGCTCTCACCAGCCACAGACTTGCAGACAAAACACTTTCCTTCAATTTTTATTTGCAATATATCAACATAATACCAACACAGTAAAATAGAGAGATTTTTTACATGCACAGTTCTGCTGTACCTATCATAAACTGAGATATGCTCAGAACGAATTCCTATCTTTTGTTGATTCTGGGTTTACCAATGGGTTGCGTGTGCAAAACCATCGCAGTTCTTGCTTGGCAAAAAAACTTCACTGCTATATGATTGGTCAAAACAAGAAGTCATGCCTGAGAGTATCCTTGCCATATTGGCCAATGGTTTGATACAAAAGAGGCGACTTTGTGACAAGGAGTAAGTTGTCCAAGTCAAGCTCGATTGAACAAAATTGAAATAACTATACAGTAGCTTTGTTTCATTACCTTTCACAAAGTCCCATCACAACATGTTTAGGAGCTCGTTATTAACAGCAAAACCACATGATTCATTTTAATAAAAAATAACAGAGCAACACAGTCCTCCCTTTTTCACTTCCACATTCATGAATCCACTTGTATAGCATCGGGAACAAAGCAGGATTGCTCCGATGCCATCCACTGATCCAAAAGCCCTCATATGAAGACCACTTTCAACTTCCCACAAATATTTCTTCAAGGAAACCTCAATAATCTGCAGCATTGCTTGCGAGATAATCCTGTCTTCCCATATTCGAGATTTGTTTCGACCTGACTGCATCCAGTTTTGGACAATCTGTGATTCTGTGGCCAAGACCACCACAATACGCACAACCTCGTTCTCCACCCAGTTCCAAATAAGATGAATCATCTGGTCCAATTTCTTGGAGAAACTCTGGTACTTTTTGTTTTGCTTCAATCAACAATGCTTTCAAATCGAGTAATAATGATTCGTCGCAAGACTGCAATAAAAGAAAAAATCAATCATTGAACTAGCATGATGACAGTGAAATTTCGACTTAGCTCTTCGCTATCTCAGTGTTTGCTAAATAGTTTCTTTCAAAAGCAACCCAACTTTTCTTAACAATAAATAATAAAAGTGAATAGATATTCCAGTTGGCTGCATGATCTCCATTGGTGCGACAAAAAAAACAAAACATACTTTGTCATACATAAATTACTTTTTGAAAATTTAAAATCCGTACTGTGTGATTATACGAATTAAACGGATGCAGTATGTTAAACTGCCCACGTCTGAACAGTTAATACAGCGAATCAAGATTCCCAAAAAAATGAATATTTACACTGCATGGGTCCAAGATTTTGTCGAGTTTATTCCCATGTGAGCGCTTCAGTGCATGACTGAAATAATAGTATCGACCATAATTATACTAAAAATAGATTGTCGCTGCATCTTTTTCAGCATGCATATATCGAAATACATTGGGATTCAGCAAAAAATACTAGTATTCAATATCAAATTTGAAGCATGGATGTGGGCCAGATTAGAATCTTATCTTATATATTATTTGTGATTAATATAAATAAAAAGACAGATAAAATATGTAAAATTTCCCCACACGGCTGGTCTTCTATAAAAAGGACTTTTTTGGTAATAATCCTAAGGTAATGAATATTCGTCAACAAAGTACAGAAATGTATACATAATTATCACCTTATTAATGAATGTTGTGGCAATTCCGGTCTTTCCCGATCTACCAGTACGACCGATACGATGAACATAATTTTCGATATCTTCAGGCATATCATAATTAATAACATGCATGATCGCAGGAAAATCAAGACCTTTTGATGCAACATCTGTCGCTACCAATACATCCTAAAATGAAGAAATTGAAAGTAACTCAAGTGATTTTCAGAAAAGTTTTTCAAACATATGACAGAATATTGTTTTTTATTTGGAGGCCCCGAATGTTCATGTCATTTCCTTCAGATGAACAAAAAGCTTCAAAAGCATCAACACTGCTATTTCATAGCAGTATTGATGCATTTGAAACATTTTCTTCAGTTGCTACTCAAACTGAAGACACTCAAAACAGCATTTTAAGCTTTTACCAGATTTACTATGAAATATTGTCCATTTGCTCAATTTTCTTCTGAATGCAATTAATTTTTGATGAGTCTGAGCAGCAGACATTATGTCGCTCTGCATACATCATAGCCCAAATATTCAATTCCCGGAAATAAAAATTATTTCACAGCAGTGTTCGCAAAAATGGAATAATTTTGTCATCAATGTTTTCTTCCCCCAATTTATTTGGTGAAAAAAGTTTTTTGTGGTCTTATCAGAAGGAACACACAGTTACATTGGCATACCTTTTCTTTATTTCTGAACATATCAATTGATTTACTTCTTTCTTCCTGATCTTTACCTCCATGAACGGCTGCTGCTTCAACTCCCTGAATAAGTTGGTTGAATACTGATAAGTTGAACATGTATTGTGTAACTCATGTGTACGCCAAATGTCACACCTAAGGAATGATGTGGCAGAGAATGGGCAAGATTGAATAATAGAACAGCTTCAAAAACAATACATGCGAGGTGCCCATGGGTGAGGTACTGATACTTATTGTATGCCTTATAGACGAAGCTCAATAAACTTACAAAAGAATACTGGCATCAAGATAAGTCTCATAACCATGTAATGTGGGATAGAGTTCATTTCATTTCTCTGATCTTTACCAACCTTTAATAATAAATATTCATGAATATCATCAACATCATTCTTCTTTTGTGCGAATACAAGTACAGGTGGTGGAGTCTTTTGTAAACATTCAAGTAAATAAACAACCTTTGCTTCCTCTTTTACATATTCAACCTTGAGGTAAAGGAAAAAATTTAGTAATAAAAAAATTTAAAAATATCAAAAAGGAATCGTTGGTGGATTTATTATTTATGGTTGTTGGACTATTACTGAAATTCAAGCACATTAAGGTCACAAAAGGAACAAACTAATAGCTCCACAATGATGGCAAAGATCTAGTGCAAAATGTAGAACCAATACCAACAACTACACTTTCAAGTAGAGAACATCCCAGAGAGCACAAACCACTATAATGAAATGCAGCGAGTGCCCCACAGGCAATGATAAGACCATCTAGGCCCACCTGTTCATTTTAGTTGCCGTTTACGAAAAGCAGGAAATATGTTAGAACATTACTGAAGCCTGTACCTACAGGACGTCAAAATTCAACAATACGCAACAGTTCAACAATACGCAAAAACAATGTATATTTTAATTAATTTCATTTTGATCACCTCTTGGACAACATCCAAACTTGCAGCACCAGCTCTTCCGACATTGACAGTGACTGGTCGAACTAAAGCAGATCTTGCAAAATTTTGTATCTTTTTTGGCATAGTGGCACTGAAAAATTGAAAGATTATACCGAAAGAAAAGGTCGCAGCAAAAAGTGTTACATTTTAAACAAAGAAACTAAATGTATATTTGCCATACTATCTCATCAAAAAAATTTTGACAAAAATACTTGTTGGGACTTTAGAGTTACTTTGCCACTAAGATGCTATCAGCCGCTCATGTTTGACAAAGGTTTGAATGAAGTGGCCGAGGACAAGTCCATAAAAACAGATGAAATAACATATTTTAGTCGAAAAAATTGCTCAAATATTATTAGTTAAGCATGGGCTGCTGATGACTAGCGTAGCTGAGTGCTGTTAATCAGAAAAACAGGCTACCTGAACAATAATGTTTGTCTTTGTCCTTTAAAATATGAAAATATAGTACGAACATCTTCTTCAAACCCCATGTCTATCATTCTATCAGCTTCATCGAGACACAGGTATCTGGTAAAATAAACAAGTAAAAATATTTTACAACAACATCCAACCGATAACGCTTTTTTCGTACCTCAATTTCACATGTCTACACTCGCTTAGCTCGTTTGAGTAAACAAGAAAAATCGGACACAATAAAATTTAGCCACCTTGTGCTGCAGTTTATCAAACTTTGGTTATCCATGTCTCACTATCATTCACAATAAATGAAACAATGTCAGCAACTTCACCTGCAAACACACAAATTGAACATTTTTTTGTCCAGCATGTCCATCAAACGACCTGGTGTTGCTACCATGATATGACAACCCTTTCTAATGCTGTCTAGAGTATCTTTGACAGGTAATCCTCCAATACACAATGAAGTATTTAGATGAGGATGACCATCTGCTTCGAGATGTCTACAGAAGAAATCAATCACCTGAAAAAAAGTAAAGTGTTAGAGCATTCAGAAATCACATTTGCACTTAAGAATCCAAAAACTTCCTCAAATGAATCAAATATCTGAGTCCTGACCCCTTAATAAACAATCAGTTATTTTAAATTCAGAATTATCGTAAAACTTTGTCTTTTCAATCAATTTGACATCCCCAGCTTTGTCCAAAATTAAATTCGTGCCAAGCACAGCATCAGATATTGAATTTTTAGACATCATACCTGTTGTGTTTGTCTTGCTAACTCACGTGAGGGACAAACTATTAATCCATATGGGCCTTCGTTTGCTTGGAAGGGAAGTTTTTTCTCTTGTTCAAGACAAAACATGATGATTGGTAAAGAAAACACCATCGTTTTACCACTTCCAGTAAAGGCAATTCCTATCATATCTCTCCCAGATAAAACGACAGGTATTCCCTGAAAATAAAAAAAAGTTTTCAGAAAGTGCAAGCCCTATCAGAAATTTTATTTTGTCAAGCATAGGTCACAGATGGATCGCATCACTTCGACGCGATCCATCAGTGACCCATGCTTGGCAATCCATGCTTAGACAATGTCCTTCTGACTGGGAGGTGGAAGTCATTTTGAGAACATCGTGATATAGCAACATCAGTTGTTGAACAAACTATTCACAAGCCCTACGCAGTTGACTAACAAATGACAAAAACATTCAATTGGTACCAAATATTACCTCACAAACCTCAAATATTATCAAATAAATTTGCTCATAGTTTATTTTAGTTAAGTAGCTCGAATTACTTCAGTGGTCTCTGGAATTACTCAATTACTGAGTAGAAAAATACTAGCATACGACGTCCTGCTAATACATCATCATATTTTTTGCATATCCATCCAATGAATATATTTTACCTGGGTTTGGATTGGAGTTGGCTGTTTGATTCCTTTCTTCTTGAGAGCATGTAAGATAGGTTTAGGAAATTTCATATCACGGAATGAAGGGATGGGTGGTGAGACATCGTCACCTTCAACATCTATTCGTAATTCGATTCGAATTTTATCATTTGCTGCGTCTGTTCTATCTCTGATGAACCTAAAGAATAAGAATATTTATTGTCTCAGCATTTGTATATGGTTAAGAGCACGAGAAAGACATAACCCGGGGACCAGTCAACTCAATCGCTAAAAGCGTTAAAAATTCACTTCGAAACGAGGGAAAAGTTTAGGCCAAAACCTTCATCCCTGATTCGAAACCGGTGTCTGTAGGAGAGGTTGTGGTTCGCCACATGATTTGCCGTATTCTCAACGTTCCTTTTATGCGGGATTAAATGAAATCATATCAATGCATATTTACAAATTCTAGGTTCAGCATATTCCTGGTAACATTATCATAATTGGCCATATAACTTCAAAAAATAAAACAAGTACTTTGGCGTTCTAAACTGTTTAAAATTCCTTTTTAATTATTGGAATTCCAAATCTGTTGTAAAAGACAAATTCTCTCGAGGTTTTTTTCCCTTTTTTTTCCTTTTTTTTCAAAATTAAACAAACTCATCGATAAGGTACCCTTTTACAGGTTTAATTTGGTGGAAAAGATGATAAATTCTTAAGAGATTAATGTTACCAATAAATACAGAGAATTTTTCCAATAATAATTTATAATCCGATGATCCACAACTGTTTGAACGAACTAAAGAGTTCGAAACTCACTTGAAATTCAAAGTCCTTATTTGGACGACATTTCTATTCGTGTGCAGAAAGCATACATTTACAAAATGCAAGTATTTTTCAATCAGTATTTTTTCAAGAATTAGCAAAAATTTAATGCTTCATACTTGGGTGGCCTCCAACTAGTTTTCAATGCATTCGCATATGTTATTCCTTCAGCCAATTCTTTTACTGATAAAAGTGCCCGACCTTCTGTAACAGATTCCAAGATTTTTTGTTCTTCTTTTATCTAAAATGATTGTTGATGCAAAATAGATAGATAGATGCAAAAACGGGAGATGCAAGTGTATTAACTTAAAAGAGGATTAATAAAAAAGGATTCACTATTTTCAAATCAATGAGGTCAATCAAAATTGAACAAAAAATTAATTTCAGAAAGTTTATTGGCAATATCATTTTGCTAAATTGTCAGTGTTTCCACTTGAACCAGGCCCAATGGCAGAATCAACTAAATGAAAAAGTTATAGTTTCAAAAAAACACGAGCTCCACTATTTGCCAATATCAAGCTCTGATCCCAGCATTCATACTAGTTTATCACCCGCTACAGAGATATTATATTTATAGCAACTGAATACTGAAATGCTCTAAATGCACTGGCGCAGCTGGAGAAGGACCCCCTTAGGAAAGTAAAAAATGCTCAGATGTGAAATGTTCAATGAAATTTGTGCGAGTTATCGTAGGTACTTTTATTTTCAATTTTGGGTCTGTTTATCCGATAAGGAACACAGAAAAGTTACAGTATCATATTTCATCTTTTCCTCTGTCACAAATTTATACAGACGTCGCAGTGGCTTTTCTGTTTGACACTTCAAACGTTCGCCGTAGACTGTTTTAATGTCTGCGTAATCTGAAGGCAAAAACAGCAACGCGAGATTGAAATTTATATACTTCAGATGCATCGCGTGCGAATTTTCTTTTCCATAATGGTTAATCTAATAAGATTAGCTTTTATTACTTTGTCGTAAATAAAACAACGCTACACAAATTTCAAGAGATAATCAGTTAGACAATCGTGATCATTATCCTTAAAAAACTAGATATAGTCGCAATCAACTGCTAAAGCAAAATTTTAGAAAAACCTCGATTCAACTCAAATCGTGCCATAAATAAAACAATGTCCGGCAAATATGAGAAAGAAGTATTGCGCATTTGTAACTGGAGTGTTATTTGATAATATGGTTTTATTTTTCTATCGCAATCGCCCGGTTAACTAAAAATTTAATCATAGTACAGTTATTGGTTATAATTTAGGTAATACGTAAGTAAATATCACATGTTGTGTGTTAGTTGTAATGGATAATCTTTCTTCGCCGCTTCAATTCAAAGGGTCATAATCACATCAGGAAGTCAATTTTCAAAGAAAAATGAGTGTTATTAGCATCTTTCGAAAAAAATCTTGGCAAGCCACCTTCAAAAATTTCTGTCTACATGGAAAAGCAAAGTGCAGAGTGAAGACTGTGGAATGTTTAGAAAGAGTCATCTTACTTGGATATCTTTGGCCGTTTCTCGAACTTCCTCAGCTTTTTTCTTCAATGTACTATGCTGATCAAGTAAACTTATATTAGATTGTGGACCTGGTAAATCTTGTGGAGCAATTGGACCTTCTACTTCTCTTTCCGTTGAATGATCTGGAGTGTTGCTGCCACTGCCTCCTAAAACAAGATGACTACATTAAAATACCAGGAGTAAGAGAATGAGGTAAAGATCGTTCCCTCAACCAATGCCCACCATTCAACCCAGTGTGCAATAATTAAATGGGGTATGCTCTGACACTAATCCTAGGTCTTTTCCTCAAACGAGTGAGTGCAAAATAAAATATATCTTACCTATTTTCAACTATCTTAACTATTAACTCAAGGTGTTCTGATTTGATCAATTGTTAAATAAAACTTTAATGAAACAAAATAAAAAAAATTACCATATCTTTTCAGATATAATTAATAATAATGTTGAAACATTATTCTATTTATTTAGTTGATACTATATTTACTAATACACTATTTAGAATGATAATGACAACTCTATCCTAAATAAAACCTTCATCATTGCTTCCATCTTTTCTTCCTGGTGATCCATAACCTCGATTCGATAATAATTGCTGTACACGGGATAATTTCTCTTTTCTTCTGTGTTTTAATGGAACATAGGGTACGTAGTCATCTTCATCACTTTGATCCGATTCTTCCTTTGAGATATCCTTTCTATAGTAACTCTTTTTCACTGCCGGCTCCATTAATTGCAGTCGATATACATTTATTAATATTGTGCTAGGGTTTATTCTAAAAAGAAACAATGGTACAGTGGTAATGAGGAACAAAAAATTTTTCATGGGATGTCCTAGATGAAACTAGCTAGCAAGAACGGATGTCATGAACAGCACATTGAGGAAATGCAATGTAAGTAAAAGAAAAATGTCAAAATAGGATAAATGTTTCTAATAAATAAAGCTGTAGAAACTAGTGTAATGTACTATATTACATATCGAAATGCATGATAGAAAATTGTTTATACTTAATATAATATTTAAATTTATGTAAATATACTAATACAAAAATACATAAAAAAAATCAAACAAGGGCAAGAGATGAGCCCAGAATAATACAATTGCATTTTAAAAATGGCATATGCTACGCAACACACGTTATCAGAGGTTCAGTTCTGCTTGGGATGTTTTCCTATTCGAGTGCATTTATTGGTACTATGGCCATGTGCACACGAAACGAATTCAGCCAAAAATGAACACAAAAAAATAAGCTACTTCGGTAGACCCAAAGTTATTTGTAATTGTCGTCCTTTTTCAGTATATTAAACTACTGAACAAAAATACAAAACAAATTGATTTGCTGTAGGGTACTAGGCTTTGAAAACGTCATTTCAGTCCATTTTCAGTCAGACCCGAAAGGCAGCGAGATCCTTCAGGGACAAATGACGATATGAGAGTAATTGAAAAAGTGAGTTCGTGTATACGTGGAACAAATCGAACAGATTTTTGCTCGGTTTAGTGTATTCGTATCTAAATGGATTCGTGTGCAAATGGCCTATATCATATAGTAGATATATGCCCATTGAAAGTGACCATTGGTTGGTTTACTTTAGGTGCTGCTACAAACTAGAAACTTGGATCAATTCTGATATTAACCCAATTCGGAGGATTCCAATCTCTTTTATGGGTTCAGTAGAAAAATAACAGTGAATCTGGCAATAGATTTGACTTTTGAAAAACGTAAGTTATACTATTACTGACAAATTATTTTGTGATGATTAGCATTTAATACAAATCTATAAATGACATGCTGTAATTTTAATATACATTTCATTCATTTTGATTGTTCAGATTAACAAAATTGCTGATAGTTACCCATATTACATAGAAAATTGATTTGAATTGATTTTGAAAAAATTGATTTAAGGAGTCAAAAATTTGAAATTATTTATAGTCTATATAGACTACCAGTATACCTAACTATTTGAAAAACTATATCTCTGTCTTTAACCATCAAAAATGAAAATGAGTGTTTCCACATTCCATTTCAAATCTGAAAAACAAGAGCAGAAGTACATAAAATTTTCATGAAGTCAAGTTCTTTAAATTAGATAAATGTGACAAGGCTCGTTGAAGAGAACTATGCCCATCCACAATTTGTTTTCTGCTCAATTCCTCGAAAGCACCATCCCCATCTTGTCTAGTGTCATGCGATGAAATGCTCTGTAGCGTGAACAACATATTTTTTAATGTTTCAACAGAACCCGATGGCTTCACACTTAAGTTTGTTTCAATATCGTCAGTTAGACAATCTTTAATAAATTCTTTTATATCCGATGACTTTTCTTCAAAATTAAAAGGAACAGAAATATGACTAGCTGAATCCAAACTTTTTGCAACTGGTGTTTTGGTAACAGTTTTCTCCCAAGATCTTTCACAATCAAGTAGGATTTCTGTGCTTGTATCTGAAATTGTATCTTGGGATATATCGTCTATTTGGTGAAACTTTGAACGAAATGGTGTTCTACCTGCATCAATTGTGATCGCTTTTCCTGGAACAGGACTTTTATTTACTAAGAGATTCGTTGGTGTGGGAGAATAATCACCTCGGTCTTGATGAAAACTTTGAATATCTGTTAGTTTATTGGTGGACTGTGGTTGACATCTCAGTTCCCTAGATAGCGAACCATATTTAATACGATGCGGAGTGTATGAAGTGCCGTTCAAGCTGAATAGGTTACTTACAGATTCACCTGAAATGCTTGTATTTTGAATTTCGTCATGATCTTTTGACGAAGCACAGGACCGATAACCATAACTACAATTAGATACAATATGAGAAAAATGCAATGAACTGGCATTTTCAGTTGAAATTGTTTTAGATTTATCAATTGTTTTTTGATCAATCTTTCCGGTGCGAAACTGTGGTATTTTCAATCGCCTCATAGCAGGTATGTGTGTGTTCATATCTACATCCCTCAATGTAGGGAGTGGATTAGATGCAAGGAGATCATCAGTCGTAAGGCTTTCTAGGTCTTCACTTTTATTCGATACAACTGTGTGACTATCACCCAGAAGTTTTTTTGCAAGCTTAATTTCTTTATTTATTTCATTTTCTTTTTCATCTGTTGAACAGCATTTGGAAAGCTTATGCTCATTTGTCAGTGCTTTTGCAAGATCCCAAACTTGGTTTTTATCATAATCTCTTATGTATTTGTTCAAAAGTTTAGATGATGAGTAAAAAGCCTCATTTCCATATGAACCCACATATTCAGATTTGTCAAGCTTGAATGATTGAACGGTGTTTTCTTTTTTTATTTGTTTTGGAATTGGATCTTTCGAAATGAGGGTTGTAACTGTTGATGCAACTTCCATTGCTGGATATAAGATCCGAATGATTGATACGTTCTCGTCAATCAGCTGGTGCCAGCTATTAACTCAATCAACACTAAACATAATATAACATATCCTGTATCTGTCAGACCACAATAAGAAGTATTTAATCACAATATGTCTTGTATGGGTCGCTACTCATTACTAGTTCTGAGTTGAAATATGCTTTGTTAAGTATCGATTACTGATATACTGTATAGGAGTGGCCAAAATTGAATCTGCAAGAAATGATGAGATTGATTGTGCACTGAGGAAAAGGAACGACTGATTACCGTATTCTATAAATCAGGCTGTGACAGAAGAAAGTCAACAACCAGTACTTTACTATACTGAAACAAAAAAACAAAATACCGGTAAATACTAAAATGGAATTCAGTAACTGTACAGTGTATTGGGCTTTAGAATAGTTTTAATGTATTTCTTGCGTGTTGTAAGAGGCGATTAAAAGGAGGCAATATGAGTGGTAACTCACAGACTTTATCATAGCCCAGGGTAGATCCCAGCACTGACTTTATCAAGGTGGTTTACAGTTTAGTTCTGTATAGAATGTTCTCTACATAGACTTCTGCCCTTGGTTGACTCTATTTAAAAGTATTGCTTTCAGCCTTGTTGGACATGGAGCAAACTTCTAACAGTCTAAATAAAATCTGTAATCAGCTTTCGCAAGACCTGTAGGCTGGGCCAAAGTGAATATAGTTTTTTTTTTTCAAATAAAACCCAATGCCAAACGGATTTTTTTTTATTTGTTTTGTTCGAGCCAATTATAATTTTCCAAACACAGATCACATGAGATTGGTAACGCCAACATTTTTGTTTTTGCCAAGTAGAAATATTCCGAATAATATAGGATAATAAGAACAACAATAAGGGCATAGACAAAAACAAAAATTAAACGAAAAATACAATGCAAAAAATCATTTTACCGTACCCATATGTTTATACAGACCAATATTGATGATGAGTTTGATGTTCATGAATGTTGTATATTCCGGAAGATTTTAATGTTATCATAATGATTATATATTTTGTTTTTAATTAAGTACCGGTAGTTGTAGCATGAGAAAAGAAATTTTCACAAATGAGACAGATCAAATACCCCTACAAGATGGCGGTGAAAAACATAAATTTTCCACCCCATCAAACCTGCAGTGCGAATATAGCACTGCAGTGAATATAGTCTTATTATATCCACTTTCAGCTTTGGACTGCGCAACACTAAACTGCGGGAAACCGGAATGACGAGAACAACGGGGAAAATACTGAAAAGCGGGAATCACGGGAACAACGGTAAATGTTGAATACTGGAAAGCGGGAAAACATGCGAAAAACGGAAAACACGCTAATAATTGGGATGACGGGCATTATACAAAAATGCACACGAGAACACGGATAAATGCATTATAATACGGAATTACAGGATAAAATTAAAAAATTTCAAAAAATTATTTTTCTATATTTTTGAGATTTTATTTCCAAAACGCAAATAGAATTTCTTATGAAAGAAAAAATAATGTTCAGAACGATGGGCCACCATATAGGTATCCCACAAAACAGCCAATTCAACTTCGTCGCATTAATGCCAAGTAAATTCTGAAAACAGAAAAAAAAGTACTTCCAATTTTTCCAACTTTTCCTCTAATCATATTGCAAACATTGAACAATTATCGCAAAAACATGGGCTCATTGTTTCCAAACATATTTTTTCCATTCGAAAAGAAAGTCAATTTATGGACTCTTTACTTAAACACACTTGTGCTACCAACTATGAATTTAAATACCAATATTGAATAATGGAGTTGGATTCATGACGTCACATGTGAAAACAATTGCAGTTTATATTCATTTTAAAGTGCTTATCACGGCAAAGCAATTTTAATCAATGTTAAACCAGTAGGTACGAGCTTTAGAATAGTCCTAATTCATTTTCAGTGTGTCGTAAGAGGCAACTAAAAGGAAACTAAAAGGAAAATTGATAGATGGTTTTACCAACGCCCAGGGCAGATACCACTCACTGCACGTTGTCATGGCGGTTCAGATCGTTTGGGTTGTTTTTTTGTTTTGAGTGCAGTTGCTGGTATTAAATTGTTTAGTTGCTTTTTGGTATCTAGCGGCCATTAGTTGGATCTCTTCAGGTACTGGTGTTATGATTTTTCACTATTGGGGGTAGACTCAGAAGTGAAATTTGTATAAAAAATATAATTTCAGGTAATCAAATTGGCTTTGTGGGTAAATTAATTGATCGATGCGCGTTCAATGCTCGTAAAAACCATTGTCGTTTAGGATAGGAATTCACTTTTATCCTACTGGGGAGGAAAGCCGAAAATACGGCTCAACAATATGGCGAACCACGACCTCTCGTGCAGAAACAAGTTTCGAATCGGGGGTAAAGATTTTGGATTAAACATTCTTCCATTTTTTATCTGCATTGACATGGTTGGTGAAGGAAGCCGTAAGCAGTGTTTGCGTGAACCACCGTGCACCGGCCAGGCGTCCAGCAGACCTCACGCCTATAATCATCCCTCACGGGATTCGAACCAGGACATTTGAGATGCGTAGCTCGAAGATGTTCCCAACGCTTTACCGATAAGGTTAACCCGTTTAGTTCACTTTGATGCAATTGTAAAATGCAGTTCCGGGATTTTAATCGTGAACTTTTAATGAATGTTGACATGGAAGTGTAATAGTTGCATCCAACTATCGTGCTTAAGATCTTGCTTCTACTTCTTCTGCTTTTTCTTTAAAATAAACTATTTCCAATTTTTATAATATACATTTTTGCTATATTTATCTATTTCATTTAGTTTTGGATTTATTTTTTCGTTCCTTTGAGGGATTATGTCAATATGCATCAAGAACTGACGATTAAAATCCCGGAACGGCATTTTATAATTGCATCAAAGTAAACGAAATGGGTTGACCATATCGGTAATGCGTTGGGAACGCCCTTCGATTCAAGCAGATATTAGTCACGATATTTTATTATAGTGGTTAGGTAATATTTAAAAAGCTTTCCGCTCATAATGCAATTGCTGACAGTACATCTTTTTATAGCATTAGTATGTTTCACGTAATTGACGCATTTTAGTGCATTTATTCCTCCTCCCGTTCGCATTTTCTTATATTTCCCGTCATTCCCACATTTCGTGAATTCATCTCCGTTCCCGTTCGCATTTTTGTATTCCCGCCATCCCCACATTTCGAATTATATTCCGCATTTTACGTGTTCTACTCAAACTCTACTCTGATCTACTCAAACACAATACAATAGCGTATATAGAATCTTGAAAAGTGGAAGTTTTTAATCATTTAAATATTCATAAGTTTTCACGAGTAATGAGTAACATTGTTAATGGAATTTTGGTTGCCGATTGCAAGAAGTATGATTTTTACCTTGCTGGGCTGTTTAAAAAGTATTATTTGATTCAACTTAATTTCATGTTTTTTTGTAACCTGTATGAGGAATAGCGGCTACGTATATCTGAGACCTGTGATTTTTGTGAAATTGCATGTTTATTGATTTTAAGCAAAATAGTACATGCTCGTTTATGACGCAAGCTTTGTGGCGTCAGTAGGTACAGCTTTACCAACTAATATGGAGGCTCAAAAGTCTTAGTCCGAGGAGATTGGAAGCCGGGGTAAAAAACTCGAGACCAGTGGGTCCCGGAGAGGGGTCCACGAAGCAGCTTCAAAGGGTGCGCAAAAGAAATGTTACATGAGGTGTAAAATAGGATTTGTGTTTGATGAAATCTCCGTTATCTCACAAAAAAGCCTTCAAAATAAAGAATTTTAAAAATGTCTTAGACAGACAACGATTACCTAGTTTACCTGTTCTCAATTACGTTACTACCTAGTTTTAAAAGTGAAACTAGGTTATCTAGTAATACTTTACCTAGTTTTCGTGATAAATTTTGTTTACCTTACCTGGTTAAAGGAAAAACTAGGTCGCCATCACTGGAGCAGTCTCCGCAAGGTTTTGGAATTTCATAAAATATATCTTTGAAATAAGCAAAATAAGTATTTACCCCCAAAATGGCGTGGGGATGGTTTTTTATTTTTCATAATAAAAGAGGGAAGTATTCGTACGCCTTCGGCAAACAATGCTCGATTCTATTGTTTCCTTTTCTATACCTGCAGATTCGAAACCTTATGCCGCAACGAATTTCAGGTGTAAGATGCGGATGTTGGGCAAATATGCGTTTATCGCATCGAAAACCTCCTTTCGCGCCTATGGCTATGCAGCGTTATAGTCACAAGATGTTTTTGATTTTCATTCATACAGATTTCATTTTTATTTTACAAAAGGGCCGCTTTTGCAAATCCTCCTTATAAATAATTTTGTTCGATAGTTAAGTAACCTAACATACCACAAATGACTACAAAGATGCTAGAAGAACTACTGTAGTGCCCTTTGACAAGTTGAATATGAAAAAGCAAATGGTGTGTAGAGAAAAGGATTTCTCCCATATTTACACTACATTTCCGCAAAAAATTAATTGGCTTCAGAACGACCTTCCAGAGACGTAGTATGAAGTTCATATTATTGCGGCTGGAATGGAAAATTTCTTTTTACTCCAGATTATAATATGAAAAGTAAAAGGATACGAGAATATCGCAAGAACTGGATTATGTCGAACCATTAAAAACTGTTTACACACTTGTACCCCGCAAAGTTAAATAAAAGAACTAACAAACATATCAGTGTTAGCAGGGTTTGCGCAGGGCTGGGTACTGAAACGGCTGGTTCGCCCAGGTCCGTCTTCCTAGTGGACTGGTTCAAGCAGGGTTGGCTACACAGGGGGCTGCGCCAGTAAATAGCCATGACTCCCCATTCCTAATCAGACAACAGAGCCACAAACAACCTCTTCGAGGTCCAGTCCAGACTGACGTTTACTAAACAATCAACAACGAGCACATGGTACGATGGACACGTCACAATTAACCGTGTCATAAACAACACAACAAACGTTGCCGGAATCAAAAACACAAAACACTGGAGCATTCCTTCTTTCCCCCTTCAGAAATCATTGGTGTTGGTTCGTGATATTAGAACAAAAAACAACTAAGGAAGAGTTGCATAATAACATATGAATCTGAAAAATCAATATACTGCCATGTCAAGACAAATAGCGAAATTGAGCTGGCTGGGTGACATTTGAGATGGGTTACTCAAGGATAGTCTATCGATATGAGCTATTCCTCAAGATAGGTTGGAAAAATTTCAATTATCTCCTTGATTGAAACAGGAAAAAATTAATCAGATGTTGCAAAAAACTGGGACAAAAGTTAATTTGATGTAAAAAAATTGTATTGGGAGGAGTAATAAAAAATGATCATCAAAAACAGTAAGATTGAATGCTATCAGGATGATAAAAATGAAACTACAACGATCTGTAAACAGTATAAGAACTAGAATACAGTTTTTCATGCGAATTATAGTGTCAAATTTGTGTGAACTCGACTAGTCTGATTATTTCCAATTAAAAGAAAGCAAGTAGCTTCTATCACAAAAATAATGAATTGCTTCAAGCATATGGGATGGGATAGACAAAAGTTGCGACAGCAAAAATTGAACAGGAATAAAATAAGGGTGCAGACAGTCGACAACGCACGAAGAAAGCACATATGGTGACATCAAATTGCTCAAAACTGTGTCAGATCACTAATGATATATTGCTTATGAAAATCCAAAAAGTTCAAGTGGCAAGCAAAATTAAGGCAGATGCAAGGGAATACGACAGGTGGTACTATACTTATGTCTACTACAAGAGATGCCATGGGATGCGTTAGTTGGTCAAAAAATATGTATGATAAGATATATACACCTACTGTAAATGAGAAACATTCGGTACGAGTACATCCGGAAATCTATTAACAAAATAATAGTAATATCATTCTGAAATTGACCTAATTAAAAGAAGTGCCAAAACTTACGTACAATTTGGAATGACAAAACAGTTGCGACAAATCTGATTCAATGTTAAAATGAGTGATACATAAAATTCATTTCTAAAACACTAAGCGTTAGTATCCTTCAAGGTCTTAACCATCATTCAGCTAAATAAATTTATGAGTCTGGAAGAAGGGTTCGTTGCTAAAAAGGTATTGGGTGTTATGGCAATTTAGATTGGATATATTTATATACGACAACTGGTAGCTATTGATTGAAATTCCCCCATGCAGCATGTAATATAAAAAATCTCTTCCCCACAAACACTGATTAGCTCAGAGTTATATTTACGATATTATTCGGCGATACCATCATAGAGGGCCAGAAAAGTCCATGATTTGCTCTGTGGGTTACAACCTGACTGTATGTTGCACAGGAAATCGAGATCCCGAGGAAAAAGGTTCATTAAAAAACTTCCAGTAAAAGTCTACGTCGCTGTTGATCAGTACAACAGCCACGTCATCCCACAAAAAACGTGAATTTGGCTACAGGAAATTGAAAAGGCCGTTGATTCCGTCGCTCAACGGGTTAAAAATTCAACTTTATCTATGCCAACGGAATTACGAAATTATACAGGAATATTTAACCGGTGCACAACACACTACAAATGAAGAACAGATGACAAACATATACTTGGCAAGGTTAAGCTAATGCGATTTGTTCGCATTCCAATAGAGTCCATTCCTAGGCTGCTTGGCCGTCTTGGCACTCAAAAATCGCTGATTTAACATGATGTCATCCAACGCATCATCAGTTTGGTCTTCCCTTTGGAACTGTTGTATAGAGCCATGTAGTAAATTCTTTCGCCAGGTTTCCGAAGTGGTGAATGTTTCACTTTTTTTGTGAGGCCATTGTTTGGGTGCTTTGTAGGCTGCCATCCTGGCCCTCAAATTACTTTGTCTAAACCTGAAATATTTACTTGAAGAGCTCCAGTTTAACACAGTATGACGTAAAGTTCGTCTTTCGCTGCCACCACGCCAGTAAATAGCCAAGACTCCCCATTCCTAATCAGACAACAGAGCCGCAAACAACCTCTTCGAGGTCCAGTCCAGACTGACGTTTACTAAACAATCAACAACGAGCACATGGTGCGATGGACACGTCACAATTAACCGTGTCATAAACAACACAACAAACGTTGCCAGAATCAACAACACAAAACACTGGCGCTGGTTTGCACTTTTCAGTCGAGTGACTCTCACTGGGTTGGCTACTCAGGGGGCTGTTTTGCTCTATTTAGTCGAGTGACTCCCACAGGGTTGGCTGTTCAGACTGTTAATAGCTACAGGACTGTCTTTTGACCTTCCACGAAAAGGAAATACTTTCCGATTCCTTATGTCGTATATAGGTTTTAGCCCACTAAAGTTAAATACAGAGGGGGTAGTGAAACATTGAGGATTTTTTCTAATGAACGGAGAGTATTGTCATCAGCTATGCTATGCCAAATAACGCTAGTATCTTTTGATTGGCATAAAAAAAAAATTCATTAAAGCTAGAAATTCAGTATCCCTAGTACTATGTGCTAGTTCAGTACCTATTGCTTGTGATCACAAAATAAAATTCCTGATTGTCAATGGGCTAATGTCGTGCTAAAACTGAATATAGAGAGGAAGTTCAACGATCTCAACATACACAAAAATATATTTATTATATTGAAAACAGATGTCTACGATCTTTTCATGTCTACGACGTTCCTTTTTGTCAAGAAATGATAATCATGATTTTTTCAGTAAACCCCACCCCGTTAAATGTTCTTCAGTTGCGCGAGAATTTTTATTGTGAAATGTGGTTAAATTTCAAACGCTGCTCTCACTCCCACCCGTTTCCCCTTCCCTTTCGGTTCCTGTGCCTAATCCAGTGAAGAAGCGAATTGTCTATCATGATTCTGTATTGAAACGCTCAAAAATTGCATCAAAATATTTTATCGATGTTTCATATAAATCACTATTGTTTTTTTTTTATCAAAATGGCGACTTTCTGAAGTTAAAGAATTAATTTGAAAATTGTACCAAAATTCCGAATTTGTCGCATATGATAAAAGAAAAATCGGTAAGTTTTTCAGCGCAATTCAGAATTTATTGAGGAAATTTAAAGACCAAGTTATGCGTCGTGGTGAAAGTAGAAATTCATTGAGAGAGGGAGAGAGCTTATTATTTCCGTCCACCAGAAAACATACATAAGCATTTGCATAAGAAACAATATGAACAAGAGTTTTCATCATACACTGGATGGTGATTGGACATCCAGTTACAAGTTCATAACATTATGTAGGATATACAATTCATTTTACACTCTCAATTTGAAAAGGGAGAAAATAAATAAAAAAAAGTATTAAAAAATGCGTGGCTTGTTTGAACCTATGAAGATGAGACTTCTACGGAAAATATAATTTTTAAACGAAATTTGATTCCAATTACACTATCTCATTCCATATAGGATGCTGCAGCATTTTACAAACATGTTTCAAATCTAGGTGGCAAAATTTGTTATATAAAAATGATTGAATGATCAACACCATAAAATAAAACTAAATTAGATAATGACTAAAGAGGGAACATAGTGATATGGCCATATGAATTGTCAGATCACTATTTTTGTGATACAACTGCTAGTCTCATTAGAACATCATGCATCGTGGATTTCATTCACTCCGCAACAAGATCATGACATATATCAGCCTCACCTTGTTAAATCTGACACAAACCACGTTACCGCAGAAAAATGAACAAAACACAGTTAATTGATTTTCAGTAATATGAATTAAAGAGAACGTTGATATATTGAATTTTTAATTCTACCCCTGCAGTTCACTCTCGAACAAAATAAATACATTCCATCAAAATCGCGATGACTGGCAAACCAAGATCCCAGGACCGAGTTTTCAGACCAAAGTGCATATTCGAGCATAAATTAAAATTTTTGAAATAATAACTTTTATAAGCACGTTGATTGATGCAACGTCTTTTGTTTATTTGAAAATGGCAAAAAAAGACTTTTGAGACACCCGAAGAAAGTGAAAATCTGGCACTGAGGCCTCAAATGCAGCATTTTATCAATATGATTTAAAGGTAAAAGAATGACACATGAACAATTCAGTATCAACATCATAAAATAGAACTACACTAAAAAATAGTTAAATAAAAAAGGTACATAGGTACATAGTTCAGACTGGCAAAATGCTAGCCACTCTAATGTTTAGACACATGAAGAAAATGGGTTCGATCAGAAGAAAATTTAGCAGATGGGCAATATTTAATAATATATCTATGGCTAGACTGTTTATTAAATACTTTCAAAATTAACGCTGTTATGAACAGCTCCGACGATGGCCTTGAGGGTTTTTGGTCACCCGATGAAAGTAAAATGACATCTCGAACACCGAAGCCTAAATTTTCAATAGGTTGTTGATGGGTCTAAGTCTCTGTTCATTCGAAGATTATGAAAAGATTCAGAATTCATTGAATTTAACCTATATTTTTATCTTCATTTAGAACAAAAAAATCAGTTACCGACATATTTCTTTAATAAAATTTCAGCAGTCTCTCATTCTGTTCAAAAGAGCTTAATTATGTCCCTCCAGGTTCCTTCCAAAACCCTCATGTTATATCTCCATAGTTAATTCTATGTCAACAATCCCCCAATGAGTAATATCGGTTGGCAATGAAAAATATGTCTATTCCAGACCACCACTCTGCGTGATCAAACTAGAGCTTATTGCTCTGACCAAACAGAGTTCTGGTGGTGTGAGAGCTATTTATTTTCGAATCGAATCTTTCAAAATCTGTTTTTTTTTTTTTTTATAGACAAATTTTGACAAATAGGCACGTTTTGCAATATATTGGCGAAAGTTGATGATATCTATGTAAAATTTCATCATATCTAATGAATATTAAGCTCAAAACAGTTGTCAAATAGAAACGAAGCACAGAAATATGTATTCGAATCTGAAATGAACTTCGATTCGATTAGATTATTACATTCGAAAACGACATCCTATTTTGAGGCATTTTGAGAAACCAACCCTGTGCAAGCAAGTTGTCTCAGTAGCCAGCCCTGTGCAGCCAGCCGCCAAGACAGCCAGCGTATACGCCCGAATAGCTCAATCGGTAAAGTGTTGGGAATACGCTTGGAGCTACGCGTCTCCGATCGTCATGACGCAGGTTCGAATCCCGTCAGCGGTGATGAATATATGCGAGAGGTCTGTTGGACGCCTCGTCGATGCACGGTGGTTCACGTAAGCGCAGCTTACGGCCTCCCGCACCAGCCAGTTCCATGCACAGGAAAAATGAGAAATACGATAAAATCCAAAAACCTCCAACCCGATTCGGAACTGGTATCTTCACGAGAGGTCGTGGTTCGGCATATCGTTAAGCTGTATTCTCGGCTTTCCTCTCCCGCTGGACAAAAATGATATCCTATCCTATTCTAATATTTGGCTACCAACCGCTACTCCGCAGGAAACCAATCGAGTGGACTAGTTCAAAATTTTGTCGGAGGAACACAAAGATAGAAAGAAAACTCATTTGAACAAAGTCCATTATAGTATCTGTAAAATAAACAAAGTGAGACAACATTGCGACGATGTGACAAGCTTTGACGACCGGAAAAAAAGTTTAGGGCAATCATATATATCACACGCCGTTGAACATGGTCGAGCATGCTGAGAATAGGGGCACCACCACTAACCCAAATGTTACAGCAATACTCCATGCAAGGTCGAATCAGTGATTTGGACAAATAAATAATGATTTCGGGAGAGTGATCTTCTAGTAGCTTTTTTGCTATTGAGTGGTTGGTTCATTCTGGACAAAAAAAAATAAATAAATAAATAATGAAAAAACGAAATATTCGAAATACTCTGATTGGTCGGCGAGGAGACAAAGCGGCTTTAGGTGTCCAGAAATTTTATTATCAATAGTTGAATCAGAAATCTTACTGATAATTGGTAAGAGGCTAAATGGACGATATTTTTCGGGATCAGTTCGATTGCAACAGCTTTTGAACGTCGGCACAATCGTTGCACATTTTCATGTATTGGGGAAGGTGTATTTTTCAAAATCACAAAAGGACCAGGTGATATATACGAATCGAGTTTGGCAATCATTCTAGAGACATAGAGCGGAATTACTGACATGTTTCCAATATAATGTCAGTGCGATCCAAATTTGATCTGATTCCAAATTTGATTCGATCCGGATTGAAAATATCACACGCCTGATTTTGACTGAACCCCCCCCCCTCTCTCCACCTATTCTAAAGGAGGCAGAGTGTTATAATTTCTTGAATTAGAAGATTGAATCCTATCCGATCCGGGTTGAATATTTTGAAGGCTAGTCCGAACCGACGATCACCTTAATTAAGCTAATCGTGCTGGCAATCCGGTCCATAAAGACACTACTCCGTACTGCAGACTGCAAATAGACTTAAAAATGTTTTACCAAATATAATAGATGAGGGCCAGACTGCCTTTGTTCCTGGTCGCTCTATTCACGAAAATTTACTCTCAATGCGTGATGATATATTTTGGGCAAACAAACAAAATTTACCATTGGTCATATTTTCAATTGATCAAGAAAAGGCATATGATGTAGTTGAAGGGAATTGTTGATTAAAATTATGTTCAAGAAGGGCTTTGGACCAAATTTCATCAAATGGATAGTTACACTTCATAAAAATTCTAGATCTAATATAATAACCAATGGATATATATCCGATAGTTTTCGTATGACAAGAGGAGTAAGGCAGGGATGCCCAATTGCTCCACTATTGTATCTGTTCATGTCCGAACTACTATCTTCAAACATCAAAATAAATACAAAATATAATTGGATTTCAAAAATTGTTCGGGTCAAGAAGAAAAGTTCAAAGGTTATGCAGATGATGTAACTCTGACATTTATAAACTTATTATCAGTCGACGAAAGTCTAACGGATTCTAAGCAATTTTGAACGAGGCACAGGTCTTAAAGTAAATAAAAGTAAAAGTACCATATTCTTATGCGGGAGTGCAAAATACTGGAATTTGGGGGGAAATTATAAGGATATCACAGTGAGGAACGATGAGATTAAGCATTTAGGAGCTTATTTAGGTAACAATAATACTTCCAGAGACAAAAACTGGAATACAATAATTAATAACATTGAAAAAGTCACCAACATGTGGAAATGCAGAAATTTGACAATGATAGGGAAAATTCTTATTTCTAAATCCTTAATGTTGTCAAAACTCTGGCATATTATAAATTTCGAATATATCCCAGAACAATTTATCAAAAAACTAGAAACAGTGATATGGAAATTTATTTGGAACGGGAAAGCGCAATTAATAAAACAGGACCATTGTTAGCAGGGATATAAATCAAGGAGGATTAAAAATGATGAATGTAAGAATACAGATCCAGGCAATGCAAGTAAAGTGGATTTTGAAAATATTGAGAGGCGAACGTAGTCCATGGACTATGAGGGCAATTTATTATATCAATCAATATTGTGACAGTCTATCGAAAGGCAATCTTGAAAGTCTATATTTAAATTTTAAATTTGAAAGAAATGAGGCAATACCAATGTTTTATACGAGTACAGTTAATTCTTTCAAAGAAATGCGCTTGCAAAGAAATCACCCAATAACAGTCTCAGAAATTAAAATGGAAATTTTGTTTAATAACCCCCCAATCATTGATGCAGATTCAAATGAGCCTTTAGCAGCCATGCCAAAATGGGTATTTTGCAAAAATAATAACAGTGGGTGACATTGTAGAAAACAGTTTATACGATTTGGCAGAAAAAAAATTTATTTAAATTATTACACTGTAAATATTACCCAAAGGAGAAGGCAAAATTTTATAATCAAATGTTCTGGGGAACTCCAAAAAATTTGGATGAGTGTTCCAGTAAACTGGAAAGAAGTATTGGCTCAAAATCAACAGCAAAATGAATCAAGACATGAAAATTGAAAGATATAAAGAGTCTGAGTATTGGACAACAAAAAATATCTACAAAATTATTCAAAAACATCAAAATTCATCATTTGATATGCATTATGAATATATTCGAAACAAGCTCCACCTGTCTCAACCCATTAATTGGAACAATATTTTCAAATTTGATATTTCAAATAAGTATAAAGAACTAAGTTATAAAAATTGCTCATAATGGACTTCCCACAGGAAGTAAGCTCAAGTACTGGTATGAGGAAGAATCAGGAAAGTGCATCCTTTGCAATACTAGAATTGAAGAGGATTGTTTTCATTTATTTTATGCATGTGATTTTGTTAGGGACTTTTGGAGATGGTGTGGTGCTGAATCGTTAACTCCTGATGAAATAATAGGTAACAACATATCAGAAAAAGCTAAATTAACAATTGTATTATGCGGGAAAGCAACTATTTGGCAATATAGAAATTCAGTCAAGTATGATGAAATAGCGAAAACTCAGATTGATATAAGAGCAATAATGAAATGTAAAATTTTTGGATACGCACAAATGATGGTACTCTTAAATAAACAAGCATTTTTACAGGATGAATATGTTCGTAATTTAATGAGCAAGCCTTTATTCAACTGATAATGACAGCACAACACCATTTTTTTTTCCATTAGTCTAATGAGCACATTTCTGATTTAGATAAATCTGGTATGTTATGTTAATTGCATATGATAATATTATTACTGGCCATTTCAATTACACTGCAGGTTTGGTGGGGTGGAAAAGGTATGTTTTTCACCTCCATCTTGTAGGGGTGTTTGATCTGTCTAATTTGTGAAAATTTCTTTTCTCATGCTACAACTACCGGTACTTAATTAAAAACAAAATATATAATCATTATGATAACATTGAAATCTTCTGGAATATACAACATTCATGAATATCAAACTCATCATCATCATCATATTGGTCTGTATAAACATATGGGTAAAATGGATTATTGGATTGTATTTTTCATTTAATTTTTGTTTTTGTCTATGCACTTATTGTTGTTATTATTATCCTAAATTATTTGGAATATTTCTACTTGGCAAAAACAAAAATGTTGGTGTTACCAATCTCATGTGATTCGTGTTTGGAAAATTATAATTGGCTCGATCAAAACAAATGAAAAAAAAAATCCGTTTGGCATTGGGTTTTATTGGAAAAAAAAAAAAGACTGTGAGAGCCCTCACTCATTACTTCACAGTAATACGGTAAATGAGTGTCGGTATGTATGAAAATCTCACTTAAAATTGATTTACTTGAGAAATGCGAAGATATCGAAGATGTCGTTCTTTAGTGATCATTTTGTCCGTGTGTCTGCCTGGGGCTTGGAGAATGTAAAATACTGGTAATGCAGGTGACGGAAATTATACTGGCACATCAATGAGCAATACTGAGTACCGGTATACTGTACCGGAAACGTTATACCGGTACTGTCATGACAAAGTGAATATAGTTAACATAGGTATAGTTTGTCTTATTACCGGTATATTCACTTTGCTGCCATGAGGTAGCACTGAGCAATGACGCTTGGAATGTTCGCCAGATACACTGTACAGGATAATACTGAATAGCTAGAATTGCCATTTGCTACCGGTATAAAATCTGAAATAACAAAATTCTAGAAAAAAAAACTTATTAAAATCATATTAAAAAAATTAAATTAGTTATAATTGATTGCTCATGTGCACGAGGATTTATTCGAAAGTGCATCATTTTACAATGCGAATAGCCTAGTTAAGTTACCAACAGTCTTCTTAGTTTGTAATTAGTCTAAGCCTAACTTATACTATCTACCAGTATTATTTTACCAATTTTGTATTTTATTTTAAAAATTTTTTGGTCAAGTTCTGAGTTATGACATTACAAGTTAATGGACAAAAATTAAGTGAAAAATAGTTTTCATTGCATATTAGCCTAACACATCAAAAAGCTTTGAGGTCGTGACTAAAAAAAAGATGAAAAATGAGATTTCATGGCGTAAAATCGACTAAATCTGAAATGATCGTACGTTAACAAACTTTGTGTGCAGAAGGCGTGTGTAATTTTTTTAGAATTTCTATGATTCAAAACATTTTTTGCTTGGCTAAAGGTGGCCCTGGCACAATAACTCTCTAAATCGGAAATACGCTAGTACAGAGTCGATTCTCGTTGTATTATTGGAGCGAACTGAGAACATTATCTTTCCATTCTTTTTACTCCAAAATAGTGAGCATCACCAGAAAAGAAATTGACATTTAACTTTATTTAAATTATATAACTGTATTTCGATAAATTTGAAATAACATAGTTATGTTAATTTTTGCTTAATGTGTAGGGATGGAGGGCCAAGATCGAATATCTTTCGATTTCGAAATCGAATAATAGAAATTTTGTGAATCGAATTGAATATTCAAATCAAAATCTTCCTTTTTTATTGAAATTTGCTCTAGGCGATACTGAAGATAGCACCCAAAATGATCCACAAGTCTTATAGTAAACAAAAACTTTTTCCAGGAAATTTCAAATGCATCAATATTTGATAAATATATTTTCTGAAAATATATATATTCGATTCTGGTGGTTTTGAATTGAGTGATTTTTGAATTTGTGAATCGCAAATCAAATCGAAGTTTGAACACCCTGTCAAGGAATTTTCGAATCTGTCATATTTGAGTTACTTCCAAACTGTATTCTAAAAGGAGCAACCCTTGGCATGTCTTTTGTATTTACCATTAAACAGATTATATAAATTGAGCCGTTCATCTACCATGGTGACAGAATCTTGTTTTCCTTCGATGTTTGAGATATTCATCTCACTTTATATGAATGAACAAAAGAGCTTTAAAACCATTGTCTGTTATCTAATATCACTCATCAATACTAAGTTTCTCTATCAACAGAATGTCTAATGACCCTGTCAATGACTTTTCGAATCGGTCATATCTGAGTTACCTCCCAACTGTATTCTAAACGGAAAAACCCTTGTCTTTTGTATTTACCATTAAACAGATTAGGTATATAATTTGAGCCGTTCATCTGTTATCTAATATCACTCATCAATAAAAATTTTCTCTATCAACAGTAATACTGATTGTTTCTAATATAATAATAGAACATGAAGTTTAAATTAGTCCGTGCCTTTTGTATAATCATTTTTTTCATGCTCATTTTTAAAACTGAATCAATGCCTACATCACCGAATATTAAGTCTGACACTAGTCTTGACATGGATGCAGGTGCAGCTACCGCCAGTAGCACTAGTGTGGGTATTGCTGATGGAAAAGATAACGAAGCTACAAATGATGACATTGTTAAAGATGCAAAAGTAGATGACAGTAAAGATGCGAGTAATGAACCTGGTAAACCCACAGATGATAATGATGCCAACAAAAATGAAAAAGGAGATGTCACCGAAGATGTCAATGATGACTCCAGCAAGAATGAGGGTGATGATGCCAGCGAGGATGCTGGTGAAGATGCTACCACAGATGCTAATGATGACACAAGCAAGGAGGAGGGTGATGGTGGCAGCAAGGATGCTGGTGATGAAGGCAGCAAGAATGCCGGTGATGATGGCAGCAAGAATGCTGGTGATGATGGCAGCAGGGATGCGGATGATGATGGCAGCAGGGATGCGGATGATGATGGCAGTAAGGATGCTGGTGATGATGGCAGTAAGGATGCTGGTGATGACATCAGTAAGGGCGCGGTTGATGACGGCAGCAAGGATGCATTTGATGACGGCAGCAAGGATGTGAGTGATGACGCCAGCAAGGATGCAGATGATGACGTCAGCAAGAATGCGAGTGATGACGCCAGCAAGGATGCAGGTGATGATGCAAGCAAGGATGCGGGTGATGACGCCAGCAATGATGTTGTTGATGATGCCAGCAGAGCTGCTGGTGATGCGCCCAGCAAGGATGCGATTTCTGACATTGGCAAAGATGCAGGTGATGACAAGAGCAGAGATGAACATGTAGGTGCCAGCGAAGATGTGGATAATGGCGCCAGCAAGGATTCGGATAATGACGCCACCAAGGATGCGGATGATGCTGTTGATGACGCCATCAAGGATACGGGGGATGATGCCAGCAAAGATACAGGTGATGGCATCAGCAAAGATACAGGTAATGGCACCAGCAAAGATACAGGTGATGGCATCAGCAAAGATACAGGTAATGGCACCAGCAAAGATACAGGTAATGGCACCAGCAAAGATGTAGTTGATGGCGCCAACAAAGATGCGAATCATGACGCCAGCGAGGATGTGAATAATGATGCCGGCATGGATGCGGATGATGATGCCAACAAGGATGCAGATGATGATGCCAACAAGGATGCGGATGATGATGCCAGCGAAGATACAGGTGCTGGCACCAGCAAAGATACAGACGATGGCACCAGCGAAGATGTGGGTGATGGCACCAGCAAAGATGCGAATGATGGCGCCAGCAAAGAGGTGAATGATGACGTCATTAAGGATGCGGATAATGACGCCAACAAGGATGCAGGTGATGACGCCAGCAAGGATGCGGATATTGACGCCAATGAGGATGCTGGTGGTATTGCCAGCAATGATGCGGGTGATGATGCCAGCAATGATGTGGGTGATGACCTCAACAAAGATGTGGGTGATGACGTCAGCAAAGATGCGGGTGATGACCTCAGCAAAGATGCGGGTGATGATACCAGCAAAGATGCAGACGATGATGCCAGCAAAGATGCGGATGATGATGCCAGCAAAGATGCGAGTGATGTCGTCAGCAAAGATGCGGGTGATGACGTCAGCATAGATGCGGGTGATGACGTCAGCAAAGATGCGGGTGATGACGTCAGCAAAGCTGCGAGTGAAGGCACCAACAAGGATGCGAGTGTTGTTGCGGATGATGTCAGCAAGGATGTGGGTGGAGAAAAGGAGGATACTAATTCCAGTATGGATGAGAATGCTGATAGTGTAAATCCTGATAAAGGCAGTGATGTTATTAAAAATGTAGATAGTGCTGCCAGTGAAGATCAAATTGCAGAAGCCAGCAAAGATGAGAATGTTGATGTGACTGGATATACTAATGATGGTGATACAGGAAAAGATGTGAATGATGACATTGAAAATGAATATACAGATAAAGGTGAGAAATTAGATGTGTATTTAAACGATTAGTATCTGGGGGACCTGAAATTTTAAGATTATGGCATGCTGACTTGGTAGGTAGGCAGGTCTAAATATTAAATGAAAGACTGAAATGCTGCTCGACTGAAAACATTTTAGTCCTTTAAAATGAGGGTTAAACGTAGCAAAGAAGTGGTGCATGGTTAATGGTTTTATCATCACTGGACTTTAATATAGTGGTCAAGTACTCTTGGATGTTTTTCACTCGGAGTGCAGTTGCTGTGTTCTCTGGTACGGATCCTTAAACTCATGTAATCCATTTATTGCAAGTTCTGAATCCATGCACACCAATCAACTTATGTATGCTTTTCCAACAACATAAACTCCCACAAAGGTATTCATTGCTCTTTGGTTCCATAAAATTGTAAAATATTGATATTGCATTTATATTAAGTTAAATTTTAAAACTTGTTCATCTGGTATCTCTTGATACAGAAGGTGATCTTGATATAGATGGAAAAGAGTTGGAGTTTGAAACAGAAGAGGATGGAGAAGATATATTTATTGACGATCTCAATGAAGAAATAAATCATCCATTGGACTCTCATGATATTGAAGTATGTTTTCTTTTGTTCAACTATGGTTTATAATCATACAGAAATCTAGATACTACATATTGATGAAGAAAATATCGGCTATTCTGCAGATGAAACACGCTAAAGACTGTCATCAGTTGACAAATTTTTCTTATCTTTCATCTTTATAGATGAAAAATTGGCTGTCACTCGAAAAAGTTTACCAAAAATTGTAATTTCAAGGGATTGTGACAATCAAAAAAATTTTAAAATTAATATTTTTTGTGTTATAGTAACAAAATTATTTAAGGCGCTTTATATCTTGAGGTAAATAGCAGTATTGATGACTTTGAAGTTCTTGGAATCATGTGAGAAAATGGAATATTTAAACACTTGAAGGGAGACAAGAGTATGCCTGAACCATTACCTAGACTGGCAAAATGCCAACTACTCGGACACCTGAAATAAAAGGTTCAAAATCATCAACACTGCTACAAAGTAGCAGTGTTGATGGTTTTGAAGCTTTTTTGTTTATATGGAGGAAGTGACATGAAGATTTCAGACACCCGTGGAAAACCAAAATCCTGCCGCCCTATCTTCAGCTCATGTATGTCCTTTATTCCATAATTACAGGAAAATGAGCAGCCAGAAGATGGTAATGATAATGCAAGAAATCAAGGTATTTTTTTCAATTATTTCATTTAAAATTCAAAGCTGAAAATCTAAGAGTTTATTACTAAAAGTAATTATTAAAGGGTTATTGGGTGCTTGTTTGGATTTTGTTTTGTTGTTGTTTACAATGCATATATTTGTGGCCACAATTTGTGTAAAATTTTCTATCCATTTGCCAAAGTTGTACATTGCCACTATGTTAATTCAATTGATTGATTTGATTCAATCATAACCAGGTTATTTTAGTGATGTTTAAAAAAAAATTCAATAGTTCATGTTGAAAACATCCACTAGAGTAAGAAAGGTTAAATTGCTGCTTATCTCTGTATTAAGACCTACTTATATTTAAGGGAAAGAAAAATATTGGCATAGAAACGAAAATGCTTTTAAGCATGGCCTATTGGTGAACTGCACCTTATCAGTGTGTCATACTTGACGAAACATAATCAAGTTTTGAAAGCTTGTCACAGATTTATATTAATTGGTGTAATCCTCTATTGCAGAACCCAATCCATATGACTTTGATGGAGATTATATAGGTGCGTACTGGATTTGACTTTTTATCACTGTCAAAACGTGGTGAATAAAAGCTTATGCCAATTATCTTTGTGATTTATTCCTTCTGTCTAATTAGCAAAGTAGCTGACATTCTGGCAGTCGATCATAACATAATTTATGAAGTTTATCTCAATTCATATTTTTCATTTATATGATCATTGATTTTTGTAGATAAATTAGATTCAAGAACCTAATTTGGATACAGTTGTCATTGGGGGTGACCAAAATCAGATACCTTTTGGTTTCGGAATCTAATCGAATAATTTTTTCGAATCAGAAGTTATATAATAAACAAACAAAGACATCTTTTTATCAGTTTCAAATTTATTGGGAAGTTCATACTTATTTTGGGATAAAAATATAAAATTATCGTTTTGTTGATTTCGAATTGTGGCAGAAATTGAATCGAATAATTTATGATTCGAGTATTCCGAAACAAATCGAATATTTTGGACAACCCTAATTGTCATATTTTCATGCACTTATCTGCCAAGTATGATTGAAAATATACAGATGCCAAATTTGAATATCATTTTTGTTTTAACAATGATGTGTTGGTCACATCATATTGTAGAAAATGCGTTATATCTTTTTTGATGTCTTTTTGAAGGTTCAGCTTTTTCTGAGTTAGTATCATTATCGTACCTATATTATAGTTTGTTTCACTATATTTTTATTTTTATAGTTATCACTATTATGAAAAATTTCTTTACTTTTTAGATGTGGGAAATAGCAAGTTTGCCGAAACTGTGAGTAGTACTTATTACTAATTACGAATTGTTGAAATGCCGTTGTATTATTTATTTTGACCGTTTTAAAACACGATTCAGAAAATTTGCAAATATTTTTATTTTCCTGTGATATGATTTGTGGGTGCTATGTTGCTTTGAAATTTGTGACTGCATCAAAGTCACTAAACAATATGAGAATTTTATTCAGTATTGAATTATTTTTTCAACAATCCTGCCTGTTGTGACTAACTTATGTCTGATCGATAATAAATGTTATTGTTTATTGGCAGATGAATTGTAAATTTGAATATATAATAATAATAATAATTACCGTAGTAAACTATTTTTTGTTAACGTGTACATAGATACATCTTACTACGTAAAATACCTACAATGAAAAGTAAATTAATATTATAGTATTTATATGTCTCAATCAGACTACAAATTATTTATGATTTACAAGGTTTTGATCTGAAACTTGGTTTTTGTCGTTTTCCGACTTAAAATATACACTTATGCTCAATATACTTCGATGATACAATGTATAATAAATCATGATATTTATATTTCTTATTTTCTTGATGAAATAGCATAACCTCTATTTTAACATTGTTTTGATTTTTCATCCTCTTGTTTTATGTGCATCATATAGGAAATAGAAGAACAAAAAGAAAGTCATTTCTTTGCATTCATATTAACTGCAATGTTTTGTACGGCTGCTTTATATTTATTATATCATAACAAAAGAAAGGTGAGTCATTTATCTTGAAACATAGAATTTAGATTTTACCATGTTTGAATTGAAGATATTTTTGATAAAAATAGTTAATAATATACAGCGAAATCCATTCCAATTGTTGGATTCCGATCAAATCAATATTTGAGGCATCAATTCATTTGACATTTGTAAGCAGTATTGCTGTCCTTTCATAGTGTTTTAAATTCAATTCAAAACGAATTCTGTCCAAAACTGCTGTTAGTTCATTGTTATTTTTGTACTGCACTGAATACTGACAACTGAACCAAATGGCTGCCATCAGAACAAAATTTAGCAGGTATGCAAAATTTCATGATAAATCTTGTCCAAAATATTCGATTCAGATCATTCAAGTATTTGGTTCGATTTCTACAGCGATTTGAATTCAACAAACTGATAATTTTAAATTTTTTTCATAAAAAGGTGTGAATTTCCAATTAAATTATAAGCTGGAAAAACGTGCCTTTGTTTGTTTATTATATGACTTCTGATTCAATTCGGGAAAATTTTTCGATTTGATTCTGAAACCAAAAGGTATTCAATTTTGGCTACTCCTAGTAGTAACCGAACTGCAGGTTCGAAATCATCAATACTACTATGAAATAGCAGTTTTGGTGATTTTGAAGCTTTTTTGTCTATTTGGGTTGCTTTTGTCTAGTTTTTTACAATTTAACATATAAATTTTCAGGTTATAGCTCTTGTGTTGCCCGGCACACAACGGCGGACTGGAATGCGACATCGTGGTGGTTACAAATCAAACTATGAAAGACTTGAAAACAAGTCAGATGGAAAAACTTATGTTTTCTAATTAGATTGGTATTAGGGTAGATTGAATGAAACCGTCCAATAGCTATGAATAGTAGTTTTACAGTTCATCAGACATGAATGTCTTGAAAGAGATATGTTAATACCTGCTTTGAAGCTTAATTTATTACAAACATCTATGCTGATTGTTAAACTATCTGCACCACTAACAGTGGCTCATAATCATCACAATGTTACCAACGCTGACTTTACTGTAGAGATTTTTTCATAGAAGCCCGCTCTAAGGAAGGTCGAAAGCAGCGCCTAGAAGCAGTCAAGTAACGGCCACTCAAATGACAAGAGCTGCTACAAGATAAAAGTGCCAGCAACACACTCTAAGCAAAAACATATCTCTAATTGCATAGTATTTTTGATTCTGATTTTTGCCATTTTGGTTTGTTCATATTTGTATCATTGTTAAGGAAAACCGTGATATGCACAAAATCCAGTGTTGATAATTTTGACACAAATCATGACTTTTCACAAGGAGTTCAAAAAGCATTTTCTAATTTTAGCATAAATTTGTAAAACTTCAAATTTTCAAGAAAAAAATTAGAACTGAATTTTTGGAAATACATAGTTTTCTGCACCTGTAGTTGTCCTGCTGAATGTTACTAACTGTAATGAAATGCAGTGCTACAAACAAATCCGTCTTCAATTCATTATGTGTAGCATGGTTCAGTCAAATGTTTGGACTTATTTGTGTTGGTTATGCCCATATACAGTTCCTACAATTGTTTTCTTCGTTTCCACTGTATAGTTATTATTACTATGTCTGTAGCAATTAGAGTCAGAATTCCTCTATCTGATATAAACTGTGAATGGAAGATTGCTTTGCAGTTCTTGAATCACACCCTCGTCCTCGTGAAAACTTATTGACCTGTAGCTGGAAACTGACTGTAATGACCTTTCAGGTGTGACTTTAGCTCATTTCAATGTTATATTTTCTTTTTTACTATTGGCTTGCATACAACATCACCTTAAAGCTCAAGTTTTAACTGGTTCAACTCACATACTATTTAAATCGTCATTTTGTCTTATGTCTGATGTACTACTTTGGATAAATAATTGAAGATAATGTTTTTCATCAGAATTCGGGTTGTTACTGTAAATCGTTTTTTTCCCTTTTTTAGTTTATATACTACCAGTAGTTAATTTCTGTTGCCATGTTTCATCAATCTCTTCATGCTTGTTATATATTAATGTCGACTAATTCTGTGTTTCCTAAATAACATTATCATTTATTACTGTATTATTATTGTTTTGCTTCCATCTTAGTTTGGTTTTGAAAATTTGTTCAGTTATACATTGGTGGCATGTTAAACAAATTACATTTCTTACTATCTCAATCAGGAATATTAATTTTGTTAAACATGAGCCATAGATGAACTGAATCTCATTGGTGTGATCCATCAATGGCTCATGCTTGATGATGATCATAATTGTGTATTCAACATTCGGTACTCACGGTATGTCATGCTTTGGCATAAATCATGATTGTATTGAACAATTGCATAGAGACTACAATGACACCAATACTCACACCTTACTCAGCTGCAAAGAGCTATTATAAAATGTGGTCAGCAACGACACTGTAAACCTAAAAAGAGTGGGCGCGACGGCCTGGTGGTTATAATGTTGGCATTTTAAGTTGAAGGTCTTGGGTCTGATTCCATCTCCCTAATTCATGTCTACCACTCAACCCAGGTTGTAATAACTTGAGTATGCCAGTTCAAACCGAGAAGTTTTTCCAACAACATTAACCCTGTCTTTTGATAAGGTGTTACTAATGTAAAGCCTTGGTGATGATGACCTATCGGTAGTACAGATTTTATATGTTCATGATCACACATCCTTCTATTTTCAGATAGGTCTGGCAGTATGAAAATACCACATTTGGTCATAGTCTAGTACTTTGAATGGGTTTATATCGAACGTTTGATAAAATATATATTTGTATGTTGGCGAATTAAATTTGGTAATTGAAACCTTTTAAATTAAATAAAAACTAATATATACCTTTATTCCCCCTGCTGTTGGAGAGTTTAATATATATTTGAATTGTGTCTTGTGCAACAATTAATGATACATGTCAATTTTTATGATGTAAAAGTGGTCATTCATTGTGATTTTGCTATACAATGGATGAAAATGCATTAATTTCAGATACAGTTTACCATGAATACCTTTTACATCCCAATGTTAGTTTTGTATTTTATATTTATATGCATTCATCCCTCATTGCAGTCTGGCACATTCACTATTTGTTAATTTATCTTGTGTTAATTATATACTGTGATTCTTTATAAGTGCACTCCATTATTAATTAGATTTAACAGATTTTGTCAAATCCATAGCTATCAGTGGCACATACCGAAACACCAGCAGAGAATGATCTGCACCAGAAGAAAATTTAACCTGAAAATAGTATTTGTTGATAAAAAAAAAAAACTTGAGTGTCTTTTTATATTGAAGACTATAAAATAGTATTTTCGTTAGTTTTGCCAACAAACTGATTTTTTATTCATCTGAAGAAAAAATACAGCTTCATATGACGCCTGAAGCAAAGATACTTTTTTTCCTGGCCCTTAGTTGATAAATAAAACTGGGAGAATGCAGCTACTGTTGCCCTGGGTTTTGTCATTATGAAGTTTTAAAGAGTTATTGAAAATATGGTTACTAACAGATGACGAAGTATGTCTGTTTTATCATAGCATAAATCCCGATTTAACTTGAATATTTTCAAGTTCTTGATTATCTGCTTGATATCATAACCACTTCATTGAGCATTTTACTTTTTGGCCTATGTTATATGTAGACAGTAGTATAACACAATATTATATGTTTATTCTATGTACTTGTGTGATTTGTGTTGTCATTTATTGAGATAAAACCGTGAAATCCAATCTGAAAATTTATGCCCATGGTTGATCTGATACTAAGCACTGATGGATTGTGTGTTATGGCCTGGATACGTGTGGGGAGCCTGTGGGAACAAAAATTGGATGGACTGATTGATCGCACCTGTCACTCTTGTTCAACACGATCAACAAAATAGTGATATTCGGTGATTTGAAACACTGAGATAAGCACTAGTGATAGCTTGGACGTTCTGTTAATATTGCACGTCAGGAATCCAGGTATTCTTTTAAAACCGGCTAAAATAGCGAATGAGTAACATACCGGGTAGAATATTTGAGATTCAAAATGCAAATGACTCTTGAAGATATTGCGCTGTACCAAGTTCCCATATACCGTAACCACTTGTGGAAGGTATCAGATGAATAATTTTATAAGAATAGTTTATTTTTCTTAAATAGGTATTTGAACGAGTGTGTCACAGCTTGATAGTAAACGAACATATGTGTGCGTAATTTATGTTACTTAGAAATCAGGCAGTACGAATATAGAGTGCAAATGTCAATAATTGATTTAAAACAAAATGGAAAATTTCATAAGGCTGTGCACTTAGGCAGTGGAATTAATTCCGATGAAATAATGAATCAGTGCCATGTAAATTATTAAAAAGAAATAAATACGAATTGCACTACTTGCCTATGAAGACAAGACTTATACAGTACAGAGTTGGAACTTAAAAACATAATACTGCAATAAAAATATGTTCCAAAAATGATGTATTTTCAAACAGGCTATTTATACCCCTTCAAGCTGGAATGATATTTTAGTTTAACAATTTCAATTATCATGGATAGCCACATGGCTGTTGCATGTTATCATTTTTGATTCCATAAAACATCCAAGAGGATCTGTTTTCTGAACAATGTATCGTTAGTTGAAAGTGCTATTCAACGAATAATATTTTTGAAAAGATTTTATGGAATTTGTAAAAGAAAGACCCAACACAGCTTGATTGGGATCTAGAGAAAATATGGTCTATAACACAATACCTAATGTGAATGTTGTTCGAAACTTGAATGAGAACTACTTTCGTATGATTGTTCAGGAGCATCCTTGTATGGTGGTCGATGTGGTTCCATTGTTGAATAAGGTCTTGCGTTGTAAGGAGAATTGTCTGCATAATTTCCTCGATAACGACTGAAAAGATAACACATTGGTGTTGAATTAGAAAAATATGATACAGCATATCAAGCTTGTAAAAGCGTAAAACGTTTCAATATGATGATTTTGTAAACTAACAAGATTGACTGGATGTTCATGGCAGGTAAAAAACGCCCAATATGTAAATATACTTTAGGCGTGTCGGGAGCAGTCATTCGTGATTTACACTAATCTGATTTTCTTATCAAAGTTAAACATATTTAGGAACTTGCTGTAACAAATTTAAGGTCTTACTCGTATCGTAAAATTTTTGTTGGAGCATCTTTTGTTAAGTATGTGTCACTGATAGGTCGCATGGGCGAAACATGTTCCAACTGTGACCCATATTCGACAAAATGATATTTCTGACTAGGACTATTAATACAGAGGGACTGGTATTTTGTTTTTGCAAATCATGGGCCACAGATAAATATGTAAGGCATGTTTACAGAGACATTTCTCACTGGTAAATAAGAATTCCTTTTCATTGCCAAATTGTTACCCTAGGAGTAATTTTACGATTGCCAAACATGGGCAACAAATGACATGTTTATGCAGATTTTTCTTTATATGTTAGGCAAGACGCACTGCCATAAAAATTTTCAAGTTCAGCACCAATAAAATAGCTCATATGGGACGTCTAGTGGCATTCATTCGGTTTTTTTCGCAAATTTTAGGAGAGGATATCTTTTCAAATTTCAAAACAACAAACTAAACTTCATAATAGCTCGAAGTCTGCAGTTACTTCGGGCATACATTTAGAATGTCTATGCGTGATAGATAACGCAAGGTAATGAACTATAGCGGTTGAACCACAATGGCCACAATGTGGATCAAACTTACCTAGGTGCTGTACCAGGGCGAGTATAATATCCATTTCTAAGTGAATCCGGATGAGGAGTCCAAGGATTTTGATAAAGGTGAGTATGACGATCCTCAGCACTTTGTCGAAATTCACCTCTCTAGAATTGGTCAAATTTAAAAGTAAGTTAGTTGTGTTTATTCGATTCATAAGCTTATTAGAAGAGTGTTTGAGTGCCGATTCATGGTTAAAAATCAGTTGTATGCATTGCTAAAAAACTAGTCTAATTTGACACCTTCTGCTGTGCAATTACATGTTCAAATTGATAAATGGTTAAACAAACACCAATTTTGCACTTATTAAAAAACATTAGCAAATATGCTCAAAAGAAAAGGATTCTTCAATAAGAGCTTCCAAGATATTTGGTTTCTATAATTTTTCTTTTTTATAGGCACTTCTTGGAGTGGACCACCCAGTACCATCGGCCACTTATAGACAGGCACAGTTGGAATTTCTGGAAAGATATGATCTTTTCTTGTTTGGCTGTTCTGTTTCCTGTTCCCTAGATTGAGTGGTGGGCATGGATGGGCCACTGGGCCATTGCGCCCACAAAAATATGACAACTATACAGACCTTCCAGTCAAACTTTTTCCTAGTCCAAGCTTAGTTGCATCTGCAAGTTGCAAATTTCAAGTTACGAATTAGGTCGGTGAAAGGGATTCCTGGAATAGCCCATTAATGACACTACTCTTTACAATATTGGTAGAAAACCATGGGCATGTAGGCTATAAGTCTATAAAAGTTATATAAAACCTTTATTTGTTGTCCAGTGTGTAAAACCGATCGGTCTGCAAATCCTGGTATTCCCCACCCAATTTCTCCAACTCTTCTATGTTTTGGTCGCAATGCTGGAGAATCTCTCGGAGATGGTCTGCAATGAACATGAAGAATGATTGATGTTAAATAAAATATACAAGGCACTAGAATTATTAAGAAATCTTGTTGCCAAAATCAGTGATTGAAATTTCATAAAATTTTCTTTTGATAAATACAATCACAACATGGCTAATATATTTCTGAATAATTGATAAGCCTCGTACAGTTTTTCTGTCAGGCACACAGTAGCACAGCCTACATGAACTAATTTTCAGTCTCTCTCACCCACTAATATTATCCAGTCTTTCAGCTTTGCTAGAGACTGAATCTGTGCTAATTATCGGGCAGTGTTTTGGCAATTATTCATGCTTAGTCACTTAGCAAAACATTTGTTATGTGCCTCTGGTAATTATACTTAGCAATAATTCAACAAAATAAGAATTTCTCACCGATACAAGTAATCAAGGTCACTGGTACCTTCTGGTGACATTGTTCCAATTCCAACATATCTATTATGATCTGTAACAACTGATACAAATTGATTTCTTATTCCATCAGGACCTGTAACGAAGAATATTCCTTTCTTCAAAATTCAAGGATATATGAAATAAACTAGCGAAGCACTTGAGCCACTCAATCAAGTTTGTATGTACTACTTCGAAAAGAGATCGATCTACATGTGAATAATATGGCAACTAAATTTCGAGGAGAAATTTGAAACTGTACAAATTCACCATCATAATATTTATATTTGATTGGACACCAACTCATCCTTCCCGCATTCATGTTGGTCTTTGCCATGATATCATGAGACCTCTATATACTCAACTGTATGTCTTTTGCAAAGTTACTCTTGAGAAAAAAGTCTGTACAAAGTCAGTGTGAAAAGTAGGAAATGAACGGTTTATTTTTTCTGATTGTGCAAAACAAAAGTTTGTTATCATATTTGTATAAATTTACTCTATGTTAACAGGTTTTGCTGATCAATTTGGTTCTCAGTTTTAGAGAATGCAAAATAAAGCTCAGTCCCAACATTTCGGCAATTTTGGATTATCAATATTTAAAGTAAATTCAAAGTTTTAGTAAAGTCATTTAGGCCTGTATTCTCCAAAGATACTTGTTCTCTATGTATAGACAGTGTTTGTAAATTTAAAATATTACGTTTAACTTAGTCCCTATTATCTGATTATACATAAGCTAACTTATTTCGTATTTAATGTTAACGTGCTGCAACCAGTAGCTTTTTCAATAAAATAATTAGGCAAACTTGTTTAAATGTTTCCTATGACAGCATAATGCACCAGGTGCCTGTTATCAATGAAGTATCGGAACATTTTCTTGAATTATTACAAACCTGTAAAAAGCATTCGTCTTCCAGTTGAATTTACTCCTAGAGGCAATATGTATCTTTTCGTCACTGGATCAAAAGAACCACTATCAGTTCTGTACAAGCCATATGGGACATCCATTGTTTTATTTACTTTCAGTAAAACTTTATACCTATCAACCTACCATTCAAGTAATTTAAACCTGTTAATGTAGTGCAATATTACACGGTTAGCTACTTTAACAATGAGATGAACGCGGAAGTTGGCGAGTCTACACGAACATGATGAACGTGTTGTAATTCAACACACAAACATTTAGCAGGTAAACTCCCATATGCCGTATAAATTACAGATGACCAAACTCGCGTTTGTTGTTGTTAAAATAGCTTTCGGTGACAAAAAGGAGGCAGTTTGTTGAAAAAAATCACAAAACAACGAGGGAGCTGAAAAGAGCGTTCCGTGGTTGCCGAGCAACCTGGTCATGCACCAGCGATTCATGTACCTTTAATCACTTCTCGAAAAGAGAAAAAGGAAACTCCGTGGGCTTCTTGTCACGCACTTTTCCGCCGGCATTAAGTGCAGGTTGTCTTGGTGTCCGTGTCCGTCTGGTTTGCCGCTTGTGGTAGGAGTCTTTCACGATGTATAGGGGGTATCTAAGCTTTCACAGTGTAACCAGGCCAGGGGTTTTCATCTATCTGACGTTGTGTTGTTTTATGCTCAGGGCTGTTCCTTTGCACGTGCTGCGTAGTATCAAAGCATGATGGTGGTTATCTAGCCGGTAAGCTCTCTAAACTCTGAACTAACTTACAACTTAAAGATGAGTGTAAGGGTTGTACTCCACACTGCATCTACAGCCTATTAAGTGGTAGACTGATAGCTTACTTAGCAGCTCAGTTTATCCAGGCTTATATTACTGTAACAGTAGCCTGCTAGCTTGTACTGTAACAGGCCAAACTATTAAAACAGGTAGGAATAATAATCACACTGTACTGTGTACAGAACTGTACTCAGTGCCGGTACCGGTACCGGTAGGCCTACTGTTTGAAATATACAGAAGAATGAGATCAGAACCGTCAGTGTTTAGCCTGACTTTACCAACTGTGAGTGTACGGTACTGTTTATACCACATTTACTTGCCAAATTCAAGTATTTTATAAACATATTATCCAAATTATTACAGATTATATTTATTTTTTAAAATTTATGTATGCACATTGCTACCCTCCTAATCAAGGGAACAAAATTCTAAGTTCTGGTGCCCTAGTAAAATTTTTCAATTAAATTCTGAATTGATTCTGTTATACCTAGAAATAGTCTTCTTTAACCCTTCTAAGAAGTGCTAATCAGCGCAGCAGTTTATGGCCCATCATAGAAATGGTCCACGGAATATTATTTTTCAACTAGGAAACTTGGCGGATTTTAGAGTGTTGAGGTTTGAAAGAAGATTTCACTGCAAAATAATTGTATATTTTTATAATATTATTTGAAAAACTAAAAAATTAATTTTGGTCAAAATGTTGTAACATTTGATTATAAGGACATGCTACTATAACTGTATAGTGTAACATTTCTCTCCTGTTATAGTTTTAACTAATGATATAAAAATATACAAAGATGGAAAGTGGCACAATAATCAGCTCGTACACTACAAATGAGAATTTCGAAGAAGCTTTAAAAACATCAAAGGAAACAACGTTAAATGGACATATTTTAAAAACGAGTGAAAAAATTGAAAACATATCTTTAAATGAGATAAATATAACATTTGCTGAAGTTTGTCATTTATGTGGAAAAGTATTGTCATCAAGAAGTGGAACGGATTTTAGTTCACAATCAGAAAAACATACTTATTGCGAGTGTGTTGGTCCTGACAATTGTTTTGCGGAAGATGTGGAAACTGGCAACAAACGAGACAGTGGTTTCCATACATTAAAACGGGGAGAATCTCAAAAGATAGATGACACAGGTAAGCATATATTTTTTTTTAAATAATTCTATATTCTTGACTTTTGGTTATTGATTTGATTTTGTAGTCAAATTTGTAATATGTCAATGTTGTGAAATGTTATGTTCCAAACTTTCCAACGTGAAATCGAATTGTGCTGAAACGGAACAAATATACAATCTTTTTACAATTTTAAATATGAAACAATTCTTTATTGATAACATTCCAGGGCAACAGACTGAAACCGCTTTATCGAGTGCATCATCAGCTGATTCAGCAGTATCCGTTGGAATAAATGATGCCTCTGAGGATGTTAAGACTGAATCAGATTTTCAAGAATCACTGTCAAGTATCATTGTAGATGAATATGGTGTTAATAAGAACAAGGATGATACACAATTTCATGAAAATGGTAATGCAGGGCAAAAGAAAACCTTGAATTCTGATTCTCCAAACAAAAATGATTCTCCAGAAGCATGTGCTGAAAAATTATATAATTTCAAGGGATATAAGAGATCAGAAGTTGCAAGAATTATTGGGAAAAAGTAAGTTTCAGGTTTAAATTGATTTTGGAAATTAATTTGCCCTACAGAAATTTTTAAATAAAAAAATATAGTTATTTCAATCAGAAATTTTATTTTGTTGAGTAGAAGCCACAGATTTGTCGTGCCTTGACATCGTGATCCATCAGTGACTTATACTTGACAAAAAACTCTGCAGATAGTAAGAGACAACTTGAAGGGAACAAAGAAGTGGTAGGTGCTTTTGCTATCGCCTACGAAAGATACCACTCACTGCTCTCTACTATAGTGGATAAATTCTACAGGATTTTTTCCACTTGGAGTGCAGTTTCTTCAGGCTGTTAATACATTTTATAGTGGCTTCTTGTTCTAGTTTTTTGCCATAATGCATATTATGTCCATGTGGCCTTTAACAGTTCTTTTTTTCAAGTACCGCTTTTGGGATTGCTAGGTGTGAAATAAATAAAGCATGTTTTTGGCTGGGTTAGAACAATAATATAAACTATTTTTCCATTTTCATATCAGGCGGTGGGCACTTCAAATCGAATGGACCTTTTAATTCCAATATCACTCCTACGATAACTCTTTCAAAATTTTCCATCATGTTATCTTATTTTTACAGCACAGAATACAGTCGGCAAGTGGGTCATGAATATCTGAAGTTGTTCGATTTCACTGATAGCTTCCTAATTGATTCTTACAGGTAAGCAAAATCTTGTCCTTTCATGTCTGGCATTTATTAATAGTTGATTACTACGAAACCTGAGTCTTTAATATAATAAAACTTGCTAATTATTGATGGATAGCATCGCTGAGGCATGGCCAACTCTTGATCATACGTGACGAAACAAATTTTTTTTTTTTCAGTTTTCAATTTGTTTAAATTTTATGGTTTTGGTTAAATTTTAACTTTCATTTAAAACTTTATGGACATTTCTGACTGTTTCCTCATGAAACAATGATATTTGTTTTGAGAGGATGAATCAAGTAGTATGGTATTCAATTTGTATTATTGTTCTTTGATTAGAACACATGTACTGAATGAAATCATTCATTTAAGCATTATATTAGACAATACCATACTATTATAATGTCAGCTACACTGCTACCCAGACATCTAAAGAAAATTTGTTCCATTGAAAGAAAGTTTAGCAAATGGGCAATAAGTGTTGATGAATCTGAAGCTTTTGTCACACGAAGATAATGACATGAGCATTTTGAAGACTTGGAAAAGAACAAGATTCCATCACCTTAGATAATACTACACAAATTTAGATGAGAGGATCTCTTCAGAACACTTGATCAAAAGTGCACTCTCATTAGAATCATTGTGTATTTTTCTGATTTAAATGATTCATTCATTGCAGAGAATTTCTGAGTCAATTCGCTTTGCTTGGAGAAACTCAAGAAAGAGAAAGAATACTGTCATATTTTTCACAAAGATATGTTGCGTGTAATCCTGATTTTCTGGATCAAAATCCCGGTGAGAACAAAACTTTTTTGTCAACACATGTTTTATCAAATTTTTATGTCTTACGTATATAATACAATGATAAAACTTTATGCTATTGTTGTCAACTTATTTCATGCTTGTCTTGAGGATCGGCTTCGAGGAACCTAATGAGTAGTGGATGGCTAAAATCCCACCCTTGGTAGATACCAGTCGCTGCATCCTATATAGTATTTGAGTGTTGTAGAGGAAGTTTATTTCTCATCTTAACCAGAAGATAAAAGAATCCCCCGCCGAGGCTAGGTCCATCTTTGGCTCATGCATCACATAATCAACTTTCTTACAGGATAGTACAGTTATTGTTTTCATGTTATCCGACTCTTTGTATACCAGCGGTTTGTGATTAGGTCCTATCTGGGGCTGCTTTCAATCTTTCTGGACTAAATCAATTGTAAATGTCACAGCAGCACCCGACACAGATGAGACAGACACTCGCCTAGTTACAAATTTCTGTGTAGGGAATATTTAGTTATTAGTCATTAGTCACTAATGGATTGCATCGTTGAGGTTTCAATTAAGTTTCTGATTGGGCATGTAGTTGTGGTAGGCACTTTTATTCTGAACGGACCTTGACCTTGACCTCTCTTCTTCCGATTATTAATTTTTTATAAATATTGGGATTTTATGTTGTAATAAAACTTCCGTTAATCGATCCAGTTTGCATATCTCTAGAGTTATATTGCTAGAATTCTAATTTCGTGTAATGCTTGTATGTATTCACAAAGTCGAATGTATTTGCTCATATCCTGTCTTGTTTTAATGAGCATTTGTCATGGATGAACATAGCATTATGCGACTCCATCCGCTTCCAGATCATATTGCTGAGCCAAAATTTACGAATCGAGCTCATGAATTATTGACAAATTTTGTGTATCGTTGTTGGTGTTCATGTTCAGTTGTCATATTCTGTTGAATCATGTACAATGTTGCTCCATACAAATATTCGCTACATTTTTATGTAACATATTCAATGTTTATTCAAGTAATTCTGTACTCTAGATAGAGTCTTGTCATTTTTTGCTCTGAAGAGCTTTGATAGCAAACAATATTTAGGCTGAAAATTTCAATACAACTACATATATAAATCAACCAAAAATAGGTCATTCTTGTCAGGTCAGCTTGTATGAATTTATATGCAACTTCAAAACCTGGGCATATCTATTTATGTTTTATCCAGTACTATTAGAGCATTTCACTTTATGCAGATTAAAATGGCTGTTGCTTCTAGTGCAATCTCATTCTCATATTATGTACGTTTATTTATTCAAGCTAGATCGAACAATGCACATAGATCTTCCATAGCACTCTTTTTACATTTAATCGATGATAACCACCAGTGTACAATTAGTAGTTTATACTGAAGGAAATCATTTATAGCACCATTTCGTAGGTTATATATTGTTTTTCACTTCAATTTGACATACAGTCTGATGAAATAATCGATGAGTCGGAATGTGATATCTCATTGTGTGTATTTCAACTACGAATACCCTTAACTTTTGAAGTACTGTTGTTATTTCAAGTGGCACAATGTCATTATGGACTCATGTCATTATTCTTTTGTTAAGGCCAATAATAAAGTTCATTACATTGGAATTTCCAATACCATCCACTCTATTATATTAAAGAGACAGTGCTTATGTGCTTCGGTTGTAACAGGCTTTTATAATTTATATCACTCTGAATTCAAGGACGTTTTTGTAGATATTATGTTTGCTGTTTAATAATATCGTATGTAGATTGCATTTGTTTACCCAAGTCTTTTCATGTCATTTTCTTCGTGTACCAAAAAGGTTAGAAATTGTTGATATTGCTACCAGGTACCCAAAAAGGAATTTTGATATTTTAGCAAGATAACATATCCTGGAATTTTACTATTTTTTGAATTGCTTTCTCATTGAACCCGTTTTTCGGGGTGTCTGAGTACCTGACATTCTGCCAGTCTGACTCATACCTTTGGAACACAATCAATTGATGAGTACCGGTAATGAAAAATCATATCTGCCTATCAATCACATGTTTCTACATAAAATCTTTGCTTGCAATTAATAGTGGATAATTTGACAGACAATAGACATACTATTTGCAATATACTAGGTTTGAGATGATCAATATATTGAGTTTGTTTCAATAGTCAATATACCTAAACTGGAGCATAGAATGTCAGCCCCTTTGCTACTCAGCTAATGAAGTAAATTGTTTCATCAGAAGGAAATTTTAAGCTAATGGACAATATTTTTGGTCATCTGTTGAAAACGAAATGAAACATTTGGACACCCGAAGGTTAACAAGTTTTTATAACCCTACCAAAGAATAGGATCATTTTAAAGTAGACAAGTAGGCGACTATAATGTCAATTCAAAGCACTTCATGTTTGAGTGGGGAATGCCATCTATTTCTTCACTCAGGCTTTCACTAGAAGGACATTTATTTAAATGGCAATATTTGAAGATAAAGTGATTTGTTGCAAGAAGATTTTGAAATTGAGTGCCCAGCAGTATAAAAGTTCCAAATCATCTAGGCTGTAATGCACTTGGATCTTTTGAACAAATTCACCTGGAAGTTGCAGACACACATAGTATTCAAGAATAAGTCATTCAGAATAAGCATTTCAAAACATCAATCCCGAGTAATAACAGCTACACTTTCTTCATATTTGTCTCACAAAGTCTTTTTTTGATTTTTCATCAGTAAACTTATTACCTAATACTGCTGCCTTGTGGGTGGGATTGTCCAGTCTATAGTTTAATTTAAACAGTCTTTAAATTTCATTGAACATTATTTCAACATTTCAGATAAACGCTGCTATTTGACCAATGACCGTATTTTACCCATTTTCCAGCAAGATAATGATTTATCTTGTAAAATTGTAAAAAAAAATGTAAAATTTGGCGTATATCATGATTTTGCTGCCCACTTTACTGACGGTTCGGATATGGATATCCCAACTTGTGGCGTCCAAAAGTATGGCATTTGTATCTGGTGTACACAATGGTAAACCAACGTTTCTGTGGTATTCAATATGACGTTACTGGTAGAACAAAAGTTCTTTGAAATAAGAGAAATTGCCTAAAAAGTACTGAACAAAATCCAGTGGATTTAGATTCTTTCAATTAAGTATGTGGTATTGATGTTTCATGTCATCAATTGGGTGTTTCATGTGTAAGATGGGCTCAAAGAAGTAAGGGGCGTAAAAAGATACCTCGCTGTGTCATGTAAACAATGTCAGTTGATCCGATAACCCAATCAGTCTCAACATCAATGAGTTACATAATCTTTGATTTGTAAAGAAATGTTTTAAATTTGTCGTCACCGTTTGTCCAGGAAATGACTGTCTTGCATTGTGTTGTAAACATGAGAGATAAATTTCATAAAATGACTTGTTTTATATGAATTGAATGCTTCCGCTAGTCTGATAATTTTCTTTGTGGACTGTTAATTAAATATATCTGGTTTGATCCCAGCCAGACTGGCAAAACGCCAACTACTCAGCTATTCAGATACCCAAGGAAAACGGGTTTTATCAGAAGAAAATTTAGTAAATGGACAATATTCCATCATCCCATCTTTTCATGATTTAAGTACTTATTTTTGAGCATCTGGTAGTAACCAAACTGTATAAAAAGGTTCAAATTATCAATAGTACTGATGGTCTTGAAGTATTTTTGTTGATCCAAAAAAATGGCAACAAGATCATTTCAGACAACCAAAGAAGCCAAGATTCTGCCACCCTAATCCCATGCTTAGTCTGGACGCTGGATCCCTGCGTACCAGCTCATGCTTAAGTTTTTTCAAGTTACACAATATCAAATAGCTGAAATCAAGGGTTTTTGTGTTTCGAATACATCTTATTAAAATTGAAATTATTTTAATAAGATGTATTCGAAACTCAAAATTCCTCGATTTCGACTAATTATTCAAGAACAATAGCATAATCATATCTGTCAATTATGACATATAAGTTAACAACATGATAGAAATATTAAACAGGACAGAAATTTTACTATAAATAAAGATAATATTATAATAAAAGATAATCTCTGTGTTTCCTAGACACCAATTTGTAATCTCATGGGATTAATTATAACAATGTCATGGTTAATTATAATTACGGTATATTAATGAGTCTAGGTTATTACCAATTATATTCATTTGTCTAGATCCAATTTTCAGGCATTTTGATAAACACCAAGCATGGATCATTAATACGACTTGCCCTTAGGGTGCCATTTGTCAGGGGTCATGTTCGGCAATGGATAGGTTTAGTGTACAACAAATAATGAAATTTATAACATTATAATTACTGTCTTTAATTTTATTTGTTCTTTGTTTATATTTCTGAGTTATTTACTAAATATTTATGGCAATGACCCTATGGATTTATTATTAAATAGAAATACACATCCTCCCTAACTTATTAATGAAATACCTAGAATGCAATATAGGATGCTTTACCGACAAAAAATGATAATCAATTGTCATTTATGGTTTGGCATGTCTGAAAACGTATATTGTGTTTTCAATGCCCATTACTTATAAGTCTAAGAAATTGACAATGTTGTTTTTTGACAGATATCCTGTCTAGTTTTACTACTAAACTCGTGTACCGGCATGTCGCTAGATTTTCGACAAGTAATCAATCATATGCTTGTAATTTGCTTAACTTTCTTTTTTGGTAAGAAATGAAACTGAAATAATTTCAGAACCGGATGCTTAAAAGGTCATATTTGTATTTGCAGTTCATAAAATTTAAATCACAAGCAATTGGCAAAATGTAACGGTATCAAAGCGTAATTTAAATTTATAAACAATTGCATTTGTATTGCTTCCCTTTGCATAATGTACTTGTTTTAAAATGACAACTGAGCATTATATTTGGTAATAATAAATATTGCACACCCATGATTGACCATAGACCAAAGATTCTATCTTCGGCCTATGTTCGAGCATGTGTGATCAAGTATTTTATTTTGAATAAGGGTTCATTATGTGGTGAATGGTACGATTTTAATTTTTTGAGAGCGTGCGTCATACTCCTGGTTGAGGTCACAAGTATGGTACTTCTGAGTCTGTGTAGTTTTGCCTATTGTTATTTGTATGATGTATGGCTTGAAAAATCATGACATTTTTTTTGTATTCTTAATTAATTTTGAATTCATTGAAAGCACTACCTAAAAGAAAAAACTGGCGACCACTGAAAATATAATTTAATATAATTTCCAATATAATTTAATAATGTTTGTGAGGAAAAATATTTTTTGACTTCATTAAGAGGCTAAATTTATATTCAACTGCATTATTGAGAGAAACCATGATCAACCCCTATCTTTGTTCTGAAGAGGGATATCAATTTAGATCATTTCCTGTTAAATTTGTGATGATGGCTATAGAATGACTAATTTTCAAGTCCCTATTCTAGGATATAATCATTATGAAATATATTTGATTCATAATGGACATTTCTGGTTATGAACTTCTTCTTAGACTTCTTGTTTTTAATAGTAATTGCAATCTACCAAAAAGCATACCTGTAACACAAAATGTGAAATTACATCATCAATGTTTTTCTCAGAGAAAATACAAAGAGAAAACGTAGTCAATCTTACTCAAAGAAATTATTGAATAATATTAATTATTAAATATAACGCTTCCATGAGAATATTATATGAACGGCGCTTGCGTAAATTTACTTCGTCATGCAGAAGTTTGAAATTGAATTAAAGGGATGTTACAAATACAATTGATTATTTTGATATGGGATCAGATACTTAAAATTTTTTTATGGTATAAATCTTAATAAAAATCCAATTTATACAACGATCATCCACACAACTGTAAGATTGTACAACTAAAAAAAATTATGTTTGCAGTAAAAAATTTTCAATTTCTGATCATCTAATTGAAATTATAGTCTTGTCACCAGTACCATTCTCTCATGGGCAATTATGAAATTGAAAGACTCGACCTTTCTATTAATTGAATTTCAATTTGAATATAACACATGTATAAACAGAATCTATTAATGTAACATATTCATAGCATTATGCATTCAATTTCTCCTATATATGTTCCCTATAGTTATCTTTGCTATCGGGACTAAGCATTAAACGTTATTGATTGAATGCGAATCATTTAATCATGATTAGCTTTGTCTAACTAGGTAATTAAGTATAAATATTGATGAAAAACCATGTCACCTAAGCGTTAAATTTCACGCTAAACCCCCATGTTTATCTTGGAAGAACGAATCTGTTGTTTTTGTTTTATTGAAAACCTATTCTTTGTTTAATCTGGTACTCAAATGTAATATCATTGTTGTATTATCAAGCTTGGCCACAGATGGACTTTGCCTGAAAGGCACGGCGGTCCATCTGTGGCTTTACCTTGGCATTTTATGTTGGTTTCTTTGCCTGACTGATGGCATTTGTTGGTATAGTGAATTTTAACAACATCAAATTATTTTGGTTGCAATGCGATTTAACTCGGCATAGTTCTTCTAATTTTGAATATGTTATTCATCAAAATTCTTCACAGAATAATACGAATCGGGATGCGGGCAATAAAATTTTCTAAATTGTGACACGAAATGACTGGTGCTGTAATTGAAAATATCATGATTTCTTAAATCCATGATGAGATCATCGCGTTGTCCATCTGTGGGTGGTGCTGAACAAAACAGTCTTTTTGACTGACGGGGCTGTTGTACATCACCGCAAGTCTATTCATTCTATTGTCAAATAAGGTAGTTGGATTTGAGGGTTTTTTTCTGCCAGGGTGCAGTTCACCTGTTGCCCGATCCATGAAGGAACCAAAATTAAGAGATGTTGGAAAAATTTGAATTCGGTAGTCTTATCCCATTCAGAAATATTATTTTGTTAAGCATAGGCCTCAGAATGGGCTGTGCCTGAGAGGTATGATCCATCACTGACTCATACCTAATAAAACATGTTTGATCAATATATTTTTGACTGGGATATCATGTGCAGATAATACCACATAGATATGGCAAATTAATACCATGATATTATGCCAAAATCAAATCCAATCAAGTTCAATCGGTGACTGACATTTTGCTACGGCATCAAATTCAGTTCAATAGTTTATATGATGATTGCTATAGGAAAAACCAAATAACCATAAAAATAATATATGAAATAGTGCAAAATGTCAAATTTCTGTTTGAAAACATATTTTTATTTGAACTTATGGTAGGCAGGTGACCTTAAATCATTTTCGGTTTTGCCAGTGTTTATATATATTTTGATCTTTTTCACCACCATGGTTATTAACGATTTTACCTAACTTTTCCATTGAAAAGAAATAACTTAATGTTCTATTAATTATTTTTGGAACTCACTAGTTGCTAAAAAAGGGAAATTATTCTGTAATTAGAGGTGTAGGAAGTTTAGTACCCTTATACCAGAAATGTTTCTTTTGAATGATATTAATCGCTGAACTGGACGTGTAACATTTATCTTAAAATTTTACATTTATGTCCTGCTTTATTCAAATAATGAGTCGAATACAGTAAAAACTGATTAATAATTTTTGACATCTTTATTATTATTATTATCAATGAGTAAAAAATTGTACATAAATTCGATATTTTTTGAGTATGGGTAATTGATTGTACATATCACCTAAATTAATTTTCACATTCTACCAAACTGATTTCTAGACACACTGGTTGATCATTGATAACATTCAAATAAAATGACAGGTGTGTAATGTGTATTTTTCTCATAAAATTTTTTTCATTCAGTTTCGACAATGAACATTTATTTTGTCAGTTCAAATAAAAACCACATAGGACTCGTTCGTCACCGGATTTTTGTGGTTTTTACTAATAAAGGTTGATTTAATAATGGCCCAATTTTTTTTTAATAGTATGTTATGTTTCATTTATTGTATGTAATATTATGATGAAAAGAATAGTACGGCACGTAATTTTATTCTTCTGTTTTATATAAATTTTGAAGAAGGAAAATTTTATATATTTTCATAGAACTACAATAATCTTTTTGCGTGGCTGATTCAAGTTCGTAACACTGTAAAGCGATCTCAATTGGGTAATTTTTTTTTAGCGGTATGTACTGTAGTATATTCACTTTTAGAAACAATTTTCTTGAAATTACTTGCTATATTAAATATTTCCATTAATTTTATATAAATCAGAATAATATTTGGAAGAATTCGGATAAGGGTATCTGGATATGTCGACCCTAATCACCAAAACATATTTTATACTTTACAATTAGAATGATAGATTATTGTTTTTCTACGGGTTTTCAAAATGCTCATGACATATTTCTCGGATGAACAAAAAAGCTTCAAAACCATCAACACTGCTATTTCATAGCAGTATTAATGATTTTAAAGTTTTTTCTACAGTTTGGTTGCAATCAATTGATCTTTTAATCTTCTAGCAAGATATTTATCATTAAATATTTCCTATTTGCTAAATTCTTCTGATGGCAGACATTTGCGAAAGTTTAAAGCGTTTAACCATGTTTAGGAAATCAAAAATAATAGAGCAGTTTCTCCTTCGTTATTATGCAATAATGAATACAATGGTATCATAGTCAATACTATAAGCACTATTGTTAATCACTGAACACATATCGGTTGGTATTTTATGTGAATCATAGGAGTCAATCATTTAATACTCCACCAAGTTCAAGTTGTTGATTAAGCAAAATATTTTAATAGACAAAAGATATGTAATATTAGGGTAATTGAATTGTTATTTGTTGTCATTCATGTTCGATTTATTTTAGTTTTTTATTTTGATTTGAAGACAATTGACGGATTTTAAATTGAGTAGTCACGTATGTAGTTATATTCTGTGCCCAGAAGAGAATTTGATTGAAAAAATGATTTTTTAGTTTTTACTAAAAAAGTCTTTCTGCAAAAAAAATACAGTATTTTCTTATGTCTACTTTGCTACCGTATTTTCTAATCTCTATTATAAAAATAGTGTGTATCTGTATTGTCTGAGACAATCATAAGCATATCATGATTTGTTATATATATGACTATTGTTAGATGTCTTTTAATTTATATACAATCTCGCACCTAAAAATAGATAGTTACTTTTGTTGAATGACTAGATACTGAATAGGCGTGGTAAGGTTTTTCGTCATGATGACTGTAATTTTGTGGGTGGCCTTATTTTATTAACCTCTTCTTCAGCCGAGCATAGAATATTGATGAGTCGAGCTTGAAAGGCTCGGCTCATCAATCGCCCATGCTTGATTGAAGTTACATATACTGATATTCAGTGACAGACGAAGATTTTCATAAAATGTGACAGGGTCTGAAGAATAATGAGGTAGATTGAGTACACCTAATAAAAATTTAAATCTGTCAAACTCATAAACGAACGTCGTATTGACTCACAGAGTATTGACATTAGAACGATTTTGAATAGAAAATTTCTTGCCCATTTTTTCTTATTCCCGATGACCAAGCTTGTGAGGTTTATTCATTTTTTACGCTTGAAAATGAGATTCACTCAATTAAGCAATAGAGCATGTAAATTTGTTACGTTAAACAATTCTCACCAACTTGCGAATGAAACATGATTCAGCATTCGACCTACTGAACTTTTACGGTAGGTCAGAAAAGTGCGTATTTAAAATGCGATCAACTTTTCTGTGCGTAATATTTCTATGCCTTTGCGTTTCCTGATATTTTAAAATCATTACAAGGAAATTAAGCAGAGTTTACCTTGCTAATATGACTACTACAGTCAGTATTGCTAAATTATGTACAATGCGCATGAATTGGTCATATTCAGTAATGTGATGCAATAAATGACACATTATTTATATTTTATGTGGGTTGTCTGTTTTGTTTGTGATTTGATCACACAGCAGAGAAATTTCGAGATGTCTCATTAACAAAGCCTTCAATATGTTCTTTTTAAAATTGATATCTACATTATAACATAATAGCAACCCTAATCAGAATTTTTCTTGATAAGCGTGAGTTTTCTTGTTAAGCCTGAGAACTTGCATCAGCAAGGATATTCGCATGAATCGAATATTTGAATACATTTAAAAATGAACATAAATTATTTAATATACCATAAATTTGAATTTTTAGATATGCTTTAGAATGGTATCTTTTAAACCTTCAACATGGAATTTTGAAAATTCATTTGTAAGATTTATATTTTTAAAATTTAAAAGCTTCTACAAAGCAAAAGAAATAATTACCAATGTATGATTTTCAAACTGTTTATTTGAGGCTTTTAGCCAAAATACCTAGCTGAATGTTGCAAAATGTCAGTGACCCATACTTGCCAGTAACAAAACATTTAAAAAATATATATAATATGTGATTTGTTTTATTATGAAATAAAAAAGATTGCTTAAGCATTTACTATGTTAGTATATTTTGATTGGAATGAGTGAATATAATTAAATTTTATGTCAAAGAAAACCCTCTTCTTAATTTTGTGATGTGTTATGCATTAACGTTTATGCACTAATTTTTTGCTGATCTTTGCCACTTCTATGTATTATAAATGACTCTTATATGCACTGTTAACTCATGTATACCTCTTCATATTTCAGATTCTGTTCACACCCTGATATGTGCTCTCACACTTCTCAACACTGATTTACACGCTATTGTCGGTAGCAGCAGGAAAAAGATGACATACAAACAATTTGCAACAAATTTGTCAGGATTAATGCCAGACAAAAGCGATTATCCTCCAGATCTTCTAATCTCTCTCTACAGTTCCGTTAAAAAACACCCGCTCCCGTGGGGCGGCAAAGAGTGAGTCATCTTTTGTTTAGAGTTCATGCGACTGTGTCTCTCTTAGATAAATTTCGCCTAGTCATGTTTTGGCAGGCATGGCCGTGTTATGGGCCGCATCGATGAAGCGCCATTTATTCTGCACCCATGGTTACCTAGTTTGAATCCCGCTCAGAAAATGTCTACCAGTTGCTCATGAATAAATACCGGTATTGTATAGGTGGCTCACCTCATCTATTGAGAATAACTTTGTTCTGAATCATTGAATTATTGAATGACCTTGATGATTTACCATAGTAAAGGAAACACGGCTTGAGATTATGAAAGGATTGTTCTTTAGTTTAGTTTGAAATTTCAATATTCACTGCATAAATAGAATAAATATTGTTTCAACATTTCAGAAAAATTTAACTGCTGATATTTGACAATATTTTGTCCATTTTGCTGCTGCTAACTCATGATTTATGCCAGTATATATCACGATTTCACTGTAAAATGAATCAGTTTAAGAATAATTGAAAAGCAAAATTACTTTTAATTATTATTCTGGAATATCTGAGTATAATATATAATATCCGAGTCAAGTATTGACATCCGTAATATAACCAATTTATATTTATAATATGAATGGAATTTGGTTCAAATAGAAAATATAAGTGAATTCCAGATGGATCCATATTTTGTTTCGATTTCAATCCACCCCCTATAAATGGTACTGTTGTAACTTATGGGCATCTGGAATTTTTTATTAGAATTCCTTTTATTACATTCCATCATAGTATTTAATGCTCCAGTTGACTTGTGTTGAAAGCTGGCCAAAAATAATATTATTGTTATAAATCATTCAATGTTGCTTAACTATGACTTCAAAAATATGTGAATATTGCTACTGAACTTAGTTCATCTGTTCAAAAGTTTGACATGGAAATGCCCTTAGCAAATTATTGAATATTGTATTTCAGGGTTGTCCCTATCCAAATAGTCAGATGTTTTGGAATACTAAATAAAAGTACTTCTACATTGCAGATCAGATTTTTTAGATTGTTGACTTTTGCAGCAAAAATGCTTTCACCGATTTTATTTATCTGAAATTGAACATAATGTATCTATATGCCGTAGCAATTTTCAAATAACGTACAAACTAATAGGAACAACCCTAGCAGTTGATCTGCATGAAAATTGAACATGAAAAGAATTAAAATAAAGTTATCTATCCAAAGTAGATGTGGAATGTTTTTTCAGATCTGATTGATCATATTTAAGAGTAAATTTTTGTCATTTTGATTCAAAACTCTAAAATTGGAAAATTATAGAAATTTGTTAGTGGATACAATCTATTTTTTTTTTGAGGAATCTAGATTTTATTATCTTGACATATTCAGCCCCAATCACATCATAGTCTATAGTATTGTAGTGTTGATCATTATTATCATCCTGTACTATTGTCAAAAGCTCAAAGGACATTTTTTTGTTATAAGTGAACAAATTCGAATTATTTTTTTTAGAGTTAATTTTCTTGTAATAACTGCCATTTTTGGGTGTTTGAATTGCTGACTTTTTGCAGTTTGAAGCCACAGTAGGGTGAATATGACTTCGTGGGAATGGTCGTTATTTCAACAATTTGAATCATTTGTTTATATTGGAGATTAGAAATAGTAGTACAGATTTTTTATTTGTTTCACCTTTATCTAAATATAACAATTGTAATTAACACATGATCATCTATTTTAGACAAAGAAAAGTTTCAAGGTCTACAAGCATGCGACAGAATAATCATCTAAACAGCGTCACTTCACCTACTAAAATAGTCAACAGGTCAGAAATTTCATCTATCCAAAGATATGTTTCGCAGAGTATGGGTCCGGTCCATTAGTGGATCATGGCTAGATAGCGCCATTCATCAATGGCTTATACTCAGCAAACCGTAATGCAGGAAAAATTTTATTATTTTGTATTTGCATGGCAATAATTACTTATTGCGTATGTGTTATTTGCTGTTGCTGCATTCCTCTAGTTAATCAATAACTCGAGCACGAGCATTTATTTTTAACTCAAAATTCATCATGCTATTTCAGACAATATTTATTATAAAATCTAATGCCATTAAAATAATAGCCTTTTGAAAGTAGGGTTCAATTATCAATCAAAGTATGATCTGACTTCTGCTGGACAATCATCTCCCCTGATCATTAATTTTTTTGTCTAGTTTGTAGTTGCAATGCCTAAAGAGGGTGTTAAAATAGTTTTCTTAAATGAAAATACTAGACAGAAATGCATTTTATGATTCACGTATCAAAATTTGGATTCATGTTGAATCTTGTAATCTACTGTAAATATAGCTTTACATTGTTATATTGTTCTTGTATAATCATTGAATTATGAGTTTCATAAACCAGTAACAGTTTGGTAGCCTTCAAGTTATTGTCTATTTCAGTTTCAGCACTTACAGCATATCAATTTTTAGTCTGGCACGTTTATTTCTGTTCGTGTCAGGATTGTTTTTTGACTTTATTAATTGTAGGAACAAAACAGCCTGTGTCGTCTTCAGAATAATATTTTTTTTGATGCAATCTAATATTATTAACACTGCCATCTAATAGCTACCCTTTTGTCGATGATGTTGAACCCTCTTATGGCCAGACTGGCAGAATGCCAGCTACTCTGCTACTCAGACACACTAAGAAAATGGGTTCCATTAAAAGAAACTTCGAAAGAAATTGAACAGCTTTTTATAATGTAACTCTTGCTAAAAGTTTCTGCTAGCAACCAAACATTAGAAAAAGGAACAAAATCATCAACTGTTATTTCTTGATGCTTTTTTGTACATTCGAAGAAAATGACATGAACATTTCACACTCCCTAAGAAAAACTAAATTCTGCCACTCTGCTGGCAGCTGAAAAAGGCTTGGTATCAGATGAAAATGGCTTCTTAAATGTACTGAATTACCAAAGAAAAACAAGATTCTGCCACCCTGCTGTGGCCATACTTTTTCTGTTGCATTTAACCAGAACCAATAAATTATGGTGATTCGAAGAATGACTTCAACTCGATATAGTTGATGTAGCATATGAATGAATATAGGTTTTTAGCTGTAACTCCAACGTAAATTAATATTGATTGCAGCACCAATGAAATCTCTTGAGATTTCAACTTTGAAATTGGTATTTTGCTAATACATGCAATAAGAAGTTGTGCATATTAACTGTGAGACCTTTCTCAGAGCGCCCAAGTATTTCATAATGATAGTAAATTTTTACAATTCTTCTTGCAGGTCTCTGTCAACTAGGTCACCGATGAAGTTCGGTAAAGGTTCATCAGTTGATTCATCCCGAGCAGGTCTCGGTCGATCAGCTAAATTAAAACCATTGTCTCATAATCAAGGATTGTTGTGGAGAAAACTTTTACTTGATTCTGAAGGAAAGAAAGGTGAGTATTTATTTGTTTTTAGTTTGGTTCTTGATTATATCCAATCAGGAAATCTCCATCAAAACATAGGTGTGTCAAGCATGGGTCACTGATAAAGTGTGCACAATATAATTTCTTTTGTTTCTTTTTTCATTAAAATTTTCTCTGAGCAAGGCACGAAGCAGTGGCTATTAGGAACCGACTAAATGCCACTTGAAGGCAAAGACCTACTAAAAGATGTAGTACCAACAACTGCTTTTTGAACGGAAAACATCCAAACAGAAATAAACTGCCATAGTAAAGTACATTGAGTGGTATCTGCCCTGGGCGATGCTACTCCTTCTTAGGGTTAATACTATATGATGCGTTCAACGCAGAAAGCAGCATAATAGTCTGACTTCAACTGTGCGAACAAAAAAACTGTCAAAATGTGGGTCACACCATCAGAGCATGTTTCATATGTGGTCCTTGCTTGACGAAATCAAGTTCCTTATTTTATGAGGAAGCAGAAATAAATTTACTGAATCTAAATTCAATAATATATTTCGATAATAATCAATTGAGCGCATTGTTTTTTAGTTTACCAAAATTTTAAGCACAAAACAGGCAATGGATTATTTTATTACTCAACAGCTGGGCACAGTTAGCATCATCAATTATTGTCCTGTAGTATTTTTTCTCAGCAACTAAAATATATCATTAGTTTTTCCCAACATAATTACCTAATCAGAATCCGCAACATTGATGATCTAATAGGATATCACCTCCAAACACCAGATGGATTTCGATGCCTGTGTGTGTACGATTATCGGCATTGCATCATTAAAAATTCAAGTAGCATGTGTTGCCACATCACCACACACTTGCTATCTGCTTTTAACTGAATCGGATAATTTTACAAAGATATTTTTGCCAAGCATGAGTCACAGATGGAGTGCACCAACATGGTGCCCTCCATCTGTGCCCTATGCTTGATAAGGTATATTTTTTGGGAGTGGTAACTTGCTCATACTGTGTGTGGGAGAAAAATGAAAATAATGGCCTCATGGGAACTAACATTGTTCTAATGTTGCTATTTCCACTTTACCGAAATCGTCTGGGAATTGCCATTGCCCAAACACAATTGAAAGTATTTAATTCTGATTTTGGCTTTGTTTTATCATCTTCAAATATAATAGTATTAGCCTGGCTGGTCATAATTTTAGTTGCAAACAACCCATATATAATATGTCTTGCAATTTTCATGGCTATTCGCTTGTAGAGGAAAAAAAAACATATATATTTTTTCAGTTTCAATTGGAAAACGTGGATGGAAAGTATATTCTGTTGCTCTTCAGAATTTAGAACTTCACATCATAAAGGTAAGTTAGTAATATTCCAAAATGGCAGTGCATAAGCTACTACTATATCTGACATTCGAAGAAAATAACTTTCAAAAAAAGGAAAATTAATCAAAAAGACAATTTTCTTCTAAATATCACTGAAAAACGATTCGAATGCTTCCTTTGATTATTGTGTGCTCGCAGTATCTATCAAAACTGTAAAACGGCCAACAGACAATTCTATTTAATAGTAGTATCGGTGATATTGGAGCTTTTTGAATCAATGGAACGAAAAGGGTTTGATGTATTAGATATCTGATTCTGCCATCCTGTAATATTCTTTGTGTCATATACACACAGTTGTCGCATTTAAAGCATAATATATTGCTTGCTTCACTTGATTACGATAAAAAATGTCATTGCCATTATGATCTCAATTGACTTGAACTTGAACAGTTGCGACAGTTGTTTCAATATGCAAATAATCAGTTGCCGAAAACCCCTTAGTTTTAAATAGAGTTCATAAAATGCAGAACTACTTGGTTTGGTTAGTTCTCTTTTCTCTTCGCTTCCACATTCTTATGAGAAATATTTATCAGCTTGTTATCATTTGCTACCCAGGACTTCACAAATCTGTGACTTTGCTTGATCCGCGATATTTTAAGACCGTTTTAGTATGCGTTAGCTATTCACTTTAAGAAAATATTTTTCATGGAGTATGTCTGCGAGACGGCCCATCTGCTACTCATACTTGACATAATAAATTTCTTTGATTATGAACAGTCATTTTATCCATATATGGCTCATGCTAGAAAAACTAAAAATTTCGGATTTTTATAATAATATCTACAGACTAGTCACGTATGTTCACATTTGTAAATCGCTGTATCATAAATTGTCGATGAAATTTTATTAAATCTGTCTTGACCAGTTTTGTAAATGATGGATGGTTTTTCCCATTTGCGCTTAGTCACCGCTGATTAGGTATACGAGTGTTTTTGGTCTACTAAGTTTCTGAAGAGATGCCTCTTGAAAGGATTGAATTACTGGGAACTTTTTTTGGTGACAAGTATTTGAAATTGCTACCAACTGATTTCTGCCCCCAGTTCTTAGTTATATAGAACTAAATTCCTTATGTTTCAATGAGAATACCTGTAATTCAATCATTTTTTGTGACCATGTACCACTTCTTAAAAATCTAGTGATAAAAAATCCTCACTCATCTAGTCATTCATGTTTTATTTTCGGATTCCCGATAGTTATTCATAGAGCACATAGGACGAGATGAGGTCAATATATTGAAAACTTCTAAATTTGTCCATAGTTGCGATAAAAACAGCCTTTGGTGACTTGAATATTTCTATTTTAGTTTAAAATATTTATTTAATATGTTATTGAATGAAAAAAAAATTATGTAAAGTAAGTTCTATAGCAGATATATATGCTTGTGACACTAGTACATATTGGTAAAGAAGTTACAGTTTACGTGGTGTGTTTACTGTTTTACAGCATTGTATTAATCATCACATCTTCATAGACTTTATGAACGTCTTGCAGCCAGCTTTTTGTTTTGTTATATTACAGAACTGCGTTTACTGTCTGCCCAGATCAAGCAATACCACGGTATTGCTTGGTCTGGACAAACAGCAAAAGCGGTAATAAGATATAGCGCACAAAATGTAATGTCTGTCTGTGAACAAATAGTTGCATTACATCATTGTTTGTTGTATTTGGTGTATAAAGCACAGCAATTCCTCTATTTTTAAAATTGGGACTACTGATGGATTGTGCCTCTGAAGGTACAATCGATCAGTGACCCATGCTTAGTTGAAAACGTGAATTATGAGAGAGGAATTCATATGATGAACGCAGTAAATGAAATTAAAAGTAGTTAAAAGCGAGATTGTTTGAACATATTAAATTTAATTAAACATGGGATTTGGTTCTGCTTCACATTTGGTTCATCTTTTTATCCTACTACCGAATAAGGTATTGTTCATGTTAATTGCATGAAAATCAAAGGGTAGGTGTATTTGAACTCTCTGTTTATTCCTAGGCTTACTCCACCCAATAATGTTTAATTAGTTTATTTTATTTCTCATATTATGTTATATTGAAATTTGATTTATTTATTTTTTTATTGAAATTCACTCTGAGCAAGGCCAGAAGCAGTGCCTGAAAGGAGGCAGCTAAATTCCACCTAATAAATGCAAAGAGTATGCTTGTCTTAATAGTTTTAGTTTGAATTGCATTTGAAATTTATTATAAGCCATGCAGTAATGAGAATAATTTGTCACAATAAATTTATCGGACTTTAATAAAATGTGGCAAATACCATGATTGCAGAACAATGTGAAGCGATTTGATCTGGTATTTGAAAATTGGATTAGCACATCTCCATGTAGCTTTATTTCATTGTTTAAATTGCTAAATGAAGTTTGTGAAAAATACATAATACCCTGTATAGTGTACACCTTGCATTTTACTTGAATTTATGAATACATTACCGACATCCGTACGCCATTTATTTCCAATAAGTGGCTCAGGATAGGCGAATACCCATGGGGCGCTGCCCACTTTGCAGACTAATTACAGAAAGTGAGAGCTTTGTCGGTGATAATTAGTCCCTTATGTGCTATTTCATATATCTGTAGCCATTCATGTGATTTAAAAAGTATCTGGTGAGATTGCATAGTTACAAATTATTTGTTCTTTTCAAGTACATGCATGTTATTGTTATTTTGTCCAAATGAACCACAACCTGTTATCCACTAGGCCACTATGATCCTAACAACAAATAGTATTTAAACTTCCATCATCATAAAAATACATAAAAACTTAATTGATGTGACATTTATCCTTTTTATCAGAGATGAAGTGTTAAACACAAGGTTTGGATTAAATGTTTGGGTTTAAACTTTTCTATATTTTTTGAATTATTTCGATATCTATGCCAGTAACAAAAAATTAATACTGGTTTAAAATTGTAATGTAGGGATTTATTTTGAAATTTTGAACCGATTCTACCACGTCTCCCCAACCACTCACTACATTGGGGTAGTTTTGTACAGAAAGTTTTCTCAGAGTGCATTCTAATAAAAATGACATCTTTCCTGTATTTTACAGAGAGGATCAACAGAAGTGAAAATTATCAGCCTTCATCATTGTCTTGCAGAAGACTCAAGTAATGATAGCAAACGTCAACATGTCTTCAGAATAACTCTTGCTGATTCTAGCATCACATTATATCAAGCAAGGTATAATATCATTGGTGATAACTATGTGTTAATTTGATAGGGTGATTTAACAAGACAACTAAAGATGTCCTTATCTGGTCTGCAGGGCTGTGAACTCAATGGATTTTTATACTGAATCCAAGTTTCGAGTTCAATGCAGTTCAGTGACACCATGTAGTCAGATTTCACGATAACGACATCAGCCCCTCTGAGTTTTCGCAAAAAATTATGTGAAGTTTGAAGGTTTTAACATCAATCGAAAAAACATGTAGATGATTAAGCGTCATCTGTTTGTAAAATTGATGAGGTTTATTCAAATTTCAAATAATTTAGTGCAACGACATGAAACAATATGACATCATAGTTATGCATAATATTAAACTCGTACTCTCATATTTATGTTGGATTTCACAGAAAATCCATGCGTTCATCGAGTTCACCCTACCCAATAGTCATGTATTCCAAAATTTTTACTAAATGCAATTTTGCTCTCTGATTATTTTTTTATCAATTCAATTGGCAGCAAAATCATCATATATGTCAAATTTTACAAAGTAAAATTGGACATAAATCATGACTTTTCTGAAAAACTTCACATGAAATACCAGAGCGTTCATCTGAAATGAAAACTTCATTCAGTTCATAATATGGTGAACCTCGAAGAACATTTAAACTATACGCTAAGGACAACACTGGTCACAGACACGATTTTTTGGATGATTTGAATTAGTACTTTGCTTACAAGATCGTTTAATGTCTTATATATATTATGCATAGAACTGTGATACATTATATCTATGATTCATTAAACCACTGTGGTTGATTCAGCTTTGCTGGGTGGCCCACATATTTTGAACTAGCACAGTCAGTGAATAATATTTATGTTTGAAATACTCATTCTATTATGATAGATAATGCATGGGAATGAATAGATCTGACCGCTGGGCATTTACTTTTTTTTGGCTTTAAGCATACTCAGATTATACACAAACAGGAATTCATATCATCAATATTTTGTCTTCTTGGGCAGTAGCGAAGGGGGGAATAAATATTTTTATAGCTGTATCGATGATTTTTAATCTTGTTGTGCAGTTTGTTTGATACCAGACACTTGAAAAGAGACACCTAAACACCCTTGATTTAACAATTTTTGTTTTGTTTTGAGCAGCTCTGACAAAGAAGCTAGGAAATGGGTTCGAGATATCAATAAAGCTGCTGCTTTGCTCTCAGCTGCACCCTTGTGTTCACCTGTTGGTTCTCAACTTGTGTTTCGTAAAGCGCTTCTTCCCTCTGCCCCTTCAACATTACCACCAGTAAGTAAAGTCTAACCTATATATATATATATATTTTTTTTTTTTTTCTGAGTAATATCATGGTCATTTTCTAAACAACTTCTGAGTGCTGAGGTTTCGAATGTTGAAAATTTGCTTGAGGAATCATAATGTCACAATGCCAGATAATTTGTTATTCTAATGCCTGAAAAAAATGACTTTCAATAAGGATCTGATAGCAATAAAATTGTCCAAAATGATAAAACTTCTATGTGCTGCTATTTTAGGTATTTTCCCTTCATTTATAGTGAATGATATTATTGGGTGTTTTCTAAATCTTCCGATATAGCCAGAGATATATTATATATATATATGCAGCATGATTTCTTGCAGATATGTAGTTTGATTTCGATAAGTCATCACTTCCAAGTACTTCTCCTAATCTCCCATCCATAGATATAGGATATCTTCTAAAAAATCTGTTTAAGTATTTTATCGTAGGATATTGGCAAATTTTGTTATTTGAGGTACTGATAATCGATATAATTTTGATTTTAGGAAACTCAATTGAATAAACTTCAAGAATTATTGAGAGAACATGAACATGACTTAGAAGAAACTGAAACAATATTTGAAACTGAGAAATCCTCTTCAGAACAGAGAACACAGTATTATCATGATAAAATTGTTTATTTAAAATATGAGGTTAGTTTCATTTTTCGTAATTCGTATTATGTTGTTGGCAATGACTGAGCTTCGCATGTCAGAACTATTCTTATTATCAGGTTAGTTTAGTGAATATTGAATTATTATGTTACAAAATAGATTTTGTAATAGCACAAGAGCTGTTGTTATATATGACACTTTCTGAACTCTTCTTTGAAGCGATGCTACATTTCAGAACAAGATTATTAATCAGAGGAAATTGAAAAATGCAGCCTCAAAATTTCATGTATACATATATTAAATACTATATTACATGGGTTTATTAACAATCTTATACAATATAATTGTATTCAATTCAACAATGTTTTTACAGATCAACAAATACCAACATTACATAAAGATTATTCAAATTCATCTTCGAGCTAATTCCATTGCTACTGAGGATTTGAAATCAAACTTGGAAGGCTCTGATAACGGGAGTATGGTTTCAGTAACACCGAGTGAACCACCCCTTGCTTCACCATCTCCTTTGAATTACAGCGACAATTTCGTATTCTCTGAAACAGATGATAAAAATTCTACACCACCTACCGACAGCGTGTTTCTATCACCAGCTCATCTAGTTTCCCCTCAGCACCGCAATCTCACTTTAACCCCAACTTCATCATTGCCGAATCTTTCACCAATATTAGAAAGTCCCAAAACTTCACCTTTCTCCACAAATAACAACAATTTAGGTTCATTGCGTAGGAGACAGAAACGTGAACTGTTGTATGAATCATCCCTAAATGATTCTGTGAATAATGGTGTGATATGTAATAGCGCCAACAATTCGAATCATTTATCTTCTGCACAATGTAAAACTTCTCCGTCTGCAAAATCCACATTGAAGACCTCAGCTAATAGATTTGAGAACTATACCAGCAACCAAACACACTTATGGAATACTCCGCGTACGCGTCAGTCTCCCCTTGTTGAATCATCAGATAAAGGAAACTCAGATCACCATTCAAGTAATAACTCTCAAACCTTCCCAGTAAGAAAGATTCGAAATGCGTATCGCCAACATGGAATCTTCAAAATCAACCTCGTTTTCGCAATATACAAATGCTGAAACCGAATCTATATCACACTTGAGTTCTTGGTCACCATATAGGGAGAGTGTTCCACTGCGAACATCTCTCGAACAACCATTTGAAAACATGACTCTTTCTCGCGTTAAAGGACGAAGAGAGAAAAAAGGCATCGAACGTTACAGCTACATGCAGGCAATTAGTCCACCTGAAGAATCATAACAAACTTTACTTTCTCAATCCAAACAATCTTTTTGCTATTCTTCTTAATGTTCTTAATCATTCTTCACTTTATCAAAACAATCATTTTATACAGTGAGTAAGTGTGAAAGTTCAACTCCTTGTAACTGCAAAAATCGTTCTGAGAAGTATACAAACCACTAATATATTACATTGATAAGGCATGCTCCATCTAATTTTTGAGATATTCTTCAAAGGATTATTCTTGTTTGGGTGATTGAATTTTGTGTCTCCTCGGGTTTATAATATTTATATATGATTTTCCTCTTGTTCCTCTCAAAAGATCAGAACTTATATTTACACTAACGAGGTTTTGAACTTTTACCCTTAGTAATCTTTCCTTTTTTTTCATTTTTAGCAAAAAAATTTTATGCTATTTTACATGAAATATATATAATATATGCCTGGTATATTGCGGATTTTTGGTTTTCATTTTGATACAATTTTTCTTCAAAAAGCGAATGTTTTTTACTGTTATGAAAGATCGCATAGAACCTTATTTTGTCAGGACTGAGCCACAGTTGGATCATGCCCCTACTAGATATCATGATTTAATTTATGTTAAAGTTCTGGAGTGTCGTACAGAAAGTCAGAAATCCTTACCTTTTTTTTTTATACTTGTTACTTAGGATCTGGATTGTAATAAATTGCTTTAAAGATGCTCGAATCAGATAGAACAAAATGATTTCTTTCTTGCTCGAGATGATGTTGTTTTTTGTTTGCAACTGTTTTCAAAGTTTTTTCAGTAAAACAATAAAATGGTTTTTTATTTTTGTACCCAGTATATGCCAAATTAACACAAAATGGGATATGACATATCATAATTTCGCAACCATTGAAAATTTATTTTGTCAAGCCATGGTTGATGATATTACCCATCCATCACTAACACTTGACAAAAATATTTTCACTGTTTTTTATTATTCGAACTTATCTACAGATCATACTTGACAAAAGGGTTAATTAACAGATGAAAACTAATGTATTTCATGTCTGGTACGTGATATATTACATTTTATAATTCAGGAAATCATTGTTTGGATTTTAAATCTATTTCAAATAAATTGTATCATTGGTTTTAACTCTTTTATCCTGCATGTCTTTTATATCTAGGACTATTGTTATTTTGAACATGTTTCTTTTCAATCGATATAATGGGCAACAAAATTATGATCTAAGCAAAATTGATGATGTTGAAATGTTAATTAATTCAACATAAATCATGATTTTGCCACACAACAGGCAAAATATGCTTAAAGTAAGTTCGTGCATCTAATATCTAATTGCTGTTTATGTCAACATCAAGCATTGTTTAGTTCTATGACATCTGCACTGTTACATCTTCGTATTGGTATGATACCAGTTCAGATCCCATTGATTTGACTCAAATTGAGTTTTCAATTGGAAAACAGGATTTGTTCATCTTAATCATTCCAGATGCTTTTTTTTTTTTTTGTGTGTTGAAGTGAAGATTTTTTATGGAATGGAATGAACATATTTTTTGTATCTTAATCTTTTTCTGTATTTTACAAATTTTCTCCCCTCGTATTGCCTTCTAGTTGTTTATTTTCTATTTTGCATTCCCAAAAATTATTAGCATGCTTGCATAATGTTTTATTTTCCTAAAACCATTTTTTTCCATATCACGCTATTGATTATTATACTACTTTTGCTGACAACGCTTCACTGTTATCATTTCATTTTGTTATTAATAATTACATGAAATTTCTATAGTTTTTGCTGTGCCTATTTATTGACAAACGTAGAGTGCAATTTAGAATATGTTGCATCTTATTCTTCCGTTGGCAGGCTGGTGTTTTTTTGACAGTTTTTGAGTACGACAAACTATGGTAATGGACAACGTCACATGGTGCAATTCATCATTGGCTGATACTCATTGGCTATACAAGCTTGAGTTTACATCTTTTTTGCTATCTAATCTCATAAAATACTTCACATATTTGTTTGTCCATTGTCGTATTTAATTTTTGACATCCATACTGAGATGGATGGAGGGATATTAAATGGATTTATGTACAATAAATTAGTAAATATAAAATCGTTCAGATAAGTTGGTTCCTACATTAGTGTCGGTTCACATTGTTATATAACATCTTGCTTTTCCTGATTATCAAAATTTGATTGAGCTGTTAATGTTCCTAATGTCTTCTTGATAATATTTATCCAGTCATTTGCATGATATGCTTTTATTTCAAGCAATAAATTCCAAATGGAAATGTTTTGCTTGTTTATGTAGATAGTGGCGGGTGTTATAGCCTAGTGGTTGTCATGTTGGCATCTCAGGTTGAGAATTTTTGGTTCAAGTCTTCTTTAATCTGTGTCTGCCATCCAACCCAGAGCGTAGTAAATTTGGTTTGCTCGGCCGAACCCATAGATCGGGTTTTAGAGTGGTACTGATGTATTTCCTGTGTATAAGCGGTGAGTGACTAAAGGAAAATAAAAAAGCGGAAGAGGGTTTGTCAACGTTCAGGGCAGATACTGTTTGAAAAGTTCAGTTGCCCTCAAGGCAAACACACTAGAGCTCCTCACTCTATGCTAGGTCAAACAACAATGAGCCTCAACAGTATGATACAGTTGGGCAGACACCAAAGTAATTAAGTAATTACAGAATGTAAACAATAACAAATGATTGGTTCTGACAACAATAGCAGATAGTAATGATCACAAGGCAAGCTAGACATTCCAAATAAAACCAAAACATTCACAATGTCCAGACTACGAATGTTCACACTGTTTATTCACTGTCTTTTACCAAGCTGGTTTAGTTCTGTATGGGATGTTTCCGCTCAAAGTGCGTCTGCTGGCACTTTATCTTCATTCCAGTGGCCATCGGTTGGCTCCTTCGGAACTTATTCGGCTTTTTGTTAAGGGTGATCGCCCGATAAGTAGTTATGAAAAAAAAATATCCCAGTTAGAAACTTTTTGATCTGCGTGTTATGTAAAGTGTGAGCAGTGATGGATCGCGTCACCAAGGTGCAATTCATTTGTGGCTCATCATTGACAAATCAATATTTCCAATTGGATAATCAAATATCAAGTAAACTTCAATATGTTCTCCAAATTTCTTGCAGTTTTATAGCCACACCTTTCGGACCACACTTATAGACGGACAGAGTTGAAATACTGTGGGTAGAGTGGTTGCCATGGATTACCGAGCCGAGCTTGTGTGGACTTGAACCCGAGATCGTCAACATAGTTTAGCCATTAGGCCATCGCGTAATGGCGTCTCGCGTGTTAAGGATAATATTTGTCTTTCGATCAACATTTGAGAATTTAGTAGTAGTAGAGCCGAAGAGTCGATAGTATCACGTAATAACGGGACGGTGGAGAGTTCTTGACAGAAATTTTATTACATACCTATTCTAGATTAGCAAATACACGTCATCCTTGAAATCAAGTTGGGGGTTAGTTGGAAAGGAGTTCAGATTCACCATTCATCCACCCCCTATCTTCTCTAAATATAGCATAGCATTTGAGACTCAATTGCCGTAGTATATTTCGCACAAATATGGATAAATGAAATTAAATATATCCCTAAAGTTATGAGGCGGAAGTTCCGAATAGAGCCAGCAACACCTGGATCAGCCCAGTCTAGACATAGGATCGACCAAGGGCGCAATAAGCTGCAAGGCCCCCGTGGTCCGTGAACAGGGCCCAGGCTATACCCAGGTGGATGACGGTGTAGTATACTGATGAATATCAGGAACCAATTGAAAGCAATTCAGGTAAATTTGTTTTTGAAATACTGAATGACTCCTATAAACCTAGGGTTTTGAGGGCAGAGTATTATAAGTATTACACAAACAGGTATTGTGACTTTCTTTCGAAAGGCAACCTTGAATGTCGTCATCTAAATATTCGACTAAATAGTAGTAATAGTAGTTTATTTCCTTTCTTCGATAACACAAATAAATAAAAGCACACACAATGAGGAAAACGGGAAAAAGAGCAAAACTTTAAATAAAGTTTAATACACTTTCGTGCGCTAACTTACCCCAAACACACAGTTACACGATCAAATCTGGCAATTTATCACACAAATAATTACGCGAGCTATGATTGCTAGGGTGTCAACATACCTAATTAATACCAACGCGTGAACAAACTCGTGGGAAAACAAAAATAAATCACAGCAAATGGGTCTTTCAGCGCAATTTTCATTGACAAACAGAGTACAAACTTTGGTACAGGACCACTGAATTTAAACAAAACGTAAACCTGGTAAAACCAATAACCCAGTCGACTCGACCTAGACGTTTCACATCAATTAATGAGAAGCTTGATTCTTCCACCATATTGCTTCAGTGGAAGGACATGAAACTCGTTCAAGTCGCAAATTTAGCAGATGTCTTTAAGTTATAGGTGTGATTGTAGAAATTTTACCACAACTTATATTCAATTTCATACACTTCATTTTCTCATAACGCATTCTGGGAGCTATTTTTCCAAAGTCGTGTTGTGTAATATTTTAACAGATTTTCTGCTCATCCCGTATTTCATCTCATGATAGTATAGGGAATATCTATTATTATATTATTATCTTAACCCCGGAGGGTCAAGATGGAAGACGAGATAGATGACCAAAGTTGATATTCTTTATTATACTTCAGCAAAAAGAATAATTTCCCGATACAATCTGATTAATTGATAAAAAATGCACTAGCTTTTATACATTTTCTGTGACCATCCAAGTTAGCCTTAAGACAGGATATTCTAATCGCTTTTCGTCTGACGTGATCACAACATAATCGTCGTGCACGTCGACGAGGCAATTAACCGGACAATCTAAACTATAATTTCTTTCAATTTTCTTTAGAGAATTCTCGGAGTGCTAATCATAATTGTTTATGACTCTCACTGCGATACTGGCCGATTTGTCTTAAAGGGTTAAAGGTTCCGAATTAGAGTTATAATTCTGGGTGTAAAAAGATTAAAACTTGTTTTGAAACTATTATAGCCAGTTTTAATTGCTTATAAGAAAACTTTTTTCTAATTTTTCTGATCATGCGTTGGACGCATGATGCTCGAACTTATTTAACCTGATATATTGAATGCCAAATTCTCCTAGTGGTCATGATTTTTAACCATATTTGCTACATATATGTCGGCCCCCTAACCACGGAGTGGCTTTGCTTAGGGAACATGAATGGTCAGCTTCTGGAAATATATAACGGTATATAAAGAAAACAGCAATAAAATAAGCATACATACGTAAAATTCACATCTAAAACAAAAATTTATATCACCAAGAGAGGTGAAAATTTAGTAAGAGAAAGTAAAGATATAGAGAATGTAGTTTTGAGAGATGTAGAGATTTAGGCGTTTTATTTAATTAATAAATTGATTTTGACAGATTGAACAATGTTTGAATTCAATATATTTCGTTACACAATGAATAGCTTTTGCGCCTTATAAGTAAAAAAATGTGGCATCGTTTGCCTTTGTAGTCGTTTCAGTCTTTGCCATCTTTGGGCTTGTATAAAAAAATTGTGGATTTATACTCGCTTTTTGCGAATATATCCTGGCGCGTTTACCGCTTTTTGTAGCGATGTTTTTTTTAAAGTATGATTCGATTAAATCATCTTTCAACTTTTCATTATCAACGTAAAATCTATTCAACAAAAACTATTTGTTTGTATCTGTCACTCTCAATTAATTTGGTTTAGAAAGAAAATTTAATGATATTAAAATTAACCACCGACGCACAATTAATTGATCAGAAAAATTATGCATGATTAAAATATCAATTTCAGCAATTTCTTTAGGAAATTGATAAGCCGAATTTTAACGCCATAAAAGAAAAGAAGGAAAATACCTGAAGTAGTTTTCATAGAAGGAAGTAAATTTTAAAATTCTTTCACTGTAAAATAAACATTATATTGGCAAGAAATAAAAACGCAGCGCAATTTATGAAAAATCTGACATCTAAGCAATATAATTTCTTAGTTTTATCAGCGATGTCTTTATTTTTATAAATTTGATCGTCCACCTTTTTGAAAAATGTTTTTGTGTTTTATCAACTTTTAGTGTTGTACATTTTTGTAAGACAGTCTTTCACCTTGAATAGAATGTTTTTAGAGAACATATTGAAGCAATCCGACAGACAAGTACATCGTTGCATTGTTTTTGCTGATTCACGTCTGCTCTTGTTGTTGGTTTTGATTCGATCTTCTGTTCAAAGTAACATCATCGTCTGGTGTCCTTTATCGTTGCAGAACATCGATTCTTGAATTGTGGTTGAACACGCTGGATGAAAAAATACGAACACAGATTAATGTTAGCAATGGCCCCTATACGCTATTTAATATAATCGTGAAAAACGTTACTTAACTCTTATTTGAAGTTTTGTTCTGACTTCCGTGCGTCAACGATGCGACAATCTTCAACTCCAAATCAGAAGGCACTATTCTTCCAAGATGTTACCAGTTATAGGGTATATCTTAACCCCGGAGGGTCAAGATGGAAGACGAGATAGATGACCAAAGTTGATATTCTTTATTATACTTCAGCAAAAAGAATAATTTCACGATACAATCTGATTAATTGATAAAAAATGCACTAGCTTTTATACATTTTCTGTGACCATCCAAGTTAGCCTTAAGACAGGATATTCTAATCGCTTTTCGTCTGACGTGATCACAACATAATCGTCGTGCACGTCGACGAGGCAATTAACCGGACAATCTAAACTATAATTTCTTTCAATTTTCTTTTGAGAATTCTCGGAGTGCTAATCATAATTGTTTATGACTCTCACTGGGTGTAAAAAGATTAAAACTTGTTTTGAAACTATTATAGCCAGTTTTAATTGCTTATAAGAAAACTTTTTTCTAATTTTTCTGATCATGCGTTGGACGCATGATGCTCGAACTTATTTAACCTGATATATTGAATGCCAAATTCTCCTAGTGGTCATGATTTTTAACCATATTTGCTACAATAGTTTCAAATGTTTATACATCTGTAGCCATTCAATAATATGAGGGGCAATACACATTAAAAAATTACGGTATCAGTAATTCATATATTGACTATCACGAGACGAAATCGCTATCGGGAAGGCTGCGTGAGTTACACGGTTTTAAGCACTATTACCCTCAATACCTCCCCAGGCTGCACCCCTGCGTTAATAATAATCACCTGAGTGACAGTTTCGATTAGTTTACGTAACAAATAGTTTAGTTGCATGGGAGAATATAAATATTTCCATGTGCATTGTTTGCCAATGCACTTATACATGGCTTGTAATTAAAAATTGCGAAATTTTGGCGAAATTTGAAACATATTAAAACTAGAGATGGGCCGATACCAAAATTTTCGCCGATACCGATACCACTTTCGTAAGTTATATTCCGATACCGATACCGCCGATACCGAGTACTTTGTTAAATATGTTAAAGGTCTTTTTGTATCCACTTATGCCCTTGTTATAGTTGCACCCACGTATGTGTGCGCCTACGTACGTTTGTACCCCTGAACTCTTGCATCCATTTGAGTGCAAACTTTAATGGATGAAAATATAATGAATTATTGCTGCGTTCATGGATTGGATTCATACATGGATCAAAAGATTGAATGCAGATGTTCGTGGTTACACAACTAACGTGACATCTCATTGAGGCCAAGGCCACAATACACACGAAGTTGTCTTACCGATGCGTTGCATTACGTTCGAACAATAAAATAAAAAAGGCAATACACGCCTGCATTGCTTTGTGTTAATTGTGTTCACATGCGTACAAAGCACAAACGCAAAAAAGAAACAAGCACTCTGCGGTAGCTTTCATAGCAAGCCGCTCTGTTTCATTGGAAAACGACCTTAACACCTTTTTCTGCATCAAAAAGAGCATACAGTGAGAGGATTGATGGGTTTTATTTAGAGATGGGCCGATACCAAAATTTTTGCGGAAACCGATACAAGTACCGAGACCACCTTCTTAATTTATATTCCGATACCGATACCGCCGATACCGAGTACTTTGTTAAATATGTTGAAGGCCTTTTTGTATCCACATACTTATGCCTTTGTTATAGTTGCACCCACGTATGTGTGCGCCTACGTACGTTTGCACCCTTGAAATCTTGCATCCATTTGAGTGCAAACTTTTATGGATGAAGATATAAAGAATTGTTGCTGCGTTCAAGCACACGCGGGTCCAAAGATTGAGTGCAAATGTTCGTGGTTACACAACTAACATGACACCTAAAGGCCACAAAACACGTGAAGTTGTCTCACCGATCCGTTGCATTACGTTTCGAGCAATAAAAATAAAAACGGCAATACACGCCTGCATTGCTTTGCGTTAATCGTGTTGTGTGCGTACAAAGCGTACGAAGCACAAGCGTAAAAAAGAAACAAGCACTTTGCGGGAGCTTTCATAGCAAACCGTTTTGTTTCATTGGAAAACGTAGATGCATGCAGAGCATTGCGCTTGCATAAAACGCAATGGTATAATCAAACAAACCATGAAAAACGGAACCTACGCAAACGTGTAATGCGACCTTTTAATGCATCAAAAAGAGCATAAAGTCAGTGGATTGATGGGTTTTATTTGATAAAACCCGAAGTGTAAATGAAATTGTTAACGCGAAGCCTGCCCCATTTTAATTATTTTTCAGAGCAGTGGAATGCGAGGTCTTTCCATTTATCATCAGTAAATAAAGCGTATTCGTACGCTACGTCTTAAAGACGTATCCGGTATAGGTATCGGTTTTGGTATCGGCGGTATCGGTGATGAAAATTTTCCGATACCAGTACCGATACCGATATCTCAAAAATCACCGATACCGATCCCGATACATCGGCCCATCACTAGTTTTATTTGATAAAACCCAAAGTGTATATAAAATTGTTCATGCCAGACATGCCCCGTTTTAATTATTTTTCAGAGCAGTGGAATGCGAGGTCTTTCCATTTATTATCAATAAATAAAGCGTAGTTGTAAGCTCCGTTGTAAAGATGTACCCGGCATCGGTATCGGTTTTGGTATCGGCGGTATCGGTGATGAAATTTTCCGATACCAGTACCGATACCGATACTACAAAAATCACCGATACTTGCTGATACCGATTCCGATACCGATACATCGGCCCATCTCTTTAGAACGATTCTAAATATTGCCAAGGCAATTAATTCACAATCGACGCAAGAAACGGTTGCTATTTCTATTTCTTTTAGTTAATATGTCCCGATTGGTTCGATAGTGAAATTGAGTGCGATTCCTCTTTATGACATATTAAATGTCAATTACAACCATCTTCGCGTGGTTTGTTGCGTCGTTTTAAAAGGTAAAGACATCTGTGAGAAAGCAAAAACAACTAAAATCAGTGAGTAGATAGTAGTATCTGCCCTGGCGAATATAACCCATCAACCATTTCTTTGCTTCCTTCTATAGATAGACATTTAAAACTGTCATGAGTTGAATACAGGATGAGAAGAAAATCTGTTAAAATGATACACAATGCCATTTTGGAAAGAAATTCAGAATGCGATATAAGAAAATGAGGTGCATGAGATTGAATATAAAGTGTGGTAAAATTTCTTTAATCACACCCATAACTTAACGATATCTGCTGAACTCGCGACAGGAACAAGTTTCGTGTTCTTCCACTGATATTTCTATACTAAGGAGGATGAAGAAGTGACTCGCTAATATGAAATGCCACATAGCCATAAGTTTGCATATTGGTGGTGTTTTAAAAATGTCTTGTGATGCATCGGTACCGACAGGAATAAACTAGATAGTACAGACAATATTGGAATTATAGCTCGATGTGCACATATAATCCCTTATTAGGATAACGAAAAAATTTATCTGGCTTTTTAATTTAAGATATCATCACCAATGATTCTTCAACACAAAAAGTACCTGAGACAAAGGAACAGTGAATGGACCTACCGCCTCTTTACCAAATCGCAGATTAAATAAATATTTTGATGTAAACAAAATAGCGGAGTTGGGGATTGAGAAAATAAGCCACATAGCTTCGCTATGTTTTTTATTTTATTCTTTCTAGTCTTGTTCATTTGGCCGAGATATAAAATAGTTGAAATAGTCTTGTTTAGATTGTAGTTACCCTAGATCCTGCCACCATATATCAATATTTTCCGATCGCAAAATAAGTCGCCCCATATTCGGAGGGCCCTTTAAATATTGATTAATTTCCATAAAATCTTAGATATGATAATATTTTCAAAATTGGAACAAAATTAGACTTGGTACATAGGAAAATCACCACATGGTATATAAGCAATGCGTCCATGATTCTCTTTTCCATTTTCGTACTTGGCACGGTACGAAATTCAATATTTATTTCGTACAATTTATTTATTTATTTCGTATCCTACTATTTTCGTACATCCACATTGCACTCATATTAATCAGAAAAATTCTTTCGTCATCTATGTCATTTTGAAACTTAAACGTGAGCGCTAAGGAAAATTCTTGAAGGATGGTTGCGTATAAAAATGGTTTTATTTGGTCTTGACACATATTGGTCTTTTGTAGGGCGAAGCGTACAGATAAATTACCTTGCTGGTTCGTATAAATAAATATAAAAATTTTGTACCGTATTACCAGTCTTGTCCATGACTTTGATGTAGCTTGTTTTAAGAGGAGTTATAAATATACGAGCAGATCTCATTTTCTGTCTATAGTTTTTCTATGCATTTTTGAAACTCTAGAAGCCGGAAGCGGTGGAAGAGCTCAAACGGCAGAAAGAAGCTTTTGCGCAAGCATTTTTTTTACAGCTCCGAACGTTTAGATGGATTATCTCATCGCTGATGTTGATATCATGTCATCAACGAAATGCACCACATACCTGAGTATAGTTGAAAACTTGTTGAAAGAATAAGGAGGGAGGGATTTTTGAGGCACGACATTAGATAGGTTGTGTGTTTGAAGTCAAAGAAAATAGGTCCCATCAAAAAAAAAAAAACTTAGCAAAGGGGCAGACCTCCCAGATGGATGCAAATGTTGTCGAGTGTAGATATCGGAGTTGAATTATAATCGCTTGCCAAACTATGATTAACAACGTAAAGTAGTCCCGTTAGTATCTGGTAGAAAAAGTTTTAAAATCGCCCTATACTGCTATTGGATACAGTTGGGACAACTGAAAGGACAAGATTTTTCAGCCCTATTTAAAGCCATCTGCCATGTTTTACAATTTATTCAAATCTGGCTACTGTGTACTTCACTTCTCTTATGATCATCAAGCACCAAAACCCAGAACAAGCAAAATTTAATAATAGGTTATATATTACTAATACTACCATAATAATCAAATGCATAGGAAAGGTTCAATTAATTTCAAATTTGGAACAATTCACAAAGCATATATATTCAGAATGATTCGAAAGGTTACCGGAAAATAAAATAGCACTAACTAAACCGAAAGTAGATTACCGATATTAAACAAAATTTATAAACATCAAGCTTTTCTAATAATCTAATATATCAATAAAATTGGCTAGCAATGTGCTCAAAATCTTTGGCATAAATTTTTGAAAAACAGCCATAACAATTTATTAAATGCGTATAAAACTAAAAATGGCAACATTTTCATGGTTAAAAGCCAGCTAAACATGTAGCATAACTGAAATGCATAAAAGTTTAGAAACTTGTCAAGTTGAAGCACATAAAAATCATTATTGATGAAGTAAGATTTAATCAAAAATTGTGTGAAGTTTGCAAAAATTTATAAACATATTCACTAAGCTTTATTAATGCATTTTGCCAGTACCAGATTCATGAGATTTGTCATACAAATCATGTTTGTAAGATTTCCAGCAACCAAGGTTTGTCGTTTTATATAGTGATAATAGTACAAAATTCTGCTTGCAAGCTTCAGTGACATTTGCATCACAAGCCAAATAGAACAAACAGTCATCGTCCTTTCAAAGTTACCGGTACATAGTAGCGCACAAAATTGGATAATAAATGCCAGACCTGTGGTCAGTGGCCTAGTGGTTCGGGTTAAAAAGCTGACTTGAAGACAGACTTGTAATATATTTCAACAACAGTATGCCAGATTGCTCATTAATGGCCGCTGGTGTTAAGATCCTGAGCATAATGACCTAATCAAATGTGTTGACGTAAAAAAATCATCATATTTACTCAGTTCTTGAGAGGTTCGGTCACAAGTTCTTTCGAGTTCATTCTGCTTCATACTTTAGTTGTTTGAAATAGTTTCAAGTGAATTTATAAAGGATCTACACAATTTATCGTAAATGATTTTTTGTGTAAAGTTTTCAGCCTTTAGAAGAACTGACTCAGCAGTGAGTTTGCGACCTTCATTCACAACCACAGCTTCAAGATATTTTCTTCGGCTTTCTTTCTCATCACCTCCTGATAACAGACGGTATTAATAGGTTATTTATTTACTATATGAATGCCTTATACCTACAGGTTGATCATATCTTAAATTATCTTTTCTTGGAGTCAATTGAATTGTGAAAAATCATCCATGAAATAAAATACTTTGTTCCAGAAAAGCTTGTCAAAATAAAATATAGTAAATTCTCATAATTATTCATTAACAAGTTACTAGTTGGCAGATACAATGATATTACTGAATGAAAAAGCACACAAAAGCATAACTCAACAACTCACTAAAATCTTTTCTGATATCCCTTAATGTGGTTTCAGTAACACCTTTGTAGTAGGCACGAATAAAATCCAATACAACTGCTGTGTCGTTATCCTCATAAAGGTCTAGTAAGATTTCTTTACCTGTTGAAGATAGTATGCGAATTCCTTATTGTGCCTGCAATCTCCTTCTCCATACACATCTCAAGTCATGCTTGGGTTAGGTTGATGCTTATTTTGTTCTACCACAGTAGTGGCTGTAGAACTTCCAGCACCATTTTTGTTTATTATGAATAATGCACTTGTAATAGAGCACTGTTCAGAGTGATACGAAAAAGAGAAGCACCTCATTTCATCAATATGATGAGGTTTATACTACACAACTACAGCATTATTGGTGCCTATTATTTTTATGTGCACACCTGATAATGATGTTTACCGTACTGTAAAATAGTATAGAATTTGTATTCTTCACACTCAATCTCAAGTGGAGCCTACTAGTAATGATCTTTTTACAAAAAGGAATAGGGGATTCGAAAAGCTTTGGTTCGCATTGAGTCATACATAAATTAAGGAATCATTGTAGATCATGCATGGCACATTCTATCAAAAAAATATGCAAGTAACAAATATGGAATAAACTACTTAAATACGCTTGAGTAACACATACAAAACCAAACATATTTAATTTGCGCATTTTTTGCAAAAAAATGAACCACAAAATTAGTGATTTATCATTACTTGCACAGCTGCAGTACAGTTTTATCCTACAATATATACATACCTTTTTCCCATGATTTCAGTTGTTCACGAATCAGCTGGTTTGGGAGCTGAAAACCAAATACAATATACATATTGATCATGAGAAAAGATCATATATAAGTCTAGAAAAGAGTCTTTTTCAGCCTGTTAAAAGACTTCGATTCGATTATCAAATCAAAAGATGTTGACTTTGGCCGTCTTAATAGAATGTCATAATTAACGATGGAACCACCATATGCTGAAAAGTTGTCGAGTAAATCCTAACATACCTGACATGAACATCCATCAAGGGTTAAGGTCACATGAACATAACTGAACCACTTGAAGTAGGAAATATTATGAAGGAATAGAACTGAATATAGAAAAGGATTCTCTCATCCCTATTCTTCAAGAAGACAGTATAATAATTTTTGCAAACAATTATTTTTTTCAAAATCAATAAACAAATACTTTATTGTCAGCGAATAGCTAAAGACTGCAGAATTAATTGATTATCTAGCATCAGTATCTAGTATCAGAGCATCAATGGCACCCTGAATATGCGACTATAAATTGAATCAACTTTTTTATGAATTGTCTGCTGTATTTCCTTGTCTTGCTAATAAAAGATTCAAACGATTGAATGTATTGTGCACTAAAATGGATACCTCCTTCAATTTCTGTTGATCTTCTGGGTGTGTAAAAATTTTAATGATATCCTTATCAGAATGTATTTGTTCATCAGAATCATTTTTAGGCTGTAATAAAACATAGTGTTTTCCATTATTTTCATCATAATGTCCCAAGTAAACAATATTATTTTCTTGTATGTCGCTAGATGGTTCATAGAAACTTGTCCCTCCAGGCGTTTGTATAACTACAATCTCTACTTTAAAGTGCTCGCGTAGAGCTTTTAATGTGAGATCATCCCCATATTCATTTTTACTCATTTTTGCCAAGTATAATTCCCAATTTTCGTCACAAAATTCTCTAAAATTTTCATGATGGTCCTTCATATGTTGTACTGCTCTGCGTCGTACTGAGACGTGATCTTGATCTGAACCAATATGCTGTTGTTGGTGAAAATAAAAATAAAAAGTTACTAAAAATAGACACAACATATAATTTGCTGAGGTGACCAAAGCTTCAATCAAAACCATCAACAATGCTATTCCAGCAGCATTGATGCTTTAAAACTTTTGCTACAGGTTGCCTGCAACACGGTATTCGAAATAGGCATTTCAATTGTATTCTAGCCAGATATATACAACGACATATTGCCATTTTTCCGGATTTTCTTCTGATGAAACTTGTTTTCTTTGTCTGAGTAATTGAAATTTTGCCAGACTGCAACAAAGTAATTCCACATTGTGTATGGTAATTCATTCCAGACGTAATTATTCCATATAAAACAGAGTAGAATGTTAACAACAAATAAAAATGCATAGTACCACAGAGATAACGCAAAAAGAATGATAATAACCAATAGTGCAAAGTACAGTTGGATACAAGCACTTAAAACTCAGCAAACATTGACGATGGAGAAACTTAAGTGACAAGCTATTGTAAGTTGCAATACCCCAATATTATCTATTATCAATTTTATATGCATTTTATAGCCAAACCATGAGTCAAAATGAAATAGTACAATCATTTCTATCAGTACTATCACATTTTCCAAAATCTTTCTGTTTAATGGTGGGAGAAGGCTTGAGGCAGAAAAACCAAATCAAAACCAAAGAGTTTGAATAGTATTGACTAGTGTGCAGAATTCAAATGTTTTAAAAATTTATAGATAAACAAAGCTTTTCGACAAACCTTGGCAAATGCAGCAAATTGGCAATTACCATCAGGTGGTGGATCGTATATTATTTTGTATCCCTTATCAGCAAAAATTTTTTCACATTCCATCTGAAAAATAAAAAAAACATAATTATTGATTGTTAAATCGATGAACTATTTCGGTATCCACATATTTACATCAATCTAACTACAATCTAACTAAAGTCTCAAGGATTGTTAGAGAGTGCATAGATTCCCAACAAGATGTAGTGAGTGATGTCTACGTTAAAAATGAAGGAGAGCTTTTCACTGCTAACAGTTAAAGTAGAATTATTCATCTAACACCTCCCCTACAACTGATATATTGGGTTGAGGTCTATAACCTATAAAAAAACATTCAGTTTCGGTCCCAATTTTGGCTATCTGCACTCAGTAAATACTGCACTCTATAAATCAACAGTTTGATACGGCATACCTAATCAGAGAATGTTTTTCTGCGTGTTCGACCACCAAATCGACCACATTTACTTTTGTATATTCAAAAAAAGTGTGAAAAACGTAGGTGAAAAATACAACTTATAACAGTAAAAGTTGCCTGTGTATATGGTCGATGAATCTCAGGCCGTAATACTTTTGACTTCGCTTCTTGTTCATTCTTTTTAATATCTGGAGACGCGAGAACATCTTGATTTTGTAGTGAAGCGGAATTTTGCACACTTTCAACTCTCATGTCCGATACTGGTTGATCCGCAGTCGATTCCAACTTCTCAAGGAGAACATGACATTCCCCCTTATTCTCAGGTTGAAATCTTCCCAAAAATATCGTATCACTACTATCAGTAGGATTTTGGGGGGAAAACTCCCTTTTATTGCCTTTTATTATTATTTTGATGTTGAAGGTATTGCATGTTGCTTGTAGAATTGAATCACTTTCATCTACCAGTTCCTCACTGATTTTAAGCGTCTCCCGAAGTCGTGTCGGACTGTGTGGGTTTCCAAGTTTGTTTGATACGATCTATAAGGGAAAAAATGATAACTTATCAACAAGAGGAGACACAATCATAAAAACACACTCATATTTAGAGACATTCCTGATCAGAAAGTTTATTTTGGAACACATGCACCACCAATTGACCATGTTTCATTGGCGCTATCCATACACAACGCTGGCATACTTAACAAAAGATACTTTGACACAATTTTTCCGATTGAAATAGACAAATCAAACAAAATGAAGCATTCCTTTAAAAAATGAATATCAGGGGTTGACATTCTACACAGTAATCCCTTTTAGACACTCGTCGAAAAAAAACATGTGCTTCCAGGTTCAGTCGAGCTTAACCAAGCATTTATCCCAACATCCTGTGTTGAAAATATGTATCAATTTACCATAATGTCATCACATCTAGAATTCTATGCAACTGACGATATTTTATTCTTCAATTACTTATCATATTCACCAAATTTTAGCCTATGAAACTTTATGTAATTCAATCACGACATGCCGAATATGCTCAAAAAACAGTAATTACTTCTGAAAATCTGAATAAATCCCTCATTTGAAATATATTTAAAATATTATTTATGCTTGCATGGCAGGTCGAAGATTTCTGGTTCGAGTTCCGCTTGTTAATCCATGCCCACCACTCAGGTTGTATTAACTTGGGCAGGCTAAGCCAAACAGGAAAAGATCATCCTGTCTGTCTATAAGTGGCTTCTGGTACTGGGCCTCAGGCACTCCCAAGAAGTGGATATAAACAAAAAAGATAGTAAATACCACACAAGTGCACACAATCTAATAATAAATGACCTCACAATAATGGAAAATAATAGAATAGAAAACATTTTTTATCAACTATAGGTGAGTCTTGCAACATGGAAAATTTGATTACTAGCATATTTTTCTAACATCTGTGTTAATTCATACTTTGTATGCAGTACATCGATACAACATTTAAACTCAAAGAAGTTCTTAATCTTAATGTTAAAAACCTTCGTTAAATACAGTGGTCACACCAAAAAAGGTCAGTCAATTGCTGAGAACTTGCGTGACGTTATTTTTTTTATCTTTCGGAGAAGGAAAGCTGAGAACTTATACATATGATGAACCCCGACCTTCTGTGCAGATACCAGATTTAAGATAATAAATAGGGTTTGAAAATAGATTTTTCCCTGATTGTTCAGCTTTTTTCTGTGCATGGACACCCTTGTTGAAGGAAATCGGAACCAGTGGTTATGTGAACCGTCATGTGCCAATGAGGTGTTCAGCCATTCCCTCCAAGATAACCATCCCCCATTTAAACCTCCACACAGAATGATCAGTGATGCGTAGTTTAAAGCGTGTTTTCAATATCTAACGCTTTCACCATTTGAGCTAAGCGGGCACCTACAAACATGCAAGTACCGAAGATGTACATTGATCATAAAATTAAGTACATTTTAACCTTGCAACATATTTAAATTAGCAAAATCAAAATAAAAGTAAAATGAAAAACAACAAATACAGAAATTGGAAAACTAAAAGAATAAGAACGGTTGTACTATATACATAGGAAAATGTAAACTCTGAAGCAAAGCCAGATAAAGCACAGTCATTTTGACTTTGGTCAACTTCAACCACAAATTTTGTTTTCGTTTTTTCTTTGCAAAAAAAGTCAAACTCTGTTTTTTTTTAGATATTCAAAGATTCAACTGGGCTGAAGTATTTGATTCGATTGTAAATATTCTTTGAAAAATATCAGCCCTAATTACAACTTGGGAAATTACATACCCAAGCCAACACTGATAATAAACTGTAATCATCTTGTACAGTAACAGCATCATAATCAACTCTGAATCCTTTTTCCTCAAACTTTCGGTTTAATTGGCACTGAAAGAGAAATGTACTATTAAGTATCAACTTCGATAGATAGCATGAAATAACATCAGTACATACAATGGCAAAAAGTATACTTTAAGCACGACGGCAATTCATTGTTTATATTAATCTTAGTAATACACTCGCTCTTCGATCAGCAGCAGGTTCGTACCCGCCAGATTCACTTCTGACTTAAACCAAATACCATCAATCTACAGCGCCATTGATACCACTAGCAATGCCGCTTTCAAAATAAAGATTCAAATTGATAGGGGTGAAGCAAATACTAATTTCGTGATTTCACAAAAGTTTTTAGCAATACCTTTCTTTACCAGATGCCATATTTAGAAGTTTTAAATATATTTTCAAATCTTTGACAATATTTAAAATAAACTAGGCAATTTATTGAGTTTTTTCATGCATTTCTTGAAGAGAAGCAATCTGGGAATCTCCGATTCGAAATAAATTTATTTGAAAAGGGTAACGCGCTGAAAATATTTCTTTCATGTTTATATATTTGTTATAATAAAAGTTTATTACTAATTAATTACTGCTATACTAAAACAATTAGGTTATATCTATCACTATTTCTTTGCACATCTCTTACAATAATTGTCCGGATTCAAAGCACCCATAGTGCAAAAATGTGCAATTCTTAGCATTTTCATAGAAGTCTTGGACAAGTAACTCTTTATGATAATCAATATCTGTAGCATTATTAACACTTTTTTGTTGCTTTGAAAATCTTATACCAAAGAACTCTTTACTTTAAATTCTGTTTCTCTCTGCTCTTTAGGATCATGATCTTCTACATTTGCTGAAGCAGCATTCAGAGGAGTATTTTCAGGAGGTTCACTTTCTTGAATTCTTTTTTCTTCAGTAGTCTCAGAGGACAGTGAACATTCATCTAAATAATACAAATTTAGATAAATTCTAACATACTTTTATTGGGCTTGTTCTATTATAAAATACTTTCTTACTATATTCAAATTTTTCGAACACTTCCATCTAGTTTTCCCCAATCAAAAATGATTGCATTGAGTGAAATAAAAATTTTGGATATTTTTGACAAGAGAACCAGCATGGAAATAAGTCCAGTAACACAATGGCATTGCCCCAAATAAATTGTTAGGAGTGGAAAAATATGAAATGATAACTCTTGCACAGAATACACAGATATAATCTATTGTTTATGACTATTCAAGCTTGAAAATGACTCTCATATTAATTCAAAAATCATGCATATATCAATGTTAATTAACTCCATTAATTGAATCCATTTGATAGAGATCACTTAGAAACCAGCGACTTTTGTTAAGTAGAGATTCCAGAGCAAACAACCCTTTTCTACATACACTTAAATAGAAATTTATGTAAAATAATATTCAAAGTTACCATCAAGATTTATTTCAATTCAAAGACCACATCTTAAATAAATTGAAAGTGATAAGGGGATTAAAATATGCACTTAATCGGTACATCAAGTCAGCATGACTGCCTGCGTCAAGCAAGCAGCATGCAGATTCCATATTATACAGGTGAGGCTAAAAATATTTTCAACAAAAAAAAAAGAAAAAATTCAATCTTGATTTTATTGATCTCCCACACAATTTGAGACCTTTCATCGCCACTTTTGATGACAAAAAGGAATAGTTTGGAAATCGACTAATATAGAATATCTGAGGCAATATTTGCTAGATTGGAAACGCACTCATACTTCAAAAACATATGATGAACTAAAACCACATATCCAATATAGTGTTTGTTTCCAATGAAAAATAATTTAATTCAAAACCTTTACTTGAAATAAGAATTATGAGGAAATAACTAATAATTATCATGGAATAATAAAACACTAATTACAACGAATACTAAATACAACAAAGTATTCTTCATAGATACGACAGTATTGGAAGATTTTCTGAACAATTTTATTTTCACTTTTTATATTGATATTCGTTTTTATTTATTTACAATATCAACCAGTTGAAAACTAATTTTTCATCAACTATGCAAATAACTGTATAACATACCTGTACGACAGTGTGACATACCTGAACGCTGATTATCTCCAGTATCAGTACTCCGATTCTAAACAAAGAGCGCAATAAATAATATCAAAAAATCTCCGGTACAGTACGCATGTTGATTGATCAGTGACTCGTTTTTCAAAGGTATTCTCCAGGAAATTTCAGTACAGTAGTATTTCTAATTCACAAGCGAAATTGAAGAAAAAAATTAATAAACAACTCTCAAACAGTTTGTCATCTGTATTATTGACACAGAATAAAATTTCTGTCTCAGTTGGTATCAACATTTATTTTAACAATACTATGGTAATGTTTGTCCACAACGTGATACTGATGTTATAGAATTAAAACGGATCCGAGATCTTTATTAATAACAAAGGACATAAAAATTGAGGGAAGGAAAAATAAATAAAAAATTATCAATTTTTCGTTCCTTTGCAAATCTTGTACCAACAAACTTTACCGGAACTTCCCCTTCGTTCTGATTAGGTGCTCCATTAGAAGACTCAGGCAGTAAACGCACAAGTTCTAAATAAAACACATCTTAAAGCTTTATTTTGGATTTTTACTTTTCAATATTTAAATTCATTATGCTTGTTGTATCATAGAACAGTTTCTGACAATATTGAAATTTCCCAACATTTCTACCTGGTTTTTAACCTGATCAGAGATGATTGCAAAAATTTTAATTACATTTGGTACGAGAACCACTATGGAAATGAGTACTCCTTTTATGGTATGTTAAGACTCCATTAGTGGGACAAGAAAAACTACACAAAATGATTATGTGTATAAGACAGTAAATTCCGGATAAACCCAATACATTATTTCTACTTTGTAGTAGTTATCTACTGATTATTTATAATTGACGAAGCAAACTTTTCTATAAAAAGCACTTGCATTTAAATTTTTTGTTCGTGTGAACCTCACTGTTGAATGAAGACATAACATTCCATTTATGACTATGGTAACTCAATTTAGCAATTCGATTCTAATTCATTAATTTTGAAAAAGTTTTGGTTCACATTATATGAATATCTTATCCTGTTTCTAAAACCTGAATTTTAAAAGCAAAATGATTGGACTTCTCAAAATATGGGAATATTTCAGAAAAACAAAGTTATAGATGATGACAAAATTGACAATTTATTAAAAAAGTCAGCAATGTCTCCAGTATATATAATGATGAAAGTGTATGGTTGGGGATAGATAGGTGGATCATGCTTTCAGTATATGAATAATATAGCTGCACTATAGTGTTACATACCTAAATTACTCCGATCTTCATCATCACCAGGCTAAACAAAGAACACAATAAACTGTGAACATCTTCTTAATGAATGTAACAAACTAGACACACCAAGTAGAATAACAGATATTGGGAACAAAATACTAAAAAAATATCTACTAAACTTTTAAAAAATTTTTCTATAAATTTTAATAAATTCTATTAATTGAGACTGGTAATTACAAAAGAACAAAAACAGGTTTGCATACTTGTGATCATTATGAAAGACATAATGTCAGAGAATAAGGTATAGCAATGCATTTCGAAAATAAGTGAAATACGATATTAAATTTTTGCAGTCATTCAACAAGCAGTGCAAATAACATGAGAGTATAAGCGTCTTTCATCTATACTTGGCCAAAGCCATTTATAGGGTCTTCAAATTAGAATACCCGAAAAATATGGTAGAACATGATTACTACACATCATTGAAATGCAGAATGAATACAAAAACACGATAGGATTAGATAAGTATACTAACAATGTTTATTTCAGAAATACTAACAGACTAACAATAGTTATTTCAGAACCACCCATACGTTTAAAAAGGATCAGGGCTCAATTCGAATCTTTGTAGTCAGGGTTTAGATTTAGCTATATTTTTACATTTTGTTGATATTAGGGTTTGAACATAGTACGGGAAGAAGCACAAATTTCTACTGCTTGTGATTACTTTGAACCTTTAAACCCCTTGATTGGAATCGTGCTAAGCGTAACAACAAACAGAAATCCTTATTCACACCCCTGCATTTATAATCCAAATTCAACAAAACAACTCTACAAGCTTGATTTTTCTAGAATCCGCCTAGTTGGGTACGACTACAAGCAAAAAAAAAAAGAATGGGCAGGATACTTTATAGAACAATAAGGTACTTTTTCATAAGAGTTTCATTGTGTTGGCGGTTGTAGAAAATTTCAGTTGAAAAGCAATATTGCATTGTATTGAACACAACTTTGAAAATTGAACAAACCTGAGGAGGACGTGTTGTTGAGTGATCTTGATTTCCACCTGAATAAAATAAATATGTACATGGTATTTACTAACATTTGATACATACTATTCTTGACAGTTGATACAAAATTTAAAAAGTAGGTTTTCAAAAAATAATTGATTTAATAGTAAGTAACAATTATCCTCTTCAATTATTAATCGAAATAACACAAAATCATACATATGTGGTGCTAGTCAAGAAATGGTAGGGCAGATACAACTCACAGCACTTTACTCTGGTGGTTCAGTCATGTTTGGGATGTTTTCCTTTTAGGGTGCAGTTGCTGGTTCCATATCTTTAGTAGCTTCAAGTGGCCATTAGTTGTTTCCCTTTAGGCACTGCTTCTGGCCTTGTTCAGAGTGAATTTCGATAAAAAAATTGTTATTATAATGCTTATAGCTGTTGTGTCATGCAATAGAAGCACTACAATCCAATGTCTTAATAAAAAAAATACACCTGGCGAATTCCAATATATTTTTTTTTTCATAAACCTATTAAAGCAAAACTAAATGAGGTAATGATAAATTGCAATTTCTGAAATCAAATTAAACCTGTTATTTATAGAAAAAAAACATGATATTTTTTCTCAAAATAAAGGCTTAATTAACCCCAATACAAATAAAAATCTTTATTTCAATAGCCATTATTAGTTTATAATTTCAAAGTAACGCGATAGCCTTCCTATTTCATTTCAGCATTTTTGACACACCCCTTTTTCATTCAGACCCCTTTTTATCTTTCATGGAGTTTAGATCATAGTCATGTAAATATAAACCACTCTTCCCTAACTCCTATTGCCTGTACTCGCGTGTACCTTCACTTAGATAGCTCAAGAAACATGAACAGTCACCAGAGTGTATTTTCAACCCTAACAAAAACTGTTAAATATTCAAATATGCATATTATAAGTTTGTAGATCATTTCAACAATCAACAAAACTAAAAAGATATGGTTATAAAAAAAAAATTAAACCAATGTTAGGAATTTAAATTTTAGAAATTAAATATCCTAGTTTATATAGGGTATAAAAAACCCCTGATTAAAGATTTTATTATTTTTCATGCTATGTTTTTATATTTCTTCAAATTATTTCAACCTTAAATTGAAGCATAAAAGAAAATAAATGTATAAAAAAATCAAATTATCTTCAAGGATAAAAAACTGACTTATTTCATACTATGATTTTTTTTTTAAATTTAAGTAGCCTGGTGGTATACGCTGTTCAGACGTGTTTGTGACCAATATGGTATGAACTATATAGCCTGTTTCAAACTTACTTATTGTGAACAAAATATGTCCGACTTACCATTGGTCGCACTGCAGGAATTTCTTCGTTTTCTATAAACACCAATCCCAATCACAATCACAATCCCAATTCCAAACTCAATCCCAATCCCAATCCCAATCCCAATCCCAATCCCAATCCCATAGCGATCTGAAATTATAAAAACAAATTGAGTATTGTAAAGCTGGTAAATATTAAACATATGCTGTGGTTATAAGGTTTGGCATTAGGTTAAAGTGAAAAAGTGAGCTTCAATATCGTAATAAACTTTCTGTAGGAAGTTTACATATTGCTGTCACCAATATTTTGATGTAGGTTACTATGCTTATCTAGGAAAACATATAAGGTGTGGATAATATTGCTTTGAAAAACGTCGAACATCGTCGTGTTCAGCACAATTCAAATATTTGAATCATTGCTTACCAGTTGGAATTCCTTCCTTCCCCTAGTTACGTTACTTTTAGGCACTGACCATGTTCTTGCTTAGAGCGAATTTACAAAAAAGTATGAATGTAAGCTTGCTCTTTTAGTGTATATATATTTGCAATAAGCAAATATCAATTTGTATCTAAGAGCCTACAATTACTTTTCATTTTTGGAATTGTGTCAATTTGATAAAAAATGAAATAATATAACACACAGATAACATCTATAACATTTCTTTTCTGAAAGCATGAAATCTTTTTAATGATTTTCCCACTACACAAATTTCGATTAACAAGGTAGAAGTTAATCTGGTAAAGTCGAATCAAGCTTGCCATTTTCAATAGTGATAATCTACTTACAATAGAGTGATAGAGCGGCAATCAGTGAGTTCATGATTTACCGTAGTTTAAACATTCGACAAATATCTTGAAGACAATCAAAACCTTTTTTAGTATAATAAATTTGCGTACATTGTTGTTCTTAAAAATATTGAACTCAAAATATCACTTTCATTCTCCGTGAGAAAATAATCAGTTACAGAGTGTGCATTCCTTAGTCTGAACTTGACATGTAAATCGGACTTGTAACTAACGGGACCCAAATATCATATTGATTTCTAGACAAATTGTTTCTGAGTACTAAATTCTAAGTACTAAATTCGTTAACATGTAATTCAACAGACTTACTTCTTAAGTTTTTAGAGTATCCTAGCCATGTTTGGTATCAAAATGATTGTAATGATATCAGTGAATTCATTGAAAATGAAATCAGAACCCTGACAATGATCACTTTTATTTTAGACATTCCAGTTGGACATAGTTATGTAACACATTCTCAGACAATCACAGGACTTGCATCGACTGGAGAATATACACAACCCCTTTTTGTGTCAATGTGCAGCGACAGCAAATTCTATAGTACCTTGATTGGGCACACATGCATCGAATGTAGTCATTTCAAAATTCCTCAAAAAATCATGTAGGCAATACCAGAACTGGCCAATCTAACGACAAGATTAAAATTAAGAGAAAACCAAGCATGGACATGTGATTGAATAAAGAGAGCGGATTCAATTTGAAGCTAGATCTGACTGCAGCCTATTAATCAAATAGTTTTACATAACCGCTTGAACCCTGCATTAATAGCACACATGGAAGTTTAGTTGAAATCTAAAACTGGTTCCTCCAAACTTGCCGTGAACTTGCCGTGATAAATGTTACTAGGTTTTTTTTTTTGAAAAAATTTATAATTTAAATCATAGCGGTCATCATATCGCATTGTTGAGATGCCAGAATGGCTACTGCTGTTTTTATAATAACGGCCATATGGATTTCGTTGCATATATAACTTGACTGTGGCAATTATATAATTTTCGTCCACCTGAAAAATGATGCAGTCTGAAAATTAGTTGCCCAGGAAATCAAGGTTATGCCACCTTTAAAAACACTATCGAAATCTTGAGTTATATCACGGATTACATATGGCACTGCATTAACATGTTAATTATACTTATTAATTCAGCAGTCACCCATCGAATATTTCCAAATAGGCTCTGAATGTCATTATAAAAATAGTTGGTATTATATAGATTGGTACAATAATAGATACCGCGAGTTTAATTTTGAAATTGAATGAAATTACAATATCTAATCTTGTTTTTAGATTTTTTAAAATTGGGTTTCAACGAATAAGTATTTATTCAAATAAAGAATCATTCTAGTTTTTGTTGGGTGATTGCTCTCTTGGTCTCTTCTAATGACTTGTTTTTTCTTTATATGAGCTTGTAATGACAGAGGATTCAGAATATCTATACCTTATTTTGCAGCAATATGATCTGAGCGAGCAACTAGGAGACCACCAACTATATTGACGGAAGAAACTAATTACTTCACGTGGCATCGCTGGTGACTCTTTGGTCGAGATATGCAGAAGCAAAAAAAATTCAATAGTCTCACTCGGAAACAACAGCTTTCGACACTGTGTATTTACATGACACCAACAATGCTCAAAAAATTCAATTCAGCATTGTCGTCAATCTTGACACTGACGTAAGCTGCTCAGCAGTCATTCACCACATCACAGATTTCTTAAAAGATTGCCAAAACCTTGTGAGAGAGTGTTTTCAATTTTTCAATGTTCGACTACTGGAAAGTACGAACCCTTTGATGATTTTTAAATTCATTTGAAAGCGATGGCACATAATAGCGACTTGAAAAATATGACGGCCAACATGCTACTAACAATCATACTCATTGCAGGTTATAATGACAATGACGACTCTAGGGCGGAAGCTTAATAGTAACGAATATCGATAGGAATGAATGAAGCAGTAGAATTTTTTTATTTTCAAAGCTAGCAAACAAGTAGCCATGATTTTCGACTTCTGAGAAACCACTCAATGAGATCATTTTCCTAACTACAGATAGAAATATCGTTATTGTACAGAAGAAATATCTTTTCAAAGCACAGTGTGAAAATTGTAGAAGACAAGGCCACACTGAAAGCGATGTGAAACACCCAGCTTGCACCAAAAAATGCTATAATTTTTGAACGTAAATGCTGAGGGGAAACAAATATCATTGAAGAGGATACCCGGAATTGGCGCAAGTGCTACAGTAGATGATTACGAGTTTCCTTTGTGAAGATGGATTCTTATTGAACAATCTGCAAAAATCATCTGTCCAATTAAAGGGTGTGGGCGGCAACAATATCACTGGATGCTTGCAGGAAACTTGGTATAATCTTAAGTACCTACAGTTCTGCTTCCAATTCCAGTTACCGGTAGCCTTGGAGCAGCAGGAAAACTTGAATTATAGAATTATAGAAAAAGTGGGCGATCGCCACACCGAGATCTGCACTTGGTTAGTGATTGCGCCAATGAAAGATGGTGGGATACGGCTCACTGTACATTACATGAAGTTGAACAAGCAAGTTCTTATATAATCGATATTGTACGAGAGACTTACTTCGTACCCATGCGAAGACCTTTACGAGAGTTTTAAATACTCTCCTAAACAGCACATTTTCATAAATGAGAGTATCTGCATTTCATGAATTTATTTTACATTTTTAAAAACATTCTTGATGACTTCCAATGCACTGAACTTATGATGAAAGTCTATATTAATAAGTGCATATATAGTGAAATGAAAGTTTTTTGAAAAAAAATTATTGGGGACTTATTTCTGAAATACTCGTGTGTAGAAAATCATGAAAGAGCAATCCTGTGACGATGTGAATAGAATCAAAACTCATTGAATCCCACCAAGTTCAAATCGTACCGGAATTCATCATAAATTCTGAGGGTTAAAAGCAGACCTAAATAAAGTTGAGGCAATACGAATTTTTCCAAAACCGAAGGATCGCACCGGTTTGCACTAACATAGGTTCTGAGACATTGAGAACACCACTAAGACCAAAAAGCTACTTTTCGTGGTCAAGAAGCATGTTGCAGCCTTTGAACTCACGAAACCTGTATTATCTAACGCTAGACATTACAAGGATCCAAGCAGTTATACAAAGTTGTTTGGAATTCACACTACGATTGCAAGGGACGAGCAAACACATGACGCCATTAAGACGATCAAACCAAAACACCCATTGGATGTACCATAGGAAATCTATCCAACAAGGCAAGTACCAGACGCTCAAACCAAAACACCCATTGGATGTACGATAGAAAATCTATCCAACAAGGCAAGTACCAGACGCTAAAAACCAAAACACCAATTGGATGTACCATAGAAAATCTATCCAACAAGGCAAGTACCAGACGCTCAAACCAAAACCCCCATTGGATGTACCATAGAAAATCTATCCAACAAAGCAAGGATATATTTCTAGCAACTCTTAAAATGAACAACGGTGCTAACAATATTATAGAAAAAAAAGCGATGTCTCGAATGAAAGATTGGGTTTCAAATGACAAATAAGACCCCAACTTGTTGAATGGGTAAGGGACTGGTTCCCAAAAAACTTCGGCTGCACAAATGAGGGTGAACTGCATGAACTACCTAAGTGGATTCAACTTCTTACTTTTGTTCAAACTGTGGTATATTTTACCTCACAATGCAGAAAACACATATATGGCATGGCCAAGCATATCGAAAGATATTCATCAACTTGTACCTAAGTGGGAGAAGTGCCAAGCTGAACGTCAATCACGTCGTTACTACCCATTCCAAGTAGCAGCTTCAGACATATGTCAATTTTTTTCATACATCTTGCCGCAAAACAGGGTTCCCAAAGATAGCAGAATGAACCTCCGCGCCTAACTCAATTCAAGTTATAAAAGCGTTCACCTGTTGGTTCGCAAGATGGGGTGCAGTTAAATTTGAATATAGGTGGCTCCCTGAAACATTCAAAAAATTTTCCACCTTTTTGCATGAATTGGGAGTGAAACACAAGGTGTCCAGTCTGTACCATCCACGGAAAAAGACCCCAAAAAGCTACTGTCAAAACATTGAAAGTATACTGTCAAAAATGCCTCGCCCCCGCACAGATGATAATGAGTGGATTATTTTTCTGGGAGAATATCGAAACACACCAAGAAGTAATGGACCCGACCATTCACTGTCTCGGCCTTACACTCAGATCCAGAATTCCTGCAACAAACTCGGCTCTAGCACAAAAACTTCACCCCTCTTTGTTGACAACTCCAAAAAATGGTATAACAGAGGGATACAAAATCTAAAACCTGTCAAAGAAGGGCAGAGAGAATCATGACAAGGAAAAATGGAAACAAACAGGCCATTATTATAAGTGTCGTTCCTATTTTGATAAATCATAACATACCACCATCACCTAAGGCAGATACCACTAAATGTACCATACTATAGCTGAGTGAATTTTCAATACAAGTAGAATTAAACTCAAAAGCCTAAAAGACAGCTGGAAATTTTATATTACAAATGGAGATTTTAAAGTGTGCAAGATTTTTCGAGCTCATTTTGCAAAAGAAATGGCAAGTTTCAGCTGAACAACATATTCTGATATAATTCCTTCTTGATATGATAAAAACAAAACATTGTTTGTAAAAATCTAGCATTGTTAATTTTAATCTTTGCACAGTATTTTGAATATATATTGGCCAATGCGCATTGGTGACAAGATACAATACACTGACAGTTTAGTGATTTAACTCACCTTCTGGACAGTTGCATTCTGTTGAAGATGGAGTTGTTTCGTGTACCTGAGTTGCTTCAGTTGTAAGTATTTCAGTTCTATTCGAAGAAGTACATTCTACATCTTTTTGCGAGCTTCCATTAAATGTTTTTATTTCATTCAATTCGCACCTATAAATTATTATTTTTAGTGAATGAATATTGTTGAAGAATGAAAATAGATAATGCATTTTCATGTTACAATGTTTTAATGACATAGTCAGCGCTTTTGTAAAATTCCTCAGGATGCTACTAGTTGTAACTGATTTCACTGGCACTCCATTTATCAATGGGGTGCCATGAGTTTCAAAATATTCAACAAGAACATATATAAATCGATCAAAGTTTCAGTTTCTTTTGTCAAATATATAAATCTAACATAACTGATGAAATTTTGTCACATTGATATATCATCGCTATTTGTCTATAAATCAGCTAATATTACCAATCATAGGTTTGCATCTGTTGGCTGAAGTATTTCCTTTATTAGGCAATCCAATAGTGGCAAATTCTTACACATTTTTCCCCCAATCAAAACTTTATTGGAATCGCTTGAGTGCAACAGGCTTCAAAACTACTCTCATTGCAATTTAACTAGACTAAAAGTCGAAGGCAATTTTATTTTACAGATGTGAACACTATATGATTTATAGACATTCGGCAATTCTGAGACACATGGCAAGAGTACAACGTCTGATATAAAAATGTGTGATATAACTTGCTTTATTTTGTTTATATATATGCTAAGTTGAAAGTTGTGTTCATAGATATATAAATAAGACACAAAACTAAGGAGATTTAGGAGTTTAATTCCCGATTTATGAATGCAGGACGAAATGTGTTAGATTAATACACCTAACAAATTCACAAATTCAATGCTGTATTTTGTCAGACTTGTATGCTTTGCTAATCGGGTGTTGCGTTTCTTGGATTTATAAATGTTAGAGGCAGATTCATATATAAATATGTTCTAAAGGAATGTCAGCAAATGTCCATTTTTTTAAGCAAAGCTTAGAAGGAAACAACTCAATCACAGAGAGCTACTGCAAACTATAGCACCAGTAACTGCACTCCAAGCAGAAAACATCCCAAACAAAACCGGAACGCTATGGTAATTGAACAAAATTGGTTCTGAAATGGGTAAAATAATAAACAGTTCCGAAATGGTTAATAGACACATATTGCCCCATACTTACCTATCAACAGAGAGGTCATTTGTAAGTCAAGGAAAAATGTCCATATATGTATAGTCAGATATTCTAGAATTCTGTTTAAAAATAAATTTAGTTTTTTACTATTCTTAAATTAATTACATGCCATCATGGCTTTGGTGTAAAATATGGTGAAATATAAGCAATTCTATTTGCCGTAATCTGAAATGTTAGAAGTAGTTTTCTGTTTATGTAGTGAATTCCAAATACTGTTTAAAGTAATTACCGTATTATGAATATGAGGCCAAGCGCAGTCAAGTTATTTCTGATTTTTGTCACCGATTCAAAAATACCATCCATCTCACCATATCTACTTGTTTGAGCTGCACTCAATATGTAATCCAATTCCTTCTTTGGACCCATTGTCCATAAATTTTGCCATTGATACAACAGAATATATGACTCAATTTTTCCACACATAACTTTAAAAAATGCAATTTGAAAATCAAAATTATGTCTAAAAAAATTCACACTCCAACATTCTCAATTAGCATCTATACAACCATGTTACAACATACTTCTTGAATTGTTTACATTGTGATGTGGCTGATTCTTCATCAGAAAAAGTGTCGTACTTGCATGGCTCACATACGGTGTCGTGAGTTGAATTTCCTTCCCTTATAACACCAAAGCCTACGAATTAAAAAAAAAGAAATTAATTGAGCAAATAAGAACTAACAATCGTAGACCAAAATTGAAAAAAAAGCGACCGTTAATGGAAGCGGCCAACTCTTCTAGCGGCAATCATCTGCTGAAAGCAATTTTTGACATTTATTCCACATCCCAATAAACTTTCGAATCTGAAAAACCAAGATCTCAAACATACGTAAGGTAATTATCGGATAAAGCTAACAAGTATTACAATTAAATATTGATTGAGACTGATATTTTGGCTGAAGCTAAACATTTTATTTTGCTAAGAATGGTTCACATATGACGCTAGGTTCATTGATGTGTGTTCAAAGATGTATTTATCACCCATACATCATATGCCTGATCAGCTCGATCAGTAAAGCGTTATGAATACGCTTCAAGCTGAGCATCTCTGATTATTCGGAGATGAATCCTGCAAGGAATGATTATATGCGAGAGGTTCGTCCAACGCCTAGTCGGGGCATAGAGGTTCAAGTAAGTAGCACTTTCAGCTTCCTCAACCAATAAGGTTCATGCACAGAAAAATGAAAAACCTTCACCCCACTCAGAACTGGTGTCTGTCTAATAGGTCATGGTACGCAATATGGTTAAGCTGTATTCTCGGCCTTTCTCATCCTCAAAATTAAAATAAGACTGTATCATTAAAACCTAATTAAAGATATCATACCTTATGTCTATATGCTATTTAATTTAACAAAATATTTTGACCCAATTTAAGAGGCTTATCAGCAGCAATTGGAAAGGAACTACTTTAAATCAAAATGTCTGTGATGATAGGGACAAGTCGATTTGTTTTAAATTTTTGTATCATTAAAGATGCTCAAAGCACCTATTTAAAGTTATTCAAAAAAGATTTTTCCCAAAAAAATGAAAACAACGAGATACATGTGTAAAAACTCGGATGGAAACGATTTGAGAGTATATTGCATCTCAAATATTTAAATTACTTATATTTTTGAAATATTAAATAATGTTTTGCTCGCTCATTCATGTTCTTGTTGATAGGGACAAGTCGATTTGTTTTAAATTTTGTATCATTAAAGATGCTCAAAGCACCTATTTAAAGTTATTCAAAAAAGATTTTTCCCAAAAAAATGAAAACAACGAGATACATGTGTAAAAACTCGGATGGAAACGATTTGAGAGTATATTGCATCTCAAATATTTAAATTACTTATATTTTTGAAATATTAAATAATGTTTTGCTCGCTCATTCATGTTCTTGTTGATTTTTCTGTGAGATTGTTGTTTTCGCTGTACGGTCTCGTTTGCTATGCCAGGGAACATAGAAATATATCTATCTATTATTGGTTCTGTCGTTTTTCAAATACTTACCTCGAGGGTTAACAAATTTATATGATATTCTAATAAAAAAACTTTCCTGTACATTTCTCTTATTTCTATCATACACTGTGAATTCTTCAATTCAAAGCAAAAACTTGATGTGCACCTGGTGTGAAATAGCATGCAAAAATAAATATTAATCATGCAACATTAAAATCACCTGTCGGACAACGAAAATGTAGTTTACAACCACCATCTTTCTCAGGATCACCAGACAGACTGTAAGTACCTTTTTCACAAACGCACCTGATTAAATAAAAAAAAAAAAACAGAGCATGCAATATGAAATGCACCATGTAACAGTCATGCTAAAACAAAACACAGTGAATGATGCTGGAAAAGAAACTTAAAAGAGAATATGCAAGACCTGATAAAACTAAAGATGGGGTCATAAAAATGGCCCATGGCCCAGAGATGTCTTTATAAGATTAATTCGGAAATCAGTGAAAGTGATTAAATTATGTTTTCAAAATTTCAAGAAATTACTACTGTAATTTTAACTTGACAGATTGTACTGCAACATCAAACACAGCAAAGGATCTTTATGCCAAATTAAGCCGTTCAGGATAATTGAAACTAAAAACAATTTAGGTATTATATTATCTAAAATTCTGATTGAAAAGCAAATTTCACAAGTATCTTTGAATTCATTAAGTTTTGTCGTGAGATCATGATATAAGCCAAAGTTTACGTTGTAAAACTTGACTTTGCTACGAAATGGCTAAATAGGATCGATCAACTATCATCAATTTCCGAGTGGTAGGCATGGATAAACGAGCCAAACTCACCGGGACTCGAACCTGAGATATTCGACATGTGAGTATAATGAGTGTTCTCAGTAAAAGTATGTGAGAAAACCAGATAATCCAAAGGATTTTTCAGTAGGAATATGAAAGTGAAATTATGATTCACAGACATCATTGGAAAAGATTATGGATGAGATTCGGATCCCGAAACACCTTCGAATCCGATATTTTTTGATTCGTATTCTGACCTAACTCCCTAACATGCTTGCCTCAGTAATTAATAGTGCCAAAGTGAGTACTGAGCACGTCAACGAATTTGAATGTTGTTTATTGTAGTGATCATTGGCAATTTTTCTGATTTTCGGATAAAAACTGGTGTGTTCAAAAACATCAAAAGCATCTTCAAACCATAATATGATTATTACAAATTGATTCTCCGAATTTAAAGAAGGAAAGAACAGACCAAGTACATTTGGATGATATCCTGCGTCTAACTTTAATCAACATGTTATCGGCCAGCCACAGAATGGTGTCATTTGATAGGTTTTAATTTTAAAAATATTGGGGGCATCATCAAATTCATCAGTTGAATCAACTTTACAACTTACATCTCAGTTGAATCAACTTTAAAATATCTATCGGCATAGTTTATTCTTGAGAATATGGTTTAAAGATATTTGATCGTCTCTCATAGTCAAATTCAAACTAAAAGATATGAAAATAGAATCAATGTTGTAATTATCTACGCGTGGTCAATTATTAGATTTTGAAAATAAGAATTACTTTCAAAAATATTTATTCATCTTTCATATTTGAATTGAAATTTAGAGAAACGAAAACCGAATCAATGTCATAATTACCTATTTGCTGTCAAACATTAGATTTTGAGAATGAGGAATACTTGAGATACTTATTTGTCTTTAACATTTGATTTATTGATTTGAAATGTTAAAACTAAATCATGAAATTTACAATTGTTGACATCTTGCTATCAATCTATTGCCTGTAGATTATTCCAATCAAAGGTAGCAAAAATGTCTCAACTTTTGCCGGGAAAGTGATGTGATCTTATTCGATTGTGCAAAATAGTACCTCAAAAATTACCGAACCACTTGCGCCTTGACTGCGGGTTTGACGTAGCTACTGTACATTCCTATATATACTTCTAAAATTTTATTGCATGTGAATCATTTTAATTGACTAAATGTTCACATTTCACAGTCTTATTTTCTAAGTTGTTTGAGTAATCTAGTCTTATTTGATTATATTGAATGTAATCATATCGTTAAGCTCATTATCAATTAAATTTGAATCCAATATTTATTCACTTTCATTCTAGTCAACCCAGTCTACATTCATACATTGAAGGTTCTCGGACAGTCTTGTGACCTGACAAGGGACGCAACAGACCTGAAATACTTCCTCTGTGTGGGTGTGCAATGGCAGCAAATTTTTTTTGCCCTCCCCGAATAATGTTTACATATGAATCAAGCACGAATATACTATGACCCTTCATAAATTATGCATGACCAGTTCCAGTGATGTTTATTATTGATAGTAATACCCAGATGTTCAAGCGTGACGGGAGAGAAAATATTAAGATTACAAAACATTGCGTAAGTTTATTTTTTTGTGTTTAATTTTATTTTGAAAATAAATAAAACAAAGATAAAAACATGCAAGCGAAGCAAGTGCGTACATAGGGACCTTCACTCGATTAACCCCAAGTCTCAGACCCTCTGAACGCACCTCTAGATATGCCTCGATTCAAACTAGATTCAACAATTAAATGTTCAATATTATTAGATATACTTGTTATTTTGAGTTGAATTTCCACTTTTTAAAGTTGTATGATAAAGATCTTGACATGATTGCAGAGAGGAATAGCATGCTGTAGCATTGTTCTCTTTATCCATATAAGTTCCTCTTTTACAAGGGATGCAACGTGTTTTTTTAGGATCATGTTCCACATTTGTAGCACTGAAAATTGAATTGAAATCAATAACCAACTACCGGTATTGTACTTATTTGATCATACTAGGGCCACTATTGCTGATTTCAAGACGACATCTAGTTCGCTTGTTGTGATTCATGGTTGTCAAAACATGATTATTTTGACAGTCCAGGATTTCATTATATAAGCTAAACTGACCACTGATAAAAAGTTCAGGTCAAAACACATAAAAAATGCTGCATCATCCGATATTTAATAAATGAATCATTTTAAATATGTGAATTACCAATAAAAGCACATCAAATCACAATGTTCCTACTGCACCTGACTTACATCCCTTATCCATGATATCAAAATTATGAAATTAGGTATACAAATACCTATACCGGTACCTACTTGTTGAATGGGGCTACATAAAGTAGCTGCAACAATAAGAAATTTGAAATGTAAATTTATTGAACAAGTTAAATATCAATTTTTCAAAAAAAGTAAATTTTTTATAACATTTTATAAAAGTGATGCCTTTTTTAAATGTCAATTGAAATATTATTAATGGAAAATTTTGTGGCAGTGAAAATATAGACTAGTATGCGAGAATTTGATGAACCATTGAATCAATTAGCAGTAAAAATATGATATTAGCCAATATACTGCATGAAAGTAATGAACCGAAGTAGTACCGTATTTTGCGGCGTATAAGCCCCTCCGTGGTAATGGTCGCAATGGGTCATTTTTCTAAAATTTTGCTATTTTGCACACAGATATGACGCAGAACCGTAATACTCGCAAAGCGTCCGTGAACGACTCCTCAAAAACGGAAACACGCGCTGCGCCTTATCAAACGCTAAAGTAATAACGTACAGTAATTCATTAACTCAGACGCATGGAACAAGCGCAGTATCGTTTTTGTCCAGATGTGCAATGTCGTTTCGGCCGATGACCGTAAAACAGCGTTTTTCTCCCTTCAAAGTGTCGCGATGGATTGTTAAAGCATGGGAACAAGTGAGCTCAGAGTGCGTAGTGAATGGCTTCAAGAAAGCTGGTATATTTTACTCCCTTTCAGACAAAATTGAAGTGCCCGCTTCTAAGCCGATCGTTACAAACTAATCACCTTTGTTTGATCTATTTTCCTCAGACACCGAAGACGAAGAATTTGAAGGGTTCTGATTTAATTTCGCCATTTCTTGTTGCTGTAATTATTGTTTATCGAGATACACATTTTGCATTTTAATACATTGCCTACCAAGACGTCATGTCGTGAACATAAACAAAACATACTTAACGGAAGCAGTTTCTACAATAGTACAAAACATTATCACAGACACAGTGTGAAAATGTACAATTGTTGAACTTTCTTGATTGATTGATTTTGTTGATTAAAGGGTGCCGTCGATTGCGTCATTGTCAAAACGTCAAAGTAATTCGCGCCGAACCTTCAGAGTTAAAATTCCTTAGGGGGGTATTTAAAACAATATATTATTGGCGATAAAATATTTATTTTTTTTTATAAATCAGGCTTTTAAATACCAAAATATATTTTTCGATGTCACAATTGTAGATTTTTCCTTGTTTCGTTAATTTAAAGGCTGGCGTCGATTGCGTCATCGTCAAAACATCAAAGTAATTCTCGTCGAACTTGATAAGTCCAAATTCCTTGTTTCGTTAATTTAGAGGCTGGCGTCGATTGCGTCATTGTCAAAACGTCAAAGTAATTCGCGCCGAACTTGCTAAGTTTAAATTCCTTGTTTCGTTAATTTAAAGGCTGGCGTCGATTGCAACTAACATACATTACCTATTGGGCCGTTTTGCAATGAATGATATAATACTGGCCGTTCCGATTGATGATCACACATGATCGGATCGTCGGATCGGATCAAATTAAATTGCATGTATGACGGGTACCAATGAAAATTCACTAATGTAATCAAATTAAATCGCATGTATGACGGGTACCAATGAAAATTCACTAATGTCTGCAAGCAAAAAAGATCGAGCATGTGCTAGGTACACGGTAAATTTGGGTGCAGTCCATTATCAATTTAATTCAAATCTCTCTACAATTTGACGTATCTTGAAAGTACATGCGCTCGCCTCGTCATCTATATATAACTTTTATATACCGTAATATAAAACGCTTCACAATTCGCTGTGGGTCGGGAAAAAAACAATACATAGGTCGCAGCGTATAAGTCTCAGAAACAAAAGTTTTGGAAAAAAGTAGCGACTTATCGGCCGCAAAATACGGTAATTCAAAAAATTGCACATATACACTGAATTAAATTTTGAATAAATTTTATCAACAAAATTCTCTAAATTTCGATTAAACACCCCACTAACGTTAATGATAGTTGAATATTAACATGAAAGGAAAATATTCATAATAGATTCTAACTGTTGACAATAGTTCAGCCTTCAAAAACGATCAAACATAGCAAAGCAAACATTTTAAAATACTTTATTTAAATTTAATCTAATCTTCAAAGTTGACTAATAAATTAAGTCGAAATGATTTTTAATTATCAATTTGTACTGTTAATTATTTTGTTGCTATAAATACACCAGAGGTACAAAAAAAATCAGATATTCACTTGCAATCTTCGTTTTTATACTCTCCGATAGGGCACATACAACACCAATGCATCCGGCCAGATGGAACCTGATAGCACTTCCTAGAGTCGGGACAATGCTGACATACACTTTCCTCAACATCGTCTGGACGCTTGTAATCAGCAGAACACTTAAAGGAAATAATAATCATTGCACAAATATGAAAAATATGGCAATAACTAAATAAATCAATATTTTTTTCACTAGATCAAAATCAAAAGGAAACACAAGAACATATTCCCATTTTTGTTCAAGCCAAAACATTCTAAGTTTACTAATTCAAAGTATAATTGAATGGTATTTTTTGAACTGCACAAGAATATTCTACTAATTAAAACAAGACGGTTGGGCACCAGTTGTTAATTAATTCAATATACATACTAGATCAAAATCCAGAATACACACTGGTGGGTGAGGTAATTAGGCCATCTGAGTATGCATATTTGCCCTTTACAACTCTACAACTAATAAAGACATCATTTTTTTGTGATGATTAGGCAAATCACTTTCGGAAATATATTTGGTTGTTATCTTAAGTAATACCTGGGTCACCAGCCCCGGTCAGTATAGCTGAGTTATTATCAAGAAGGCATCACGTATAGTTTTGATTGAGTCTGAATTATAATCAAAACTGATCTGCTCCTCTTTGTAGAAAAATTTGATATATGCCTACTTTTAAGTTGGAAAATTTCACACAAATTATGATTTTCTTACATAATGAGCAGAATGTCCATGAAGTAAATTTATCGATCATCAGAAATTTTGAAACATAATTCTATAAATTTAGTTAAATTTAGCAACGTTCCTATTTCCCTTATATTCAGAAATTCCGTTTGTTGAGCACAACATAGAAATGGGCTGCACCTCAGAAGTGAGGGGTAGGGGTTGATAAAATCAATCGAAGTAAACAATTTTTTTGAATGAAATAATTTTTTGAGTCAAATCATATACGTTTCAATAAACAAATAAAGATTTTAGTTCAAATTAATTACTTCAGAGCCACACATGATTTATGAGAATGCATACGTCTATGATTCTACAGATTTTAAATAATAAATTCAATATTATGGACGGCGATCTCTAAACTTTAGAATTCCTTGCATTATCACTGCCTCCCTGATCGTGTTGATCTGCATGGCTTTGAAACTGATGTTAATAAACATCTGTCAGGGATAGGGATTCCCAGGCCCCTATTCTTGAATTTCATGTACCGGTAGCTCTTTACACTTGAGTGGACTTTCACTCAAAATTCGGTCGTTTCAATTTGTTTTAACGCAGTCCAGATATGGTGCAGAAGGAAAAAAAACATTCCTACGGTCTTGGGTTAAGGTCAATAAGGCTAAAAACCTTCACCACGATTCGTAACTGGTATCTGCACGAGAGTTCGTGGTTCGCCATTTGGTTAAGCTGTATTCTCTACTTTCCTCTCTCCCGCAGGATAAAAATGATACCCTATCCTATCCCCTGCGTAACAACGTTATACTATATAAAGAGATGCAAACAAAAAATACACTTACCGGAGTTAGGCAGAAAACCAATGTAAATATCACAACTGAGAAACACATTTGAATATCCCCCATATCTGTAAACTCTCCAATCACAATCTTACTCCAGTAAATCTGGCAGGCTACTGGCTCCAAGATTCCGAAAAAACTTAGCAATCTCAGTCTGTCAGTTAAGCCTATGGCAATATGGGTACCGGTAATCAGCTTTTAATACACGTACAGCGAACAAAGTTCTGCATTCAAAAGTAAATGTTGAATAGGAGAGAGATTGGTAGCCAAATATCGCGTATACGGATGGCTACGCAGGGCTTGCTAGCATGCGGTTGGATCGCGCGTGCTGCCCGTCTTTTTCCATAGCAGTAGTCAATACACATGGTGTTTTAATAAATCCAATAATTCATTGAAGATAAATTACATAAATATATATTTAGTAAATACGGTACATTACATTTGTATGCATAAATAGAAAAACAAACAAAAAAAACAAAAGGAAAAAAAAATTAGAAAATGTGAATAACACATCAGCTGGCATAATAATAAATTGTTCTCTTACTCTTGATGATTCGGGTTGACAAAAACTTCACAAATCGGATATTTTTTGTCATCAAAAAAAAAAAAAAATTTCTTTTTTTTCCCTTTTCCCTGAGAATCCAGTTTCATAGATAAGCTAGATTCTTTACCTTCTTTCAGACTTGAATTTTTACTTATTATAAAACAGGACGACATAAAGTGCTTATACAGAAATATATAATCATCAGTGCAATTGAAAATATATGATTATGCAATAATAGATTTATCAAGCAATGTCCCTACTCTGGATTCAAATACTTGACCCTTTTAACTTGGGACACAGTATTAAGATGTCCCATAACACTAGCTTTGAACTGTGTTCTTAGAATTGATTGATTAGTTTCAATTCCATCATATTTTTTACTGTTTCTGTGTGCCAGATACAATTTTTTACCCATGCCTATTATAAAAATTGAGGTTTCATCAATAAACATCACATAATAGAAGAACATTATTTGCATTCAAATGATTTACTCGACACCATTCCCAAAATTGCTGAGAAAAAGGGGACAGTCCACAAACAAGTGTGTTGTGTGAACTCTATTTCATGATTTCCACAAAGCACACACAAAATCCATTTTCGTCATCATACCAATGTCTTAAATATATTTCCTACGGGTAATGCAAAAATTAGCAATTTTCCATGCAAGATCCTGTGTTTTTACGTGGGAGATCATAAAAAGCAATCTTATTCCAACATATATTAGCAAATTCTATTATATTTATCGATAAACTTTTGTCTCAAGACCACCTTTTTTTTTCATTTTGGCCCTCCTGCATCAATTTTGAATAAATTTTCTTTGTTTCTGAATCAATATTTATGTCCCTTTTTTTCCCCCCCAGATTGAATTATAAATTTCATTTGTAGTGGTATCATTTGGTAGCCAGTGGTTTACTCTGTGAATAATGTCCCTCTTTAATATATCTATCCTGTTCTGAATTGTACGCATGTTTCCTGATGTGTGGTTTTGTAATCTTGATGCAAGTTGTGAAACTCTCTACATAAAATAGGTCACCCAGAGTCTTTACTCCTGTTCTGATCCAATTTCTGTAATCATATGGATAATTTATATCCCTCAAGATTGGATTGAACCATATATATTCTCTTCAGATGTCAGCTTCTTCAATTGGTAACTTTTTTCTACAAAACCTCAAGTGTCTGAATTGTACAAGAATATCTCTTTATATTTCTGGGACTTGGTTGGGAATATTCCTGATAGGAAAATCTGCCAATAAATTTTCTGATGATTCGGTTTTCAAACATCCCATTTGAATGTTGGATATAATACTTAGCGAAGATGGTCCAAGGATTTTCGTTGCCTGTTAATATTTTGAATACCCACTTGAGCTGCAAGGCCTGTATTTTTTTTTCTATGTCTGTAATTCTATAGCCCCCTTTCTGATAATCAAAGCTCATTTGAATTCTACTGACCATTTCAGTTTTATAATTCCATATAAATTCCCATACATATTTTTTTATCTGTTTCAGTATATCCTCTCTGCTCTGGTACAGTGGTGAAAGATGCAAGGTACCATACCTACTTTAGCTAACACAAAGCAGTCTATTATTATTTTACGACCTTTAAATGATAATGATCTTTGTCTCCACAACTGTAGGGTTTGCTTGATTTTCGAAAGTATAGGTTGCCAGTTTTGTGTATTAATTTCTGCTTCATCATTCCCATGCCATACTCCTAAGATTTTGAGGTAATCATTGACGACTTTGACGCCCATAAAACCTTCAATATGGATCGCCTTGTATTCTCCCACTAATAGAATAACACATTTATCCAAGTTCAGTCTGGTTCCAGCTGCTTTTTCAAATTGTCCACAAATTTGTAAAATTTTCGAGTTGAAGTCTCGAACTAGAGCTGTTGAGTCATCCGCGAATTGTTTAATTTTTTGTTCAGTGCCATCTGGCATTTCGAGTCCTAAAATATTTTTATTGCATCTTATGTTACATGCAAACGTCTCTGCGAAGAACAAGTACAAGTATGGGGATAAAGGGCATCCGGGTCTCACGAAGTTCTGTATACACTGCGCAGTACTGAGTAGGCTATGTATTCGCTGTTCTGTGTTGGGGTGATTAAAACAAATGTTATTTTCGAGAAGCATAGCTATCATACCAGATTGAGCCAATGCTGCTAACCTTATGTGCACAGATCTTTTTTTTGGCTATTTGGAATGCCGTATGATATATACATTTACTCATACTAGGGCGTAAAAACAGAAAGGTTTGGATGAGATGCATCCCTATGCAGTATGATTAAATACCGGTTCTGAATATCACTGTTACAGGGCCTTGGACAGAATGATCCACTCTAACTGCTATGACAGATGAAGTGGCTATAAAATAAAAAATATACCGCAGGCAATACAGCACCGAGCATATCTTGCCCCTGCAGCTCTCACGCACGTCTCTCGGTTGTTCCTGTCAAATCAGTACCGTATTGGTCTACCGACAGCGTTCTTTGCAATATCTGTAAACAAAGCACATATGACGGCGAAAGCACACAACGCAACTTGGACTGCTGGTGTAGTTTATTTTGCTTTTAAGCAAGATGTCTTCGGCCTCAATAAATCGACCTGTACGAGTCTATGGACATATTCAAGCAAGCTGTGGTATACGAGTTTTTCTATATCTGGATGTAGGTTGTTTCATACAAGGACACCTTGAAATCTAAGAAAATTTCGAGTGCGTGATTGCTACGCCTATTTACAGAAAGGGATCCATGCGACACTGATCTTGTGTATGATATGGATGAGTATTCGATTGGGCGGTGAAGTAAATTAACGAGCGAAATTACCGGTTATTAAAAGAAAATGTTGCAAACGATTTTATTAAACACACACGGTTCAGCACAGGTTTAGAATTACTGCCCTAACTAAAAAGCCAAATTATTCTCTACCAAGTAATAGTAGGTGCAACTGAACTTCATTTTTCATATTCCCCAACCCTTTCACAGCCGCTGACTTGCCACTCACATGCAGCATGGTCGGTAAACAACTGCATGGCACGGGAAAAGGCTTGGCGATGCCCAATCAGGAATCTCAGTACGTCAAGCATCGCCCACTTGACAAAATATTGGGAAGGAATTATCTGACGGTGTCCACTTAACAATATTCTTTGGTATGATTTTTAGGTAACTCAATTTTCTTGGCCAAAAGGCAACATGCGCTCAGTAGAAGCAAGAGTGGCCATTGGCCCATATATGTTTTTCGATGTCTTTGGAGAGATACCGGTACTAACAAATTAATTTAACATTTTTTGTGTATCGAACCTCATCATTAACCATCCATGCCATTGAAATTAACTTATGTTAAAGTTCTGCAGTGTCGTGCAGAAAGTCGGAAATCCTTATCTTTTTTTATACTTGTTACTTGTGAAAATATAATGAATTATTGCTGCGTTCATGGATTGGATTGGATTCATACATGGATCCAAAGATTGAATGCAAATGTTCGTGGTTACACACCTAACGTGGCATCTCATTGAGGCCAAGGCCACAATACACACGAAGTTGTCTTACCGATGCGTTGCATTACGTTCGAGCAATAAAATACAAAAGGCAATACACGCCTGCATTGCTTTGCGTTAATCGTGTTCACATGCGTACAAAGCACAAACGCAAAAAAAGAAACGAGCACTCTGCGGTAGCTTTCATAGCAAGCCGCTCTGTTTCATCGGAAAACGACCTTATCACCTTTTTCTGCATCAAAAAGAGCATATAGTGAGAGGATTGATGGGTTTTATTTGATAAAACCCAAAGTGTATATAAAATTGTTCACGCCAGACCTGCCCCGTTTTAATTATTTTTCAGAGCAGTGGAATGCGAGGTCTTTCCATTTATTATCAATAAATGAAGCGTAGTTGTACGCTCCGTTGTAAAGATGTACCGGGTATCGGCGAATATAACCCATCCACCATTTCTTTGCTTCCTTCTATAGATAGACATTTAAAACTGTCATGAGTTGAATACAGGATGAGAAGAAAATCTATTAAAATGATACTGTAAGATCCAAACCGCCCACTGACTTTTTATCTAATGGTGGCCTGAATTCTTAGCCGAAATAAGCGATCCGCGCCTATATCCTGATGCTCTATTCTTCTGAATTCGATATGCGCACACAATACGGACACACCTCACAAAACCAGTGGTTTAACAAAAGTTTATATTGGAAACAACAGAACACTGGTATGTGCCAGGAAATGTCTTATAACTTGCAGCAAGAGTTGAAATAAACAGCAAACATGGAAAAATACAATTGCAGCAAATTCTTCGACTACGAGCCTCAAAGTTGCGCCCCACACAAGTTATGTTATTGTGAACGCAACGATAAATTGTGACAACCTTTGATGCAGCGTATGAATATTGGTATGCCTGGACGCAAATTACACTCTTGGTTCTTCACGCCCACTCTGCGTGCTTGCGTGCGATTTTGAATTAATTGTGAGAGCACACTCACTATAGGTTTAATTATCTGAAATAGAAACAATCGTATAACGTGCTCACACGGGCTTACCGGCCGAGCGTCAGCCAAGGGTCAAGCATAACAGCCACAAAACCGCTACAAACGGTCAAGTGCCAAACAAGCCCAGACCATGCCCGACTCTGTGGTAATATCCTAAATGAAAATAGAATCAAGTCTAGCCATATATGACATAACCCGCACGGTCAAAGCAAGAGTAGTCGATAATACAACCAACAGCTCCTGTTTCGCCAAGCGTAATCATGGATCGTGCGTTATAAACAAAAGTGAAAAAGTCACTGGCATTTTGCTACTGTTCAAAAGAATATTTTAAACCAAATTAAGCAACTACGTAACCTGGACAGTTAGGGAGATGTTTTAGATTCATACTACAAATACAAGTCACCTAAACCAAATTCAACCATTTCCCTAGTATCGAATATCCAACATAAAACAGCATACCTCAAAAGACCACCGACACTTTAACGCTACCGACTTGAGTCAAACACAGAAGTGTACTAATGGGTCGAAAATTTAACGTGACGAATTCTCTCGTCTCGTGGCACCTTCTGCCAATACGGTCATCACGCAAACAAACCAATTTAGAAATGCGCAACACCAATAATGAACAAAACATTTCGAATAATTGAGTTAGATTTTCGTCGGAGGGACGATTAAATTGTAAGCATGATTTCAGACGGGCCAAATATAACAGATACACAACACCATTTTGGAAAGGAATCCAGAATGCAATATAAGAAAATGAGGTGCATGAGATTGAATATAAAGTGTGCTAAAATTTCTATAATCACACCGATAACTTAACGATATCTGCTGAACTCGCGACAGGAACAAGTATCGTGTTCTTCCACTATAAAACTCTAAATATTTATATTGGTTAATCAAAAAGCTCATTAAACGAATACTAATTACAACAAAGTATTCTTCATAGATACTACAGTATTGGAAGGTTTTCTGAACAATTTTATTTTCACTTTTTTATATTGATATTCGTTTTTACAATATTAACCAGTTGAAAACTAATTTTTCATCAACTTTGTATATAACTGTATAACATACCTGTACCACAGTGTGACATACCTGAACGCTGATTATCTCTAGTATCAGTACTCCCATTCTAAACAAAGAGCGCAATAAACAATATCAAAAAATCTTCGGCACAGTACGCATGTTGATTGATCAGTGACTCGTTTTTCAAAGGTATTCTCCAGGAAATTTCATTACAGTAGTATTTCTAATTCACAAGCGAAAATGAAGAAAAAATTTAACAAACAACTCTCAAACAGTTTGTCATCTGTATTATTGACACAGAATAAAATTTCTGTCTCAGTTGGTATCAACATTTATTTTAACAATACTATGGTAATGTTTGTCCACAACGTGATACTGATGTTATAGAATTAAAACGGATCTGCGTAGCCGAGATCTTTATTAATAACAAAGGACATAAAAATTGAGGGAAGGAAAAATAAATAAAAAATTATCAATTTTTCGTTCCTTTGCAAATCTTGAACTAACAAACTTTACCGGAACTTCCCCTTCGTTCTGATTAGGTGCTCCATTAGAAGACTCAGGCAGTAATCGCACAAGTTCTAAATAAAACACATCTTAAAGCTTTATTTTTGATTTTTACTTTTCAATATTTATTCATTATGCTTGTTATATCATAGAACAGTTTCTGACAATATTGAAATTTCCCAACATTTCTACCTGGTTTTTAACCTGATCAGAGATGATTGCAAAAATTTTAATTACATTTGGTACAAGAACCACCATGGAAATGAGTACTCCTTTTATGGTATGTTAAGACTCCATGAGTGGGACAAGAAAAACTACACAAAATGATTATGTGCATCAGACAGTAAATTCCGGCTAAACCCAATACATTATTTCTACTTTGTAGTAGTTATCTACTGATTATTTATACTTGACGAAGCAAACTTTTCTATAAAAAGCACTTGCATTTAAATTTTTTATTCGTGTGAACCTCACTGTTGAATGAAGACATAACATTCCATTTATGACTATGGTAACTCAATTTAGCAATTCGATTCTAATTCATTAATTTTGAAAAAGTTTTGGTTCCACATTTTATGATTATCTCATCCTGTTTCTAAAACCTGAATTTTAAAAGCAAAATGATTGGGCTTCTCAAAATATGGGAATATTTCAGAAAAACAAAGTTATAGATGATGACAAAATTGACAATTTATTAAAAAAGTCAGCAATGTCTCCAGTATATATAATGATAAAAGTGTATGGTTGGGGATAGATAGGTGGATCATGCTTTCAGTATATGAATAATATAGCTGCACTATAGTGTTACATACCTAAATTACTCTGATCTTCATCATCACCAGGCTAAACAAAGAACACAATAAACCGTGAACATCTTCTTAATGAATGTAACAAACTAGACACACCAAGTAGAATAACAGATATTGGGAACAAAATACTAAAAAAATATCTACTAAACTTTTAAAAAATTTTTTCTATAAATTTTAATAAAAATTCTATTAATTGAGACTGGTAATTACAAAAGAACAAAAAAAGGTTTGCATACTTGTGATCATTATGAAAGACATAATGTCAGAGAATAAGGTATAGCAATGCATTTCGAAAATAAGTGAAATACGATATTAAATTTTTGCAGTCATTCAACAAGCAGTGCAAATAACATGAGAGTATAAGCGTCTTTCATCTATACTTGGCCAAAGCCATTTATGGGGTCTCCAAATTAGAATACCCGAAAAATATGGTAGAACATGATTACTACACATCATTGAGATGTATTAATGAATTTCTTCCACAAATATTTGAAACATGACCATAATTTGCTTCACTGAAGTTTTAGTAAATGTTCTTTAATAAAAAAAAGTGATAAATATAAATAGAAGCAAAACAAACAAATATATACCGGTATATATAGTGATAATATACACAGGCAGAATGAATACAAAAACACGATAGGATTAGATAAGTACACTAACAATGTTCATTTTAGAAATACCAATAGACTAACAATAGGTATTTTAGAATTATCTGTGTGTTCAAAAAGAGTCAGGGTTCAATTTGAATATTTAGAGTCAGGGTTTAGATGTTGTTATATTTTCATATTTTTGATAATAGGTTCGAACCATAATGCAGAAAGAAGCATAAGTTTCCACTGCCCATGTTTAGTTTGAAGCTCCAAACCCCTTGATTCGAGTCGTGCTAAGCATAACCGCAAACAGAAATCCTTATTCACACCCCTTCATTTCTAATCCATATTCAACAAGATAACTCTATAACCTTCATTTTTCCAGAATCCGCCTAGTTGGGTACGACTACACACAAAAAAAAATTGGGCAGGATACTTTATAGAACAATAAGGTACTTTTTCATAAGAGTGTTATTGTGTTGACTGTTGCAGCAAATTTTAGTTGAACAGCAATTTGCATTATATTTACAAAAATTTGAAAATTGAACAAACCTGACGATTCATTGGTTGATCTGAATTTCCATCTGAATAAAATAAATATGTACACGGTATTTACTAACGTTTGATAAATACTATTCTTGACAGTTGATTCAAGATTTAAAAAGTAGGTTTTCAAAAAATAATTGATTCAATAAAACACATCTTAAAGCTTTATTTTGGATTATTACTTTTCAATATTTAAATTCATTATGCTTGTTATATCATAGAACAGTTTCTGACAATATTGAAATTTCCCAACATTTCTACCTGGTTTTTAACCGGATCAGAGATGATTGCAAAAATTTTAATTACATTTGGTACAAGAACCACCATGGAAATGAGTACTACTTTAATGGTATGTTAAGACTCCATGAGTGGGACAAGAAAAACTACACAAAATGATTATGTGCATCAGACAGTAAATTCCGGCTAAACCCAATACATTATTTCTACTTTGTAGTAGTTATCTACTGATTATTTATACTTGACGAAGCAAACTTTTCTATAAAAAGCACTTGCATTTAAATTTTTTGTTCATGTGAACCTCACTGTTGAATGAAGACATAACATTCCATTTATGACTATGGTAACTCAATTTAGCAATTCGATTCTAATTCATTAATTTTGAAAAAGTTTTGGTTCCACATTTTATGATTATCTCATCCTATTTCTAAAACCTGAATTTTAAAAGCAAAATGATTGGGCTTCTCAAAATATGGGAATATTTCAGAAAAACAAAGTTATAGATGATGACAAAATTGACAATTTATTAAAAAAGTCAGCAATGTCTCCAGTATATATAATGATAAAAGTGTATGGTTGTGGATAGAGAGGTGGATCATGCTTTCAGTATATGAATACTATAGCTGCACTATAGTGTTACATACCTGAATTACTCTGATCTTCTGAATTACTCTGATAAAAGATAGTGGGAACAAAATACTAAAAAAATATCTACTAAACTTTTAAAAAAAATTTTTTATAAATTTTAATAAATTCTATTAATTGAGACTGGTAATTACAAAAGAACAAAAACAGGTTTGCATACTTGTGATCATTATGAAAGACATAATGTCAGAGAATAAGGTATAGCAATGCATTTCGAAAATAAGTGAAATACGATATTAAAATTTTTGCAGTCATTCAACAAGCAGTGCAAATAACATGAGAGTATAAGCGTCTTTCATCTATACTTGGTCAAAGCCATTTATAGGGTCTTCGAATTAGAATACCCGAAAAATATGGTAGAACATGATTACTACACATCCTTGAGATGTATTAATGAATTTCTTCCACAAATATTTGAAACATGACCATAATTTGCTTCACTAAAGTTTTAGTAAATGTTCTTTAATAAAAAAAAGTGATAAATATAAATAGAAGCAAAACAAATATATACCGGTATATATAGTGATAATATACACAGGCAGAATGAATACAAAAACACGATAGGATTAGATAAGTACACTAACAATGTTCATTTTAGAAATACTAATAGACTAACAATAGGTATTTTAGAATTATCTGTGTGTTTAAAAAGAGTCAGGGTTCAATTTGAATATTTAGAGTCAGGGTTTAGATTTTGTTATATTTTCATATTTTTGATAATAGGTTCGAACCATAATGCAGAAAGAAGCATAAGTTTCCACTGCCCATGTTTAGTTTGAAGCTTCAAACCCCTTGATTCGAGTCGTGCTAAGCATAACCGCAAACAGAAATCCTTATTCACACACCTTCATTTCTATGCAAGGATACTTTATAGAACAATAAGGTACTTTTTCATAAGAGTGTTATTGTGTTGACTGTTGCAGCAAATTTTAGTTGAACAGCAATTTGCATTATATTTACAAAAATTAGAAAATTGAACAAACCAGACGATTCATTGATTGATCTGAATTTCCATCTGAATAAAATAAATATGTACACGGTATTTACTAACGTTTGATAAATACTATTCTTGACAGTTGATTCAAGATTTAAAAAGTAGGTTTTCAAAAAATAATTGATTTAATAGTATGTAAAAATTATCCTCTTCAAATATTAATCGAAATAACACAAAATCATACATATGTGGTGCTAGTCAAGAAATGGTAGGGATACAACTCAACTCAGATACAACTCACAGCACTTTACTCTGGTGGTTCAGTCACGTTTGGGATGTTTTCCTTTTAGGGTGCAGTTGCTGGTTCCATATCTTTTAGTAGCTTCAAGAGGCCATTAGTTGTTTCCTTTTAGGCACTGCTTCTGGCCTTGTTCAGAGTGAATTTCGATAGCCTTCGTTTCACCATTTTTGCCACACCCCTTTTTCAGTCAGACTCCTTTATATCTTTCATGGAGTTTACATCATAGTCATGTAAATATAAACCACCCTAACTCTTATTGCTTGTACTCGCGTGTACCTTTACTTAGATAGCTTAAGAAACATGAATAGTCACCAGAGTGTATTTTCAACCCTAACAAAACTGTTTAATATTCAAATAGGCATATTATAAGTTTGTAGATCATTTAAACAAAATACGATATATAATATACTATATACTGTATACTATATATTAAACCCCTGACTAAAGATTTTATTATTTTTCATGCTATGTTTTTATATTTCTTCAAATTATTTCAACCTTAAATTGAAGCACAAAAGAAAATAAATGTAAAGAAAATCAAATTATCTTCAAGGATGAAAAAACTATGACTTATTTCATACTATGTTTTTCTTTAATTTAAGTAGCCTGGTGGTATACGCTGTACAGACGTGTTTGTGACCAACTTACTTATTGTGAACAAAATATGTCCGACTTACCATTGGCCTCACTGCAGCAATTTCTTCGTTCTCTATAAAAACGCTGGCAGAAGCAAGATCCACAAAACCTCAGCCATACAATCTGAACAACTATAGTAGAGACAATCCCAATAAACACAAGCCACCAGTGATCTGAAATTATACAAACAAATTGAGAATTGTAAAGCTTGTAAATATTAAACATATGCTGTGGTTTTAGGGTTTGGCATTAGGTTAAAGTGAGAAATTCAATATCGTAAAATTCAATATCGTAATAAACTTTCTGTAGGAAGTTTACATATTGCTGTCACCAATATTTTGATGTAGGTTACTATGCCTTTCTAGGGAAAAATACAAGGTGTGGATAATATTGCTTTGAAAAACGTCGCACATCGTCGTGTTCAGCACAATTCAAATATTTGAATCATTGACCATATTCTTGCTTAAAGCGAATTTACAAAAAAGAATGAATGTAAGCTTGCTCTTTTAGTGTACCTATATATATTTGCAATAAGAAACTCTCAATTTGTATCTAAGAGCCTACAATTACTTTTCATTTTTGGAATTGTGTCAATTTGATAAAAAATGAAATAATATAACACACAGATAACATCTATAAAATTTCTATTTTGAAAGCATGAAATCTTTTTAATGATTTCCCCACTACACAAATTTCGATGCTTAACAAGGTAGAAGTTAATCCGGAAAAGTCAAATCAAGCTTGCCATTTTCAATAGTAATAATCTACTTACAATAGAGTTATAGAGCGGCAATCAGTGAGTTCGTGATTTAGTTTAAACATTCGACAAATATCTTGAAGACAATCAAAGCCTTCTTTAGTATAATAAATTTGCGTACATTGTTGTTCTTAAAAATATTGAACTCAAAATATCACTTTCATTCTCCACAAGAAAATAATCAGTTACCGAGTGCACATTCCTTGGTCTGAACTTGACATGTACATCGGACTTATAACTAACAGGACCCGAATATCATATTGATTTCTGGACAAATTGTTTCTGAGTACTAAATTCTAAGTACTAAATTCATTAACATGTGATTCAATAGACTTCATAAGTTTTTAGAGTATCCTAGCCATGTTCGGTATCAAAATGATTGTAATGATATCAGTGAATTCATTGAAAATGAAATCAGAACCCTGACAATGATCACTTTTATTTTAGACATTCCAGTTGGACATAGTTATGTAACAAATTCTCAGACAATCACAGGACTTGCATCAACTGGAGAATATACAGAACCCCTTTTTGAGTCGATGTGCAGCGACAGCAAATTCTATGGTACCTATCTTGATTGGTCACACATTAATCGAATGTAGTCCTTTCAAAATTCCTCGAAAAATCATGTAGGGCAATACCAGAGCTGGCAAATCTAGCGACAAAATTAAGATTAAGAGATGACCAAGCATGGACATGCGGTTTTATTTTATAAAAAGAGCGGATTCAATTAAAAGCTAGATCTGACTGCAGCCTATTAATCAAATTGTTTCACATAATCTCTTGAACCCTGCATCAAGAGTAAACATGGAAGTTTAGTCGAAATCTAAAATTGGTTCCTTCAAACTTGGCCGTGATAAATGTTATCACATAGTTGCCAAAAAGCTTGATATAAACCCTTATTGTTGACGTTTGATATAACAGCTACCGTTATCATTAGTTTTTTTTTAAAGAATTCATAATTTAAAGCACAGCGGTCATCGTATCCCATTGTTGAGAAGCCTGAATGGCCGCTGCGTGCTATCGTTGTACACCGTGTGCTGCGATTAATTTCTCAAAAAAAAAATGCATGCGTAATGTGACAAATGCATTCTTATCGTAAATTTAAAAAACAGAAATACGAATGAGCAGGATAAAAATGTCATAATAGAAGTGGAGGCATGCTCTATTCTAGACGCACTGTTTTTGTAATAACGGCCGTAAGGATTATCTATACAATATTTCCAAATAAGCTATAAATCTCCTTCTAAAAATAGATTGGTACAATAATAGATATTGAGATTTTAATTTTGATTGAAATTACAATATCTAATCTTGTTTTTAGATTTTTTAAAATTGGTTATCAACGAATAAGTATTTATTCAAATGAAAGATCATTCTAGTCTAATTACTTCACATGGCATCACTGGTTACTCTCTGGATCGAGATATGCAGAAGCAAAAAAAAAATCAATAGTCAGTATCAATAATCAACAATATCAATAATCACTCATAACAACAGCTTTCAACACTGTGGATTTACATGACACCAACAATGCTCAAAAAATTCAATTCAGCATTGGCGTCAATCTTGACACTGACGTAAGCGGCTCAGCAGTCATTCAAAAGATTACAGATTTCTTAAAAGATTGCCGAAACCTTGTGAGAGTGTATTTTGAATTTTTCAATGTTCGACTACAAGGAAAACGAAGTACGAACCTTTTGATGATATTTGAATTCATTTAAAAGCGATGGTACACAATAGTGACAAAAAAATATGACAACCAACATGCTACTAACAATCATAATCATTGCAGGTTATAATGACGATGATGACTCTAGGGCGGAAGCTCAACAGAAACGAATATCGATAGGACTGAATGAAACAGTAGAATTTTTCATTTTCAAAGATGGCAAACAAGTACCCATGCTATTGTACAGAAGACAAGGTCACACTGAAAGTGATGTGAAACACCCAGCTTGCACCAAAAAATACTATAATTGTTGAAGTTTAATGCTGAGGGGAAACAAATATTTTTGAAGAGGATACCTGAAACTGGTGCAAGTGCTACAGCAGATGGTTATAAATTTCCTTTGTGAAGATGGGTCCTTATTGAACAATCTGCATAAATGATCTGTCCAATTAAAGGGTGTGAGCGGGTGTAACAATATCACTGGATGCTTGCAGAAAACTTGGTATAATCTCAAGTACAGTTCTGCTTCCAATTCCAGTTAATATCATAGAAGAGAAATGTATCTTCCTACCAGATGCTCTGAGAAAGTATACAAATGTATTTCGTATGCAAATGCAATCAGTTTGAATAAGCCTTGGAGCAGCAGGAAAACATAGAATTATCGAAAAAATTGGCGATCGCCACACCAAAAACTGCACTTGGTTAGTGATTGTGCCAACGAAAGATGGTGGGATACGGCTCACCGTACATTACATGGAGTTGAACAAGAAAGTTCTTCTATAAATGATATTGTATAAGAGCCTTACTTCGTACCCACGTGAAGACCTTTACCAGAGTTTTCAAATACTTTCCTAAACAGCACATTTTCATAAATGAGAGTATCTGCATGTCCATGAACTTCTTTTACATTTTTAAAAACATTCTTGATGACTTCCAATGAACTGAACTTATGATGAAAGTCTGTAATAGTTCTATAATAGTAAGTGCATATATAGTAAAATGAAAGTTTTTCGAAATAAAATTATTGGGGACTTGGAACTCACGAAACCTGTATTATCTAACGCTAGACATCGCAAGGATCCAAGCAGTTGGACAAAGTTGTTTGGAATTCACACTACGGTAGCAAGGCGTGAGCAAACATGTGACGCCATTAAAACGATCAAACCAAAACCCCCATTGGATGTACCTTAGAAAATCTATCCAACAAGGCAAGTACCAGAAGATAAAAACCAAAACACCCATTGGATGTAACATAGAAAATCTATCCAAAAAGGCAAGTACCGACGCTCGAACCAAAACACCTATTGGATGTACCTTAGAAAATCTATCCAATAAGGCAAGTACCAGACGCTCAAACCAAAACACCCATTGGATGTACCATGGAAAATCTATCCAACAAGACAAGTACCAGACGCTAAAAACCAAAACACCCATTGGATGTACCATAGAAAATCTATCCAACAAGGCCAAGTACCAGACGCTCAAACCAAAACACCCATTGGATGTACCATAGAAAATCTGTCCAACAAGGCAAGTACCAGAAGATAAAAAACAAAACACCCATAGGATGTAACATAGAAAATCTATCCAACAAAGCAAGGATATTTTTCTATCGACTCTTAAAATGAATAACGACGCTAACAATATGATAGACAAATAAGCGATGTCTAGCATGAAAGGTTAGGTTTCAAATGACAAATAACACCCCAACTTGTTAAATGGGTAAAAGACTGGTTCCCAAAAAACTTCAGCTGCGCAAATGAGGGTAAACTGCATGAACTAAGTGGATTCAACTTCTTACTTTTTCATACATCTTGCCGCAAAACGGGGTTCCCGAAGTTTCAAATTATAAAAGCGTTCACCTGTTGGTTCGCAAGATGGGGTACAGTAAAATTTTTTTGAATATAAGTGGCCCCCTCAAACATTCAAAAAGTTTTCCACCTTTTTGCATGAATTGGGAGCGAAACACAAGGTGTCCAGTCTGTATCATCCACAGGAAAAAGATCCTGCAGAAGCTACTGTCAAAACATTGAAAAGTACACTGCCAAAAAGGCCTCACCCCCGTACAGATGATGATGAGTGGATTATTTTTCTGGGAGAATATCGAAACACACCAAGAAGTAATGGACCCGACCAGTCACTTTTCGGTTTTACACTCAGATCCAGAATTCCTGCAACGAACTCGGCTCTAACACAAAAACTTCACCCCTCTTTGTTAACAACTCTAAAAAATGGCATAACAGAGGAATACAAAATCTAAAGCCTTCCAAAGAAGGGCAGAGAGAATCATGACAAGGAAAAATGGAAACAAACAGGCGTTATTATAAGTGTCATTCCTATTTTGATATATCATAACATAACACCATCACCTAAGGCAGATACCACTAAATGTACCATACCATAGCTGAGTGAATTTTCAATGCAAGTAGAATAAACTCAAAAGCCTAAAAGACAGCTGGAAGTTTTATACTACGAATGGAGATTTTAAAGTGTGCAATAAATGGCAAGCTTCAGCTGGACAACATATTCTGATATAATTTCTTTTTCATATGGCAAAAAAACAAAAAACAAAACATTGTTTGTGAAAATCTAGCCTTGTTAATTTTAATCTTTGCACACTATTTTGAATATATATTTGCCAATGCGCATTGGTGACAAGATACGATACACTGACAGTTTAGTTATTTAACTCACCTTCTGGACAGTTGCATTCTGTTGAAGATGAAGTTGTTTCATGTACCTGAGTTGCTTCAGTTGTAAAAATATCAGTTCTATTCGAAGAAGTACATTCTACATCTTTTTGCGAGCTTCCATTATATGTTTTTATTTCATTCAATTCGCACCTATAAATTATTATTTTTAGTGAATGAATATTGTTGAAGAATGAAAATAGATAATGCATCTTCATGTTACAATGTTTTTATGACATGGTCAGCGCTTTTGTAAAATTCCTCAGGATGCTACTAGTTGTAACTAATTTCACTGGCACTCCATTTATCAATGGGGTGCCATGAGTTTCAAAATATTCAACAAGGACATATATAAATCAATCGAAGTTTCAGTTTCTTTTGTCAAATATATTAATCTAACATAACTGATGAAATTTTGTCACATTGATATATCATCGCTATTTGTCTATAAAAGCTAATATTACCAATCATAGGTTTGCATCTGTTGGCTGAAGTATTTCCTTTATTAGGCAATCCAATAGTGGCAAATTCTTACACATTTTTCCCCCAATCAAAACTTTATTGGAATCGCTCGAGTGCAACAGGCTTCAAAACTACTCTTATTGCAATTTAACTAGACTAAAAGTCGAAGGCAATTTTCTTTTAAAGATGTGAACACTATATGATTTATAGACATTTGGCAATTCTGAGACACATGGCAAGAGTACAACGTCTGATATAAAAATGTGTGATATAACTTGCTTTATTTTGTTTATATATATGCTAAGTTGAAAGTTGTGTTCATAGATATATAAATAAGACACAAAACTAAGGAGGTTTAGGAGTTTAATTCCCGATTTATGAATGCAGGACGAAATGTGTTAGATTAATACACCTAACAAATTCAATGCTGTATTTCGTCAGACTTGTATGCTTTGCTAATCATGTGTTGCGTTTCTTGGATTTATAAATGTTAGAGGCAGATTTATATATAAATATGTTCTAAATGAATGTCAGCAAAAGTCCATTTTTTTAAGCAAGGCTTAGAAGGAAACGACTCAATCACAGAGAGCTACTACAAACTATAGTACCAGTAACTGCACTCCAAGCAGAAAACATCCCAAACAAAACCGGAACCCTATGGTAATTGAACAAAATTGGTTCTGAAATGGTTAAAATAATAGACAGTTCCGAAATGGTTAATAGACACATATTGCCCTATACTTATCAACAGTGAGGTCATCTGTAAGTCAAGGAAAAATGTCCATATATGAATAGTCAGATATTCTAGAATTCTGATTAAAAGTAATTTTAGTTTTTGACTATTCTTCAATTAATTACATGCCATCATGGCTTTGGTGTAAAATATGGTGAAATATAAGCAATTCTATTTGTCGTAAATCTGAAATGTTAGAAGTAGTTTTCTGTTCATGTAGTGAATTCCAAATACTGTTTAAAGTAATTATTATGAATATAAGGCCAAGCGCAGTCAAGGTATTTCTGATTTTTGTCACCGATTCAAAAATACCATCCATCTCACCATATCTACTTGCTTGAGCTGCACTCAATATGTAATCCAATTTCTTCTTTGGACCCATTGTCCATAAATTTTGCCATTGATACAAAAGAATATATGACTCAATTTTTCCACACATAAATTTAAAAAATGCAATTTGAAAATCAAAATTATGTCTAAGAAAATTCACACTCGAACATTCTCAATTAGCATCTATACAACCATGTTACAACATACTTCTTGAATTGTTTACATTGTGATGTGGCTGATTCTTCATCAGAAAAAGTGTCGTACTTGCATGGCTCACATACGGTGTCGTGAGTTGAATTTCCTTCCCTTATAACACCAAAGCCTACAAATTAAGAAAAAAGAAATTAATTGAGCAAATAAGAACTAACAATCGTAGACCAAAATTGAAAAAAAAGCGACCGTTAATATAAGCGGCCAACTCTTCTAGCGGCAATCATCTGCTGAAAGTAATTTTTGACATTTATTCCACATCCCAATAAACTTTCGAATCTAAAAACCAAGATATCAAACATATGTAAGGTAATTATCGTATAAAGCTAACAAGTATTACAATTAAATATTGATTGAGACTGATATTTTGGCTGAAGCTAATCATTTTATTTTGCTAAGAATGGTTCACATATGACGCTAGGTTCATTGATGTATGTTCAAAGATGCATTTATCACCCATACATCATATGCCTGATCAGCTCGATCAGTAAAGCATTATGAATACGCTTCAAGCTGAGCATCTCTGATTATTCGGAGATGAATCCTGCAAGGAATGATTATATGCGAGAGGTTCGTCCAACGCCTAGTCGGGGCATAAAGGTTCAAGTAAGTAGCACTTTCAGCTTCCTCAACCAATAAGGTTCATGCACAAAAAAAAATGTTGAGTGAAAAACCTTCACCCCACTCAGAACTGGTGTCTGTCTAATAGGTCATGGTATGCAATATGGTTAAGCTGTATTCTCGGCCTTTCTCATCCTCAAAATTAAAATAAGACTGTATCATTAAAACCTAATTAAAGATATCATACCTTATGTCTATATGCTATTTAATTTAACAAAATATTTTGACCCAATTTAAGAGGCTTATCAGCAGCAATTGGAAAGGAACTACTTTAAATCAAAATGTCTGTGATGATAGGGACAAGTCGATTTGTTTTAAATTTTTGTATCATTAAAGATGCTCAAAGCACCTATTTAAAGTTATTCAAAAAAGATTTTTCCCAAAAAAATGAAAACAACGAGATACATGTGTAAAAACTCGGATGGAAACGATTTGAGAGTATATTGCATCTCAAATATTTAAATTACTTATATTTTTGAAATATTAAATAATGTTTTGCTCGCTCATTCATGTTCTTGTTGATAGGGACAAGTCGATTTGTTTTAAATTTTTGTATCATTAAAGATGCTCAAAGCACCTATTTAAAGTTATTCAAAAAATATTTTTCCCAAAAAAATGAAAACAACGAGATACATGTGTAAAAACTCGGATGGAAACGATTTGAGAGTATATTGCATCTCAAATATTGAAATTATTTATATTTTTGAAATATTAAATAATGTTTTGCTCGCTCATTCATGTTCTTGTTGATTTTTCTGTGAGATTAATTGTTTTCGCTGTACGGTCTCGTTTGCTATGCCAGGGAACATAGAAATATATCTATCTATTATTGGTTCTGTCGTTTTTCAAATACTTACCTCGAGGGTTAACAAATTTATATGATATTCTAATAAAAAAACTTTCGTGTACATTTCTCTTATTTCTATCATACACTGTGAATTCTTCAATTCAAAGCAAGAATTTGATGTGCACCTGGTGTGAAATAGCATGCAAAAATAAATATTAATCATGCAACATTAAAATCACCTGTCGGACAACGAAAATGTAGTTTACAACCACCATCTTTCTCAGGATCACCAGACAGACTGTAAGTACCTTTTTCACAAACGCACCTGATTAAATAAAAAAAAAAACAGAGCATGCAATATGAAATGCACCATGTAACAGTCATGCTAAAACAAAACACAGTGAATGATGCTGGAAAAGAAACTTAAAAGAGAATATGCAAGACCTGATAAAACTAAAGATGGGGTCATAAAAATGGCCCATGGCCCAGAGATGTCTTTATAAGATTAATTCGGAAATCAGTGAAAGTGATTAAATTATGTTTTCAAAATTTCAAGAAATTACTACCGTAATTTTAACTTGACAGATTGTACTGCAACATCAAACACAGCAAATGATCTTTATGCCAAATTAAGCCGTTCAGGATAATTGAAACTAAAAACAATTTAGGTATTATATTATCTAAAATTCTGATTGAAAAGCAAATTTCACAAGTATCTTTGAATTCATTAAGTTTTGTCGTGAGATCATGATATAAGCCAAAGTTTACGTTGTAAAACTTGACTTTGCTACGAAATGGCTAAATAGGATCGATCAACTATCATCAATTTCCGAGTGGTAGGCATGGATAAACGAGCCAAACTCAACGGGACTCGAACCTGAGATATTCGACATGTGAGTATAATGAGTGTTATCAGTAAAAGTATGTGAGCAAACCAGATAATCCAAAGGATTTTTCAGAAGGAATATGAAAGTGAAATTATGATTCACAGACATCATTGGAAAAGATTATGGATGAGATTCGGATCCCGAAACACCTTCGAATCCGATATTTTTTGATTCGTATGCTGACCTAACTCCCTAACATGCTTGCCTCAGTAATTAATAGTGCCAACAAAGTGAGTACTGAGCACGTCAACAAATTTGAATGTTGTTTATTGTAGTGATCATTGGCAATTTTTCTGATTTTCGGAAAAAAACTGGTGTGTTCAAAAACATCAAAAGCATCTTCAAACCATAATATGATAACTACAAATTGATTCTCCGAATTTAAAGAAGGAAAGAACAGACCAAGTACATTTGGATGATATCCTGCGTCTAACTTTAATCAACATGTTATCGGACAACCACAGAACAGTGTCATTTGACAGGTTTTAATTTTAAAACATATTGGGGGCATCATCAAATTCATCAGTTGAATCAACTTTACAACTTACAACTCAGTTGAATCAACTTTAAAATATCTATCGGCATAGTTTATTCTTGAGAATATGGTTTAAAGATATTTGATCGTCTCTCATAGTCAAATTCAAACTAAAAGATATGAAAATAGAATCAATGTTGTAATTATCTACGCGTGGTCAATTATTAGATTTTGAAAATAAGAATTACTTTTAAAAATATTTATTCATCTTTCATATTTGAATTGAAATTTAGAGAAACGAAAACCGAATCAATGTCATAATTACCTATTTGCTGTCAAACATTAGATTTTGAGAATGAGGAATACTTGAGATACTTATTTGTCTTTAACATTTGATTTATTGATTTGAAATGTTAAAACTAAATCATGAAATTTACAATTGTTGACATCTTGCTATCAATCTATTGCATGTAGATTATTCCAATCAAAGGTAGCAAAAATGTCTCAACTTTTGCCGGGAAAGAGATGTGATCTTATTCGATTGTGCAAAATAGTACCTCAAAAATTACCGAACCACTTGCGCCTTGACTGCGGGTTTGACGTAGCTACCGTACATTCCTATATATACTTCTAAAATTTTATTGCATGTGGATCATTTTAATTGACTAAATGTTCACATTTCACAGTCTTATTTTCGAAGTTGTTTGAGTAATCTAGTCCTATTTGATTATATTGAATGTAATCATATCGTTAAGCTCATTATCAATTAAATTTGAATCCAATATTTATTCACTTTCATTCTAGTCAACCCAGTCTACATTCATACATTGAAGGTTCTCGGACAGTCTTGTGACCTGACAAGGGACGCAACAGTCCTGAAATACTTCCTCTGTGTGGGTGTGCAATGGCAGCAAATTTTTTTCGCCCTCCCCGAATAATGTTTACATATGAATCAAGCACGAATATACTATGACCCTTCATAAATTATGCATGACCAGTTCCAGTGTTGTTTATTATTGATAGTAATACCCAGATGTTCAAGCGTGGCGGGAGAGAAAATATTAAGATTACAAAACATTGCGTAAGTTTATTTTTTGTGTTTAATTTTATTTTGAAATAAATAAAACAAAGATAAAAACATGCAAGCGAAGCAAGTGCGTACATAGGGACCTTCACCCGATTAACCCCAAGTCTCAGACCCTCTGAACGCACCTCTAGATATGCCTCGATTCAAACTAGATTCAACAATTAAATGTTCAATATTATTAGACATACTTGTTATTTTGAGTTGAATTTCCACTTCTTAAAGTTGTATGATAAAGATCTTGACATGATTGCAGAGAGGAATAGCATGCTGTAGCATTGTTCTCTTTATCCATATAAGTTCCTCTTTTACAAGGGATGCAACGTGTTTTTTTAGGATCATGTTCCACATTTGTAGCACTGAAAATTGAATTGAAATCAATAACCAACTACTTGTTTGATCATACTAGGGCCACTATTGCTGATTTCAAGATGACATCTAGTTCGCTTGTTGTGATTCATGGTTGCCAAAACATGATTATTTTGACAGTCCAGGATTTCATAATATAAGCTAAACTGACCACTGATAAAAAGTTCAGGTCAAAACACATAAAAAATGCTGCATCATCCGGTATTTAATAAATGAATCATTTTAAATATGTGAATTACCAATAAAAGCACATCAAATCACAATGTTCCTACTGCACCTGACTTACATCCCTTATCCATGATATCAAAATTATGAAATTAGGTATACAAATACCTATACCTATACCTACTTGTTGAATGGGGCTACATAAAGTAGCTGCAACAATAAGAAATTTGAAATGTAAATTTATTGAACAAGTTAAATATCAATTTTTCAAAAAAAATAAATTTTTTATAACATTTTATAAAAGTGATGCCTTTTTTAAATGTCAATTGAAACATTAATAATGGAAAATTTTGTGGCAGTGAAAATATAGACTAGTATGCGAGAATTTGATAAACCATTGAATCAATTATCAGTATTATTACCAGATATTAAACTACTATTTGAATTTAATGTTGAAGTAAATAATAATCTTGTTATAAGTCAATCAAAAAAAAATATATGATATTAGCCAATATACTGTATGAAAGTAATGAACCGAAGTAGTACAGTATTTTGCGGCGTATAAGCCCCTCCGTGGTAATGGTCGCAATGGGTCATTTTTCTAAAATTTTGCTATTTTGCACACAGATATGACGCAGAACCGTAATACTCGCGTCCGTGAACGACTCCTCAAAAACGGAAACATGCGCTGCGCCTTATCAAACGTTAAAGTAATAACGTACAGTAATTCATTAACTCAGACGCATGGAACGAGCGCAGTATCGTTTTTGTCCAGGTGTGCAATGTCGTTTCGGCCGATGACCGTAAAACATCGTTTTTCTCCCTTCAAAGTGTCGCGGTGGATTGTTAAAGCATGGGAACAAGTGAGCTCGGAGTGCGTAGTGAATCGCTTTAAGAAAGCTGGTATATTTTACTCCCTTTTAGACAAAATTGAAGTGCCCGCTTCTAAGCCGATCGTTACAAACTAATCACCTTTGTTTGATCTATTTTCCTCAGACACCGAAGACGAAGAATTTGAAGGGTTCTGATTTAATTTCGCCATTTCTTGTTGTTGTAATTATTGTTTATCGAGATACACATTTTGCATTTTAATACATTGCCTACCAAGACGTCATGTCGTGAACATAAACAAAACATACTTAACGGAAGCAGTTTCTACAATAGTACAAAACATTATCACAGACACAGTGTGGAAATGCACAATTGTTGAACTTTCTTGATTGATTGATTTTGTTGATTAAAGGGTGCAGTCGATTGCGTCATTGTCAAAACGTCAAAGTAATTCGCGTCGAACCTTCCGAGTTTAAATTCCTTAGGGGGGTATTTAAAACAATATATTATTGGCGATAAAATAATTTATTTTTTTTATAAATCAGGCTTTTAAATACCAAAATATATTTTTCGATGTCACAATTGTAGATTTTTCCTTGTTTCGTTAATTTAAAGGCTGGCGTCGATTGCGTCATCGTCAAAACATCAAAGTAATTCTCGCCGAACTTGCTAAGTTTAAATTCCTTGTTTCGTTAATTTAGAGGCTGGCGTCGATTGCGTCATTGTCAAAACGTCAAAGTAATTCGCGCCGAACTTGCTAAGTTTAAATTCCTTGTTTCGTTAATTTAAAGGCTGGCGTCGATTGCAACTAACATACATTACCTATTGGGCCGTTTTGCAATGAATGATATAATACTGGCCGTTCCGATTGATGATCACACATGATCGGATCGTCATCAAATTAAATCGCATGTATGACGGGTACCAATAAAAATTCACTAATGTCTGCAAGCAAAAAAGATCGAGCATGTGCTAGGTACACGGTAAATTTGGGTGCAGTCCATTATCAATTTACTTCAAATCTCTCTACAATTTGACGTATCTTGAAAGTACATGCGCTCGCCTCGTCATCTATATATAACTTTTATATACCGTAATATAAAACGCTTCACAATTCGCTGTGGGTCGGAAAAAACAATACATAGGTCGTATAAGTCTCAGAAACAAAAGTTTTGGAAAAAAGTAGCGACTTATCGGCCGCAAAATACGGTAATTCAGAAAATTGCACATATACACTGAATTAAATTTTGAATAAATTTTATCAACAAAATTCTGTAAATTTCGTTAAACACCCCACTAACGTTAATGATAGTTGAATATTAACATGAAAGGAAAATATTCATAATAGATTCTAACTGTTGACAATAGTTCAACCTTCAAAAACGATCAAACATAGCAAAGCAAACATTTTAAAATACTTTATTTAAATTTAATCTAATCTTCAAAGTTGACTACCGGTAATAAATTAAATCGAAATGATTTTTAATTATCAATTTGTACTTTTAATTATTTTGTTGCTATAAATACACCAGAGGTACAAAAAAAAATCAGATATTCACTTGCAATCTTCTTTTTTATACTCTCCGATAGGGCACATACAACACCAATGCATCCGGCCAGATGGAACCTGATAGCACTTCCTAGAGTCGGGACAATGCTGACATACACTTTCCTCAACATCGTCTGGACGCTTGTAATCAGCAGAACACTTAAAGGAAATAATAATCATTGCACAAAAATTAAAAATATGGCAATAACTAAATAAATCAATATTTTTTTCCTAGATCAAAATCAAAAAGAAGCACAAGAACATATTCCCCTTTTTGTTCAAGCCAAAACATTCTAATTTTATTAATTCAAAGTATAATTGAATGGTATTTTTTGAACTGCACAAGAATATTCTACTAATTAAAACAAGACGGTTGGGCACCAATTGTTAATTAATTCAATATACATACTAGATCAAAATCCAGAATACACACTGGTGGGTGAGGTAATTAGGCCATCTGAGTATGCATATTTGCCCTTTACAACTCTACAACTAATAAAGACATCATTTTTTTGTGATGATTAGGCAAATCACTTTCGGAAATTTATTTGGTTGTTATCTTGAGTAATACCTGGGTCACCAGCCCCGGTCAGTACAGCTGAGTTATTATCAAGAAGGCATCACGTATAGTTTTGATTGAGTCTGAATTATAATCAAAACTGATCTGCTCCTCTTTGCAGAAAAATATGATATATGCCTACTTTTAAGTTGGAAAATTTCACACAAATTATGATTTTCTTACATAATGAGCAGAATGTCCACGAAGTAAATTTATTGATCATCAGAAATTTTGAAACATAATTGTATAAATTTAGTTAAATTTAGCAACGTTCCTATTTCCCTTATATTCAGAAATTCTGTTTGTTGAGCGCAACATAGAAATGGGCTGCACCTCAGAAGTGAGGGGTAGGGGTTGATAAAATCAATCGAAGTAAACAATTTTTTTGAATGAAATAATTTTTTGAGTCAAATCATATACGTTTCAATAAACAAATAAAGATTTTAGTTCAAATTAATTACTTCAGAGCCACACATGATTTATGAGAATGCATACGTCTATGATTCTACAGATTTTAAATAATAAATTCAATATTATGGACAGCGATCTCTAAACTTTAGAATTCCTTGCATTATCACTGCCTCCTTGATAGTGTTGATCTGCATGGCTTTGAAATTGATGTTAATAAACATCTCTCAGGGATAGGGATTCCTTGGCCCCTATTCTTGAATTTCATGTACCGGTAGCTCTTTACACTTGAGTGGACTTTCACTCAAATTCGGTCGTTTCAATTTGTTTAACGCAGTCCAGCTATGGTGCAGAAGGAAAAAACATTCCTACGATCTTGGGTTAAGGTCAATAAGGCTAAAAACCTTCACCACGATTCGTAACTGGTATCTGCACGAGAGTTCGTGGTTCGCCATTTGGTTAAGCTGTATTCTCTACTTTCCTCTCCCGCAGGATAAAAATGATACCCTATCCTATCCCTGCGTAACAACATTATACTATATAAAGAGATGCAAACAAAAAATACACTTACCGGAGTTAGGCAGAAAACCAATGTAAATATCACAACTGAGAAACACATTTGAATATCCCCCATATCTGTAAACTCTCCAATCACAATCTTACTCCAGTAAATCTGGCAGGCTACTGGCTCCAAGATTCCGAAAAACTTAGCAATCTCAGTCTGTCAGTTAAGCCTATGGCAATATGGGTACCGGTAATCAGCTTTTAATACACGTACGGCGAACAAAGTTCCGCATTCAAAAGTAAATGTTGAATAGGAGAGATTGGTAGCCAAATATCGCGTATACAGCTGGCTACGCAGGGCTGGCTAGCATGCGGTTGGATCACGCGCGCTGCCCGTCTTTTTCCATAGCATTAGTCAATACACATGGTGTTTTAATAAATCCAATAATTCATTGAAGATAAATTACATACAATATATATTTAGTAAATACGGTACATTACATTTGTATGCATAAATAGAAAAACAAACAAAAAAAACAAAAGGAAAAAAATTAGAAAATGTAAATAACACATCAGCTGGCATAATAATAAATTGTTCTCTTACTCTTGATGATTCGGGTTGACAAAAACTTCACAAATCGGATATTTTTTTTATCAATTGCAATTTGTCATCAAAAAAAAAAAAAAAAATTTCTTTTTTTTCCCTTTTCCCTGAGAATCCAGTTTCATAGATAAGCTAGATTCTTTACCTTCTTTCAGACTTGAATTTTTACTTATTATAAAACAGGACGACATAAAGTGCTTATACAGAAATATATAATCATCAGTGCAATTGAAAATATATGATTATGCAATATAAGATTTATCAAGCAATGTCCCTACTCTGGAATCTAAATACTTGACCCTTTTAACTTGGGACACAGTATTAAGATGTCCCATAACACTAGCTTTGAACTGTGTTCTTAGAATTGATTGATTAGTTTCAATTCCATCATATTTTTTACTGTTTCTGTGTGCCAGATACAATTTTTACCCATGCCTATTATAAAAATTGAGGTTTCATCAATAACATCACATAATAGAAGAACATTATTTGCATTCAAATGATTTACTCGACACCATTCCCAAAATTGCTGAGAAAAGGGACAGTCCACAAACAAGTGTTGTGTGAACTCTATTTCATGATTTCCACAAAGCACACAAAATCCATTTTCGTCATCATACCTATCACCGTTAGCAATTTTCCATGCAAGATCCTGTGTTTTACGTGGGAGATCATAAAAAGCAATCTTATTCCAACATATATTAGCAAATTCTATATTATATCAATAAACTTTTGTCTCAAGACCACCTTTTTTTCATTTTGGCCCTCCTGCATCAATTTTGAATAAATTTTCTTTGTGTCTGGATCAATATTTATGTCCCTTTTTCCCCCCAGATTGAATTATAAATTTCATTTGTAGTGGTATCATTTGGTAGCCAGTGGTTTACTCTGTGAATAATGTCCCTCTTTAATATATCTATCCTGTTCTGAATTGTACGCATGTTTCCTGATGTGTGGTTTTGTAATCTTGATGCAAGTTGTGAACTCTCTACATAAAATAGGTCACCCAGAGTCTTTACTCCTGTTCTGATCCAATTTCTGTAATCATATGGATAATTTATATCCCTCAAGATTGGATTGAACCATATATATTCTCTACAGATGTCAGCTTCTTCAATTGGTAACTTTTTTCTACAAAACCTCAAGTGTCTGAATTGTACAAGAATATCTCTGTATATTTCTGGGACTTGGTTGGGAATATTCCTGATAGGAAAATCTGCCAATAAATTTTCTGATGATTCGGTTTCAAACATCCCATTTGAATGTTGGATATAATACTTAGCGAAGATAGTCCAAGGATTTTCGTTGCCTGTTAATATTTTGAATACCCACTTGAGCTGCAAGGCCTGTATTTTTTTTCTATGTCTGTAATTCTATAGCCCCCTTTCTGATAATCAAAGCTCATTTGAATTCTACTGACCATTTCAGTTTTATAATTCCATATAAATTTCCATACATATTTTTTTATCTGTTTCAGTATATCCTCTGGTACAGTGGTGAAAGATGCAAGGTACCATACTTTAGCTAACACAAAGCAGTCTATTATTATTTTACGACCTTTAAATGATAATGATCTTTGTCTCCACAACTGTAGGGTTTGCTTGATTTTCGAAAGTATAGGTTGCCAGTTTTGTGTATTAATTTCTGCTTCATCATTCCCATGCCATACTCCTAAGATTTTGAGGTAATCATTGACGACTTTGACGCCCATAAAACCTTCAATATGGATCGCCTTGTATTCTCCCACTAATAGAATAACACATTTATCCAAGTTCAAGTCTGGTTCCAGCTGCTTTTTCAAATTTGTCCACAAATTTGTAAAATTTTCGATAACGAGTTGAAGTCTCGAACTAGAGCTGTTGAGTCATCCGCGAATTGTTTAATTTTTTGTTCAGTGCCATCCGGCATTTCGAGTCCTAAAATATTTTTATTGCATCTTATGTTACATGCAAACACCTCTGCGAAGAACAAGTACAAGCATGGGGATAAAGGGCATCCGGGTCTCACGAAGTTCTGTATACACTGCGCAGTACTGAGTAGGCTATGTATTCGCTGTTCTGTGTTGGAGTGATTAAAACAAATGTTATTTTCGAGAAGCATAGCTATCATACCAGATTGAGCCAATGCTGCTAACCTTATGTGCACAGATCTTTCTTTTGGCTATTTGTAATGCCGTATGATATATACATTTAGTCATACTAGGGCATAAAAACAGAAAGGTTTGGATGAGATGCATCCCTATGCAGTATGATTAAATACCGGTTCTGAATATCACTGTTACAGGGCCTTGGACAGAATGATCCACTCTAACTGCTATGACAGATGAAGTGGCTATAAAATAAAATATACCGCAGGCAATACAGCACCGAGCATATCTTGCCCCTGCAGCTCTCACGCACGTCTCTCGGTTGTTCCTGTCAAATCAGTACCGTATTGGTCTACCGACAGCGTTCTTTGCAATATCTGTAAACAAAGCACATATGACGGCGAAAGCACACAACGCAACTTGGACTGCTGGTGTAGTTTATTTTGCTTTTAAGCAAGATGTCTTCGGCCTCAATAAATCGACCTGTACGAGTCTATGGACATATTCAAGCAAGCTGTGGTATACGAGTTTTTCTATATCTGGATGTAGGTTGTTTCATACAAGGACACCTTGAAATCTAAGAAAATTTCGAGTGCGTGATTGCTACGCCTATTTACAGAAGGGATCCATGCGACACTGATCTTGTATGATATGGATGAGTATTCGATTGGGCGGTGAAGTAATTAACGAGCGAAATTACCGGTTATTAAAAGAAAAAATGTTGCAAACGATTTTATTAAACACACACGGTTCAGCACAGGTTTAGAATTACTGCCCTAACTAAAAAGCCAAATTATTCTCTACCAAGTAATAGTAGGTGCAACTGAACTTCATTTTTCATATTCCCCAACCCTTTCACAGCCGCTGACTTGCCACTCACATGCAGCATGGTCGGTAAACAACTGCATGGCACGGGAAAAGGCTTGGCGATGCCCAATCAGGAATCTCAGTACGTCAAGCATCGCCCACTTGACAAAATATTGGGAAGGAATTATCTGACGGTGTCCACTTAACAATATTCTTTGGTATGATTTTAGGTAACTCAATTTTCTTGGCCAAAAGGCAACATGCGCTCAGTAGAAGCAAGAGTGGCCATTGGCCCATATATGTTTTTTCGATGTCTTTGGAGAGATACCGGTACTAACAAATTAATTTAACATTTTTTGTGTATCGAACCTCATCATTAACCATCCATGCCATTGAAATTAACTTATGTTAAAGTTCTGGAGTGTCGTGCAGAAAGTCGGAAATCCTTATCTTTTTTTATACTTGTTACTTGTGAAAATATAATGAATTATTGCTGCGTTCATGGATTGGATTGGATTCATACATGGATCCAAAGATTGAATGCAAATGTTCGTGGTTACACACCTAACGTGACATCTCATTGAGGCCAAGGCCACAATACACACGAAGTTGTCTTACCGATGCGTTGCATTACGTTCGAGCAATAAAATACAAAAGGCAATACACGCCTGCATTGCTTTGCGTTAATCGTGTTCACATGCGTACAAAGCACAAACGCAAAAAAGAAACGAGCACTCTGCGGTAGCTTTCATAGCAAGCCGCTCTGTTTCATCGGAAAACGACCTTATCACCTTTTTCTGCATCAAAAAGAGCATATAGTGAGAGGATTGATGGGTTTTATTTGATAAAACCCAAAGTGTATATAAAATTGTTCACGCCAGACCTGCCCCGTTTTAATTATTTTTCAGAGCAGTGGAATGCGAGGTCTTTCCATTTATTATCAATAAATGAAGCGTAGTTGTACGCTCCGTTGTAAAGATGTACCCGGTATCGGCGAATATAACCCATCCACCATTTCTTTGCTTCCTTCTATAGATAGACATTTAAAACTGTCATGAGTTGAATACAGGATGAGAAGAAAATCTATTAAAATGATACTGTAAGATCCAAACCGCCCACTGACTTTTTATCTAATGGTGGCCTGAATTCTTAGCCGAAATAAGCGATCCGCGCCTATATCCTGATGCTCTATTCTTCTGAATTCGATATGCGCACACAATACGGACACACCTCACAAAACCAGTGGTTTAACAAAAGTTTATATTGGAAACAACAGAACACTGGTATGTGCCAGGAAATGTCTTATAACTTGCAGCAAGAGTTGAAATAAACAGCAAACATGGAAAAAATACAATTGCAGCAAATTCTTCGACTACGAGCCTCAAAGTTGCGCCCACACAAGTTATGTTATTGTGAACGCAACGATAAATTGTGACAACCTTTGATGCAGCGTATGAATATTGGTATGCCTGGACGCAAATTACACTCTTGGTTCTTCACGCCCACTCTGCGTGCTTGCGTGCGATTTTGAATTAATTGTGAGAGCGCACTCACTATAGGTTTAATTATCTGAAATAGAAACAATCGTATAACGTGCTCACACGGGCTTACCGGCCGAGCGTCAGCCAAGGGTCAAGCATAACAGCCACAAAACCGCTACAAACGGTCAAGTGCCAAACAAGCCCAGACCATGCCCGACTCTGTGGTAATATCCTAATGAAAATAGAATCAAGTCTAGCCATATATGACATAACCCGCACGGTCAAAGCAAGAGTAGTCGATAATACAACCAACAGCTCCTGTTTCGCCAAGCGTAATCATGGATCGTGCGTTATAAACAAAAGTGAAAAAGTCACTGGCATTTTGCTACTGTTCAAAAGAATATTTTAAACCAAATTAAGCAACTACGTAACCTGGACAGTTAGGGAGATGTTTTAGATTCATACTACAAATACAAGTCACCTAAACCAAATTCAACCATTTCCCTAGTATCGAATATCCAACATAAAACAGCATACCTCAAAAGACCACCGACACTTTAACGCTACCGACTCGAGTCAAACACAGAAGTGTACTAATGGGTCGAAAAATTTAACGTGACGAATTCTCTCGTCTCGTGGCACCTTCTGCCAATACGGTCATCACGCAAACAAACCAATTTAGAAATGCGCAACACCAATAATGAACAAAACATTTCGAATAATTGAGTTAGATTTTCGTCGGAGGACGATTAAATTGTAAGCATGATTTCAGACGGGCCAAATATAACAGATACACAACACCATTTTGGAAAGGAATCCAGAATGCAATATAAGAAAATGAGGTGCATGAGATTGAATATAAAGTGTGCTAAAAAATTTCTATAATCACACCGATAACTTAACGATATCTGCTGAACTCGCGACAGGAACAAGTATCGTGTTCTTCCACTGATATTTCTATACTAAGGAGGAAGAAGTGACTCGCTAATATGAAATGCCACATAGCCATAAGTTTGCATATTGGTGGTGTTTTAAAAATGTCTTGTGTTGCATCGGTACCGGCAGGAATAAACTAGATAGTACAGACAATATTGGAATCATAGCTCGATGTGTACATATAGCCCCTTATTAGAATAACGAAAAAATTTATCTGGCTTTTTAATTTAAGATATCATCACCAATGATTCTTCAACACAAAAAGTACCTGTGACAGAGGAACAGTGAATGAACCTACCGCCTCTTCACCAAATAGCAGATTAAATAAATATTTTGATGTAAACAAAATAGCGGAGTTGGTGATTGAGAAAATAAGCCACATAGCTTCGCTATGTTTTTTATTTTATTCTTTCTAGTCTTGTTCATTTGGCCGAGATATAAAATAGTTGAAATAGTCTTGTTTAGATTGCAGTTACCCTAGATCCTGCCACCATATATCAATATTTTCGGATCGCAAAATAATAAGTCGCCCATATTCGGAGGGCCCTTTAAATATTGATTAATTTCCATAAAATCTTAGACATGGTAATATTTTCAAAATTGGAACAAAATTAGACTTGGTACATAGGAAAATCACCACTTTGGTGCTATGGATGCACCCTAATGTATATGGTATATAAGCAATGCGTCTATGATTCTCTTTTCCATTTTCGTACTTGGCGCGGTACGAAATTCAATATTTATTTTGTACAATTTATTTATTTATTTCGTATCCTACTATTTTCGTACATCCACATTGCACTCATACTAATTAGAAAAATTCTTTCGTCATCTATGTCATTTTGAAGCTTAAACGTGAGCGCTAAGGAAAATTCTTGAAGGATATTTGGTCTCGACACATATTGGTCTTTTGTACCTTCGAAATTGTTTCCCGGCCAGTCATACTATTACAACATTTAGTGGGTAAATGAAAATAATTTATTGACTCATTTTCATATACATGTACCAAAAAGAAATATCGTACAGTACGGTATGGAAATTTTTGGCAGTTACAAGACGAAGCGTACAGATAAATTACCTTGCTGGTTCGTATAAATAAATATAAAATTTTTGTACCGTATTACCAGTCTTGTCCATGACTTTGATGTAGCTTGTTTTAAGAGGAGTTATAAATATACGAGCAGATCTCATTTTCCGTCCATAGTTTCTCTATACATTTTTGAAACTCTAAAAGCCGGAAGCGGCGGAAGAGCTCAAACGGCAGAAAGCTTTTGCGCAAGCATTTTTTTTACAGCTCCGAACGTTTAGATGGATTAACTCATCGCTGATGTTGATATCATGTCATCAACGGAATGCACCACATACCTGAGCATAGTTGAAAACTTGTTGGAAGAATAGGAGGGATTTTTGGGGCACGACATTAGATAGGTTGTGTGTTTGAAGTCAAGGAAATTAGGTCCCATCAGAAAAAAAACTCAGTAAATGGGCAGACTTCCCAGATAGATGCAAATGTTGTCGAGTGTAGATATCTGAGTTAAATTAAAATCGTTTGCCAAACTATGAATAACAACGTAAAGTAGTCCCGTTAGTATCTGGTAGAAAAAGTTTAAAATCACTCTATACTGCTATTGGGTACAGTTGGGACAACTGAAGAGGATAAGATTTTTCTGCCTCACTCAAAGCCATCTGCCAGGTTTTACAATTTATTCAAATCTGGCTACTATGTACTTCACTTCCCTTATGATCAAGCACCAAAACCCAGAACAAGCAAAATTTAATAAAAGGTTATATATTTCTAATTCTATTATAATAATCAAATGCATAGGAAAGGTTCAATTAATTTCAAAATTGGAACACTTCACAAAGCATATATATTCAGAATGATTCGAAAGGTTGCCGTAAAATAAAATAGCACTAACTAAACCGAAAGTAGATTACCGATATTAAACAAAATTTATAAAACATCAAACTTTTCTAATAATCTAATATATCGATAAAATTGGCTAGCAATGTGCTCATGTCTTTGGCATAAAATTTTGAAAAACAGCCATGACATTGTATTAAATGTGTATAAAACTAAAAATAGCAATATTTTCACAGTCAGAAGCAAGCTAAATATGCAGCATAACCGAAATGCATAAAAGTTTAGAAACTGGTAAAGTATATAAAAATCATTATTGATGAAGTAAGATTTCATCAAAAATTGAAATTTTGCAAAAATTTATAAACATATTCACTAAGCTTTATTGATGCATCTTGTCAGTACCATATTCGTGAGATTTGTCATACAAATCATGTTCGTAAGATTTCCAGCAAAAAAGAGGTTTGTGGATTTATATAGTGATAATAGTACAAAATTCTGCTTGCAAGCTTCAATGACATACGCATCATAACTCAAATATAGCAAAACAGTGCAAGCGTCGTTTTGAAGTTACATAATAATGCACAAAATTGAATAATAAATGTCGGACCTGTGATCAGTGGCCTGGTGGTTAGGGTTGAAAGGCTCGGACTTGATATCAGACTTGTAATATATTTCAACAACAGTATGCCAGATTGATCATTTATGGCCGCTGGTGTTAAGATCCTGAGCATAATGACCTATTCAAATGTGTTGACGTAAAAAAAAATCATCATATCTCCTAAGATCTTGATAGGTTCGGTCACAAGTTCTTTCGAGTTCATTCTGCTTCATATTTTAGTTGTTTGAAACAGTTTCAAGTGAATTTATAAAGGAAATACACAATTTATGGTAAATGATTTTTTGTTTAAAGTCTTCAGCCTTTAGAAGAACCGACTCAGCGGTGAGTTTGCGACCTTCATTCACAACCACAGCTTCAAGATATTTTCTTCGCTTTTCTTTCTCATCATCTCCTGATAACAGACGATATTAATACATTATTTATTTACTATATGAATGCCTTATAATGACAGGTCGATCACATGTTAAATTCTCTTTGCTTGGATTCAACTGAATTGTGAAAAATCATCCGTGAAACAAAAATACTTTGTTTCAGAAAAGCTTATCAAAATAAAATATAGTAAATTCTCATAATTATTCATTAACAAGTTACTAGTTGGCAGATACAATGATATTACTGAATGAAAAAGCACACAAAAGCATAACTCAACAACTCACTATAATCTTTTCTGATATCCCCTAATGTGGTTTCAGTAACACCTTTGTAGCAGGCACGAATAAAAGTCAATACAACTGCTGTGTCGTTATCCTCACATAGCTCTAGTAAGATTTCTTTACCTGTTGAAGATAGTATGCGAATTCATTATTGTGCCTGTAATCTCGTTCTCCATAAACATCTCAAGTCATGCTTGGGTTAGGTTGACGCCTATTTTGTTCTACCATAGTAGTGGCTGTAGAACTTCCAGCACCATTTTTGTTTATTATGAATAATGCACTTGTAATAGAGCACTGTTCAGAGTGATACGAAAAAGAGAAGCACCTCATTTCATCAATATGATGAGGTTTATACTACACAACTACAGCATTATTGGTGCCTATTATTTTTATGTGAACACCTGATAATGATGTTTACCGTACTGTAAAATAGTATAGAATTTGTATTCTTCGCACTCAATCTCAAGTGGAGCCTACTAGTAATGATCTTTTTACAAAAAGGAATAGGGGATTCGAAAAGCTTCGGTTCGCATTGAGTCATACATAAATTAAGGAATCATTGTAGATCATGCATGGCACATTCTATCAAAAAAATATGCAAGTAACAAATATGGAATAAACTACTTAAATACGCTTGAGTAACACATACCGAACCAAACATATTTAATTTGCGCATTTTTTGCAAAAAAATGAACCACAAAATTAGTGATTTATCATTACTTGCACAGCTGCAGTACAGTTTTATTCTACAATATATACATACCTTTTTCCCGTGATTTCAGTTGTTCACGAATCAGCTGGTTTGGGAGCTGAAAACCAAATACAATATACATATTGATCATGAGAAAAGATCATATATAAGTCTAGAAAAGAGTCTTTTTCAGCCTGTTAAAAGACTTCGATTCGATTATCAAATCAAAAGATGTTGACTTTGGCCGGCTTAATAGAATGTCATAATTTACGATGGAACCACCATATGCTGAAAAGTTGTCGAGTAAATCCTAACATACCTGACATGAACATCCATCAAGGGTTAAGGTCACATGAACATAACTGAACCACTTGAAGTAGGAAATATTATTAAGGAATAGAACTGAATATAGAAAAGGAAGATTCTCTCATCCCTATTCTTCAAGAATACAGTATAATAATTAATTTAGTATGTGGATATTTTGCAAACAATTATTTTTTTGCAAAATCAATAAACAAATATTTTATTGTCAGCGAATAGCTAAAGACTGCAGAAATAATTGATTATCTAGCATCAGTATCTAGTATCAGAGCATCAGTGGCACTCTGAATATGTGACTATAAATCGAATCAACTTTTTTATGATTTGTCTGTTTTATTTCCTTGTCTTGCTAATAAAAGATTCAAATGATTGAATGTATTGTGCACTAAAATGAATACCTTCCCCAATTTCGATTGATCTTCTCGGTGTGTAAAAATTTCATCAAAAGGTATTTGTTCATCAGAATCATTTTTAGGCTGTAATAAAACATAGTGTTTTCCATTATTTTCATCAAGATGTCCCAAGTAAACAATATTTTCTTGTGTGCCGTCAGGCGGTATTTCGAACCGATTCAGTCTTGGCACTTGTATAACAACAATCTTTACTTCAAAGTGCAGCCATAAAGCTTTTAATGTGAGATTATCCCCATATTCATTTTTACTCATTTTTGTCAAGTATAATTCCCAATTTTCGTCGCAAAATTGTGTAAACTCTCCATGATTGTCTTTCATATATTGTACTGCTCTGCGTCGCACTGAGAAGGGATCTGAGCGAATATGCTGTTGTTGGTGAAAATAAAAATAAAAGTTACTAAAAATAAGCACAACATATAAAGTAGAAATTTTTTTATGGAAACTTTCATTTTATTTTGCTGAGGTGACCAAAGCTCAATCAAAACCATCAACAATGCTATTCCAGCAGCATTGATGCTTTAAAACTTTTGCTACAGGTTGCCTGCAACAAGGTATTCGCAATAGGCATTTTAATTGTATTTTAGCAAGATATATACGAGGTATTGCAAATTTGCTGAATTTTCTTCTGATGAAACCAGTTTTCTTTGTCGAGTAACTGAAATTCTGCTAGACTGCAACAAAGTAATTCAACATTATTGATGATGATTTATTTGAGACATAATTATTCCATATAAAAACAGGGTAGAATGTTAACGAATAAAAATGCATAGTACCACAGAGATAACACAAAAAGAATGATAATAACTAATAGTGCAAAGTACAGTTGGATACGAGCACTTAAAACTCAGCAAACATTGACGATGGAGAAACTTAAGTGACAAGTTATGGTAAGTTGCAATACTCCAATATTATTTACCGTATTATTAATTTTGGTACTGATATGCATTTGATAGCCAAACCATGACTCAAAATAAAATCGTACAATCATTTCTATCAGCACCATCACATTTTCCAGAATCTTCCTATTTATTGGTGGGAGAAGGCTTGAGGCGGAAAGAGCAAATCAAAACCAAAAGAGTTTGAAGAGTATTGACTAGTGTGCAGAAATTGAAATGTTTTTAAAAGTATATAGATAAAACAAAGCTTTTCGACAAACCTTGGCCAATGCAGCAAATTGGCAAATTACCATCAGATGGTGGATTGTATATTATTTTGTATCCCATTTTAGCAAAATCTTCTTCAGCATCCATCTGAGAAATAAAAGAACTATATTTATTGATAAGAAGATAAGATAGAAGATAAGGACCGATAAGAAACTAAATGTGATTCGGAAAGATTGCCAACAAGATGTAGTGAGTGATGTCTACGTTGAAAATGAAGGAGAGCTTTTTACTGCTAACAGTTAAAGTAGAATTATTCATCTAACACCTCCTCTACAACTGATAGATTGGGTTGAGGTCTATAACCTATAAAAAAACATTCAGTTTCGGTCCCAATTTTGGCTATCTGTACTCAGTAAATACTGCACACTCTATAAATCAACAGTTTGATACGGCATACCTAATCAGAGAATGTTTTTCTGCGTGTTCGACCACCAAATCGACCACATTTACTTTTTTATATTAAAAAAAAGTGTGAAAAACGTAGGTGAAAAATACAACTTATAACAGTAAAAGTTGCCTGTGTATATGGTCGATGAGTCTCAGGCTGTAATACTTTTGACTTTGCTTCTTGTTCATTCTTTTTAATATCTGGAGACGCGAGAACATCTTGATTTTGTAGTGAAGCGGAATTTTGCACACTTTCAACTCTTATGTCCGATACTGGTTGATTCGCAGTCGATTCCAACTTCTCAAGGAGAACATGACATTCTCCCTTATTCTCAGGTTGAAATCTTCCCAAAAATATTGTAACACCGCTATCAGTAGGATTTTGAGGGCAAAACTCCCTTTTATTGCCTGTGGAAATATTTATCTTAGTTATTTTGATGTTGAAGGTATTGCATGTCGCTTGTAAAATTGAATCACTTTCATCTACCAGTTCCTCACTGATATTAAGCGTCTCCCGAAGTTGTGTTGGACTGTGTAAGTCGCCAAGTTCGTTTGATACGATCTATAAAGGAAAAAATGATAACTTATCAACAAGAGGAGACACAATCATAAAAACACTCATATTTAGAGACATTCCTGATCAGAAAGTTTATTTTGGAACACATGCACCACCAATTGACCATGTTTCATTGGCGCTATCCATACACAACGCTGGCATACTTAACAAAAGATACTTTGACACAATTTTTCCGATTGAAATATACAAATCAAACAAAATGAAGCATTCCTTTAAAAAATGAATATCAGGGGTTGACATTCTACACAGTAATCCCTTTTAGACACTCGTCGAAAAAAAAACATGTGCTTCCAGGTTCCGTCGAGCTTAACCAAGCATTTATCCCAACATCCTGTGTTGAAAATATGTATCAATTTACCATAATGTCATCACATCTAGAATTCTATGCAACTGACGATATTTTATTCTTCAATTACTTATCATATTCACCAAATTTTAGCCTATAAAACTTTATGTAATTCAATCACGACATGCCGAATATGCTCAAAAAACAGTAATTACTTCTGAAAATCTGAATAAATCCCTCATTTGAAATATATTTAAAATATTATTTATGGTTGCATGGCAGGTCGAAGATTTCTGGTTCGAGTTCCGCTTGTTAATCCATGCCCACCACTCAGGGTGTATTAACTTGGGCAGGCTAAGCCAAACAGGAAAAGATCATCCTGTCTGTCTATAAGTGGCTTCTGGTACTGGGCCTCAGGCACTCCCAAGAAGTGGATATAAACAAAAAAAAATAGTAAATACCACACAAGTGCACACAATCTAATAATAAATGACCTCACAATAATGGAAAATAATAGAATAGAAAACATTTTTTATCAACTATGGGTGAGTCTTGCAACATGGAAAATTTAATTACTAGCATATTTTTCCAACATCTGTGTTAATTCATACTTTGTATGCAGAACATCGATACAACATTTAAACTCAAAGAAGTTCTTAATCTTAATGTTAAAAACCTTCGTTAAATACAGTGGTCACACCAAAAAAGGTCAGTCAATTGCTGAGAACTTGCGTGACGTTATTTTTTTTATCTTTCGGAGGAGGAAAGCTGAGAACTTATACATATGATGAACCCCGACCTTCTGTGCAGATACCAGATTTAAGATAATAAATAGGGTTTGAAAATAGCTTTTTCCCTGATTGTTCAGCTTTTTCCTGTGCATGGACACCCTTGTTGAAGGAAATCGGAACCAGTGGTTATGTGAACCGTCATGTGCCAATGAGGTGTTCAGCCATTCCCTCCAAGATAACCATCCCCCATTTAAACCTCCACACAGAATGATCAGTGATGCGTAGTTTAAAGCGTGTTTTCAATATCTAACGCTTTCACCATTTGAGCTAACCGGGCACCTACAAACATGCAAGTACCGAAGATGTACATTGATCATAAAATTAAGTACATTTTAACCTTGCAACATATTTAAATTAGCAAAATCAAAAAGAAAGTAAAATGAAAAACAACAAATACAGAAATTGGAAAACTAAAAGAATAAGAACGGTTGTACTATATACACAGGAAAATGTAAACTCTGAAGCAAAGCCAGATAAAGCACAGTCATTTTGACTTTGGTCAACTTCAACCACAAATTTTGTTTTCGTTTTTTCTCTGCAAAAAAAGTCAAACTTAGATATTCAAAGATTCAACTGGGCTGAAGTATTTGATTCGATTGTAAATATTCTTTGAAAAATATCAGCCCTAATTACAACTTGGGAAATTACATACCCAAGCCAACACTGATAATAAACTGTAATCATCTTGTACAGTAACAGCAGAATAATCAACTCTGAATCCTTTTTCCTCAAACTTTCGGTTTAATTGGCACTGAAAGAGAAATGTACTATTAAGTATTAACTTCGTTAGCATGAAATACCATCAGTACATACAATGGCAAAAAGTATACTTTAAGCACGACGGCAATTCATTGTTTATACTAATCTTAGTGATACACTCGCTCTTCGATCAGCAGCAGGTTCGTACCAGCTAGATTCACTTCTGACTTAAACCAAATACCATCAATCTACAGCGCCATTGACTAGCAATGCCGCTTTCAAAATAAAGATTCAAACTGATTGGGGTGAAGCAAATACTCATTTCGTGATTTCACAAAAGTTTTTAGCAATACCTTTCTTTACCAGATGCCATATTTAGAAGTTTTAAATATATTTTCAAATCTTTGACAATATTTAAAATAAACTAGGCAATTTATTGAGTTTTTTTCATGCATTTCTTGAAGAGAAACAATCTGGGAATCTCCGATTCGAAATAAATTTATTTGAAAAGGGTAACGCGCTGAAAATATTTCTTTCATGTTTATATATTAGCTATAATATTAGTTTATTACTAATTAATTACTGCTATACTAAAACAATTAGGTTATAGCTATCACTATTTCTTTGCACATCTCTTACAATAATTGTCCGGATTCAAAGCACCCATAGTGCAAAAATGTGCAATTCTTAGCATTTTCATAGAAGTCTTGGACAAGTAACTCTTTATGATAATCAATATCTGTAGCATTATTAACACTTTTTTTGTTGCTTTGAAAATCTTATACCAAAGAACTCTTTACTTTAAATTCTGTTTCTCTCTGCTCTTTAGGATCAAGATCTTCTACATTTGCTGAAGCAGCATTCAGAGGAGTATTTTCAGGAGGTTCACTTTCTTGAATTCTTTTTTCTTCAGTAGTCTCAGAGGACAGTGAACATTCATCTAAATAATACAAATTTAGATAAATTCTAACATACTTTTATTGGGCTTGTTCTATTATAAAATACTTTCTTACTATATTCAAATTTTTCGAACACTTCCATCTAGTTTTCCCCAATCAAAAATGATTGCATTGAGTGAAATAAAAATTTTGGATATTTTTGACAAGAGAACCAGCATGGAAATAAGTCCAGTAACACAATGGCATTGCCCCAAATAAATTGTTAGGAGTGGAAAAATATGAAATGATAACTCTTGCACAGAATACACAGATATAATCTATTGTTTATGACTATTCAAGCTTGAAAATGACTCTCATATTAATTCAAAAATCATGCATATATCAATGTTAATTAACTCCATTAATTGAATCCATTTGATAGAGATCACTTAGAAACCAGCGACTTTTGTTAAGTAGAGATTCCAGAGCAAACAACCCTTTTCTACATACACTTAAATAGAAATTTATGTAAAATAATATTCAAAGTTACCATCAAGATTTATTTCAATTCAAAGACCACATCTTAAATAAATTGAAAGTGATAAGGGGATTAAAATATGCACTTAATCGGTACATCAAGTCAGCATGACTGCCTGCGTCAAGCAAGCAGCATGCAGATTCCATATTATACAGGTGAGGCTAAAAATATTTTCAACAAAAAAAAAAGAAAAAATTCAATCTTGATTTTATTGATCTCCCACACAATTTGAGACCTTTCATCGCCACTTTTGATGACAAAAAGGAATAGTTTGGAAATCGACTAATATAGAATATCTGAGGCAATATTTGCTAGATTGGAAACGCACTCATACTTCAAAAACATATGATGAACTAAAACCACATATCCAATATAGTGTTTGTTTCCAATGAAAAAATAATTTAATTCAAAACCTTTACTTGGAATCAGAATTATGAGGAAATAACTAATAATTATCATGGAATAATAAAACACTAAATATTTATATTGGTTAATCAAAAAGCTCATAAACGAATACTAATTACAACAAAGTATTCTTCATAGATACTACAGTATTGGAAGGTTTTCTGAACATTTTATTTTCACTTTTTTATATTGATATTCGTTTTTTACAATATTAACCAGTTGAAAATTAAATTTTCATCAACTTTGTAAATAACTGTATAACATACCTGTACCACAGTGTGACATTACCTGAACGCTGATTATCTCCAGTATCAGTACTCCCATTCTAAACAAAGAGCGCAATAAACAATATCAAAAAATCTTCGGTACAGTACGCATGTTGATTGATCAGTGACTCGTTTTTCAAAGGTATTCTCCAGGAAATTTCATTACAATAGTATTACTAATGTACAAGCGAAATTGAAGAAAATAATTAACAAACAACTCTCAAACAGTTTGTCATCTGTATTATTGACACAGAATAAAAATTTCTGTCTCAGTTGGTATCAACATTTATTTCAACAATACAATGTTTGTCCACAACGTGATACTGATGTTATGGAATTAAAACGGATCTGTGTAGCCGAGATCTTTATTAATAACAAAGGACATATAAAAATTGAGAGAGGAAAAAATAAATACGATATGGCAATGTATTTCAAACATTAGAGAAACACACTATTAAGTAGTGCAAATAATATGAGACTACAAGTCTTAGTGTCATCTGTACTTGGGCGAAGACATTTACTAGGATCTTCAAATACTAATGAAAATAGCTGACGATTAAATATTGTACATGCTTGAAATGCCTTGATAAGTTCTTCCACCATTATTTAAAAAATTGTCAGAATTCATTTCAGAAATACAAACTTTACCGGAATTTTCCTTTTGTCATGCTCTTGACATTCAACATTGGATAGTTCAATATTCTCTTCTTCATGTCCACCTGTGCCACAGTGATCAGGTGCTTCATTAGAAGACTCATTCAGTAAAGGAACTTCTTGTTCTAAATAAAACACATCTCAAAGCTTTATTTTAGATTTTTACTTTTCAAAATTTAAATTCATTATGCTTGTTATATCATAGAACAGTTTCTGACTTCCCAACATTTCTACCTGGTTTTTAACCTGACCAGAGATGATTGCAAAAATTTTAATTACAATTGGTACGAGAACCACCAAGGAAATGAGTACGGTACTCCCTTTATGGTATGTTGAGACTCCTGGAGTGGGAAAGGAAAAAATTACACATAATGATTATGTGCATCAGACAGTAAATCCCGGCTAAACCCAATGCATTTTTTCTACTTTGTAACAGTTATCTACTGCTTTCTATAGCAAACTTTTCTATAGAAAGCACTTGTACTTAATTTTTTTGTTGGTGTGAAAGGCACTATCCAGTTGAACGAAGACAACATTCCGTTTATGACTACGGTAACTCAATTTAGCAATTCGATCCTAATTCATTAATTTTGAAAAAGTTTTGGTTCACATTTTATGAATATCTTATCCTGGTTCTAAAACCTGAATTTTAAAAGCAAAATGATTGGGGTTCTCGAAAAAATATGGGAATATTTCAGAAAAATAAAGTTACATGGATTTGCAGAGAGAGAGAGAGTTATTAGAGGATAGCAAAATTGGCAATTTATTGAAAAAAGTCAGTGATATCTCGAATACCGGTATATATAATGACAGAAGTGTATGGTTGTGACTACCGTATATATTTTTCTCCTTTTGAAATTTTGTATAAATTAATATTGATAAGCAAATTGTTGATCTGTATTGTTCATTTTAAATTCACTATAATTTTACTGCTCATAATATATATTATTTCTTGGGAATGTGTTATTTTTTGCTAAAGTAGAAAAAATTCTAATTGGTATAAACACAGAAATTCCGTTTTTTTTTAACTATTTGGGATTTTGACGTTAATATTGACATCATGTGTATTTACAACAATAACAAAATGGACAATACTGCAGTATACGAATATGCTGGTATACTTTCCTATATATTTTTATCACATATTATTATTATGATACTGTAATACCATTAAAATGTGTTTTTCACATCTTGGTAATACTATATGACCATCTTTTAAAAAAAAAATACCGTAAGTATTTATAACATATGCATACTACAATTGTCAAAAAAAGGATTCTAAAACCAATTCATTGCTTCATTCACCTTTAATGCACTGATTCGATATTGATGTTTTGAAATAATATCATATCGGCACCAAATCAAGGTTTATTTCGAGACACAGGAGTTGAAAAATATTACTAAACAAGCAGTCCTGTCATTCTCCTATGGTACACAGCTGTGTAAAAGACATAGTATTTTTCAAAAGGATCTTGATAAAACAATATTTCATCCACCTCAGTGAAAACATGATATACAAGAATTCTTATCTATATTGTCATGGAAATAAGGCTGCTACTGCTGCTATTCAATTCAGACCTGCATTTATTTAAATATTTAATTGATGAAACTAATCTGTGATGTTATCACTGTTATGAATGTTGAATTTCCTCGAAAACTGCTCAAAAACAAGTCAAAAACTGAATCATATCCGTATCATCCAAATTCTTAATCTAAATTCAAAGCCCCAAAAGCATTTCAAGGCAGAGAGAGAAAGTTACAAAAACATTAGTGGAAAACTGACTAACGAATCACTACCACCTCACTTACTCCAAAGTTCACTTCATTTAAATTTCTCTGCTATGTATCTATTCAATCAAATGATTGTATTAAACAATTTTGCCAAAAAGCTTCTTTTTATAATACATTTGTACCCTTTAGGGGGGTACATAGTTTTACTATCACCCGGTTAGTAACCACTAACTATGCTCTGTATCGATTCAGTTATATATGAAATGTTCAAGGCCATGTTGAACTTGATTTCATATTTCAAGCACCAGTGCCTCTAACCCAGTATAGTTACAATTAGTTGATTTTCATAGAAAGTTTCTTAGAGTTATGTTTAATTAAAAGTCTTCAAAAATATGACCAACAATAACCACGTTCTTCCATAACTATATTAAGTACCGTTAGTATTGAGATAGAATTTTAAAATTTGTCAACAACGAAGTATGGTGATTTTACCATAATTAGAACACAAGTTCACAGTAGTAGAAAATGTTGTGCTTGGGAATATTGTGGGAACATTTTTCTATACTGATATTTGTTTGATTGGTTTAATCTATATTTGTGAAGCTTGATTGAAAGATAGGTGGATCACGCTGTCAGTATATGAATAATATTGCTGCACTACAGCATTACATACCTGGATCACCCACAGGACCTCCAGCATCACCAGAGCCATCATCAGGCTAAACAAGGAATACAACGAACAGTGAACATCTCATTAATGATTGTAACAAACTAGGCACACCATGTAGCATAACAGATATTGGGAACAAAATACTAAAAAATATCTACTGTACTTTTAAATAATTTCTTCTATAAATTGTAATAAATTCTATTTATTGAGAATGGTAATTACAAATGAACAAAAACAGGTTTGTATACTTGTGATCATTATGAAAGACATAATGTCAGAGAATAAGGTATAGCAATGCATTTCGAAAATAAGTGAAATACGATATTAAATTTTTGCATTACTTCAACAAGCAGTGCAAATAACATGAGAGTATAAGCGTCTTTCATCTATACTTGGCTAAAGCCATTTATAGGGTCTTCAAATACGAATACCCGAAGAATATGGGAGAACATGATTACTACACATCATTGAAATGTATTAATGAATTTCTTCCACAAATATTTGAAACATAGCCAAAATTTGCTTCACTGAAGTTATAGTAAATGTTCATTAATAAAAAAAAGTGATAAATGTAAATAGAAGCAAAACAAACAAATATATACCGGTATATATAGTGATAATATACGAGGGCAGAATGAATACAAAAACACGATAGGATTAGATAAGTATACTAACAATGTTTATTTCAGAAATACTAACAGACTAACAATAGTTATTTCAGAACCACCCATACGTTTAAAAAGGATCAGGGCTTAATTCGAATCTTTGTAGTCAGGGTTTAGATTTAACTATATTTTTACATTTTGTTGATATTAGGGTTTGAACATAATACGGGAAGAAGCACAAATTTCTACTGCTTGTGATTACTTTGAACCTTTAAAACCTTGATTGGAATCGTGCTAAGCGTAACAACAAACAGAAATCCTTATTTACACCCCTGCATTTATAATCCAAATTCAACAAAACAACTCTACAAGCTTGATTTTTCTATAATCCGCCTAGTTGGGTACGACTACAAGCAAAAAAAAAAAAAGAATGGGCAGGATACTTTATAGAACAATAAAGTACTTTTTCATAAGAGTTTCATTGTGTTGGCGGTTGTAGAAAATTTTAGTTGAACAGCAATATTGCATTGTATTGAACACAATTTTGAAAATTGAACAAACCTGAGGAGAACGTGTTGTTGAGTGATGTTGATTTCCACCTGAATAAAATAAATATGTACATGGTATTTACTAATGTTTGATAAATACTATTCTTGACAGTTGATTCAAGATTTAAAAAGTAGGTTTTCAAAAAATAATTGATTTAATAGTAAGTAAAAATGATTCTCTTAAATTATTACTCGAAATAACACAAAATCCTACATATGTGGTGCTAGTCGAGAAATGGTAGGGCAGATACAACTCACAGCACTTTACTCTGGTGGTTCAGTCACGTTTTTCCGATGTTTTCCTTTTAGGTTGCAGTTGCTGGTTCCATATCTTTTAGTAGCTTGCTTGTTATATCATAAAACAGTTTCTGACCATATTGAAATTTCCCAACATTTCTACCTGGTTTTTAACCTGATCAGAGATGATTGCAAAAATTTTAATTACAATTGGTACGAGAACCACCATGGAAATGGGTACTCCCATTATGGTATGTTGAGACTCCTGGAGTGGGAAAAAAAAAAAATTACACATAATGATTATGTGCATCAGACAGTAAATCCCGGATAAATCCAATGCATTTTTCTACTTTGTAGCAGTTTATCTACTGATTTCTTGATACTTGACGAAGCAAACTTTTCTATAAAAAGCACTTGTACTTAATTTTTTTGTTGGTGTGAAAGGCACTATCCAGTTGAATGAAGACATAACATTCCATTTATGACTACGGTAACTCAATTTAGCAATTCGATTCTAATCATTAATTTTGAAAAAGGTTTGGTTCACATTTTATGAATATCTTATCCTGTTTCCAAAACCTGAATTTTAAAAGCAAATTGATTGGGCTTCTCAAAATATGGGAATATTTCAGAAAAATAAAGTTACATGGATTTGCAGAAAAAGAGAGAGAGAGTTATTAGAATCAGAGAGAGTTATTAGAGGATGGGAAAATAGGCAAATTATTGAAAAACGTCAGTGATATCTCAAGTAGGTATATATAATGACAAAAGTGTATGGTTGTGAGAAAATACTTTTCTTCTTTTGAAATTTTGTATAAATTAATATAAGTAAATTGTTGATCTGTATTGTTCATTTTGAATTCATTATAATTTTATTGCTCATTATATATTATATTTCTTGGGAATGTGTTATTTTTTGCTAAAGTAGAAAAAATTCTAATTGGTATAAACACAGAAATTCCGTTTTTTTTAACTATTTAGGATTTTGACGTTAATAATGACATCAGGTGGATTTACAACAATAACAAAATGGACAATACTGCAGTATACGAATATGCTGGTATACTTTCATATATATTTTTATCACATATTATTATTATGATACTGTAATACCATTAAAAATGTGTTTTTCACATCTTGGTAATACTATATGACCATCTTTTTTAAAAAAAAAAATATCGTAAGTATTTATAACATATGTATACTACAATTGTCAAAAAAAGGATTATAAAAAACCAATTCATTTCTTCATTCACCTATAATGCACTGATTAGATATTGATGTTTTGAAATAATATCATATCGGCACCAAATCAAGATTTATTTCCAGACACAGGAGTTGAAAAATATTACTAAACAAGCAGTCCTGTCATTCTCCTATGGTACACAGCTGTGCAAAAAACATAGTATTTTTCAAAAGGATCTTGATAAAACAATATTTCATCCACCTCAGTGAAAACATGATATACAAGAATTCTTATCTATATTGTCATGGAAATTAGGCTGCTACTGCTGCTATTCAATTCAGACCTGCATTTATTTAAATTTTCAATTGATGAAACTAATCTGTGATGTTATCACTGTTATGAATGTTGAATTTCCTCGAAAACTGCTCAAAGACATGTCAAAAACTAAATCATATCTGTATCATCCAAATTCTTATTCTAAATTCAAAGCCCCAAAAGCATTTCAAGGCAGAGAGAGAAAGTTACAAAAACATTAGTGGAAAACTGACTAACGAATCACTACCACCTCACTTACTCCAAAGTTCACTTCATTTAAATTTCTCTGCGATGTATCTATTCAATCAAATGATTGTATTAAACAATTTTGCCAAAAAGCATCTTTTATAATACATTTGTACCCTTTAGGGTGGTACATAGTTTTACTATCACCCGGTTAGTAACCACTAACTACATTCTGTATCGATTTAGTTATATATGAAATGTTCAAGGCCATGTTGAACTTGGTTTTATATTTCAAGCACCAGTGCCTCTAACCCAGTTTAGTTACAATTACCTAGTTGATTTTAATTGAAAGTTTCTCAGAGTTATGTTTAATTAAAAGTCTTCAAAAAAATGACCAACAACAACCATCTTCTTCTATAACTATATCAAGTAGTATTGAGATAGAATTTTAAAATTTGTCAACAACAAAGTATGTTGATTTTACCATAATTAGAACACAAGTTCACAGTAGTAGAAAATGTTGTGCTTGGGAATATTGTGGGAACATTTTTCTATACTGATATTTGTTTGATTGGTTCAATCTAAATTTGTGAAGCTTGATTGAAAGATAGGTGGATCATGCTGTTAGTATATGAATAATATTGCTGCACTACAGCATTACATACCTGGATTACCCCCACGACCTCCAGCATCACCAGAGTCATCATCAGACTAAACAAGGAACACATCGAACAGTGAACATCTCATTAATGATTGTAACGAACTAGGCACACCATGTAGCATAACAGATATTGGGAACAAAAAAACTAAAAAATGTCTACTGTACTTTGAATAATTTCTTCTATAAATTTTAATAAATTCTATTAATTGAGACTGGTAATTACAAAAGAACAAAAACAGGTTTGCATACTTGTGATCATTATGAAAGACATAATGTCAGAGAATAAGGTATAGCAATGCATTTCGAAAATAAGTGAAATACGATATTAAATTTTTGCATTACTTCAACAAGCAGTGTAAATAACATGAGAGTATAAGTGCCTTTCATCTACACTTGGCCAAAGCGAATACTCGAAGAATATGGGAGAACACGATTACTGCACATCATTGAAATGTGCTAATAAATACCTCCCACAAACATTTGAAACATAGCTAAAATTATAAAAATTATATTTTTATTATAATTAATAAAAAAGGTGATAAATATATATCTTAAAGCTTTATTTTAGATTTTTACTTTTCAAAATTTAAATTTATTATGTTTGTTATATCATAAAACAGTTTTCCAACATTTCTACCTAGTTTTTAACCTGATCAGAGATGATTGCAAGAATTTTAATTACAATTTTAATCTATTGGTACCTTTGAATTGAATTTGAATTGAACCTGAGGAAGAGGTGCTGTTGAGTGATTTTGATTTCCACCTGAATAAAATAAATATGTACATGGCATTTACTAACGTTTGATACATACTATACTTGACAGTTGATGTATTTTCTACCATAACAAAACTGTTTAATATTCAAATATGCATAAAATAAGTTTGTAGATCATTTAAACAAAACCAAAAAAAACATTAAACCAATGTAAGGAATTTAAATCCTAGAAATTAAATATCCTAGTTCATATATGGTATATAAATCCCCTGACCAAAGATTTTATTATTTTTCATGCTATGTTTCTATATTTCTGCAACATGTTTCAACCTTAATTTGAAGCATAAAAGAAAATAAATGTATAAAAAAAATCAAATTATCTTCAAGGATAAAAAACTATGACTTATTTCATACTACGTTTTTTTTTTAAATTCAAGTAGCCTGGTGGTATACGCTGTTCAGACGTGTTTGTGACCAATATGGTATGGACTATATAGCCTGTTTCAAACTTACTTATTGTGAACAAAATATGTCCGACTTACCATTGTTTTTTTTTTTACCATTTATTTGTCTATAAACAGCAATCACAATCACAATCGCAATCGCAATCGCAATCGCAATTCCAATTCCAATCCCCATCCCAATGCGATCTGAAATTATACAAATAAATTGAGAATTGTAAAGCTGGTAAATATTAAACATATGCTGTGGTTATAAGGTTTGGCATTAGGTTAAAGTGAGAAAGTGAGCTTCAATATCGTAATAAACTTTCTGTAGGAAGTTTACATATTGCTGTCACCAATATTTTGATGTACCGGTAGGTTATTATGCTTCTCTAGGAAAACATATAAGGTGTGGACAATATTGCTTTGAAAAACGTCGCACATCGTCGTGTTCAGCACAATTCAAATATTTGAATCATTGCTTACCAGTTGGAATTCCTTCCTTCCCCTAGTTACGTTACTTTTAGGCACTGACCATGTTCTTGCTTATAGCGAATTTACACAAAAGAATGAATGTAAGCTTGCTCTTTTAGTGTATATATATTTGCAATAAGCAACTATCAATTTGTATCTAAGAGCCTACAATTACTTTTCATTTTTGGAATTGTGTCAATTTGATAAAAAATGAAATAATATAACACACAGATAACATCTATAACATTTCTATTTTGAAAGCATGAAATCTTTTTAATGATTTCCCCACTACACAAATTTCGATGCTTAACAAGGTAGAAGTTAATCTGGTAAAGTCAAATCAAGCTTGCCATTTTCAATAGTGATAATCTATTTACAATAGAGTGATAGAGCGGCAATCAGTGAGTTCGTGATTTAGTTTAAACATTCGACAAATATCTCGAAGACAATCAAAGCCTCTTTTAGTATAATAAATTTGCGTACATTGTTGTTCTTAAAAATCTTGAACTCAAAATATCACTTTCATTCTCTGTGAGAAAATAATCAGTTACAGAGTGTGCATTCCTTAGTCTGAACTTGACATGTAAATCGGACTTGTAACTAACGGGACCCAAATATCATATTGATTTCTAGACAAATTGTTTCTGAGTACTAAATTCTAAGTACTAAATTCATTAACATGTGATTCAATAGACTTCATAAGTTTTTAGAGTATCCTAGCCATGTTTGGTATCAAAATGATTGTAATGATATCAGTGAATTCATTGAAAATGAAATCAGAACCCTGACAATGATCACTTTTATTTTAGACATTCCAGTTGGACATAGTTATGTAACACATTCTCAGACAATCACAGGACTTGCATCGACTGGAGAATATACACAACCCCTTTTTGTGTCGATGTGCAGCGACAGCAAATTCTATAGTACCTTGATCGGGCACACATGCATCGAATGTAGTCATTTCAAAATTCCTCAAAAAATCATGTAGGCAATACCAGAACTGGCCAATCTAACGACAAGATTAAAATTAAGAGAAAACCAAGCATGGACATGTGATTGAATAAAGAGAGCGGATTCAATTTGAAGCTAGATCTGACTGCAGCCTATTAATCAAATAGTTTTACATAACCGCTTGAACCCTGCATTAATAGCAAACATGGAAATTTAGTTGAAATCTAAAACTGGTTCCTTCAAACTTGCCGTGATAAATGTTATTAGTTTTCTTTTTAAAAAAATTTATAATTTAAATCATAGCGGTCGTCATATCGCATTGTTGAGATGCCGGAATGGCTACTGCTGTTTTTATAATAACGGCCATATGGATTTCGTTGCATATATAACTTGACTGTGGCAATTATATAATTTTCGTCCACCTGAAAAATGATGCAGTCTGAAAATTAGTCGCCCAGGAAATCAAGGTTATGCCACCTTTCAAAACACTATCGAAATCTTGAGTTATATCACGGATTACATATGGCACTGCATTAACATGTTAATTATACTTATTAATTCAGCAGTCACCCACCGAATATTTCCAAATAGGCTCTGAATGTCATTATAAAAATAGTTGGTATTAAATAGATTGGTACAATAATAGATATCGCGAGATTAATTTTGAAATTGAATGAAGTTACAATATCTAATCTTGTTTTTAGATTTTTTAAAATTGGGTTTCAACGAATAAGTATTTATTCAAATAAAAAATGATTATAGTTTTTGTTGGGTGATTGCTCTCTTGGTCTCTATTTAATGACTTGTTTTATCTTTATATGAGCTTGTAAAGACAGAGGATTCAGAATATGTATACCTTATTTTGCAGCAATATGATCTGAGCAACTAGCAGACCACTAACTATATTGACGGAAGAAACTAATTACTTCACGTGGCATCGCTGGTGACTCTTTGGTCGAGATATGCAGAAGCAAAAAAAATTCGATAGTCTCACTCAGAAACAACAGCTTTCAACAGTGTGGATTTACATGACACCAACAATGCTCAAAATATTCAATTCAGCATTGTCGTCAATCTTGACACTGACATAAGCTGCTCAGCAGCCATTCACCAGATCACAGATTTCTTAAAAGATTGCCAAAACCTTGTGAGAGAGTGTTTTCAATTTTTCAATGTTTGACTACAAGGAAAGCAAAGTACGAACCCTTTGATGATTTTTAAATTCATTTGAAAGCGGTGGCACATAATAGCGACTTGAAAAATATGACGACCAACATGCTACTAACAATCATACTCATTGCAGGTTATAATGACAATGATGACTCTAGCGCGGAAGCCTAATAGTAACGAATATCGATAGGAATGAATGAAACAGTAGAATTTTTTTATTTTCAAAGCTGGCAAACAAGTAGCCATGATTTTCGACTTCTGAGAAACCACTCAATGAGATCATTTTCCTGCCTACAGATAGAAATATCGTTATTGTACAGAAGAAATATCTTTTCAAAGCACAGTGTGAAAATTGTAGAAGACAAGGCCACACTGAAAGTGATGTGAAACACCCAGCTTGCACCAAAAAATGCTATAATTTTTGAACGTAAATGCTGAGGGGAAACAAATATCTTTGAAGAGGATACCCGGAATTGGCGCAAGTGCTACAGTAGATGATTACGAGTTTCCTTTGTGAAGATGGATTCTTATTGAACAATCTGCAAAAATCATCTGTCCAATTAAAGGGTGTGGGCGGCAACAATATCACTGGATGCTTGCAGAAAACTTGGTATAATCTTAAGTACAGTTCTGCTTCCAATTCCAGTTACCGGTAGCCTTGGAGCAGCAGGAAAACTTGAATTATAGAATTATAGAAAAAGTGGGCGATCGCCACACCAAGATCTGCACTTGGTTAGTGATTGCGCCAATGAAAGATGGTGGGATACGGCTCACTGTACATTACATGAAGTTGAACAAGCAAGTTCTTATATAATCGATATTGTACGAGAGACTTACTTCGTACCCATGCGAAGACCTTTACGAGAGTTTTTAAATACTCTCCTAAACAGCACATTTTCATAAATGAGAGTATCTGCATTTCATAAATTTATTTTACATTTTTAAAAACATTCTTGATGACTTCCAATGCACTGAACTTATGATGAAAGTCTATATTAGTAAGTGCATATATAGTAAAATGAAAGTTTTTTGAAAAAAAATTATTGGGGACTTATTTCTGAAATACTCGCGTGTAGAAAATCATGAAAGAGCAATCCTGTGACGATGTGAATAGAATCAAAACTCATTGAATCCCACCAAGTTCAAATCGTACCGCAATTCATCATAAATTCTGAGGGTTTAAAGCAGACCTAAATAAAGTTGAGGCAATACGAATTTTTCCAAAACCGAAGGATCGCACCGGTTTGCATTCTTTTTCAGGTGTGGCTACTCAATCGGGTCTATTTAGACACAAACTAACATAAGTTCTGAGACATTGAGAACACCACTAAGACCAAAAAGCTACTTTTCGTGGTCAAGAAGCATGTTGCAGCCTTTGAACTCACGAAACCTGTATTATCTAACGCTAGACATTGCAAGGATCCAAGCAGTTATACAAAGTTGTTTGGAATTCACACTACGGTTGCAAGGGACGAGCAAACACATGACGCCATTAAGACGATCAAACCAAAACACCCATTGGATGTACCATAGGAAATCTATCCAACAAGGCAAGTACCAGACGCTCAAACCAAAACATCCATTTGATGTACGATAGAAAATCTATCCAACAAGGCAAGTACCAGACGCTAAAAACCAAAACACCAATTGGATGTACCATAGAAAATCTATCCAACAAGGCAAGTACCAGACGCTCAAACCAAAACCCCCATTGGATGTACCATAGAAAATCTATCCAACAAAGCAAGGATATATTTCTAGCAACTCTTAAAATGAACAACGGTGCTAACAATATTATAGACAACAAAGCGATGTCTGGAATGAAAGATTGGGTTTCAAATGACAAATAAGACCCCAACTTGTTGAATGGGTAAGGGACTGGTTCCCAAAAAACTTCGGCTGCACAAATGAGGGTGAACTGCATGAACTACCTAAGTGGATTCAACTTCTTACTTTTGTTCAAACTGTGGTATATTTTACCTCACAATGCAGAAAACACATCTATGGCATGGCCAAGCATATCGAAAGATATTCATCAACTTGTACCTAAGTGGGAGAAGTGCGAAGCTGAACGTCAATCACGTCGTTACTACCCATTCCAAGTAGCAGCTTCAGACATATGTCAATTTTTTTCATACATCTTGCCGCAAAACGGGGTTCCCAAAGATAGCAGAATGAACCTCCGCGCCTAACTCAATTCAAGTTATAAAAGCGTTCACCTGTTGGTTCGCAAGATGGGGTGCAGTTAAATTTGAATATAGGTGGCTCCCTGAAACATTCAAAAAATTTTCCACCTTTTTGCATGAATTGGGAGTGAAACACAAGGTGTCCAGTCTGTACCATCCACGGGAAAAAGACCCCAAAAAGCTACTGTAAAAACATCGAAAGTATACTGTCAAAAATGCCTCGCCCCCGCACAGATGATAATGAGTGGATTATTTTTCTGGGAGAATATCGAAACACACCAAGAAGTAATGGACCCGACCATTCACTGTCTCGGCCTTACACTCAGATCCAGAATTCCTGCAACAAACTCGGCTCTAGCACAAAAACTTCAGCCCTCTTTGTTGACAACTCCAAAAAATGGTATAACAGAGGGATACAAAATCTAAAACCTGTCAAAGAAGGGCAGAGAGAATCATGACAAGGAAAAATGGAAACAAATAGGCCATTATTATAAGTGTCGTTCCTATTTTGATATATCATAACATAACACCATCACCTAAGGCAGATACCACTAAATGTACCATAGCTGAGTGAATTTTCAATACAAGTAGAATTAAACTCAAAAGCCTAAAAGACAGCTGGAAATTTTATATTACAAATGGAGATTTTAAAGTGTGCAAGATTTTTCGAGCTCATTTTGCAAAAGAAATGGCAAGTTTCAGCTGAACAACATATTCTGATATAATTCCTTCTTGATATAAAAACAAAACATTGTTTGTAAAAATCTAGCATTGTTAATTTTAATCTTTGCACAGTATTTTGAATATATATTGGCCAATGCGCATTGGTGACAAGATACAATACACTGACAGTTTAGTTATTTAACTCACCTTCTGGACAGTTGCATTCTGTTGAAGATGAAGTTGTTTCATGTACCTGAGTTGCTTCAGTTGTAAATATATCAGTTCTATTCGAAGAAGTACATTCTACATCTTTTTGCGAGCTTCCATTAAATGTTTTTATTTCATTCAATTCGCACCTATAAATTATTATTTTTAGTGAATGAATATTGCTAAAGGATGAAAATAGATAATGCATCTTCATGTTACAATGTTTTTATGACATGGTCAGCGCTTTTGTAAAATTCCTCAGAATGCTACTAGTTGTAACTAATTTCACTGGCACTCCATTTATCAATGGGGTGCCATGAGTTTCAAAATATTCAACAAGGACATATATAAATCAATCGAAGTTTCAGTTTCTTTTGTCAAATATATTAATCTAACATAACTGATGAAATTTTGTCACATTGATATATCATCGCTATTTGTCTATAAAAGCTAATATTACCAATCATAGGTTTGCATCTGTTGGCTGAAGTATTTCCTTTATTAGGCAATCCAATAGTGGCAAATTCTTACACATTTTTCCCCCAATCAAAACTTTATTGGAATCGCTCGAGTGCAACAGGCTTCAAAACTACTCTTATTGCAATTTAACTAGACTAAAAGTCGAAGGCATTTTTTCTTTTAAAGATGTGAACACTATATGATTTATAGACATTTGGCAATTCTGAGACACATGGCAAGAGTACAACGTCTGATATAAAAATGTGTGATATAACTTGCTTTATTTTGTTTATATATATGCTAAGTTGAAAGTTGTGTTCATAGATATATAAATAAGACACAAAACTAAGGAGGTTTAGGAGTTTAATTCCCGATTTATGAATGCAGGACGAAATGTGTTAGATTAATACACCTAACAAATTCAATGCTGTATTTCGTCAGACTTGTATGCTTTGCTAATCATGTGTTGCGTTTCTTGGATTTATAAATGTTAGAGGCAGATTTATATATAAATATGTTCTAAATGAATGTCAGCAAAAGTCCATTTTTTTAAGCAAGGCTTAGAAGGAAACGACTCAAACACAGAGAGCTACTACAAACTATAGTACCAGTAACTGCACTCCAAGCAGAAAACATCCCAAACAAAACCGGAACCCTATGGTAATTGAACAAAATTGGTTCTGAAATGGTTAAAATAATAGACAGTTCCGAAATGGTTAATAGACACATATTGCCCTATACTTATCAACAGTGAGGTCATCTGTAAGTCAAGGAAAAATGTCCATATATGAATAGTCAGATATTCTAGAATTCTGATTAAAAGTAATTTTAGTTTTTGACTATTCTTCAATTAATTACATGCCATCATGGCTTTGGTGTAAAATATGGTGAAATATAAGCAATTCTATTTGTCGTAAATCTGAAATGTTAGAAGTAGTTTTCTGTTCATGTAGTGAATTCCAAATACTGTTTAAAGTAATTATTATGAATATAAGGCCAAGCGCAGTCAAGGTATTTCTGATTTTTGTCACCGATTCAAAAATACCATCCATCTCACCATATCTACTTGCTTGAGCTGCACTCAATATGTAATCCAATTTCTTCTTTGGACCCATTGTCCATAAATTTTGCCATTGATACAAAAGAATATATGACTCAATTTTTCCACACATAAATTTAAAAAAGGCAATTTGAAAATCAAAATTATGTCTAAGAAAATTCACACTCGAACATTCTCAATTAGCATCTATACAACCATGTTACAACATACTTCTTGAATTGTTTACATTGTGATGTGGCTGATTCTTCATCAGAAAAAGTGTCGTACTTGCATGGCTCACATACGGTGTCGTGAGTTGAATTTCCTTCCCTTATAACACCAAAGCCTACGAATTAAAAAAAAAGAAATTAATTGAGCAAATAAGAACTAACAATCGTAGACCAAAATTGAAAAAAAAGCGACCGTTAATAGAAGCGGCCAACTCTTCTAGCGGCAATCATCTGCTGAAAGTAATTTTTGACATTTATTCCACATCCCAATAAACTTTCGAATCTAAAAACCAAGATCTCAAACATACGTAAGGTAATTATCGGATAAAGCTAACAAGTATTACAATTAAATATTGATTGAGACTGATATTTTGGCTGAAGCTAAACATTTTATTTTGCTAAGAATGGTTCACATATGACGCTGGGTTGATGTGTGTTCAAAGATGTATTTATCACCCATACATCATATGCCTGATCAGCTCGATCAGTAAAGCGTTATGAATACGCTTCAAGCTGAGCATCTCTGATTATTCGGAGATGAATCCTGCAAGGAATGATTATATGCGAGAGGTTCGTCCAACGCCTAGTCGGGGCATAGAGGTTCAAGTAAGTAGCACTTTCAGCTTCCTCAACCAATAAGGTTCATGCACAGAAAAAATGTTGAGTGAAAAACCTTCACCCCACTCAGAACTGGTGTCTGTCTAATAGGTCATGGTACGCAGATATCATACCTTATGTCTATATGCTATTTAATTTAACAAAATATTTTGACCCAATTTAAGAGGCTTATCAGCAGCAATTGGAAAGGAACTACTTTAATTCAAAATGTCTGTGATGATAGGGACAAGTCGATTTGTTTTAAATTTTTGTATCATTAAAGATGCTCAAAGCACCTATTTAAAGTTATTCAAAAAAGATTTTTCCCAAAAAAATTAAAACAACGCGATACATGTGTAAAAACTCGGATGGAAACGATTTGAGGAGTATATTGCATCTCAAATATTTAAATTACTTATATTTTTGAAATATTAAATAATGTTTCGCTCGCTCATTCATGTTCTTGTTGATAGGGACAAGTCGATTTGTTTTAAACTTTGTATCATTAAAGATGCTCAAAGCACCTATTTAAAGTTATTCAAAAAAGATTTTTCCCAAAAAAATGAAAACAACGAGATACATGTGTAAAAACTCTGATGGAAACGATTTGAGAGTATATTGCATCTCAAATATTTAAATTACTTATATTTTTGAAATATTAAATAATGTTTTGCTCGCTCATTCATGTTCTTGTTGATTTTTCTGTGAGATTAACTGTTTTCGCTGTACGGTCTCGTTTGCTATGCCAGGGAACATAGAAATATATCTATCTATTATTGGTTCTGTCGTTTTTCAAATACTTACCTCGAGGGTTAACAAATTTATATGATATTCTAATAAAAAAACTTTCGTGTGCATTTCTCTTATTTCTATCATACACTGTGAATTCTTCAATTCAAAGCAAGAATTTGATGTGCACCTGGTGTGAAATAGCATGCAAAAATAAATATTAATCATGCAACATTAAAATCACCTGTCGGACAACGAAAATGTAGTTTACAACCACCATCTTTCTCAGGATCACCAGACAGACTGTAAGTACCTTTTTCACAAACGCACCTGATTAAATAAAAAAAAAAAACAGAGCATGCAATATGAAATGCACCATGTAACAGTCATGCTAAAACAAAACACAGTGAATGATGCTGGAAAAGAAACTTAAAAGAGAATATGCAAGACCTGATAAAACTAAAGATGGGGTCATAAAAATGGCCCATGGCCCAGAGATGTCTTTCTTTATAAGATTAATTCGATTAAGATTAATTAAATAATTAAATTATGTTTTCAAAATTTCAAGAAATTACTACTGTAATTTTAACTTGACAGATTGTACTGCAACATCAAAAACAGCAAATGATCTTTATGCCAAATTAAGCCGTTCAGGATAATTGAAACTAAAAACAATTTAGGTATTATATTATCTAAAATTCTGATTGAAAAGCAAATTTCACAAGTATCTTTGAATTCATTAAGTTTTGTCGTGAGATCATGATATAAGCCAAAGTTTACGTTGTAAAACTTGACTTTGCTACGAAATGGCTAAATAGGATCGATTAACTATCATCAATTTCCGAGTGGTAGGCATGGATAAACGAGCCAAACTCGCCGGGACTCGAACCTGAGATATTCGACATGTGAGTATAATGAGTATTATCAGTAAAAGTATGTGAGCAAACCAGATGATCCAAAGGATTTTTCAGAAGGAATATGAAAGTGAAATTATGATTCACAGACATCATTGGAAAAGATTATGGATGAGATTCGGATCCCGAAACACCTTCAAATCCGATATTTTTTAATTCGTATTCTGACCTAACTCCCTAACATGCTTGCCTCAGTAATTAATAGTGCCAACAAAGTGAGTACTGAGCACGTCAACAAATTTGAATGTTGTTTATTGTAGTGATCATTGGCAATTTTTCTGATTTTCGGATAAAAACTGGTTAGTTCAAAAACATCAAAAGCATCTTCAAACCATAATATAACTACAAATTGATTCTCCGAATTTAAAGAAGGAAAGAACAGACCAAGTACATTTGGATGATATCCTGCGTCTAACTTTAATCAACATGTTATCGGCCAGCCACAGAACAGTGTCATTTGATAGGTTTTAATTTTAAAACATATTGGGGGCATCATCAAATTCATCAGTTGAATCAACTTTACAAATATCTATCGGCATAGTTTATTCTTGAGAATATGGTTTAAAGATATTTGATCGTCTCTCATAGTCAAATTCAAACTAAAAGAAATGAAAATAGAATCAATGTTGTTATTATCTACGCGTGGTCAATTATTAGATTTTAAAAATAAGAATTACTTTTAAAAATATTTATTCATCTTTCATATTTGAATTGAAATTTAGAGAAACGAAAACCGAATCAATGTCATAATTACCTATTTGCTGTCAAACATTAGATTTTGAGAATGAGGAATACTTGAGATACTTATTTGTCTTTAACATTTGATTTATTGATTTGAAATGTTAAAACTAAATCATGAAATTTACAATTGTTGACATCTTGCTATCAATCTATTGCATGTAGATTATTCCAATCAAAGGTAGCAAAAATGTCTCAACTTTTGCCGGGAAAGTGATGTGATCTTATTCGATTGTGCAAAATAGTACCTCAAAAATTACCGAACCACTTGCGCCTTGACTGCGGGTTTGACGTAGCTACCGTACATTCCTATATATACTTCTAAAATTTTATTGCATGTGGATCATTTTAATTGACTAAATGTTCACATTTCACAGTCTTATTTTCTAAGTTGTTTGAGTAATCTAGTCCTGTTTGATTATATTGAATGTAATCATATCGTTAAGCTCATTATCAATTAAATTTGAATCCAATATTTATTCACTTTCATTCTAGTCAACCCAGTCTACATTCATACATTTAAGGTTCTCGGACAGTCTTGTGACCTGACAAGGGACGCAACAGTCCTGAAATACTTCCTCTGTGTGGGTGTGCAATGGCAGCAAATTTTTTTCGCCCTCCCCGAATAATGTTTACATATGAATCAAGCACGAATATACTATGACCCTTCATAAATTATGCATGACCAGTTCCAGTGTTGTTTATTATTGATAGTAATACCCAGATGTTCAAGCGTGGCGGGAGAGAAAATATTAAGATTACAAAACATTGCGTAAGTTTATTTTTTGTGTTTAATTTTATTTTGAAATAAATAAAACAAAGATAAAAACATGCAAGCGAAGCAAGTGCGTACATAGGGACCTTCACCCGATTAACCCCAAGTCTCAGACCCTCTGAACGCACCTCTAGATATGCCTCGATTCAAACTAGATTCAAAAATTAAATGTTCAATATTATTAGATATACTTGTTATTTTGAGTTGAATTTCCACTTTTTAAAGTTGTATGATAAAGATCTTGACATGATTGCAGAGAGGAATAGCATGCTGTAGCATTGTTCTCTTTATCCATATAAGTTCCTCTTTTACAAGGGATGCAACGTGTTTTTTTAGGATCATGTTCCACATTTGTAGCACTGAAAATTGAATTGAAATCAATAACCAACTACTTATTTGATCATACTAGGGCCACTATTGCTGATTTCAAGATGACATCTAGTTCGCTTGTTGTGATTCATGGTTGCCAAAACATGATTATTTTGACAGTCCAGGATTTCATAATATAAGCTAAACTGACCACTGATAAAAAGTTCAGGTCAAAACACATAAAAAATGCTGCATCATCCGGTATTTAAGAAATGAATCATTTTAAATATGTGAATTACCAATAAAAGCACATCAAATCACAATGTTCCTACTGCACCTGACTTACATCCCTTATCCATGATATCAAAATTATGAAATTAGGTATACAAATACCTATACCTATACCTACTTGTTGAATGGGGCTACATAAAGTAGCTGCAACAATAAGAAATTTGAAATGTAAATTTATTGAACAAGTTAAATATCATTTTTTCAAAAAAAGTAAATTTTTTATAACATTTTATAAAAGTGATGCCTTTTTTAAATGTCAATTGAAACATTAATAATGGAAAATTTTGTGGCAGTGAAAATATAGACTAGTATGCGAGAATTTGATAAACCATTGAATCAATTAGCAGTAAAACTGCCAGATAACAAACTTCTATTTGAATTTAATGTTGAAGTAAATAATAATCTTGTTATAAGTCAATCAAAAAAAAATATATGATATTAGCCAATATACTGTATGAAAGTAATGAACCGAAGTAGTACAGTATTTTGCGGCGTATAAGCCTCTCCGTGGTAATGGTCGCAATGGGTCATTTTTTTAAAATTTTGCTATTTTGCACACAGATATGACGCAGAACCGTAATACTCGCGTCCGTGAACGACTCCTCAAAAACGGAAACATGCGCTGCGCCTTATCAAACGTTAAAGTAATAACGTACAGTAATTCATTAACTCAGACGCATGGAACGAGCGCAGTATCGTTTTTGTCCAGGTGTGCAATGTCGTTTCGGCCGATGACCGTAAAACAGCGTTTTTCTCCCTTCAAAGTGTCGCGGTGGATTGTTAAAGCATGGGAACAAGTGAGCTCGGAGTGCGTAGTGAATGGCTTTAAGAAAGCTGGTATATTTTACTCCCTTTTAGACAAAATTGAAGTGCCCGCTTCTAAGCTGATCGTTACAAACTAATCACCTTTGTTTGATCTATTTTCCTCAGACACCGAAGACGAAGAATTTGAAGGGTTCTGATTTAATTTCGCCATTTCTTGTTGTTGTAATTATTGTTTATCGAGATACACATTTTGCATTTTAATACATTGCCTACCAAGACGTCATGTCGTGAACATAAACAAAACATACTTAACGGAAGCAGTTCCTACAATAGTACAAAACATTATCACAGACACAGTGTGAAAATGTACAATTGTTGAACTTTCTTGATTGATGGATTTTGTTGATTAAAGGGTGCAGTCGATTGCATCATTGTCAAAACGTCAAAGTAATTCGCGCCGAACCTTCCGAGTTTAAATTCCTTAGGGGGGTATTTAAAACAATATATTATTGGCGATAAAATAATTTATTTTTTTTATAAATCAGGCTTTTAAATACCAAAATATATTTTTCGATGTCACAATTGTAGATTTTTCCTTGTTTCGTTAATTTAAAGGCTGGCGTCGATTGCGTCATCGTCAAAACATCAAAATAATTCTCGCCGAACTTGCTAAGTTTAAATTCCTTGTTTCGTTAATTTAGAGGCTGGCGTCGATTGCGTCATTGTCAAAACGTCAAAGTAACTCGCGCCGAACTTGCTAAGTTTAAATTCCTTGTTTCGTTAATTTAAAGGCTGGCGTCGATTGCAACTAACATACATTACCTATTGGGCCGTTTTGCAATGAATGATATAATACTGGCCGTTCCGATTGATGATCACACATGATCGGATCGTCATCAAATTAAATCGCATGTATGACGGGTACCAATAAAAATTCACTAATGTCTGCAAGCAAAAAAGATCGAGCATGTGCTAGGTACGCGGTAAATTTGGGTGCAGTCCATTATCAATTTAATTCAAATCTCTCTACAATTTGACGTATCTTGAAAGTACATGCGCTCGCCTCGTCATCTATATATAACTTTTATATACCGTAATATAAAACGCTTCACAATTCGCTGTGGGTCGGGAAAAAAACAATACATAGGTCGCAGCAACGTATATAGAAACAAAAGTTTTGGAAAAAAGTAGCGACTTATCGGCCGCAAAATACGGTAATTCAGAAAATTGCACATATACACTGAATTAAATTTTGAATAAATTTTATCAACAAAATTCTGTAAATTTCGATTAAACACCCCACTAACGTTAATGATAGTTGAATATTAACATGAAAGGAAAATATTCATAATAGATTCTAACTGTTGACAATAGTTCAGCCTTCAAAAACGATCAAACATAGCAAAGCAAACATTTTAAAATACTTTATTTAAATTTAATCTAATCTTCAAAGTTGACTAATAAATTAAATCGAAATGATTTTTAATTATCAATTTGTACTGTTAATTATTTTGTTGCTATAAATACACCAGAGGTACAAAAAAAATCAGATATTCACTTGCAATCTTCTTTTTTATACTCTCCGATAGGGCACATACAACACCAATGCATCCGGCCAGATGGAACCTGATAGCACTTCCTAGAGTCGGGACAATGCTGACATACACTTTCCTCAACATCGTCTGGACGCTTGTAATCAGCAGAACACTTAAAGGAAATAATAATCATTGCACAAAAATTAAAAATACGGCAATAACTAAATAAATCAATATTTTTTTCCCTAGATCAAAATCAAAAAGAAGCACAAGAACATATTCCCCTTTTTGTTCAAGCCAAAACATTCTAATTTTATTAATTCAAAGTATAATTGAATGGTATTTTTTGAACTGCACAAGAATATTCTACTAATTAAAACAAGACGGTTGGGCACCAATTGTTAATTAATTCAATATACATACTAGATCAAAATCCAGAATACACACTGGTGGGTGAGGTAATTAGGCCATCTGAGTATGCATATTTACCCTTTACAACTCTACAACTAATAAAGACATCATTTTTTTGTGATGATTAGGCAAATCACTTTCGGAAATTTATTTGGTTGTTATCTTGAGTAATACCTGGGTCACCAGCCCCGGTCAGTATAGCTGAGTTATTATCAAGAAGGCATCACGTATAGTTTTGATTGAGTCTGAATTATAATCAAAACTGATCTGCTCCTCTTTGCAGAAAAATATGATATATGCCTACTTTTAAGTTGGAAAATTTCACACAAATTATGATTTTCTTACATAATGAGCAGAATGTCCACGAAGTAAATTTATTGATCATCAGAAATTTTGAAACATAATTCTATAAATTTAGTTAAATTTAGCAACGTTCCTATTTCCCTTATATTCAGAAATTCCGTTTGTTGAGTGCAACATAGAAATGGGCTGCACCTCAGAAGTGAGGGGTAGGGGTTGATAAAATCAATCGAAGTAAACAATTTTTTTGAATGAAATAATTTTTTGAGTCAAATCATATACGTTTCAATAAACAAATAAAGATTTTAGTTCAAATTAATTACTTCAGAGCCACACATGATTTATGAGAATGCATACGTCTATGATTCTACAGATTTTAAATAATAAATTCAATATTATGGACAGCGATCTCTAAACTTTAGAATTCCTTGCATTATCACTGCCTCCCTGATCGTGTTGATCTGCATGGCTTTGAAACTGATGTTAATAAACATCTGTCAGGGATAGGGATTCCCAGGCCCCTATTCTTGAATTTCATGTACCGGTAGCTCTTTACACTTGAGTGGACTTTCACTCAAATTCGGTCGTTTCAATTTGTTTAACGCAGTCCAGATATGGTGCAGAAGGAAAAAAACATTCCTACGGTCTTGGGTTAAGGTCAATAAGGCTAAAAACCTTCACCACGATTCGTAACTGGTATCTGCACGAGAGTTCGTGGTTCGCCATTTGGTTAAGCTGTATTCTCTACTTTCCTCTCCCGCAGGATAAAAATGATACCCTATCCTATCCCTGCGTAACAACATTATACTATATAAAGAGATGCAAACAAAAAATACACTTACCGGAGTTAGGCAGAAAACCAATGTAAATATCACAACTGAGAAACACATTTGAATATCCCCCATATCTGTAAACTCTCCAATCACAATCTTACTCCAGTAAATCTGGCAGGCTACTGGCTCCAAGATTCCGAAAAACTTAGCAATCTCAGTCTGTCAGTTAAGCCTATGGCAATATGGGTACCGGTAATCAGCTTTTAATACACGTACAGCGAACAAAGTTCTGCATTCAAAAGTAAATGTTGAATAGGAGAGAGATTGGTAGCCAAATATCGCGTATACGGATGGCTACGCAGGGCTTGCTAGCATGCGGTTGGATCGCGCGTGCTGCCCGTCTTTTTCCATAGCAGTAGTCAATACACATGGTGTTTTAATAAATCCAATAATTCATTGAAGATAAATTACATACAATATATATTTAGTAAATACGGTACATTACATTTGTATGCATAAATAGAAAAACAAACAAAAAAAACAAAGGGAAAAAAAATTAGAAAATGTAAATAACACATCAGCTGGCATAATAATAAATTGTTCTCTTACTCTTGATGATTCGGGTTGACAAAAACTTCACAAATCGGATATTTTTTGTCATCAAAAAAAAAAAAAATTTCTTTATTTTCCCTTTTCCCTGAGAATCCAGTTTCATAGATAAGCTAGATTCTTTACCTTCTTTCAGACTTGAATTTTTACTTATTATAAAACAGGACGACATAAAGTGCTTATACAGAAATATATAATCATCAGTGCAATTGAAAATATATGATTATGCAATAATAGATTTATCAAGCAATGTCCCTACTCTGGATTCAAATACTTGACCCTTTTAACTTGGGACACAGTATTAAGATGTCCCATAACACTAGCTTTGAACTGTGTTCTTAGAATTGATTGATTAGTTTCAATTCCATCATATTTTTTACTGTTTCTGTGTGCCAGATACAATTTTTACCCATGCCTATTATAAAAATTGAGGTTTCATCAATAACATCACGTAATAGAAGAACATTATTTGCATTCAAATGATTTACTCGACACCATTCCCAAAATTGCTGAGAAAAGGGACAGTCCACAAACAAGTGTTGTGTGAACTCTATTTCATGATTTCCACAAAGCACACAAAATCCATTTTCGTCATCATACCAATGTCTTAATATATTTCCTACGGGTAATGCAAAATTAGCAATTTTCCATGCAAGATCCTGTGTTTTACGTGGGAGATCATAAAAAGCAATCTTATTCCAACATATATTAGCAAATTCTATTATATTTATCGATAAACTTTTGTCTCAAGACCACCTTTTTTTCATTTTGGCCCTCCTGCATCAATTTTGAATAAATTTTCTTTGTTTCTGAATCAATATTTATGTCCCTTTTTTTCCCCCCAGATTGAAATATAAATTTCATTTGTAGTGGTATCATTTGGTAGCCAGTGGTTTACTCTGTGAATAATGTCCCTCTTTAATATATCTATCCTGTTCTGAATTGTACGCATGTTTCCTGATGTGTGGTTTTGTAATCTTGATGCAAGTTGTGAACTCTCTACATAAAATAGGTCACCCAGAGTCTTTACTCCTGTTCTGATCCAATTTCTGTAATCATATGGATAATTTATATCCCTCAAGATTGGATTGAACCATATATATTCTCTACAGATGTCAGCTTCTTCAATTGGTAACTTTTTTCTACAAAACCTCAAGTGTCTGAATTGTACAAGAATATCTCTGTATATTTCTGGGACTTGGTTGGGAATATTCCTGATAGGAAAATCTGCCAATAAATTTTCTGATGATTCGGTTTCAAACATCCCATTTGAATGTTGGATATAATACTTAGCGAAGATGGTCCAAGGATTTTCGTTGCCTGTTAATATTTTGAATACCCACTTGAGCTGCAAGGCCTGTATTTTTTTTCTATGTCTGTAATTCTATAGCCCCCTTTCTGATAATCAAAGCTCATTTGAATTCTACTGACCATTTCAGTTTTATAATTCCATATAAATTCCCATACATATTTTTTTATCTGTTTCAGTATATCCTCTCTGCTCTGGTACAGTGGTGAAAGATGCAAGGTACCATACCTACTTTAGCTAACACAAAGCAGTCTATTATTATTTTACGACCTTTAAATGATAATGATCTTTGTCTCCACAACTGTAGGGTTTGCTTGATTTTCGAAAGTATAGGTTGCCAGTTTTGTGTATTAATTTCTGCTTCATCATTCCCATGCCATACTCCTAAGATTTTGAGGTAATCATTGACGACTTTGACGCCCATAAAACCTTCAATATGGATCGCCTTGTATTCTCCCACTAATAGAATAACACATTTATCCAAGTTCAGTCTGGTTCCAGCTGCTTTTTCAAATTGTCCACAAATTTGTAAAATTTTCGAGTTGAAGTCTCGAACTAGAGCTGTTGAGTCATCCGCGAATTGTTTAATTTTTTGTTCAGTGCCATCTGGCATTTCGAGTCCTAAAATATTTTTATTGCATCTTATGTTACATGCAAACATCTCTGCGAAGAACAAGTACAAGTATGGGGATAAAGGGCATCCGGGTCTCACGAAGTTCTGTATACACTGCGCAGTACTGAGTAGGCTATGTATTCGCTGTTCTGTGTTGGAGTGATTAAAACAAATGTTATTTTCGAGAAGCATAGCTATCATACCAGATTGAGCCAATGCTGCTAACCTTATGTGCACAGATCTTTTTTTTGGCTATTTGGAATGCCGTATGATATATACATTTACTCATACCGGTACTAGGGCGTAAAAACAGAAAGGTTTGGATGAGATGCATCCCTATGCAGTATGATTAAATACCGGTTCTGAATATCACTGTTACAGGGCCTTGGACAGAATGATCCACTCTAACTGCTATGACAGATGAAGTGGCTATAAAATAAAATATACCGCAGGCAATACAGCACCGAGCATATCTTGCCCCTGCAGCTCTCACGCACGTCTCTCGGTTGTTCCTGTCAAATCAGTACCGTATTGGTCTACCGACAGCGTTCTTTGCAATATCTGTAAACAAAGCACATATGACGGCGAAAGCACACAACGCAACTTGGACTGCTGGTGTAGTTTATTTTGCTTTTAAGCAAGATGTCTTCGGCCTCAATAAATCGACCTGTACGAGTCTATGGACATATTCAAGCAAGCTGTGGTATACGAGTTTTTCTATATCTGGATGTAGGTTGTTTCATACAAGGACACCTTGAAATCTAAGAAAATTTCGAGTGCGTGATTGCTACGCCTATTTACAGAAAGGGATCCATGCGACACTGATCTTGTATGATATGGATGAGTATTCGATTGGGCGGTGAAGTAATTAACGAGCGAAATTACCGGTTATTAAAAGAAAATGTTGCAAACGATTTTATTAAACACACACGGTTCAGCACAGGTTTAGAATTACTGCCCTAACTAAAAAGCCAAATTATTCTCTACCAAGTAATAGTAGGTGCAACTGAACTTCATTTTTCATATTCCCCAACCCTTTCACAGCCGCTGACTTGCCACTCACATGCAGCATGGTCGGTAAACAACTGCATGGCACGGGAAAAGGCTTGGCGATGCCCAATCAGGAATCTCAGTACGTCAAGCATCGCCCACTTGACAAAATATTGGGAAGGAATTATCTGACGGTGTCCACTTAACAATATTCTTTGGTATGATTTTAGGTAACTCAATTTTCTTGGCCAAAAGGCAACATGCGCTCAGTAGAAGCAAGAGTGGCCATTGGCCCATATATGTTTTTCGATGTCTTTGGAGAGATACCGGTACTAACAAATTAATTTAACATTTTTTGTGTATCGAACCTCATCATTAACCATCCATGCCATTGAAATTAATTTATGTTAAAGTTCTGGAGTGTCGTGCAGAAAGTCGGAAATCCTTATCTTTTTTTATACTTGTTACTTGTGAAAATATAATGAATTATTGCTGCGTTCATGGATTGGATTGGATTCATACATGGATCCAAAGATTGAATGCAAATGTTCGTGGTTACACACCTAACGTGACATCTCATTGAGGCCAAGGCCACAATACACACGAAGTTGTCTTACCGATGCGTTGCATTACGTTCGAGCAATAAAATACAAAAGGCAATACACGCCTGCATTGCTTTGCGTTAATCGTGTTCACATGCGTACAAAGCACAAACGCAAAAAAGAAACGAGCACTCTGCGGTAGCTTTCATAGCAAGCCGCTCTGTTTCATCGAAAAAAACGACCTTATCACCTTTTTCTGCATCAAAAAGAGCATATAGTGAGAGGATTGATGGGTTTTATTTGATAAAACCCAAAGTGTATATAAAATTGTTCACGCCAGACCTGCCCCGTTTTAATTATTTTTCAGAGCAGTGGAATGCGAGGTCTTTCCATTTATTATCAATAAATGAAGCGTAGTTGTACGCTCCGTTGTAAAGATGTACCCGGTATCGGCGAATATAACCCATCCACCATTTCTTTGCTTCCTTCTATAGATAGACATTTAAAACTGTCATGAGTTGAATACAGGATGAGAAGAAAATCTATTAAAATGATACTGTAAGATCCAAACCGCCCACTGACTTTTTATCTAATGGTGGCCTGAATTCTTAGCCGAAATAAGCGATCCGCGCCTATATCCTGATGCTCTATTCTTCTGAATTCGATATGCGCACACAATACGGACACACCTCACAAAACCAGTGGTTTAACAAAAGTTTATATTGGAAACAACAGAACACTGGTATGTGCCAGGAAATGTCTTATAACTTGCAGCAAGAGTTGAAATAAACAGCAAACATGGAAAAATACAATTGCAGCAAATTCTTCGACTACGAGCCTCAAAGTTGCGCCCACACAAGTTATGTTATTGTGAACGCAACGATAAATTGTGACAACCTTTGATGCAGCGTATGAATATTGGTATGCCTGGACGCAAATTACACTCTTGGTTCTTCACGCCCACTCTGCGTGCTTGCGTGCGATTTTGAATTAATTGTGAGAGCACACTCACTATAGGTTTAATTATCTGAAATAGAAACAATCGTATAACGTGCTCACACGGGCTTACCGGCCGAGCGTCAGCCAAGGGTCAAGCATAACAGCCACAAAACCGCTACAAACGGTCAAGTGCCAAACAAGCCCAGACCATGCCCGACTCTGTGGTAATATCCTAATGAAAATAGAATCAAGTCTAGCCATATATGACATAACCCGCACGGTCAAAGCAAGAGTAGTCGATAATACAACCAACAGCTCCTGTTTCGCCAAGCGTAATCATGGATCGTGCGTTATAAACAAAAGTGAAAAAGTCACTGGCATTTTGCTACTGTTCAAAAGAATATTTTAAACCAAATTAAGCAACTACGTAACCTGGACAGTTAGGGAGATGTTTTAGATTCATACTACAAATACAAGTCACCTAAACCAAATTCAACCATTTCCCTAGTATCGAATATCCAACATAAAACAGCATACCTCAAAAGACCACCGACACTTTAACGCTACCGACTCGAGTCAAACACAGAAGTGTACTAATGGGTCGAAAATTTAACGTGACGAATTCTCTCGTCTCGTGGCACCTTCTGCCAATACGGTCATCACGCAAACAAACCAATTTAGAAATGCGCAACACCAATAATGAACAAAACATTTCGAATAATTGAGTTAGATTTTCGTCGGAGGACGATTAAATTGTAAGCATGATTTCAGACGGGCCAAATATAACAGATACACAACACCATTTTGGAAAGGAATCCAGAATGCAATATAAGAAAATGAGGTGCATGAGATTGAATATAAAGTGTGCTAAAATTTCTATAATCACACCGATAACTTAACGATATCTGCTGAACTCGCGACAGGAACAAGTATCGTGTTCTTCCACTGATATTTCTATACTAAGGAGGAAGAAGTGACTCGCTAATATGAAATGCCACATAGCCATAAGTTTGCATATTGGTGGTGTTTTAAAAATGTCTTGTGTTGCATCGGTACCGGCAGGAATAAACTAGATAGTACAGACAATATTGGAATCATAGCTCGATGTGTACATATAGCCCCTTATTAGAATAACGAAAAAATTTATCTGGCTTTTTAATTTAAGATATCATCACCAATGATTCTTCAACACAAAAAGTACCTGTGACAGAGGAACAGTGAATGAACCTACCGCCTCTTCACCAAATAGCAGATTAAATAAATATTTTGATGTAAACAAAATAGCGGAGTTGGTGATTGAGAAAATAAGCCACATAGCTTCGCTATGTTTTTTTTATTTTATTCTTTCTAGTCTTGTTCATTTGGCCGAGATATAAAATAGTTGAAATAGTCTTGTTTAGATTGTAGTTACCCTAGATCCTGCCACCATATATCAATATTTTCCGATCGCAAAATAATAAGTCGCCCCATATTCGGAGAGCCCTTTAAATATTGATTAATTTCCATAAAATCTTAGACATGGTAATATTTTCAAAATTGGGAACAAAATTAGACTTGGTACATAGGAAAATCACCACTTTGGTGCTATGGATGCACCCTAATGTATATGGTATATAAGCAATGCGTCTATGATTCTCTTTTCCATTTTCGTACTTGGCGCGGTACGAAATTCAATATTTTTTTGTACAATTTATTTATTTATTTCGTATCCTACTATTTTCGTACATCCACATTGCATTCATACTAATTGGAAAAATTCTTTCGTCATCTATGTCATTTTGAAACTTAAACGTGAGCGCTAAGGAAAATTCTTGAAGGATATTTGGTCTCGACACATATTGGTCTTTTGTACCTTCGAAATTGTTTCCCGGCCAGTCATACTATTACAACATTTAGTGGGTAAATGAAAATAATTTGACTCATTTTCATATACATGTACCAAAAAGAAATATCGTACAGTACGGTATGGAAATTTTTGGCAGTTACAAGACGAAGCGTACAGATAAATTACCTTGCTGGTTCGTATAAATAAATATAAAATTTTTGTACCGTATTACCAGTCTTGTCCATGACTTTGATGTAGCTTGTTTTAAGAGGAGTTATAAATATACGAGCAGATCTCATTTTCCGTCTATAGTTTTTCTATACATTTTTGAAACTCTAAAAGCCGGAAGCGGCGGAAGAGCTCAAACGGCAGAAAGCTTTTGCGCAAGCATTTTTTTTACAGCTCCGAACGTTTAGATGGATTAACTCATCGCTGATGTTGATATCATGTCATCAACGGAATGCACCACATACCTGAGTATAGTTGAAAACTTGTTGGAAGAATAGGAGGGATTTTTGGGGCACGAAATTAGATAGGTTGTGTGTTTGAAGTCAAGGAAATTAGGTCCCATCAGAAAAAAAACTCAGTAAATGGGCAGACTTCCCAGATAGATGCAAATGTTGTCGAGTGTAGATATCTGAGTTAAATTAAAATCGTTTGCCAAACTATGAATAACAACGTAAAGTAGTCCCGTTAGTATCTGGTAGAAAAAGTTTTAAAATCACTCTATACTGCTATTGGATACAGTTGGGACAACTGAAGAGGATAAGATTTTTCTGCCTAACTCAAAGCCATCTGCCAGGTTTTACAATTTATTCAAATCTGGCTACTATGTACTTCACTTCCCTTATGATCAAGCACCAAAACCCAGAACAAGCAAAATTTAATAAAAGGTTATATATTTCTAATTCTATCATAATAATCAAATGCATAGGAAAGGTTCAATTAATTTCAAAATTGGAACACTTCACAAAGCATATATATTCAGAATGATTCGAAAGGTTACCGGAAAATAAAATAGCACTAACTAAACGGAAAGTAGATTACCGATATTAAACACAAAATTTTATAAAACATCAAACTTTTCTAATAATCTAATATATCGATAAAATTGGCTAGCAATGTGCTCATGTCTTTGGCATAAAATTTTGAAAAACAGCCATGACATTGTATTAAATGTGTATAAAACTAAAAAATAGCAATATTTTCACAGTCAGAAGCAAGCTAAATATGCAGCATAACCGAAATGCATAAAAGTTTAGAAACTGGTAAAGTATATAAAAATCATTATTGATGAAGTAAGATTTCATCAAAAATTGAAATTTTGCAAAAATTTATAAACATATTCACTAAGCTTTATTGATGCATCTTGTCAGTACCATATTCGTGAGATTTGTCATACAAATCATGTTCGTAAGATTTCCAGCAAAAAAGAGGTTTGTGGATTTATATAGTGATAATAGTACAAAATTCTGCTTGCAAGCTTCAATGACATACGCATCATAACTCAAATATAGCAAACAGTGCAAGCGTCGTTTTGAAGTTACATAATAATGCACAAAATTGAATAATAAATGTCGGACCTGTGATCAGTGGCCTGGTGGTTAGGGTTGAAAGGCTCGGACTTGATATCAGACTTGTAATATATTTCAACAACAGTATGCCAGATTGATCATTTATGGCCGCTGGTGTTAAGATCCTGAGCATAATGACCTATTCAAATGTGTTGACGTAAAAAAATCATCATATCTCCTAAGATCTTGATAGGTTCGGTCACAAGTTCTTTCGAGTTCATTCTGCTTCATATTTTAGTTGTTTGAAACAGTTTCAAGTGAATTTATAAAGGAAATACACAATTTATGGTAAATGATTTTTTGTTTAAAGTCTTCAGCCTTTAGAAGAACCGACTCAGCGGTGAGTTTGCGACCTTCATTCACAACCACAGCTTCAAGATATTTTCTTCGCTTTTCTTTCTCATCATCTGATAACAGACGGTATTATACATTATTTATTTACTATACGAATGCCATAAAATTACAGGTCGATCACATGTTAAATTATCTTTGCTTGAATTCAATTGAATTGTCAAAATCACCCGTGAAACAAAAATACTTTGTTTCAGAAAAGCTTATCAAAATAAAATATAGTAAATTCTCATAATTATTCATTAACAAGTTACTAGTTGGCAGATACAATGATATTACTGAATGAAAAAGCACACAAAAGCATAACTCAACAACTCACTATAATCTTTTCTGATATCCCCTAATGTGGTTTCAGTAACACCTTTGTAGCAGGCACGAATAAAAGTCAATACAACTGCTGTGTCGTTATCCTCACATAGCTCTAGTAAGATTTCTTTACCTGTTGAAGATAGTATGCGAATTCATTATTGTGCCTGTAATCTCGTTCTCCATAAACATCTCAAGTCATGCTTGGGTTAGGTTGACGCCTATTTTGTTCTACCATAGTAGTGGCTGTAGAACTTCCAGCACCATTTTTGTTTATTATGAATAATGCACTTGTAATAGAGCACTGTTCAGAGTGATACGAAAAAGAGAAGCACCTCATTTCATCAATATGATGAGGTTTATACTACTACACAACTACAGCATTATTGGTGCCTATTATTTTTATGTGAACACCTGATAATGATGTTTACCGTACTGTAAAATAGTATAGAATTTGTATTCTTCGCACTCAATCTCAAGTGGAGCCTACTAGTAATGATCTTTTTACAAAAAGGAATAGGGGATTCGAAAAGCTTTGGTTCGCATTGAGTCATACATAAATTAAGGAATCATTGTAGATCATGCATGGCACATTCTATCAAAAAAATATGCAAGTAACAAATATGGAATAAACTACTTAAATACGCTTGAGTAACACATACCGAACCAAACATATTTAATTTGCGCATTTTTTGCAAAAAAATGAACCACAAAATTAGTGATTTATCATTACTTGCACAGCTGCAGTACAGTTTTATTCTACAATATATACATACCTTTTTCCCATGATTTCAGTTGTTCACGAATCAGCTGGTTTGGGAGCTGAAAACCAAATACAATATACATATTGATCACGAGAAAAGATCATATATAAGTCTAGAAAAGAGTCTTTTTCAGCCTGTTAAAAGACTTCGATTCGATTATCAAATCAAAAGATGTTGACTTTGGCCGGCTTAATAGAATGTCATAATTAACGATGGAACCACCATATGCTGAAAAGTTGTCGAGTAAATCCTAACATACCTGACATGAACATCCATCAAGGGTTAAGGTCACATGAACATAACTGAACCACTTGAAGTAGGAAATATTATTAAGGAATAGAACTGAATATAGAAAAGGAAGATTCTCTCATCCCTATTCTTCAAGAATACAGTATAATAATTAATTTAGTATGAGGATATTTTGCAAACAATTATTTTTTTGCAAAATCAATAAACAAATATTTTATTGTCAGCGAATAGCTAAAGACTGCAGAAATAATTGATTATCTAGCATCAGTATCTAGTATCAGAGCATCAGTGGCACTCTGAATATGTGACTATAAATCGAATCAACTTTTTTATGATTTGTCTGTTTTATTTCCTTGTCTTGCTAATAAAAGATTCAAATGATTGAATGTATTGTGCACTAAAATGAATACCTTCCCCAATTTCGATTGATCTTCTCGGTGTGTAAAAATTTCATCAAAAGGTATTTGTTCATCAGAATCATTTTTAGGCTGTAATAAAACATAGTGTTTTCCATTATTTTCATCAAGATGTCCCAAGTAAACAATATTTTCTTGTGTGCCGTCAGGCGGTATTTCGAACCGATTCAGTCTTGGCACTTGTATAACAACAATCTTTACTTCAAAGTGCAGCCATAAAGCTTTTAATGTGAGATTATCCCCATATTCATTTTTACTCATTTTTGTCAAGTATAATTCCCAATTTTCGTCGCAAAATTGTGTAAACTCTCCATGATTGTCTTTCATATATTGTACTGCTCTGCGTCGCACTGAGAAGGGATCTGAGCGAATATGCTGTTGTTGGTGAAAATAAAAATAAAAGTTACTAAAAATAAGCACAACATATAAAGTAGAAATTTTTTTATGGAAACTTTCATTTTATTTTGCTGAGGTGACCAAAGCTCAATCAAAACCATCAACAATGCTATTCCAGCAGCATTGATGCTTTAAAACTTTTGCTACAGGTTGCCTGCAACAAGGTATTCGCAATAGGCATTTTAATTGTATTTTAGCAAGATATATACGAGGTATTGCAAATTTGCTGAATTTTCTTCTGATGAAACCAGTTTTCTTTGTCTGAGTAACTGAAATTCTGCTAGACTGCAACAAAGTAATTCAACATTATTGATGATGATTTATTTGAGACATAATTATTCCATATAAAAACAGGGTAGAATGTTAACGAATAAAAATGCATAGTACCACAGAGATAACACAAAAAGAATGATAATAACTAATAGTGCAAAGTACAGTTGGATACGAGCACTTAAAACTCAGCAAACATTGACGATGGAGAAACTTAAGTGACAAGTTATGGTAAGTTGCAATACTCCAATATTATTTACCGTATTATTAATTTTGGTACTGATATGCATTTGATAGCCAAACCATGACTCAAAATAAAATCGTACAATCATTTCTATCAGCACCATCACATTTTCCAGAATCTTCCTATTTATTGGTGGGAGAAGGCTTGAGGCGGAAAGAGCAAATCAAAACCAAAGAGTTTGAAGAGTATTGACTAGTGTGCAGAATTGAAATGTTTTAAAAGTATATAGATAAACAAAGCTTTTCGACAAACCTTGGCCAATGCAGCAAATTGGCAATTACCATCAGATGGTGGATTGTATATTATTTTGTATCCCATTTTAGCAAAATCTTCTTCAGCATCCATCTGAGAAATAAAAGAACTATATTTATTGATAAGAAGATAAGATAGAAGATAAGGACCGATAAGAAACTAAATGTGATTCGGAAAGATTGCCAACAAGATGTAGTGAGTGATGTCTACGTTGAAAATGAAGGAGAGCTTTTTACTGCTAACAGTTAAAGTAGAATTATTCATCTAACACCTCCTCTACAACTGATAGATTGGGTTGAGGTCTATAACCTATAAAAAAACATTCAGTTTCGGTCCCAATTTTGGCTATCTGTACTCAGTAAATACTGCACTCTATAAATCAACAGTTTGATACGGCATACCTAATCAGAGAATGTTTTTCTGCGTGTTCGACCACCAAATCGACCACATTTACTTTTTTATATTAAAAAAAAGTGTGAAAAACGTAGGTGAAAAATACAACTTATAACAGTAAAAGTTGCCTGTGTATATGGTCGATGAGTCTCAGGCTGTAATACTTTTGACTTTGCTTCTTGTTCATTCTTTTTAATATCTGGAGACGCGAGAACATCTTGATTTTGTAGTGAAGCGGAATTTTGCACACTTTCAACTCTTATGTCCGATACTGGTTGATTCGCAGTCGATTCCAACTTCTCAAGGAGAACATGACATTCTCCCTTATTCTCAGGTTGAAATCTTCCCAAAAATATTGTAACACCGCTATCAGTAGGATTTTGAGGGCAAAACTCCCTTTTATTGCCTGTGGAAATATTTATCTTAGTTATTTTGATGTTGAAGGTATTGCATGTCGCTTGTAAAATTGAATCACTTTCATCTACCAGTTCCTCACTGATATTAAGCGTCTCCCGAAGTTGTGTTGGACTGTGTAAGTCGCCAAGTTTGTTTGATACGATCTATAAAGGAAAAAATGATAACTTATCAACAAGAGGAGACACAATCATAAAAACACTCATATTTAGAGACATTCCTGATCAGAAAGTTTATTTTGGAACACATGCACTACCAATTGACCATGTTTCATTGGCGCTATCCATACACAACGCTGGCATACTTAACAAAAGATACTTTGACACAATTTTTCCGATTGAAATATACAAATCAAACAAAATGAAGCATTCCTTTAAAAAATGAATATCAGGGGTTGACATTCTACACAGTAATCCCTTTTAGACACTCGTCGAAAAAAAACATGTGCTTCCAGGTTCCGTCGAGCTTAACCAAGCATTTATCCCAACATCCTGTGTTGAAAATATGTATCAATTTACCATAATGTCATCACATCTAGAATTCTATGCAACTGACGATATTTTATTCTTCAATTACTTATCATATTCACCAAATTTTAGCCTATAAAACTTTATGTAATTCAATCACGACATGCCGAATATGCTCAAAAAACAGTAATTACTTCTGAAAATCTGAATAAATCCCTCATTTGAAATATATTTAAAATATTATTTATGGTTGCATGGCAGGTCGAAGATTTCTGGTTCGAGTTCCGCTTGTTAATCCATGCCCACCACTCAGGGTGTATTAACTTGGGCAGGCTAAGCCAAACAGGAAAAGATCATCCTGTCTGTCTATAAGTGGCTTCTGGTACTGGGCCTCAGGCACTCCCAAGAAGTGGATATAAACAAAAAAAATAGTAAATACCACACAAGTGCACACAATCTAATAATAAATGACCTCACAATAATGGAAAATAATAGAATAGAAAACATTTTTTATCAACTATGGGTGAGTCTTGCAACATGGAAAATTTAATTACTAGCATATTTTTCCAACATCTGTGTTAATTCATACTTTGTATGCAGAACATCGATACAACATTTAAACTCAAAGAAGTTCTTAATCTTAATGTTAAAAACCTTCGTTAAATACAGTGGTCACACCAAAAAAGGTCAGTCAATTGCTGAGAACTTGCGTGACGTTATTTTTTTTATCTTTCGGAGGAGGAAAGCTGAGAACTTATACATATGATGAACCCCGACCTTCTGTGCAGATACCAGATTTAAGATAATAAATAGGGTTTGAAAAAAGCTTTTTCCCTGATTGTTCAGCTTTTTCCTGTGCATGGACACCCTTGTTGAAGGAAATCGGAACCAGTGGTTATGTGAACCGTCATGTGCCAATGAGGTGTTCAGCCATTCCCTCCAAGATAACCATCCCCCATTTAAACCTCCACACAGAATGATCAGTGATGCGTAGTTTAAAGCGTGTTTTCAATATCTAACGCTTTCACCATTTGAGCTAACCGGGCACCTACAAACATGCAAGTACCGAAGATGTACATTGATCATAAAATTAAGTACATTTTAACCTTGCAACATATTTAAATTAGCAAAATCAAAAAGAAAGTAAAATGAAAACAACAAATACAGAAATTGGAAAACTAAAAGAATAAGAACTGTTGTACTATATACACAGGAAAATGTAAACTCTGAAGCAAAGCCAGATAAAGCACAGTCATTTTGACTTTGGTCAACTTCAACCACAAATTTTGTTTTCGTTTTTTCTCTGCAAAAAAAGTCAAACTTAGATATTCAAAGATTCAACTGGGCTGAAGTATTTGATTCGATTGTAAATATTCTTTGAAAAATATCAGCCCTAATTACAACTTGGCAAATTACATACCCAAGCCAACACTGATAATAAACTGTAATCATCTTGTACAGTAACAGCAGCATAATCAACTCTGAATCCTTTTTCCTCAAACTTTCGGTTTAATTGGCACTGAAAGAGAAATGTACTATTAAGTATTAACTTCGTTAGCATGAAATACCATCAGTACATACAATGGCAAAAAGCATAGCTTAAGCACGACGGCAATTCATTGTTTATACTAATCTTAGTGATACACTCGCTCTTCGATCAGCAGCAGGTTCGTACCAGCTAGATTCACTTCTGACTTAAACCAAATACCATCAATCTACAGCGCCATTGACTAGCAATGCCGCTTTCAAAATAAAGATTCAAACTGATTAGGGTGAAGCAAATACTCATTTCGTGATTTCACAAAAGTTTTTAGCAATACCTTTCTTTACCAGATGCCATATTTAGAAGTTTTAAATATATTTTCAAATCTTTGACAATATTTAAAATAAACTAGGCAATTTATTGAGTTTTTTTCATGCATTTCTTGAAGAGAAACAATCTGGGAATCTCCGATTCGAAATAAATTTATTTGAAAAGGGTAACGCGCTGAAAATATTTCTTTCATGTTTTTATATATTAGCTATAATATTAGTTTATTACTAATTAATTACTGCTATACTAAAACAATTAGGTTATAGCTATCACTATTTCTTTGCACATCTCTTACAATAATTGTCCGGATTCAAAGCACCCATAGTGCAAAAATGTGCAATTCTTAGCATTTTCATAGAAGTCTTGGACAAGTAACTCTTTATGATAATCAATATCTGTAGCATTATTAACACTTTTTTTGTTGCTTTGAAAATCTTATACCAAAGAACTCTTTACTTTAAATTCTGTTTCTCTCTGCTCTTTAGGATCAAGATCTTCTACATTTGCTGAAGCAGCATTCAGAGGAGTATTTTCAGGAGGTTCACTTTCTTGAATTCTTTTTTCTTCAGTAGTCTCAGAGGACAGTGAACATTCATCTAAATAATACAAATTTAGATAAATTCTAACATACTTTTATTGGGCTTGTTCTATTATAAAATACTTTTCTTACTATATTCAAATTTTTCGAACACTTCCATCTAGTTTTCCCCAATCAAAAATGATTGCATTGAGTGAAATAAAAATTTTGGATATTTTTGACAAGAGAACCAGCATGGAAATAAGTCCAGTAACACAATGGCATTGCCCCAAATAAATTGTTAGGAGTGGAAAAATATGAAATGATAACTCTTGCACAGAATACACAGATATAATCTATTGTTTATGACTATTCAAGCTTGAAAATGACTCTCATATTAATTCAAAAATCATGCATATATCAATGTTAATTAACTCCATTAATTGAATCCATTTGATAGAGATCACTTAGAAACCAGCGACTTTTGTTAAGTAGAGATTCCAGAGCAAACAACCCTTTTCTACATACACTTAAATAGAAATTTATGTAAAATAATATTCAAAGTTACCATCAAGATTTATTTCAATTCAAAGACCACATCTTAAATAAATTGAAAGTGATAAGGGGATTAAAATATGCACTTAATCGGTACATCAAGTCAGCATGACTGCCTGCGTCAAGCAAGCAGCATGCAGATTCCATATTATACAGGTGAGGCTAAAAATATTTTCAACAAAAAAAAAAGAAAAAATTCAATCTTGATTTTATTGATCTCCCACACAATTTGAGACCTTTCATCGCCACTTTTGATGACAAAAAGGAATAGTTTGGAAATCGACTAATATAGAATATCTGAGGCAATATTTGCTAGATTGGAAACGCACTCATACTTCAAAAACATATGATGAACTAAAACCACATATCCAATATAGTGTTTGTTTCCAATGAAAAATAATTTAATTCAAAACCTTTACTTGGAATCAGAATTATGAGGAAATAACTAATAATTATCATGGAATAATAAAACACTAAATATTTATATTGGTTAATCAAAAAGCTCATAAACGAATACTAATTACAACAAAGTATTCTTCATAGATACTACAGTATTGGAAGGTTTTCTGAACATTTTATTTTCACTTTTTTATATTGATATTCGTTTTTACAATATTAACCAGTTGAAAATTAAATTTTCATCAACTTTGTAAATAACTGTATAACATACCTGTACCACAGTGTGACATACCTGAACGCTGATTATCTCCAGTATCAGTACTCCCATTCTAAACAAAGAGCGCAATAAACAATATCAAAAAATCTTCGGTACAGTACGCATGTTGATTGATCAGTGACTCGTTTTTCAAAGGTATTCTCCAGGAAATTTCATTACAATAGTATTACTAATGTACAAGCGAAATTGAAGAAAATAATTAACAAACAACTCTCAAACAGTTTGTCATCTGTATTATTGACACAGAATAAAATTTCTGTCTCAGTTGGTATCAACATTTATTTCAACAATACAATGTTTGTCCACAACGTGATACTGATGTTATGGAATTAAAACGGATCTGTGTAGCCGAGATCTTTATTAATAACAAAGGACATAAAAATTGAGAGAGGAAAAAATAAATACGATATGGCAATGTATTTCAAACATTAGAGAAACACACTATTAAGTAGTGCAAATAATATGAGACTACAAGTCTTAGTGTCATCTGTACTTGGGCGAAGACATTTACTAGGATCTTCAAATACTAATGAAAATAGCTGACGATTAAATATTGTACATGCTTGAAATGCCTTGATAAGTTCTTCCACCATTATTTAAAAAATTGTCAGAATTCATTTCAGAAATACAAACTTTACCGGAATTTTCCTTTTGTCATGCTCTTGACATTCAACATTGGATAGTTCAATATTCTCTTCTTCATGTCCACCTGTGCCACAGTGATCAGGTGCTTCATTAGAAGACTCATTCAGTAAAGGAACTTCTTGTTCTAAATAAAACACATCTCAAAGCTTTATTTTAGATTTTTACTTTTCAAAATTTAAATTCATTATGCTTGTTATATCATAGAACAGTTTCTGACTTCCCAACATTTTCTACCTGGTTTTTAACCTGACCAGAGATGATTGCAAAAATTTTAATTACAATTGGTACGAGAACCACCAAGGAAATGAGTACGGTACTCCCTTTATGGTATGTTGAGACTCCTGGAGTGGGAAAGGAAAAAAATTACACATAATGATTATGTGCATCAGACAGTAAATCCCGGCTAAACCCAATGCATTTTTTCTACTTTGTAACAGTTATCTACTGCTTTCTATAGCAAACTTTTCTATAGAAAGCACTTGTACTTAATTTTTTTGTTGGTGTGAAAGGCACTATCCAGTTGAACGAAGACAACATTCCGTTTATGACTACGGTAACTCAATTTAGCAATTCGATCCTAATTCATTAATTTTGAAAAAGTTTTGGTTCACATTTTATGAATATCTTATCCTGGTTCTAAAACCTGAATTTTAAAAGCAAAATGATTGGGGTTCTCGAAAAAATATGGGAATATTTCAGAAAAATAAAGTTACATGGATTTGCAGAGAGAGAGAGAGAGTTATTAGAGGATAGCAAAATTGGCAATTTATTGAAAAAAGTCAGTGATATCTCGAAATACCGGTATATATAATGACAGAAGTGTATGGTTGTGACTACCGTATATATATTTTTCTCCTTTTGAAATTTTGTATAAATTAATATTGATAAGCAAATTGTTGATCTGTATTGTTCATTTTAAATTCACTATAATTTTACTGCTCATAATATATATTATTTCTTGGGAATGTGTTATTTTTTGCTAAAGTAGAAAAAATTCTAATTGGTATAAACACAGAAATTCCGTTTTTTTTTAACTATTTTGGGATTTTGACGTTAATATTGACATCATGTGTATTTACAACAATAACAAAATGGACAATACTGCAGTATACGAATATGCTGGTATACTTTCCTATATATTTTTATCACATATTATTATTATGATACTGTAATACCATTAAAATGTGTTTTTCACATCTTGGTAATACTATATGACCATCTTTTAAAAAAAAATACCGTAAGTATTTATAACATATGCATACTACAATTGTCAAAAAAAGGATTCTAAAACCAATTCATTTCTTCATTCACCTTTAATGCACTGATTCGATATTGATGTTTTAAAATAATATCATATCGGCACCAAATCAAGATTTATTTCGAGACACAGGAGTTGAAAAATATTACTAAACAAGCAGACCCGTCATTCTCCTATGGTACACAGCTGTGCAAAAAACATAGTATTTTTCAAAAGGATCTTGATAAAACAATATTTCATCCACCTCAGTGAAAACATGATATACAAGAATTCTTATCTATATTGTCATGGAAATAAGGCTGCTACTGCTGCTATTCAATTCAGACCTGCATTTATTTAAATATTTAATTGATGAAACTAATCTGTGATGTTATCACTGTTATGAATGTTGAATTTCCTCGAAAACTGCTCAAAAACAAGTCAAAAACTGAATCATATCCGTATCATCCAAATTCTTAATCTAAATTCAAAGCCCCAAAAGCATTTCAAGGCAGAGAGAGAAAGTTACAAAAACATTAGTGGAAAACTGACTAACGAATCACTACCACCTCACTTACTCCAAAGTTCACTTCATTTAAATTTCTCTACTATGTATCTATTCAATCAAATGATTGTATTCAACAATTTTGCCAAAAAGCTTCTTTTTATAATACATTTGTACCCTTTAGGGGGGTACATAGTTTTACTATCACCCGGTTAGTAACCACTAACTACATTCTGAATCGATTTAGTTATATATGAAATGTTCAAGGCCATGTTGAACTTGGTTTTATATTTCAAGCACCAGTGCCTCTAACCCAGTTTAGTTAAAATTAGTTGATTTTCATTAAAAGTTTCTCAGAGTTATGTTTAATTAAAAGTCTTCAAAAAAATGACCAACAACAACCATCTTCTTCTATAACTATATCAAGTAGTATTGAGATAGAATTTTAAAATTTGTCAACAAAGTATGTTGGTTTTACCATAATTAGAACAAAAGTTCACAGTAGTAGAAAATGTTGTGCTTGGGAATATTGTGGGAACATTTTTCTATACTGATATTTGTTTGATTGGTTTAATCTAAATTTGAGAAGCTTGATTGAAAGATAGGTGGATCACGCTGTTAGTATATGAATAATATAGCTGCACTGCAGCATTACATACCTTCCATACCCTCACGACCTCCAGCATCACCAGAGTCATCATCGGACTAAACAAAGAACACAACAAACAGTGAACATCTCGTTATTGATTATTACAAACTAGGTACACCATGTGGAATAACATATATTGGGCACAAAATACTAAAAAATATCTACTGTACTTTTAAATAATTTCTTCTATAAATTGTAATACATTCTAATAATTGGGACTGGTAATTTCAAAAGAATTAGATTAGATAAGTATACTACTAACAATGTTTATTTCAGAAATACTAATAGACTAACAATAGTTATTTTAGAACCACCCATACCCATATGATTAAAAAGGATCAGGGCTTAATTCGAATCTTTGTAGTCAGGGTTTAGTGCTATATTTTTATATTTTGTTGATAATAGGTTTGAACCATAATGCAGAAGGAAGCATAGTTTCTACTGCTCATGTTTAGTTTGAAGCTTCAAACCCCTTGATTCGAGTCGTGCTAAGCGTAACCGCAAACAGAAATCCTTATTCACAACCCTTCATTTCTAATCCATATTCAACAAGACAACTCTATAATCTTCATTTTTCCAGAATCCGCCTAGTTGGGTACGACTAAACACAAAAAAAAATTGGGTAGAATACTTTATAGAACAATAAGGTACTTTTTCATAAAAGTGTTATTGTGTTGGCTGTTGCAGCAAATTTTAGTTGAACAGCAATTTGCATTATATTGAAAAAAAAATTTAAAATAGAACAAACCAGACGATTCGTTGGTTGAACTGGATTTCCATCTGAATAAAACAAATATGTGGATGGTATTTACTAACGTTTGATACATACTTTTATAATACATTTGTACCCTTCAGGGTGGTACATAGTTTTACTATCACCCGGTTAGTAACCACTAACTATGCTCTGTATCGATTCAGTTACATATGAAATGTTCAAGGCCATGTTGAAGTTGTTGATTTCATATTTCAAGCACCAGTGCCTCTAACCCAGTATAGTTACAACGTTCTTCCATAACTATATTAAGTACCGTTAGTATTGAGATAGAATTTTAAAATTTGTCAACAACGAAGTATGGTGATTTTACCATAATTAGAACACAAGTTCACAGTAGTAGAAAATGTTGTGCTTGGGAATATTGTTGGAACATTTTTCAATACTGATATTTGTTTGATTGGTTTAATCTATATTTGTGAAGCTTGATTGAAAGATAGGTGGATCACGCTGTTAGTATATGAATAATATTGCTGCACTACAGCATTACATACCTGGATCACACACAGGAGCTCCAGCATCACCAGAAACATCACCAGGCTAAACAAAGAACACAATAAACCGTGAACATCTCATTAATGATTGTAACAAACTAGGCACACCATGTAGCATAACAGATATTGGGAACAAAAAACTAAAAAATGTCTACTGTACTTTTAAATAATTTCTTCTATAAATTGTAATAAATTCTATTAATTGAGACTGGTAATTACAAAAGAACAAAAACAGGTTTGCATACCTGTGATCACTATGAAAGACATAATGTCAGAGAATAAGGTATAGCAATGCATTTCGAAAATAAGTGAAATACGATATTAAATTTTTGCAGTCATTCAACAAGCAGTGCAAATAACATGAGAGTATAAGCGTCTTTCATCTATACTTGGCCAAAGCCATTTATGGGGTCTTCAAATTAGAATACCCGAAAAATATGGTAGAACATGATTACTACACATCATTGAGATGTATTAATGAATTTCTTCCACAAATATTTGAAACATGACCATAATTTGCTTCACTGAAGTTTTAGTAAATGTTCTTTAATAAAAAAAAGTGATAAATATAAATAGAAGCAAAACAAACAAATATATACCGGTATATATAGTGATAATATACACAGGCAGAATGAATACAAAAACACGATAGGATTAGATAAGTACACTAACAATGTTCATTTTAGAAATACTAATAGACTAACAATAGGTATTTTAGAATTATCTGTGTGTTTAAAAAGAGTCAGGGTTCAATTTGAATATTTAGAGTCAGGGTTTAGATTTTGTTATATTTTCATATTTTTGATAATAGGTTCGAACCATAATGCAGAAAGAAGCATAAGTTTCCACTGCCCATGTTTAGTTTGAAGCTTCAAACCCCTTGATTCGAGTCGTGCTAAGCATAACCGCAAACAGAAATCCTTATTCACACCCCTTCATTTCTAATCCATATTCAACAAGATAACTCTATAACCTTCATTTTTCCAGAATCAGCCTAGTTGGGTACGACTACACAAAAAAAAAATTGGGCAGGATACTTTATAGAACAATAAGGTACTTTTTCATAAGAGTGTTATTGTGTTGACTGTTGCAGCAAATTTTAGTTGAACAGCAATTTGCATTATATTGAAAAAAATTAGAAAATTGAACAAACCAGACGATTCATTGATTGATCTGAATTTCCATCTGAATAAAATAAATATGTACACGGTATTTACTAACGTTTGATAAATACTATTCTTGACAGTTGATTCAAGATTTAAAAAGTAGGTTTTCAAAAAATAATTGATTTAATAGTATGTAAAAATTATCCTCTTCAAATATTAATCGAAATAACACAAAATCATACATATGTGGTGCTAGTCAAGAAATGGTAGGGATACAACTCAACTCAGATACAACTCACAGCACTTTACTCTGGTGGTTCAGTCACGTTTGGGATGTTTTCCTTTTAGGGTGCAGTTGCTGGTTCCATATCTTTTAGTAGCTTCAAGAGGCCATTAGTTGTTTCCTTTTAGGCACTGCTTCTGGCCTTGTTCAGAGTGAATTTCGATAGCCTTACTATTTCGTTTCACCATTTTTGCCACACCCCTTTTTCAGTCAGACTCCTTTATATCTTTCATGGAGTTTACATCATAGTCATGTAAATATAAACCACCCTAACTCTTATTGCTTGTACTCGCGTGTACCTTTACTTAGATAGCTTAAGAAACATGAATAGTCACCACAAAATTTTAATTACATTTGGTACGAGAACCACCATGGAAATGAGTACTCCTTTTATGGTATGTTAAGACTCCATGAGTGGGACAAGAAAAACTACACAAAATGATTATGTGCATCAGACAGTAAATTCCGGCTAAACCCAATACATTATTTCTACTTTGTAGTAGTTATCTACTGATTATTTATACTTGACGAAGCAAACTTTTCTATAAAAAGCACTTGCATTTAAATTTTTTATTCGTGTGAACCTCACTGTTGAATGAAGACATAACATTCCATTTATGACTATGGTAACTCAATTTAGCAATTCGATTCTAATTCATTAATTTTGAAAAAGTTTTGGTTCCACATTTTATGATTATCTCATCCTGTTTCTAAAACCTGAATTTTTAAAAGCAAAATGATTGGGCTTCTCAAAATATGGGAATATTTCAGAAAAACAAAGGTATAGATGATGACATAATTGACAATTTATTAAAAAAGTCAGCAATGTCTCCAGTATATATAATGATAAAAGTGTATGGTTGGGGATAGATAGGTGGATCATGCTTTCAGTATATGAATAATATAGCTGCACTATAGTGTTACATACCTAAATTACTATGATCTTCATCATCACCAGGCTAATCAAAGAACACAATAAACCGTGAACATCTTCTTAATGAATGTAACAAACTAGACACACCAAGTAGAATAACAGATATTGGGAACAAAATACTAAAAAAATATCTACTAAACTTTTAAAAAATTTTTCTATAAATTTTAATAAATTCTATTAATTGAGACTGGTAATTACAAAAGAACAAAAACAGGTTTGCATACTTGTGATCATTATGAAAGACATAATGTCAGAGAATAAGGTATAGCAATGCATTTCGAAAATAAGTGAAATACGATATTAAATTTTTGCAGTCATTCAACAAGCAGTGCAAATAACATGAGAGTATAAGCGTCTTTCATCTATACTTGGCCAAAGCCATTTATAGGGTCTTCAAATTAGAATACCCGAAAAATATGGTAGAACATGATTACTACACATCATTGAGATGTATTAATGAATTTCTTCCACAAATATTTGAAACATGACCATAATTTGCTTCACTAAAGTTTTAGTAAATGTTCTTTAATAAAAAAAAGTGATAAATATAAATAGAAGCAAAACAAACAAATATATACCGGTATATATAGTGATAATATACACAGGCAGAATGAATACAAAAACACGATAGGATTAGATAAGTACACTAACAATGTTCATTTTAGAAATACCAATAGACTAACAATAGGTATTTTAGAATTATCTGTGTGTTTAAAAAGAGTCAGGGTTCAATTTGAATATTTAGAGTCAGGGTTTAGATTTTGTTATATTTTCATATTTTTGATAATAGGTTCGAACCATAATGCAGAAAAGAAGCATAAGTTTCCACTGCCCATGTTTAGTTTGAAGCTTCAAACCCCTTGATTCGAGTCGTGCTAAGCATAACCGCAAACAGAAATCCTTATTCACACCCCTTCATTTCTAATCCATATTCAACAAGATAACTCCATAACCTTCATTTTTCCAGAATCAGCCTAGTTGGGTACGACTACACACAAAAAAAATTGGGCAGGATACTTTATAGAACAATAAGGTACTTTTTCATAAGAGTGTTATTGTGTTGACTATTGCAGCAAATTATAGTTGAACAGCAATTTGCATTATATTTACAAAAATTAGAAAATTGAACAAACCAGACGATTCATTGATTGATCTGAATTTCCATCTGAATAAAATAAATATATACACGGTATTTACTAACGTTTGATACATACTATTCTTGACAGTTGATTCAAGATTTAAAAAGTAGGTTTTCAAAAAATAATTGATTTAATAGTATGTAAAAATTATCCTCTTCAAATATTAATCGAAATAACACAAAATCATACATATATGGTGCTAGTCAAGAAATGGTAGGGATACATCTCAACTCAGATACAACTCACAGCACTTTACTCTGGTGGTTCAGTCACGTTTGGGATGTTTTCCTTTTAGGGTGCAGTTGCTGCTTCCATATCTTTTAGTAGCTTCAAGAGGCCATTAGTTGTTTCCTTTTAGGCACTGCTTCTGGCCTTGTTCAGAGTGAATTTCGATAGCCTTACTATTTCGTTTCACCATTTTTGCCACACCCCTTTTTCAGTCAGACTCCTTTATATCTTTCAAGGAGTTTACATCATAGTCATGTAAATATAAACCACCCTAACTCTTATTGCTTGTACTCGCGTGTACCTTTACTTAGATAGCTTAAGAAACATGAATAGTCACCACAAAATTTTAATTACATTTGGTACGAGAACCACCATGGAAATGAGTACTCCTTTTATGGTATGTTAAGACTCCATGAGTGGGACAAGAAAAACTACACAAAATGATATGTGCATCAGACAGTAAATTCCGGCTAAACCCAATACATTATTTCTACTTTGTAGTAGTTATCTACTGATTATTTATACTTGACGAAGCAAACTTTTCTATAAAAAGCACTTGCATTTAAATTTTTTATTCGTGTGAACCTCACTGTTGAATGAAGATATAACATTCCATTTATGACTATGGTAACTCAATTTAGCAATTCGATTCTAATTCATTAATTTTGAAAAAGTTTTGGTTCCACATTTTATGATTATCTCATCCTGTTTCTAAAACCTGAATTTTAAAAGCAAAATGATTGGGCTTCTCAAAATATGGGAATATTTCAGAAAAACAAAGTTATAGATGATGACAAAATTGACAATTTATTAAAAAAGTCAGCAATGTCTCCAGTATATATAATGATAAAAGTGTATGGTTGGGGATAGATAGGTGGATCATGCTTTCAGTATATGAATAATATAGCTGCACTATAGTGTTACATACCTAAATTACTATGATCTTCATCATCACCAGGCTAATCAAAGAACACAATAAACCGTGAACATCTTCTTAATGAATGTAACAAACTAGACACACCAAGTAGAATAACAGATATTGGGAACAAAATACTAAAAAAATATCTACTAAACTTTTAAAAATTTTTTCTATAAATTTTAATAAATTCTATTAATTGAGACTGGTAATTACAAAAGAACAAAAACAGGTTTGCATACTTGTGATCATTATGAAAGACATAATGTCAGAGAATAAGGTATAGCAATGCATTTCGAAAATAAGTGAAATACGATATTAAATTTTTGCAGTCATTCAACAAGCAGTGCAAATAACATGAGAGTATAAGCGTCTTTCATCTATACTTGGCCAAAGCCATTTATAGGGTCTTCAAATTAGAATACCCGAAAAATATGGTAGAACATGATTACTACACATCATTGAGATGTATTAATGAATTTCTTCCACAAATATTTGAAACATGACCATAATTTGCTTCACTAAAGTTTTAGTAAATGTTCTTTAATAAAAAAAAAGTGATAAATATAAATAGAAGCAAAACAAACAAATATATACCGGTATATATAGTGATAATATACACAGGCAGAATGAATACAAAAACACGATAGGATTAGATAAGTACACTAACAATGTTCATTTTAGAAATACCAATAGACTAACAATAGGTATTTTAGAATTATCTGTGTGTTTAAAAAGAGTCAGGGTTCAATTTGAATATTTAGAGTCAGGGTTTAGATTTTGTTATATTTTCATATTTTTGATAATAGGTTCGAACCATAATGCAGAAAGAAGCATAAGTTTCCACTGCCCATGTTTAGTTTGAAGCTTCAAACCCCTTGATTCGAGTCGTGCTAAGCATAACCGCAAACAGAAATCCTTATTCACACCCCTTCATTTCTAATCCATATTCAACAAGATAACTCCATAACCTTCATTTTTCCAGAATCAGCCTAGTTGGGTACGACTACACACAAAAAAAATTGGGCAGGATACTTTATAGAACAATAAGGTACTTTTTCATAAGAGTGTTATTGTGTTGACTATTGCAGCAAATTATAGTTGAACAGCAATTTGCATTATATTTACAAAAATTAGAAAATTGAACAAACCAGACGATTCATTGATTGATCTGAATTTCCATCTGAATAAAATAAATATGTACACGGTATTTACTAACGTTTGATAAATACTATTCTTGACAGTTGATTCAAGATTTAAAAAGTAGGTTTTCAAAAAATAATTGATTTAATAGTAAGTAACAATTATCCTCTTCAATTATTAATCGAAATAACACAAAATCATACATATGTGGTGCTAGTCAAGAAATGGTAGGGCAGATACAACTCACAGCACTTTACTCTGGTGGTTCAGTCATGCTTGGGATGTTTTCCTTTTAGGGTGCAGTTGCTGGTTCCATATCTTTAGTAGCTTCAAGTGGCCATTAGTTGTTTCCCTTTAGGCACTGCTTCTGGCCTTGTTCAGAGTGAATTTCGATAAAAAAATTGTTATTATAATGCTTATAGCTGTTGTGTCATGCAATAGAAGCACTACAATACAATGTCTTAATAAAAAAAATACACCTGGCGAATTCCAATATATTTTTTTTTTCATAAACCTATTAAAGCAAAACTAAATGAGATAATGATAAATTGCAATTTCTGAAATCAAATTAAACCTGTTATTTATAGAAAAAAACATGATATTTTTTCTCAAAATAAAGGCTTAATTAACCCCAATACAAATAAAAATCTTTATTTCAATAGCCATTATTAGTTTATAATTTCAAAGTAACGCGATAGCCTTCCTATTTCATTTCAGCATTTTTGACACACCCCTTTTTCATTCAGACCCCTTTTTATCTTTCATGGAGTTTAGATCATAGTCATGTAAATATAAACCACTCTTCCCTAACTCCTATTGCTTGTACTCGCGTGTACCTTCACTTAGATAGCTCAAGAAACATGAATAGTCACCAGAGTGTATTTTCAACCCTAACAAAACTGTTAAATATTCAAATATGCATATTATAAGTTTGTAGATCATTTCAACAATCAACAAAACTAAAAAGATATGGTTATAGAAAAAAAAAATTAAACCAATGTTAGGAATTTAAATTTTAGAAATTAAATATCCTAGTTTATATACGGTATAAAAAATTAAAGATTAAAGATTTTATTATTTTTCATGCTATGTTTTTATATTTCTTCAACTTGTTTCAACCTTAATTTGAAGCAAAAAAGAAAATAAATATATAAAAAAATCAAATTATCTTCGAAGATAAAAAAAACTATGACTTATTTCATACTACGTTTTTTTTTTAAATTCAAGTAGCCTGATGGTATACGCTGTTCAGACGTGTTTGTGACCAATATGGTATGGACTATATAGCCTGTTTCAAACTTACTTATTGTGAACAAAATATGTCCGACTTACCATTGTTTTTTTTTTTTTACCATTTATTCGTCTATAAACAGCAATCACAATCACAATCACAACCACAATCACAATCGCAATCGCAATTCCAATTCCAATCCCCATCCCAATGCGATCTGAAATTATACAAATAAATTGAGAATTGTAAAGCTGGTAAATATTAAACATATGCTGTGGTTATAAGGTTTGGCATTAGGTTAAAGTGAGAAAGTGAGCTTCAGTATCGTAATAAACTTTCTGTAGGAAGTTTACATATTGCTGTCACCAATATTTTGATGTAGGTTATTATGCTTCTCTAGGAAAACATATAAGGTGTGGATAATATTGCTTTGAAAAACGTCGCACATCGTCATGTTCAGCACAATTCAAATATTTGAATCATTGCTTACCAGTTGGAATTCCTTCCTTCCCCTAGTTACGTTACTTTTAGGCACTGACCATGTTCTTGCTCAGAGCGAATTTACACAAAAGAATGAATGTAAGCTTGCTCTTTTAGTGTATATATATATTTGCAATAAGCAACCATCAATTTGTATCTAAGAGCCTACAATTACTTTTCATTTTTGGAATTGTGTCAATTTGATAAATAATGAAATAATATAACACAAAGATAACATTTATAACATTTCTATTTTGAAAGCATGAAATCTTTTTAATGATTTCCCCACTACACAAAATTTTGATGCTTAACAAGGTAGAAGTTAATCTGGTAAAGTCGAATCAAGCTTGCCATTTTCAATAGTGATAATCTACTTACAATAGAGTTATAGAGCGGCAATCAGTGAGTTTATGATTTACCGTAGTTTAAACATTCGACAAATATCTTGAAGACAATCAAAGCCTTTTTTAGTATAATAAATTTGCGTACATTGTTGTTCTTAAAAATCTTGAACTCAAAATATCACTTTCATTCTCTGTGAGAAAATAATCAGTTACAGAGTGTGCATTCCTTAGTCTGAACTTGACATGTAAATCGGACTTGTAACTAACGGGACCCAAATATCATATTGATTTCTAGACAAATTGTTTCTGAGTACTAAATTCTAAGTACTAAATTCGTTAACATGTAATTCAACAGACTTCTTAAGTTTTTAGAGTATCCTAGCCATGTTTGGTATCAAAATGATTGTAATGATATCAGTGAATTCATTGAAAATGAAATCAGAACCCTGACAATGATCACTTTTATTTTAGACATTCCAGTTGAACATAGTTATGTAACACATTCTCAGACAATCACAGGACTTGCATCGACTGGAGAATATACACAACCCCTTTTTGTGTCGATGTGCAGCGACAGCAAATTCTATAGTACCTTGATCGGGCACACATGCATCGAATGTAGTCATTTCAAAATTCCTCAAAAAATCATGTAGGCAATACCAGAACTGGCCAATCTAACGACAAGATTAAAATTAAGAGAAAACCAAGCATGGACATGTGATTGAATAAAGAGAGCGGATTCAATTTGAAGCTAGATCTGACTGCAGCCTATTAATCAAATAGTTTTACATAACCGCTTGAACCCTGCATTAATAGCACACATGGAAGTTTAGTTGAAATCTAAAACTGGTTCCTTCAAACTTGCCGTGATAAATGTTACTAGGTTTTTTTTTTTTAAAAAATTTATAATTTAAATCATAGCGGTCGTCATATCGCATTGTTGAGATGCCGGAATGGCTACTGCTGTTTTTATAATAACGGCCATAAGGATTTCGTTGCATATATAACTTGACTGTGGCAATTATATAATTTTCGTCCACCTGAAAAATGATGCAGTCTGAAAATTAGTTGCCCAGGAAATCAAGGTTATGCCACCTTTCAAAACACTATCGAAATCTTGAGTTATATCACGGATGGTACTGCATTAACATGTTAATTATACTTATTAATTCAGCAGTCACCCATCGAATATTTCCAAATAGGCTCTGAATGTCGTTATAAAAATAGTTGGTATTAAATAGATTGGTACAATAATAGATACCGCTAATAAAAAAACTTTCGTGTACATTTCTCTCATTTCTATCATACACTGTGAATTCTTCAATTCAAAGCAAGAATTTGATGTGCACCTGGTGTGAAATAGCATGCAAAAATAAATATTAATCATGCAACATTAAAATCACCTGTCGGACAACGAAAATGTAGTTTACAACCACCATCTTTCTCAGGATCACCAGACAGACTGTAAGTACCTTTTTCACAAACGCACCTGATTAAATAAAAAAAAAAAACAGAGCATGCAATATGAAATGCACCATGTAACAGTCATGCTAAAACAAAACACAGTGAATGATACTGGAAAAGAAACTTAAAAGAGAATATGCAAGACCTGATAAAACTAAAGATGGGGTCATAAAAATGGCCCATGGCCCAGAGATGTCTTTATAAGATTAATTCGATTAAGATTAATTAAATAATTAAATTATGTTTTCAAAATTTCAAGAAATTACTACCGTAATTTTAACGTGACAGATTGTACTGCAACATCAAACACAGCAAATGATCTTTATGCCAAATTAAGCCGTTCAGGATAATTGAAACTAAAAACAATTTAGGTATTATATTATCTAAAATTCTGATTGAAAAGCAAATTTCACAAGTATCTTTGAATTCATTAGGTTTTGTCGTGAGATCATGATATAAGCCAAAGTTTACGTTGTAAAACTTGACTTTGCTACGAAATGGCTAAATAGGATCGATCAACTATCATCAATTTCCGAGTGATAGGCATGGATAAACGAGCCAAACTCACCGGGACTCGAACCTGAGATATTCGACATGTGAGTATAATGAGTGTTATCAGTAAAAGTATGTGAGCAAACCAGATAATCCAAAGGATTTTTCAGAAGGAATATGAAAATGAAATTATGATTCACAGACATCATTGAAAAAGATTATGGATGAGATTCGGATCCCGAAACACCTTCGAATCCGATATTTTTTGATTCGTATTCTGACCTAACTCCCTAACATGCTTGCCTCAGTAATTAATAGTGCCAACAAAGTGAGTACTGAGCACGTCAAAGAATTTGAATGTTGTTTATTGTAGTGATCATTGGCAATTTTTCTGATTTTCGGATAAAAACTGGTGTGTTCAAAAACATCAAAAGCATCTTCAAACCATAATATGATAACTACAAATTGATTCTCCGAATTTAAAGAAAGAAAGAACAGACCAAGTACATTTGGATGATATCCTGCGTCTAACTTTAATCAACATGTTATCGGCCAGCCACAGAATGGTGTCATTTGATAGGTTTTAATTTTAAAACATATTGGGGCATCATCAAATTCATCGATAGCTACTTATAATAAAATTTTTTCTCAGTTGAATCAACTTTACAAATATCTATCGGCATAGTTTATTCTTGAGAATATGGTTTAAAGATATTTGATCGTCTCTCATAGTCGAATTCAAACTAAACGAAATGAAAATAGAATCAATGTTGTAATTATCTATGCGTGGTCAATTATTAGATTTTAAATATAAGAATTACTTTTAAAGATATTTATTCATCTTTCATATTTGAATTGAAATTTAGAGAAACGAAAACCGAATCAATGTCATATTTACCTATTTGCTGTCAAACATTAGATTTTGAGAATGAGGAATACTTGAGATACTTATTTGTCTTTAATTTGATTTGTTGATTTGAAATGTTAAAACTAAATCATGAAATTTACTATTGTTGCCATCTTGTTATTAATCTATTGCATGTAGATTATTCCAATCAAAGGTAGCAAAAATGTCTTAACTTTTGCCGGGAAAGTGATGTGATCTTATTCGATTATGCAAAATAGTACCTCAAAAATTACCGAACCACTTGTGCCTTGACTGCGGGTTTAACGTAGCTACCGTACATTCCTACATATGCTTCTAAAATTTTATTGCATGTGGATCATTTTAATTGACTAAATGTTCAGATTTTACAGTTTTATTTTCTAAGTTGTTTGAGTAATCTAGTCGTATATAATTATATTGAACGTACGGTAATCATATCGGTAAGCTCATTACCAATTAAATTAGAATCCAATATTTATTCACTTTCATTCTAGTCAACCCAGTCTACATTCATACATTGAAGGTTCTCGGACAGTCTCGTGACCTGTGCAGGGATGCAACAGCCCTGAAATACTTCCTCTGTGTGGGTGTGCAATGGCAGCAAATTTTTTTCGCCCTCCCCGAATAATGTTTACACATATGAATCAAGCATGAATATACTATGACCCCTCATAAATTATGCATGACCAGTTCCAGTGTTGTTTATTATTGATAGTAATACCCAGATGTTCAAGCGTGGCGGGAGAGAAAATATTAAGATTACAAAACATATTTGCGTAAGTTTATTTTTTTGTGTTTAATTTTATTTTGAAAATAAATAAAACAAAGATAAAAACATGCAAGCGAAGAAAGTGCGTACATAGGGACCTTCACCCGATTAACCTCAAGTCTCAGACCCTCTGAACGCACCTCTAGATATGCCTCGATTCAAACTAGATTCAACAATTAAATGTTCAATATTATTAGATATACTTGTTATTTTGAGTTGAATTTCCACTTTTTAAAGTTGTATGATGAAGATCTTGACATGATTGCAGAGAGGGATAGCATGCTGTAGCATTGTTCTCTTTATCCATATAAGTTCCTCTTTCACAAGGGGTGCAATGTGTTTTTTTAGGATCATGTTCCACATTTGTAGCACTGAAAATTGAATTGAAATCAATAACCAACTACCGGTATTGTACTTATTTGATCATACTAGGGCCACTATTGCTGATTTCAAGATGACATCTAGTTCACTTGTTGTGATTCATGGTTGCCAAAATATAATTTTTTTGACAGTCCAGGATTTCATAATATAAGCTAAACTGACCACTGATAAAAAGTTCAGGTCAAAACACATAAAAAATGCTGCATCATCCGGTATTTAATAAAAGAATCATTTTAAACAAAATGAATCACAAGCAAATCAAATCACTACGTTCCTACTGCACCGGACTTACATCCCTTATCCATGATATCAAATTATGAAATTATACAAATATCTATACCGGTACCTACTTGTTGAATGGGGCTACATAAAGTAGCTGCAACAAAAAGAAATTTGAAATGTAAATTTATTGAACAAGTTAAATATCCATTTTTCAAAAAAAGTAAAATTTTTTATAAACATTTCATGAAAGAGATGGCTTTTTTAAATGTCAATTGAAATATTATTATATAGAAAATTTTGTGGCACTGAAAATATAGACTAGTATGCGAGAATTTGATAAACCATTGAATCAATTAGCATTAAAACTACCAGATATTAAACTACTATTTGAATTTAATGTTGAAGTAAATAATGATCTTGTTATAAGTCAATCAAAAAAGAATATATGATATTAGCCAATATACTGTATGAAAGTAATGAACCGAAGTAGTAATTCAAAAAAATTGCACATATACACTGAATTAAATTTCGAATAAATTTTATCAACAAAATTCTCTAAATTTCGAATAAACACCCCACGAACGTTAATGATAGTAGAATATTAACATGAAAGGAAAATATTCATAATAGATTCTAACTGTTGACAATAATTCAGTCTTCAAAAACGATCAAACATATATCCAAAACTGAATCAGTTGGTTTTATGCCCGTTTGAAAAAATGCAATATTGAATAAAAATGGACTATATTTTGCCCAAAATGGACCCTGAAAAAAATTTCCCTATCTCTCATATCTATCCCTCTATATTGGAAATATATTGGAAATTCGGTTTCTAAATATTGATGGTTTAGCTGCTAACTTTAGCAGGAATAGCGATAAATATCATTTTCCTATGGCGCCCGATATATGCGAAATATAGACAATTTTTCAGTCCATATGACATTTTTCAGTCAAACAAACAAACCGTTATGTTTAAATACTAAGCTTAAATAAGATTTTATTTGAACTATTCTATATCTCAGCATCTGAGACATGATTTGATTTTTATCCTGCGAATCATTAGATTAGCTAAGTACTGTAGCTAAATTACAGTTTTATTTCAAGATGCCGTAATCAGAAAGATACTCAGACATGAAACAGTGGCACAAAAAACTGCTATTACAGCCAAATTACCCAGAAGATGTTAGAAAATCTAACTAAAAACTGCGGTTTAAATCACACACAAGCGAACAGTTACCTAAATCACTTATTTCACCCACACATATTCTAGAACTTAATATGTTCGGTATAATATTAAATGTAAAAATATCAGTGAAATCAATTGAGATCAGATCATAATCTGAACTTCACTCACTTCACTTTAGACAATTAGGTTAAACATTGCTATCGACATTCATGCACTTCCTATGCATGATTTGCTAACTCGGCCGGTTATGTTACTTATCTTGGTGATGATTACTAACTTAAGGATGTATGAATGACTGCCGTACTAACAACAAAATTATCTTTGCGTTAGTAATGAATATATGATCAGGCATGGGTCCATGTCTGATAAAGTTAAGGACCAAAGTATAAGACCCATTAAATATTAATTATGATGCAAAGGTTAAGGCGAACATGTCGAATCCATAATTTGTTGCTGTTTGAAAGTACTTGCTAAAGTCAAGCATTCAACAATTTCATCATAGTAAAATCACAAATTTCCTTTTTTACTTGAATAATGATTCCTCTTAAAAACGCAACTCTCTTTTCAAAACTTAAGCAATTATTCATATTTGTTTCAAATATATTTCTAGATTTTTCCCAGCTTTTCTGTCATATCTTTGTATGTAAAGCAAACATTTTAAAATACTTTATTTAAATTTAATCTAATCTTCAAAGTTGACTAATAAATTAAGTCAAAATGATTTTTAATTATCAATTTGTACTGTTATTTGTACTATTATTTTGTTGCTATAAATACACCAAAGGTACAAAAAAAATCAGATATTCACTTGCAATCTTCTTTTTTATACTCTCCGATAGGGCACATACAACACCAATGCATCCGGCCAGATGGAACCTGATAGCACTTCCTAGAGTCAGGACAATGCTGACATACACTTTTCTCAACATCGTCTGGACGCTTGTAATCAGCAGAACACTTAAAGGAAATAATAATCATTGCACAAATATGAAAAATATGGCAATACCTAAATAAATCAATATTTTTTTCTGTAGATCAAAATCCAAAAGGAGCACAAGAACATATTCCCCTTTTTGTTCCAGCCAAAACATTCTAAGTTTATTAATTCAAAGTATAATTGAATGGTATTTCTTGAAATGCACAAGAATATTCTACTAATTAAAACAAGACGGTTGGGCACCAATTGTTAATTAATTCAATACACATACTAGATCAAAATCCAGAATACACACTGGTGGGTGAGGTAATTAGGCCATCTGAGTATACATATTTGCCCTTTACAACTCTACAACTAATAAAGACATCATTTTTTTGTGATGATTAGGCAAATCACTTTCGGAAATTTATTTGGTTGTTATCTTGAGTAATACCTGGGTCACCAGCCCCGGTTAGTATAGCCGAGTTATTATCAAGAAGGCATCACGTATAGTTTTGATTGAGTCTGAATTATAATCAAAACTGATCTGCTCCACTCTGCAGAAAAATATGATATATGCCTACTTTTAAGTTGGAAAATTTCACACAAATCATGATTTTCTTACATAATGAGCAGAATGTCCACGAAGTAAATTTACTGATCATCAGAAATTTTGAAACATAATTCTATAAATTTAGTTAAATTTAGCAACGTTCCTATTTCCCTTATATTCAGAAATTCCGTTTGTTGAGCGCAACATAGAAATGGGCTGCACCTCAGAAGTGAGGGGTAGGGGTTGATAAAATCAATCGAAGTAAACAATTTTTTTGAATGAAATAATTTTTTGAGTCAAATCATATACGTTTCAATAAACAAATAAAGATTTTAGTTCAAATTAATTACTTCAGAGCCACACATGATTTATGAGAATGCATACGTCTATGATTCTACAGATTTTAAATAATAAATTCAATATTATGGACAGCGATCTCTAAACTTTAGAATTCCTTGCATTATCACTGCCTCCTTGATCGTGTTGATCTGCATGGCTTTGAAACTGATGTTAATAAACATCTGTCAGGGATAGGGATTCCCAGGCCCCTATTCTTGAATTTCATGTACCGGTAGCTCTTTACACTTGAGTAGACTTTCACTCAAATTCGGTCGTTTCAATTTGTTTAACGCAGTCCAGATATGGTGCAGAAGGAAAAAAACATTCCTACGGTCTTGGGTTAAGGTCAATAAGGCTAAAAACCTTCACCACGATTCGTAACTGGTATCTGCACGAGAGTTCGTGGTTCGCCATTTGGTTAAGCTGTATTCTCTACTTTCCTCTCCCGCAGGATAAAAATGATACCCTATCCTATCCCTGCGTAACAACATTATACTATATAAAGAGATGCAAACAAAAAATACACTTACCGGAGTTAGGCAGAAAACCAATGTAAATATCACAACTGAGAAACACATTTGAATATCCCCCATATCTGTAAACTCTCCAATCACAATCTTACTCCAGTAAATCTGGCAGGCTACTGGCTCCAAGATTCCGAAAAACTTAGCAATCTCAGTCTGTCAGTTAAGCCTATGGCAATATGGGTACCGGTAATCAGCTTTTAATACACGTACAGCGAACAAAGTTCCGTATTCAAAAGTAAATGTTGAATAGGAGAGAGATTGGTAGCCAAATATCGCGTATACGGATGGCTACGCAGGGCTTGCTAGCATGCGGTTGGATCGCGCGTGCTGCCAGTCTTTTTCCATAGCAGTAGTCAATACACATGGTGTTTTAATAAATCCAATAATTCATTGAAGATAAATTACATACAATATATATTTAGTAAATACGGTACATTACATTTGTATGCATAAATAGAAAAACAAACAAAAAAAACAAAAGGAAAAAAATTAGAAAATGTAAATAACACATCAGCTGGCATAATAATAAATTGTTCTCTTACTCTTGATGATTCGGGTTGAAAAAAACTTCACAAATCGGATATTTTTTTATCAATTGCAATTTGTCATCAAAAAAAAAAAAAAAAATTTCTTTTTTTTTTTCCCTTTTCCCTGAAAATCCAGTTTCATAGATAAGCTAGATTCTTTACCTTCTTTCAGACTTGAATTTTTACTTATTATAAAACAGGACGACATAAAGTGCTTATACAGAAATATATAATCATCAGTGCAATTGAAAATATATGATTATGCAATAATAGATTTATCAAGCAATGTCCCTACTCTGGAATCTAAATACTTGACCCTTTTTAACTTGGGACACAGTATTCAGATGTCCCATAACACTAGCTTTGAACTGTGTTCTTAGAATTGATTGATTAGTTTCAATTCCATCATATTTTTTTTACTGTTTCTGTGTGCCAGATACAATTTTTACCCATGCCTATTATATAAAAATTGAGGTTTCATCAATAACATCACGTAATAGAAGAACATTATTTGCATTCAAATGATTTACTCGACACCATTCCCAAAATTGCTGAGAAAAGGGACAGTCCACAAACAAGTGTTGTGTGAACTCTATTTCATGATTTCCACAAAGCACACAAAATCCATTTTCGTCATCATACCAATGTCTTAATATATAATACGGGTAATGGGAGATCATAAAATGCAATCTGTGTTTTATTCCAACATATATTAGAATCTTATTCTACATAATATTATATATTTATCAATATTAAACTTTTGTCTTAAGACCACCTTTTTTTTCATTTTGGCCCTCCTGCATCAATTTTGAAAAAAATTTTCTTTGTTTCTGGATCAATATTATTTATGTCCCATTTTTCCTCCCAGATTGAATTATAAGTTTTATTTGTAGTGGTATCATTTGGTAGCCAGTGGTTTACTCTGTGAATAATGTCCCTCTTTAATATATCTATCCTGTTCTGAATTGTACGCATGTTTCCTGACGTGTGGTTTTGTAAGCTTGATGCAAGTTGTGAACTCTCTACATAAAATAGGTCACCCAGAGTCTTTACTCCTGTTCTAATCCAATTTCTGTAATCATATGGATAATTTATATCCCTCAAGATTGGATTGAACCATATTCTCTACAGATGTCAGCTTCTTCACTTGGTAACTTTTTTCTACAAAACCTCAATTGTCTGAATTGTAAAAGAATATCTCTGTATATTTCTGGGACTTGGTTGGGAATATTCCTGATAGGAAAATCTGCAAATAAATTTTCTAATGATTCGGTTTCAAACATCCCATTTGAATGCTGGATATAATATTTAGCGAAGATGGTCCAATTTTCGTTTTTTTTTTCTATGTCTGTAATTCTATAGCCCCTTTCTGATAATCAAAGCTCATTTGAATTCTACTAACCATTTCAGTTTTATACTTTCCATATAAATTCCCATACATATTTTTTTTATCTGTTTCAGTATATCCTCTGGTACAGTGGTGAAAGATGCAAGGTACCATACTTTAGCTAACACAAAGCAGTCTATATTATTTAGGTATTTTTTACGACCTTTTGATCTTTGTCTCCACAACTGTAGGGTTTGCTTGATTTTCTAAAGTATAGGTTGCCAGTTTTGTGTATTAATTTCTGCTTCATCATTCCCATGCCAAACTCCTAAGATTTTGAGGTAATCATTGACGACTTTGACGCCCATAAAACTTTCAATTGGATCGCCTTCTCCCACTAATAGAATAACACATTTATCCAAATTCAGTCTGGTTCCAGCTGCTTTTTCAAATTGTCCACAAATTTGTAAAATTTTCGATAATGAGTTGAAGTCTCGAACTAGAGCTGTTGAGTCATCCGCGAATTGTTTAATTTTTTGTTCAGTGCCATCTGGCATTTCGAGTCCTAAAATATTTTTATTGCATCTTACAGCTTATGTTACATGCAAACACCTCTGCGAAGAACAAGTACAAGTATGGGGATAAAGGGCATCCGGGTCTCACGAAGTTTAGTACCATATCCGATTATCATAAAAATTTCCCATGTTGCAAGCGCAGAGCGACTCATCCTAACCCGGGAGACAATGCCACATGCTTGCAGCATTGGCGCCCCCTAGTTAGGATGAGAATATTCTGCCAGTTTTCATTTTAGTGACACTCGGGATTATGGTACTAAACTTCACTAGACCCGGCATCCTTGTCCAACTCCTCTGTGGAAAGTAATCTTCCGAGACATGAAACCGTTAATCATTATATTACTTGTATTATTATTGTATAGTGTCTGTATCCAAGAAATGAATGGACTCCCGAAGTTGAGTTGTTTCAAAATTTTGATCAAGTATTGTCTAATCCACCCTAACCTTAAAACCAAAGAATTTGAACCGATATAGAATGAAAATTAAATTATTACTTTTTTTCTCTCATTAGAATATTAACTAGGTAAATCGGCATTTGAGTCACTCAGACTCATTAAAAATTTTGATAGAACCTGCCTCCACTCCTACCCCGCTGTATTTTTTTTTAACTCCTCATATGTATGTAGCCCAATTTGATGCAAATAGATTTCTTTTCTTTTAAATATATATATATATATATGCTTTGCATTATCTGTATCATTACCTGTATAAATTTCTATGTTGTGTTTTTGTAAATTTGCGTCTTTTTTCTACATATTAATATTATTATTTTTTTTTTTACATAAATTTTTTTTCAAGGGTTTTTACCGCACACCAGTGTTTTAGGTCGACAGGGCCTTGTGCAACTATCCTGTCTTTTATTCTTCTGTATCCTTAAATTTTATATTGATTATTACGAGGCGAATAAACATACATACATACATATATACATACATACATCTACGGTGTCATACGCTTTCTCCTGCCCGTCTCAGCCGACTGGGCTGCTCAGAAACCCGCGTGAAGTTCCCGCGAAATTCCGGCGAAATAAATTTTTACGGTTGATGTAGCAGTGTCCCCCTTCAAAAAACGAAAAGGTGAGATTGACAATTGCCGCGGAAACCAGAGAAGAGTTATGAAAGATGTTATTGAGGCACAATTTACTGTCTTGAAATTATTCATTCGAACAAATGGGAAAAGGCAATACAAGGACAATATTTATCATTGATCCTACACAACGTAAACTCCCTGTTGCGTTTTGAAGAAAGTAACGCAGCAAAATTTACGGATTTCAAGAGTATTTCGCTCGTGTATCATATTTTAGGGGTGGAGGTGTTGGATAATTCCGTAGAAAGAGAAACAAATTTAGTCTTCTGAAATTTGTTCAAAGTAAGGCTTAAAGATATTAGTTTTTGAAATATTATGAAAGTGAAATGAAACAAAAGCGAAAATGAAAAGAAAGAGCGGAAAATCATAGCATGTCTTCTTAAAAATTCTTAAAAATCTTTTTTTTTTGAATAAGACGCAACGTTAATAGCTTTCGAGATGTCGAGCAAAAAAGTAAAACAAAAGGAAGAAAATACGAATGGATTTTGACATGTTTGACATTTTTGAGGGTTTGCTGATATATCCCATTTTAGGGGCGGGGTTCAGAGTATTTTAATAGAAAGATTATGAAATATACGTTTCAAAAATTTGTTTTAAATAGGGGATAACGATATTGGTTTTCGAGATATCAAGCAAAGAAAGTGAAGCAAAAGAGCAAAAAACGAATGGATTATGGCATTTTGCACGATTTTTGAGACTGTTTTGCCCATGTATCCCATTTTAGGGGTCGATATTCCAATCATCCATTCGGAAGAAAATAAATTTTACTTTCTTAAAATAAGTTTCAGAAGGCTGGCTCACATTAGGATGCTATTTTTGAATGCAATATTTTAATCGATTTGAATACATGTTTTATTCAGATGATTCGAATACATGTTTCTGTGATTTGTTATCATTTGACAATTTTTTGAGTAAATATGCAGATATGATAATTTTTACTTTTTTTATAGCCACTTCTTGGAGTGGATTACCCTGAACAAGGCCCTCAACACTTTCGTCAATTTATTGTTTGTTTAAATGTGTCCATAAATTTTTAAAATAGAATCAGATTTGGAAAGATTCTATTCGAAATGATATGATTCGATTTAAAAATATATAGCTCGCGCTCGCTCAGAACGACTGGCTAATGTGATATGCGTTGCAGGTTGAAGATCTCGGGTTCGAGTCCCGGCGAGTCCAGCTCGCTAATTCATGCCCACCACTCGACCCTGGGTGTAATAACTTGGGTAGGTTAAGTTGAACCTCAAAAGATCACATCTTTCCAGTAATTGTAACTCTGTCCGTCTATAAGTGGCCGCTGTTACAGGGAATTGCGGATTGAATTGCGGGGGGACAGTAGGGATTGAATTTCCTGTAGCAAGTTGTTGTAAATTTCATAAATGGATGACACAGGCATTTCTGTACTCATCCTTTGCTTTTTTACATTTTAAAATAACTCTAGAAGAGCAATTCTTATATCGACTTTGTAGCCATCTGTGATATTCTGGATTACCGGATCCCAAATTTAAGAACTTATCACACAAATTTATTTACATGGCGGACCCTTAACCCAATTTTGGGAACCACTGGTTTGGGTGTTTTGGACCCTCCCTTCCAATATCCTAGAAATAATACGTTGAGTGGCTTTCATATTATTTAGAAAATTTTTACATATTCATTTTTCACATTTACAATTTTCAAACGCACGTGACGTTTTCACACAGGGGTTAACGAACACAAAATTAGGTTAAAGAATCATATCATAAGAATCATTAAGAATCATATTTTATCGCAATTATCAACTCAAATATCCATTATTCTGTTACTCATGATACCTATTATGAATGCACGCGAAAATGTTTTGCGGGGATTAATCGCGTTCTAATACTGTAGGCGTGGTGCGGTGTACACTCAGCCCTATAGGGCGCCTCGACCAAAAAACTCCGAAAACATCAACACTGCTATTCTAAAGCGGCGTTGATTATTTTGAAGCTTTCTTTGCACTTTATTGCTGTTGAACTCCTATGAGATATTTTATCTTCTGATTGCACGCATGTAAATTGATATTGCCCATTTACAAAATTTTCTTCAGATGGAACTTATTTTTCTCATATGTCAGAGTGGGTGACATTATGCCAGTTTGTATACCAGTATGAGATTTAATAGGTATATAATGCAACTTATTTTCTTAATATTTTAATGATGTATTGTGCAGTGAAATCATGATATAAACTAAATTTCTTCTTGCAATCTAATATTATAATACTGTATTCAGATTCTAGCGATCTGATGTCCTGCTCCGAAACCTGATCTTAATGTTGGGTGACGTAATTTTGTTTTTTTCTTTGGGAGTCAAGAATGTTCATGCTATTTTCTTCGGATGACAGAACGTTTTCAAAGCCGTCATTGATGACTCTGAACCAACATTTTTTGTTGGTTGCTGATGGAATCACAGCCTCCTAGGGTTCCTGAGTCGCCGAGCTGCTGACATTCTGCCAGTATGCTGCAGTGTCTCATTCACGACCCTTGACTTCAATTTCATTATGACTTTCGAAGTGGTTTAAATATTAGTCAGTCAAACATGACTCTTGCGTCCCATTGTTTAACTTACAACTATTACTTATTTTCTTATTCTTATTGATATTTGATGTAAAATGAGTGAAATATCTCTCAAATACGTTTGGGGAAATTGAGTTTGGTGTTGCAACTATTATTATTCTAACTGACTTTTATTTACCCGCATATTATTGTATAGAAAACAATTTTCTTTTACTGAAGCATGAGTCATAGTAGAGTGATTGAATATTGTTTTGCGTTGGTAGGAATCAATTTATGGAAATAATTCTCTATACTCTGAAATTTCACACTGCATCAGTGTCATAACGCAAGCTTGTTTTTATTTGGAGATTTTAGTTCCATTCACTCTACTCCACAATACACAAAATTCAGTCCCCTAATATATCCAAATTTTGCTATATCATTTTAATGTTATTTTATTGTGCAGTGAAATCATGGTAAAACCAGTGTGTCGTTGCTCGATCTAATATGATTCCAAGCCCTGTGATTCACTGACCAATGATCATGTATTTTATTTTACACTTTCACAAATTGAGTAAAAATTGTGCAGAGTGGAAATTGCTTTGTATTTTATGAACAACAAATATTTATTATGTTTATATGTCAAGAGTAGTCATATAATTCTGTGCACTCACACTAGATTAATTTCTCTGGAAATGTAATCCTATTTTCGCAAATGGGGTGGTAGCTGACTCTGATGACCGAGAGGTTGTATCGCAACCCCCCAGTCTGTACCGAAAAAGTATAATTTTATGCATTACTGTATTCATTTATTATTATGTTCTCTGTTCGATGAATTCAATAAGCTCTCTTCCTTTCGTTTGCCAGTTGCCTGAAACAGCCAGCCTCGTGCGATATAGACTGGTGAGATACCCAGCCCTGTGCGAGCTAACCTTGTGAGAGATCCCCAGCCCTGTGCGACCAGGCGCCTGAGACAGTCAGCCACGTGCGAGCCAGCCGCATGGGAACCAGTTGTATTTGTAATATTTGGCTGCCAATACTATAGAAAATTCTTGGATTTGTCATGCATCCGTCATACAAAAAAAAAAATGCGAATGAAGTTGCATTATCATATCATACCTTATACATTCAAAATATTTCAGATTTTTTTATTTATTGGCTAATGCTAATTCAAATGCATTTTGAAATAATAGCAATATGGGAATCCGATTCGAATCTTAAATGATTCGATTTTCCCCAGTCCTACGCTTAAACCAACACACATATGTTCCTCCAACCGCAAAAAATTTGCCTATACATGCATTTTAAAGTATGAGTCACTGATGGATCGCGCCGCTGATGCACAGTACCATCTGTGATTCAAGCATGTTTTTATGTACCGGGGGTTATCAGCGCACGTAATGAGCTATACAAAAACTGATACCGAAGTTTCAGTTTTTTTGCACTACTTTGTTTTACTTTACCATACATGAATCATTCATGCCGTCGTAACGTAATCCAACTACAAGGTGTGCTTAGAAACTAAATCAATGGATTTATCAGTAGGCTATTCCAGTACTGGGTGTAGTAGATTTATTGTAATAAAATCGGGGCATCACATGGTGTATGGTGCAATCTGAGTATTGATGTCAATGAAATATCTTCTCGAAGATATTGAGCGCCAGTCGACCGAAACGCCGAAAACTTTTAATCGTTACTACCTTTCATTCATTTGAAAATATGTACACAAATCAACTCAGCAGACAAGGCGGTCGTTATCATTGAAACCTATTATGTAAATTCTCACATTTCAAGAAAAACTGTTGTTATAAGGGTTCACTCTTCCGATTATGTTAACGTAACGTGTTACGACATTGTGGAGTTAGTTCATCGTCAATCGCCCAATCAAACTGCTCTCCCACAAATGATCGCTATTCACCCATGCAATTATTAAAGTCATTCTTCAAAATTGTCTAATCCGTAAAGAAAATTTCACAACTTGAGGAATTTGCAAGTTATACCCAAAGGTAATGTTCGGAGAAAGATATTTAAACGATAATTGAAAATGTAGTGCAGAAAAATTCCACAAGATAATTATATATATTATAATAGACAATACTGATATTTAACTTATATCCGTTTGATTATGAAGCTGAAAAAAAAGTCAGAACGAGTTTTCGGAATCAATAAAAAAATGAATCAGAAAAGATTTATTGCGACATAATTTTACTCAAATCCAGCTACGACAAATATCTAATCTAAATTCTCAAAGTCAAAATTTAGTAATTGGTTTGATAAAAGGTTTTGCACCAAAAGCGCGCGAGAATTTTCTTTTGTTTTTTAATAAAAACTCATCTTCGTTCAGACCGCTACAGTGTAACATTGTACAAATGATTCGACTGCGCGTCGGAGGTGGGCAAAAATTTCTTATATTTCAATACGATTATCGATTTCTACTATTCGGGAGTCGGGAATATGAAGACGGAAGTTTGGGCGTTTTGATAAGTTACAGGAGCAGGAGAATTACTTTTTATAACTGAGAATCAGGACACGTTTTTTCAACGTTAGCGTAGGAATATGCTTATTCACTATATGAAATGCATAAAAAATTCTTTTGGTGGCTGTGGCTTGATCTGTTATTTTGTTTCGTTACAAGTCATTAGATAAATAAATATTCGGGAGCTGAAGGTAATTGTGAATTACAAATTAGTTTTCTGTTTTCAATTCATTCTCACCGTTTGGACGAATATTCACTATTCCACTTACAACATTCCCGACAATAAAGCATGTTTTCAGGTTTCCGCTGATTTTATCGGTAAATTCCAGGTAAATATGCCCGAGGTTATCCGGACCCTGGTAACCCTGCACTAATAGCAACTATTTATTAAAAGTGACCTCCCAAATTGTTAACAATAAGGGCAGGGTGGTAATTTTCATCTTGCGGAATACGTGCGGTATTTCCTTCGAACTTATCTTTAAAAATTTCTCTGCTTCCAAGTAATAAAATTCTTTTACTTCCTTTACCTCTTTTCATTCGACAGAAATGTCGAAATAACTACATGTCTATATCTTTCAACTCATTTCTTTGTCATAAAAGCAATCTGTATGCATAATGCTTTTCAATCACTGACGCACTTAGAGTGGGGTTTTGGCGCCACTGACAAGGCGGTCGAAAAATTGCAAATAGGTCCGTAATAGTCATTTACAATATTTACCCGGTTTGACTCCCTTTTATTTCTAGATCTCAGTTAAATTAAAATTTAGTATCTTGAACTTTGGGGGGGGGGGGGGTGATTTAGATCTCGAATAAGATCTTTGGCGCAAGTACAATGAAATGTCTGTCTGTTTTCAAGAACCGTTCACTGCAGCATTGGTATTTGAATTGGCAGGCAGAATTCCACCAATCGGAAATGTAGGCCTTTCCAAGCAGCTCATTCACTTTGACTATAATTTTCAAAGAGAATCATACTAGTGTCCTAAAAACAAAAGCATTATATCCAGAGCTTCTCTTTTAAATTTTCTGTCAATTCAAATAGAATGTTTTATTGTGCTCCATATTTGCCTTGTCAGGATTATTGTATAAAGATTCAAGGTCACACACAGGATATCATTTTTTTCCTGCGGGAGAGGAAAGCCGAGAATACAGCTTAACCATATGGCGTACCACATAGGTATGAAACGTACTTGAACCCATTGCATCTATTGGAGAAAAAAGTTCTAGGAGCCACGTGCAAAGTATCGTAAACATATTTCAAGCTTTTTTCAAACGTATAAAACTGCACGGCATCTTTGACATTGCAAAATATAGAACCCTTTTTCATGTATATCAAGGAAATACCCAATCGAAACTGAAAGCCTTTTCCCCACATATTTGAACCACCTCCACGCAACTAGGCATAAAAATCAATTTTATGCATGCTTGAGGCACACCACTGTAAGATCATTTTCAATATCTGGGATTGTACCCCCAATCGACCTCAAGCAAGCATTAAGCTTACAGTTGTTTCATTTAAACTTCAACAGCTGAGCTCATAATTTTATATCAACCATTGAAAATGTGACTCATAACCAACCCCCTCCTCCGCTTTTTCCGCCACGTTTTAGCATTTTTGTCGTGTATAATGGTTAATCTTTTTGAGGGCGCCTGGGCGTTAGTCGCATATTAAACCTATGCTAGGTCTGCTGTACTTTATCCTGTTGCTTTGTTGTTATTACAGATTATGGGTTAAAGATAGATATGTCAGGATCACACAATCCATCTATGTTAGATGATTGCTTGTTTAGAACTATTTTCACTCTCGTAAATCACAATTTCTTTGTTCTTTCTTCTATTAAGATACTTAACATATTTTTGTTTTCTCTCGAATGAAAGAAAATAGAGAAACGGCCAATGCTTGGGTTTTATATATATATATATATATATTTTTGCTTACATTTCAAACATAATCAGGATCGCATATCAGGGGGTATGCATCTTCCCCTAACTCTTACACCCCCTATCCCCCGAAACGTATTTAAGTCAGAGAAAAATCTAATTTAATTTCAGCAAGGGATCCACCCAAATCTGCCGAAAACTGCTATTTTTTCGTATTCAAATCCTAAAAGTTCATGGAATTTTTTTTACATCATTCTGCAGTAAAATGGAATATTTGGAGCACATTATGACATGATTCCATATGTTCGAAATCATCCCATACTAACGGAAATTTCTGGATCCATTCAATACTGGATATAATTAAATAGATTGCGAATTAGCAGTATTTTCCTCCAATGAACCATACTTAGTAAAACATAATTGACTGTACTTGCAACAAGAAGAAAAGAACATTGTTTCCAATCAAACATAACTTCATGCGTTACTTTGATTGAACCACAACTACCAGAGACCAATATTACCACTCTCTTCTCACCTGCTTTGAGAAATTCCTTAAAAACATCTTTGAAAATGTCACTAATATAGGCACACACTGAAATGGCCATAACATCACTTTCACAGCCAAAAATGCAAAATGGACAATCTTCAGCGAATCTATCATCGGGAGTTGCCCATACAAAACATAGACCGAACCACGATTGAGGAGTGACTGGAATATTCTTTAAAGAATTTTAGGTATCTTTCTCCAAAGTAGGTACTCCAGGTTTGCTCAATGAGTTCCGATGCAACAAGAGAAAGAAATAACGTAGGCTAAAATAAGAAACCTTTGTATAAGGACACAAAACTGCAATAGGATATACTGGTATATTAAATAACGGTCATAGTTAATAATTATTTGCTAAATATGTATATATATATATATATAGTTTTAAGATTGGACCCTGGACTATATATACAATGAATCATTTTATGAAAGCAATCAGAATTTAACGATATTTTAGACTATTTTTCAGTTTATGATGAGGCCCAATCAGAAATTTTATTTTGTTTATTATGAGTCACAGACGGATGTCTCATCGACAAGATCCATAAGTGACTCATACTTTGTTTTGAAAATTTTTCACAATTAGGTGACAGATAACCAATAGAGAATTATATAAAATTAATTGCACAATTAAAAGGAAGTCGTTAATCAAGAAGCAAAATGTTTGTCTAGCTTAGCGGACCGATAATCTGACCGCAGTTGAATAAATGAATGCAAAACAGTTCTATCTAAATTCGATAACTGTTCACCAGTACACACTTGACGAAGATTCTCAGGAGCAACGACCAGAAGATTACATAAAGAATGCAAACTTTCAAACAAATTAGTAACGAAAGGCACACGAAGTTTCTCTGCACATTTTCTATATTCATTTATGTCACATATGGCCATCATACCTCCCATAAAGCTGAATCGAAACAGTTGAAAATGCTCAAAAAGCAGTCTATGAAATCTTTTCCCATATTCCGCAAGAACCGCCTCAACATTATTGCCATCCAGTGATTTTCTTATGTAATCCATAATCTTACTGAAGTACACACATACAGTATTGCATGCTTGGGTGCATTGACGCTCAGGTGGTTTATCAGTCGAATAATCACTCTTTTTCTGCTCTGTTTTGAATATTGTTTTCATCCATCCTATAGCAGCTTGTAGGCATTTATCAATACCAGAATCTAACTTAACCTCCATTTCTTCTCTTATCTGTTTTTTTCTTTGAATGCATTCTCCATATCTCGCAGATGAATTAATCAAAGGCAGAAGAGTGTCACTAAATTGCTTTTCAAATAGATGAAAAATAATGTTTGTTTGTTGTGCGACATCAAAGAAATACAGTTTCGGTTCAGTTTTACTTTCAGCAGTTGGTATGCCTTGTAAACATAATTCAATTGCGTAACCGATATGTTGATCACACAAGTAATCTACCAAAAGATCGAATATTTGGACAGAGTTGTTGCTTAAAGTTGACGAACCAGATAAAACATGGCATCTTGCGAACGCCATTTTAGTTTCTTGAAGCAGGTTGATTGCCAATTCCTGTGAAAGAAAAGTTTCACCCTTAGTGTTGTCAGGAACATTACTACTCATTCCGAATGTAATATGACCTCTGCTTTTGTCTGCTATCACAGCCTTTAAAGATGACACAGTTGCAGTAGGTCTCTTCACATGATCTTTTGAATCATAAAAACGCTGGGAGATCATCATCGCTTTATCTTTAAGAAATTTGACTTCAACATCAATGTATGAATCGAGATAAGCCTTAAAAATACCATTGGTTAATTTCGTAATAAAATTCGAATCCGATCCCAATTTGAACTGTGACAGTTTTTGAGACAACTCTGAAGTTCTTGAATATAAAGTATAAAGGTTTTGCAAATACTTCTCCGGATCGGTTGTTCTACTTTCATTCAATTTTTTGTCCACCTGATCTTTCAGTTTGCTCTGATATATTTTTGACAAAAGTTTTCCCATAACCTGCTCAGGTGATGAAAACACTTCTGCTATAACTTTGCTTACTTTAGTACACAGATCTAAAATCTCATTGAAAATATCATTTTTATTATAGAATGCATTCTTTATACTTTCGTCGATGAATGCATCAATACAATGTTGATATCCTTTGAATAAAGAAAGCGTAGAAGCAAGTTCTTGCATCTTTTTAGCTTCGCCGTTTCTGTGGGCTTCTTTAAATTCTTCTATTAATTCCTCTTCAATTTGATGATACTTTGACACGATTCTGCTTTTCACACCCGAAAACCTTTCAAACGGTAACTCCTGGGCAATCAGATGTAACTTGTGCACAATTTCAGCAGCTTCCCTCACTTGGTACTGATTTGTAAGAACTTCAGAAGTTAACTTATCATTAAGAAACTCATCAAAATATTGCATCAGTTGGTGGGCTTCTGCAGCGTGAGCTCGTGGTGTGTTGACTCCCTCTAGTTGATCACCAAGATGAACTACCTTAGTAGCAACATAATTTATCCGATCATCCAATGCTTGGAACTGCGTAAAAGCTGTCTGATTGCTTCTCTGCAATTCCATTAGTCGCTCTTTATGTAAACATGATTCTTTTTCTAAAGCGACATCCAACTTGTCAGCCTTCTGCTGTATTTTTGCATCAAGTATCTTCAGTTCATTAATATGAGCTACAAATTCATCATACAATAACCGTGGGTTGAATCCCTGAGCACCACCTTTCGTACCTCCACCAGGAGTCCTCCAAGCTAGTCGTTCAACATATTCAGTTGGATCAAACGGATCTTCAAAAAGTTCGGCCGATGCCATGAAGACATAAATTCACTATAACTATTGGTACTATTTTATATTCTATATTCAAACACAGAAATGAGATGCATTAGATAATTTTTAGTTAGAGATAATAAGATAATAATTATTATTTACGCTATTATTTCCACATCACACTGCAAATGACAAAAATCAAATAAAAACTGAGAAAACTGAGCTAAATTTACAAATTCATTATTCCTATCTCTACAAGATACAAAGTTTTTGCATAATACGACATACTGTACAGTTTTAATGAAGTCGAAGACAATACAGTTTGGATAAAGACAGAATTAAGCAAATATAGGCTGTTGTTTTGAAAAATTTAATCAACAATAAATCGAAAAAAATATTTAATATCCCAGTCAGAAATATTTTGACCAAAAATTGCTTTGTTGAGCACAAGTCACTGATGGATTGTGCCGAACAGGCGTAGTCCATCAATGGCTCATGCTTTACAAAATAAAATTTCTGATTGAGATTGCAAGTAATTGAACTTTATGAAAATAATATTTAAAGTACTCATTATTAATATTATAATTATTTGAATAAAACTTATAAACACGATCACAGTAATTATAGTAAATTTATAACAATAGTTTCAGAAAAACTTTATTTCCGCATTTCTCAGTCATTTGGATTTTCAATAAAATTTTGATATATGCTAAGGTGTGAGAAAATCTACAGGGATGGCCAAAACTGAATATTTCACTATTGTAGATATGAAGGTTTGAACTTTCACTTTGATATATCTTCTTAGAGTTTGTTCTCTGTCACTGTCGTAACAGCTTCATGAAGAGACTGGGCAAAATAATCAATATTTCCCTCAGTCAGACCACTCATGCTGATTCTACCGGATTTCATCAAATAGATATGCTTTTTCTTCACCATGAATTCACACTGTGCTGGATTGAGTCCAGTATAACTGAACATGCCAATTTGGTTGATGATGTGCTCCCAACTTCCTGGAGTGCCAAGAATTTTAAGCTTTTCATACAAAGATTTTCTCATTCGTATGATGCGTGCAGACATCGTGCGAATGTTGTCATGCCACTCTCCTAATGAGGACGGGTTAGAAAGAGCTGTAGCAACAACTCTAGCACCATGATTTGGCGGATTTGAATACATGCCTCTTATAATCAATTCAAGTTGAGACCTGCTGCGTGATAACGAATCCGGGTCTTTCATAACCATTGCAAGATTACCAACTCTTTCATTATACAGACCAAAATTTTTGGAAAATGACTGGCAAACGAAAAATTCAAAACCACATTTTTCAAAGTGACGAATACTCCAGGCATCAACATCAGGATCGCCAGTGGCAAATCCTTGGTAAGCCGAATCAAATACAGGAAAATGATTCTTCTGTTTACAGATATCAGCAATTGTTTTCCATTGATCTTGAGTTGGATCAACTCCAGTCGGATTATGGGCACAGGCATGCAAAATAATGATAGAAAATTCAGGCAACTGTGACAAATCCTCTTTTAAACCATCAAAATCAAGGCCTCTGGTCTTTGCATTCCAATATCTATACTTGCGTCGATCAGTGAAACCTGCATATCTAAAAATAGCATCATGGTTTGCCCAAGTGGGATCCGGATAAGCAACAACGACATCAAGATGAGTATTGAAAAAACGCTTCAAAAACTCTGCTGCCAATCTAAGTGCTCCAGTACCGCTCAGAGCTTGTACACCGCCAGCTCTGTTCTCCGTCACTGCTGTGCTATCAGAACCCAGGCATAGCTCTGTAGCAACTCTACAAAATGCTGGCAAACCCGATATTGGCAAATATTCGTGATTCAGACCAGGGTCATTCACCATTTGTGCTTCAATAGACCTAACAACGGGAAGAACCCATGGATCACCATTTTCATCCCTATAAGCTCCTACTCCCAAATTGATTTTTTGATCTGAGGGATCAGCGATGTAATCATCTTTCAATTTGAAGACGGCAACAGCAGGAGCCTGTTCTATTTGACTGAAGACAGATGGTACAGTCGTCATTTTTAAATAATTTACAGAATATGTTAGAACTACACATACACTAAAAAATTTTTAGGAAATGATGAAAAACAATGAGAAAGAAATAAAGAAGGTTTTAAGCAATAATTGAATGTCTACTAATTTCTAGTTATAAATGGGGTTGCAGAGTTCAGAGATTAGTTTTTCCTTTTTTGAGTTTGCTCAATTAAGGATGTCACTTTTAAATGTAAGGTCCAGATTGATTAAGATACTCGTCAGTGTTAGGTGATCTGTACACAACTGTAATCTGATACACAATTCTGTAATCTAATATGAGTAGTCAACGCTTTAGAGCAAAAATTGCATCAGATATGTTGAAATTTTACCTATATTTTGACATTTTTTCGATAATATTATTTTTGTCAAAATTTCTAAAATAATATTATAATTGAAAATATTCAATTCGAACTAAGAGGATTTTGAGTTTCTATACAGAAATAAATGTGTCTAAGAAGGCAGCGAGTTTTGACTTTATCTTGCTAATACTGCCACATACCATATACTTTCATTAAATACAGACTGGGAAGTACATCCTACAGAATAGTGTGCCAAATCTATATTTGCAATATCATCATTATGTGCTTTGGCAGAGCACAAATCAAAATCTGGCCTTGCTGCTTGGGCTGCCACTTGTGGATATTTTCAAATTGAATATTGCAACAAGTAATGATATCATCCGTATTGGACATTTATTAGAATTTGGAAGTGGTATTAGAGCAATATTACTTGATGCAAGAAAAATTCAGTTGTGCCATCCCAACATTATATCTAAAGGCAAATTTCGGCCAAAAGTTGAAAAATATGCAACTGAATTTCATCCCATTCTATCAACTTTCATTACAGTTATTATGATTGTCGGCGTTTCCAATAGTACACACTGTATAATGTAACCAATGCTGTTTGTGGTAAGATTTATATACGGTATATAAAAACACAGATCGTGATTTACGAATGGCTATAATTACATTTTAGCGTTCAGGAATTCTCTCCAATATATATACATCTTCATAGGGCACAAAGAACTAATTTGACACAGAATGGGCAAAGACCAAATGAAATTAGCACAACAGGAGGTATAAGTCAATTTTATTTGCAATACAGTATCAGCATTAGAGCTGATAGCTGGGTCATTTTTTTTTTTATGTGATGACCTATTCTGATTTTGTAAACAGTCATTAAATTTATAATGCACCCGGAAAAAGGGAATAAATGCTGTTTTCAAATAAAATATCACTAGAGTTTCAAACATATCACATAAAAAGGTATAAAAAAGGTACACAATTTGCATGTACATTTGTTCAAATTTAGGTCATAACAAACTGCTCAATTATTAGGTCATGAGACGCAGAGTTTACACTTTGCACTTAGGAATGTTCTTCATACCCAATCAGAAATTTTATTTCATCAAGTATGAGCCACAGATGGGCCGCGCCTCAGCGAGCGATCCATCAGTGCCTCATACTTTTCAAAAGATGTTTATGTGAAATATTTCTGACTGAACAGAGTAGGCACTTCTAGATACATTTTTTTTTAAATTAATAACAATCAAGTGTTTAATTTGTTCCCTCCCAACCCAATCAGAAATATGGAACAAAGATAGATGACCACACTTGATATGTGACCAATTTGATTGTTTAATCTAAAATTAACGTCTCCGGTCTTTAACCTTGAAAAAATTCTTGGGTATTTTTCAAGATGGTAGAAATTGAATACAATTTGATTCTAGGAAGCAAAATCAGGAAGGAAGTAAAATATTTACACCTGAGGCTTAGGAATAAACAACAAGAAATATCACCTTGAAATTACAATTACGGTATATAATCAAAATCCTGATTTAAAAAAAATATGTACCATTTTTTACATTAGTTTTGAACCCTAAAAGAAAATAAATAATATCTCAGACATTATGATTGATTTCTAGTTCATACAGCCCGAGGGTAACCAAAATGGGGCATCTCCTGAGTGTACTAATTCCAAAGTGAGAATTGTTATTTAAAAATTTCTCTGATTTGATTCATATCCATGTTAAACTACAAAGCAACTTATTACTTAAAGAATGCCAGAGCATGCAAAAGTGAAACTTGAATTGAGAGTTACTGCGTAGCATTCCATTCACACTTTTCTTCGTCACTCTGACATTCTCAACTAGATATGTCCTCTGATAATTAAGTTTTAATCAACTTGTTTCTATTGAGAAATACTCCAAGCATGAACAAGAGCAATTGATCTCATTTCCCAGAAAAATAATAATGGGTGCCAAATTTGACATTGTAAAAATCACCAAACCAATGTATAATGGTATCGAGCTGTGTATTAATAACAGTCAATTTGAGGAGAATTGAGAATCAATTATTTTGATCAGTTCGTCACTCTTCAAAAAAGGACATCTTTGATGCAGCAACATGCAGCCTTCAGAATTATTCTAATATATTTATAAAAGAGTGATAATAAGCACTAGTCATGATTTTTATCATCAGCATTTAATTTTTGGAAAAGCTGATTTTTATCGCAATCATTATCTGATAATTCAGAACCTGATTTGTCAATATTCTTTGCTTCCTTTTGCATAGTACGACAATTCACAGTGATCATAGATATGTCCTCAGTTGGCGTTGTGGAAGATTTTTGTACAGACTTTTTTCTTTTTTTTCTTATTGCTTTATTCAATGTAGATTCCAACATCTTCCTCTTATTGGACAATTTACTGTTATCCTCAATGTTCACATCGATCTTGACATCAGTAGAATTAGAATTCGGTGCAAGCTCTGCTAGCGGGAGAGACTTGTTAATATTAGTTTGAGAATGAGTTGTACGTTCAGACAATATGCTTATGATACATAGTAAATCTTCTTCAGTTTCCAGAATTTCAAGAACTTCATCCGGCAAACCGGATGAAGAAACACCAACACCACGATCAGAGCTGAACATAGAAGCATTTGGTGTCATATTGGTATCTGGATTAATTGTGGAGTTCATCTCAGTCTGTACAAATCGAAGCCAAATGGACCAAAACTCAGATTTTTTATCTTGCATCAAATTCAAGAGTTTTTCATGGATATCTTTACATAGTGAATTTTTCATCAAGTCAATGCTATGACTAATGCTACTTCCACGCACAAGAGTAAGATTTGGCCAGAGCATTTTGAGTTCTTCTATTACTTTCCTAAAAAAATTAATATCAACATCACTATGTAATATCATTGGTGCACCGAATAAGTGAAAAATATCAAACAGTTCAAAGGCAATTTCTGATACAAGTAGGGATGAAACTGGTCGCAAGATACAAAACTTTGTTGTGCCATCTTGATACACAAGAATCCATTTGTAATTTGCATCACCGTATGATTGTGCATCAATAAGGAACATATAGCCTCGATCAACATCTTCTTCCTTGATTTTTCGTATCATCTCATTTGTCATTTGAATTTTATTCTTTCGTTTGCCCATCGAATATACTTTCATCAAGTCCTGAAATGATGAAACTTTAGTTACCATATTTGAACGAGCAACTGCATTTTCAACATATTTTTCAGCTTTTGATTGACAAACCTCACAATTTGATTTGAAAATTTCAAGTGCCTCACGTGTAATATTCGCATATTTACCTCCGAGCTGTGTTATCATTTTACAACGACCACTGTGACTGGTGGCAAGGTGAGCACGTTCAATGACATCAAACATTTCTTCAATAGTTATGTAATATACAGGCTCTTCCTTTTTTGAATTTTTCTTTATTAATTTCTCACCAAATAGAGTATCCAATATTTCAAATTTTCGAAGGATGTAATATTCATGAGCAGATTTTGTAGCTTTACTTTCCTTCGCTAATTTCAGGTCACTAATAATCTTTCTGTACTCCTTGTCAGGAATATAATATTTTCCATGATTCATATACTTCTTATAAATTTCTTCCTCAAATACTTGTTTACTCAATTCTCTCTGTGTCATTTTTCTTTGAAGAGTATCAATTCCTATTTTACTCAGATTGACCTGCTGAATTCAAATGAAATATAGTTTAAAATATAGTATAAGGCACAATACAAGTTGAGAAATCTCAGAACATGCAAAAATATTTCCTTCTTGAAGTATTCCCAATACTCTCATCAAATGGGCAGTGTCAGGGTGATGAAGATGTATCGTTTTATATAAAACAACCTGCAAATTTAAAAAAAAAAAGAAAAATCTATTCCAACTCCAAGTCGGGGCCAGAGACTCTTACTTAACCACCTATAATATATTTCATTTCCAATACATGGACATAGTGACCAACAGGGTAGCAACACAATATTGAAGCAGTCCTCAGATATATCACGAAAGGTTGACTTTTCTAGATGTGACGGATACATGTGGGGCGTTGGGTAGCATAGGTGAAAAACAGAAAAGTCATTTCGAATTATTAGAGGTGAATTTTTCATGGATTCATTTTTTACCTTACAGCTTATATATGGTACTGCTACAAACTTTGATCCAAGATTTACTGTGAATACCTTTTTAAATGCTTTATATTAAGTAAACACTGAGCAGGCTAAGCCAAAAAATAAAACAATAACTGATACCAGTACTTTTAGGAGGAGTGAAGTCAAGTTTCAGGAAAACGCCAAATTGAGGAGTGAGTTGACTTTTTTTGTTTAGAAGTGGCACACTAGTTGCCATTAATGCTTGGCAGAACTGAAGCTGAAAGAGAAAATATCACAAAATATAAGTTAAAATATAATTCAAAATTCTCGCATATACACTGCACAGTACTGAGTAGGCTATGTATTCGCTGTTCTGTGTTGGAGTGATTAAAACAAATGTTATTTTCAAGAAGCATCACAATCATACCAGATTGAGCCAATGCTGCTAACTTTATGCGCACAGATCTTTTTTTGGCTATTTGGAATCGAATCATACTGCATATACTGTATAAGTAGGGATATGGCAGCTCAGGCTTATGTTGAACCAGCCTCGGAATGCACAACAGAGTGCAGGCTTGCAGATTAGTTACAATTTGCAAGATTCCAATTTTATCTTGCCAGGAGGATTATCATAATAGATGGAACCAATGCCGGATTGCACATAAAATTAAGCATAAGGAACTCCAAAAAATCTCTGGGATGAAAATTTTAAAATTGCATCTTCGCTTCATGAGAAGTGAGAGTTTTACAAAGAGTCTGTGCAGGATTCTAGAAACCCGTAATCCCACGAATTTATGGCCCGCAGTGACCCCTGACTCTGCATTAACATTAGACATCTAAACTATGAACGTGATCTGCATTGATTCAGGATGAATCCTGTATTGTCTTTCCACCTGCCCACCATTCCCAATGTTTCGAGATAGTCTGAGAGTCCACACGCCGCACATGATCATATGCTCAGTGCTGTATGATATATATATTTACTCATACTAGGGCATAAAAGCAGAAAGGTTTGGATGAGATGCATCCCTATGCAGTATGGTCAAATACTGACTACCGGTATCACTGTTATAGGGCCTTGGACAGAATAATCCACTCTAACTGCTAAGAAATGACAATAAAATAAAATAGGGTCTCATAAAGTTTAGTACCGGTACCATATATCCGATTATCATAAAAATTTCCCATGTTGCAAGCGACTCATCCTAACCCGGGAGACAATGCCAGATGCTTGCAGCATTGGCGCCCCTTAGTTAGGATGAGAATATTCTGCCCGTTTTTATTTTGATGACATTCGGGAATATGGTACTAAACTTCACTAGCATACCTTCACCGAGCATATCTTGCCCCTGCAGCTCATTCCTCCACCCCAACCAGCTGCCAGGCCATGCACCTTGCCCCTAAAGCTCATTCCTCCACCCCAACCCAGAACCAGGCCATGCACTGTGCACAGGAAAAATGAGAAATACGATAATCAAAAACTTCACCCCGATTAGGAACTGGTACAGGGTATCTGCACGAGAGGAATACGTTCGCCATGTGGTTAAGCTGTATTCTCGGCTTTCCTCTCCCGCAGGATAAAAATGATATCCTATCTTGTCCTGATTCTATGCTGTATGGTCAGTGGTTGTAACCTCATAATTTGCCATTCAACCTTTGGCGTGGCAGCCACTGAGAGCGCACGTCTCTGGGTTGGTCCTGTCAATTCAGAATCGGTCGACCGACAGCGTTCTTCGCAATCTCTACAGACAAAGTACATATGACGGCGCAAACACAGCGCAACTTGGACTGTTGATGCAGTTCATTTTGCTTTTAAGCAAGATGTCTTCGTCCTCAATAAATCGACCTGTACGAGTCTATGGAAATATTCAGACAAGCTGTGTTATATGAGTTTTTCTATATTTGGATGTAGGTTGTTTCACACCCGGACACCTTGAAATCTAAGAGAATTTCGAGTGCGTGATTGCTACGCCCATTTACAGAAAGGGATCCATGCGACACTGATCTTGTACGATATGGATGAATATTCGATTGGGCGGTGAAGTAATTAACGGGCGAAATTACCTGTTATTAAAAGAAAATGTTGCAAACGATTTTTTAAACACACACGGTTAACCACAGGTTTAGAATTACTGCCCTAACAAAAAAGCCAAATTATTCTCTGCCAAGTATGAGTAGGTGCAACTGTACTTCATTTTTCATATTCCCCAACCCAACAAGATTTGGCTTGTCACATTTCACAGCCGCTGACTTGCCACTCACATGGTCGGTAAACAACTGCATGGCACAGGAAAAGGCTTGGCGATGCCCAATCAGAAATCTCAGTACGTCAAGCATCGCCTACTTGAAAAAATATTGGGAAGGACTTACCTGACGGTGTCATAACAATATTCTTTGGTATGATTTTAGGCAACGTGACTCAATTTTCTTGGCCAAAAGGCAACATGCGCTCAGAGGAAGCAAGAGTGGCCATTGGCCCATATATGTTTATCGATGTCTTTGGAGTGATACCGGTACTAACAAATTAATTTAACATTTTTTTGTGTATCGAACCTCATCATTAACCATCCATGCCATTGAACTTCTGATTTCTTTCGTAACATTTTTTATTGGCCAAGTTTTTACTGTATTTGTTTTGTTTCTTCGTGAAAGCGAGTCCCATTCCCCACCAAACTGTTTGACTGAGGTGTTGGGTTCAGAGTAATCGATACCACTATGACATAGTAGTGTTAGTGGTTTTGTTGAGTCTGAGGAAATTGTCAGAACTCATAAAGGAGGAAAGATTCAGTCACCATGCTCCCCACTGTAATTTTGTTCAATCCCGCCCAGTACAACTTTAATGGTTAAATAGGTATGTTCTTTTTTCAATTGAGCTATACTTAATTCTAAATAAAATATTACACCAAAATGTACATTAGGATTTGGTTTACAAATTCAGACTAACATTGCTGCGATATCATTAAAGTCTTTTAAAATAAAGTGTGCTCAATGCTTACCGAATACAATTTTGTTGAGATTCCAGGTCTCTTTTTGCAAAAACTTTCCTTTTATGAAAAGAAGAAAGTTTCCTTTTATGATATTTATTCACTGACCGTTGAATTATTTTTTTACTCTGTTGATTAACAATTACCTATGTGGCAAGTGGTGGTAGACTTTGATGACTGAGAGGTCATATTACCACCTCCAAATCCATACCGAAAACTTTGTTTTCTAATGATTTTATGTTTTGTTATGTATTTGTTTTCCGTCGATAAGCTTATAATAAACTCCCTGTCTCTTCAATACCTCAAAAAATAAACTTACATGACTTTGTACATTTTATTTTATTTCACACTACTTATTACTGATATTCACGAATGATTCAATTATTATGGATGATAAATATTCCAAAAAATGACACGATATGCGGCAAGGATCCGGTTGAACTACAAATCTGGATGGTACATCACACTTGAAAACTAATTACGATCAATTATAATAATCAACATGAGCATTGGCCATAGATAGATCATGTTTTGTGTAACCCACCAACAGTGGTGGAAGATTGAGCCAATGCTGGTGGTATATTTTGCAAAATACGACAAAATTTTAGTTGAAAAACAAAGTCGTGCCGAAGTTAAATGAAAAGGAAATTTTTTTTTGCAATATTATCAGAATTTTTGCTGATTTAGGAGGCCTTTAGGGGTGCTCGAACCCTGAAAAAATTTTTTAAAAAGACATCCTGCTAAACTACAAAAACTAGGACGGCTAAAAATTCATAAAAAAACATTTTCAAGGAAATGAAATGCATGGACCGATAAAAAAAGTGCATCGCTTATAATTTTTATTGAAACCAATACAAATTAAAAAAGTATTTTTAACTGGGTTTGGGCATTTCAATTCAAATACTGAAAAGCATTTAATTTCAAAAGCTCCAAATTCCTCAAAATTTCCAGCCCTATTATAGTTTTTGGAATCAGAAAAAAATGCGATAACACGCATGCATGTTACATGGGTTACATTGATATCAAGGAAGTTTTTAACTAAAACTCTAGGCATCTGAATTTTTAAAAACACTCAAGAACAAAAATGACTGCTTCCGTACATCTAAAATGCCTGGGTTCAAAATGCTTAATTATTATAACTTGGGTAAGAATGGTATCCTCAAAAGACTTTTGAACAATAATTAAATTGGTGTAAGAAAGTAAGAAATGGTATAAGAGTCCTGCAGCATGGGGAAATTCCTGTTAATAATAATCTACCAAATTCTATTTTTATCAAACTTCGCACAGGAACTGAAAAAAATCACCAGTGGGAACACCCTTATTTGAATAGTCGATTAATTTAGAATGTTGATTAAAAGTAATTTCGTTCTGACTATTATCAAGTTTATTTATTTTGCAGTGAAATCATGATAATGCTAAATTTTACGTTTCACTTTTCTCCAAAATAGGGTCAGATAAATTCAACTTCATTTATCTAAAATGAAATCTTTACAATATTCTTACCTTGAATTCCAAATAAAGTGAATGCAAAACTAAAAGGGCAACATTGATGACTAGTTTAGGGAAATTAAATTAAGCAAATGATAACATTTTATTTGATATTCTACAAATTAAAGCCTGGAAGTTACATTGATATATAATTTATACAATAGTTATTTGTTCTTGTACAGAACATATAAGATACAGTTTAAAATAATATTTAAAAGAGAATATACCAGGCTAGCAAAAACTATCAAACTTGAGTATAATAACTAAAGTATTAATCAGACCACATTTTAAACATGTGCGCATTGTATTCATCAATAATATGTAATTATACCTTTTTTTTAACAACGGATTACTAGAGATGCCTTTGAACTCACCTTCAATTACTAAATCAAGATATTTTATTAAACAGACATCAAGTATGAGCCACAGATAGATGGATTTTACCAGCAAGTCATGATAAATCGATGATTTATGCTTGCCATTAAAAAGGTTTTTCGATTAAGTAGGAGAGGAGATTGAAAGTATTCTTCAAAAAGCAATAGTGCTGAAGAGAGTTAAATCTTTGTGGTTCGTGTGAACAAACGAACATATAACAATCACTTACAATTTTTTTGAACTTCTTATTGGAGATTTGCATTTTTCAAGCACAAATGAGACGATTCCATGATATATCTGATTGGGTATGTAAGGAGTGAACATTACTCATTCAGTAATATTTTCGTATAAAATTTCAAAACTCTCCCCTTCTCACGACTCGTTACAAGATGATATGACCCCCCTTTCCCTATTCATTCGCCAGTGGAAACAAAAAATTGTAAATTGCTATATACATCATGAAGAAAATAATAAAAATCAATCAAAAATATTTTACTCAATATGTTATGTTAAGTATGGGACACTGGTGGAGGTCCATCTGTGAATCATGCTTCACAAAAGAAAATTTCTGATTGGGTCAGAGTTTGTAAAAAAAGGAAGAAAATACACACAATTATATATTTATCTTTCAAAAATACAGAAAAGTCAGTTTTTACAATTGGTAATTAGACCTGTTGGCTTCTCATTTTCTTAGACTTGGCCCGGATAAAAGAAGAGCTTCTTGCGAAGACTGTGAACCACTTCGCTCACCTGGACTGCAGTTTCACGACCTTCCTTCCCCTTGTTGACAGACACGCTGTTGTTCACCTTTTTACGAAATAATTATTTTTTCATGCCAGGATAATCAATAACTAATAATCTACTATTACTTCGAATATTAAAATCTATCTCTATTATTTATTGTTTTATTTAACGCATCTCAAATGCTTTTCTAGTTAATCTGTACCAGTTTCACATGTTTCTTTAAGCAAGATAGGCCGCACAACCCAATATAATACAGATTATTTTGTTGTTGGCCCTAGTATGGTGTATAAGTACAAATAAATTTAAGTGCTCTTGTGACACAAATTGAAAAAAAATAGGTTTCATGTTTCATTTTCTAAAGAACAAAGGTATTTGAACAAAACTTTTCCGACTAGAAAGGAGAACAAGATTGAAGCTTGTATGATATCTCACAGTCCTGTGCAAAATGGGTACCATATTTTTGTTTTTAAATAATTATACCAAAAAACGGTTATATATTGTGCCATTTCTGGATGTCTTCAGATGAACAAAAAGAGCTTCAAACCATCAAAACTATTGATGATTTGAACCCTTTTTATACAGTATGGTTACCACCAGACATTTAAAATAGAGGTTTAAATCTTCCACACAGATATAGCATGAAATATTGTCCATTGGCTAAATTTCTTTCTGATGGAACAGATTTTATTCGGATGTTGGCGTAGCAGAACACTTTGCATTCTGCCAATCTGGCGTGATACAGACATAACACAAGTGTCATGCAATGAATCAGTTCTCATAGCAGTGAAGAAGTCATTGAATACGTCCACTTACCTTAGTGATCATGCTGAGAACATCATCTTTATTGGCATGCTTTTCGAAAACACGAATCAGTGCAGTAACAAACCATGAACCATCTGCAGTATCTCTGTATGCTTTAGTTCCTGAATTGAAAGTAGAAAATAAAATAAACAGGAACCAGTGCAGCCGAGCATGAAGAACTCAAAATCGAATTTTAATTAATCAAATTCACTCTGACCCGATTTTTCAATATATAGTCCTGATATCTGTTGACAGTATCAGAAATATGACAAAGCATGTTTTGTTGGTCGTGTGTCACTAATGAAGACACATTCTATTATGCCCACATTTCAAAACATTATTTTTTCAAACAAATCTAAACTGACAATGGTATACCCAACAATACTGCAAAACGTTTACCAACAGTATCTAAACCATTTATGTACCAATCCTTTGGCAATCTACAATAACTTAAATAATTTAATTATATCATAAATACCAGCAAGTGTTGCATACACACACAGCATATCCATCACTCTAGTTTCTTTTGCTGCTTCCTCCTCGACGTTACTTTTCATGTCTTCATCAAGAAACGATCCTGCATCAGATCTTACTCTGGCAGTTTGAATGGGAGCTGAGGATATAAAAAAATAGCAAATCAAATCGCGACCCGTCTAGATACAGCATGGGAACCGATCAAAGGCCACAGGAGGCCCGTGGGCAGAGACCAGGCTATATCCAAGGCTAGGCTGGCATAGGTTGAGAAATGACTGTGCAAATTAAATTAAATTACATTACATATAGCTGTAGTTTAGTCAGAACAGAAGTTAATTTATATAAAAATAGAAAAGACTGAGGGTAAGGAGTACTGTCCATCCATAATTAGGCTTTTGTTAGACTTCACCTATGAAGAAGGCGATCAGCAAATGTATCTTGTCAAGCATGTGCCACAGATGGAACATGATCCATCAGCGACGCATACAAAATAAAACATGTTCATTTTATTATTTCTGACTGGGGGGCGCTTCGTGGTTTCTTAAACAGATGCCAGATCAGTGTACGCAGAATAAATAGATTATAATTAAAGAAAAAGGAAGAACTGTAATCAGAAAAGATTTGGGTGAAGTCCAATGAACAAAATATCATTTGTGACAATATACTAGCAACTTCCACTTTTTATGAGAAATCACAAATCATGTATTTTGACATTGAAGTATAGTGATTAGCAATGAGAGTTTTAGAATCAAATTAATTTGGAATAAGTGATTATTTAAACAGATTCAGAGTATTACAAGAAAATACATATATAAATATTTGCTAATCTTGTTGTGCCGTTGTAAAATTAGTGCACAGTTTTGATTTTTGGTAAACGACATTCAAATTGAAATAATGATGCGTTTTTGTTATGTTTTGTTTTTTCAAATAGAATCATATTTGAAAAGATTTGAATCGAAAATATTTTATTTAAAATTTGCTCTGAAAAATATATATTGAAAACTCGCATCTCTAGTCACAATTTAACTTCATATCATAGCCATACTAGTTATATTTGTATGGTCTATTCTCCATTGTGTCGAATTGTGCATTTACTGTCCAGTACTACTAGCCATGTCCAAATTACATTTTCGAAATTTTAATCATGAGTATTGCTTCGGTTGATATTAATAACAACACAAGAGGAGTAATCGCCACAACAAATTACTTACCAGGAGCATGGATGCGCATAGATGGTCCCTCTAAAAAAAGGTGAAAATAAATTATTCAAAAATTTCAATCCCAAACTAGAGCCGGAAAGTGTCTGGCAATGATCTCTCACGCACCATGTGGCCATGACGTCATTTAATGTGATTTTGACAAACAGTCCATTAGGCCACTTTTAAGTGATTATATCTGAAAAACAGAGCCTTAAGTACGAAAAGTACGCGGCATAAGTTCTTCATTTATTCTTTGACTATGATTTCACACATGATTCACATACCAAAAGCTTGCCCTGTAAAAGCCTTATGCATTTCATTATCATCACTTTCAGTACTGCATTTTGATGGAAATCAAAGGTCCCGGAACAAAGAGACTTGGAAGTCTACATTAAAAATATGAAACAAAGAGTTTCCATCCACACAGACCTTTTAACTGTGATTTTAGATCTCTAGATCTTGTAGCTTTGATGCTAGAGCCATCTATCATAATAATGAATAATAATAATAATAAAAAAAAAATTGAAAACACAAGACTGCGCACTAAACGAAGAGGTATACTATAAAACTCACTATTGGGGTGCGTGGTCAGCTCAGTCGGTAAAGACGTTGGGAACATGTTTCAAGCTAGGCATCACTAACTTCCTGAGTGCAATTCCTGTGCTGAATGATTATATACAAGAGAATTGCTGGACACCTCGCCAGCTTACCATGTTACATGTAAAAGATGGTTGAGGCTTCCTCCACCAACCATGCCTATGAGCATGAAAAATCTGTAATTGGTTGGGAAAGAACTTTATGCCTGACTTAGAAATGGTATCTGCACAAGAGCTCGTCGTTAAGCCGTATTCTCGGCTTCCCCCTCCCACAGGATGAAAATGAAATCTTATGCACTATACTATAAGTAATAAAATAGTACTTGTGGCATTATAATACATCACATTGTGGTTGCAGCAAAAAAACTCAGTGGACAACAGACTGAACTTCTTGTGAAAACATTATGTAGAATAAATTTTTTCAAGTTAATTTTCCAAATTATATCAAAGGGATATTCGGAAGTTACCCTGTCTGCAGAATTGAAGCAAAAATATCTTTGGTCTGTTATGCAACAGTGGACTGTTCTTGGGTGAGAACATTGCTTGCACTTCAGTGAATTTCACTCTCCTTCCGTCAGTTCCAACAAATGTATCATTGCCACGTTCATCTAAAAGTAAAATGTTCCTGTTGGTGTAAGAGAAAAAAGATGTAAAAAAGCTTCAAACCCCTCAATACTGCTATTTCAGAGCAGTATTGATGATTTTAAACCCTTCTTACACTTCAGTTACTACTAGACACTGAAAAAGAGATATTCATATTTCTAGGAAGCGCTGTATCATAAAATATTGTCCATTGGGTAATTTTTCTCCTGATGGCAGCCATTTTCTTCAGGTGATTGAGTAGCAGTGAAGCTCATATTATGCCAGTCGGTATATCGGCATATTTCAAATTGAGCTATCAATTTTGAATTAGAAAGTCATGTTATGTTGCATAATTGCAACCGGAGTGGTGGCCGTCAAAAGAAACTTGAGCCAACCACTGTGTCTCATTGAATTTAACCACAGAATCTCATTGAATCAGTGTTTAGCAGGAATAGAATCCCACATAAGTTATACGAAAACAGCAAGATGGAACTGTAGCAAAATCTGTAGAAATTATCATTCTATTAACAGGTAATCAATCAGTACTCAGTGCCAAACAAAATTAACCTAAAAATGAATGAAAACATCGTGAAAAAATGAAATTTTAAAATGAGAATGCAACTTCATATGGCACGTTCGTTTGAACTTTAGATGAATGAGTCTTATGCATTCTGTTTTTTGATACAATTTAAACGAATTTTTGTATAAAAGTGAGCAAGTATTTAATTTGATTCATATATTTGATCATAAGTGACTACTACTAATTAATATGCCAAAGCACACTTCATAGGATTTTATATCTATCCACTCGCATAAACACTTAGACTATATAAAGAGTTAGAAAAATGAAACGTTATCATTAACCAATGTTATTTTCCACTAACCTCTTTCGCCGTGTGATCCAATGTACACAAGAGACATATCAGCTTTACCGTTTTCACGGCTTGTAGCAAATTCATGAAGAAGCTGTTTCATTTCCTAATGTAAAAATATTGTATCCTAGTATAATTGTTAGTCTGTGTATCTGGAGAATGTGCCTTACTGGGGGCGATTTGGACGGGCAGAACTTCAGTACCTCTGTTATTCAGACACCAGGAGAATATAGATTCCATCAGAGAAAAAATTTAGCAAATCTTTTGCTAGAAGAGAAAAATCTTTTCGACTATATGGTAGCAACTAAGGAAAAATCAAAAATATGAAATAACAGTGTTGATCGCTTTGAAGATTGTTACCCATGAACATTACGGACACCCAGAAAAACAAGATTCTGTTGCCCTGGTTTACTCCGTGGAAATAAATCTCTCTTCTCTCTTTACTCAGAAAATACATTACTGATTTAAATTTTTGGTGTGCATCAATCTCATCCAAATATAAAGAATTTGGTATTTTGGAATTAAGATTAAAATCATTTTCGTTTAGCAGCAATATGTGCCAAAAATAATCAATTTCAATTTAATATCAAAGTGAATTGAACCTGACAAAAATATCTTAAACTTTCAGCAATAGATTCATCATAAAATATCATCTATTAGCTGAAATTAGCTTAGTAGCAGATTAGCATACATTCTGCCACTCTGCAATGTTTTATCGGACTTGAGCAGAGTAATTGCTGACCGTATATTGTATTTTGCCAAACACAAGCCACAGAGGTTATAGCTTGACGCAAATTGATGGATTCGGTTTTGTTTGGATATATTGAACCTGTTCTATGAAATATCAGTGTTCATGGCTTAGAAGCCTTTTTGTTTAACCAAAGAAAATGTCACGAAAGTTCAAAACAACTAAAAAGACAAAATATATATGCAATGCTAAGTGAAATTAAAAGTTAATATTTTTGTGGACTTGAGCAGATCATTTAAATATATCACACATACATCCGCAGTCTTGTTATTCTCACGTCTGACGTTGAATCCAAGACCTCTGAGTAATTCTTCCATACGTTGACAGTCAACATCCGCCCCCGTTCTTCTTGTCAATCTATAAACAACAGAATGATGCTATCTAAAATTCTAACAGTCTATAATGCTAACAGAAATGTAATTATATGCAAGAAGTTTGCTGGACAGCCTCGTCAATGCACTGTGGTTCACACAAGCGCTACTTACAGCTTCCTCCCACAGAATGAAACAAAATCTTATACATAAATAACTCATAAGCTTACCCATTGCCAGTAAATTCAATGTTGTTCAGTATCAATGCACGTCCCTGATTTCTGATGGGATAAATCTGTGAAAAGCAATGAGAAGGTGATAGTTAGTCTGAAGCTTTAATGTACCGGTATGACAAAATGTCAGCTACTCAGACACTCAAATCGGCTCCAACAGAAGGAAATTCAACAAACAACAATACTTAATGATAATTCTTGATAGAAGATTAAAAGGTTTCTTTTTGAGTGTCTAGTACAGTGTCACCCTGATTCAGCCATGTGAAAAATTGACATAAAAAACTTCCAAGTAATAAAGTAAGAGGCAGTAAACTTTAAAAACTTGAGCCAATAAATATCTTGAAGAAATGAAAATTTCTTAGTTAACATTCCTGCATATATATATTTCATGTACACTAGTGGTTTCCAGAGCACTTTCTTTCGCTCTGAATGAATTTTTTAAAAAAGTATACCGGTAGACATCTTATAGAAATATTACTTACATCATCACTTGCAAGGTGCTGAGCATAATAATCATAATCAGCTGCAGGGGGACAAACTCTGTCAACCCAGAAATTGATGTCATCGTTCCATACAAGTTCAGAGGTTGGTATTTTTTGACCTGTAACATGACAGTTAACTTACGAATTCGTTTATGCTTTGTTTATGCAATCATTGCATGCTACAACAGTTTAGATCTGTTCAGAATGTCTTCCGCTTGGAGTGCAGTTGCTGATACTATATTATATACCGTAGTAGTTCTTTATCATAAATTTGAATGTCCTATGTGTGACTCAGGCTTGGCAAAAATAACATAGATTTTTCCACATTCTTATTTAATTTCAATTTGAATTGTTTTTGATTCATTGAGAGAGAAATAAATGTGTTTAAAAGAAAAATGTTGCGTTTAAGTTATCGGTAAAAGAAAATAACTAAAGCAAACGTCAACACAGGTTAAGAATTTTATTATCGACAAATATATATCTAAATAAAAAAATATATATAGACAAAGATAAATGGGAAGGAATTAGCAATACCCAAGTGCACATTCCCATTAGGAAATTGAATGATTTTGTTCAACATGGTAATAATATAAAGAGAAATTGTGAATCTAACATGCAATGGGACAAGACAGATAAAAGGGAGAGATTCATTTGCATCTCATAATCATTAAATACTCATATTATTTATTTACAAGGATTTACTACAAGATATGACTATTCGGATAAGATAACAATATAACATCTTACCATTCAGAAAAAGAGTCGAATGGAGACGTTGAGCTCTTCTCTTTTTCACATCAATTTCCATCCCTCTTTCGGCTATGAATAAAAAAGTTTAATCTACCTTAATATATCCACATTCGCTATTCGATGTGATAAAAGGGGATTTTGTTGAACTAATGGTTTCACCAGCAGTTTTGTTTAAATTTTGAGTCTGAAGGTGTTTGGCAGTTATGAAATACCAGGAAGTAATTTAAAATATTCCAAATCGAATCATAAGCAGCCACGGAACTTTTCATTTCACTAATTTATTTGTCTTGCCAATATATAATTTTATTCTCTTTTTTTGCTTTATGTACTTCAATATTCTCTGACTTTATTTTCAGATATTTCAAATGTTATGAGTTTGCGACAGTTTTAGATTTAAAACATAAAATACCTTGCTCTTTGAAAATGCAGCGCAAGTCACACTTCTCTAAAAATAACAAATAACCAGTCCGGCAGAACCGAATCGGATCTAATCGCTAATTACGTCTAAATAACCAAAGTTCGTTTTTTGACAATTACAATGTGCCCAAATTTTAATAGCTTGTATTTTCCCTGTAAAATTTATTTCATTTTACACATTTTTGCTCTTATCCAGCCCCAAAAATTTCACAAAATTTTCTTTTGTTAAGCATGGGATACTGATGTGTCGCGACGTCAAGGCGCAGGCTATCTGTGGCTTACGCTTAACACACTGATTTGAATAATCTGTGCTTCCAATCACCGAATCGAATTGCCCAGCAGCCCAAATTGTCATTCATCCACATGGCCACATGAAACTAACGGTAATTAGAAAAAATTTAATACTGATATTAAATTCAACTCTAGTTTTAAATTATACCAAAAATCCATATTGGCATCCAAATAATCCCCAATCAAACCATGTTAACAGTCCAATTCAACAGTGTTAGTAGCACCCAAAAAAGATGGATTCCATCAGAATAAAAGCAATATTCTTTGACAAATCACGAACGAAGTACAAATTCTACTTTCAAGTGTCTTGTCATGACTGACAGCATATTAGCTACTCCATTTTTCAGACACCCAGAGAAAATGCTTACCGTCAGAAAAAAAACAGGCATTATTATTATTATTATTAGATACAAACATACCCGTTGCGTTGATGACAGTGTTAGTGTTGTTGTAAGTGACTGGTCCACTTCCTAACACATTTGCCTGAACAAAGTTTCCTCCAGTTATAGTAATTTGATGTCCAAATTCCGGATTCTTTCCTTTTCCATTTCCAACAAATCCAATGTTGCTCTGCACATGACCTAAAAAGGAAAGTAAACAAAGTCAAATGCTTGGTGAGATTTAAAAATTTTAGGGTCAAGCTGGCTTACACTGTTTTTCCCTTTTATTACAGCCCGACCGAAATACAGGTAAACCGATATATATATCGTCTAATTTTGCTGTTTATTGCTATATTGGCAGATCATAAAAGCAGTCGATAATATCGGTCGACTGAAATACACTTCTGAATCCATCAGTGGCTCATGCTTGATGTTTTTGTTTTCCATTCATTCCTTCGACATGCTTTATATGAAATGAATCTTTTTTCACAGTAGCGATGTTGAACAATTCATTTATGATCATTAGTATTGTTTGTATCTTCATTTAAAATAAAAAGCAGAATCAAAATAGGAATAATAAATTACAGCAAAAAAATCCCTAGTTATTTTTACTGCAAAATCCAAAAATAAATCCCACAATATAATATTACGGGCAATCTTTGAGTACAATAAAATTATGACATTTAGTGTCATTATCAAGGTAAATTTCTTTTTGTATAATGTTGTGATGGGAAAGCTTCATCAATTACATTTAAAATATTGGATCACATTGATCAACAACATTCTAATATCATTTACAACCAAAATTTGCTATTTTATCTGTATTCAATTTTGTGGGATTTTTGAGATAATACCCTCAAGTCACCGAATATAGTTGTTGTCAGAAGATCAAAATCGAGGATGTCAGGAAAAGTGACATATCTATCTTTGCAACTGATTATATAATTATTTAAATCTCATATTTTAGACATAATAATTAGCCAATTGTACAACAATATTTTAATATATTACAGGTATATCAAACTATGTTGCTTAAAACGTGCCTAATAAACGTCAAGTCAGAGTGGATGAATCATAAAAAAAATAAATTTTGGGAAATTCCAGACAAATGTGTTATTTCAACAAAATCAGAAATCGTGTTCACCTGGCATGAGGAAGGAACTATCAATGACTCACTCATGCATGACAAATTTCATGACAACATAATTTTTGATTTTGTATCACAACAATGGGAAAAAAGCTTGCTAACGAATTTAAAAATATTAAACATCAATACATACTATTTCCTCTGCTGTTGATCTCAGATCTTGAATTGCTGTAGCTAAAGAAAAATTAAATATTAATTCGTCTCATCCCGGACAGAAATGATTTAATCAAACATGTTTTGTTATGACCCACTGATGGACCGTGCTGCTCAGGCACGTTCCATCTGTGTCTCATGCTCAGCAAAGAAAATTTTTATTGGGATGATGATGAAACGGCATCTGTCATTTTCTTGGGATGTATATTTTCTTCAAAGATATACACAAAAAATGGTGGCTTTCGAAGCCATTTTAAGATATTTCAAATAATTATTAGACTTATGACCAATAAAGATATGTTCAATTCGAATTAAGAGCAAAATTCTTATTCAAAAACTCAATCAACCAGGACCAAACTGGGTTATTTAATCTAATCATTCAAACCAATATACTTAATGAAGTACCATATTGTACTATCAAGTACAAATTATTTGAGTTGAGCTGATTTGGCCTTAGGATGAGATATTATACAAAATTTCAACAAGTTTTGACAAATAATAGAACCGATGCGCACAAGGCGTGTTCGTTCCACGACTGATATTTGACAAAATGAAATTTCAGATTGGATGATGATCGAGGTTGCCACTTACGTTAATCTTCGATTAAATTTTGGAATCTTACTGAATCATATAAATGAGCCATCCCAATTAAGTGGTTTTCAAATAAATTTCTATGTAACTACATTGGTTACAATAATTTTATTCAATTTCAGAATGTTTTTGACAAATCGTTAGATAAAACTTGTAAATATTCTCTGGTTTCGTATGAAAAATATAATTTACATTTATAATTTTGCCTAATGAAAACTTTGGAATAAAGAAAATTTTTTGTGAAAAATGTTATAGCAAAGTACAACATACTTCACTCCATCCATTCTGGTAACATTACTAAAATAATTTCGAGCATTGTTGACACTTTGCGGTGATCTGAAAGGGAAATTTTACATTAGTTCTGATCTAAACTCACAAGATATACATTGCCTCAAACAGAATGTCAGAACTCGCTGCTCAAATGCCCAGAGAAAATGGTTTCCATAATTAACATTTATGATTTTGCTTAGCAAAAACTTAATTTGGAATAAAAATTGTTATATAAAAAATATTACACCAGAGTACAACACACCTCATCCCATCCATTTTAATAACATTACTAGTTAAAAGCTTGTGCCTTTTTGACATTTTGTGGTGGTCTAAAAATGAAATTTTCAGTTCGCTCTAATCTAAACTCGCAAAATGCAAATTGCCTCAAACAGACTGGCAAAATGTCAGCAAATTTTTTTTGAGTGCCTAGTAGTCAACAAACCATAGACAAAAGATCAAAACCATCGATACTGCTATCGGTATGAAATAGCAGTGTTAGTGATTTCGGAATTTTTTGTACATCCAAAAAAATGACATGAAAATTTCGGACACCCAAAAAACAACATCCTGACCTCGACAAGGTCAACTAAGTAAGATGTATTGTGCATAAAAAATCTTCAATCAATCAAGAAACTTGCTTTTTATATTGTACCTGCTCATTATGTAATAGCGGTCAGAATGGACACAGTCTGTTAAGCCAGGCTTTTGTTTTTAAAGTCAATTATTTTAATTTTTATTTTTATTAATATAATTCAATAATACCGTAATGTAAAGCATTTTACACTACTTTCATTTAAACATAAAAACAAAAACATTTCGATTTGTCGAGAAAATTATGATGTTGATGTTTATCGGTAGAAAATTTTCTGCCGTAAAACATATTTATGTCAGTAAAATCTGGTGCTGAAAAAAAAATTATCCAAATTGTGCTCACATTTTATGATAGAAAAATTGATGCTCAAACATTTGAAGGTTTAGTATTACTTCCTGGTATAGTATGCTTCCATTACTTGACAATTTTTAGCATTTAGTTTAAAGGGTTCTTTCAATAATAACGTTATGTATCATCCCATGAGTATGGTACTTCCTCATTTCACAGCTATTGATATTGTGACGTGTGAGTTTTTTCAAATGACGTAAATTTAAATTTGGAATATTTTTATCTATTGTGACTTTGAAGCTATTATTCAATTCTAGAATAGTGGGTGTTTTTCCAATTTAAAAAATGATTTTCAATTGTTAACAGTTTCATTTAATCATTCAAACTGATAAACATAGCGAAAAGATTGGGATTTTCTACCTCTAGAAAAAACATTATACATACGCAATATTAAATTTTAGTTCAACTGAATCAAATTTTACAACTACCGTGATAACTATATTAATTTTCTGTGTTAATACGTAAAAAAGATCCAGGAAAGATGTCAGTCTTCGCCAATTTCTTGCCCACATAATATCCAACAAAATTGTGATGGAAGTGGGGCATTATCTGCATTTGAGCTACTTCCTGCCTTAATTAACTAAAGGTAATTCAGATGTCAACATGTAAGAAAAAGAAAATTTAGTTTAATCTGGGAACCCCAATCAAAATATCGGTAATGCATTCATGGCAAATTTAAGTTGTGTAAACTTTGAGACATAAAAATAAATAATATGCTTGTGGTATGGAATAAATCTTATTGAAATATAAAAATAAATAAAACACTTTTCTCGAAATTTAAAAACAATACACATAAAATCATAAAGAAACAGATTTAATTATGAAATAATAAGTGTTGTTCTTATAGTATAGTTCAAACCTTACTCACAATTCACTTTATAAATGGAATATCATTTAAATGTTCTGGACAAAGAAATTTCTGATATTTGACCATATTTTGTCCAGTTTAGAGCAGCAGAGTTATAATTCGTTTCAAATTTTACAACATGAAACTTGGCACATATCATGAATTCACAGCAAATTGAATCAATTTAAAAATTAATTGAAAAACAGAAATTATAAACTAATTTCAGTTTATCAAATCTAGATAGAGATTAACAAATAAAATAAAGCAACATACTCATTAACTTGACTTGTAATTTTTTTGGCTGGACCTGGTGCTGGAGGGTCGACAAAACCTAGAGCATCAGACCTAGTTGTGGAATCCGCTGTTTCACATGTAGTATCCATTGGCTGTAATGTAGAAAATGGAAAATTTTGTTAGCAATTGATTAATATTAGAAAACATTCTCCTTAGGGCAAGCAGCCCAATCAGACTTTTTCTTTTTATGAAGCATTAGTTACAGACGAATAGTGCCTTGTCAGCATGCTCCATCAGTGGCTTACACCTGGCAAAAGATACTTGACCATACTTTTTGCGACTGGGAGTAATAAGCGATAATATTACAATTAATTCATTGACGTGTGAAAAAATGCAAAATGTCTCAAAGATAGGTTGAACAGAACAAATACTTTAATTGAAGTGTGAGTATCAAAACAACACAAACTTTACAGTGACTGGAATATTTGATAAGTAAACAAATAGATAAAATAAGAAGTAAGACATGAAAATAACAAATAAGACAATCATATAACACTACTTTCATTTAATACCTATTAGCTATTGGTATGGGTAGTGTTGAACTTTTTTTTGATTCTCATCATCCATTCAGGTGAACCGTGAACTATAGAATGCCCTGTAGGTATGGGGTTCTGAATAGCCCTTAAATATTTCCTGAGCAGTGTAACAGGAAAGCAAGCAGTGGAGTGGTAGATGTTTTTACCATTGCCCAGGGAAGATACCACTCAATGCAATTTACCATGATGGTTTAGTTCTGCCTGGTGTGTATTCTGTTTTGAGTGCAGTTGCTGGTACTACATTATTAGTCTTATCTCTTTGCTATTGAGTGGTCGTTGGTTTGTTCCCTTTGGGAGCTTCTTCTGGCCTTGATTAGAGTGAATTTCAATAAAAAAAAATTAGAACAGATTAACAGCTATCAGATTAGCAATCTCATCAATGATATTATACTGGTATATAGTTCTGTTTCTCCTTTGGAGACAAGCTTATTTTTTTTGCAATCGTTTTTAATATCTCAAAATGTATCACATTTAATCCAGAATTTATTCCCATAATTAGCGCAATAATTGAATTGAACATTGAAAACCCAAATTTTAGTTTAAAATGACATATTCCAGACTTTAGCACTGCTATTATGGCAGTATTATTAAAAAAACAATGTTAGTAAAACAATATTCGAACATATTGACAGTGCATGTAAAATAAAAGTGGTCAAGGTTCGCAATGATTAACCATTCAACACTATTGTTCAACTGAAAAGTGCACAAGTTTACTCTGAATAATGATGATTAATTGAGAAGCTTGGGATTTTTGAGTGTTGACATGTTTTAAGACTAAATAACTTGTTCATCTCACAACGAACTGGCAAGATGCCAACTGCTCCCCTACCTGACATCTGAAGAAAATAGCGCCCATTAGAAGAAAACTTAACATGGGGCGATATTTCCACATAAATCACTCACTACAGGTTTGAAATACCCATTTTGTGTACCTGGTAAAAACAGGACTGTACACGTCGGTTAATAAAAATTATCAACACTGCTATGAAATACAACCTGAACCATAACAGAACACGATATTCAATGTTTTTGATTAAATGATATTTACCTCATCATCTTCTTCCATAGCTTGGGCTTGTTTTTTGATGACTTTCATAGCTGCTTTGTAGGGATCATTTGCCATTGATATATTGAATACATACTATCAAAATTATATTAAAATAGGAAGTTAACATTAAACAGCACATTTTGTTTCATTTCAGGTTTAAGGTTATTCTAGCTATTTCCAGCATATAACTTTACAGCAGGTTTCCCCCTTGACTTTTAATTTCATTTTCGATTATTTTGAAAGGAATGTAAATTCATTTGCCAGTAAAATTATGATATATGCCAAATTTTGTGTTGTAGAATTTGACATAAATCACCCCTTGACTGCATAATATTATATTTAAAAGTCGAAAATCTGAAACGTTGAAACATCATTAGATTCAGATTTTATTTTAACATTCTCGCCGTGACAATATTTAAAAATCATATTTACATTATAGAATGACATTTAAGGTTCGGCAATTGGACAAAACTTGAAATAAAGTGACGCACACACCTGCACACTAAAATTAAAAAGCTTACCTAAAAATGAAATGACAAACAAAATATAATAATTCACATTTTTACGTATATATATAGAATTTCAAATATAGTTTAAAGTAAAGTATTCAGTAATACAATAATAAATAATAGCTTAACATGTCATATATACCTTCTGTAGTATTGGATGAAACTTGTTGAGCAACAACTTGTCGTCTGTAATCCCCCTCAGTTCTTTTATTTCCAATGCTCCAAGCTCTTGTGGTGAGTGAATATCGGCTAGCAAAATTAAAATGATTTATTGAAAAAAATAACATATATGGAATAAATGTATCTATTAATAACAAAAAAGATATGTTGTTTATAAAACGGAATCACATGAAATATTATCATTTATTACTATAACTGTCAAATAGTAAGGATGCAGGATAAATCCATAATGACACTGATGATTTGAATCAACATGACAAAATGCAGCTCAGACTTATGAAGTAAATTTTGTTAGGTTCGATCAACGAAATCACATATACGATACAAGAACAAATTTGGTATTGCATTATTTTATGCTTATAAGTTTTTCAAGGAAAACAAACCTAGTTTTGGTGCATGGAAATTTTTTTTTTTTTACATAAATATGTAGCCGCTGGCCTTGAAAAGAGAATTTACATTGACTCTCTAAATTGCCTGAATCGGATAGATAGGGTATAAAATATTCATGATCTATGACAAATTTAACAAAGTAAAAGTTGATTACCATCCCATAACTTTTGAGCAACTTCTTTCCTCAATCCGAGTTGACCGACAAATCTTTGAAACTCAGTTGTCATTGGTGTATAGCTCGGCATGTTGAGAATTTAAAAAACATCAAAATATCTTTCTTATATTGCAATAATGAAACTTGTATATTAGCTAGAAATGGGTATATAGTGACATGTGTAATATTTTAAATGTTCTGAATATCCTTATCTAATATTTCGTTAAAAGTGTCAGAGGTGATACTAATATTGTAAATAGTACTTTGTCAATAATAATACACTCTGCACTGACAGGGCAATTTTTCTAAGTGTTAGAGCTTTTGTATACCTCAACACATAGGCGAGAAACCACGTACATTAATCGGTGGGAAGTACACAATATGTGCACAAAGTGGTGGGATAAGCAACAGCTCATGTATATCAACACATGGACGGAAAATATATAAACTGATCGACATGAAGGACACAACGTGAGTCTTCTTGTAGAAAGTTTCTCAGTTTGTTGTAAAATTTGGTACAGGCCTGACTAATAATTGTGGTCTACCAATGGCAATATCAATCAATGGTGTGATGCAAGGTTCAAACTGTTCAATACAGTCGGATAATTCTAGGCAATAGCGTTTATTAACGATATTGTCAGTCCGGCAGACACATGCATGATTTCTGAATGTTTATTTAAAATATTCAAAGTTTTATGTTCAGGATATAAATTTTATTTCGAACGTTTCGGTCGCCGATCGGTCACCGACTTCCCGCCATTTTGAGTCCTTTCCGCCCTTTAGTGCTGCACTTCCTTCCCATTTTCAAATTTTTTTGTTTTCCCGCCTCCCTATAAAAATTAAGGTGTCATGTGGTTTCTCGTACTGTACTAGCCTATACACTGAACAGCTATATTCCCGGTTAATGATTATTTTAAAGTTGGAAGCAATACCATACTCGCAGCATTGACCTGGTGGCGTCCAGTGGCTAGAATGAAAATATTCAGCATTGTGCCAGTTTTAATTTTGACATTTACGAATATGGTACTAGACCTCAATTGACTCAATCATCTGATCATTACGGGTCTAGTGAAGTTTAGTACCATATTCCTGAATATCACCAAAATAAAAACTGGCAGAATATTCTTATCCTTACTAGGAGGCACCAATGCTGCAAGCATCTGGCAACAGGGGAAATTTTTATAATAATAGGATATATAATATAAAACTTCACAGTTCATGAGACCATCATTATGCCCGTCCAAAATCTATAAACGACGGTGTGTTATAAGTCGCTCAACCTGCCAACAATTAAAATATTTTCAATTTTTTTAAACCTGTTGATCTTCTTCTCGGACATCACGGAGTGTTCTGTAAGAACTTAAACAACGCTTTTTATAACTCCGGGCTACCAAAAGCCTAGAACACAGAGGTGTTTACAGTTCTCGTATACATAAGAATAGAGAACCAAACAGTAAAGGTGAACTGTGAAAAGAGGAACAAAAAATTGCTTCGAGCTACCTGCTACTTTCCCCGGGGTTTCCCCTGGTTGAGAGTAGTCACGTGCCTACTTGCGACCAATGAGATGCCACAAAATAGTGTATAGGAAAAAAATATGTTTTTTTTTTGTCATTTGCGTAGGCGTAACGACACATATTGACGCCATTAGATAGTAATATATTTGTCGAAACGGTTCATGATTTGTATGAATCACCGATTGATCGTACCGGTTGGGCAGGGTCGATCTGTGGCACATGCTTAGTGAAATAAAATTACTGATTGGGCATTGGCGGAGAAAAATTTCGAATCCTCAATGAAAGAAATTATGTTCAAATCATTTTAATTTATATGTTAAGACTTATTAAGATGAGCACGGTATTGTCTCGAGGAATAGATATATATATATACATAGATTTGCCCCCAAACGCCATCTCACGGGATTGTCCTCCCACAAGATTGTCGCCCTGAAGAATCTCCCCGAGTGGGATTGCTCCCTGTCAGAATTACTTCCATATGAGATTTGCCCTCAAAAATTGCCCTGATGCGAGATTGTCCTCATGTGCTCAGCCTAGCACTCATTGAGTGACTGAAACATAACACGGATGTCCGTGTGTAGAGATCTTACATGTAAGCCCCTCTCCCACCCCAAGACGTTATAGAAAATCATTCTCAAATTATCTGAATACAATTCCAATATGTTAATTACATGTTTTCTTTATGGAGACCAATTATACATTGCCGCATGCGCGTTGCTTTTTTCGGATGCAATTCCGCGTGGGAGCCGCGTGGTACAGAGACAACTTCGTGGCTTAAAGGCAATATCTCAATCCATCGCGGAATAGATACAGGATGGGATTCCATATTTATCCTGTTGGAATCAAGGGTGGTAGCACGGTACGAAATTTTTATCGTAGTTCGAACCAGCAAAATAATTTCGTACCGAGATCGTACCGTACCTTTCGAAAATTCTTCGCACGCACCGAACTGTACGATATTAATTTTTTTGTACATGGTACCGAACTTAGTACCAGTACGAAAACAGGTATTCGCTAGGCAGCAATTTCGAACCGTGCCAACTACCAATGTCCAACACAGCCTTTTTTGTAGAAGTTGGTCCCCGCCAGAAACATCACCAACATCCTAGATCAATGTGAGACAGTTTTACGCTACCTGGTTTAAAATCCAGGACAGTAAAACCGATATACGGCATAGCTCATCATATCAGCTGAAGTGAAACAGTTGCAATTTTTCATTGCTCTACATGCGGCGTTTGAAATCCTTTTAAAATTGGTATTTACTATAAAAAAATCCTTCGATAGACACATAATAAATTATTTGCGCCCAGTTATGAAACGGCAGAGATGTTAAATAAAATTATTTTGTGAATTCATGTGAGAAGAATATAGTGCAATGCGAAGGTACGAAAAAGAGTACATTAGTACCCCCATTATTTGTGATCCTATTTATATATAGAACATCGTATAAATAGTAATGAACACTGCCTTCGCGAAAAAATCTGGCACGTGGCAATATTTAGCATAATAATAGCATTTGTCGTCACAAATAACTTTCCACGACGAAAGCATATCTGTTGCATTCATCTGGGCTTCGTATAATCCTATTCGAAGGCATGGGTGTAACGGTGTTTTCATTTTGCGCTTAGTGGTAGTTTATTTCGTTTCCTCGATAACGCGAACGAATAAAACCACACACAATACGGTATGTGAATACACACAATAAATACGGTTAAGAGAACAAAAGCCTACATAAAGTTTAATACACTTACGTGCGCAATTTACCCCAAACACACAGTGACACGATCGAACCTGGCATTTTACTTCGCGAGCTGTAAATGCTCGTGCGTCAACATACCTCGTGGAAAAACAAAAATAAATCACAATAAATGGCGGGTCCCTTCCATCGCCATTTACATTGGTAAACAGACTATAAACTTTGGTTCAGGACTATTGAATTTAAATAACTTATCTACAATACTACTGAATAATGCTACTTATTTTTCAAAACAGACAGACTTATCCCCGACGTGCCTTGGAGCCTGTATCGTGACTTAACTATTTTTCTACAAAATATAAATTCTAATTGATATGAGCATTAGCGGACAAGCATCTCCAAACAGCCTAAATATATCATAATATTCTGATGTTTCTACTTTGATAATTTACTTCTATGTGTTAGAGTATGATTATGCAAACAAAACTGAAAACGTGATATTGGTGGTTCGGGTAAACTTAGTTGGTCAGCAGTGGAACCAGGGTAATTTCTTTTCCGTGATTAATTTTGTGGCATGTCCCCCTTGAGTGAGGGTTTTATTCAATTTTTACAAAAAAATTCGACGCCATAAATCATCGGCTTATATGTACCCACCCCCAATCCGGAAGTCCCAATTACGCCAGTGATATTTTGGTCAAAATGTTGCGATAAAGACTACCGGGATACCTCGCCACCAAAATCAGGGGGGAAACATGTCTGCCAAAAGAATGCTGGAAAGTGAACGCCGGCCGGCGTAACCTCACAGCTTATGCCTTGGTGTGCACTGTGCATGGACATCTTGCCGGCTCTCGGGTTTCCTCTCCAGCAAGATGAAAGAGAAATCATTTCCTATCCTAGCATTCGACTGAAATGTGATGAATTGGAAAAAGTTAGAATATGCAGTATGATGGGGTAGCTGAGATGCGAAAATTATCATATTTTCAATATATAAGTTACAGAAACTTCAAAGCATGAACAGCGAAAAGCGCCGAGTTAATATTGATCAAGAATGTATATTTATTTTTATCAAAGCTGAAAGGCTATACCCCTGGTATGTGTCAGGCATTCAGAGAACAGGGTGCTAATACTGAATACTCAGATTTCAAGTTTTTGATAGTCATCCTATAATGTATACAACCTTTAACAATGTTAAGAAAAACAAAAGAGACTATTAATATCACAAAGAATAAGCAAAAGTTCTCTGTTTTTTTTTGGAACCTACCGTATTACAAAGTTTCTTTATTCCAACATAATTGGCATTGGTACCTAACACTTGCAATTCAGTATTTGTTTCTTCCCAATATTGAAACAGTCATAAGCAATTAGGTCATTAGTATTGCACACTCTTCGTGATGGAGGGATCTGGATCAGAGTTGGGCTGAATTCACGTTATAATGAAATGGTGACGGAGTTAAGTCTTACAGCACACTTATTAATTAACTAAAGCTATAAAGGCTGTTTTTTTAAATAGCGTTATATAAACTCTTCCAATTGTTCGCGTTGCTGCCACCGTTCAAGTTTGAGTGATAGATTTATATTAAATTTAACTTATTATACAGTATGTTAACTTCTGGTTTCAAAAACACACACTGAACACTTGAAGTTTCTAATACAGTATAACGCATGCATATTGGATTATTGCCGCAAATATGTATCATTCAGGGATCTATGCAGATATTTGCAGAAACCAGAAATGTTAATATTTATGGAATTACGTAAAAAATCTGACAATATTGCATAATGCCTACAGCAATTACAACCCAACTCTAATCTGGAAATGCTCGGGAGGTCGGGCCCTGTTAAATATGCAAATAAATTTATTTTCATTTTATACTTTCCAGTTTCTGCCTTTTGTATTCGAATTAAAGGTGTAAAGTAACAAAAATGAAGAGAAAAATTGATAAAACGGGTTCAAAGCTTCTGTTAAAATCAAAGAAAGCTGTTGAAAAGACCAAGAAAAAATCTACTATCAGAACTCGTTCAACTCGGAAACATGGCAATATATCAGCATTCGCCACTTATGTGAATGAATCCAAGTTGACTGAAAAAGAAAATAAAAAAGAATGTGAGAGTTTCCATGTTGATGTTAAGCTTCAGTCCCCATCAACTGAAACTCACGAACAAGATATTTCTCTTTCAAATTTGAGGTGTTCAAATAAAGATACATTAAATGATGGAGTTTTAGAATGTGATCTCAATTCTGAAACTGATGTTTATGAAGAAGAAGTTGATTGCCAAATGATGCCAAAAGTGAGAAAATATTAATTCGATACAGTATTGTGATTTTTTTTTCTCTTTTCCAATATTGAGAGTACCTTGTCTGATTTGTACCCTCAGATAGCAATACACTTGATGGAAACCTCATTGTCTGTGTAACCTTTGGACGGTATCGCCACAATGGGCTTACCTGCCCGACGAAGATTCCTGAGACGCACTATTTCTCTGATAGATAGAAACATGCAATAATGTGTGCGCTTTGGTAATGACTGAGAAAAATTATTAAGTTATATGAATAAGCTATGATGTTCAAAACGTAGTAATTTTTCGAAATCGAGTGACTGATACTCAATATATTTAACACTTCTATCCAAGGAAATCAAACTGTTTTCAGCTTGGATATTTTCTGGACAACTGGAGTTCATCAAAGCATGAGCGATAACAGTGGAAAGATAATGGGTACTTCGAATCAAGTGTAGTTGTATTGCAGGGGTAACAAAATAATAAAAAAATTTTTATGATATTTTCGAGTTCAATTACCCATACTTCTCATATTCTACTTTCAGTTACAAGGAGATTCTACTTTGAATGATGGTGAGGATGTGAGAACTACAGAACTGACACCATCACACTCAAAAACCTTTGAAATATTGCCTTTGGGTTCAGATAGGTCCTGTGTTCTACTGGGAATTACAAAACATAGCAAGGTATAAAAGTCAAAAGTTCATGCTCGCTGATTCTTGTGTATACTAGTAGTAGTAAGGGCTACTGATAGATCAGGATGATTAGGCAAGGGAATGCCTATTCCATATTTTGTCCATAATATGTTTACTGAGATTGAAATATATCTAGGTAATAATGTATCCTGATCCCAAGAAGGTGACAATGAAAAAAAGTGGCAAAACTTCGAAAAATCAAAAGAAACAATTTTTTTATTTGATCACTGGCGTTTCACTGGATTTGCTTGATAATTGAGCTACTGCGACACAGAATATCAGAAATTTTGATCTGTTGTCTGGCAGTGGTATACTCACCACTCAGTTTGTACCCTTGCTGCTTGGATAATAAACTATTTTAATTGTTTGAGAAACATTTTCTTGTGCGACTGTTCCAGTGTGGAGTGTCCTAATTGTATTTTCGAATTAGGTAACTTAACATGGAATTGAATGAATAGGTACAATATAAATGTTACTTTTTTCCCTTTTTTTAGGATGTGAAGGTATTTGGTTGTGGCTATATTCAACTTATCAAAGGCTCAATCAATATACTTGGTCATTGTCTGACCCCAGAACACAGAAAGGAAAAATTTTATGCTCCAGTGACTGACTGTGCATTACTGTTTGAACCAGTTATAATGCATTCTGATAAAGATGAAAAGGATGCTGAAGTTGATTTTAATAATATAATCATGAAGACTGAAATTAATAAAAAAGAACAGAAATCAATTATAGGTAGAGATGTGCTTGGCTAATAGCTAGGTGTTATAGAATTCCAATTGAATTTACAAAGTCATTTTAAGGAAAAATCATGATATATGCCAAGTTTTATGCTGTAAAACCTGACAAATTATAGTTTTTCTTTTCAAATAATAAAATATGCCTACAAGTAGTAATATTAGTACTTAAATTTTGAATATTATTGAAACTGTAGGTTATATTTTTATTTATATCACATAGATTACATGCAAGCTATTGGATTTGGCCATGCCACGTCTTCTCATTGAGAAATGTTGAATCTTTCCATTACCATCCTATAGTATACTCTTAAGTCCAATCCATCTATTAAATTAATTTCTTGCTCAGACAGACTCTCAGACCCTCATAGAAAGAATATGGCTCCTATCAGCAGTAAATTTCACAAAATTATTTCACGATTGATATATTACTTACTAGAAAATTGTCTTGTTCAAAAATATCTGCCTGCAGTATTGATAGAGTAATCATATTTGTTTTAGATTTTATACAAAAGTTTGATGTTGTTCTGGAAATGACATCAGCCTGGGCTGACACACAATCTCATAACTTGCCAGGATATTCTGAAATTTATAAAATAAGACAAAGTGATGGTGATATTGTCGATGAATTGTGCCATGGAACGTATATAGTGAAAACAGAAAAGTATGAATAGTTAGTAATTACTATTGCTTCACTATCTAGATTCTTTTAGAATACTGTTATTTGGATTTGGGCTCTTAATTCTTTCGAATCCTTCACAAAAGCTATTCTGAAATGAATAATCCTGATCTAGAGTGAATGGTTCCACCAGCAGTTTCATTCAAACTTTGAGTCTGAAGGTGTTTGGCAGTCATGAAATAACAGAAAGTAATTTGAAATATTCAATATTGATTCATGAGCGGCCGCGGACGTCTTCTTTTTCGTAATTTATTTGTCTTGCCGATATATAATTTTATACTCCTTTTTGCTTTATGTATTTTATTATTCTCCGACTTTATTTTCAGATATTTCAAATGTTTCCCTTGCTATGAAATGACTTGGAATGAGATTTCATCTGATATAGAGTTTTTGAAGAATAATGAAAACTGTCAAGCTCCAGTCATTTTGACAGCTGGTGGTAAAAACACTGGAAAATCAACGTTTAACCGTTACCTCGTCAACAAGCTTTTACAAAAGTAGGATCCTTTTGTATGCAATATTGAAACACATCAGAAGAAAGTGGCAGCCATCAGAGGAAAATTTATTGAAAATTTCAGAAGCTTACAATGCTTCCTTGGAGTGTTTGACTGTAGTAGGGTATATCTTTTATGTAATGGCAGTGCAGCTGATTATGAAGTGTGTCTTGACATTCTGCGTCCACGAGATAATAGATTCATTGGAAAATGATTGTATGAATCTAGGTTCTATGAACATTAATATGCTGTTGCAACTGTATTTTGTTTAAGGTTTGAGAAAATATATTTCATGGAATGTGACATTGGACAACCAGAATTCACTCCACCTGGATTCATATCAGTTACAGAGGTGTCAACACCCATACTTGGGCCACCATTCACACATATCAAGATTCCATTATACTCAGTTTATCATGGAGATAGAAATGCTGGAGGTATGTCTGGAGTTCATTCAGCACAGGCTATTGTTCTCATATAAATTGAAAAAAAACTTATTATTGAAATAGAGTAATATATAAAAGTTTTGAGTGACCTATAAAAAAGTCATATCAATAATTTGAATGGAAGCGCTTGAAACCTAGTTCTATTAAATAGATAGCTCTTCCTGGGATGCCCCCATTGCAACCATAAAAACATGTGGTAAATGTTCTGTAGGCCATATTGGTAATTAAAAGATGTCGCCCATTTATTACTTTAATATAAATCTGTTGCATTCTTTCACCAGTACCTATTAATAGTTTCTTTCATTTTTAACGCATTTCTTTATTAAAACAGGAGAACCCGATCTTTACATTGAATGCATAAAAAAAGTATTCTCTAAAATTAAACAACGAAATATTCCTGTAGTTGTCAATACAATGGGCTGGAACAGAGGACTTGGATTAAATTTAATGATCGATACAATACATATCGTAAGTTGAGCACTGAATAAAATATTGAAATCAAAGCCCAAATCCACCCATTTAGAATAAATAACAAAAGTAACCTGGGTATTCCGAGACGAAACAAAAATTCACCTATTTTGAATTGTACGCTACAATTTAAAATTGACTTCACCAATGGAACTGGAAAATAATATGTCGAAGTTGCCTTAAAGGGCAATCCCCTCTATCAATTTCCATTGATTAAATGATTATTTAGAGTGAAATTAGACCAATGAATAGGCCACTCTATCTAAACCTTTTGAAACAAACTTTCAGTATACCATATATACTACGCTACCAAGACATGAAGTAAATGGTACTCGGCAGAAGGAAGTTTATCAAAAAGTAACATTGCATGATTGATAAATGTTTCTTTGAGTTGTCTATCTGTAAAAAATTTGAGCAAAAGTTTTTTTTTCATCTGAAGATAATGGCATGCAAGTCGTTGAATCTGTCACTCTGCTCGGAGCAGAAATATACGACTGATGATCATACTTTTTCCAGGTTGATCCCTCATATTTAGTTCAAATCAATTCTCAAAGAGAGTCAAAAAACTTCCCCCGGTTGCTGAGGGAGTATGTGTGCAACTCTGATGGTTGGGCCTTCGAGAGAGATGACAAAATTTCTCAATATAAACACCTAATGATGAACGTCAATATACCAATCTCTGATGTGTAAGTTTTTATGGAAGTTACATTTCTAATTTTTATTTACCTCTTGTTGTCAGGCATGAAGTGGCTTTTTTGTTTAGTGGGTCTGATCTCTTCTTCCAAGAGTTAACCACTGGTTTGCCTCCTTTCCTCAACTTTATCAGCCGTGATTTCCCTTGATTAAGTCTGTTTATTTTCCTACGGTAACTGGAATCAAAATAATAAATTTTTGTTTTGATTCATTGAATACCAAATTCAAAGTATCTGCCCTTAATTGCTAGATACTATGTACAGTTGTTACCTTCTGGAAATGAGTTTGTGTAAATCCATTAATGAGAAAATTCAAATCGTTTAAACAGACCTTAAATGAATGAATGAAGTTCATGGCTATCCTACATCAAACTGCAGGTGGAAAAATAAAATATATCTAAACTGGTTTTTTGAAAAATCTCAGGATTAAAATTATAACAATTTTTTCCAAATACCTATATAACTTGTTTAAAAATTTGTTGTAATATGGGTTTATGTTCTATTTCTCCTTTCCAAGAATTTCCAAACAAATCCTGATACATTTGAAAATGAACCTGAATAGTGATTTATGCAGTTTTCTGCATTAGGTAATTTAATATTATTTGTTATTCAAGTTGTGTAAACTAATCGCTGTTTTTCTGTGTCATATCTGTTGAGAGGAACTGATTAACATGCTTCATTGGTATGATGACATATTCCTTGAAATTTTTTCCAAGCTTTATTTTGAGCATGCTTGAAAAAAATTCAATTTTTCAGAATTATCTACAAGCCATCCGATCTTCGAGATCTGAGATTGTTGTCATACCTTGATGATCTACAGAAGAAATGTTGTGAGAGAGATGGATTGCCATCAAAATCAGGGTTATTACTCTTAGATTTATAATGTTAATTTGAATAACGATTGCTTCCTTTTACTTCTGTCCTTTTATTGTTGTCCTCTGATTGTTGTGTCTCACATAGGGTTCGTTCCAGTTATAACAAATTCATAATATGTTCAAATTTCAGAGTGTTAGGTTTGTCATATTTTGCAGTTCTGAATTTATATAAAATCTCAAAAAATTAATTCTTTTTCCAGCTAATATCATTGAAAATTAAACGATCTGCCAGTGACTGTATTCACCGTAATAAAGAAGTGAATGTCAATGGATTTTTTGTCCAGGAAGCTGTTCAGTATTTCCTAGGAACCTCGACGTTAGAGATGGTTCATTTTATTCATTTCAGGTTGAAATTATCGACGTTGTCCCAACTTCGACCATATGTGGTGAAATCATCGGATGTACTTCTTTGTATTGCACACGAGACTGGTCTACCAAGTACACATTCCCTTGCGCTTTTTAATTCGGGAATTGTAGGATTGTGTATTATCGATGAAAAAAACCTTCAGACGCACAAGTCTGACAAATATTTAACAAAGTCACATATTTGTCAATGCATCGGACTTGGAATTATTAGAGGTGTGGATTCTGAAAATGGACTTCTGTATATAGTTGGTCATCAGGAAATAAAACTGTTGAAAAAGGTGAATTGCTTGACATTGGGTGTTTTAAATATACCGGAATGTTTGTATCAAGAGCATGGAAAAAATTTTAAACTACAGGTAAGAAATTTTAATGGTATTTCTATTCTTTGTGAGGTGATAGTATAGGTACCGGTAGTTATTATGTGTGCAATTAACTTTTCTTTCTAGTGGAAAAATATTTGTTGATGTGAACACATAGTTTTAAGTACTTTCATCATAATTCTAGGATGATTGATTCAGATAAGGACATCCTTAGTAATGTGTATAAAGGGCATGTTAATTTTCATTGAATTATCAATACCTTGAGCTATGTCTAAGTTTGTATAAAATTAACATATCAACGTAAACCAACCAATTTTCAATTATCAGATCATGAATCAATTTTGTTTTTACAGGGGGATTTACCACCATATGTATCTGAAGACTTCCCGTTTCAAGTTACAGGATCAAACAAGTTTAGAGTTTATCGAAGTTTTTCAAATAAAACCCCTTGAAATATTGACTTTTGGCATTGTTGGTCAGTTTGAGCAAAATTGTAAAGTTTTACAGATAATGCTTAAATCAGTAGACCTTTTTTATTCAAGCTGAAAGTAGAGATGTTTAGTCTCTAAAGTTTGTATTGGTATCGATGATCTTGGCTTCAGGTTCCCTTGATTATGGGTTTGGATGTTTAGCAGGTTTGACATTATTTTGGAAAGGAAATTCGGGCAGTGGTTTGCGATATAGGTCATCTGCCTTCTTGTCTTTCTTCTACCATGGGAAAAAACTTAAATCTATACGTTTCTGCGCTGTTCTGCCCAGTAAAGCCTTAGGAATATGCTTCCAGCTTGGCACTCTGATCTGCTGATCGTTATGAAGGGGGATCCAATTACGTGAGGTTCATACACGGGAATAAATGAGAAATACTATGGTAAGCCAAAATAATTCACCACGATTCGGAACTGGCATCTGCACAAGAGGCCTTGGTGCACAGGAAAAAATTAGATATAGGATAAGGCAAAAACCTTCACCCTGAATCAGAACTGGTATCTGCAAGAGAGGTCATTGTTGGCCATGTTATTAAGCTGTGTGTATTCTCGGCTTTCCTCTTTCGTGGGATAAACATGAAATCCTATAGAATTGAAAGGAATAATTGCATTTGGCTTTGCCCAACTGCAAAATAAAAGTGAAATTCGCTCCCCGCCACCGTTCCATGTAATTAAGAAGGTACCAGTACCTAAAAATAGGCAGGGTATGATGTACCCTAGGGTTCGAGGTCATCTTCTGGTGACACTGATATAGTTCTGGAATTTAGTGGGCTATAAACTGTATGCATATCTTTTATGGCATTTCGCGTGCTATATGTGGAAGACTATTGTTCATAGCGCTACCTCTTTTTTCTCTTTCGCAAGTGAACAACGTATCTTCCAGGCATATTGGCGCCTGTGTCGAATTTTGGAATACCAACACCAATGTGCTTGAATGATATTTAGTAAGTGAGAGTATTAAAATAATTTCTTAAAGAGCGTCATCATTAGTAAGTGCAAAGATGGGTGATGACGGACTTTGATGGTCACGATACCGAAATGCCCGTGATGTGTAACTACATACAATCTAGTGTATTGCCACTCTGGTTGACAAAATAATCAATTCTCTCTCCTATTGTAATTCGGCTCGCTTCTGGAATGACGCTCATTTTGCCCGCGGCGTTGCAGGACTTGAGAAAGGGGTTTGCAGATTCGGGGTGGTTGCTATCTGAACTGTTCTGTGTTTGAAGTGTGGCGTGTCATTTGCGCAAAGTGCTAACGTAATAAAATCAGTTTGCGGTATCTTGGTAGTGAAATTGGGAATAGCCATAGATTCGGCGACAAGGTTCAGCTTCTGTCAGAAATGTGTCGATCGTCATCTAAGTACGAATTCTCTTGCCTGGCTGACGTGGCGAGACTAATATTATAGACAGTGTTCCCTTCAAAGATTTTTGACGAAATTATGCTGTGCTAAATCATTTAATTTTGGCAAACAAATTGACTTATCAACCGAGATTTTAGTCTAGTATCATCTGAAACAATAGTTTTTTTTATCGAATATAACATAAATTTATTGTTTCTTCAAAATTTTTTGGCCAAGAGCTGTTAAACTATACATTTGTGTTTGATATATACGGAATGGGAACATTGTTTCCCACTGTTGCGATGTTTTTACAGCTCAGTCGGTGGTAAACTTTAGCAGTTAGTGTACACATGTCAGCTGGTTCCGGCGTTTCTTGGATCTGCCTATAGGATGTTTTTATTTGGTAAATAAGCATTGTAGAATGTCTGTGTGCTGAAGCACCGTAGCCATTTTTGTTTTGCCTGGCAACCCTGTAATGCAGAATGTGATAAAGTTAAATGAGATTAGCATTACCATTTGCCCTGCATCGTAGTTAACTTAGGTAACTTACCGGTACCTTACTGTACTGCGTATATTGCACATCACTGAATAGCATAGGCTATCTAATTTTATTCCTGGAAGGTCCCATGAAGAGTTATATATATCTGAATCCGATTTGACTACATTCCCGTGCAAAACAGAATCCAATTCTGCCACTTCAATATTTGATCTAGGCTTTCCAGAAAAATGTATGTGCTACCGTACGGTAATTGAAGCTGAAAACCTCATCTATAATTGCTCTCTCCGGCAGTCCGAGACCAAGTTGCGGAGTGACCCAATATGTAATATTGATATAGTTGGATACCATTTCCCCTCAAGACCTGGGCAGTGGGTGGGAGGTGTGGGTTTGTATGTGAAAAAGAACATGTGTGCCACTGTAATATGTTCCAACTGGAGTGACCAAGACATCTACTAATTTGTTTGATCATATCTATACTAATATAGTTGATAAGACTATTGACTACGGTACTATACAGTATATCCCGATTCAACTGATCATTATCAATTTTTTTTGCCAGTGTGCTCTTCAGCCTGAATGGATTGACCATAAGAATAATATAGTAAGAGATATGAAAGCATTTAATCAAAATCTATTTGGGATCGATAATTATTCACTACCCCAAGTTACCTCAATCAATCTTGATGAATGTTTTGATCAGTTTGTTGGCAATGTTAAAAATCTTCTCGACGTGCACGCACCTTTTAGAAATCTCCCAAGAAAGTAACGTAGGTTGCAACGTAAAGCTTGGATCACTTCTGAAATATTGCACTCAATTAGGATTAGGGGCAGACTTCATAAACTCCTCACAGTGAGGAGCACAGATGAAGAGAGATGCCAATAATTTAGTTCATGGAGAAGAAGAACTAACAAGTTATACCATGAACATCTATTTAATAAAAGTAAATATGATAAAAAACACATGGCAAAATATTAATTCCATTGTTATTCTAAAAAGTAAATCCAATGTATAGCCAACAAAAATAATCGATAATTCAAATCAAGCTGAAATATATGATCCTATGAATATCAGCAGAGCAGAACTCATTCAATGTTCATATTTTTCGCATATTGGTCCACAATTAGCGTCAAAATTTACATCAAACTGTAATAGTCACACTCAATATTTATCTGAACGACAATGTCCTTTTCTCTTCAAACCTTCTTCTTCTGGGGAAATACAAATTGTTATCCAGTCGATGCAATCTGGGAAAGCCCAAGGTCATGATGAAATTCCCATTCAATTGCTTAAACCCTTCACTAATCCAATTCTGAATATGCTTTTTAGCCATTCCATTGCTTTTGATCGGTACCCTGATATTTCAAAAGTAGCTAGAGTTGTGCCTGTTTCTAAATCTGGATCTGAAAAAGAAATGTTAAACCAATATCATCAGTTCTCTCTTGCCTCAACACCGTATACGAAAAACGTCTACTAATAAGAACAAGAGATTAATTAGATAAACATAATACTATAAACGATAATCAGTTTGGCTTTAGAAACAATCATTGTATCACCCATGCAATGGTTGATATTAGTAGTAATTATTATGATATAATTGACAGTGGGCCAGTTGGGTACATTATTTTTGTGGATTTTTGCAAATCATTCGATACAGTTGATCATCATATTCTAATTGGGAAAATAAACCATTATGGTATTACTAGTAGGGTACAGTTTGCGGAGTTAGACCCGTACAGATCTCACTTGACAATGATTTATTGTGGAGTTCCACAAGAAATCCATGCTTGGTCCTACCTTGTTTCTAATATTCATTAGTGATATTGTCAATGTTACAAAATCATTTTTTTTAAATCCACTCTCAACTGACGGCCTTTTAAAATCAGAGGTCTACTAAAACATGTGGTACCATCAACTCCACTTTAAACTGAAAACATCCCAAACTGAACTGAACCACCATGGTAAAGTGCGGTGTGTGGTATCTACCCTGGGCAACGGTAAAACCATCTACCAGTTCTTTTCTTCCTTTTAGTCGTCTTTTACGGCCCACAGGAAATACATAGGAGCCCGTACCTACAGGGCCATTCGCAGATGGGGTATCATATTATCTTTCCAATATCTCCGGTCTTGAACCACCATTTGCATTTTATATCAAGTTGGTTAAATTGCAATAAATTGACGGTAAAAACCAACAATATAAAAATATTGATATTAAATTTCTCTCAACATAGCCGAAAGGCTATGCAAAATTTGAAATTTGTTCTATAGGATACTTAACTATAAGTTTGCACATCTTTAAAATATTGCGGTATATACATTTACAATCACCTTGCTTGGGGAGTGCTATACCTTGTATCAAAATTATCAAAAACAATTGGTATAACGACAAGGCTGAAGAATCTGATACAAAAACTGTTCTCAGAAATGTATACTTTGCTTATTTCCATTCTTTTGTACGATATAGTATTGTAACCTAAGGTACAATAGTAAAAAAAATTTGCAGCATTATATTTCTTCAATTAGAGCTGTATGGAGCATGGCTGGAATTTCTTTGAGGTACCGCCTCTCCAATGTCTACAAGCAAATAAAAGAATTCTTAAATCTAATGATATTCTGTATTTGAAACTGCAAAAATTGGACATTGGACGATTCAACAATCAGTTCGAGCATAGAGCGTAGGAATCCGTAAAATCAAATTTGGGAAATTGATAAAATATAAGCTAGCATTTTTGGAGTAAATACTATAAGACTCTGTACTGTACAATACGTAATTGCGCACACAAAAATTTTGCTCTTCGCCACGAGATATTTTTGTTCAGATTCCAAAATCCTGCAGGGAAGGCTGTACAAAATTTTTGGGGGCGGGGACATTGGGTTCTCCTGAAGTGTAATACCATATTTCCGAATACCATAAAATTTTCCCATGTTGGAAGCGATGCTTTCTAATCTGGGATGCAATGCCATATGCCTGCAGTATTTCTATGCAAAAAAAACATATCCACACTGTACATGTTGGAATCATATCGTGATGTCAACATTCTTTATATTTTTGAAGCATGCATTTTTCAGTGACTCTCTGTGTACCAATTGGACCCCAATATCTCTAAGTGTGTATATATTATCCATTGTTAACTGAAGGAAAATGATATACTCGCATTTGTCATTGCAATATTTTTTCTTAGATTTTAGATTTTATTGATAGCTACAAACAAATAGAAATTATGGGTTTCAATGTTGCAAAGATTGGAATGATTTTTTTGTTGTTTGCGGTAAACGTTCACTGTGATGAAGATTCACACAAGGTAACTTGAATAAAGTTCTAATTTATATGGCAAAACTTGATTTGTTATGAATATTCTATTTCGGTAACATTTTTTTCTATCGAATGCAAAATTGCTTTATTTTTCCGTTGAGGAATTTTATGTTTTGTCGAAGCACTTATCTATTACTGATACCCTTGTTTAGCCCTGGGAAACCATGGCAGTAGGTAGGTACACAGGACTGGAGTGTGTGTGGACTCTCATGCCATTATGTTAACCAATTTACAATGTACGATTTGTTTCTACAGTATGAAGATGGTGAAGATGTTCTATTATGGATGAATACAGTTGGGCCATATCACAACAGACAAGAAACATATGAATATTTTAGGTAAAGTCCCATGAAGTGGTAAATAGTGGTATTGAGTTCAAAATACCTTGCTGTAAAGTCTACAGATCAAAATGCAGATTTGTCATGATATCATGATGTGGTGTCATGCTCTTCTAGAATGGTTAAAATGAAAATTTTCAAGTATATCACCAGATTCTGGCCCAAACATATATTGCAGCTGTATAGTGTGCATCGTTGATTTACCAAGTTAATTTCCCATATATTAGTTACTGATTTAAAAATCGCTTTTTTACTATTTTTTTAGGTTGCCTTTTTGCAAGGGTAGTAAAGAGTCAAAAATAGACAGACATCATGAAAATTTGGGTGATGCGTTACAAGGAGTAGAACTGAAATACAGTGGCTTGGATATAAAGTTCAAAGGTCTGTATCTAATGATTATTGTTGCAATAAAAACAAGAAGGATGAATGTCAATGACAATGTTGCTCCTCCAGATGCATCCAGGGAATGATCTTGTAATTATATGAAATATGGATATGGAATACATTCTATTTTCTTTCCATGTTTATGAAAACCTTTTTTTCTGTTATCTCTGAAGAAATCTGTTAATCATAATTGTTTTATGGAAAATGGCCCTAATTTGAATACGAGAAATGAAAGGAGTTGTTCCAGTTACATGGAATAAGTAATAGAAATTGTACTTTGATATTTGGGGATCATCTTCAACATTCCTGGTCGTCTTTCAAAAATAAAATTTTGGTGATGAATTAGTACCGTATTTGATTTGAGATTTTGTCTCAATATTAAGAAGAAGAATGTTTTGAGACAGAAATGTGCTATCCACACAAATTTATTCTCAGTCAGAAAGTTAATTTTGTCAATCAAGAACCACAGATGAACTGTTGATAAACACGAAACACATAAATTTTTATGTTTGACAGAAAGCTTACATGTAAAATTAAGATTATTTATGAATCATGTTGTTTTCACTTACAGAGAATGTAAAAATGATCAAGTACTGCACTGTTGATCTAGACAAGAAGAAATATGAAACCTTTATATATGCTGTCAAAAACCATTATTGGTATCAAATGTACATGGATGATTTACCAATTTGGGGTAGGTTTTTATAAGATAGGTCGTAGATAGCCCTCCACTGAACTTGATTTACCGGGTAGTTCAAAAAACATTCCATTTTGTTTGTGAATTAAAAAGCACAATTTTACCTGATTAAACAATTATTATTCTATTTGCCCAGCTCCATTGTGGCATTAGCCTGGCAGAACGTCAGCTACTGCACTACTTAGACATCCAAATAAAATGGCTTCTCTTCCATCAATAGAAAGCTTAGTGAATGAGATATATTCCATGATATATATCGGGCCATATATCCATAATATATATATCTCTTTTTGGGCATCTGATATCAATTAAACTGTACAGAAAAGTTCAAAATCATCAATACTGCTATAACATAGCGGTGTCTATGATTTTAAAACTTGCTGACCATCCGGGGAAATTGGCACAAATATTTCAGACACTAAAAGAAAAAAGATTCTGTCACCTTGGGTGACAGTATCATGTTCTCTTTTGTTTGTCTGCGTCTTTAATGCAATTTTCTCCTAATAAATAACTTCATTTTTGAGACGGGTAACCTGAAATAAGGTTATGGTACTCGTATATAACTTTATACTGGCTAATGGACTACAAAGCAATACTCATGTTAGATGGTAAATCTACACATCTCCTTTATATCGTGCTCATCTATATCCCAATTTAAATATTTTAGATGTACACGTGCACCATGGTGGCAGAAAGTTCTTCTTTTGTGTCTGAAATGTATATGTCATTCTCTTCAGATGTACAAATAAGGTTTAAAAACATTAATACCGCTATGAAATACCGATTGAAAACTAAGCGCTAAAAAGAGACATTTTATTTTTAAAGCATGATATAATATCGTGAAATGCAGCCAATTTGCTAAATTTCTCCATGATGGAATTCATTTTATTAGGATGTCCGAGTAGCAAATGGACCCAGCATTCTGCCAGTCTGGTGTGCACCACCATTCCAAAAAGATTGCAAACCGTTGTTATCAAATGTCTTGGTTTCAGGTATTGTCGGAGAGATTGGAGAAGCAGGCAAGGATGAATATTTCATGTGGACTCACAAAAAACTTGAGATTGGATATAACGGTGACCAAATTGTCGACATCAATTTAACAAGCGATCATAAAGTGAAACTTGCACCAAATATTAAGATAGAGTTTACTTATGAGGTGAGCATGGATGCAAACTGGAAGTGTAGTAAAAATTATATTGAATAGGAAAGTCTCAAGCAACAGATGTTGTAAAGAGATTGGCAGGATGTAAACAAGTTTATGACAAAGCAAGTAATTTCATGACCAGAACATCCTTGGACAAGCATTTCAACAAACAATCAAACAAATGGCATTGATAAATTTTTATTTATTTGCTAATAGGTTGTATGGACACCATCCGATGTAGATTTCAAAGACAGATATGAAAAATATTTGGATCCCAGCTTCTTTCAGCACAGAGTATGTACAAATTATGATAGTTAGTTAATGACCAGTTAATTTATTTTGTTTTGCATTAGAAATTTGTTCCAGTTATACACTGCTAGTTGCATAGTACGCAACTACTAGTGTAGCAGTCCAGAGTAGCAATCTTGTCAGCTACTCAGACACCTGATGAAAGCAGTTCAATCAGAATAAATTTAAGCAAATGGATAATATTTTATGATTGATATATATCCTGCTAGAAGATGGAATGTCTTTTTTGACTTTGACTGCAATCAAGCTTTATAAAATGATTCAAATTCACCAAGTACTGTTATGAAATCGCAGTGTTGATGATTTCGAGTCCTTTTTGTCCATTCAAAGAGAAGGACATAAACATTGTGGACACCTAAAGAAAAAACAAGATTTTTTTCACCCTGCATGGGTATGGATATTCATTGTTTTCCTCACTAGCTCAAGGTGGTTCACTTAAGACCTAACTGCCTGTTTTGCATTTCCACACCTTCTGTAGAATTGATATATCATTTTCAATATTTGATACATTTATCTATATACAATAAATCTATATCTATATTATAATATCTAATAAATCTAATATCTACATAAATACCTTCATCAAGATTCACTGGTTTTCTATCTTCAATTCATTCATGATGGTTATATTCTTGGTTGGTCTTGTATCAATGATTTTAATGAGGACTTTGAGGAAGGATTATGCAAGATATAGTAAAGAAGATGACTTGGATGATATGGTAGGTGATAGTTAAAAATTATTTTATTTTTGTTCACCAATGCATTGATATTTATAAAGAATTCCATAAAACACTGAAGGACAATGAGGTACATGTACAAAATCCTATCACACTCTGGAAGATAGCTTTAAACCAGATATTTCAATTTTATTCAGAAACAAGCTCGTTTGGTAAATTTATTACTGACAAAATGGAACTTTATAACTTTAAACGAATGAGATTTATTAGATGAACAGGTGGATTGATAATAGTCAGAAAATTGGTATATTGTTTGATGCAAGATGGCACCCAGTAACCAGACCGGCCAATGCAATTAATGTATTGGGCCTTTTTCATTAACCTACTATGAAATAAATGAAGTAATATGCTTATTAAAATTCACATAGCAAGAATCTACTGCATTCAATCCTAGCCTCAACAATCAACTACCGGTAATTAAACCATTGTGCTTGTTTTTCTTTCCATTTAGGAAAGAGATTTGGGAGATGAATATGGTTGGAAACAAATTCACGGTGATGTGTTCCGGCCAGCATCATATCCTATACTATTATGTGGATTGATTGGATCTGGTGTTCATGCTTTATCGAGTGCTTTTGCTGTTGTTGTTTTCATCATCGGTGGAGATTTATATACAGAGTGAGTGGTGATATTTTTATCCTTCCATGAGATGTTGTAAGAATACGTATATAGATATTTTTGATTGTCGATTTAATTTGTCAATATTTAGCTAGCCGAGAGTGATGATCAACGGATTCTGAATTTTACAATATTTTACAATTTTTTTTGGGATATTTATGGAGTATGAACCACCGATAAATTTTGCCTTGGTGTGATGATTCATCAGTGACTTCACTTACATGTATTAGGTTCAACCAGGTGTGCACTGATCTACTAAACTTGGACCATGATTTTTCTATGAGTTTGTTCTGATTTACTTGACTCATTCACTTTTTGTATTTTATATCTAGACGTGGAACAGTTGTCAGTACTGGAATATTTGTGTATGCAGCATTAGCTCCAATTAATGGATATGTTAGTGGAGCATTATATTCAAGAATGGGAGGTAATTTTTATCAGGCAAGGCTCTTTATTAAGGACCATTTATTGGTGGATATGGTTATTATCTTTGGAAAATAGTCGATACTGCCAAGTCTATACACCTTGGGTTGAGTGTTGTGCATGGATTAACAGCTGAATATCAACAGACTTAGACACTAGATCTCCACAATGTGATATCAGCATCACATGATAACTTTTGATAATTTGATAAAAGGACAATGCATGTCTGAGGTATACATTGTTTGCTCAAATTTAGTTTTCTTATTTTCAGGTCGAAAATGGATAAGGCAGATGACATTCAGTGCTTTACTATTACCTGCATTAGTGTGTGGTACTGCATTCTTTATAAATTTCATCGCAATGTATTATCATGCATCAAGGGCAATTCCGTTCGGCACAATGGTGAGTACACAACTTTGCAGAACGTTACACAAATGTCTGATCAGTTTCACAGTTTACTTCCTTCTACATTTGAAATTGTAAATTGATGCTTGATATTCATGGAAAAGAATTTAAGGACCTTTTTGGACATCAAAACTCCTTTGTTTGGATTGAAATGGTTAGCGTTTGGACATGAAACCAACAATTATTAATCAAAGAAGGATGTTTCAAAGTCCATTCAAAATTAAATTATTCATTCTTGTATTTTCTAATTAAATCTACTCTAATGTATTTCTCTAGAGTGTTGTATTGGTGACGAGCAGGGTGATGGTTGTTGAATCATCTCCCAGGACAGATACCACTTCCTATTTGTCACCATTGGTACTCGCCAGTCATGGTTCATTTGTGACTCTAACTTAGCGGTTCAGTTCATATGAAAAATTTTGTGCACTTGCTATTTTTACATATTTTTATGTAACTCTTTTCTATGGTCTTGCTTGCGGCCTTGTACAGAGAATTTCTATAAAAATAGCTATAATTTGGCAAAATCCTCAGATACATAATTGCCACTTGCACTTTGTGTGTAATTATCTTCAGCATTTGCTACAGACACATGTATATGATATTGTGGTGTTAATGCAGCTCTGTCATTCATACATAACTTTTACTAATCTATAATTCAATTTTTGCCGCAATTTTAGATGGCAATGGCATGTATCATCATTTTTGTAATAATGCCACTCAGTTTGGTTGGTACAATACTCGGAAGAAACATGTCCGGCGCACCTAATCATCCATGTAGAATTAATGCAGTTCCGAGACCCATACCGGAAAAAAGATGGTTCATGGAACCTCCTGTTATAGCTGCTCTGGGTGGAATTTTGCCATTTGGTTCAATTTTTATTGAAATGTAAGTCAATGTAGCAGGAAATATTTTACTGGTTATTCGGGGGTAGGTTTTCTAGAATTCTAACCAAAATTTATTTTGCTTCTCGATTATTTTAAAAAGACCAGTTTTGCCTAAAAATCCTGGTATATGCAAAATTTCACGCTGTAAAATTTGACATAAATCAGGTTTTTGCTGCAAAATTGTTTATATGTGCGTGAAAAGTAGTTGGCAATTTTGACATTTAATTTCATTTGCTAAATTCAGATTAGAATAGTGATTAAGCTAAATTCTTTTCAATTCCATTTTGCATTGTGTGGCCATGCTTTCTTCGGGTATCATTGTATAAAACTCATGCAGGAACCTAATTGTAATTGAATCAACTCTTCCAAGTAATTGGAGAATTATATCAATATTTTAAGGAGGTAGCTATAGGATTGCCTTTTTAATCGAATTTCGAATAAAATGTTATGCTTGCACTGTTGTGATTTAATTTAGAAATTTTATTGAGGTTGTATGGACAAGCTTGTTGTAGGATCAAGCTTTCCTTATCGTCTTATTTTCTGTTGGTGTTCTAATCGAAAAGTTTGTATTTTCTACAGGGAATGATTTGGTTTTTTTATTGATTGATAGAGTTTTTTTACTTGAAACTCGTTCGTGATTTTCATTTTTCTCTTCAATGAATTGAAAGAAATATCAACGTTACCCTTCCAAAAATGCCTGATTTTTATACATCCAATTCCTCGCATAGCACTTTTTATTTCTTTTCAGGTATTTTATTTTCACATCTTTCTGGGCGTATAAAATCTACTATGTGTACGGATTCACGTTACTCGTACTTGCCATCCTCGCTGTTGTCACAGTATGTGTGACAATAGTTTGCACTTATTTCCTTCTCAATGCAGAGGACTACAGATGGTAAGTAGTGAGAAATTTTATTGAAGATCATCTGGAGTCTTTACTTTTCTCATGAAATGAGGTAACTCATAGAAGCTGAGTTTAGCAGTTGCATGAACTTTTCGATAATATGTCCTGATCTGCAATTTATGTTGATTTATTTTCAGCTAGTGTCAAGAACTAAACTTTATAGCGACCCACACTGAAGCTATGACAACTAAAAGTTGTGATGCCGATATTGTTTTAAAAATGTGATTTATGATCCATCATTCGAGATTGGTTTCGTATATACTTTCTTTCATTATCCTATTTTTCCAGGCAGTGGACTAGTTTTTCTGCAGCAAGTTCAACTGCAGTGTATGTCTATGTTTATTCGTTCTACTACTTTTTCTTTAAAACAAAGTAAGTATTGAGAGTATACTAATCTTGAAGAATTTATCGTTTTTGGTGGGTGCGATGGCTAAGTGGCATCGCAGATTGAAGATGACAATTTTTTCTTTCTTCTTTAGCCAGTTATGATTTCACCTATTGCAAATGTGTATTTTGTATATTTCGACCCCTTGTATAGGGTCAGTCGGACTGGCTAACGTCCAACGACTCTTGCAATGTTTTTCTAAAATGTGTGGAAACCAGTAGTAACCTTGGTGACGAAATCTTGTTTTTCTTTAGTTTTCTGATATGTTCATGTCAGTTTCTCCGAATGGACAAAAAGCTTCAAAACTATCAACACTACTCTTGCATAGCAGTATTGATGATTTTGAACCATTTACCAGAAACTCAAATAGAGGCAATTTTATTTTTAGTAAGTTATATACCATGGAATGTTGCCCATTTGCAAAAAAAAATTTTGATGGCAAATTCGGCAACATCATTTTCTCTCAATGTCTGATTAAGCAGAGTGGGCGACATACTGCAAGTCAGTATAAAGCCTTGCTCAAGGTGAACTATTGAGATGAGTGATTAAATATGTTTTGTTTGTATTTTTCGTTGAATATTTATGCCTTTTTCAGAATGTATGGTTTGTTTCAAACCGTCTACTACTTCGGATATATGGCTGTGTTTAGTATTGCTCTTGGGATGATGTGTGGTAAGTAGATCACAACTTAGTATCAAGGGTCTGACACTTTTTACCTAGTGATTCTTTAAAGTTGTGGCAAATTGCAAGTTTTCACTATTGTCATTCTAGAACTCTATATGTATTTAAATGGTCATTTGATGTTGGAAAATCGTTTTATAATAGTTGAGCCATGTTATGTCATGGGAAATAATTATTATATATATAATGGAATGGGAAAACAAAATTCCCAAGTGTTAATCTCATTGTTTTATGAATGTTCAATGAATACAGTGTTTGCCTATAGGATTGAGTAGAATTGAAGCCTATAACGATATATCACTTCCGTTAGGTACGTCTTTTTATTCTTAGTGATTATCCTGTTACTTTTTTGGTACATACTTCCTGGTTGTAGGTTTTTTTATTTAAATACTTTGATTAGCTATCTGCGAATATTTTCAATACAAAAAACTAATATTTGTTATAATGTTTTTTTTTCCAGGCTCTCTCGGTTACCTTGGTACAAGCTTGTTTGTTCGTAAGATCTACATGTATGTCAAAATTGATTAACACTGATACTTACATCAGTTATCGATACAAACTCTGCGAATTTTTGAAACCTGTGAAACAAGATTTGAATGAACTCTCCTGCAATAACACACAAGCCACGCCATATCGACACTCAAGACACACATGTTCGAATAAAATGAGACTTTAAATTGTTCGGACATGTGCCATGTGACTATATGCTATCAGAAATTGTATTTTGCCAAGCATGAGCCATTGATGGATTGTGCCTTTACGGCACAATCCATCATCGGCCCATGCCTGACAAAACCATAATTCGCGTTTTTCTGACTGGGTGTTGCTTAAGCAGGTACCCGAGATCTAGACTGAAAAGAAAGAAATGAAGCTTGAAAACCAATTTGTGCAATGAAGCACATTAAAATAGGGTGCTTTTTATTTTGTACTATTTTAAGACTAAGTTAAAAAAAACAGCCGTATTGTATATTGAAAATACAAGCAATCGAATTATTTTTTCATTTATATTGTAATTATAAATTTATATTTTACTTTCAATGATAGGATAGATTTTTAGCATGGACAGAGTCAATAAAGTTTGTTTGAAACTTTTTTTTTTTTGTTCAATTTTCCCCGATGAGCAAAAGGTTGTCAACGTAGTCTTAAATACGGATTGTGCTGCCCAGGTGTGATTCACTCAAGCATAACACAAAACTATATTTCTTGTTATGTTCATTTTAATTTAAGATCGACCGGTGTATGCACTGCATAAATGGGTAGTATGTAAAAGGGATCACACATACTGTGTAAGAGAATAGTGGCCTTCCGTAGTTAACAAAAATTGTTGGAATTATCATTGAAATGGTCAAACAACTTTCTAATACAGTTCAAACTATACTAAAACGATAACCATCCTAAACTGAGTCCTTGCAATTGAGATAAAAAATTCTATTTCTTATTGTCGTCATTTAGCCCCGTGTAATATAAATAGTAATATGTGTCTTTCCTTCATCGGAAAGAGTTTATTAGGTCGTCATTCAGGGTGTCAGAATCCTGTTTTTTTTTTTTCGAGTGTCCGAACTGTTCGTATCTATTTCTCCAGATTGGCAAAAAAAGCTTTAAAACCATCAACACCGCTTTTTCATAGCAGTATTGAAGATTTTTAACATTTTTTCCGCAGTTTGCTTAGTACCGGGCACTCAAAATAAGATTTTGCAAGCTACTAGCATATTTGCTGGATTTTCTTCTGATGGAAACAATCATCTTCAGCTGTCTGTTTCTTTGTAAAAGTAGGTGGCATTCTGCCGGTCTGTCGTCATTCAATTGACACTTTTCTATTTTATAGTTGAAAATGAATTAAAATAAATGCTAAGAGCTGCAACAGAATATAAGTATTCAAATTCTAAATGATTTATTATCCACTCTTCGTGATTTGCATGTACGTTTTTTTTATTTACTTATTTTTGACGCGTTTTCTGAATTTTTTAAAAACACTTGATTTCCACGAAACTATTACACAAAACTTGTTGCTATAAAAATTCAGACTCATTTTGCTCTGGTACCCAAATTTCACCGAGTCACTAATGAGCCGCATGGATGAGATGTTGCCCATCTGTGGCTCATGCTTGACAAAATATTTTTTTTATTGTTTAAAGCGATTAAGAGAAATATAATAGTTTGTCCAACAAGGTATACCTAGTTGGCTATGAGGATGTCAAGAGTGTCGTTGCAGACTGCTTGATATGCAAAACAATGTATGAAGCTTTTGCTTTCTTGTACAAAAAGCAACTGATGAATGACATCATTAGGACACTGTCGATCTCTAGCTCTGTTGATCTCTGTTATATGAAAAACTAAGCACATTCATGCATGAGCCTCCGATGGTTCATTCCTTTACGTGTGACACCCATACTCAAGAAAAGATGTTTGGCGTTATTTTTCTGACTGGGATAAGCAGGAAACCCAGATTTATAAAAGTGCATAAAAATCCTATTCGCATTTATAATGTTGCTTCAAGGATAGCAAATATATAATTTATTCTCCGTCGATGCTAAAACCTCGCATCTTCATGAATTTAGCTGCAAGTGATAGGCAATGTCTCCCGCGGACAGAATTAATGACCTTAGTGTACCGTTTACATATTCCGTATATTATGTAGTGCCTGATTTATTTTTCCAACATTTACTTGTATGATATTCGAAATTTATGATAATTGGGTGTTATTTTTTGAGCATTTTATTTAGTGAAATAAATTTCATGCGTATTTATGAAATTTGCCTTTTAATTTCTCTCCAAAAGGACAGATGCGGAAAAGGACAGATGTCATCAAATTTACTATCTACACTGGATTTTGATCTATTCTAATGCATTCTTGTAGTTTTTGAGCACTTCAATTAGATTTTAGCTTGATGACTCTAAATTTTTTGACTGAATGTGTTTGATGCTTTTGATTCACTGATGCATCCCTTTTTGATAGTCCGAGTGGCTTGGAAACAACATAAGTTGGAATGGCAGTTTAAAAATTTTGAGGTTTTTAGTTCTGTGAAGTCCTCGTCGTTAAACTACGCCCGCCGCTCAACCCAGGGTGTAATAACAAGGACATAGTTTATTTCGACACAAAAGAGATATCGCATTACAGGGTTTCAGGAAAGGAAACAAATGGCAGCTTCTGCCGAACCGGAAAGCTTTTGTTTTCCCCAACTCTGCCCTATCCATATTTGCTTGCTAATAAGTGACTGCTTGTATATGGCCTTGATCAGGATGATCTGCTCAAATGAGTTGCTTTCGAAAAATAGAATGTCGGCAGCATCACCCAATGCGAAAAATGTCCCTTAAGCGTCTTTTGTTGACTGTGGGACACTGATAGTTTGGGCCATCGAGGTATGACCCATCTGTGGACTCGAAACAAAACTGAATTTCTGATTGAACAACTAGTTCTTATGATAATGAAGCAGTTAGTGTCATTGAACAAAAAAACTTTGAGTAGGCTCCATCTTGTGATATGTGCCTAACTTATATTATGCCTTTGGGACTTTCGGTCATATAAACACCACACCGCGCTAGTATTTTTGATATTCGATGTCTGGACTGGAGTGCAGGCAGCATATGAAAATTCCCAAAAAAAGTGGAGCGCTTTGCTCCTATAATACTATAAAACTTTCCAATTGAATAAACGTTTCATTCATGTTGCGTTTGAAAAATGTTTTCACAATGAAGTCCTGGACCCTAAGCCATGATGCTCTAACAGTTATATACACGAACTCCAACGCCAATTTTATTTTGGAGTGTAGATAGAAAAATTAATACTGAATATTGAACAACTAATGTGGGAAGATGTGCACGTTTTGAAGATGAAACTTCAACTGGCATTGTTCGCTGAAGTCGATTATGAGCATGATTCCAGTATGTGATCCAAAGAGAATTGTGCATTTGAACCTGTTTAAAACTGTTGTAGTGAACGATATCAAATGTCGTCCAACTTCGCGCGGAGGCCCCACTTGTCACAAACCCCGTTCCCGTGCGAAAAAAGTTCTATTGACAATTATATACCAAATGATACGCACCGAAGGTACACAAGAAAAATATCCTGAAAAACTTAGTAAAAGGATATAATTAGGCTGTATAATCCCAACAGATAAAAAGCGCTCCGAAGGCGCTTGGAATATAAGTGTTTTGTATATATTTTTCAATGTGTTAATCGTTGCATTTGCATTCAAGTATTTATTATTGGATCATTGGTTGAAGAATTCATTATTGTTTCGAATGAACCAATCATTTCCATTCATTTGTTTACAAACTAATAAGGGAGTTGTTGTGTATATTTTCGGCACTCTACAACCACTGGCTAATGTTTAGTAATGGGAGATTTCTGGTCAACCAAAGAAAAGTTAGCAATAGCTTCATATGTTCTTCGCTCTGGAGAACAGCAATGGTCCGGCGTTGGGAAACTATTAGAGCCGTTGGGTGAGTCAGGAAGAAGTGCTGAATGGTTTAGCCCACAACAATGTGCTGAACAATATAATAAATTACTTTTAAAGTTCGGGGATACAAATAACAATAATTCCAATGTTGAGACCGCTATACCAGAAGAACTAGTAGTTTCTCGTTTAACAGATCTCAGAATTAAGGAATTGAACTCGCAACTTTTGCAAGAGAATGACGAATGTCTGGTACTCGAAGAACAAATTAAGTTGTTGGAATCGGGAGCATTGGACGACAAGCTTGATGATCTTTTAAACGAAAGTCAGAACCTCAGCGACACCAAAAATGAAGGTGGCGAGATTAGTGCTTTCGTTGAACGAAATGAGCTCGAATTCACGGACGAAGACGCCGAGGTAGAAATGATTGACAGCTCCATCGCAGAAGAGGTTCGCTTGCAAATTGAAAAACTCCGGGAAATTTCACCGATAAAATCTGTCGAAGCGTCTGACAGGCTTGAAAAAAGTTCTCCGTTAATACTGGGTGAGGAATCACTTGAAATAGTCAAAACTCTCGATGTTTCAACTGATGAGAAGGTGAGTAACACAAACGAAAATATCATTTTAGATAAAACATGCAAAAGTGATGAGTCATCGGAAAATATTCACTGTGTTGACAAGAATGAACAATCGCCAATCTCTACCTCGCAGCTGGTGATGGTGGATCAAAAAGATGATACTGACGTTTCGGCAGAGGTTTTGAAGCCCGATTCCATCCTAAATGAAGAGCATCTCTCAAATGAGGTTATAGTAAAAGGTTATACATCTGCAAGTGATGAACCTGTTGGGAATAATGGAACCGCCGTTGGCGATACTTCTTCATGGAAATGCGAATCGTGTATTGACATGAATGTCATCGTTGCAACAGAAAAAACACGAGGTAGTCCTAATGATGTTACAGTGGGTGATAATGCTGTTGTAAGTTCTGCTATCGATGACTCTTGTACAGAGTTGATCGAAGAGAATGAATCTGTTTGCAACGAACCAATCGTAGACTTTGACGAAGAGCTACGAGCAGACACGAAAACTGCCGAAATATCCCCGAACCTAAACGTTACATCTGAAGAGTATACTCCAGGCGGTGTCACTGTGCCAGTCGAATCACGCGATAGCGACTCGGATGCTGAAGAAAACGCTAACTGGAAAGGATGGAAAAAGTCGATCATGATATTATGGAAACAAATTGCAAGTCACAGATATGCCAGCTTGTTTGTTCATCCAGTTACCGATGATATTGCCCCAAATTACTCAACAACAATTTACAGAACAATGGATCTAACAACCATCAAAAAGAACATCGAAACTGGCACAATTCGGACCACGAGCGAATTTCAACGTGATTTAATGCTGATGTTCCAAAATGCTATTATGTATAACAGCGAGGGACACGACGTTTACAAGATGGCTACAGAAATGCAGATGGATGTAATGGATCAAGTTGCTCAATTTCTGGCAACTCAGATTATGGTGGATACTGCACCCAGCAAAAGTGGACGAAGACATTCAAAAGTTTTGCCTCCTAGTGACCATGTATTTGTAACGACAGACATGTTACTCTCTGTTCTCGTGAGCGAAGCGAGATCAAAACGTGTTGCTGCAATTGAGGGTGAAGCACGGTTTATGCGCAAAAAACAGCCATCACATGAAAATTAATCAGGTAGGAACCGAGCCGCATCAATTTATCCAACCAAACTCTTTGACGTGTTTCACTACGAAGATACATTTCGCTACATATTGCTACGATCTCTTAGATTCGCGTGTTTAATAAATCATTACCAAGTGTTTCTCAACTTCTTAATTTCACATTTTCGGGGTAAATTTTAGGTGGGGTATTTAATTTCCTGTTCGTGAACGACTTATATTTATTGCAGTAAAACAGAAATTGTGAGTTTACGAGTATCGTCTCCGAGTCTTCCTATAGTCTGATTGACACTTTCGATCTGCCAAACATAAGTCCGAGATGAAAGGCAGTGACGTAAGTTTGACAAGACAGTACACATAACTGACAAGTATCTCGACACCATTGATCAGAAAACATCCGAGAACTAAACTGTAATAATAAGATTAGTCAATAGACATGGTATGGTAGAGAGTTCTCCACTATCTCTTGAGGAATATCTTTACTTTGTTTTGTTAGGATTTTGCGTCTTCACAAAACTTGTATCGTTTCTCTAATTAAACAGTATAAAAAACACTCGTTGTTTTCTGCGGGATAAATTTTAGGGATGTATTTCGGCACATCGGGTCTTAACGATCGGCCCATGCCAGCATTCCCGCTGTTACCAACTGGCTTATAACTCCGAATGGAAAATTGATTACTTCTGTAACGAAAAGACACTTCACTTTTCGCTGAGCAACCGGTAGTTTGAGACAGTAGTTCAAGAACGTCTTTTCCCCCAACCTTCCCCTTCCCCAAAACTCACTGGTGCTACCCAAAATTAACTAAAAGTCCTCGTGGGAGTCTTCAACATCCGATGTTTTAAAATTGCAATATATTTGCGCAAGTTTACTAATAACGAAATGCATTTTTTCGAGTAAGTTTCTTCATCTCCAGCAAACTTCTCATTTAAATTCTTGCCACTAATTTAAACAAATTATAAAAGCAGAAAACAATTTCTTCATATCAACATCTGATTCATTTCATCTGATTTCACCCGTAAATTCTTGATTTTTCCACCAATATAAATACATAAGTTTGAATAAGGATCCCCGTTGGGTTCTACCATCATGCTAGTCAGGTAAATAATGTTTCCCACGTGCTGTTGCTGGCACTAAATGTTTCTTTGTCGTAAAAGTGGTGAAACATCCAGCTTTGCCTAGAGTGAATTTCAATAAATTTGAATTCTCTGCTAAGGAGAAGGAAATCAAATAACAAATTTTTGCCAACATTATTCACAGGTGAATCGTGCCGCGTAGACTATCTCTGATTCTTGGTTGAAAAAGTAACATTTTCGTTGCGGTTGTACTCGTAGCCCAAGAAAATGTTTATGAACTGAAAGAGCCTCAGTCTAGATTTTTATTTTTTCAAGTATAAGCCGCAGATGGACCGCACCTTATAGACGTGATCCATCTGTGACTTAACAAAACATGTACACACAAAATTTTTCTGATGAGGTTTGCTGATGCAGTTGAATCTTTCCCCACCAATTATTAGAGAATTTATATGTCGAGAATTTACAGATATGAATGTTTGGACTTCGTCCTTATTGGTGATAAATAAAAATAACATTGGCAAATTTTTACAACGTTAAATTAATGGAAAAAGGTTTGCTTTAATGTGCTAAAACATATTTATTTACAATGCTTGATAAGCTAAAGCTGGTCAGAGAATCAGTCAGTAAGAATTTTTTTTTTCTAATGTGTCATGATATTCAAATGCTGACTGTAGCCAAAAATAGTAACTTTTTCCTTCTCCTCGTCTACAGATGACGTACGAGTTCTCTTGTTTTGTAGTCCAGTTTTAATCGTGATATTTTACACCTGGTAGAACACAGAGCATTTCAAAAAGAAGGTTAGCTGCAGTGAGTGCCGTAGTTCCTGTAAACAAAATAAGTTCCGTTTTTCGTTGTTTTTTAGTGTTGTAATGGAAAGTGTTGGAAATATTTTTGAATACTAAAACTAATCGGTTTTGATAAGACGCTAAAACACAGAACCTAATGGATTATGTTTGTCAATGTCTTTTGACCGAAGTTTGGATATTAATTGTGACACCTGACCTATGATCTTTGACCTTTCATTTTGATGCTTTTTGTTATTTACCTGATGTGTCATATGGTGGTGAAACTTCGACTAAATCACCTCCGACTATATTGAGTCCACGACATCCTTGTATTATTTCCATGCCTTGGTGTGATGTCAGACCTCCTATTTCAGGTGTACCAGTACCGGGTGCAAAACTTGGATCAAGTCCGTCAATATCGAAACTGCAAAAATAAATGCCCGGTAGGAAAATTTTTTACTCAACTCTTGGGTTATAGGTAAAGATAACTGAAAAAAACACGTTTCGACAATTTTTTTCTGAAAGGATAAGTTGTAAATTTAACAAAGCTATAATATTTTGAAGCAAGACAAACATCAAAACAAATTTTATGAGTCGTTAACACCGGTAGGTATACAATGATGGTTGAAATATTGTGGTTTTCTGATGAGAAAACTAAACTATATAAACCGGTATTTCCTGAATATGTATGACATGTTCGTTTTTCATGATATTGAGGTAGTGATTCAAATGAGTTATTGCAGGTCGAAACATTGGTCAAAAAACTTGCCACAGGCGTTTTAAGCGTGTGCAACCGACCGCAAAAAGTTGTAATAATAATTATATCAGCATGGCGAAGCTGTATCCTCATAACACAATAAAGTTATACATAATTTTTTTTAACGGAATTACAAGTTACCACAGATAGACAAATAACACTTTTTGCATAAAATATTAAGGGTCAATTCCTATCGGTGATTCCAATCGATTTGAAACTCAAACTATTCGAATAAAGCGTAAGTCAGTCATAGGAAAAAATCTTACAAATTATAGAGAGGAATTTTGAATATTTTAATGGCAAATTTTTATTATGACCTCCGAGGTGAGAGGTGAAGTGTATATTTGGAGTTTGGATACTCTACAACTCTTACCTCAAATAAGTTGGGGTATTACCAATTGTTTCTCTGACTTCTTCCATAAGAGGTTTCATAGATTTGAACCAACATTCCTTTGCATGAACAATTCTGAAACCCTGAAGGAATATTTGCATTTGTTATGCGAATTAGGTCTGATAAGAAAAAGTGGTTCGGTTGGAAGTTGGAAGTTGGTTGAAAACGAAAAAATAAGAAATCATCACAATCTATGAGTATTGTCATTTTTCCTTCGATTATGCTCATTTTGAAATATTTTATCATGAGTAAACTTATTATTCTTAATTTACCACAGGGCTGAGCCGTTTAATTCGGTCATTCGAATCGATCCAAAGCAAATGTTACTCAAATCAATTGCGAATCTTTTATAGGAACAAAATTTTGTTTAGTGAAGTAAAATTTTCATTTTTTTAACAGCAAAATGTGGTCGATTTTGGTCAAACTTGACCAAAATCGATTGCATTTTTTGTTAAAATATTAAAATTCTTGCTATTAGACATCGGATGTGAATTGAAAATGCATTGTCCAGAAGTCTACTAATTATGTTGATAATTCGCTACTATAAATTTCTTGATTTTCATAATTATTACAAGTTGTAATATTAAAGTGGTGTATTTGCTATTATCCGAGTCAGATTAGAATTTGCAAATGATTCAGTTTTGCCTAGCCTCATCCGTGTATCCGCGCCAATCCAAATTCAGAAAAAGCTTCGGAATTTGGAACAGCCGGCATGGCTCTTATCGTTTCTCAGACTTTCCCTTGTTTTTTCAAAACTCGACTAAAGTAATCCGTAATGCCGCTACACAAAATAATTGTATGTTGCATTGTTATATAATTACACTTGTTCATTGTTTGTTGACAAATCAAGCTTAACAACTGCTAAAAACATGCTAGAAAAGCAGAATTTTAATATTCAAAAGATAAAAAGGAGAAGCAATATTTTACTGAGCAATCAAACGTCCTGTGAACAACAATTATAGAACTGTAATTAAACTTCAGTACCAGTTCTATTTGCAGTTCTGTAAAAAAAAATTTGTTTAGTCAAAACAACCTTTGTCTATTCGAATTATTTTTTATACGGATGTACACAGATATGCACACGGATAGAAAAGATTATGAATGCAAATATACACGATGCTAATTTATGCGGCTGCAAACGTACATGACTTTAAATACCTGGTTCAAAATATACACGAGTGCGAATCGCCCACAGCAGATACCACTCGCTGCACGTTTTATAGTGGTTAAGCTCTGGTTAGAATCTTTTCCGCTAAGAGTGCAATCACTGCTATCACGGTATTGCGTTCTGCAGTCCCTTTTTCTTTATAAGTCGTTGGTTCCAATTGTGCATTGTCTCTGACTCCGATCTTATCTTAAAATGAATTTCGATAATGAAAAACGGTTGCAATATGCGCTGATGCAAAGCCAATAAAACAAATGCTTGCTGAATGATGATGAGTTTAATATGTTTTGTATTCTGTAAATTAAAAACTCACCTTTTCCAACTGATAATCGTAATCATTCATTCCTGCTCCCACTGAACCACGGATGCCGATTTGCACAACTTTTTTACAATCCAGTAAATTCTCGTCCATCGCTCTTTTGAATGGAGTACCGTGAGCTAAAGTTTCACCACCGAACGAATCAGCGCAATCTGAATGGGCATCAACGTGAACTAATGCCACTGGACCGTACCTGAAATAAGGCAAATAGAAATTCTGATCACCATTGATATAAATGAGTAAATTGGATGTTTTTCAAACTTTGGAGAACGGAGATCTACAACTGGAAAGAAGATGTTTTGGCCTAAGTGAAATAGATCAACTTCCTTATTTCGACGAACCACCAAACTCGTGCATGTTTACGATATTTTCGTGAATTGAGTTTGCTTCATCTATAAATTAAAATCCCATTCATAGGAGCAGGAATCTTTTTTCCTCACATGGTTAAAAATAAATAAATTTTCTGGTTGGGTCAATCGGTTTTGGCGAATAATTCGAAGAAGTATACTATTTGATTAAGAAAATATGTAAATAGTCGTTTTCGTTTATCCAACTTTTTTATATCAATTTACTTGAGTATAGCGGCCGGATGCCTCCGTCACGACACTTAATAATGTGGTATCACAAAATCTATTTCTTAAGCTTGACACTCCAAAAACGAACAAACTAACCATCACTTACTGGCAAGGAGCTAGTACAAAATGCAGTACCAGTTACTGCACTCATAGGTGAAAAACATCTCAATTGAAACTGAACCGCTATGGTTAAATACAGTGAGTATTATGTGCGCAAAGGTATTAGAAAAACCGCCCTTGTACATCCTGCACGTTTTCCACTTCGTGCGCGGTTTTGTTCGGTCGTCTGTCCTCTCCTTGGTTTTATAGACGGTCGACATAACTATCTATCTACATCCAGTTCATTTTATGTTAAAAAAACATTTGGCCTGTTATTTTTTGCTTATATCAAACTCATTGATTTGTTCATACTTACTTTTCACCTATTGCTTGTAATATTGGATATGATATTGAATGATCTCCACCTGAAAAATGCAAAAAATATCAACTACTTGGAAAGGTTGACAATTTATCTATTCATATTTAGTGTGGACTATCCCAATCGAAAAAAAAATTGTAAAACACCTTTTGTCAAGTTTGTGTCACTGATGGATCGCGTCGATGAGACGCGGTTCATCTGTGGCACATACTTGGCAAAATAAAATTTCTGATTGAGTGACCCTTTCAACCAATCCTCTGCAATAACAAAATCAACTTACTAGCAATATATGAACAAGGAAGATAATAGATACGGATTATCGATGAAGTTAGTATAGGACGAAATACGTACATATGCACGTATGGTACTACCCACGTATCAGTTCGATTCAAAACCAATCGATAGACGTAGTGAAACTTATGACGTCATCATACGCATCACGAGTGAAAATGGGAGACAAAACATACATTTTTCGTGTCGAATGAATGAAAGGACACGTGGGCATCTGTTTAGTGAAACAGTTTTACGGCCCAAGAAGATGATAATTTTGATTTTTTCGTTATTTAAAATATTAAAAAGTTGTCAACATTGAATATGTAAAGACAGTGGCGTGCGAATTTTTTTTAGAGGTATCCTCTACATCCTTGTATCCGCGCCTATGGTTTTGAATAAAAAAGCGCATACAGCAGATAACATAACCTAAAATAGCACTTCAATGCTAAAGGTGAAAATAAATTGAAATTTAAAACCTGAAAGTAATATTACCAGGCTTTTATGATATTGAATTAACCTATTTACCCAGTGTTAGTGGTCGACATCCATTTTTGACAATATCTCTGTATTGTTCCCGCACATCATTCAGACATCTTTTCAAATTAAAAAGGTTTACTTTGACGTCCCCTATATCCGCAACCTAAACAAATGCAAAGTAATGCAACATTTCATCTCGTTTTTACTTATGTTGCAATTGTGAAAAATTTGTACAGTGTTAATTTGTTTTTGTTGGAGAATAAATTGGAGAGTGTCGTACAGTAAAAAGTGTGTCCTTCCTTATGACCTCGGATCCCTATGTGAACATTGTCACGGACGCTTGAATGAGATAGTATTAAAGACAAAAACATAAACAGCATGATGTCTTTCCCCGAAATTAGAAGTATAAATGAAAGCTTTCGTTAGGTCATAGCCTTCTTCAGGCAAAAATGAGATATAACTGCAAAATTGCACATATACATAACACACAGCACATATAAACATCCAAGCGTGAACAACAAAAATGTTGGTTTAATTTTATCTCAAGTGATTAAGCACAATTGAAAATGCCATGCCAAATTCATTTATTAAAAAAAAATTACTTGCAATGATGAAAAGGGATCCGCTCTTGTTTCATGATTATATTTTCGTACAATAACTGATTCATTCCTTATTGCTCTCGGACCAAATCTGAAAAAAAACGGAATAAAATATCGTTATATAAGTAACCTTTGGTGTGGAGTTTTTGTTCATATTGATGAAATCAAGTGTACCCCAAGCAAAAAACATCCCATACAATACTAAATTACTTAAGTAGAGTGCAGTGCGTTCTATCAATCTCAGGCGATGATCATATCTACCACTTCAATTAGCAATAATTTTTTGTGTAGTTTTCGATGTGCGCTTTCTGGGTAGCTTTGTCAGCTAATTTAATTTTCAAATTCTGACTTCGCTTGGGACGATTATTAAACCGCAAGCAATGCTGTTTGTGAGCCCGAATCCAACATCAATGTGGCGAAGGCATTGCGGCCACAAGGGCAAATACTCGTTTGTTTGTCAAAAATGTTTTGTCAAACAAGTTGAACGCATGTTGAAATTTAAACTTAAATGTAGGAGACTTGAATTTGAAAGGTACCTTTACACTCTGGAAATCTCGGAATGGAAGTCTATTTTAACTTCTGTATATATTATCTTTTTTTAAAAAACACTGCAGTTTGCGCTTGACAAATTATGCAAAAATTAAATTTCAATTCTATGCTGGAATGTCGTGACACGGTATTTATGATAAAAGCACGTGGAAAGGCTCTGATCTTAGTCCAAGACGATGAACTTTCACCATCAGTCAAACTATTTCGTAATTTTTTACTACGTGATGAAAGATCTATATTTATAGTTACTATAAAAAGGGAAATAATGATTTGTCATGCTTTAGCGACTCGAGGGTAGGCAAGGACGTTTGACAAAATCAAATCTGTGAAAAATTTCCCGACTGAGTGATGTGTATGCATGCAATTATAAGTGGAACAACTTGATCATTTAACATTTCATCGTTTAATCCGTTAATCATCACTCAGGGCATAAGCTACTCAATCATCGCGCTCTAGTATAGTGGGCCACTGTACTGGCATCTATTCGCCGGAACTCCCTCTCTAACTATCTTTGAACGAATTATGCGACCGACAGGTAACTCTGATTATATTCTTAACAGTTGAGAATCTGTCTTGCAAAAGGAATGCTAACGAATTATATTCACTGTCACGAAACAGTATCGTATCAATTCATTAAGGTTTAGTTCTGTATGAGATGTTTGTCGCTTGGAGTGTAATTGCAGGTCTTGTAGTAGCTCTTTGTCTTTTGGGTAGTATTTGGTTAGCGTCTTCTAGACACTGCTTTCGACCTCGCTTAGAACTCCTATCATACCTATGTAACTTATTAAAATAGGCCACTGGTTTCACCTATCTTCTATAGCTAGAGCTCTTTGCCATATTACTGAGTATTTGTAGGATCAATTTTTGCGCAGCTTCCGACTTTGGTTAGAGCTTGATCTTATAGATGCAAATAAAATTGTTGAAAAAGACTTAAGCCCGTTCATACCTTGTCCCTGATCTATTAGAAGTTGCGTGATCAATAGGAACGCCGACAAAACATGCATCGAGGCCATCGGTATTTTCGGCAATAGGTAGTCTCATCATACTTGCGATACCTGGATAATTATTGTATAACAAACCTATTTGGAATCTAGAAAAGTGGGCGAAGTTTTTGAAATAGTGTGGTTAGAACATGCCGTCATAATGGGTGCATGATAGCATGCCTTCATATAAATACGCTATTGTAGATATTGATATAGCTCTGAAACTTGAAGGTTCGAACTTCAGTAAAATTAGGAATAACATCTTTTATTAACATGTTTTATTAACATGTGGTTAATATGGCTTTGTTGATTTTCGTGGGAAAAAGATGGCGAAGTGCACGCAATATTACGTCTATTAATGCCAAATAAATTTAAAAAAAAACTTTTCATTTCGCTGATCAGAAATCATAAATGAGCCATATCATAAATGTAACTCAAGCCTCAAAACATTCTCACGTATTTTTTAAGAACCTTCATGTATTAGAATTTTTTATTTTTCCAGGCATGTGTTACAGATAGTAAGCGCTTTAAAAAAAATATATTCTGATTCGGATAAGCATCGACTGTTATTCATCAAAGTAAAAATGAGGAGAAATCATTTGGTTTGTTTTTGCAGTTACGCCTAGGTAGACTTGTTCTGTATGACAAAAAACACTTACCTGCCGGTCGCGCTAAATCGCTACCATGTATCGGTTCATTGAACTTCTTGTGAGTTCTAGAACAAGTTTTAATCGTTCGATTGTTGCGTAACATCGTAGTTGAGGTATCATTTGTTATTATTTTCAGTAATACTCGACATCGACGGAAACCTGGGGGGTAATAACGAGTTCATTATACGGATGTTTTGTCATGGGTGAGAACATACTAGAATACTGAATAACGTAATATTGTTTTTCGACTTCGATTATTAAATCGATTCAATATCATGATATATGCTAAGAAAACTGATTAAAAGTATTTTCGTGTTTTGATTGTTCTTAAATCGATTCGTATTGCAGTGATATATGCTAAATTTTACATTGTAAAATTAGATATATATCATGATTTTGTTGCAAAAATGATGAAATATCTTCAATTTCGTTTGTCGAAATGTTGAAACATAATTAGATTTATGTTGTAGATCTGTACAAAGAAAATCATGAATTTTATTCTGCCAAGCATGAGCCACAGATGGCGATACACGCTTAACAAAACTAGTTTGGTCAATATTTTTCTGACTGAGAAGAAGTCAATCGCCATTCATAAAATCCCCCCAGAGCAACTTCAATTATTTATTTTTATTAATGGTGCAAAGGTGAAAAATAAAATCGCCGGTAGCGTCGATCAAAGCGCCAATTGAAAATCTCAAAAAGGCGGTTGCCTAATAATAGCGCATAAAATAATCCAATGCAATCGTGCATGAATTGTAAATTTGATCCAAACTTAAAAATATCTTTTACGGAGCATTTTTTCATTTTTTCAAATTTACCGAATGCATTCAACTACAGAAAGTTACGCGTCATTTGCTATCGAATGAAATTCCATAATTTCGAATCGGCACTTTCCGAATCTGAATAGATGTCACAAATAAATCCGAAAATACAAAAATTGTCTAATTTATTCATATTATTAGTGGAAACTTTAAAAATATACCCAAAATCACAAATTTTAGAAGGGAATTTTTGCCATAAAACTATTCAGAAATATTTTGCGAAAGCGAGTTTTTGTTGTTGTTTTTGTCGAATTTATCGAACTACAGATTTCAGCATTGATTCAGTCTACATACTAGTGATTGCGATAAGTGACTCATCCCTAACAAACCCTGTTTTTTTCTGAATGAGATAACAATATATTCAGACATTATATTTAGTTAAATTTGAGTCACAGATGGACCGCATCCTTTTCGACTCGATCCATCAGTGATCTAATAACAGTGACAAAAGGGCAGTAAATTTACCGTTAATTGCGCAGTGATTGTATAGTTTCAAAAATCGAAACTGCCTTGATGATGAGACTATGTCACTTATGGGCTGTTGATGAAACGCACCTCGGCGGGGCGTTCCATCATCAACTCATAATTGGCCACAAAAGTATATTGTGTAATTTTACTTTAATATTACTAACATGAAATCCCTGTTAAAGAAAGGGTATTTTCATTCCATTTTTGTTACACAGTGTTCTCCGCAAAACCATGACTCTACAAAAAAATTGGAACTGGGAGTATACCCTACGTAATTGTAACCCTGTCCGCCTATAAGTGGCCGCTGTTACAGGGCCTTGTACAGGGTGACCCACTCAAAGAAGTGGCTATAAAAATAAAAAAAAAATTCCGTGATATTTTACAAATAAAGATCAGTTTGAAATGTTTTCAACTTACCTGTTCTAAATAGTGAACTTGAGGTGGACAAAGCCATTGTGTGATGTAGTAAGTATATAACGCTGAAAATATATTAGGAAAAAGCATATAAAAGTATACCTGTAAATAAAATTATAGCATTGAACAAATCACTACGTTCAACCAAAATAAAACAAAAAAGATGTATACGATTTTACCATTTTCCAAAGCAGATAATATTCGTTGCACTCTACTAAAGCGGTTCGGTTTTGTATAGAATGTTTTCCGCTTAGGTTTCCGGTTTCATATTTTCATGTAACGGTTTTGCAATCGGTAAAATTAAATTAGACGTCTGTTGTTGAGTAATATGTGTCATCGATGGATCACGTCGATGAGAGGCGGTCCATCTGTGGCACAGGCTTAGCAAAATAATAATTCGGAATAGTTTGCCATATTAGTGGTTATCGATAGGATTTTTAGGTGTTGCTCCCAACCGCTCTTACAGTCCATAAAATCTATATTTTTTCGCTTGGTTCATGCAGTTTTATTTTTAAAGCATATTTAACGAAAAAATAAATTTGAAAGATCGCGAGAAAAACGGGCCTATTATTGCGATAAAAACCATATGATATGATATTAGACCATATAGATAAATCAGTACAGACCTAACAAGAATACTTCGATTTATATATTTTAAATAAGAATCTGAAAAACTTTCACGCTCTTTATTGCTGATAATTTTTTATCAAATAGTTAACGAATGCTTATAATATCCAAACAAAATTGCACTGTTTAACGACAACACATTTAAAAAAATGATTGTGAATTATGTGTAGTAAAACGCTAGGAAATCTCAAAAAATTTGCGCACATTTGTATTTAATACTATATAGCCCAATTTCAGATCCTCAAATCTCATATTGATTTTTTTTTTAATTTTGCGCTGCGTTTAGGATAAAAATTCTTTTGTAAAGTACTTTTTGCCGCTTTGCTAGTTATTGAGTCATAATTTGCTTGCCCCTTTTTGATTCAGCCCACCTTCTCATTTTCGAGTTTTTTTAATACGTCCCTGCCCACATCAAATTTATCTTCACCTTTCTTCAAATATTATTACAATAAAACTTGACAGCGTTTATCTCCAAAATACACCATGGAATCTGACGTCCATTTGCCACATGCCCAAGAGGCTTGCTCTTGAATTTATAAGAGCAGCTAGCTAAAATTATTACTTAGTTCTCGTATATACTTAACGACCACTTGATAAGCAAACTAGTGTAATGTTTAAATGTCCTAAAATTCCCATTCGGTAGTTTATTTAGTCAAACACGAGCCACAGATGGACCGGTCTCTGCTTCCCGACTCACGCTTAATCAAGACATGTAGCAAACGTTTTCTAATCAGAAACTATATTCGGTCAAGCACGAGCCACATATCGACCGTCATGCTTAACAAAGACGTGTGTCACACATGTGATTTGTTTTACATGAATATAGATAATATTAATATTACGAAATACTTACAGGCAAATGTTCTACATGAGTTGTTCAACCACATTTTTACTCTGTATTAACCACAAATGAACCACGCCTTGGCCACGCGAGTCTAACATATACCCGTGCTTTGATAACATTTTTCCATTCCCGGAATAATAATGACATACCGCCACTTTCCCATTCTGTCAGGAATATTTTGTGCACACATGTTTTTTGTAAAGCTTGTTTTACTGACAGATCACGCCGATTTCTATACTTTAACGCAGAATATAATCTATTTTGGGCATGTTTGAACAAAATCGATTGTGTTTTGTCGTTAAAAGTGCCAAATTTTGGTTTATTTAGCAAGTTATTATTCCTATAAATGATACGCGATTGATTCGAATATTGCGCTTTGAATCGCCGAATCTAATTGCCTAGCCCCCCTTATTGTAGGTTTTACATCGAAGTTTTATGCATCTGTGGTTTGTTTTAGAGACAACAATATTCCGCTTGGGTTTTTCGAAATATGTAATATATCAACGAACTCAGCAGAATCTGAAAATTCAGCGTACGAGAAGTGGAACATCGCTTCTATTAATAATCAATATCACAATGTGGTATTTCAAACTTCACAAGGCAAAAATTCAAACTTCATGATACAAACTTTTTATGCAAAATTATAAAATATACCAAACAACATTATTTCGAGTGTGTCCTTTTCACTGCGCAGATAAAGCTAGTCTGAATAGATTACAGAAGTTGATTGCCTTTTATGGTCGAGTACGCAGCCAAAAAGTACGCGTCCACTTGGCGGCTACCTCTGACTGATAAAAAAATGTTCGTTGAAGAAAAACACCATAAATGTCACTTGGATATGCGTTATTGCGGGGATTACATCATGCATGTCATTTGGCAAATAATTATAACTATTTAGATATTATTTCGATTTAAATCTGCTTATTAGTAAGCTATTCACCCACTATATCTATGCTTTTATATTTCCTTTGATAGAAATGATTTATCCTTTACTTTTTGCAGCAATATTCCATAATTTGTAAAAATACCCCTCTTCATTTTTTAAATTGGCGATCAAAATTTTTATTTTGTCAAGCAGACGCCACAGATGAACCGCATCTCATCGAAGTGATCCATTAGTGTCACATGATTAACAAAAGTTGTAGTGACAATAAAGATTGATTTGGTGATGTCAGAGACATTAAAACATGTATGTACATGTTATTTTCATTACCACATTGGCCGTGAATAATTTTTATAGAATTCGTGCAGATGTTCATCGATCACGACAGAAAACGTTTTTTTTTTAAAAAAACTCGGACGTCACCGAAGACAAATTACGAAATACGTTGTGGTGAGGTATGTAAAATTTATATAATATGGCACATACGTAATAACTCTTGTATCAAATTCGGAATATACTATAAAATTTTCCTGCGCCTGCGCCGCGTCTCATTCTTTCCCTTTATGGTCATTTTGAGACACAACGTGATAAAATCATATTTTAAATTTCAATTGCCGTATTTTTTGTTATAGGTATCAAACAAAATTAATGCAAAATCCCAGCGCGCAAATGAATTCATTCAATTCATTGAAATCCTAATGCCTATTTATTACCAAATGGTGAGACCCTCAATGCTGTATACCTTTCATTGCCACTGCTCTCTTCGCTTACTACTGTACAATATGTGATATTAGGCAATATCCCATGTCCTCATGAACTAGCCACAGAAAAAATGTATATTATTGTATTGTATTATATCGATATGAACCGTTTGCTAATATTTCTGATATTCGGAACGTGTGTGAGCGTTGTATGGATCGCTGAGGTTTTTTTAGGTTTTTTCAAACATGAGCCACAGATGGACCAAATCTCATCGATGCGATCCATCAATAACCCATATTTAACAAAAGATATTTATTTTAGCTAGATTTTTCCGGTTGGGCTACTGAGGTACGCTTAGCTAAACTAACTAGTAACGGATATATATTGCTCAAAAAAACACGAGAAATTAATGCCAACAACGATAGTGCTACTAAAAGCGAAACTGTTCACACGATCTATTGAGTCATTTATTTTCGAGGACGTTTTTACATTGTTACTGAATTGAATACGCCTACAAACGTTGAGAACCAATCAGCGAGTCGACACGGTTCGACAATTTTGTGTAGCATCAGCTTTCCGATGTGAAGGGTATTTTTTTGAAAGGTTCAATTGACTGGTAATGATACGAACACGATTTAAAGAGCAACGGGACCAAAGACGAGGCTTTATTACAATTCATACTTATACGCACAAGATGTAAGCAAGCTGACAATGAGCATGATATGATATGAAAAATATCTAATCTCGAATTATCTATTAACCTGTAGTGTGTATAAACACTAGTGTGTACAGCGCTAAAATTATTCATTCATATGCAATGATATCGACGCAGGAGCCAAATTCAAGTGACATGAAGCACAAAAAGAAATTGATCACGAAAGAGGCAAGAGCTCGAAAAAGGCTAAACTAACGAGGCGTAAAAATACATAGTCCGACTATTGTCAAGTGCTGTGGTCCCAAACATCTCTTTCTAACCACTGTTCGCGTCGCTAAACTCTTCCACTGGTGTCTATTCAAGTGTGGGTATGTTATGTTAAGCAGCAGAATTAGCGGGCGAATTACTGTAGGAGTTATATAGTTTTTTAAGATTCTGAAATTGGAAGGAAACATTAATATTTGAAGACGTAATCCCAATCGGAGAAAAAATGTCCAAGTATGTGTCACTGAAGGATTATTCTTTTCCGGAGAAATTAAATGGAAAGTTGACCGCGATTTATATTCTTTTATAAGAAAAAAATGCACGAGACAAGCAGGATTGGAAACAGTAACTAATAAGAGACAATTACCGACACAATGGCATGTAGATAGCTACATAAAATGGATCCTTCGCCCCTAATTGAAATTGCACATAAGAGAGATTGTTATGCGAGATTTACACCGGGATATTTCCACACATTGATCTCTTCATGCTCAAATGAATTCACGAGTAATTGCTTCAGCGGTATTTATCCCTATAACTCTTTTCCCTACTCCATCCCAGGATGAATAATTAGGACTGTAATCATAGTACCTAATTTAAGATCACTGCCAAGTAAAGCCCTGTGATAGAGAACACTCATAAACCGACGACTATTGAGTTTTAATCTCTACAATCTGGCTACCAATTAACTTCATAATTTGTGACTTGCGCTTAAAAATGGTTGCATCACCGCTCGATTCGCTGACGATGTCAACGGACGCTTCAATGTGTCATTGCTGCTATTATGTTACCGGATGCTTCAATTTGTTATCACCAACTGCCAATCTTCAAAACATTTTAATGTCATGATTCTCAAATAAATTGTCTTCAAAAACAAAATGTCTTGAGCATAATATTCGACCCTGATGGGCCATTTATCTTCTTAGTCTTTCGAACCCACACAAAAAATTAGCCGAATTACAATCTTATGAACCGAAGATGACAACGTCACAGTCAACAATGTTGTTTTAGGTGGTGTTCTTGCATCTAAAATAGCACCTAATATATATAACACACATTTTTCGCGAAATCCAGTTCACAAAAACTAACAAATTAATCCTCCTATTACACAATGACTCAGAAAATTTTCCTGTTATCCTTATTATGATTATAATCATCAGATGCAGTAAAAGGCAATTTTGTGCTGAACTGCTGCAATTTTTACTGATTTGAATAAAATCAGCTCGTTTTAAAACATTGCGTTTTTTTTAATCGTGGTTTTGAGTTTTTGTTTGCAATTGTTTATCACCCACCATTCAATTTTTTAATTTTTTAAGTCTGAGCACAATTCTGACAATGCTTGTTGTGTTGTTTATAACACGGTTAATTGTGACGTGTCCATCGCACCAAGTGCTTGTTGTTGATTGTTTAATAAACGGCAGTCTGGACTGGACCTCGAAGAGGTTGTTTGTGGTTCTGTTGTCTGAGTAGGAATGTGGAGTCTTGGCTATTTACTGGCGCCACATAATCGAACCACACTGCAACAAATGAAACAATGATTGAAAAGCTGAAACCAGTGTATAGACAAGCGGGTGATATTGGTCCGATATACAAGCTGGGTGATATACGGATCAAGCTGTACCAGAACGGTGGATTGTCAGATACTCAGGCAATCAAAAAAAAAAAAAAAATGGCGCCATAAAAGAAAATTTATCAAAAGGCTAACATTACATGATGTATCCTTTGCTAGAAAATTAAAATGATTTTTTTAAATGTCATGTATATCAACAAAACTGAACAAAGTTTTAAAATCATCAATACTGCAGTGTTGAGGGTTTTGAAGGATTTTGGTCACTCGAATACAATGACATAAATATTCCGGGCACCCGAAAATACAGGTTGAGCCACCCTGCGTTGTACTTCTAATGATATCATGAAAATTTATCGTTTCCAAGACTCCCATAAAAAATCAATACATAAGATTAAATGATTTCCAAAAAGTTAAAATTTTACATAAATTCTGCTTACTTCATACAAAGATTAAAGAAATTCTAATAAAACTGTGTCTGAACATCATTAGTCAAGTGCAAGACACAGATGGTTCTTGTCGCCGAGGCACGGCCCATCCGTGGCTCATACTTGACAAAATAAAATCTTAAAATGACATTGCTATCAAAAAAGTTGACTATTGACTATTTGTCAAACACCTAGGTGATGCAAATACTATCTGTGAATCACTACAACACGGGTGGGCAAGACATTTTTTTTTTCTGCAAGTCTAGAAGAGTGAATCGATGTAAAACAGCAGTGCGAGACGTCTGACAGAAGAGCAAATATGACACCATCATTAGGTTCAATATTTGAATAGATTCGGATATGCTTTTTCGTGATTCGACGATGACAAGATTTTTAAAAATTTACTTGGATGTGCTTTTGTTCAAACAAACTTTACCTACACCCTATACGAATTATTATTTTTTCAAGCGTGAGAAAAAACCGACCGCGTTTCAACAGCCGTTTTTTGCTTAATGAAAGGGGGTAATCCTTGTATCCGAACGAAAATTTTGGATATTTCGATGTTGGTTTCGATGAAAATCGGTGGGAAGGGGGCGGAGTAGTGCAGCAATGCCTTGCAGATACTTCATGAAACTTGCTGATGGTTATTAAGCAAGACATCGTTTACAATTGCGCTGTGTTTAAGTTATTAAATTTCCCTTATTTTCACTTAAAAAATAAATCATACAAAATTTCCCCATTAATAAATGATAATAATCGCGTTAATATCGCTCTTGTTTTATATTCTTCTGGGGGGAGCGTTTCTATGACGAGTAACGCAGTGGCAGACAAAGTGGTTTTCAAACGGTGTAGGGTCCGATCACATATTTTATTTCGCGAATCAACGATGAACCGCGCGTCGTTGGCGCAATCGTACAAGGTAATCGTACAGCGTTCTATATATTCTTCTACAGGTCGTAATACTTTGAAAAGTCCGGTTCGCTTGTCCATGCCCACCACTCAACCCAGGGTGTAATAACTTGGGTAGGCTAAGCCGAACAGGAAAATATGATATCTTTCCAGTACTTGTAACCCTGACCGCCTATAAGTGGCCGCTGTTACAGGGTCTTGGACAGGGTGATCCATTCTAAGAAGTGGCTATGAAAAAAGGTTCACGTTGGAATTCTACAGATTTAGAATATTCGTCATGAGCAAGTTGTGGCACTTCAAGATATGTCACGATGTTTTTTTCACGTCAAAACTGAAAAATACCTTGAGAGTTAGAATATAAATAACATTATCGATTACAGCTAACAGCACAAATAGGTCGACACATCTGTTAAATGAACAGACCAAGGGATCATTGAGCATACGGTACTTTCCTCATAATGTTTGCCAAGTTATCTATATTCTGTTAGATTTGTCGTGATTTATCCACAAAGATGTAGCTTTCAATGTTGTCAAAGCGTGAGTATTTTTTCCTATATTTGTCATTAAAACTTAAACTCAAAAAACTTTGATGATAGCAAACGGCTCCGATGTTATTAGAGATAAGAATATCCACATTCCGACAAAGTATATTTTAGCAACATAGCTACTATAATAACGAACTACTATCTCGAAAAAGTACGGTAACAGCTTTTGCAATTTTTTTTTCAACTTATGTCTATTTTATCATTGTTATTCTACCTATTGAGCCATGGCGAAAGTTAATTTTTACTGCTCCTGCCTATCGTCTAAAACATCTTCACAGATATGGTAATAACTATAATGGCTATATTGTGTTAGCAGCATATTCCAAAATATCATTATTAAAACAACTATATAACTGATTTTATGTTAGTCTCTTTAGGAATCATATTAGCAGCATATTTGAGAATATCCCACTGGATTCAAAAATTTTTTTTATAGAGAAATTTTGGATGCATGAAATTCTCTACCGAAGATGTCAACAATCTGAATTTGTTTTGGCTGATGAAATCCTAAGAACAAAAATGACTTGATGGAATGTCACCATTTTTTTCTCGTGACTAAGACGCCGTTCTAGAGGTTTTTTGGTCTGGTGGAGTTACGTATCGGTAAAAAATATATTCATTGGAGGCTGGCAATCTCTGCTAAAACCTAAACTAATTTTTAACTTTGAGATGAGTTCAGAATGCTGTAGTACGCTAGCTCTGTGTTAGAAAAACCTTTCTAAATTTTTACAACTGGTGGCTTTATCCTAATATTCTACAAGGTGGAATTCCACTGCGTGCAATCCCCTGGGTACAACTCCATTGGACTCACTGGGTGTCAATCATAGGAGAGATATTACAATCTCACTGGGTGTAATTTTACCGAGAGCAAACCAATTAAATATGTATGCAGCACGGTGTAGGTGCAATTGTCTTGGGCTTAATACAGCAATGCTACAGTTCAACCGGTTGAATGCATTGAGTGCAATCTCACGACCACCATGGCATATTTAATTACCCACTATCATATAAAAACGCAATAAATTTACCGTTTATTTTCAGTGAATTTTTGTCTATTTTAATATCACCGATTAGAATTATTGTCGAAGAACAGCGATTTTATTGCATTTTTGTTGCAGTGTTAGTTATAATCAATCCGGACTTTTAAAATGATATATCGACTTGTCATGCTTTGAAAGGTACTTTGCGCTAAATTCTTCGGTGGGCGATGGATAGGGTGCAAGTTTGCATATTTTTTATTAAGATATTTTATAATCAAATGCAAAACTTTGCCCCCTTCCCTGTTCCGTGGCCAGCGCGGAGAGAATACAGCAACACCCTTGTTTTTTCAACTACTAATCCGACTGCCAGTGATGCCTATAGAATACTTTGCAAATCATTAATATTCATTACAACAATAAAAATTGTGACGTCATAATTTCACTGGAACGTTTTTACCTTTTGTCCCTCCCCCTTTTAGGATTCTGAATACGCCCATGTAGATAAGACAATCAGTTTGCAACAAATACAGATCCATGCATTGTACCTGATATAATGATTTGATTGCTTGCACTGTATCCTATATCTCCCCCCATGCGTGATTTTCCACGCTTAGCTCCGCACCTCTTGCGTAGCTTAAACCTAAAACAAACGTTTCTTGCAAATTTCGCGTACACGTGCCCCCTACGCCAAGTTAGATCGGATAGATTCATGACGATGTCATAGCAAGTTATCCGACAATAATATAAATGTCAATGTTTTGTGACCACAAAGGCGCAATCTCGTCGTGCACAAATTTCGCCGGTGCGCGAAAGTCTGCCTTGTCGATTTCCTTGGGTTGCAATCTTTGTGGAACTGATTGAAATGAAAAGACAAATTACATGACATCATTGGATTTGGAAAATAGCTACATTTGGTCGGTTCAATTTGTATATCGTCAACTCAAACTGATAAATACTAGTTCGAAATCACAACAGAGCGATCCAAATTAAAGTAGTCTATGCAGTGCGAACGGATGTCATTTAAAGTACCTTTATGCGGTAAAAATCTGGTCCAATTGCGGATAATATTTGATTACAAAAGTATAAATGATAAATGGCGAAAGAACTGCTTAATAACTACACTTTCGATCGACCGATCACACTTTTAAAAGACATTCTAATTCCAAAAAAGTTTTAAATAAAACTAAATGGTAGTAAATTTACTGCGTTTTTAGTCATGTAATTTTGGAACTGAAATATCTAAAAACGTTCGAGGTTTGTGTAAGGATCACTTTAGGTAATATGCATGATCAGGACATACATGGACATAGACATGGATATATTTATTTTGGCCCCACTTTCGAAACAAAGCAAGAACACACATAATACACACAGAGATAAGAGAGGTCTGGAAAAGAACAAAAAACTATAATAAGGTTTAAAACGTAAAACTAGTATACGTGTTTCATCACCCGAAAAATCATAAATTCAACTATTCGCAAAAACACATGTTAATCGGGCGTTTCATCTTGTCGTGGTTCTTGAAAACATGTGTAAACAAACAGCAAATTAAAAACACAAATGGTCAAATTATAGACGCATTCGGGCTTCCTCACGTCTGCCTGCGGTACTAACGCCGGGTGTAAACAAACTATGGATGTCTCAAAGGATTTTCAAAGAAAAACTATGAATGTTTTAAAGGATTTTGAAAGAAAGACTACCGATATCTTACAAACAAAAACCTATTTACCCAAAATTGCAAGGTTCAGCGAAAAATGTGGGTTCGGCGGACGACATAAATTCGACAGCGATAACCGTTGTGGAGAAAATTGCCCAGTTGGATTATGGTTCGGCATGACGGAAACAACTGTGACACCATCAGTACGATGGCTTATAAAAGGAGTTCTTCAAGCACACTTACGTTGTCTCTCTCCGGCGATGCGATATGACATAAAATGGCAAATTTAAAATAGCCTGGATTCCTGGAAGATGTGAGTGCGCACCGCATATTGGGTGTGATGTTTTTTTTTTAGGAGGTGGGGTCCGGTGACAACGAGACCAAGTCAATGTTGACTGGCTATTTGGATTTAGCTTTTGAAAGTTTGGATTTGAAGCGTGAGTCGCCAATAAAACGACCCCGAGTCCTCCTGCGCCATAAACAATTAATTTTGACGTTAAGTCGCGATTTTATTCTGAATACTCTTCGCTGTTTTTCTCTCCTCATTATCCCGACGAACGAGTTGTTTACGTTTTACTCCCAATTATTTCGTCATTCATCGTAAATTTTCTGGATTTGAGATAAGAACAGGAATCGTTCTCGTAAACAAACGCTGCGTTTATCACTTTATTGATGCAATAAAGGCAAAACATTCACAGAGAGGGAGGGGAGTGGTGATGGAAAATCATCGGCATTCAACTATGGGCTATTGCAGGATTTGTACCCACAACCATCAAAGCGTAAATCTTACGCCAAGGTCAGCCAGCCGTCACTCAGCACATACCTTTTTTTTTAGAGAGAGGAGAGGTAAGAATACAAGAAATTGAAATTATAATTTATAAATGGTATAACTGATACTTAGGTAACTTACAAATCTTTCTTGCATTGTAAACATCAATATATAGGTAGGAGTTGCACATTCTCAAAATTACAAAATTGTTAAACTAATATTAAAGTGTTGGAATAAAGTGCTGAGGTAACCCCAAATCTCAATCTGAAAGCAAGTATTATATCCTATGACTTTGCATGTCTCCATTTCTTCAAGTCCAAACACAGTAAATTCTCTCTTGAAAATCTTTAAATGATATTTTATCATAGTGTGGTGTCACTCTTGTCATCCTCAAGTCCGGACAGTCAAAAGTGTTGTAATGAGGTCTGTGAAGATATAGAAGGCCTAACATTGCCTTTATTTTTCAGACTTCGGGCTCCAATATACTGTATAAAAAGTATCATTCGCATTCTCCAAACTTCACAATGCCATATTTATGATTTATTAAGACATTCCACTGAGGACAAAGTTTGGTGATGTGACACATTAACATAAGGGTATTCTGCAAACCTTACCGTCTTGTGCAGAGAAATATACAGAATAAGTTTGCAAGAATCAGCTGTTAGAAATATTTGACAGAATCCATGTTTTATGATACGCAGTTCCAGCTGTAATGATCAACATATTTGAACTGACTTGACATTGCATTATTTTATATAATAACATTTTAAAACTTTACCATCGATACTAACATGAATTATCTACTGCATTTTTTCCTTAGAATATTTGATCAGATGATGAACAATCAGACAATTAGATTTGGTATGTTCAGACAACTGAAGTCTTCATCCATCCATCGGATTATTGTAACGGTAATAGTAATCTTGCTGTGGGATGAGGTAAAGTTTATAAATTTATTAGTAAATTATTTGTTCATGTTATACCTATATTAAGTCATTATAGTAAAGATTTATATTAAAACTAATTAAGCTGGACTAAACTAATTCGAGTGAAAGTTAAATTTATGACGTTGTTTTAAAGAAAATTTTGATTTGAAAAGTAGAACTTTTATCAACTTCACTCACAAAAATTATATTTTTCTACATTCGATTGTCTGTAGAAATACAATACTTTATTCTGCATATGAGTTTAGGATTCAAATATTTGTTAATCACAATAATGGATTGTCTTGATTTTTATATATATATTTTTACATTTGGTCAAATTTTCCTCATATTTACCCTGACATCCATGGATGAACTGCAGTGATTCTCCTCCAGAATATAATATTGACACGGCTATCAGATCTAAATTTCCGAGCTTAATTTTTTGTTCGAGCATGAATTTGGGGTTTAAAGTCTAGATAGCTAAAAATTTATCTTTGCACTTTGCATTCTCATATATGCTTAGACGAGTTGTTGTAAATATAATAAGTTGAGAAGTTATTGTGCAGAAACTTGCACCCGGTTTAAAACAGTCAGTTGAAAGACTTTTAAAAGACTAATGAGAGCACTGAAGTTTTAAAGGTATTTCTACCACTTGTCTTTGTGTGTGTTGATATTTGTGAGAAAATATTTTATGATTATAGAAAATATATTTGACGTTGTTGATTGAAATATAAAATATTGTATTGTTGGTAGTACATTACAGTGAAAACGTTTTGTTTTGCCTGTAAAAACAGTACTCTCGTTTTCTAAGGTTGGTTAGGTTTGTGAAGTATGCCTATTGCCCCCATATTCTATGCCTGTGACCAAATTTTTTTCCCTTATTTAGATGGCATGATTTAGTGGCTCCATATTTTTAGTTGTTATTCCAAATATTCTTTTTAATCTTTCCGTTTTGAATTGAAACTTTCCGAGTATACTTCTATTCAGTTCACTGTTCAGATAAAATATATTTGGAATTGTTTTCAATTATACACAGTCATGCGTATGATATTATGGAACTATCAAAACTATAGTTATATTATTGACTTTTTTTGCTAATGAATTACATGCTTGTCGCTACCGATGCTTTGATATCGATGCCGATGATCACGCTTTAAACTGTTTTGTACACATCAATTTATTTAAATTTTATCAGCTCATGTACTCCATGGCTGAGAATTATGTTAGAATAGTGTTTTTTGTTATACCTATTAATAAGTATTCTATGAATGGTGTTGCCAAGAAAAATTCAGTAAAGCTCAAAGTGTAATAAGTGTTTATTTCGAGAAAAATATGAAGGAAACAGTTTTAAAGTTTAAAGATGCCTTTGTGAGTTATATACCTATAAAAGAAGCAAGTAGACTCTCTCCTAGATCCTTTCGGAACCCCTTAGTTGCATCATTGCTATGGACAATTTCTTCCTTTTGTCTTATTGCCATATTTTTGTGTATTTAAAAAGCCAGAGTTACAAAATATTAGCTCGTTTTATCCCAAAACTGTTAATATTAGGTATATGATTTTTGATTAGCAACTCAAGCTACTAAACAAATTGTCAATCCATAAAGGTGTCAAATTATATCAAAGTTTTACTAATTTACCTATTTTTTGTGTTGTATAAAGGGGCAAATACTTATGTTTCTGAGCTTACTATCAGTGTGATTTAAACATGCATTCAGAGTGTAATAAGGTCAATCCGCTCCAGTTTGAAAGTCGTGAATAGAAAATTAGCAGATCACCATATACTGAGATACGATAACGATATCTGCAAAAATATTATCAAGTTTGGCCTAGTGTAAAACCTAAAAATTTGCTGATAGCTGGACCGAAATGCGCAAACACCAATCTAATCTGTTCCTGCTTAAAGTATGTATAAATAGAAAATAAGCAGATAATATTATGAATTGGTACCAATATCATCTGCAAAAATATTGAATTTAGCATGGTGGCAAAACGTAAAAATGCGGATAACTTGACTGAAATATGCAAAATTGTCCTATCCAACTGAAATGTTAGTGCCATGAATATTTTTTAGATTCCACTTGTGGTGTAGATAGCAATGAAAATATTTGCCATCGCGTTCCCCTTTTATGTGTTTATGGAATATTTTTGTGTAAGATTAGAAATACTTCTCGATGCTTTTTATAAATGTCGAACTTTTAAAATATTTTTCTTGGAAAATCTTTGGGGCATAGCTAGTTAACCCTATCCCTATCTTATGAAGTGCTTGATCTTATCGCTTCTAAATCACATAGTCTTGTCTATTTATCTTGCGATCAGTTTGCATTCCATCCATTCAAAACTACACTGGTGTAACTTCCTCCACATTTGATACCAAAACTTCAACTGCCATATCTTTATTCATTACAGAATCTCGGAAGTTTTCCTTTCGATCTCTCCCGAATTTTTCTAAACCTCCAATAATATTAATGTATTGAATACAATCAATCAATTCTTTGGCATATTGTTGTAATCTGGTGCCATAATAGGAAAGGGTTTATCATTTCCATCCTAGAAAAACTGGCATCACATGCCGAGCAAACTTCGATCCAATTTGTTTCCAGGTTGGAAGTCTTTTAAACGAACATGCTCTAGTTTTCACTGCCAAAAATCTATTTCAGTTATTCCTCTTTCCATGCATTAAAAAATTGGTCTGAAACTTCTCTATCTATCCAAACTATTTCTTCCCTACTGTTGAACGTGTTATATGCAATCGGATATCTGGTTGATATGTATGCTTGCTTTTAAGTGAAGATGTCCATTCATCTCTGCTTGTCTAATAAGGGAAATTCTATTGCATCTTTTCCATAACAAAGCTTTTACTCATTTACTTAAGCATGTATGATAGCTATTCTGAAAAAATGACACTGTAACCAGATTAGTTTTACCTCCTGAAATATATTCTTCGCAACAGTAGTCATAAAAAAATATGATTGTTCCATATTTTCAAAACTTGGTTTCGGGAAAATTTCGTATAACATAAAGTCTTCACATAAAAGTCTTTATTAGTTTCAGTGAATAGTATTTTTATGTTTCAATATGTGTCTGAAAAGTAGATCGCTTTTTGTTAAACAAAAAAATCTTTACATGCATTATTATGATCCTATGTTAGCCAATTTACATTATCGGGTACTAGTAATTTATCTTATGCTATTCAGTGTTGGCTTGTACGCCCGACCAAATAAGTTTCTTAAAGATTCCCTTGATGTGTCTTAACATTATGGAGATACCTAATTGGTTAGAACCCTCTCGATAAAAACAAAAATACCTGGACGACAAATGTCTATATATATATATATATATATATATGCAACAATCGAATTCCTGTCCTTTATGCATATCGTGTATTGCCATGAATTATCTAATAATTTCTGATAGTTCAGCGAAGCGAATTCTATAAAAATCTTGTGTTCGATGTAGTTTTGTCAGCCTTTTCACAATGAATTACGGTTTTTGGCGGTGAAATTTCAACATTCAATTTGTTTTCCTCCTGGCAACAACAGTCAAAATGGATTTGACAGCTGTTCAGAGTTTGACAAATTAATTTAAAGTGAATTTATTCGGCTGTGCATTGAAGTATTATGTTTGATTTAGTAAACGTTTCTTTTGAAGTCTGGCCACATGAATTCTTTGAACAATTTTTTATGCGTTCCTACATAAGAGTTCCCCATTAATTCGAACACTTCAATTTGGTTGACCCCTTCTTTTACAGCAGGTATTGCTGTTCATCGATCTCTTGTAGTCCAACAAAGCAAATTTCCCAAAACTATCGTACTCTGTACCAGTACTTGTACTGATATGAACTGTTTGTCAACATTTTGTTTATCAGCATATATATATATATATATAGGAATTTTTTGTTTAGAACAATTGTTTACGGCCATTTGACATTGATTGTCATTTGACATGACATTGAATCCCTGTTTCTTGCTGTGAAACTGTCATTTTTATTTCTGGTTAGTTAAGATCTGATAGAATATAATGCAGTATCAGTCATAACTGATATAACAGATGTTCCGAAGTTTATTTCAAGAGAATTCTTTTGGTCCTGCAGTAATATTTTTATTTTACTTAGTCTTTTTATCAGTTCTGATATAGTTTAGTCTGTCTGTTAAATTTGTGAATATTGTGACAGTTCTTGTTGATAATTTCCAAATTTGCTATATTTTTTGTCTTGTGTAGTTTTTAAAAGCATCTCTTGTAGAATGACCAAATAAATTCTTTGAAAAATTTCATTGATGCCCGATTGGCATGACCCCCTTCATTTGCAAAGCTAAAATTTATTTAGCGTGAATGTGTTATTTGCCATAAGATTTCGGATTGTTTTGCATCTTATGCGTTTCTTCTGGGTATTACTGTCCATACAATACTGTTAGTTCAGCAAAACAAATGCTTTGAAAATTGCCGTTCAACATTGCTATTATTGCTATAAATTTATGAAAATAACATTCTAGTTCGAATGAGTTTTAATAGCCTTCTCTCTATTATAGATGAATCACGTTTGTAGCGGTGAAAATAACATTTTTTGACCAGAATAGTTCCTTCTAGTGTGGCCCTAGTAAAATATATTCATTGAAACTGCAGTCATATAAATATGATTGTTTGCTATCTATCAAAGCTGTCATCAAATATCTCTGGTTCCAAATTATATAAGTTTGTAGGTAATTTATGGGAATTGATTCTAATATACGATGATCTAAAAATCTAGTGCAGGGGTCAGATTTACAGCGAATTCATAAAAATCCAAAATTATTGTTTTCATTTTTTATACAGTTTTCAAGGTTAGAAAGGTATGTTTATGCTGATGTTCTGGCTAGAAACTACATTGCATTTTAGAGCCATTTTGAAATTTGTCAAATGTATTTTTGCCAATTTCTATTTTTCTTATCCTTCAAATATTTCATTGACTTTTGAATATTCTATTATCGTGTACCGCATTTTATTGTTGTTAAATGCATATCTTGAGCCCGACCGAATAAATTCCTTGAAAATATCTTTAAATTGTTCCTCAAATAAAAGAGAACCCAATTTATTCAAATCTCCTTCTAGGACCACAAAAATCCTTGGGCTACTGTGGAATGTTTTACATAGGTACATTAAAATTTCTGATTTTTATGGTATTAATGCTTTACCCATTTGGTGTTGCTGTCCATGTCATCCTAGGCTGTCTAAACAAAGCAAATTCTATGAAAATTCCAAGTTGTCAATGTAATACTTCATATTATGAAATGTTGATTGACATTATGTTACTGCTATAAATTTGACACTTTTATTTCTGGCTCATTTAAGATAAAAATATACTGCAAATATCACAACAAACAATACCGCAATATCAGGCATAAATAATATGACAGATGTTCCGAAGTTTATTTCAAGAGAATTTGTTCGGCCCTGCAGAAATGTCTTTTTTCATTTAGTGACTTATTGTTCAATGCTGATATATTTTATTCTGGTTAATAAATTTGTGAATATTGTGACAGTTCTTGCTGAAAATATCCTGTATATTTTTTTATTTCTCAATTATTCATTTTATATTCTGCTATCTTGTGTAGTTTTTAAATGCATCTCTTGTAGAATGACCAAATAAATTCTTTGAATAATTTCCTGGATGCCCAATTGCAACGTAACGATATCACACCAGGAATTAGATATGACGTCACAACAAGTCCCGGATCTATTTCCACGTCATCGCTTTCATCGACTGGGATGCTTCTGTACCAAATACTTATCAGACAGGATTGATGATAAATCAAAATGGTGGGCATGTTTCAACTCAATATGGTTCTCCTAATGGCAAGAAAAGCTTTTGATGTGTATATCGTTATAGCTTTCATCTCGATCTCTACTTCCTTGTTATTTATACGAATACTGACAAAAAGTGTGATTAATGAGTGACGTTTCACAAACTAACGACGCTTATGTACGATTTGTCGAATGTCTTGGGCCGAAGCATGGTCAAAAAGTTCTGTCTATTGAGTTTTAAAACCAATATGACAATCGCAATTTACTGAATTCGTAACGTGATAAATATTCATATCGACGAAAATGCAAACACTTCAGATTCATTGCTATTAGATGTCCTACCTATGGTAACACGCAAGAGAGGAATTTTGAGAGAAAGTCTTTTTTTAAAAAGGACGCTATCTACTTTGTGTCGCCTTCCTCAGAAAACTTGCTGACGTGCTCAACTGTGACTAAAAATATTATTTATTTCCATTGAGACAAAATCGACTTCAGTAAAAGTTGAATCATGCTTAAAACTTCGAGATATTACATGCTTTTTATTGCGTGGTTTTTAAACATCCGTTCTCTCCAAGTCTAACGTTATCTCCATTTACAACTATATCCCATTATTATATTCACACCATTGACTGATTTGGGGTTAACTAGGAAAATAATTGTTGGTTGTTGCTTCACATAAACATTAAGTACATTTTTTATGGTGAGAAAATAGAAGTCTCAGTCCTGCCAATTTCTTTTTTCGGTGTGACTTTGGCGCGTATTTCTAATAAATATTATCTATGCAAAACAAATTATGTGATTCACTACGCTCACTTCAGAAAAAATTGATCAAACATCTTTTGACGAGTACTTGACAAGCACAAATTTAGGCTACAATGTTTTATTATACAAATCATTTGCATTCTTTTTATATAAAATGTTGTATGAACACACACTGGTTTGTAATAATAGTAATAAAATGTCATTTTAGAGATATTTAATTAGACAACTCATCGGGGTACATAACGGTGGCAAACGACACGGAACAAATTGAGCGGTGTTTGCATATTTTAGTTGAAATGCATCGCAAAGTCAAATTTGCCAGAAAAGATTTTTCTCGAAAAGAAATGATTTTTGTTAATATCATTCTTGAGTTGCTGGCTTGTAGAATTACTCTGGGATATTTCCTGCGTGGTGTGAGAAGCTTTCGTTCTGAGCCGTAGCGATTCACTACACTCTAATTTAGAGGTCCAGAGGCATCTTGGAATAGGATATTCAGCACGTAGAGTTTTGTTCCCGCTTACCAGCACTCCATTTTGTCTAGCAAGTACAAATGTTTGAATAAAAGTACTGAAAATGCAGATATACGTGCAATATGTGTTAAGCCCACTGTGTTGACCAGTTTATGCCAGTTGCTATAAATGCAGATAAATGATGTCATTGCAGTTGTCTGTACACATCATTGCATTGTAAAATACGAATAATAGAACAGTTATATACAGACGGACGGTATACAACATGCATTGTATAGGGGCGAAGCTATATTGTCGTGGTTTGAGAGTCCACGCCAAAAATACCAGAGTGCAAGTTTTCGCTGAACGTGCTATATTGAGCTTAATTCAAGGACGAGATATATTCGTGAATTTAGAGCTTTTCATATATATATATGCCGATTCTGTCAATTTGAATTGATTGTCCTCAAAACTTATTCGCGATATTTACATACGATTTACTTTAGGTTGATGTTCATTTTTGCTGATTTTGGTCTCATTTACAGCAAATTTAAGTAATGAAAATATTGATGGATCCTCGTTAAAGGCGCGGTTCTTGTGTGATTCTCGTTCGATAAAAATTTTTGGTTATTCACTAAACGTGGCTGAACTGTTACTGAGATTAAAATGAGATTAAATTACCATTCTTTTACAGCATTTTCACTTTATGTGATATTCAAATAAAACTAACTTCTCCAGCCAATTATAGACTAGTAGTTGATTGCTATTCCACTCAAACTAATAGCATAACCATACGCCTTTTATCATATTTATTTTAAATAGTCTGAATTTATGACGACTTCTAAGTTATTGTTATTCTAACTGCAGTGAATTTATCGACCGAATATTCAAAAGTGCCGATGATATCCCATTTACTATTCTTCTTATTATATTTTTCTATGCTCCTTCCACCAACGACATAAATTTCTCCCGACAGGGAACATGAATGTGAAGTGGACCGAGGGCCGTTCATGTTCGATAACAGGAACCAAGTATCGGTTATATGAGTGTAACACTCAGAAGAAGATAAAGCTTGATCAGTTGCACTAAGGCCGCCCATCACGTACAAATCCTCACCTGATGATGCTGCAGACGCATTTTTTCTTGGTATATTCATTCTAGAATGAGAAGCTTCTTTGAAATCAGATTCCCAACTATATACCCAACTTGTAGCCATAGTTTTCAATGTACCTCCAATTTTATATAATTTTGTTGGCGTTGATGCAACGCAAAATTTAATGGTCAGAAGATCGGGCAATCTTGCAGCAGTCCATATATCCTTCAACGGGTCGTAATATTCTGAAAACTGTCCTACTATGAATAGTTTACGTTGGAATTCTACAGATTTAGAATATTCGTCATGAGCAAACAGTGGGGATTTTAAAATGTTCCACGATGTATTTTTCACGTCAAAGCTGAAAAATAACTTGGGAGTTAGAAAATAAATAATATTATCGATAACAGCGGCTTGAAACCATGCTGCGTTTGTAAGTAAGCTCTGCGTTTTAGATTGAATGTTAGATAGTTTATACCACCTTTCGGTGCTTGGAAGGAAAGTCAATATGTGTTCCCACGATGTATCAATTACAGCAATGGCATCATTTTCATTTGTAGCACTCGGCGTGCTCCTAATTGATGTGCCTGTTCCCGAAGAGAACTTCATAAACTCAGTGGGACGTCCTGATTGCTGCGCAATGTCTTTGGCTGGGATGGTTTGCGGTGGTAATGATATGTTGCCGATACTGCTAGAAGAGACTCGAGAAAAAGGATGTGCAGGCGGTTTGTTTTGATGATTAGCGCTCATCGTTACTTTCCCAGTTTTATTCTTTTCTTTTTCAACGCCACTTGAGACACGAACAAAAAGTGCATCTAAAACCAAATTCAAACACTTTGCATTTTTTGTAACAATTTGGTCGTTACGAATGACATCTTGGATGAACTGCGTGGAGAATCGACTCAGTCTTATTGATCCAAGAATTTCGATGTAATCATTTTCACGATTAGGATTGGATTTCATCCATGTACAAATTGCTTTCCAAACGTGGATTTCTGACGTGTCGTTTATGTTTACGTAGCGTAGGAGAGACTTGATGTCTTGTAACGAAAATTTCACAAATTCCTGTTTATTTGTAAGTGTTGGTAATTCGTCTAAAATTTTCTGATGCACAATAGCGGAAAATTCAGTATCATTGAATACCTGAGAGATACGATTCAAAACAGATAGATCTTTTACATCGAAATTTCCTTCCTTTGTAATAACTTTATCCAATATCTGCTTCGCAACGATCTCGACACATCTGTTGAATGACCTGACCAAGATGTCATTGATCATTGCTTCCAAATCCATGAGACCCAGTTGATGCAACGGTAGTTTCTTCATAATGTTTGGCAAATTATCTATTCTGTTAGATTTGTCGTGATTTATCCACAAGGATGTAGCTTTCCAGGTTGTCAAGGCATGAGTACTTTTCTCTATATATTTGATAAAGTCATTATAACTTATACTAAAAAAACTTTGATGGTTGCAAACGTCTCCAATGTTATTAGAAATAAGAATATCCACCGTTTTCCGAGTTCTCTTGTGTTCATATTCATCGGCTAGTCGCCTAATTTCCCAGCAATTACGAACGTTCAAAATGCTGCAAAAATGTTTAAACCAAAGCTCGATGAGGTCTTGAAGCTGCATCAATTTAGCCGCTTTTAAAACGTCATCCGCTACTTCGATATTTACCATTGTTGTTCCACGATACATGTATTCTATGCAATGCTTCACTGCCAAAAAACTGGCGTTGGTTATTTCAGCAATGTCAGTTTCAGCTTTTCCACATAGTGACTTATTTATCAAATCTTTAAAATACGGGGACGTTGCTGCAACAACGTTTCTATGGACAGGAAGTACCTTGTCGCCAACTCGTATGTAGAAGTCGCACAAATGTTCGTCTTTTCTGAAATCATCGAGAATTCCCAGCGTTTTTCTCCCATGATTTGGATTTCTGCACTCCTCTTGACAAGACTTTTTTCTTCTTTTTTCTTGTGGTTCCATGACCAAACGTAAGTACGGATAACTTAAGATGCTAACATTCTATGTTGGAATAATAACAGGCCTATAGTTATGGATATTTCTATTTTTTTTTTGTTAAATGTAGATCCTATTTCTGCTTGCATCCCATTTCTTCTCTCTCAATTATCATTCGAGAGGGAATAATATTATAGGGACCCTTGTAGCTTTAGCACGATTGTTTGTTTCTTATTATGTGTGTCCAAAGGTATCAATTGTCGAAATTCTATACCCCAAATTTGTGCAGCGCCTTGAAAAAGTGGGAGAGGATATTTAAAAATTTTCTGAGGTCAAATAATGCCACTACCAATAAAAATGGGAGTACAATTTCTTGGACTTACTACGCTCCGAAGCGCTTAAAAGAATATTAGCGTTAACGAATTTCCCGGCCGCGGAGGGGATGTGCCGGCAGAGGCGACTAAACAGAAGCAAAGAAGGGGTAAAGAGTTTTGCCATCGCGTAATGCCAGTTATCACTAACTATGTGTCCTGCTTGAGGTTCTCTTCAGGAACAAGCTGCTTGAAGCACGAACTTCATTCTCTTTGTTTATGTGTTTAATTACTTACGCAAAATATGACATATGTATCACTAATGCGGTTTTTGATTGGCTTATGTTTGTCAAATTAAAATTTTTAATCGGGGATAACATAAGCACTTGCAGACGCCCAAGCAATCTGGGAAGAAGTGTCGTCCGAACCACATGATGTCTGCAGTGACGTATTTAAAACCTTAGGGAGGGGTGGAATTAAAAAAATTGTTTTCAAATTATGACGTCGTAATAGATTTGTGACGTCGTAAATGGCCTTTTCATTGTAAATCATGATGAAAAAATCTAAAAATTGCTTCAAGGAGTGAAAATTTAATTTAAAAGACATTGTAAGGCCAAAAATTACTTATATAAGTATAATGAACAAGTTCCTGGATTTCTCATGCTTTAAACCCCCAAAATGCTATTCTGCGATTCCTTTCAGTCAGCGACAGGCCTGAATACGCTAGTGCATGTGTGACTTCATAATTTGAGAAAATTAAACCACATATTTTTTTAGTCAAAAACAAAATTGTAGAATTATCGCAGAATATAGCACATTGCGACAAAATATTCTTGCAGATGGCGAGTTCGGTCAATAGATTCAATTGCGACGTCACTGGATGTTAGATGTGTTTAAAACAACTGATTTCAATCAAAGCATTAAACTGCCTTTACAATAGTCCGTATCAATAATGAAATAATCATGGAGGCTGTATTGAATTTAATCCATTTATTAGAAGCTGTGATGTTTTGGTTTTAAACCTACCCCAGCCTAAAAATAGCATTAAAATCATTCAAAAATCAAATGATTTTAAGCTGCCGCCCCCAAAATATCTGTTTTTGAGTGAAAACTAAAGAAAATTTCGAAATTAAGAAGTAATTAAGAAATAACTCTAAACATACATAAATCTATATCTATCTATATACGTACTAACTAGTAACATTACCTACGTACTGACAGAATAATAGGTTATATCGTTATAGCTTTATCTGAGTCATCGATCTCCACCTCCTTGTTATTTATACAAATACTGACAAAAAGAATGATTAATGAGTAACATTTCACAATAAACTAACGACGATTTTGTACGATTTGTCGAATGTCTTGGGCCGAAGCATGGGTAATGCTTTAATCGACCACGAAGTCATGGCTTAAGCTTTTTTAGTTATACATCATTTGTGTACATAACTATTCGTATTAAAATTAATAATTGAATCAAAATAAATAAAGCTTATTGCCCGCGGCGCGCCATCCACAAGTGAACCATTCTTAATAAAGCATTTTTGGGGAATTGTTTTCTGACTGTTTGGGCATAATTGAAAACCAAGTACGAACTGCTTCAATAAAATTATATCTGTCAAGTGAACGCTTCGGCATATTTACTTCGTGTGGTGTGATTAAACTTTGACGCAAAAGGATACACAATCGACAATGCCAATTCAAATAGAGATGAAATTCTCGATTGTATGAACGTCAGTGAAACTCTTTATCAATTATTCATCAAACATAATACAAGCAACGTGTGTATATATTACGCACTTTGGCCTTTGTTTTATCATAGGACAACGCCTTAGGTACATGCTTACAACTACGTACTTGGAAGGTGGGCGATTCACGTAGAACTTGCGGAACCCTTCCCCAAAAAGGTTGCCGTCACAGTAGGAACGAAAAGGACTTTTGATAGTCACAAATTTCGTGATATAGTGCATTCACACAGCTAATCAAGGGCTTATTCGTTGCCTTAATATGCTATTGACGTTACACTAAAACGTATTTCGTGCTTACCAGAAGTGATAGCCTAATTGTTTATCATATAGTTATATACTAATCCCAACCACTAACGTCAAAGAGGTCAGTTTTTTGAAAAATGGCCTCGTTTGGTGCGGGCGAGGCATAGTTTTTTGGAATACGGATGATGACAACTTCTAACTAAAAAAAGATGGTAAAATTCAAATGTTATATCAGATGATATATAACAGTATAAATTTGGTATCTGTGACGACCATTAGGAACTTTCAATTTCCAACAATTAACCTGATCAAATACACGTGATAGGAATTGTAACTTTCTATAAAACAACGATTTTCAAGTGGGCACATATTTGGGAAGTAACCTAACTACAAAATTTTATTCCAGAATATTTTACCCCAGCATGTATACTCATACCAATAGTATATCAATAGTTTTTGTAACTAATACGCCAACTATTCTTATATCATCTGGATATTCCGGCTCGCGAAACATACCAATAGTATTTTTTATAGCCACTACTTAGAGTGAACCATCATGTCCAGGGCCCTGTAACAGTGGCCACCCTGGGTTGAATGGTGGGCATGGATGAGCGAGCCGGACTTCTTCACTATATACAACGACCACAAAATAAGATGAATTGGAGGCATCAGTGGTATTTGTTCGTCCGAGCTTTCCTCTATAGTCCCAAAGAGTACTTAAATGAAGTACTCGACTGACAGCGGACTTTCATTCATTTACAGTTGCGACTCTGCATTACAAAAAGGACACAAAAAGTTTTTTTCTAAAAAAGATCCAAACTAATGAACTCTGTCACGAAACTGGTTTACAAATTGTATCTTTAGAACAATTTCAAGACCAGTGAACAAATACCTTTTTATAATGCAGCTCTTGAGCGGTTTATAGAATATACAAATACGAATCCTTACTTTTCGCGAATTGTAAAAAATTCATACTCAAATTCATTGAAAAAATAATATAGGTAATGCTTTCCTGTCACGATTCACTAATTGTAATAAATAAATTCTAGGCAACAAGTTCAAAGAGAATTAACCCTGTGAGAGATTGATCTGTGTTTAAATTTAACTTTTGTCTCTTATATTTCTATCAAATCAATCTATCAAACAAACCTGTGAGCTGAAAAGTTGATAAAATCGAAACACGTGGAAGCCAGGTCACATTTTGATTTTTTGGGATTTAAGCTTCGGATAGGATTCTATATAAGCAATAAATCTATCTATTTATTGCTACAAATTCAACAATAACGCTATAAACAAACTCTAAAATACAATAAACTTAAAACCCACATTTAATTTATAAGGACAAAACAATTTTTTTCGTTGAAATATAAAACTTCATTTGCAAGATATTGTTCTTATGACCGATTAACAGTCGATTGGAATAAATTGAGAGTCGACTCTAATCCCCGAACCAATTTGTTTAGCTCCATTGAATTTTAAAAGTCGCTATGTCCAATGACCGAAGTAGTTGATTATTCTCAGAGTAATAAATATTTTTTTCATGGATAAATGCCCTGCATACATAGGACTGGTGGCAAAAATGGATTGGAATACGCCAGGCAAGATTATAATAATTTTGGAGACCCGGCATTTACTTCTTCTTTGGAGACCTGGCATTTACTTCTTCTTTGGAGACATGGCGTTTGCTTCTTCGTTCGAGTTATGTGTCGTTTTGTTAATCAAATCTGAGGCTAGTCAGCGGGAAATGCTTCATTAGCGACGAGGATTTCGGACAAAGTTTAATGCATATCGGCCCTCGAGAAACATTAGCTGAACGCGTAAGCATTATTCAAACGCGATTAAACTTCAGCTGAATATCTGCACAAGTTAGCTTGGCAACGGCGTGACTGACAAGGCACGAGCAAGGCAATTGAATATTAAGGCTTTTCATTTTTTTTCTTGCCCGATACTATCGGAAATTGCTGGATATGGGAACTTTGGGTTTGAAGATTTTGAAAGACAGTGCGCCTATTTTTGATATCCTATCAGCTGTGAATAAGAAAATGCCATGTGAGTATTTGGTGGTATTGAAGTCGCCGAATGTGAACGCACACTGCCGGATTCCGACGTAGAACGTGTGTACCAGAAACATAAAATCGAAACTAGAACTGTGTGAATGCTTTCGCCTGACCATGATAAACACTGTCATTACTAGAACCCCAGAACCTACACAAAACTTCGAGTAGATCAACAGCAGAAAATCCTCCTGCAGGGTTAGGTTATGATCAATTAGGCCAACAGATTAATTAATATATAATTGATATTGTACTTATTGTGTATCACTTATGTTATTCCCTTAATCGAGTATGGTTCCGATTATCATTTTGTCTTCTAGTTACCTATTCTCTTTTCAGAAGTTATGATGGGGTGTTGTATTTTTCTCGCCGATGTAATTTGTGTTGAGCTTATTTATTGATGATACTAATATTGTGTCTGAGGAGTACGAACATTCGAGTTATGTTTTTTGTTTAGCTAAGCTGGGACTAGTCAGGCAAAAAAATGCTTCAAAATTGACCGATCATAATCCAGATATCAACGCCAATTTTCTAAAAATAGGATATGAAAATCAATGGGCGGCAAAAGCGTAAAAAAGCGTATCTTTTGCTAGAAAAAATGATTTTTTTAAATGTTATGTAACAACAAAATTGTACAAAATTTCAAAATCATCAACACCGCAATGTTGAGAGTTTTGAAGATTTTTGGTCATCCAAATACAATGAAATAAATATTTCGAACACCCGAGGACTAGATTCTGCTGTGTTTTACTTCTTATGAGTTTTCAAGAAAAAATCAACACAGAAGATTAAATGATTTCCAAAAGGTCACAATTTAACATAAATTAGATGTAATAAACAAAAGTTCATAGATTAAACAAATTTTATTTGAGATAAACCCCCACCCCAAAAAATTGTGTAAGCATCATTGGTCGAGTGTGAGGCACAGATAGTTCTTGCCGCAGAGGCACGGCTCATCTGGGGCTTATGCTTGATAAAATTGGACATCACTTTCAGAAAAGTTTTTTGTTAAAACTGACTATTGGTAAAGCTGAACAATAAAGCTGGGCTGAACAATATCTGTTGGTTTCGAAATATTAAAATACTTTTTTTTAATTTTTTTCTTTTAAATAGGGAACAAACAAAACAAATCCCACTTATTTTTAAGCTCCGTAGCTGCATAATGCTAGCTAGCATTTATCGTTATGGTTAAGACCCTTTCACCAAGTATGAATCTCTATATTTTGTTGCCACAAGTCGAAAGGAAATTTTTTCTAGGTTTATTTCATTTCAACCTTGCGTATTAAACTAAGGCAATGTCGTGCATTCACAATCTCACCAAGTTTTTATGTATTGGTATTTATTCTCTGGGAAATGTCTACAATGCCTTTCCCAACCAAATCTGTGTCCCTGTGTTCATTGAAACACACTTTGTTCTATTCTTTGATCCCAACCATGGGCTGAACAATATCATTCGGTGCTGATGAATCTTCTATAGGGTCAGGAACAAATGAGATCTCTGCTTATATTGTACTGAGGTCCCTCTTCGTTAATACCACATGCCAAAAATTGCTCGAACAGGTGCGAGATGTTTAGCTGTTCACTTCCAACTTGAGATTTCGGTACACAGGCTATAAGCTGGTCCTTTGCTTCGGATAACTATTGCTGAACCTTTCTATCCACCAGATTTTACACATTTGTAAATAACTTTATCATTGACATCAAATTTTTTGAACGGAATGTTTTCTTTAACAACATCACAGTTTATGTTGATATTTGTCTCGCCAAGATAGTCGCAGATTATAGTGCCTTCACTTTGGAACTAGGACGAAATTTGAAAATACTATGGCTATCTTTTTTCAGAGCTCTTCAAGTTTCAATCTTCTGCGGATAATCCATTAAACCACATTTAACAACGCACCAACAGATTACAAGCAGAATCTGGCATAGCACATCCGTACAAGTCTTCGGTAAAAGTAGAACTTGTTGCGTCACCCTCAGTTATAACTGTTCATCGTCCACTGTAGGAATACTGTCCTTTTTTGTGTGGACAGGTTTTTTTTTATGAAGCCTGGACTCGCAAATCCCTCATCTGGAATTTGCAACTACAGTATTCTGTGGGCAGTCTCTGACCCAGTGATACATGAACCACACGAGCACATTGACTCATTGTTGGGGGTGGGCACTTCGAATCAATTACTAAATTATTCGAATCGGTATAGCAATATTGGAATCACTCACTTTTTCTTTTTGGCTCGTATTGAACGGATTTTGCTGGTTCTCTGCCCTGAAAACCACCCCGAACCCAAAATTAATTTTGCGAAACATCAGCCGCAGATGTGTTATCTTTGTCGCCATATATTGGTGATTAATGCTTAAGAAAATATGTTTTGACCGCAGACACGGGCACATTGGAACTCTCCGAGGTAACGATTTTTCTCTATTCTATCAGTGCGCGAGTTTTCATCCCGCTCTCAAAAATAGAGATGGGCCGATACCAAAATTTTTTTAGTGAAACTATATCTATAAACTATAAGTAGATATAATGTATAACTATATGTGGATATTAAACCACAAAACCACCCTCGTTTTTTATGATTGAATGTTCGATAATGACCATCGAATGTGATGTAATAAACTGAGAACACCTAGCGAGAAGTAGAACTATTGCCTGTCCAAGAATTAATCGCATTTGAATAAAACTTGCCTACCTTATTAATCATCGGCGTTTCGATTCCCATGGAGGATTTTATGTGCATCAAATTTGACGCATTTTATTTGCATCAAATGTCGAAGTGAAAAACGATCTAAAAATTTCCCAAAAAATTATTAATGAATTATTAGTGAATATCAGTAAATGTTTGTTGTCATTGAGTTAAAAGTTTCTCCCAATTGGGAATTGTATTTTGTCAAGCATTCGCCGCAGATGGACCGTACCGTATGTTCACCCTCAGGATCCGTAAATGTATGCGAAACAAATTCAACGCTTTTACCAACTGAGCTAAGCAGGCAGAGAGTGAGAAATCAAACCCAATACCAGATATTAACCTGCATGACATTTATGATGTCGGGTTTTTCATCGGTATGAAACTTAATTTTTTTTCCATATACTTGACTCCAAAAGATAGTTTTATTTTCTCCGAATGCAGTTCTATTATGACTGCTATAGTGCAAAATTGTTTTTTTTTCATTTGTTTCATTTACATTCTGATAGCTACACCTATATCATTATAGGATTTATAAACTTAGAAACCACCAATACGCGTAAACATAGGCTCTAGATCGAGGGTCAACAAAAATGTGTATATTTGGTATAATTTTGCCAACCAAAACAGTGGGTACGGTAGAGACTGTAGTGTTATTATTTGATGAAAAACCGTTTCTTCATATTTCTTATTAAGGCACCATTAAACGTGTATGTTTTTGCACATGCTCGATGTACATTCATGTTTACTGTAAATTATAGCTTTTTTCCATGTTAAGCAAGTTTTAGTGGAAAATCTAACTATTTATCTAATTCCCCTTCCTCCACCGGTATTTGATATATACTGCCACCATGCCAGAGTTACCTACGTTATGTGGAATTCGTGTGATAATTGTTATATCTTGACATGCGATGTATATTGCTGTTTGTAGCCACGTAGTTTTCCATCTCGTGTTGTTACCCTTGACTTGTTATTCCTGTTTACTGGTTTCTCAATGTATAATTGTGTCAGGACATATTTTGAAGCATCAGTATCAATATCTATGGCTGCCTTGTGAACAATATTATGAATTCAAAGTGGGCATATAACCACCACCATAACACGCTGACTGTATACAGATATGATTCATACTTGGGATTTTTGATCGTTTTATTACCTTACACGTTACATGTTCTGTATGAGCGATAAGACATTTGTCTGGTTATTAGCATTCTTAGTTGAAGTGCTAAAATTTCAGATTCTGAACCGTGACTTTTGTCGCCGAAGATCAATCAGTGTATTTAGATGCTCTATAATCAAGTGTATATGGCGAACCATGATCTCCCGCGCAGATATATTTTGAAGGTTCAACCGAATCAGAGTGGAGGTTCTTGGATTGTGGAGAAATTTGAATTTCGCCTGCCCTATTGCAACGATTAGTTGACAAACATTTATTCTGGCTTCGGTTATTCTGGCTAATTCGGTTATTCTGGCTAAATCCAGGAATTTTGCAATAGCTATACGTTGTTCCGTATTTAATTTTTTATTGAGACATGAAAATAGAACCAAAAGACGTTTAGATAAGCATGATTATTATGTACAAAAATCAGTTTGGCTTCAGAAATAATTGTTTATTGTATTTCTGTTAGATTATTCTAATCGTATTCAGTTTGTGGAGATCGACTCTTACAGATCTCACTTGACGAAGGTCACTTATGGAGTTCGACAAGAATCGTGCTTAGTCCCACCTTGATTCTAATATTCAATATTGATATTATCAATGTTACAGAATCTTTTATCAAGTTATTTATTTGCAGATATCACTAGTTGTCAAATTATGTTTCAACTATTCTCTTAAAATATCGGGAAAAAACTTAATGAAGTCATATAAAATAATGTTCCTTATAAATTCGAAGTCGTTCTTATATTTTATTTAAAAATTAGATACTTAGATTTGCTATTGAACAAATGCTAATTCTTGCTCTTTTTTCTGCGAATATCTGAATGGGAGGTCGATTTGACATTCTGCCAAGCTTCGTCTAAAATATCGAGATGTTAATTCTTAATATCATCAAATATTTTTATACGGTTTATTGAAATTGCTTTTTCGTGATAGTAATGCTAATCGATAATGTTAAAATTCACATTCCATAGTTTGGTATCCACAAGGCGACTACAATTTTGAAATGTAAAGTTGATGCAAATTAACGACAAATTCACTGCGTTTTTAGCATTGTTGTTAATTAAATATGGTGGTGTGGATTGCACTCAATGATATGCAACCAGTTGAACTGCAGTCTTGTGCCAATTGTGGAATGTTGAGATTAATATTATCCAATAAAGAAACTTTCAAAAAATGGCGATTTATTGCATTTTTGTTACATTATAAGGCTTCGCAAATTCCACAATAACAAGAAAGGGAGTGCAATTTTGCCGAGTTCCACTATCATTCTATTCTACAGGGTGTAATTCTAATGGGTGCATATCCTTCATAATGTAATTAAAGTGGGCGTAGTCCTTTCAACTTAATTTAACTTAATAAATTTTGTGCATTCCGTGCATCCACAACATGTCGTACCTGTCGTACATCTTGTGCATGCCGTTCACCCAGTGCAACCCGTACATCACGTACATGTTGTACATCCAGTACAGTCCGTACATCCATCCTACAAGGTGCAATTCTAGTGCTTGCATTCCCATGGGTACAACTCTGCGGTGTGATATTATTCTACAATCATAAGAGAGGGCGGAATTCTACCGAGTGCAGTATTTAAGAGTGCAGTGTAATACAACTAGACTGCAGTTCAACTAGCTGCAAACCATGGAGTGCAATCCACGACCATCATATTCAACTAACCACACTTTGATAAACACGCAGTAAATTTATCCTTCAGTTGTAATTATCATATTTCAAAATTGTAGTCGCCTTGTGGATGCCAAATTATGGAATTTGGATTTTAATATTCCCGATTGGCATTAACATTGAGGAACGGCGATTGTACTGCATTTTTTCTACAGTGTTAGTACTTTTCTACTGATGTTTCAATTTGCTATGCTCCAAAAGGTAATTTGCGCTCAATTTTCCGTACATTCAATACATCCCGTACAGTTTTCGAGACGCCCTGAGCAAGGCCACTTGTAGTTTAATCCCTATTTTTTTGAAATGATATTTAATATTGCGAATCAATATAGCACTGTTGCGAAAATGTCACAGACTTTTTGTCCTCATGCGCCGGTGCCAAGTTTAGATTATCAGTTTATTGAGCATGTTCTGGTTAACCTATCAAACCAACCTCATTTAAATTTATGATTTGTCAATAATTTATTAGTTATATACATAGGCTGGGAGTGTCGAAAGCTAGTTTGAGTTTGGGGCAAGCTTGACCTGGACGCTACTTTCTAGTCGCATTCCAGGCGACCGGCCTTAGGCTACAGATTGAAATCCACAACCATATCTGATCTGCCAAATGCAACGGCCAGCACAGAGTGAGTCAGATCTACGTCTACGGGAACTAAAACGCTCCCGCAACCACGCGAGGCATAGAGCGTGGCAAACGACTATGTGTATTGCTAAATCCTGCTAGAGCGGAAGGGAGAGGTGATCGTTCTGTAATAGCCCCCCCCAGATTCTGTATACCCGTCTCCTCTTGTATATTCGTCTCCTGTGGCCTTGCTCTGAGCGAATTTCAATGGAAAAAAAACTTGCTGATGTGATCAACTGTGATGAAAAAAATATTTTTTTCTCTTGAGACAAAATCGACTTCAGTAAAAATTGGTTTTATCATGCTTAAAACTTTTATATGATGTTACACGGTTTTTATTGCTTGGTTTTTGAACATCCGTACTCTCCAAGTCTTGACGTCATCTCCATTTACAACCATATCTCATGAATACCATTGACTGATTTGGGGTTAACTAGGAAAATAATTGTTGCTTGTTGTTTCACATGAACATTACATACGTTTTTCATCGTGAAAAATAGAAGACTGATTCTTCTTCAATTTCTTTTTTCGGTGTGACTTCGGCACGTATTTCTGATAAATATTATCTATGCAAAATAAATAATGTGATTCACTGTGCTTACTTCACAAAAATTTGATCAAACATCTTTTGCCAAGTACTTGACTAGCACAAATTTAGGCAACATTGTTTTATTATACAAATCATTTGCATTCTTTTTATATAAAATGTTGTATGAACAGTGAACACACACTGGTTTGTAATAATAGTAATAAAATTTCATTTTAGAGATATTAAATAAGATATTAGACAACAACTCATCGGGGTACATAACGGTAGCAAACGACACGGAACAAATTGAGAGGTGTTTGAATATTTTAGTTGAAATGCTTCGCGAAGTCAAATTTGTCAGAAACGATTTTTCTCAAAAAGAAATCATTTTTGTTAATATCATTTTTGAGTTGCTGGCCGCTAGAATTACCCTGGGATATTTCCTGCGTGTTGTAAGAAACTTCGTTTTGGGCAGATGCGATTCACTACACACTAATTTAGAGGTCCAGAGGCATCTTGGAATAGGATATTTAGCACGTAGAGTTTTGTTCCCGCTTGCCGGCACTCCATTTTGTAATAGCTACTTGTGACTCAAGTGGTCGGTAGTTCTCGCTCAGAGTAAGGCCACAGGAGACAAATAATGCTTGAAAAGTGTACTAAAGCCATCAAAAGTGCAAAGAGCTACATGAAATGCAGGAATAGGAACCCCCCATCCTTGATAGATGTGTACTAACATGGGTTTTAAGGCCTTGTAGATCAACACGATCGGGAAAGCAGCGAGAAGGCAGGGAATTCCAAAGTTTAGAGATTCTTTGAAATAAGGTTGTGTGTATGTTTAATTGCTCAGACAATGAAGATAGAAGGAAAAACACATTCAGGAAGTTAGGATTGAGGCGGGCCATAGGCACAAAACCCCGGTCGACCTGAAACACTGACATGCAACGTTTACCCCCCCCCCCCTCTAGCAAGTACAAATGATTGAATAAAAATACTGAAAATGCAGATATACGTGCAATACAGTACAGCCCACTGTGTTGGCCAGTTTATGCCAGTTGCTATAAATGAAGGCATTGCAGTTGACTGCGCACATCATTGCATAGTAAAATACGAATAATAGTACATTTATATACAGACGGAGGTTATACAACGTGCATTGTATAGAGCCGAAGCTATATTGTAGTAGTTTGAAAGTCCACGCCCAACATACCAGTGTGCAGGTTTTCGCTACACGTGCTATATTGAGCTCAATTCAAGGACGAGATATATTAAGGAATCTAAAGCTTTTTATATATATATATATATATGCCGATTCCGTCAGTTCGAATTGCTTTCCGCAAAACTTGTTTGTGATATTTACATACGGATTATTTTGGGTTGATGTTCATTTTTGCTGCTTTTGGTCTCATTTACAGCAAATTTAAGTAATGAAAATATTGATGAATCCTCGGTAAAAGCGTGGTTCTTGTGTGATTCTCGTTCGATAAAAATTTTTGGTTATTCACTAAACGTGGCTGAACTGTTACCGAGATTAAAATGAGATTAAATTAACATGCTATTTCACTCAAGCTAATAGCATGGCCATACACCTTTTATTATATTTATTTTAAATAGTCTGAATTAATGACGACTTCTAAGTTATTGTTATTCTAACTGCAGTGAATTTATCGACCGAATATTCAAAAGTGCCGATGACATCCCATTTACTATTCTTCTTATTATATTTTTCTATGCTACTTCCACCAACGACATAAACTTCTCCCGACAGGGAACATGAGTGTGAAGTGGACCGAGGGCCGTTCATGTTCGATAACAGGAACCAAGTATCGGTAATATGAGTGTAACACTCAGAAGAAGATAAAGCTTGATCAGTTGCACTAAGGCCGCCCATCACGTACAAATCCTCACCTGATGATGCTGCAGACGCATTTTTTCTTGGTATATTCATTCTAGAATGAGAAGCTTCTTTGAAATCAGATTCCCAACTATATACCGAACTTGTAACCATAGTTTTCAATGTTCCTCCAATTTTATATAGTTTTGTTGGCGTTGATGCAACGCAAAATTTAATGGTTAGAAGATCTTGCAGTCTTGCAGCAGTCCATATATCCCTCAACGGGTCGTAATGTTCTGAAAACAGTACTCCTACTATGAATAGTTTACGTTGGAATTCTACAGCTTTAGAATATCCATCATGAGCAAACAGTGGGGATTTTAAAATGTTCCACGATGTATTTTTCACGTCAAAGCTGAAAAATAACTCGGGAGTTAGAATATAAATAACATTATCGATAACAGCGGCTTGAAACCATGCTGCATTTGTAAATAAGCTCTGCGTTTTAGATGGAATGTTAGATAGTTCATACCACCTTTCGGTGCTTGGATGAACAGTCAATATACTTGCCCACGATGTATCAATTACAGCAATGGCATCATTTTCATTTGTAGCGCTCGGTGTGTTCCTAATTGATGTACCCGGTTTCGAAGGGATGGTTTGCGGGGATAATGATGGGTTGCTGAAACTGCTGGAAGAAACTTGAGAAAAAGGCTGTGCGGGCGGTTTGTTCTGATGATTAGCGCTCATCGTTACTTTGTCATTTTTTTTCTTGTCTTGTTCAACGGCACTTGAGGCACGAACAAAAAGTGCATCCAAAACCAAATTCAAAAACTTTGCATTTTTTTTGACAATTTGGTCGTTACGAATGACATCTTGGATGAACTGCGTGGAGAATCGACTCAGTCTTATTGATCCAAGAATTTCGATGTAATCATTTTCACGATTAGGATTGGATTTCATCCATGTACAAATTGCTTTCCAAACGTGGATTTCTGACGTGTCGTTTATGTTTACGTAGCGTAGGAGAGACTTGATATCAAGCAACGAAAATTTTACGAATTCTTGTTTATTTGTAAGTGTTGGTAATTCGTCTAAAATTTTCTGATGCACAATAGCGGAAAATTCAGTATCATTGAATACCTGAGATATACGATTCAAAACAGATAGATCTTTTACATCGAAATTTCCTTCCTTTGTAATAACTTTATCCAATATCTGCTTCGCAACGATCTCGACACATCTGTTGATAGACCTGACCAAGGAGTCATTGATCATTGCTTCCAAATCCACGAGACCCAGTTGATGCAACGGTAGTTTCTTCATAATGTTTGGCAAATTATCTATTCTGTTAGATTTGTCATAATTTATCCACAAGGATGTAGCCTTCCAGGTTGTCAGGGCATGAGTACTGTTTTCAATATATTTGATAAAGTCATTAAAACTTATATTAAAATAACTTTGATGGTTGCAAACGTCTCCAATGTTATTAGAAATAAGAATATCCACTGTCCTTCGAGTTTTCTTATTTTCATATTCATCCGCTAGTCGCTTAATTTCCCAGCAATTACGAACGTTCAAAATGCTGCAGAAATGTTTAAACCAAAGCTCGATGAGCTCTTGAAGCTGCATCAATTTAGCCGCTTTTAAAACGTCATCCGCTATTTCGATATTTACCATTGTTGTTCCACGATACATGTATTCTATGCAAATGCTTCACTGCCAAAAAACTGGCGCTGGTAATTTCAGCAATGCAAGTTTCAGCTTTTCCACATAGTGACTTCTTTATCAAATCTTTAAAATACGGGGACGTTGCTGCAATCACGTTTCTATGGACAGGAAGTACCTTGTCGCCAACTCGTATGTAGAAGTCGCACAAATGTTCGTCTTTTCTGAAATCATCGAGAATTCCCAGCGTTTTTCTTCCATGATTTGGATTTCTGCACTCCTCTTGACAAGGAATTTTCATTATTTTTTCTTGTGGTTCCATGACCGAACTTAAGTACGGACAACTTAAGATGCCAACGTTCTATGTTAGAATAATAACAGGCTTATAGTCATGGATATTTCTATTTTTTTTTTGTTAAATGAAGATCCTATTTCTGCCCGCATCCCATTTATTTTCTCTCAATTATCATCCGGGAGGGAATAATATTATAGGGGAATATGTAGAAGGGCTTTTGCACTAGGATTGATTATTTCCTATTCTGTGTGTCCAAAGGTATCAATTGTCGAAATACTAAACCCCAAATCTGTGCAGCACCTTGAAAATGTGGGAGAGGTTATTCAAAAACTTTCTGAGGTCAAATAATGCCACCACTAATTGAAAAAGGGAAGTACAATTTTTTGGACTTTACTACGTTTCGAAGCGCTTAAAAAAATATTACCGAATTCTGCGGCTGTTGAGGGTATGTGCCAGCATAGGCGACTAAACGGAAGCAAAAGAGTGGTAAAGAGTTTTGCCATCGCGTAATGCCAGTTTTCACTAACTATGTGTCCTGCTTGAGGTTCTCTTCAGGAACAGGCTGTTTGAAGTACGCACTTCATTCTCGTTGTTTATGTGTTTAATTACTTCGCAAAATATGACATATGAATCACTAATGCTGTTTATGATTGGCTTATGCTTGTCAAATTACAATTTTTCATTGGGAATAATATGAGCACTTGCAGACGCCCAAGCAATCTGGGAAGAAGTGTCGTCCGAACCATATGATGTCTGCAGTGACGTATTTAAAACTATAGGGAGGGGAGGGGTGGAATTAAAAAAAAATGTTCTCTGATTATGCCGTCCTAATAGGTTTGTGACGTCGTAAATGGCATTTTCATTGTAAATCACGATGAAAAAATCTAAAAATTTCGTCCGAGGAGTGAAAATTTATATTTAAATAATTGACATTCTAAGGCCAAAAATTACTTATATAAGTGTAATGAACAAGTTTCTGGATTCCCCGTGCTTTGAACCCCCAAAATGCTATTCTGCGATTTCTTTCAGTCGGCGACAGGACTAAATACGCTAGTGCATGTGTGACTTCATAATTTGAAAAAATTAAACCACATATTTTTTAGTCGAAACAAAATTGTAGAATTATCGCAGAATATAGAGCATTGTGACAAAATATACTCGCAGATAGCGAGTTCCGTCACTAGATTCAATTGCGACGTCACTAGATGCTAGATGCGTGTGAAACTACTGATTTCAATCAAAGCATTAAACTACCTTTACAATAGTCCGTATCAATAATGAAATAATCATGACGACTGAATTGAATTTAATCCCTTTTTCAGAAACTGTGGTGATATGACGATTTTGTACGATTTGTCGAATGTCTTGGGCCGAAGCATGGGTAATACTTACTGTGACGCTCCACTGATGTATCGATATCCATGTTCGACCACGAAGTCATGTGATAGTGCTTAAGCTTTTTTAGTTATACATCATTTGTGTACATAACTATTCGTATTAAAGTTAATAATTGAATACAATAAATAAAGCTTATCGCCGCGGCGCGCCATCCACAAGTGAACCATTCTTAATACAGCATTTTTGGGGAATTGTTTTCTGACTGTTTGGGCATAATTGAAAACCAGTTCTAGTACGATTAAATAGCTAGTATGAACTGCTTCAATAAATTTATATCTGTCAATTAAACGCCAAGTTTGGTGGCACTATAGATTATCCCATTCTAGCAAACCGGGTGGAAAGCTGCAGAATTGCCATTCGTTACATCCATATATAAAACGAGAGTCGAAACATAACACTTGGAAGATGGGCGATTCACGTAGTTCACGTAAGCGCTGCTTACGGCTTACTCCATCAACCATGTCCATGTCCAGGGAAAATGAGTGAAATGTCAAGCCAAAACCGGCAACCCCGATTCGGAACTGATGTCTAATACTGATTTTTGCATATTATATGGCTGTGAGTCAGTTTAACAATATACCAAAGTTTACCAAAATCGAACTTGCGGAAGCAATGTGATGACGTCACAGTAGGAAAGAGAACGACTTTTGAAAGTCACAAATTTCGTGATATAGTGCATTTACACAGCTGATCAAGGGCTTATATGTTGCCTTTATATGCTATTGACGTTACACAAAAACGTATTTCGTGCTTCCCAGAAATTATAGCCTAATTGTTTATCATATAGTTATATACTAATCCCAACCACTAACGTGAAAGAGGTCAATTTTCGAAAAATGGCCTTGTTTGGTGCAGGCGAGGGATAGTTTTGTAGAATACGGATGATGACAACTTCAAACTAAAAAAGATGGTAAAATCCAAATGTAATATCAGATGATATATAACAGTATAAATTTGGTATCTGTGACGACCATTAGGAACTTTCAATTTTCAACAAGTAACCTGATCAAATACACTTGATAGGAATTGTAACTTTGTATAAAACAACGATTTTCAAATGGACACATATTTGGGAAGTAACCTAACTACAAAATTTTATTTTAGAATATTTTACCCCAGCATGTATACTCATACCAATAGTATATCAATAGTTTTTGTAACTAATACGCCAACTATTCTTATATCATCTGGATATTCCGGCTCGCGAAACATACCAATAGTATTTTTTTTATAGCCACTACTTAGAGTGAACCATCCTTTCCAAGGCCCTGTATGAGTAGCCACTTATAGACGGATAGGGTTACAATTGCGGGAATGATATATAATCTTTTCCTGTTCGGCTTAGCCTACCTCAGTTATTACTCCCAGGGTTGAGTGGTGGGCATGATGGGCGAGCCGGACTTCTTCACTATACACAACGACCACAAGATAAGATGAATTGATGGCATCACTGGCAGCGGACATTCGTTCATTTACAGTTGAGACTCTGCTTTACAAAAAGGACACAAAAAGTTTTTTTCTAAACACATCCAAACTATTGAACTCTGTCACGAAACTGGTTTACAAATTGTATCTTTCGAACAATTTTAAGACCCGTGAACAAACACCATTTTAGAATGTAGCTCTTCAGCGGTTTATAGAATATACACATACGAATCCTTATTTTTCGCGAATTGAAAAAATTCAAAATCATTGAAAAAGTAATATAGGCAATGCTTTCCTGTCACGATTCACTAATTGTAATAAATAAATTCTAGGCAACAAATCCAAAGAAAATTAACCCTGCGGGAGATTGAAAGCAAGTTGCCACGAAACTGTGTTTAAATTTAACTTTTGTCTATTATATTTCTGTCAAATCAATCTATTAAACAAACTTGTGAGCTGAAAAGTTTATAATAAAACCATTTTTTTTCGTTGAAATATAAAACTTCATTTGCAAGATATTGTTCCTATGACCGATTAACAGTCGCTATGTCCAATGACCGAAGTAGTTGATTATTCTCCGAGTAATAAATATTGTTTTCATGGATAAATGGCCTGCATACATAGGACTGGTAGCAAAAATGGATTGGAATATGCCAGGCAAGATTATAATAATTTTGGAGACCTGGCATTTACTTCTTCTTTGGAGGCATGGCGTTTGCTCCTTCGTTCGAGTTATGTGTTGTTTTGTTAATCAAATCTGAGGCTAGTCAGCGGGAAATGCTTCATTGGCGACGAAGATTTCGGACTAAGTTTAATGCATATCGGCCCTTGAGCAACATTAGCTGAACGCGTAAGCATTATTCAAACGCGAATAAACTTCAGCTGGATATCTGCACAAGTTAGCTTGGCAACGGCGTGACTGACAAGACACGAGCAAGGCAGTTGAATATTAAGGCTTTTCATTTTTTTCCTTGCCCGATACTATCGGAAATTGCTGAATATGGGAACTTTGGGTTTGAAGATTTTAAAAGACAGTGCGCGTATTTTTGATATCTTATCAGCTGTGAATAAGAAAATGCCATGTGAGTATTTGGTGGTATTAAAGTCGCCGAATGTGAGCGCACACTGCCGTATTCCGACGTAGAACGTGTGTACAAGAAACATAAAATCGAAACTAGAACTGTGTGAATGCTTTCGCCTGACCATGATAAACACTGTCATTACTGGATCACTAAAATAGAACCCCAGAACCTACACAAAACTTCGAGTAGATCAACAGCAGGAAATCCTCCTACAGGGTTAGGATATGATCAATTAGGCCAACAGATTAATTAATATATAATTGATATTGTACTTATTGTGTATCACTTATGTTATTCTCTTAATCGAGTATGGTTCCGATTATCATTTTGTTTTCTAGTTACCTATTCTCTTTTCAGAAGTTATGATGGGGTGTTGTATTTTTCTCGCCGATGTAATTTGTGTCGAGTTCATTTTTTGGTGATACTAATATTGTGTCTGAGGAGTACGAACGTTCGAGTTATGTTTTTTGTTTAGCTAAGCGTGTAGCTAAGTATCAACGCCCATTTTCTAAAAATAAGATATGAAAATCAATGTGTGGCAAAAGCGTGAAAAAGCGTATCTTTTGCTAGATGAAAAATGATTTTTCTCAAATGTTATGTAACAACAAAATTGTACAAAATTTCAAAATCATCAACACTGCAATGTTGAGGGTTTTGAAGATTTTTGGTCATCCAAATACAATGAAATAAATATTTCGAACACCCGAGGACAAGATTCTGCTGTGTTTTACTTCTTATGAGTTTTCAAGAAAAAATCAACACAGAAGACTGAATGATTTCCAAAAGGTCACAATTTAACATAAATTAGATGTAATAAACAAAAGTTCATAGATTAAACAAATTTTATTTGAGATAAACCCCCACCCAAGAAATTGTGTAAGCATCATTGATCGAGTATAAGGCACAGATAGTTCTTGCCGCAGAGGCACGGCTCATCTGGGGCCTATGCTTGATAAAATTGGACATCACTTTCAGAAAAGTTTTTTGTTAAAACTGACTATTGGTAAAGCTGAACAATAAAGCTGGGCTGAACAATATCTGTTGGTTTCGAAATATTAAAATACTTTTTATATTTATTTTTTTTTAAATAAGGAACAAACAAAACAAATCCCACTTATTTTTAAGCTCCGTAGCTGCATAATGCTAGCTAGCATTTATGATTAAGACCCCTTCACCAAGTATGAATCTCTATATTTTGTTGCCAGAAGTCGAAAGGAAATTTTTTCTAGGTTTATTTCATTTCAACCTTGCGTATTAAACTAAGGCAATGTCGTGCATTCACAATCTCCCCTAGTTTTTATGTATTAGATTTTATTCTCTGGGAAATGTCTACAATGCCTTTCCCAACCAAATTTGTGTCCCTGTGTGTTCATTAAAACACACATTGTTCTATTCTTCAATCTTCAACCATGGGCTGAATAATATCATTCGGTGCTGATGAATCTTCTATAGGGTCAGGAACATATGAGATCTCTGCTTATATTGTACTGAGGTTCCTCTTCGTTAATATCGCATGCCAAAAATCGCTCGAACAGGTGCGAGATGTTTAGCTGTTCACTTCCAGCTTGAGATTTCGGTACACAGACTATAAACCGGTCCTTTGCTTCCTGTAACTATTGCTGAACCTTTCTATCCACCAGATTTTACACATTTGTAAATAACTTCATCATTGACCTCAAATTTGTCGAACGGGATATTTTCTTTAACAACATCACAGTTTATATTCATATTTGTCTCGCCAAGATAGTCACAGATTATAGTGCCTTCACTTTGGAACTAGGACCAAATTTGAAAATACTATGGCTATCTTTTTTCAGAAGCTCTTCAAGTTTCAATCTTCTGTGGATAATCCATTAACCACATTTAACAACGTACCAATAGAGTACAAGCAGAATCTGGCACAGCACGTCCGTACAAGTCTTCGGTAAAAGTAGAACTTGTTGCGTCACCCTCAGTTATAACTGTTTATCGTCCACTGTAGGAATACTGTTCTTTTTTGTGTGGACAGTTTTTTTTTATGAAGCCTGAACTCGCAAATCGCTCATCTGGAATTTGCAACTACAGTCTTCTGTGGGCAGAATCGGTATAGCAATATTGGAATAACTCACTTTTTCTCGTATTGAACGGATTTTGCCGGTTTTCTGCCCTGAAAACCACCCCAAACAAAAAATTGATTTTGCGAAGCATCAGCCACAGATGTGTTATCTTTGTCACTATATATTGGTGATTAATACTTAAGAAAATATGTTTTGACCGCAGACACGGGCACATTGGAAATCTCCGAGGTGATGATTTTTCTCTATTCTCCCAGTGCGCGAGTTTTCATCCCGCTCTCAAAAGTAGAGATGGGCCGATACCAAAATTTTTCGCCTATACCGATGCAAGTACAGATATCACCTACTTAGTTTATATTTCGATACCGACGATACAGAATACTTGATTAAATATGTTAAAGGCGAACCATGCCTGGCCGCGAGATGTACAATCGGTATGGAAAAATACTACCTTAGACGCCAAGGTCAAAATACATTTAGCAGTTAAATTTAGAGTTAAATGCCAATTGTTACCCCACTCGGTTATTCTGGCTAAATCCAGGAATTTTGCAATAGCTAGACGTTGTTCCGTATTTAATTTTTTAATTGAGACATGGAAATAGAACCAAAGGACGTTTAGATAAGCATGATTATTATGAACAAAAATCAGTTTGGCTTCAGAAATAATTGTTTATTGTATTTCTGTTAGATTATTCTAATCGTATCTATTCAGTTTGTAGAGATAGACTCTTACAGATCTGACTTGACGAAGGTCACTTATGGAGTTCCACAAGAATCGTGCTTAGTCCCACCTTGATTCTAATATTCAATATTGATATTATCAATGTTACAGAATCTTTTATCAAGTTATTTATTTGCAGGTGGCACTAGTTGTCAAATTATGTTTCAACTATTCTCTTAAAATATCGGGAAAAAACTTAATGAAGTCATATAAAATAATGTTCCTTATAAATTCGAAGTCGTTCTTATATTTTATTTCAAAATTAGATACTTAGATTTGCTATTGAACAAATGCTAATTCTTGCTCTTTTTTCTGCGAATATCTGAATGGGAGGTCGATTTGACATTCTGCCAAGCTTCGTCTAAAATAACGAGATGTTAATTTTTAATATTATCGAATATTTTTATACGGTTTATTGAAATTGTTTTTTCGTGATAGTAATGCGAATCGATAATGTTAAAATTCACATTCCATAGTTTGGTATCCAAAAGGCGACTACAATTTTGAAATGTAAAGTTAATGCAAATTAACGACAAATTCACTGCGTTTTTAGCAGTGTTGGTAATTAAATATGGTGGAATGGGTTGCACTCAATGGTATGCAACCAGTTGAACTGCAGTCTTGTGCCACCCCCCCCCCCCCAGATTCTGTATAGCCGTCTCCTCTTGTATATTCGTCTCCTGTGGTCTTGCTCTGAGCGAATTTCAATGGAAAAAAAACTTGCTGATGTGATCAACTATGATGAAAAAAATATTTTTTTCTCTTTGAGACAAAATCGATTTCAGTAAAAATTGGTTTTATCATGCTTAAAACTTTTATATGATATTACATGCTTTTTATTGCTTGGTTTTTGAACATCCGTACTCTCCAAGTCTGACGTCATCTCCATTTACAACTATATCTCATGAATATATTCACACCATTGACTGATTTGGGGTTAACTAGGAAAATAATTGTTGCTTGTTGTTTCACATGAACATTAAATACGTTTTTTATCGTGAAAAATAGAAGACTGATTCTTCTTCAATTTCTTTTTTCGGTGTAACTTCGGCGCGTATTTCTGATAAATATTATCTATGCAAAATAAATAATGTGATTCACTGTGCTCACTTCACAAAAATTTGATCAAACATCTTTTGTCAAGTACTTGACTAGCACAAATTTAGGCAACATTGTTTTATTATACAAATCATTTGCATTCTTTTTATATAAAATGTTGTATGAACACACACTGGTTTGTAATAATAGTAATAAAATGTCATTTTAGAGATATTTAATAAGATATTAGAAAACAACTCATCGGGGTACATAACGGTAGCAAACGACACGGAACAAATTGAGAGGTGTTTGAATATTTTAGTTGAAATGCTTCGCAGAGTCAAATTTGTCAGAAAAGATTTTTCTCAAAAAGAAATCATTTTTGTTAATATCATTTTTGAGTTGCTGGCCGCTAGAATTACCCTGGGATATTTCGTGCGTGTTGTAAGAAACTTCGTTTTGGGCAGATGCGATTCACTACACTCTAATTTAGAGGTCCAGAGGCATCTTGGAATAGGATATTTAGCACGTAGAGTTTTGTTCCCGCTTGCCGGCACTCCATTTTGTAATAGCTACTTGTGACTCAAGTGGTCGGTAGTTCTCGCTCAGAGTAAGGCCACAGCAGACAAATAATGCTTGAAAATTGTACTAAAGCCATCAAAAGTGCAAAGAGCTACATGAAATGCAGGAATAGGAACCCCCATCCTTGATAGATGTGTACTAACATGGGTTTTAAGGCCACGATCGGGAAAGCAGCGAGAAGGCAAGGAATTCCAAAGTTTAGAGATTCTTTGAAATAAGGTTGTGTGTATGTTTAATTGCTCAGACAATGAAGATAGCAAGAAAAACACATTCAAGAAGTTAGGATTGAGGCGGGCCATAGGCACAAAACCCGGTCGACCTGAAACACTGACATGCAACGTTTACCCCCCTCCCCCCCTCTAGCAAGTACAAATGATTGAATAAAAATACTGAAAATGCAGATATACGGAGGTTATACAACATGCATTGTATAGGGCCGAAGCTATATTGTGGTAGTTTGAGAGTCCACGCCCAAAATACCAGTGTGCAGGTTTTCGCTGCACGTGCTATATTGAGCTCAATTCAAGGACGAGATATATTAAGGAATCTAAAGCTTTTTTATATATATATATGCCGATTCTGTCAATTTGAATTGATTGTCCGCAAAACTTGTTTGTGATATTTACATACGGATTATTTTGGGTTGATGTTCATTTTTGCTGCTTTTGGTCTCATTTACAGCAAATTTAAGTAATGAAAATATTGATGGATCCTCGGTAAAAGCGTGGTTCTTGTGTGATTCTCGTTCGATAGAAATTTTTGGTTATTCACTAAACGTGGCTGAACTGTTACTGAGATTAAAATGAGATTAAATTAACATTCTTTGACAGCATTTTTACTCTATGTGATATTCAAATAAAATAAACTTCTCCAGCCAATTATGGACTGGTGATTGATTGCTATTTCACTCAAGCTAATAGCATGGTCATACGCCTTTTATTATATTTATTTTGAATAGTCTGAATTAATGACGACTTTTAAGTTATTGTTATTCTAACTGCAGTGAATTATCGACCGAATATTCAAAAGTGCCGATGATATCCCATTTACTATTCTTCTTATTATATTTTTCTATGCTACTTCCACCAACGACATAAACTTCTCCCGACAGAGAACATGAATGTGGAGTGGACCGAGGGCCGTTCATGTTCGATAACAGGAAACAAGTATCGGTTATATGGGTGTAACACTCAGAAGAAGATAGGGCTTGATTAGTTGCACTAAGGCCGCCCATCACGTACAAATCCTCACCTGATGATGCTGCAGACGCATTTTTTCTTGGTATATTCATTCTAGAATGAGAAGCTTCTTTGAAATCAGATTCCCAACTATATACCGAACTTGTAGCCATAGTTTTCAATGTACCTCCAATTTTATATAGTTTTGTTGGCGTTGATGCAACGCAAAATTTAATGGTTAGAAGATCTTGCAATCTTGCAGCAGTCCATATATCCCTCAACGGGTCGTAATATTCTGAAAACAGTACTCCTACTATGAATAGTTTACGTTGGAATTCTACAGATTTAGAATATCCATCATGAGCAAACAGTGGGGATTTTAAAATGTTCCACGATGTATTTTTCACGTCAAAGCTGAAAAATAACTCGGGAGTTAGAATATAAATAACATTATCGATAACAGCGGCTTGAAACCATGCTGCATTTGTAAGTAAGCTCTGCGTTTTAGATGGAATGTTAGATAGTTCATACCACCTTTCGGTGCTTGGATGAACAGTCAATATACTTGCCCACGATGTATCAATTACAGCAATGGCATCATTTTCATTTGTAGCGCTCGGTGTGTTCCTAATTGATGTACCCGGTTTCGAAGGGATGGTTTGCGGGGATAATGATAGGTTGCTGAAACTGCTGGAAGAAACTTGAGAAAAAGGCTGTTCAGGCGGTTTGTTCTGATGATTAGCGCTCATCGTTACTTTCTCATTTTTTTTCTTGTCTTGTTCAACGGCACTTGAGGCACGAACAAAAAGTGCATCCAAAACCAAATTCAAAAACTTTGCATTTTTTTTGACAATTTGGTCGTTACAAATGATATCTTGGATGAACTGCGTGGAGAATCGACTCAGCCTTATCGATCCAAGAATTTCGATGTAATCATTTTCACGATTAGGATTGGATTTCATCCATGTACAAATTGCTTTCCAAACGTGGGTTTCTGACTTGTCGTTTATGTTTACGTGGCGTAGGAGAGACTTGATATCATGCAACGAAAATTTTACGAATTCTTGTTTATTTGTAAGTGTTGGTAATGCGTCTAAAATTTTCTGATGCACAATAGCGGAAAATTCAGTATCATTGAATACCTGAGAGATACGATTCAAAACAGATAGATATTTTACAGCGAAATTTCCTTCCTTTGTAATAACTTTATCCAATATCTGCTTCGCAACGATCTCGACACATCTGTTGATAGACCTGACCAAGGAGTCAATGATCATTGCTTCCAAATCCACGAGACCCAGTTGATGCAACGGTAGTTTCTTCATAATGTTTGGCAAATTATCTATTCTGTTAGATTTGTCGTGATTTATCCACAAGGATGTAGCCTTCCAGGCTGTCAAGGCATTAGTGGTTTTCTCAATATATTTGATAAAGTCATTAAAACTTATATTAAAATAACTTTGATGGTTGCAAACGTCTCCAATGTTATTAGAAATAAGAATATCCACTGTCCTTCGGGTTTTCTTATTTTCATATTCATCCGCTAGTCGCTTAATTTCCCAGCAATTACGAACGTTCAAAATGCTGCAGAAATGTTTAAACCAAAGCTCGATGAGCTCTTGAAGCTGCATCAATTTAGCCGCTTTTAAAACGTCATCCGCTATTTCGATATTTACCATTGTTGTTCCACGATACATGTATTCTATGCAATGCTTCACTGCCAAAAAACTGGCGCTGGTAATTTCAGCAATGCAAGTTTCAGCTTTTCCACATAGTGACTTATTTATCAAATCTTTAAAATACGGGGACGTTGCTGCAATCACGTTTCTATGGACAGGAAGTACCTTGTCGCCAACTCGTATGTAGAAGTCGCACAAATGTTCGTCTTTTCTGAAATCATCGAGAATTCCCAGCGTTTTTCTTCCATGATTTGGATTTCTGCACTCCTCTTGACAAGGAATTTTTATTATTTTTTCTTGTGGTTCCATGACCGAACTTATGTACGGACAACTTAAGATGCCAACGTTCTATGTTAGAATAATAACAGGCTTATAGTCATGGATATTTCTATTTTTTTTTGTTAAATGAAGATCCTATTTCTGCCCGCATCCCATTTATTTTCTCTCAATTATCATCCGGGAGGGAATAATATTATAGGGGAATATGTAGAAGGGCTTTTGCACTAGGATTGATTATTTCCTATTCTGTGTGTCCAAAGGTATCAACTGTCGAAATACTAAACCCCAAATCTGTGCAGCACCTTGAAAATGTGGGAGAGGTTATTCAAAAATTTTCTGAGGTCAAATAATGCCACCACTAATTGAAAAAGGGAAGTACAATTTTTTGGACTTTACTACGTTTCGAAGCGCTTAAAAAATTACCGAATTCTGCGGCTGTTGAGGGTATGTGCCAGCATAGGCGACTAAACGGAAGCAAAAGAGTGGTAAAGAGTTTTGCCATCGCGTAATGCCAGTTTTCACTAACTATGTGTCCTGCTTGAGGTTCTCTTCAGGAACAGGCTGTTTGAAGCACGAACTTCATTCTCGTTGTTTATGTGTTTAATTACTTCGCAAAATATGACATATGAATCACTAATGCTGTTTATAATTGGCTTATGCTTGTCAAATTACAATTTTTCATTGGGAATAATATGAGCACTTGCAGACGCCCAAGCAATCTGGGAAGAAGTGTCGTCCGAACCATATGATGTCTGCAGTGACGTATTTAAAACTATAGGGAGGGGAGGGGTGGAATTAAAAAAAAATGTTTTCTGATTATGCCGTCCTAATAGGTTTGTGACGTCGTAATAGGTTTGTGACGTCGTAAATGGCATTTTCATTGTAAATCACGATGAAAAAATCTAAAAATTTCGTCCGAGGAGTGAAAATTTATATTTAAATAATTGACATTCTAAGGCCAAAAATTACTTATATAAGTGTAATGAACAAGTTTCTGGATTCCCCGTGCTTTGAACCCCCAAAATGCTATTCTACGATTCCTTTCAGTCGGCGACAGGACTAAATACGCTAGTGCATGTGTGACTTTATAATTTGAAAAAATCAAACCACATATTTTTTAGTCGAAACAAAATTGTAGAATTATCGCAGAATATAGAGCATTGTGACAAAATATACTCGCAGATAGCGAGTTCCGTCACTAGATTCAATTGCGACGTCACTAGATGCTAGATGCGTGTGAAACTACTGATTTCAATCAAAGCATTAAACTACCTTTACAATAGTCCGTATCAATAATGAAATGATCATGACGGCTGAATTGAATTTGATCCATTTTTCAGAAACTGTGGTGTTATGGTTTTAAACCTACCCCAGCCTAAACATAGCATTAAAAACATTCAAAAATCAAATGTTTTTGAGCTGTCACCCCCAAAATATCTGTTTATGAGTGAAAACTGAAGAAAATTTCGAAATTAAGAAGTAATTAAGAAATAACTCTAAACATACATAAATCTATATCTATCTGTTATATACGTACTAACTAGTAACACTACCTACGTACTGACAGAATAATAGGTTATATCGTTATAGCTTTACCTTGAGTCATCGATCTCCACTTCCTTATTATTTTTACTAACACTGACAAAAAGTGTGATTAATGAGTGACATTTCACAGTGAACTAACATGTATGATTTATCTAATGTCTTGGGCCGAAGCATGGTCAAAAGTTCTGTCGATTGTTTGTTGATTGAGTTTTAAAACCAACATGACAATCAAATTTTACTGAATTCGTCACGTGATAAATATTCATATCGACGAAAATGCAACACTTCAGATTCATTGCTATTAGATGTCCTACCCATGATAACACACAAGATGTCTCTCTCATATTAGGGAAATTTTGAGAGAAAGCCTCTTTTAAAAAGGGCGATATCTACGTGTGTGTCGCCTTCCACAGAAAACTTGCTGAGGTGCTCAAGTGTGATTAAAAATATTATTTTTTTCCTTTGAGACAAAATCGACTTCAGTAAAAATGAATCAGGCTTAAAACTTCGAGATATTACATGCTTTTTATTTCTTGGTTTTTAAACATCTTTTATCTCCACGTCTAACGTCATCTCCATTTACAACTATATCCCATAAATATATTCACACCATTGACTGATTTGGGGTTAACTAGGATAATAATTGTTGGTTGTTTCAACATAAACATTAAGTACATTTTTCATGTTGAAAAAATAGAAGTCTCAGTCTTGCCAATTTCTTTTTTCGGTGTGACTTCGGCGCGTATTTCTGACAAATATTATGTATGTAAAATAAATAATGTGATTCACTATGCTTCTCACTTCATAAAAATTTAATCAAACATTTTTTGCCGAGTACTTGACAAGCACAAATTTAGGCTACAATGTTTTATTATTTTTATTATACAAATCATTTACATTCTTTTTATATAAAATGTTGTATGAACACACACTGGTGTGTAATAATAGTAATAAAATGTCATTTTAGAGATATTTAATGAGATATTAGACTACAACTAATCGGCATCTTGGAATAAGATATTTAACACGTGGAGTTTTGTTGCCGCTTGCCAGCACGTAATAGCCACTTGTGACTTAAATGGTCGGTAGTTGTCTTTTTTTTTATCAAAATTCGCTCAGACTAAGGCCACAGGAGACAAATCATGCTTGAAAATTCTCCCGAAGCTATCAATGTGCAAAGAGCTACATGAAATGCAGGAATAGGAAATAAAGAACGCCCATCCTTGATAGATCTCTATCAATGCGAGTTTTAAAGGCTTGTAGATCAACACGATCAGGAAAACATCGAGAAGGCAAGGAATTCCAAAGTTTAGAGATTCTTGGAAATAAGGTTGTATGTATGTTGAATTGCTCAAACAATGAAGATAGCAGGAAAAACGCGATCAAAAAGGTATAATTGAGGCAGGCCGTAGGCACAAAACCCGGTCGGCCTAAAACACTGACATGCAACGCCCCCCCCCCCCCCCCCCCTCTAGCAATTACAAACGATTGAATAAAAGTACTGAAAATGCAGATATACGTGCAACATGTGTTAAGTCTACTGTGTTGACCAGTTTATGCCAGTTGCTATAAATGCAGATAAATGAAGTCATTGCAGTTGGCTGTGCACATCATTGCATAGTGAAATACGAATAATAGGACAGTTATATACAGACGGACGGTATACAACATGCATTGTATAGGGGCGAAGCTATATTGTCGTGGTTTGAGAGTCCACGACAAAAATATCAGAGTGCATGTTTTCGCTGCACGTGCTATATTGAGTTTAATTCAAGGACGAGATATATTCAGGAATTTAGAGCTTTTTATATATATATATATGCCCATTCTGTCAATTTGAATTGATTGTCCGCAAAACTTATTCGTGATATTTACATACTTTAGGTTGATGTTCATTTTTGCTGATCTGGTCTCAATTACAGCAAATTTAGGTAATGAAAATATTGATGGATCCTCGGTAAAGGCGCGGTTCATGTGTGATTCTCGTTCGATAAAATTTTTTGGTTATTCACTAAACGTGGCTGAACTGTTACCGAGATTAAAATGAGATTAAATTACCATTCTTTTACAGCATTTTCACTTTATGTGATAATCAAATAAAATTAACTTCTCCAGCCAATTATGGACTGGTGATTGATTGCTATTTCACTCAAGCTAATAGCATGGCCATGTGCCTTTTATCATATTTATTTTAAATAGTCTGAATTTATGACGACTTCTAAGTTATTGTTATTCTAACTGCAGTGAATTTATCGACCGAATATTCAAAAGTGCCGATGATATCCCATTTACTATTCTTCTTATTATATTTTTCTATGCTCCTTCCACCAACGACATAAACTTCTCCCGACAGGGAACATGAATGTGAAGTGGACCGAGGGCCGTTCATGTTCGATAACAAGAACCAAGTATCGGTTATATGGGTGTAACACTCAGAAGAAGATAAAGCTTGATCAGTTGCACTAAGGCCGCCCATCACGTACAAATCCTCACCTGATGATGCTGCAGACGCATTTTTTCTTGGTATATTCATTCTAGAATGAGAAGCTTCTTTGAAATCAGATTCCCAACTATATACCCAACTTGTAGCCATAGTTTTCAATGTACCTCCAATTTTATATAATTTTGTTGGCGTTGATGCAACGCAAAATTTAATGGTCAGAAGATCGGGCAATCTTGCAGCAGTCCATATATCCTTCAACGGGTCGTAATATTCTGAAAACTGCCCTACTATGAATAGTTTACGTTGGAATTCTACAGATTTAGAATATTCGTCATGAGCAAACAGTGGGGATTTTAAAATGTTCCATGATGTATTTTTCACGTCAAAGCTGAAAAATAACTTGGGAGTTAGAATATAAATAATATTATCGATAACAGCGGCTTGAAACCATGTTGCGTTTGTAAGTAAGCTCTGCGTTTTACATGGAATGTTAGATAGTTTATACCACCTTTCGGTGCTTGGAAGGAAAGTCAATATATTTTCCCACAATGTATCAATGACAGCAATGGCATCATTTTCATTTGTAGCACTCGGCGTGCTCCTAATTGATGTGCCTGTTTCCGAAGAGAACTTCATAAACTCAGTGGGACGTCCTGATTGCTGCGCAATGTCTTTGGCTGGGATGGTTTGCGGTGGTAATGATATGTTGCTGATACTGCTAGAAAAGACTCGAGAAAAAGGATGTGCAGACGGTTTGTTTTGATGATTAGCGCTCATCGTTACTTTCCCAGTTTTATTCTTTTCTTTTTCAACGCCACTTGAGACACGAACAAAAAGTGCATCTAAAACCAAATTCAAACACTTTGCATTTTTTTTAACAATTTGGTCGTTACGAATGACATCTTGGATGAACTGCGTGGAGAATCGACTCAGTCTTATTGATCCAAGAATTTCGATGTAATCATTTTCACGATTAGGATTGGATTTCATCCATGTACAAATTGCTTTCCAAACGTGGATTTCTGACGTGTCGTTTATGTTTACGTAGCGTAGGAGAGACTTGATGTCTTGTAACGAAAATTTCACAAATTCCTGTTTATTTGTAAGTGTTGGTAATTCGTCTAAAATTTTCTGATGAACAATAGCGGAAAATTCAGTATCATTGAATACCTGAGAGATACGATTCAAAACAGATAGATCTTTTACATCGAAATTTCCTTCCTTTGTAATAACTTTATCCAATATCTGCTTCGCAACGATCTCGACACATCTGTTGAATGACCTGACCAAGATGTCATTGATCATTGCTTCCAAATCCACGAGACCCAGTTGATGCAACGGTAGTTTCTTCATAATGTTTGGCAAATTATCTATTCTGTTAGATTTGTCGTGATTTATCCACAAGGATGTAGCTTTCCAGGTTGTCAAGGCATGAGTACTTTTCTCTATATATTTGATAAAGTCATTATAACTTATACTAAAAAAAACTTTGATGGTTGCAAACGTCTCCAATGTTATTAGAAATAAGAATATCCACCGTTTTCCGAGTTCTCTTGTGTTCATATTCATCGGCTAGTCGCCTAATTTCCCAGCAATTACGAACGTTCAAAATGCTGCAAAAATGTTTAAACCAAAGCTCGATGAGGTCTTGAAGCTGCATCAATTTAGCCGCTTTTAAAACGTCATCCGCTACTTCGATATTTACCATTGTTGTTCCACGATACATGTATTCTATGCAATGCTTCACTGCCAAAAAAACTGGCGTTGGTTATTTCAGCAATGTCAGTTTCAGCTTTTCCACATAGTGACTTATTTATCAAATCTTTAAAATACGGGGGACGTTGCTGCAACAACGTTTCTATGGACAGTAAGTACCTTGTCGCCAACTCGTATGTAGAAGTCGCACAAATGTTCGTCTTTTCTGAAATCATCGAGAATTCCCAGCGTTTTTCTCCCATGATTTGGATTTCTGCACTCCTCTTGACAAGACTTTTTTCTTCTTTTTTCTTGTGGTTCCATGACCAAACGTAAGTACGGATAACTTAAGATGCTAACATTCTATGTTGGAATAATAACAGGCCTATAGTTATGGATATTTCTATTTTTTTTTTTGTTAAATGTAGATCCTATTTCTGCTTGCATCCCATTTCTTCTCTCTCAATTATCATTCGAGAGGGAATAATATTATAGGGACCCTTGTAGCTTCAGCACGATTGTTTGTTTCTTATTATGTGTGTCCAAAGGTATCAATTGTCGAAATTCTATACCCCAAATTTGTGCAGCACCTTGAAAAAGTGGGAGAGGATATTTAAAAATTTTCTGAGGTCAAATAATGCCACCACCAATAAAAATGGGAGTACAATTTCTTGGACTTACTACGCTCCGAAGCGCTTAAAAGAATATTAGCGTTAACGAATTTCCCGGCCGCGGAGGGGATGTGTCGGCAGAGGCGACTAAACAGAAGCAAAGAAGGGGTAAAGAGTTTTGCCATCGCGTAATGCCAGTTATCACTAACTATGTCCTGCTTGAGGTTCTCTTCAGGAACAAGCTGCTTGAAGCACGAACTTCATTCTCTTTGTTTATGTGTTTAATTACTTACGCAAAATATGACATATGTATCACTAATGCGGTTTTTGATTGGCTTATGTTTGTCAAATTAAAATTTTTAATCGGGGATAACATAAGCACTTGCAGACGCCCAAGCAATCTGGGAAGAAGTGTCGTCCGAACCACATGATGTCTGCAGTGACGTATTTAAAACCTTAGGGAGGGGTGGAATTAAAAAAATTGTTTTCAAATTATGACGTCGTAATAGATTTGTGACGTCGTAAATGGCCTTTTCATTGTAAATCATGATGAAAAAATCTAAAAATTGCTTCAAGGAGTGAAAATTTAATTTAAAATACATTGTAAGGCCAAAAATTACTTATATAAGTATAATGAACAAGTTCCTGGATTTCTCATGCTTTAAACCCCCAAAATGCTATTCTGCGATTCCTTTCAGTCAGCGACAGGCCTGAATACGCTAGTGCATGTGTGACTTCATAATTTGAGAAAATTAAACCACATATTTTTTAGTCGAAACAAAATTGTAGAATTATCGCAGAGTATAGCACATTGCGACAAAATATTCTTGCAGATGGCGAGTTCGGTCAATAGATTCAATTGCGACGTCACTGGATGTTAGATGTGTTTAAAACAACTGATTTCAATCAAAGCATTAAACTGCCTTTACAATAGTCCGTATCAATAATGAAATAATCATGGAGGCTGTATTGAATTTAATCCATTTATTAGAAGCTGTGATGTTTTGGTTTTAAACCTACCCCAGCCTAAAAATAGCATTAAAATCATTCAAAAATCAAATGATTTTAAGCTGCCGCCCCCAAAATATCTGTTTTTGAGTGAAAACTAAAGAAAATTTCGAAATTAAGAAGTAATTAAGAAATAACTCTATACAAAACATACATAAATCTATATCTATCTATATACGTACTAACTAGTAACATTACCTAGGTACTGACAGAATAATAGGTTGTATCGTTATAGCTTTGTTATACCTTGAGTCATCGATCTCTACTTCTTTGTTATTTATACAAATACTGGCAAAAAGAGTGATTAGTGAGTGACATTTCACAGTAAACTAACGGCGATTTTGTACGATTTGTCGAATGTCTTGGGCCGAAGCATGGGCAATACTTACTGTGACGCTCCACTGATGTATCGATACCCATGTTCGACCACGAAGTCATGTGATAGTGCTTAAGCTTTTTTAGTTATACATCATTTGTGTACATAACTATTCGTATTAAAGTTAATAATTGAATACAATAAATAAAAGCTTATCGCCGCGGCGCGCCATCCACAAGTGAACCATTCTTAATAAAGCATTTTTGGGGAATTTTTTTCTGACTGTTTGGGCATAATTGAAAACCAGTTCTAGTACAAATAAATAGCTAGTATGAACTGCTTCAATAAATTTATATCTGTCAATTAAACGCCAAGTTTGGTGGCACTATAGATCATCCCATTCTAGCAAACCGGGCGGAAAGCTGCAGAATTGCCATTCGTTGCATCCATATATAAAACGAGAGTCCAAACATAACACTTGGAAGGTGGGCGATTCACGTAGTTCACGTAAGCGCTGCTTACGGCTTACTCCATCAACCATGTCCATGTCCAGGGAAAATGAGTGAAATGTCAAGCCAAAACCGGCAACCCCGACTCGGAACTGATGTCTAATACTGATTTTTGCATATTATATGGCTGCGAGTCAGTTTAACAATATACCAAAGTTTACCAAAATCGAACTTGCGGAAGCAATATCATGACGTCACAGTAGGAAAGAGAACGACTTTTGAAAGTCACAAATTTCGTGATATAGTGCATTTACACAGCTGATCAAGGGCTTATATGTTGCCTTAATATGCTACTGACGTTACACAAAAACGTATTTCGTGCTTACCAGAAATTATAGCCTAATTGTTTATCATATAGTTATATACTAATCCCAACCACTAACGTCAAAGAGGTCAATTTTTGAAAAATGGCCTTGTTTGGTGCAGGCGAGGGATAGTTTTGTAGAATACGGATGATGACAACTAAACTAAAAAAGATGGTAAAATCCAAATGTAATATCAGATGATATATAACATAAATTTGGTATCTGTGACGACCATTAGGAACTTTCAATTTCCAACAATTAACCTGATCAAATACACTTGATAGGAATTGTAACTTTGTATAAAACAACGATTTTCAAATGGACACATATTTGGGAAGTAACCTAACTACAAAATTTTATTTTAGAATATTTTACCCCAGCATGTATACTCATACCAATAGTATATCAATAGTTTTTGTAACTAATACACCAACTATTCTTATATCATCTGGATATTCCGGCTCGCGAAACATACCAATAGTATTTTTTTTATAGCCACTACTTAGAGTGAACCATCCTTTCCAAGGCCCTGTATCAGCAGCCACTTATAGACGGACAGGGTTACAATTGCGGGAATCATATATGATCTTTTCCTGTTCGGCTTAGCCTACCTCAGTTATTACTCCCAGGGTTGAGTGGTGGGCATGATGTGCGAGCCGGACTTCTTCACTATATACAACGACCACAAGATAAGATGAATTGATGGCATCACTGGCAGCGGACATGATCAATTAGGCCAACAGATTAATTAATATATAATTGATATTGTACTTATTGTGTATCACTTAAGTTATTCTCTTAATCGAGTATGGTTCCGATTATCATTTTGTTTTCTAGTTACCTATTCTCTTTTCAGAAGTTATGATGGGGTGTTGTATTTTTCTCACCGATGTAATTTGTGTCGAGTTTATTTTTTGGTGATACTAATAATGTGTCTGAGGAGTACGAACGTTCGAGTTATGTTTTTTGTTTAGCTAAGCTGGGACTAGTCAGGCAAAAAAATGCTTCAAAATTGACCGATCATAATCCAGATGTTAACGCCAATTTTCTAAAAATAAGATATGAAAATCAATGTGCGTCAAAAGTGTAAAAAAGCGTATCTTTTGCTAGAAAAAATGATTTTTTTTAAATGTTATGTAACAACAAAATTGTACAAAATTTCAAAATCATCAACACCGCAATGTTGAGAGTTTTGAAGATTTTTGGTCATCCAAATACAATGAAATAAATATTTCGAACACCCGAGGACTAGATTCTGCTGTGTTTTACTTCTTATGAGTTTTCAAGAAAAAATCAACACAGAAGATTAAATGATTTCCAAAATGTCACAATTTAACATAAATTAGATGTAATAAACAAACGTTCATAGATTAAACAAATTTTATTTGAGATAAACCCCCACCCCAAAAAATTGTGTAAGCATCATTGGTCGAGTGTGAGGCACAGATAGTTCTTGCCGCAGCGGCACGGCTCATCTGGGGCTTACGCTTGATCAAATTGGACATCACTTTCAGAAAAGTTATTAGTTAAAACTGACTATTGGTAAAGCACCCAGGTAATGTAGCTAATTTTGAATCACTAAAAATGAGAAAGCAAGGCATTCTTTCTCGGCTAGTCTAAAGGAAGGATTCGGTGCAAAACAGCAGTGTAAGACGTCTGACAAATAAGCATTTATGCCACCATCTTTGGGTTGAAAATCTGAATAGATTCGAATATCCATTTTCGTGATTTGACAGAGGCCAGTTTTAACAATTTTTTTTGATTTTGCTGGAATTTTGCGTTTATTTAAACAAACTTTATTTACACTCTATTAGAAATATTATTTTATCAAGCATAAGAGATGAACAGTGCCTCAACACCCGTTTTTTAGTGCGAATCGTTGGAAGTACTCGTTGTACACGAGCGGAAATGAATATTTTAATGTTGTTTTCGGTCAAAAATTGGTGGGGAGGGGACAGAGTTGTATAACAAAGCCTTGTTGATTATAAAGCAAGATAATGTTCACAATTTTACTGTGTTTAAATTTCTTTTATTTCTGGTTCGTCCGTGGGGAATCGACTCGGACTGAATGATCTAAGAAGTTCGATGTAATCACTTTCACGATTAGGATTGTATTTCACCCATGTACAAATCGCGGCCATCCTCTCTTCTGAATTCGTTTGAGTGAAAACTAAAGAAAGTTTTGAACAAAAAATCAAAACATACGTAGCATATATTAGGTTAAATTCACTTTATTTTGGATATATTCGATGCCTTTTTAAATATTATTACGACAAATTTACGATATTCTAAATTATATCAAATTGTTACAATTATAACGCGTGGCTAATGAAAAACAAGTACGAACGAAAATTATTTTAATAAGCCTTCAGGGCAAGTTTTGGCCAATTCAAAATGACCGTATAACTTGTTTTGTGAGGGCATAGAGGACAGAGCTACGAACTTGCGTGCATTGAGAATTACCGGCCTTTGGCCAGGCGATTTTACTTTCATAATGGATTCGTATCAACTATAATATTATCTCAATAAATATGTAAAAATACTTTTTACCCTACACATACATAAAACTGTATCTATCTGGTTACCTACTAACCAATATGAATACCAACGAACTGAGAGAATAATAGGTTATAGCTTTTATCTTGAATCATAGATCTTAACTTCCTCGGTATTTTTACAATCAGTATTACTACAACACAGTCGCAAACAGCCACCTACTAAACGCAAACAGCGTTGTGCGTGATATACTGACGACAAGTCCATGATCAGTGAGCGACATTTCACAGTAAATTAATATGCGCGAGTTGTAGAATATATAGGGCAGAAGGAAATATTTATTGTGAATCAACGGTGATGTACCACAGATCGCTCCTCCGCATATCCTTTCGTTCATCAATATAGCGCAGTGTTCTTCAAACTTTTTTCATCACGACCCACTTTGCACGGCCAGATTTTTTCGCGACCCCCACGGAATAAAATGAATAACAATAAAGCAAGATTTAATAATACAGAAAATATTGAAAAAATGATAATAAAAGACTGATATGCTTGCATATTCGCGCACAAAAGATAGAATCTTGGCTCTATTTCGTTGATGATGGGTCTCAGTACTGGTTCTAAATCTTTCAAATTTGATCGATATTTCGTTTTTACATAAGTTAGCGTCGAAAAAGATTTTTCACAAAGATAAGTGGAGGTAAAAGGAAGAAGAGCAAGCATGGCCAGTTCTGACAATAATGGGTATTCCGTTTTCACGCTAACCCAAAAGGAGCTTAACTTCCCCCAGCACCGATAGCCTATCATTCTTCAGCTTGCTCTCTAAACACAGAATCTTAAACAACTATAATCGAAGTTTTGTGACGTAACAATAGTTCTGTCATACACGAGGACTCGTATAAGTTCGGTTTTGTTACATACGTGAGAGAGAGATTTACAATCAGTAGTTTCTAGCTATCTGCAATGCAAATTGCAAACCCTCTAATAGTGCTTTATACTAGGACCCGGGATATCTGTGCCAACGAACAACTTTCAATATTTTCTTTTTATGAAACAAACGAACTGCAACAAAAGTATAAAACCAACGTAAAATGAACAAATAAACAGTGAACCTTACTATAATAAAAATAAATAGTAAATCTCTCGCTCCAATGCAATCACAATGAAATACCCTAATTATATTTCCGCATGCATATGCAACAGTGATGTGTATTAAAAAAAACAGCGTATAAAATTGACCAAGTGTTCCAACATTTGTTCCCCATACACCATACCCAATTAAAGTTTGAAAGCAAAATATTCGATTACCTATGCAAGCACAAAAGTGATATCTTCTTATTTGAATAATTCGATCAACCACACGAAAGTGGTGGCTGAGAACTCAACTAGCCAACTTTTCATAATGCGTTTGGTGGTTAAAATACTACTGCTCGCCTAAATAAATAAAGCAAGAATCTTTAGAAGAAGTCTGAAATGTGTTGCAAAGTCATAATATGATTGAAAAGCTGAAACCAATCTGTAGACAGGCGGGTGATCAGGTTGGGTCAGCTTACACCAAAACGGAGGAATGTGAGAAACTCACAACACTCAAAGAAAATTAGCTCCATATTAGAAGAAAATTTAGCAAATGGACAACATTTCATGATATTTTTCTAAAAAATTATGATTTCTTTAAATTGTAGCAACAAAACTCTACAGTTTCAAAATCTTCAATACTGCAGTGTTGAGGTTTTTTGGTTACCCGAATACAATAACAAACATTTAGGACACCCAAAGATACCAGGTTCTGCCACCCTGGGCTGTACTGCTAATGACATCACGAGATTTATAATTTCCAGCTTTCCACAAATAATCAATACAAAAGATTGAACGATTTCCGAAAAGTCACAATTCTACCTAAATTAGATTTTCTTTTAATTTTTTTAGCTTGAGTAAAACGAAGTGATCCTTGTATATATAATTCTTTCATGTCAAATATTAAAAACATTCTGATCTTCCAGCATGTTTAAAAATCTTGCGAGCAGCCAGTGTTAAATTTTCTACTCATGAAAGGTTTACGGTACCACTGCAGCCTGCATCCATATGGAACAATAACAGGGAAAGATCATCAAAGTATGGACTCTGTGCAAGAGTGCAGTGTAGACTCTTCAAGGGTGTAGTGTAAACTCTTAACTCCTACAAATGCTTTGTTGCAGGTAGCCTGGAGATTGATTTTCTGGTTTACAGGTCTATTTTACCTTTGTTGGGGGTATTTGTTCTTTCATAAACTTGGATAACCTGTTTCCACTCACTTCTATCCCAATGTCCATTTTGTTCAACATTTGGTGGAGAAGAATACCATATCCAGTTTTTAACTGGTTTATTCCAGTCTGTTCCATAATTTGCTTCAACATAGGACATTGACTCGCAAGGTACCCGGAACTTATCTTCAAGAAATTCTGTCCAACAGAGTGTGAACTTGGGAAAGTTATATTTAAATTTGGCTCCATCATGGGCTCTTGTACCACCATTCCATGCATAGTCAGATTCTTGATAAAAGAAGAAAATATCCAACTTGACATCATTCTCGTCTAGAAATGAAAGTTCATAGCTGTCTTGCACTTTCCCAAAAACATGCCTTAACATCAAACCTTCTTTTTCCATGGCAAGATATAATTTCATTCTGGTGATCATGAATCCAGATGCCAATATCCACATCAATACCGTGAGGAATTATGTCACATTCTCTATACCAGCCGAGCATGGTTCCACTACTCAGCCAAAATGGAATTTTCAGCTTAGTCAAAACTTTCTTCGCACGAATTAGTAATTTCTTAGCATTAGCCACATACACATACTCTTCTGGAGTGACATCCGAAGGATAAGTATCTCTATATTGTTTAGCACGTACATGATCACACTCAATGAATTTTGCATTTTTGTATTCCTTGAGAAAACTTTTAATATTATACGGTACTACAAATTCATGTTTGTCTATCTTTGTTGCAACTCCTGTCAAGTGGTGAGACATTTCATATGCTTGAGCATATCTTGGAAAAACTGCACCATTCAATGTCTTCCAATCGATAGTAAGTTGAGGCTTCAGCTCTTCAACCATATTCAACCAATCAGAGTCGGTCACAGGACCAGCCCAATAATAATTTCCATGTCGTTCATGTAGTATTGTGATGTGGATGACGTGATCATTTCTAGCAAGCCATAAATATGTTGGTATTTTTGTTACTTCTTTGGCATCATGCAGACGAGGATCCGGGACTTCAGACAAATGCGTCGCAAAACCAAATTTTTGCAATCTGTCAATAATCTTATCCTTTTCTGGAATGAATTTACGAGCCAACACTGCGAAGGTCAAAAGATTATTGCCATCTGGATGATGTTTGCAGAGTATACGGCATGTGTATGCAGGGTCATGCCATACCTCTCTTCGTGGCTTGGAAATATGCGGCAAGATTTCTACATCAAAAACGATAAGAGGGACACTCCATGTTTCAAATGGCCCTGATAGCAGATAAAGATTGTGCCATTGATTCTTGACATAAGGTTCTACTTGTTTAGGTTTTTTATAATACCATACACCAACATATGATACAGATACGGCGATGACTGCAAGTGCAAGAGTTCTGATACGTAGTGAAGCGAGTTTTTCTGTAACATCTTTGTACATATTTCATACAATACTGAATACGTTAACAAGCAACTGATGCTGGAAAGAGTATCAAAAGAAATGTATTGAGCATGGCAATAATATTAGCATGGTACTGTTATGAAAGTATATTTATTCATTGGAATCTATTAGTGCTCGTGAGAGAAATGATTATAAGTGTGATTTGCTAGAAACTCACCAGAGCACGGCGATATAGGTAAGCTCTGGTTGTACTTTCATGTACAGTCACAAGAGAGGGCTGGAAGTGCCCGAAAACGTAACGCATAGGTCATTTTGTAGAAATTTACAATAAAAAAGTTTTTGAGTTTGTCGAAATTATTAACTACCAATATTAATGTGTGGCGTGGATAGCATATGGCCGAACTATATTCTCGGTTTTCTTCTGCCATAAAATAAAATTCTATCCTAACCGGGGGAAAGGGTATTTTTGCCAAATCAGACAAGGCCCGGAGGTAAATTTCAAGAATTTTAAACAATACAAACATTTTTGTGAATTTTTATTTGATCCCCTCGTCGCTACATCAGAATTCATAAGCAAATAACTTTCCACCAAGGCTCCAATCAGCAATACATGCGGAGTACTGGGTGAGGCACTGTAACCCACAGTCTTGGGACTATGCTCAATAACTTTACCAGTTCCTCATATGTTACACACGGAATGGAATGGTAAGATGCAAAATAAATCTCTTAACCAGATATAATTGCAAACATTGTTAGTTGCATACTGTGAAACAAAGTTCAGTTCATTCCATTTCTTGATGACTAACCAGATAACATTCATTTGTTCAGGCAAACATCGATTTACAGCTTTATCGATTTACAGAGATGTATTTATCAGAAGAGCCGAAAATTTTTTGCACACGTTTGGTGCGTGAGTTTTGTTAGAAAATTTTATATTATTTTTTATCATTTTGTCTGGGATGTGAATTGCAAAAGAAGTTGTAAAATATGATAAGCCAAAGTACAGAGTAGGTAAATTAAAAATATTTTCATTCCAGAAAGTCAAAGCACTAGGCCTGGCTAATCTGTAATATTGAGCTTGAAATTATTTTTATCACATCAATCAAAGTTGTCCGGTTTGTCGGTACGAATTGTAACCCTAGATATAGTACCGTGATCACACTACACACGAGTATCCGTACGTATTCTGCATGGCTTTTTGAATCATTTTTCATTCATCAATCCTTGTTTCAGGTCTAGAAAAGTTACACAAGCCTACAGACTGTAACTTAGAGGCATAATGGCATTTAACACCACAATATCACTTTGGCCTCACCTATTCTGTATTTCGCAGAGTTGCCCAACTACAAAACATGCTGAAATTGGCCCCAGAAGGCATTGATTCACCCTAGTAACTATCAAACCATTGTATCATATTGGGGTCTCATGAAGTTTAGTACCATAAATCCGACTATCATAAAATTTTCCATGTTGCAAGCGACTCATCCTAACCCGGGAGACAATGCCAGATGCTTGCAGCATTGGCGCCCCCTAGTTAGGATGAGAATATTCTGCCAGTTTTTATGTTAATGACATTCGGGAATATGGTACTAAACTTCCCTAGACCCTCATATTGTAAATGTTTTTTTAATCAATCACTGTTACCATGCAGCATGGTTGTATCTCAAATACCAAATCATTATAAAAATTCATATCAGTAAAAATAAAAAGTAGAATCAGTACCGACAATAAATCCGAAATCAAGTAATGCTTGTAAGAACTTGTCACTCTTACTTTTTTGGGGGGGTGTGGGTGCATTTATTTGGTCTAGTGAAGTTTAGTATCTTAATACCTTTAAAAGGTAGGACAATCATGAAATTTGGATATGTTGTTAGGCACCCCTAAAAAACCTTGCATACCAAAAGTAACGTCACTGCGACGTCATAACAAGCCAAAAACAGGTCTAGTGAAGTTTAGTACCATATTCCCGAATGCCATAAAAATAAAAACAGAATATTCTCATCCTAACTAGAGGGCGCCAACGCTGCAAGCATCTGGCATTGATTCCCGGGTTAGGACGAGTCGCTTCCAACATGCAGCATGGGAAATTTTTTATGATAATCGGATATATGGTACTCTGTACTAAACTTCATGAGACCCGAAAAAAGTACGGCATAAACAACAAAAGAAAAAAAATAAAGTAGAACTAAAACTGAAAACGAAGGAGAGGTAAAATAGAAGTGTAAGGAAATAAATGGGGTCTAGTTAGGATGAGAATGTTCTGCCAGTTTTTATTTTTATGGCATTCGGGAATATGGTACGATAACGTTACGGTACTAAACTTCACTAGACCCCTTTTTTCTTGTGTACAGCTTCATCTTAAGTCCATTTTTCCGCTTATGTTTTAATGTGTTTAGTGTGAATGTGTTTGGAGTCCTGTTTATTTTAGAGGGGGAGAGGGTCCCGTATGATGCGTGTGGCCCAATTTAGTAATATTTAAGGTTAGTTATAACTACTGACTATACATATATTTTCTATGCAAGCAAACACGTGTTACTTTCTTCGAATGTTTTTTTGAAACTTAATCCCTGGCACGGTTGTAAACTTTATTTTAGGCTTTCCTGATAACTCTGTAATGTGATAGGCTATCTTTATTTGCATTGCCTTTTGTGTCGACGTAGGTGTCGAAATATACTATGGCAGCCACCACCGCCTCCAGCATTTGAACGGAACTGGGAACGCAAGCAAGTGAAGCTAACAGAATCTGATTGACGTAGGCAGTCAGGCGAAACATAATTTTTTGATAGGTCAAAATGGGCGGGATTCGTTTTCGAACTTACGAATACAACAGACTGCTGAATTGAAAACAGGGCGGAGTGGATAGAGGAGCAAACAGCAATATCAACACGATTGATAGAAATTTCATTGTCATTATCTGCGTTAAACCAGAGACATAGACAAATTTATTTTGATCTTTATGGTTGTGACAACATTTTTTAAAAATCATATTCACATTTCAGAATTGCATTTAGGAAAGATTGGCGAGTGGACAAAACCTCATATTAAGTTTAAAAATACATACTTAATACGCGCGCCCATTACCCCTAAATTATTGATTCTACACGAATAATAAAACGATAGAATAAGAATAATTCGAAATTATTTTACACCCAAAAACATAAAACAAAGACCACATTTAGTCCAAACATAAATAAACAACGAAGAATATATATGTACATTGGCATGAAACCAAATGAATAAAAAACAAATATGGACCACAAATAGACAACACCAGGGGGCGAGATTTATCGGTGGCACAATGTGATTGGAAGATATCAATTTTCGTTGGCTCATATTTCGGGTACAATACGGGCTATAACCGGAAAAATACGAGAATTGTAAGGGTAATTATTTAGGAATGCATGACACAAATGAACCCCTGCATCGGAGACGCGTTTCATTAATGCCCTGTTAACTAAAAAATACGGAAAGAATGACAAATAAAAACTAGTTATAGTGCGTTGTGCCGCAAATGGACAGCATCTTGGCCAGGCGTCTCATCAGCGGCGCATTTATGGTAAAGCATGCGCTGTGTCAATGTGAGACGTAAGCGGCGTAATAAAGCATGTATGCAAAGCTGTGGGGTGGAACAAAAAAAAGTAAATGGGCAGCTGTGAAAAACCTGAACTCTCAAATGATATAAATCCAAGATTTGCCGTAAACTGCTTTGTAATGAAGCCATCAGCGGGGATTCTTTCTGCCTTTTGTACTTGTTCTAGTCGTTAGTACTGCGATGGGAGCCGTAAAACAGATAAAATGAATCAAAAAAGGATAGCCCAGCAAAAGGGCCCTGATTAGTGTTGGCAATTTTAGGTAAATGTACCTAGACTACCTAGTATACTTGGTTTACCAAGCCTATTCTCAAAATACTTTTACATGGTTTCACAGATTACTGAATTACCTAGTTCTAACTTTTACCGAGTTTCCTATTTTTGTTTTACCTAGTAAATTACTAGGTAGAATTAGCTAAGTTTAAGTAATTTTAAAGGTACCTGGTTTAAAAAAAACTAGGTAAATTATATTTTCTTTACCAAAAAGCCTTCAAACTAGACTATTTGAAAGCTCGAAATGTATTAACAATGTAATAAATACAGCCAAACAACGATTACCTAGTTTACCTGGTTTTAATAGAGGCACTGCTTAGTTTTGAAAGTGAGACTATGTTACGTAGTAAAACTTTATTTTGGTTTAGTTTTTCGAAAAAATTATTTTACTTTACTTAGTTAAAGAAAAAAACAAGTTGTCATCACTAGACCTGATGCTACGTGATGCATTGATTAATAAGACAATCAAAGTTACAATGTTAGATATACCGGATACATATTGATATATTTTAGCAAAAATGTGGACCGAATAATTTGTCACATTCCGCTAATAAAGCTAAAACACAGATATATTATGCAAATATCAATCTCACGATGCGTTTAATATACGAAAACATACCTATGACATTGTGATACGCTAGCGGAAATTTGAAATTTGAGAAAATAGCGAATAAAATTCAAGTCTGACAGACTATCGCAATATTATTTCATTGAATACTGCCTTCCACAGTTTTGGACCAATATACCTTATTGACATTTGGCTAACCTTTTTACTCATGAATGGTACGAAATAATTATACGGAATTCCTCCTAGATTAGTCGGTTATGGGAACAACTATAAAAACAAGTTGAAAGACCACCTGTAAAAAATTCAAGCATCATTGTCGTGATTTCCAATTCAATTAGATTCCTGATTTTCAGAATTTTTAGATTATGGAATAAATGTTACTCGACGTGATTTCCAACCAAGATTTTCTGTTAAAAGGATCAAGGACTAAGAGTTCGTTGACCTGATGCTTTTGGAAGTAAGTGATGAATTTGGAAAATGATTTTCTTATTTTTTCGACCCTTTAAAATGAAAAACTAAATACTTTGTATTCGTAACTTTTCGTAATATTGTGAGACTATTTATTTGTTTTCATTCAAAGATGTACGTTTCAAATGTTACATCATTTATAAGCATTTTGGATGCATGGATGTCAGAAACTTACGGCGAATTAAAAAGTGTTGGGGATATTGTTATCTTCACACACAAAAAACGCAAACATTCGCCTGTAGGATAATGTTCTATAATTTTTGATACCGGCGTTGGAAAACTTATTAGCCGGTTATCATTTAGGTCCTCCGGACATTTTTTTTGTACAGGCATAACTCGAGAAACTGTGAAACAGTCGAGAAATTTTCCGCTAAAAAGAATCGTTTTCACCCTATATCATTTTTGGTAGCACTGCGGAAGATTGAGATCTGCCAAACAGATTGTTAACAGTTTCCGAATACGTTTGGCATTGCCTTTGTGCTTTTTGATCTGAGATTTCTGATGACAGGATTGCTTTCTAAGTAATATACGTTCATTTCGGCGAGAGTCATAAACGGCTTTATATTCACTACCTTTAGTGTTCATCACACGTTATATAATTGATTTGGTTCGAAATCGTACCAAGCAGAATCAATTCGTTTATTTATATTTCATGTATTAGAAAAGCACTTTCGTAACATTTGGTAAATTTGGCGAAGAACTCGGTAAAAGCCTCGTCGGCGTCATTACATTCTTAGATATTTGGCAATGTTAATTTTTATAATTGATTCGGAAATTATTCCACGTTTTTTGTCACTAAAAACTCAAGTTACTTTTTCCAAATGATCGTTTAGTTTCTTTCCTAACAGTCAATAGTTTCGATTTCTAACAGGCCCGCCATGTGAGAGTATAAATACAAATAAAGCGAACAATGAGAACCCGAATAAATTTAATTTGCAGTATGAAAAATGATCATGACTTCATTTTTGGCAATACATCAAAATTTGGCATCCTCTTGGTTGTGACGACTGTCAAAACAGATTCCAGGTAAATATCAGTCAATTATGATCTGTGCCGAGATTTGTCAAAGTTCGTTCGGCTAAACGTTTGTTCGCAAATACACTTAGAGCTAAAGAACACAAGCTTTCTCTGCGCCAGGTTTTGAATTTTGGGAAATTGGGCACCGCTTAGTGAAGCGGTCATTGAGAATTGCACTTCTCTGAATTATATACTCAGCGGAATTGCATTACGGAGAATTGCACAAAGTGAAAATACACCCCGTGAAAGAGCTTCTAGTGTGATCGCACCTAACTGAATTTTAATTGAGGGTCGATAATATGATAAAGCGTGTATTTCCACCGGGTGCAATTACTCTGGGTGCAATTCCGTTGGGTACGATTTCACGAGGTGTAATCCTACATAGTGCAAATCTACTGGGTGCAATTCCACTGCGGGAAATTTCCACTGCGAGTTGTGATTCCGCAGTGCGATTCTACATTGTACCGGTCCAATGTGGTCGTCAGTTAAATCGTTTCGGAACGGCATGTATAAACAATACAATGTTATCCATGAGCATCTTTGCACCAAAGGCATGCAAATCATTTAATCTTGAAAATAGAGAACAAATTCCTAATTACAAGTGTAAAGTAAGTCATAAATTTCTAAAAGAAGGTTTAACACAGAACTACCTACAATTAATATGTTATGTCGTTCATTTTGGTGATAATAAATTAATTGAGTTTTTCTTCATTATATTGATATTTTTAATTGGTTTTGACTGTCCGGGGGGTGTATCGATATCGTCAATTTACGTACTATCCAAAGTCATAGGACTATGATGCATCACATTGTTGATTTGTATAGGATTTCGTTTTTATCCTGCGGAAGAGGAAAGCCTAGAATACAGCCAAATCATATGGTGATCCACGGCCTATCGTGCAGATACCAGTTACGAATCCGGGTGAATTATTTTGGCGTATCATCTTTCTCATTTTTTCTGGCCGTGGACCTGACTTGTGAAGGAAGCCGCAAGCAGTGCTTATACGTGAACCACCGTGCACCTGTGAGATCTCTAACAAACCTCTTGCACAAAACCATCATACCTAACGGGATTTGAACTTGGTAGGATTTGAACTTGGAACAACTGTGATATTGATTAAATCTAGATATCTTTATCAAATGTAGGAACCACTAAAATCAAAAGTCTCCCACAAACAAAAAAAATTATTGCTTGTAAAAACACATTATACTTCGTTCAATGAATACCAGAAATATCATTGGACGTATAGACCAACTACATATATAGATTATAAGGTCCAAAAATGAGAAACTTGAATTTCGAGAAATGTTCCCCGCTTCTCTTGTCCATTACAAACTATTTAATTTCAATAGAAAAAAATACAGTATAAAACTGAACATTCCGTATTTCCTTCATGCCATATCAGCCCACCATACGCATTCACCATTGGGGCGCGAAAAAGCGCCATACCAAATGCCCAGAAATCACCACCGAAATGATGCAAAGAGAAAAACGCGGAACTGCGGAATATAAGTTTATCCTGCTACTCGTCAGGATTAAATTCCAGAATTATAAGAGTCTGGAAAAATCCGAGATTTTCGCCGATCTAGCTTTTTTAGGTTAAATTTGATCTTGGTTCACCGACTAATGTAAGATTTTGCAACTAATCTGAATTTTTGATCTCCACCCTATGTTTGAAATACTTTTGTACGCTATCTCATACAGCATACATGCGCACGAAGAAGCCGAACTATAATTGGTAATGATACAGTCACACTATTTTCGGATAAATAGGAGCATGCAATGACATGTAAATCTATAGTCACGACAAGGGGTAAATAGACAAGCTAAAAATGACGTCTAAACTTGTAAATAATAGCAGAATTTTTCGAAATCAAGGCGCAAATATATTCTAATGTTAATGGCGTCACTGCAATTAGTTGATACCGCACATTGGCGCACGTGTGACTTGGATTTTGATATAAAACGGACAGGCCATAGCAAATAATTGGAAAAACCTAAGAAAAAAATGTTATTTTAAATCATATTAGCTCATCTTGTATACCTATTTCAACAGAAATCATACTCCCGATATAGTTCGATTTTCACCTTGTCAGCGAGACAATAATGGTTTTTGTTGGAATAGCCTTGAAATATTTTCTAAAAGTGATTGATGCCCAATTTTTTCGACTTACACGAATTTTATTGCCGAGCAAATGTCACAATCGGAAGATTTAAGTTCATTCGAGCAGGATCCGAGTGTAAGGAGATCCGAGTGTAAGGAGATCCGAGTGTAAGAATGGCAAAACAGTGGACATTTCGATCGAGCCTATTCGTATCTAATGCCATCACACCCAATCATAGAGTCACTCTACAAAACACATCGATATTGTTTATGTCGATTTATTTTATTTTTATGCATACTTCATATTTAGCCGTGCACACAAAATACAAGTAATACACACAAATTCTGAATAAAAATAAAAAAAAAAAAACAGAAAAATAGGCAAAGTCTATAATATAAAAGAAGATTTAAAACGCAAGTGCCAACTAGTAGAAAACAAAGAAGACCGCCGTCTGTGGTTTATTATAGGGGTTCTGTCAGTTCAGCGTTTTTCATGGTGACCGTATAATTGCACCAAAAGTTATTGCATACATGCTCAATTGCACCGTGTGCAAATTCACTATGTGCAATTTCAGGTTGTGAAATTCTACCGTCTGTCTCACTGTGGAACATCGATTGATTTATCGATGGCCTACGTGCTTACGTTAGGAAAGGACAAGATTTCATTTTGATCCTGCGGGAGAATGGAAAGCCGAGAATGCCGCTTAATCAAGTGGCCAATTCTCGTCCAGATACCAGTTCCAAGCCGGGTATGAAGTTTTTGCTCAAGTATTTAAAGTTTTTTCACGTACCTGATTAGTGGAGCAAGTCGTAAGCACCGGATACGGGCGAAGTGTCTAGCAATCCTCTCGTACATAGTTATTCCACATGGGATTCTAACCCGGGACGTTAGTGATACGTAGTTCGAAGCGTATTCCTAACACTTTTGCCGACTGAACTAACCGGGGGACTAGGCTATCCTAAAAGACTTTTTCTTATGTAGCGTAGTTGCACCGCGACCTAGAGTAAAATTTAAAGTTAGCAACAAAAATGAAACAAATTGCAAAACACGTAAAATTCAGACTAAAACTGTATATGAAGGATCATCCTACCACGGTACACAACGCTAAATTTATGATGATATTCTTTTTTTAATAAAGCTGTTCAGTATTAATCCATCACAGCATATATAACACATTTGAAGGCAGATATGCTGGATTCCAAGTCAAGCTCCTTGTCCCTATGCAATCATCAATTTTTTTTGTATAGTCACGTCTTGGAGTGGATCACCCTGACCAAGGAGCTGTACGAGAGCCAATTATAGTCGGACTTGTTTACATTGGAATTCCTGGGAAGATATTATCTTTTCCTGTTCAGCTCAGCCTACCTGAGTTATTACACCCTGGGTTAGGGTGTCGTGGTTTAACGAGTCGGGCTATCTGGGACTCGAACCTGAGATCTTCAACCGGCGATGCCAACTTGTTTGACCACTAGGTAATCCCGCTCACAGACTAACAAAAACGCTCAAAACTAAACTTTTCATGGTGACAACGCTTGGCCATGACATATGAGCCATCGTTACCAAGGCATTTTCTGTAAATCTTCGAGTGATTATTTAAAAAAAAAATTCTTTAAATTTATTCTCAGTAAACTAATTTCAAATTTTCATTTTTCAATTTTTGTTTAATTATTTTCTATTTTCCCCCAAAAAATGGATTTTCCGATTATAGTAAAAAATGTAGATAACGATGGACCACCATAATAGACATGTTGGCGGAAGAGAAGTTTATAATTTAGCCTCCATGTAAAAAGGCCCTTGGTTTGGTGTCATGTTGAGTTCAAACGACAAAGATAAGATCATGAGCGAAGCAAGAACAAAACTCCGAATTTTGTTTGATGTTTACTTCCATTTTATCGTCATTTATTCTTTTAATAACTCATGATATTTGATATAATCTTCATCTGTAATATTATCTTTTGCAAACGTATTCGACTATATTCGATATCGCCAGTATAGCGTTGTAATGAAACAATTTAGACAGACCAACGACAGATATTAGTTCCTATAATATATTTAAATAACTTCATTCCACTACTTTTTAATCCAATAACCATTTTGTTCAACATTTAAAGGAGAAGAGTACCATACCCAATTTTTAACAGGCTTGTTCCAAGACTTTCCGTAAGTTGCATTTAAGTAGGCTATCAACTCGCAGGGTACCCGAAAGTTATGTTCAATAAATTTTGTCCAGCAAAGTGTGAATTTAGAAAATTTGAATATAAATTTGGCTCCATCATAGCATCTTGTAGCACCATTCCAGACATAGTCAGACTCCAGGTAGTTGAAAGTTACATCCAATTTTACATCGTTTTCATCTAAAAATGATAGTTGATAGCTATCATGCTCTCTACCAAAAACGTGTTTTAGCATCAAGCCTTCACTCTTCATAGCAGGGATGATTTCCTTTTTATAATCATTGGTCCATATATCAATATCAGTATCGATACCATACGAAATAATGTCGCATTCTCTATACCAGCCAAGTAGAAGTCCATTACTTAGCGTTAACAATATATAGTTCTTCTTCTGCAGACACATCTGGGGGGTACTTACTCTTATATTTCTTCGCCCTTTCAATATCACACTCGATAAATTTTGTTGTATTTTTTTATGTCTGATGAATGCTTTGCCGTGTGGTATGATATTCGATGCTTCGCAGCGTAGTACCAGACATTTAAAAACTGATATGTGGACACAGCGATAAGTACAAAGAGAAGTACATAAATCAGACTTAAAAGAAGCTTTCCTGGCATCTTATCGCTTTTAACAATAATATTAACCTGAAAAATTAGATAGTGAATAAATCTAGAGTGAAAATTCTCGTTCTATTTATTCTAGGTTAAAAGGAATAACATGAAACGTGATCGATTGAACAACAAAATCACAAGCTTGTTCAATATTTTGACGTCTAGATATGTCTAGATTAGGGATGCACGTTTCGAACATACGCCTTTTTAATGGAATACAACTATATTTGCAGCAGTTTTTTCTCAATATTTTCAAGCGATACCATTAGTTTAAAGGCGGACAAATCGGATTTGAGAATCCCAAACCCGCAACAACGCGTGTCCGGAGGCTTAATGAGGCGATGTCGCAATTCAGATAAATTTTACGAATCAGATCGCATCACTTATTTTAAATGAATACAAAAATGTTTCACTTTTATACTTACAACTTATCCCCATCCATGTCTGTGACGTCGATAATATTCGTATAAAAAGAGTGTCAGATGCAATGCCACATCATTTCACATTTCATCTTTCAGAGCACAAAAAGATTTGCTGTGAAAATTACAACTCAGGACTGTGTCAAATCAATACCGAAGCCCATCTTTGCACTCTTTTTGATATATCGAATGATATATGTATGGGTCATGAATGCGATAGACAAGGTATGGTGTATATAAATTATGTTTGGGTTATTTATCCAGGGACTGTGTCAAATCAGTATCTATGCCTATCTTTGCACTCTTTTTGGTGTTCCCAATGATATATGTATAGGCCATGCATGGAACAGACAAGGTCTGGTGTCTTGATATTATTTTTGGTTCATTCACCTCCGAACTGTGTCAAATCAGTATGAAAGCCCATCTTTAAACTCGTTGTGATCTACTCAATGATATATGTATGGGCCATACCAAGACGCTGACATAATAAAATTATAAAATAATTTTAGGTCAATGGATCAAGTATAGAATAACTACTACTCATCGCGCTCAACAAACATCGTTCTATGTTTTTATGGGTGTCCGGAACCCATGCACGGGACATGCATGATATTGATATGACCAAGAATAACCATACATCAACAATTTTTGTATCAGAAATGTCGAATCAATCTTTAAATCTACCCGGACGGTTTTCAACCAATTTTAGAAATCATGCATAGGTTATACATTATGATAATATGAAAGTGGGATCCTAAAATTTTTTAATATGGTCCCAAGGCATTGAACTTAGCCATACGTCTTAAAAACAATGAAAAACACGAAACGAAGGTTTTATTTCAAATAGCAAAAAAAGGAAATTTAAGCTCTGTAATCACATTAGCTCAGCAAAGCGAATTCATCAGACGCTCTACTGAATATTCTTTGTTTGAGAAAGAATTAATAGTCATAAAATAGCTTTTAAACTCGCAAAACTGGCCAATTTGCAGCTCCTATATCGTGAAAACAAAGGTATAAATCAAGGATATGTGCCGCATAACTTCTTCACTGGGTCTTTGACTATGACCCAACACACACAAAACCCTTTCAAGTCTTCCTTGCAAAAAGCTATTTCGAATTCCAGAAAGTTTTTTGGTTGAATTTTGACTGAAAATCTCAAGTACAGTACTTTGAAACCGAGGTAAAAAATATGGAATAAAAAGTTTTGACTAAGACTCTAGATCACTAGACCTTGCAGCTCCGATGCTAGAGCCAAAAAGCATATGGCAACTAGCACTCGCACAGATCACGTGACTATGACGTCACACAATGTGATTTTGACAGTCTATTAGTTCACTTCCAAATGATTATATCTAAAAAACAGAACATTAAGTAAGAAAAGTACACGGCAGAAGTTCTTCATTGACTCTTTGACTATGATTTCAGACATGATTCACATCCCGAAAGCTTGTCCTGCAAAAGCCTTATGCAATTCATTATCATCACTTCCAGTACTGGGGGCGACACGACTGCCGATCTGTTTGAATAGAAGATACGCTTGGCCTCTTTTTTACTTAGGTTTTTATTGGAAGTTGCCTAGTGTCTTAGGAGGGAGTTCCCAATGTATGTTTAGAAAACACTCAGAATAATTATCACTGAGAATTTGGACAGTAAAAATTCGACGTGATTGCTTTCGAAATAGATTGCCGAACTGAAATATATCCTTTCAAAGTAACTACTACCAGATAATGCAATAACGTCCAGATAATGCAGCTGTTTCTGAAAGATTCAAAGCAAAAAATATTGGAATCAATTGAAACGGTCCTGAAAACAGGTGCGAGGAGGTGGTGTTATCAAATTTTATTGACAAAATACAACCAAAATATATTATATTAGTATATGTGCATAGAAATGAAGAGTTGTTTGAAAGTGCAGCATTGCTTTTAACAGTAATACTATATAACTATCAGTGGTGTCGTAGCCATGGGATTGCTAGACTCTGATTATGGGAGCAAATTGTGAATAGAAAAACGTGGTAATTGCTGCTCATGCAGCAAATTAGTATACCCCATTCGAAATAATGACCGAATCAGACGCATGCCGGAATCCCTTATATGAACACACATCGCGCATGATTTTTTTTTGTTCTAGTTTCTCAAAAAATGCCCTAGTTTCTCAAAAAACGCCCATGTTGTACTCAAAGTTTTGTTGAAAAAATGGCGCTGTAAAGGCCTATGTCCAACATGCTAGGTTTTAAGGAAACGAAAAACTTGCTTTTCCCACAATCAATTTTGAGCTAAGAGTAATTAGTTAATGTTTGAATCACATTGATCTTCCGACTAGGTAATATCAAATTGGAGCTCGCCACCGTTGGTCTTTCATTTCAGATTTTTATAGAATATTTGCGCAGATTTGCTAAGATACGGCTGAAGAACCATTAGATCATTGAATTTGTTTTTCTGCGATCGATCTTTTATCTTAAAGGAGCTCCGGCCACACCCATACACACATTCTCAATCATACATACACAAGTGAAATTCCCGTTGTTCGGCGAATTTAGTCTAGCTATTTATGATCACTGTGATACTGTGTCTTGCATCTGACAATACCTGGATCTTGAACACAATGTCTGAATTCTCAAATGTCTAACTAACGGACTGCTTAAAGATTTGTATTCTATGTTCTATTCTGATACGGACCGTCTCTCCCAGACAAACACTTGAAAGTGTTTAAAGTGATTCTTGACCATATATAATATAAATTTGCCAGTCTGCCAGTCATGAGGAACTTCTATTTTCGTTTCACGTAAAGGTTTCCTGTGTTTTTCGATTGTTGCATAGATTGTATCAGTTTCCATATGTGTATGTAATGAGGAACTTCTTTTTTCGTTTCACGTAAAGGTTTCCTGTGTTTTTCGATTGTTGCATGGATTGTATCAGTTTCCATATGTGTATGTGATGAGGAACTTCTTTTTTCGTTTAACGTAAAGGTTTCCCGTGTTTTTCGATTGTTGCATGGATTGTATCAGTTTCCATATGTGTATGTGATGAGGAACTTCTTTTTTCGTTTCACGTAAAGGTTTCCTGTGTTTTTCGATTGTTGCATGGATTGTATCAGTTTCCATATGTGTATGTGATGAGGAACTTCTTTTTTCGTTTCACGTAAAGGTTTCCTGTGCTTTTCGAATGTTGCAAGAAGTGGATGTCTTGATTCATTTTTATATTGCTTCCCGCTCTTTCCATTTCAACTGAAGCATGTTGAATCATGGTAGTACAGTAAATATTTCTATTCTCACGAATCTCATCGCTTCCACGAATCTGTTGCGATAATGATTTTTGCGAAGACTTTTTGCTTTCACATTTACATCTACCGAGTCCGAGTCTGAATAAGTTGGTTTAGCTGGTGGTTGATATTCAGAATCATCACCGTCCTCAAATATTCAAAAAGATCGTCGATATCCACAGACAATTAGAAGCCAAACATCTGGTTATACGTCTAATGGGGAAAGAAGAGTAGTTGATGAAGGCCATTTTCGGGAAAAAAACTTAATTTCTAAGCAATTCACGAATGGCATATATGGGCAACCCAGGGCTTATGCATGTTTTCAACTTTTTTCGATTTTAACGGACAAACGCCTATTATACATTCAAAAAAGCGTAGTCGAGACATCGTGGAGGGCTGATAAGTTGACACAAAATGGCGTACACTATAAATGACTGTTTTTGTCAAATAAAATGATTTTTGAAAAATCTGGACATACGTCCGTACCGTTCGGAACCACAGATATTTACTTTTTCGTTTACGTATTTGGTATTCAATTTTAGTTTAATGTAGATCAGCCGCCACTTGACATTCAAGCCTTTTTGTTCATATATTATTTTTAATGACAACAGTTTATGGTACATATAACTAGTACAAATAGTACAAATAAATGTTTAGAAGATAAAGGTTTTCGTTCCTGTTTCAAACTCTCTCACCTATTATTACGGCGTGTATAACATATTCTGTTTGTGTATGGTACAGCAGGGGATTGGAGAGTTTAATAATTCAGAGACGTAACCTGGACTTTATTTCCAGACTTTTTGAATACTACAAACTTCCTCTGAGGATATTTGATGTTGAAATTCTTACTAGTATATCTCAAAAACATCCCATAGAAAAGAAATATGAATCTGCAAATACATGATTCTCTGCAAACACTAAACTGAGAATAAATTTTTTAAACTCGGTTTTAAACAAATTTTCAAAGAATAAGATAATATTATGGAGAAATTGTCAAAATTAGGTTTTTCAACTCACTCGTTAGAGGTCTTTAATCCACGATGGCACGATGACGAAGAAAGGATAGGAATACCGACATATTTATGGCTTACTAGAAATGATCACGTCATCCACATCACAATATTACATGAACATCTTGGAGATTATTATTGGACTGGTCCTGTGACTGACACTGATTTGCTAAACACCATTGAAAAGCTGAAACCCGAACTGACTTCAGAGTGAAAAACATTGAAAAGTTCAGTATTTCCAAGACATGCTCAGGCATATGGAATGTCACATAATTTCGATGGGAATACAATAAGAGTCTATAAACATGAATTCATCATGCCTAGTAATGTTGAGAGTTTTTTAGAGGAATACAAATAATCAAAATTCATAGAGTTTGATTATGAAAGAGCAAATAATTTTAAAAATTCAAGTTCTTTAATTATCACTGAGAGATAGAGAGAGAGAGATTAATTTTCCTTTCAAAATTAAAAATCTATTAAATTCCACAAAAAAAATTTAAGACGGGTTGAAGATTTCATTTTGGCCAGGCAGTGGAACTTTGCTTGGATGGTATAGAGAATGTGATATCATTCCTCATACCACTGATGTTAATATAGATATCTGGATTAACGATCATAGTAAGGAAATTATTCTCGCTATGCAGAGTGGAGGCTCGTTTTAATATCTGTATTTGGTAAAATACAAGACGGCTATCAGCTTGCATTCTGGTATGAAAATGGTGTGGAATTAGATATCTTCTTTGATTATCAATATTCAAATGTTGTATGGAACAGTGGAACAAGGATGTCCGATGGAGCCGCGTTTAAATGGACATTTCCCAAATTCACACTATGTTGGACTGACTTACTTGAACACCGCTTTAGAGTTCCTTGTGGGGTACATATTTACATCGAGGGGACATACGGGAATAACTGGGATAAACCAAATAAAAATTGGCACTTGTCTTTATCGCCTCTGAATATAGAACAGAATGGATATTGGAACGAAAGCGAATGGAACGAAGTTATGCAAGTGTTTGAAAATAAGAATTGAGCAAAGTTGATATCATATGTTGGCATTTTACTGTATGTTAGTCTATTGCAAAATAAAAACGTTGAAAACGACAATTGAAAAATGCATCCACGCTCTATATTTTGTTTTCTGGACATTCACTGACTCTCATTGATGTATGCATTGAAACGTGTTTTGTGTGCTGTTACGTCAGTTTTGTTACCATCAGTACTTTCAGTGTGCTATGCAATATTTTACTAAAATCGATTGTATGTTGTCAGCAATAATGGAAAATTGTCGCTCTTGGATGGACTAAAATTAAAAATTCAATCCCTTCAAGTCTGTTTATGCCTTCATAACTCTAAATTTCTTTATAATCATATTGGAGACACGTTGTAATAGTATAAATGGGATATTCGTTTTTTTATGGAATTGGTGGTTCGATATAGTGGTGGCAATTTTGGGTAAAAGTACCGAGTTCACCTAGTATACCTAGATCATTTTGAAATTATCTGATTTACCTACTTTTTACTTTTACCGAGTTCTCCATTTTAAGTTTTACCTAGTATATTACCAGGTAAAATTAGATAAATTTACCTCATTTTCAACTTAGTACCTAGCTCACAAAACTAGGTACCTGGTATAAAAAACTAGATAAATTATAGTTTCGACAGAAAAAAATAGAATACATGAACCTTAAAATTACTTTAAAATGTATTAAATGCAGCAAAAACCGATTACCTAGATTACCTGGTTTTATGGTAATACCAGATTTCTTTGAAATACTTTGCCTAGTTTTGTGGTAAATTTGTTTTACTTAGCCTGGTTAAAGAAAAAAAATAGATTGCCATCACTAACTTCGATCAGATTTGAAAGATTTCTCCTAATCAAATTTGAAATCTAAATATTTCAGTTTTGCCCAGCCCTAGTCAGGATCCTCTTCGACGGGTCTTCATATTTCCGTTTAGGGAAAACGGGGTCAGAAAACTCCTACCAATTATTGCTTCATCAAATATTCAAGATTACTCGTCGAAATTTACTCTGAGTCAACTAGGAGACATACCCAAGCTGTAACTCTGTATGATTTGGCAAAGAATTTTCTCAATCAGATTCTTCATTTTGGTAGACATGGGGTACAGATGGTGCTTGTTTCCGAAAGCTTGATCTGCCATAGAATATATCTCGACACAGACGTATAAATTATTCCTGACTGGATTCAGTAAATATTTCATTCGCTACATTCTAATCTACACACTATATGAATGAAAAAAGTATATCCAAATATATTAGGAAAATTTACAATTTAATTAACATGATTAATATTTTTCAAAATAGATAAGGATTTGTTATGGTTAGATTGAAAATAATCTGATTCGACATTGGATTCAAAAATAAATCGTTATCTGGAATCCCCATCCATTCATCAGGAAAAACTTTATGCAGACAGAATGTGTTAAACAGGAGTTACAACCTGTTCCTTTGAGAGGTCAAGAAAGATGCAGGCTGAGAACATCGTATTATTCGTTTGTACATTATTTTCTCTAGAATATTCGAAACGCCATTAGCAGGCTAATTGGTCATTAAGATCTTTCTGCCGCCCATTTTTGTACAATGACATAACTTAAGCAACTTTGAAACAAACAACGAATTTTCTGCTAGACAGTGAGAGATTAATAATATGCACTAGTTCGCTAAAAATATGTTCGGCTTCAAGACTTTTGCGGGAATTCTTGTGGCCGTTTTCTCGACAAAAGCATTAAAATAATCTGAATAAAATAAAACGGGATTCACCAAAGGCTTGTTTGATACTGGAAGTCCAAAAGGCAGCGCAGAATACTGCCATCGCGGTTATACCTGATTCCGCTATAAATGTCCATATCAGAAAAGAAACAAATTTCTCGCCAGTTAATATTGCTACATGCCGCGGTATTTCCATTTGACCTTGTTGCTTTATCCTTCCCGAACGCATCCTTTGCCGATTCCAAAAGGTGAAGTTTTTGTTAGGTTACCGATTCTGAATGAAGATTCCTGTGTTGCCGAGCTTCTCTTTTCTGTCTTTAACAGTGGTTAAATGGTAAACTCAACAAATACGGAAGGTTTTTTCTCTTGAGGGGGGAGGGGGTTGTTTGCAGGACATGCGTCACGTCAATGTTCGCTGGTCGCTTTTCCGTCAAAGCTAAGTGTTTCTTATCTAACGTTTCAATGTGCGCTATTCGAATGGTGCTTTATCATTAACCGTTCATAAACCCTTGTACCAATGAATAATAATGCAATTTCGGAGACTATATTTATCAGTGATCATTCCTGGCTTTGAAGCATTTTGTCGAATGTTTAGTGCTTTTTCCCTGATGTCGATGATTTTGCCATAGTCATACTGTATCCCTACTATTTTTTTGCCTGCAGATTTTATTTCTCGGCCTTTCAATCATTCAAAACTACCTACAACCTACTAGCTATATTTTCATGGGAGCGTGACAGCAAATCAAAAGGAAGAGGCACAGATCCAAATTGTTCAGTTGCTTATTACACATAGGCATAATGTAGCCTACTTGTATTTAAATTGTGCTGAGAAAGGATACTCGAAGTGAATTGGAAAATTTGCTTAAAATTCATTCCTGATTATTTTATATAAGTGTGATTTCGTGGAAAAATAATGTAAGACTAAATTTAATGAATAGGACATGAAACATGATATCTCTGTCAAATAGGCCAAATGCGACGCATTATAATTGTATATATTTTAGATTATCTCTAAAGTTATTTGATTAGCTAGTTAGCCCCGTAGGTAGCTTCAGAATAGTCCTAAGTTCCTAACCTTGTTTTTGTATGTCGCGAGAAGCGACTATAAGAAAAAAAAAGTGGTGGATGACTTTATCATCGCCCAGGGCATATGCCACGCACTGTACCTTACTATATAGGTTCAGTTCCGTTTGGGATGTTTTCCGCTTAGAGTGGAGTTGCGGGTACTATATCTTGTAGCACTTCTTTGCGATGGAGTGATTCACAAACACCGACCATTCCAACCGTTACGACGTCGTTCAAATCGGTTTCATAAACAAACAAAGAATGTCCACACTGCCCCGAACGTATCGACGGGCGATGTGTCAACTCCACGCGGTCGCACTTGTAGCAATTTGCTCGTGGAGAGTGGGTGCAATCCGACGTTTTTTGTGATCGCGGAAGTGCTCTGATAGTCGCTGCTTCCTTTATTCCGGTCCACCGTGCTTATTTCACTGAAAAATGGAGATGTGTGTCGGCAAATTATAAGATAAGGCATTTGGAGACATTTGCATGCTTTAAAATATTCAAATTCCCAGAAGATATATATCAATGCAAGGGACGATTTATATCAATCTGATCTATGATGGCAGAGAATTCTACAGGCAGTAAGTAGTAGGGCTATAGGATGTAGGCGATTCATTTTCTAAAATTGGCATGATCCAAAACCTACGCTATAAAATTCATCAAAAATCATGGAACTGAATCATGGAACTAATCAAAAATATTTTGCATAGGTAAAACTGAAAGTATAACCATACGTTGTGCACTGACTTTCAAGCGTTTGTATAAATTGTTACTCTAATAATTGTTATTTATGTTCCATGCATGATCGATGTTAACACACACCATTGAGCCGAAACTATTTTAAAGGTTTGTTTCCCGCCATTCATTGTATTTCATTCACTTACTCTGTAGACTATGTGATGTGTAGGATGTGTTTATTCAAAAATTTACAAGAAGTTAAACTAGTTGTAATACTGCAGCCCACCTGCAATTAGCGATTGCAAAAGTTAGGTAGACTGGTTTATGCGAAAATAGGGGGTGCTTATCAGGCAACTTCTATTTACGCCTCAACGTTTATCTTTCCACCAACTGCGCGCTACGGGGATATTCACTTCTTCTATAAGCTTATATACCATTCCGTGTGCAAAGCACGCAAACTAGATATCACATTCCTCGTGTGCAAAAACAAACCAACTTGTAGTAATACCTATAGTCCAGCGTCGGGAACGAGTCATTTCACTTTGAATGCCAAGTCATGTCGAGCCATACATTTTCGAGTCGCTAAATCTATTCAACAGTAATGACAGAATAATTTGCCAATTCTCACTTTAGAAGTACCTACTGAGAATTATCATGTTATTATAATCGGGTACCAGTGTAAGGGCGCGTTTTTATTGTTGGTTAATCATGCAGCAGCAGTCAACGTGATTATTCAAAAAGTGACTGCAGCCTCTAACTAAATTTTTATCAATTTCTCAGTCAAGTGGTGTGCATTTCGTCAAGTCGAGTAAGAGTCGAATTATTTATCTAAGACGACTCGAGTCGATTCATTGAAAATGGTAATTCGAGTGTCACTCGAGTCTCCCCAACACTGATCTATACTTTAAAATACATCAAGCACGAGTAAAACTTAAAAATTTGGGCACGTTCATCTCATTTCGTACCCGATCTTCATCCGTATTTTTGTCACATATACCACGTTTTCTTAACTCCATAATATTAAAAACGATATTTCATTCTCTTTGGCATGTTCACTCCATGCATTGTATATTATATTGATCAACGTTGGCAACGTTGATCAAGGTAAGTGTATTTTTTGGTCGTTAATATTGCTTTCTTGAGTATCCAGTGATTGAATCGCATAGCGGTAACCGCGCTTTTGTGATAGTGAAAGGTACAGCACACGTCGATCACAGGCGAGCTTGTAGTATCCAACTGACAAATTTGGCGGTCGGTCGTTGACATTGTGAACGCAAAACGCGTGACGGTCGGAATGGATGGTCCAACGGTAAATGTGTGCGTGGGTCGACCGACGATTGGTTCTTTTGGGCACTGCTTCTGGGTTTGCTAAATCTGATATATCTAAACGACTCCAGTCTTGATTGGTATCGATGAAACTAATGTTTTTTGAATATATTTCTTTTTCTACTCAGCTATTCATAATGATATTGATGTTTTCAGTCGATATTATTTTGAATATATTTCTTTTTCTACTCAGCTTTTCATGAAGATAGTAATGTTTTCAGTCGATATTTCATTTGTGCGAACGTTCAATTTAATGTTCACTACATTAGTCTTTTTTGAATTTTGCGTTCAAGTCTCGTTGATTTCTTTGAAAATAAAAAACCAATTTCATTATACATTTTATTGAGTGCATCTTATAATGATTCACTTCGGGTTATTATATCACCACAAAAAACATGCAAACTAGGCTACAAAGTGCTTACTGTTGAAGTAAGCACTCGTACACAATCCCCAATATCAAGTCTCAACTGAGATCAAAAATACATTAGTTCAAGCGACACATAAATTGCAGAAAGACCGATTATACGAGCGACTAGATGCTATTCATGACAGTTGGATTTATTGCACCGCCCCCTCAATGTACCCACTTAAGCGTGTTTGTTGAAAACAGTGGTCAAAAGTTGTGAAAGTCCGAAACTGGCCAACGTGCCATTTGAAATGGAACTTATTTCCTTAAAAGGTTCAATTATACAATATAAACAATATAAAAAATTATTTCACCTAATTTTATCGCCTTTTGTAAACTTAGCAGGCATATGGGCAAGGCAAACTAAAATTACCTTCTCATGATAGTTTTTTTTACCTTGTCAGCATAAAAAATTTGGCCTTCACTTAAAAGAGACTACGTGGCATTGCCTACTCGGTATTAAGAATGCATGCAGAGCCTGCGCGAAACACAAAACACAGAATTCATAAGAGCGTAAGTGATCTGCAGTGTAACGATATCGGCAAAACAATGGACATTTCGATAATTGATATCTAGGCTGTCATCTAATTCATATTCAGTTTGATACCGCGTGATTGAAAATCAGTCAACAATGAACTGTGAACAAAATCACAACGCTGACCATTAGATCATGGAATTTGTTTTTCTGCGATCGTTATCTTAAAGTAGCTCCGGCCACACCCATACACACATTCTCAATCATACATACACAAGTGAAATTCCCGTTGTTTGGCGAATTTAGTCTAGCTATTTATGATCACCGTGATACTGTGTCTGTACTGTGTCTTGCACTGTACTGTGCAATTCACGAATGGCATATATGGGCAAACCAGGGCTTACGCATGTTTTCAACTTTTTTTTTGATTTTAACGGACAAAAGCCTATTATACATTCAAAAAAGCGTAGTCGAGACATCGTAGAGGGCTGATAAGTTGACACAAAATGGCGTACACTATAAATGACTGTTTTTGTCAAATAAAATAATTTTTGAAAAATCTGGACATACGTCCGTACCGTTCGGAACCACATATATTTACTTTTTCGTTTACGTATTTGGTATTCAATTTTAGTTTAATGTAGATCAGCCGCCACTTGACATTCAAACCTTTTTGTTCATATATTATTTTTAATGACAACAGTTTATGGTACGTATAACTAGTACAAATAAATGTTTAGAAGATAAAGGTTTTCGTTCCTGTTTCAAACTCTCTCATCTATTATTACGGCGTGTATAACATATTCTGTTTGTGTATGGTACAGCAGGGGATTGGAGAGTTTGATAATTCAGAGACGTAACCTGGACTTTATTTCCAGACTTTTTGAATACTACAAACTTCCTCTGATAAAATTTGATGTTGAAATTTTTACTAGTATATCTCAAAAACATCCCATAGAAAAGAAATATGAATCTGCAAATACATGATTCTCTGCAAACACTAAACTGAGAATAAATTTTTTAAACTCGCAGTTTTAAACAAATTTTCAAAGAATAAGATAATATTATGGAGAAATTGTCAAAATTAGGTTTTTCAACTCACTCGTTAGAGGTCTTTGATCCACGATGGCAAGATGACGAAGAAAGGATAGGAATACCGACATATTTATGGCTTGCTAGAAATGTTCACATCATCCACATGACCACATCACAATATTACATGAACAACTTTATGATTATTATTGGACTGGTCCTGTGACTGACACTGATTTTCTAAACACCGTTGAAAAGCTGAAACCCGAACTGACTTCAGAGTGGAAAACATTGAAAAGTTCAGTATTTCCAAGACATGCTCAGGCATATGGAATGTCACATAATTTCGATGGGAACGCAATAAGAGTCTATAAACATGAATTCATCATGCCTAGTAATGTTGAGAGCTTTTTAGGGGAATACAAATAATCAAAATTCATAGAGTTTGATTATGAAAGAGCAAATAATTTTAAAAATTCAAGTTCTTTAATTATCACTGAGAGATAGAGAGAGAGAGAGATTAATTTTCCTTTCAAAATTAAAAATCTATTAAATTCCACGAAAAAAAAATTCAAGACGGGTTGAAGATTTCATTTTGGCCAGGTAGTGGAACTTTGCTTGGATGGTATAGAGAATGTGATATCATTCCTCATACCACTGATGTTAATATAGGTATCTGGATTAACGATCATAATAAGAAAATTATTCTTGCTATGCAGAGTGGAGGCTCGTTTTAATATCTGTATTTGGTAAAATACAAGACTGTTATCAGCTTGCATTCTGGTATGAAAATGGTGTGGAATTAGATATCTTCTTTGATTATCAATATTCAAATGTTGTATGGAACAGTGGAACAAGGATGTCCGATGGAGCCGCGTTTGAATGGACATTTCCCAAATTCACACTATGTTGGACTGACTTACTTGAACACCGCTTTAGAGTTCCTTGTGGGGCACATATTTACATCGAGGCGACATACGGGAATAACTGGGATAAACCAAATAAAAATTGGCACTGGTCTTTATCGCCTCTGAATATAGAACAGAATGGATATTGGAACGAAAGCGAATGGAACGAAGTTATGCAAGTGTTCGAATAAGTTTCGTGTTTGAAAATAAGAATTGAGCAAAGTTGATATCATATGTTAGCATTTTACTGTATGTTAGTCTATTGCAAAATAAAAACGTTGAAAACGACAATTGAAAAATGCATCCACGCTCTATATTTTGTTTTCCGGACATTCACTGACTCACATTGATGTATGCATTGAAACGTGTTTTGTGTGCTGTTACGTCAGTTTTGTTACCATCAGTACTTTTAGTGTGCTATGCAATATTTTAATAAAATCGATTGTATGTTGTCGTCAATAATGAAAAATTGTCGCTCTTGGATGGACTAAAATTAAAAATTCAATCCCTTCAAGTCTGTTTATGCCTTCATAACTCTAAATTTCTTTATAATCATATTGGAGACACGTTGTAATAGTATAAATGGGATATTCGTTTTTTTATGGAATTGGTGGTTCGATATAGTGGTGGCAATTTTGGGTAAAAGTACCGAGTTCACCTAGTATACCTAGATCATTTTGAAATTATCTGATTTACCTACTTTTTACTTTTACCGAGTTCTCCATTTTAAGTTTTACCTAGTATATTACCAGGTAAAATTAGATAAATTTACCTCATTTTCAACTTAGTACCTAGCTCACAAAACTAGGTACCTGGTATAAAAAACTAGATAAATTATAGTTTCGACAGAAAAAAATAGAATACATGAACCTTAAAATTACTTTAAAATGTATTAAATGCAGCAAAAACCGATTACCTAGATTACCTGGTTTTATGGTAATACCAGATTTCTTTGAAATACTTTGCCTAGTTTTGTGGTAAATTTGTTTTACTTAACCTGGTTAAAGAAAAAAAATAGATTGCCATCACTAACTTCGATCAGATTCGAAAGATTTCTCCTAATCAGATTTGAAATCTAAATATTTCAGTTTTGCCCAGCCCTAGTCAGGATCCTCTTCGACGGGTCTGCATATTTCCGTTTGAGGAAAACGGGGTCAGAAAACTCCTACCAATTATTGCTTCATCAAATATTCAAGATTACTCGTTGAAATTTACTCTGATTCAACTAGGACACACGCCCAAGCTGTGACTCTGTATAATTTGGCAAAGAATTTTCTCAATCAGATTCTTCATTTTGGTAAACATGGGGTACAGATGGTGCTTGCTTCGAAACCTTGATCGGCTATAGAATCAATCTCGACACAGGCGTATAAATTATTCCTGACTGGATTCAGTAAATATTTCATTCGCTACATTCTAATCTACGCACTATATGAATGAAAAAAGTATATCCAAAGATTTTAGGAAAATTTACAATTTAATTAACATGATTAATATTTTTCAAAATAGATAAGGATTTGTTAGGGTTAGATTGAAAATAATCTGATTCGATATTGGATTCAAAAATAAATCGTTATCTGGAATCCCCATCCTGTTCCTTTGAGAGGTCAAGAAAGATGCAGGCTGAGAACATCATTATTCGTTTGTACATTATTTTCTCTAGAATATTCGAAACGCCATTAGCAGGCTAATTGGTCATTGAGATCTTTCGGTCACCCATTTTTGTACAATGACATAACTTAAGCAACTTTGAAACAAACAACAAATTTTCTGCTAGACATTGAGAGATTAATAATATGCACTAGTTCGCTAAAAATATGTTCGGCTCAAGACTTTTGCGGGAATTCTTGGGGCCGTTTTCTCGACAAAAGCATTAAAATAACCTGAATAAAATAAAACGGGATTCACCAAAGGTTTGTTTGATACTGGAAGTCCATAAGGCAGCGCCGAATGCTGCCATCGCGGTTATACCTAATTCCGCCATAAATGTCCATATCAGAAAAGAAACAAATTTCTCGCCAGTTAATATTGCTAAATGCCGCGGTATTTCCATTTGACCTTGTTGCTTTATCCTTCCCGAACGCATCCTTTGCCGATTCCAAAAGGTGAAGTTTTTGTTGGGTTACCGATTCTGAATGAAGATTCCTGAGTCGCCGAGCTTCTCTTTTCTGTCTTTAACAGTGGTTAAGTGGTAAACTCAACAAATACGGAAGGTTTTTCTCTTGAGGGGGGAGGGGGTTGTTTGCAGGACATGCGTCACGTCAATGTTCGCTGGTGTAATTGCTTTTACGTTTCAATGTGCGCTATTCGAATTGTGCTTTATGATTAACCGTTAATAAACCCTTGTACCAATGAATAATAATGCAATTTCGGAGACTATATTGCTCCGCATCATCTTGCTTAATTTCGCAAAATTCTAGCCTTCTAATTGATCTTGAACTGTGGACATATAAAGTGCTGAATTCGAGCAGATAGATTATATAACCTATCGTATGTCGGTTGTTGTTAATCGTTTTCCGAATTCTCGTAGGTGTGGATTAATGCGCAGAGGTTCTATCAGTAGTGATCATTCCTGGCTTTGAAGCATTTTACCGAATGTTAGTGCTTTTTTTTTTTTGCCAGCAGATATTATTTCTCGGCCTTTCAATCATTCAAAACTACTTACAACCTACTAGCTATATTTTCATGGGAGCGTGACAGGAAATCAGGAGGAAAAGGCACAGATCCAACAGTTCTGTTCAGTAGGCATAATGTTGCCTACTTGTATTTAAATTGTGCTGAGAAAGGATACCCGAAGTGTATTGGAAAATTTGCTTAAAATTCATTCCTGATTATTTTATATAAGTGTGATTTCGTGGAAAAATAATGTAAGACTAAATTTAATGAATAGGACATAAAACATGATATCTTTGTCAAATAGGCCAAATGCGACGCATTATAATTGTATATATTTTAGATTATCTCTAAAGTTATTTGATTAGCTAGTTAGCCCCGTAGGTAGCTTCAGAATAGTCCTAAGTTCCTAACCTTGTTTTTGTATGTCGCGAGAAGCGACTATAAGAAAAAAAAAGTGGTGGATGACTTTATCATCGCCCAGGGCATATGCCACGCACTGTACCTTACTATATAGGTTCAGTTCCGTTTGGGATGTTTTCCGCTTAGAGTGGAGTTGCGGGTACTATATCTTGTAGCACTTCTTTGCGATGGAGTGATTCACAAACACCGACCATTCCAACCGTTACGACGTCGTTCAAATCGGTTTCATAAACAAACAAAGAATGTCCACAGTGCCCCGAACGTATCGACGGGCGATGTGTCAACTCCACGCGATCGCATATGTAGCAATTTGCTCGTGGAGAGTGGCTGCAATCCGACGTTTTTTGTGATCGCGGAAGTGCTCTGATAGTCGCTGCTTCCTTTATTCCGGTCCACCGTGCTTATATCACTGAAAAATGGAGATGTGTGTCGGCAAATTATAACATAAGGCATTTGGAGACATTTGCATGCTTCAAAATATTCAAATTCCCAGAAGATGTATATCAATGCGAGGGACGATTTATATCAATCTGATCTATGATGGCAGAGAGTTCTACAGGCAGTAAGTAGTGGGGCTATAGGATGTAGGCGATTCATTTTCTAAAATTGACATGATCCAAAAGCTACGCTATAAAATTCATCAAAAATCATGGAACTGAATCATGGAACTGATCAAAAATATTTTGCATAGGTAAAACTGAAAGTATAACCATACGTTGTGTACTGACTTTCAAGCGTTTGTATAAATTGTTACTCTAATAAGTGTTATTTTTGTTTCATGCATGATCGATGTTAACACACACCATTGAGCCGAAACAATTTTAAAGGTTTGTTTCCCGCCATTCATTGTATTTCATTCACTTACTGTGTAGACTATGTGATGTGTAGGATGTGTTTATTCATCAATTTACAAGTAGTTAAGCTAGTTGTAATGCTGCAACCCACCTGCAATTAGCGATTGCAAAAGTTATGTAGACTGGTTTATGCGAAAATAGGGGGTGCTTATCGGGCAACTTCTATCGGGCAACTTCTTCCAACGCCTTAACGTTTATCTTTCCACCAACTGCGCGCTACGGGGTATTCACTTCTTCTATAAGCTCCAAGTTAGATATACCATTCCCCGTGTGCAAAACACTCAAACTAGATATCGCATCCCTCGTGTGCAAAAACAAACGAACTTGTAGTAATACCTATAGTCCAGCGTCGGGAACGAGTCATTTCACTTTGAATGCCAAGTCATGTCGAGCCATACATTTTCGCTAAATCTATTCAACAGTAATGACAGAGTAATTTGCCAATTCTCACTTTAGAAGTACCTACTGAGAATTATCATGTTATTATAATCGGGTACCAGTGTAAGGGCGCGTTTTTATTGTTGGTTAATGATGCAACAGCAGTCAACGTGATTATTCAAAAAGTGACTGCAGCCTCTGACTAAATTTCTATCAATTTCCCTGTCAAGTGGTGTGCATTTCGTCAAGTCTCAACCTACTGAGAATTATCATGTTATTATAATCGGGTAGACGAGCACGTATGCCATACCAGAGTAATTCGAGTGTCACTCGAGTCTCCCCAACACTGATCTATACTTTAAAATACATCAAGCACGAGTAAAACTTAAAAATTTGAGCACGTTCATCTCATTTCGTACCCGATCTTCATCCGTATTTTTGTCACATAGACCACGTTTTCTTAACTCCATAATATTGAAAACGATATCTCATTCTCTTTGGCATGTTCACTCCATGCATTGTATATTATATTGATCAACGTTGGCAACGTTGATCAAGGTAAGTGTATTTTTTGGTTGTTAATATTGCTTTCTTGAGTATCCAGTGATTGAATCGCTTAGCGGTAACCGCACTTTTGTGATAGTGAAAGGTACAGCACACGTCGATCACAGGCGAGCTTGTAGTATCCAACTGACAAATTTGGCGGTCGGTCGTTGACATTGTGAACGCAAAACGCGTGACGGTCGGAATGGATGGTCCAACGGTAAATGTGTGCGTGGGTCGACCGACGATTGGTTCTTTTGGGCACTGCTTCTGGGTTTGCTAAATCTGATATATCTAAACGACTCCAGTCTTGATTGGTATCGATGAAACCAATGTTTTTTGAATATATTTCTTTTTCTACTCAGCTATTCATAATGATATTGATGTTTTCAGTCGATATTATTTTGAATATATTTCTTTTTTTACTCAGCTTTTCATGAAGATAGTAATGTTTTCAGGCGATATTTCATTTGTGCGAACGTTCAATTTAATGTTCACTACATTAGTCTTTTTTTGAATTTTGCGTTCAAGTCTCGTTGATTTCTTTGAAAATAAAAAACAAATTTCATTATACATTTTATTGAGTGCATCTTATAATGATTCACTTCGGGTTATTATATCACCACAAAAAACATGCAAACTAGGCTACAAAGTGCTTACTGTTGAAGCAAGCACTCGTACACAATCCCCAATATCAAGTCTCAACTGAGATCAAAAATACATTAGTTCAAGCGACACATAAATTGCAGAAAGACCAATTATACGAGCGACTAGATGCTAATCATGACAGTTGGATTTATCGCACCGCCCCCTCAATGTACCCACTTAAGCGTGTTTGTTGAAAGCAGTGGTCAAAATTGTGAAAGTCCGTAACTGGCCAACGTGCCATTTGAAATGGAACTTATTTCCTTAAAAGGTTCAATTATACAATATAAACAATATAAAAAATTATTTCACCTAATTTTATCGCCTTTTGTAAACTTAGCAGGCATATGGGCAAGGCAAACTAAAATTACCTTCTCATGATAGTTTTTTTTACCTTGTCAGCATAAAAAATTTGGCCTTCACTTAAAAGAGACTACGTGGCATTGTCTACTCGGTATTAAGAATGCATGCAGAGCCTGCGCGAAACACAAAACACTGAATTTATAAGAGCGTAAGTGATCTGCAGTGTAACGATATCGGCAAAACAATGGGCATTTCGATAATTGATATCTAGGCTGTCATCTAATTCATATTCAGTTTGATATCCGCGTGATTGAAAATCAGTCAACAATGAACTGTGAACAAAATCACAACGCTGTCACCACGACAGTAACTGATGGAGCCCCATTCCTGATCAGACAATAAAACGCAACACCAGTCCTCGTGAAAGCCCAGCCTATAAAGCGCTACAATAAATAGTCACGCTCACAATTAACAGTGAAAGAAACGACGCTACAACCATTATCGTAGTTAACAATGCAAAATGCAGTTCCAAATACATTGAAGGTAGACCACGCCGGCAATGATAACTAAAATCGAGGTAATCTTGGTGAAATGTGTCAAGAATCGCTAGGCACCCAGGCGATATTTTCGCCCGGAAGAGTAACCAATATTTGAGTCTACGGGGAGAGGGATCGTACTTTGTCACGAAAAGGAAAAGGTCTTTTGACAATCTTTCGTCTGAAAATGTAAATTTGCCAGAACCCATGGAAAAGGTTTGGTATCACTCAGAAACTTTCAGCGAATTATGTCTCATATAAGGGTACTAGGAAGCATCCAAAGTGCCCGAAAAGATAACTTGGACAGAAAAGATTGGAAATGTTTGGTGGTGCATTGTGGTTTTAATACGGTCATCACCAGAGAATTTTCCACAGACAAAGGTGAGAAATTTCGTACTGACGGGTCGAGGGAGGAGAGGAAACCGGTTGGGAGCGTCATTTGCAGATGAGACTAAAAGAATAAAGTAAACAAGTTACTAATCACTAGGGGTGGCCAAAATAAACAAATTAAAATATTTTTTCAATCCAGAACCGAATCGAATTTTCGCCTTTGTTCAACAGCATCCCAAAACAAGCACTGTAGACAAATGTAATACTTCTGGAGGTTTTAAAATGGGCGAATTCAGAAATTTGTGAGGGATATAAGTAACATTATGGTAAAATATGATCGTATATAACATAATATGTGTTTTGTTTTGATGAAAAAGCAAGAAAAAATAAAACGACGCAAAACCAAACCAAAAACAAAACATCCGAAGACAGTCACTACGGTGAACCAAACTACCTGGAAGTGTCCCATATAGAACGAAAATTTGATTTATGGAAGTTTATGGCATGTGTGGGATGTTCGGTGATGGCATAGAAATATCTGAATTTAAAGTCTATGCTTACTTAAAATGGCATAGCTCGAAATTTTGGCACTGCCATTCGGTTACATCGGTGCAATAGATCATTACCTCAGCGGCAATAAAAGATGCCACGGCAAAAATCTAACAATTGTGTGTTTTGGATAGATAAAATGTTTGTTATTCATTTTTGAAACAAGCAAATATATATACAGTTGCCTTAATAAATTTCGTTGATAAAACATAACAGTAAAATCTGTGAATGCAACAGGATAAAAAAAAAACATTGATTCAACGCACCTTGACGAACAGTTGGTATGTTTCTCCCGAACTTGTCTCAATTGCGTGTACTTCGTACATACATAAAATGCATTCAGGACGAAACTACCCCTAAAATACATCCTGTTTGTGGGGCACCTGTGACACTAGTACTCAGGTGCTTTGATTTAGCCTCCTCGTATAATATCGAACAGGCAAGAATATATCTGCTACCAATAAGTGACTCACCCAAATGGTTGTTCAACATCAAAAGTCACTTTCTAACGAGCTATCACCATTTGTTATTCAATGGTTGTGCCGTCAGAAACTTTTCTGAAACATTTTCTTGTTGATGTATTATAAAACTTTCAACACAAATATTTGATTCGATTCGTAAAATTTAGATTCGATCATCAATTCAATATTTGGCCACCTCTAGCAATTAGTGACAAGTTTACTACATTCTTTTCACCACAAAAATGACCCCTTCTTGAAAATCCCCATACCATTGGCACCGGTTGGCGGGGCCCATCGTTGTCAGTGATTTTTTTAAATATTGCGTGAGTTTGTGGGACCGGCTTTGTCAAACAGGTTTTGGATGGAATATTGTTTCTATTTAGAAAACATCTACAAAAACAGGGTGAATTGTAAATAGAATGTGGTGCATATATGAATTAAATACGCGAGAATAAATTAATATTTCACAATTTTGGGTTATTCGACTGATATCCAATAATCCACAGATTCACGCTAAAATTAAACGGAACTTTTTTGCGTAAGAAAGTTGTACAGGATGTGAGTGAATAGTGGTTTTGCCAGGATGAAGAAAGACGGAAAAGCGGAAAACACACAATGAGCAACAGAATATTCCATTTAGCCTGTTCCATTCCCCAACATAATACTAACCTGACCCAACTCTAACGCACACTAACAGACTCAACCTCCCAAATCCCATTCTAACCTCGTCTAGACAAACTGTCAGGTTTTTCAGCTTAAAATTGATTTCCCGCTAAATTATATTTAGTATATGTGCTCCTGCTCCGGTCATTTAGTATGCATTTTCCAGTCTTCCAAATGTTGTTACCGCGGCCCGCGCATGTTTCCGTCTTTCCGTTTCCCCTCAACCACGCAACAACATTCTGCGCTATTCACTCGCAAGATATCCTACATGTTAATCCACAGAAAACCCTACACACAAAAATATCTGGCTAGTACTCTGTAAAAGTTCCACCATATAAATGTTTTTCCTCAATATGTCTTTGAATAAACTGAGTTAACATTATCACATTCTCAAATCAATTAAATTTACCAACCTATTGGCCTTTTTTTTATCGTTTTGAGAGTTTTTTTTTCAGAAATTTGGCCACGCCGATGATTTAAGACCCCAAATTTAGTTCATGACCTGTGAAATTAAAACTGAATAGTCGATTTTCAAAGATTTTCGTTTTATATAAAATTCGAGCACTCTACTGATTTAAATGCATTACGAGAAATGTAAACACTGTGAATAGACACAACAATGTCAAGAATAAGCTAAGTAAATTGGTATCATACGTATCAGAAGAGTACATCATCCATGCACATTTTTAAAATTGAACGTCAAAAAGTGTCACTGCTTTGAGTATTTTTTTTCCTACACCAATTTCAGTTTTTGCTATTTCTTCGTGTTTTGTTCGTATCAACAATTTTGGACGCTCTGAAAAAATGTCTGCAATTCCACAGACATTGGTTCCATACATTATATTAAGAGTCGATAGATATTCACCTCCGAACTCCACGTGATGTGTAGGTTTATTAGAAAATTTCGTGTTAACATCTAATATAATTTGCTTCGTGGCCAAGACGAGATCAAATGATTTTAAAAATCCCGTATCACGATAGCATATATACTTGCCACTTGAATGGGATGAGTGGGTTTTGGTTAATTTACGACTATTAGGTTTTGAAAGTATCTAAAGAAATTTGTTTCAGTTTAGCCCTTCTCCAAAGGAGGTGAGGCGTTTGTAGTGAACGAGTCGGATTCGCAGATAGAAAGCCCAAGTTCCCTGCGTACCCGGAGTCGAACTATTTACACGCACGACTAAATGTGGTAAGAGAATGTTTGATTTGACTTTTGTTTTGGCAAAGGCGAACCCCTACAGCGGTGTCTCCTATATAAGTTAAGACAAAAATTCATTGTAAGAGCAAATTTTCTCCAGAAATGCAGTGTTCCATCTTTAAAGTCTGGAAACTCCTGCTAATGACAACTTTTATTATGATAAAATTATCTTTATTTCCTTGCTGCCTATAATTTTTTTTTCTTGTTAAAATGCCGAACTTTTTGTCATCGGATCATTTTACAAATCTAATTGATTTGGAGCCCTTGGACCCCAAACATATATTTTCTTTTATTTCAAGCATGAATATAGTCACATATGAAAATGATAAACAAAAGACAATAGAAAATTTTTATGTCCAGATTTTATGTTAATTAAGTTATCCATAATAAATAGCACAAGAGATGTCTAAGAAAAAGGTGTTTACTTTTCTTCGTTCGATTTGCTGTAGTACGACACAACACAAGTTGTAGAATTATTTGAGGAATCGGACACGTAACCTCAACTGTATTTCCACAATTTTCAGAAATTATGAAATGCTTCTGATAACATTTGACGTTGAAATTCTGTCTAATATCCTAAAGAACCACATAAAAATATAGAATATGAATTCTCAAATGTGTGGTTCACTGCCAAAAATTTGGAAATAGTACTAATCTTCTCAGAAACGCTGATTTGGCCAAAAAAGTAATTTATTGCAAAAATTTTAGAAATTAGGTCTTGCCACCTACTTGTCAGAAATTGCTTATCACCGTCAGCAGGAAAAAAAAAAAGAAAAACGAAAAATACCAACATATCTATCATCGCGAGAAATGATCATACCATCATTACAATAAAACATAAACGACATGGAAAATATTATTGTCTGGTCCTGCTACCTACTGTGCTTGGTTGAATATAGGTATTCCGTTGAAGCCCAATTGACACCTATTTGACTCACATGGGACGTTGCAAATATCCCAAGATATGCCAAAATATATGAAATGTCACCTGATGCGGATGTTCAACAAAATAGCTAAACATAAATTCGTCTCGCATAGTAAAAATTGGATAGTCCTTCGCAATATGAAATTCTTCGCAATAGGAAAATCGGTTTGTTTCAAGTTCCAAAAAACCATCAATTTGTACAAAAAAGGTTTTAGACAATGAAGATTCTTTTTGACTGAGTAGTGGAACTTTGCTTGGATGGTATAGAGAATGAATAGAGAAATTATTCCTGCTATGCAGAGTCAAAATTTCATGTTAAAACATGTGTATGATAAAATACAAAACGGCTATGAACTTTCGAGAAAAATAGATAGTTTCTTTCATTAAGTATATTTAGGAAACTACATGGGTCGGTGGGAAAAGGAAATCTGATGAAGCCCGGTTTAAATGGACATATCCCATGTTTACACTGTTTTGTCGGAGTTTCTTGGACATAATTTTCAGAGGCTCATGTGACTCACAGCTTTGTATTGAAACAACGAATCGAAAACATCTGAAGTATTCAAATCAAAAGATTTCACCTGAATTATATTTCTTTCGTACAAGTCCCTTATTCGACCCTGCATGAGAGTATTGTTGTCACATGTAGGGTTCCGCTGCTGCTACAGTTCATAAGCATGCTTAATCGTGTTCAGCGACGTGTAATTCACATTATTATTATCAAAAGCTTGTCGCATCGTATTAATGTTGCCGCATTTTATTTATTCTTTATATATTTTAATGGCCTTTGTTCGAAAGAGCTTTCTGCTCCCCTTCCTCCGAATAAAATTTCCAACCGGTCAATGCAATTAGCTACCCATTCGCCGTGGACGTTTCACAGTGTCACAGACAATTTTATGCTAGAAGGCCTTTTTCCTAGCAACTTCTGTATTTTGGAATTCATTGCATTCATACCGCTTTTTCCGATCGTGCGGATCTGCAAAATCAGAAAATTTTGTAGACAAAATGGTATATTTTCACATAATTTTGCAAGATTTATAACACTTTCACATAGATTAAACCGATCATCACACTTTGTTTCGTAAAAATTTCAACTTGTCTTGCCAAAACATTTTCGTTGGTTATCATAACGTTGGTATCATATTGTTGAAAACGTCTCAAATGTTTAATAAAGTATATTTTAGCACTTTTTGATGCATTTGAAATATCCGGTCACCCGGATAACAAATATTGCATTTATCGGTATATATCCGTTATCCGGTTAATAAAATACATCGAATCAAAAATATTTGGATAACTGAGAAATGTAAAAAAATGTGAACAATGTTTTTACGACATTGTTAAAATTTCTACGAAAATCTGATACAAACAAAACTTGAAGCTCTTGTCATTGATAAAAAGCAGAGTTTCTATTATGTCATACTTGAAAGAAACATAGATTGACAAACCAATCGGAAACCACGAGACAAAATAGCTAAATAGTTTTCAATAAATCAAAAGGAAACGACCCCCTCGAGGTGTGTTTCATCTGCGTCTTATACTTTATAAAATAAAATATCTAATTTTGGTTATATCATTTTATCATTATGAAGCCGCGTTGATATGTGCTATTTTTTTATAATTGTGGTGTGTCAAGATATGGGGTCATTTCTGTGAAATAGGCAAAATCTGTGAAGGAAGTTTGGATTTCAAATATAAAAATTTCGAAAACATTCGGCCAAATAATATATAAATGGGGTTTGCAAGTTGGAAGACATTATTTGTTATTAGAAAAAAAACTTATTTTGTCTTTGCGAATTAATTTAATCGCAAGTGGGTAATATTTTCCTCGATTTTAAATTGCTCACGAATTGTGGGCAAAATAAATTCATACATCTAATTTTTATTCACCGTCACATTGCTGCACTTTGTCCCTTAGCAGTCGAACTTAGCAGTCAAACATGATTATTTATTGTAAATAGCTCATGTGATTGATGACCGGAAAACAAATTACCGGAAACTTCAACCATATATACACGTATGTCTTCCAGATCAAAGATTATAATTACGCAACATAGTTATTTCTGACGATCGGTATTTATATATCTGAAATGCGATGCTTTAAAAATTGGCTTGAGATACGAAGGCTTATTTGTATAGCGTTGTTATTTCGAAAACACCGCAAACAGACATTTCAATATTTTTGGCCTTTTGTGGAGATTTTCTTTTAATGGTAACTGTTTTGCTAATTTTGTTGTGTCTTGTACAACTGTAGCGGCTCGACCAAGCTGCAAAGTTAAATGAAAGCAAATATTCTTTTACCACGCCTGATCGCGCGTTAACAAACATTATCTAAACCGTATACGAAGTATGTTTCAACACCCAAAAAAGGAAAGCATTTTCTATGTTAAATCAGTCGTTTCTCAGCGCTGAAAACATTCCATCGTTCACCTGTTAATGTTAAGTCTCTTTAAATTGGGAACAGGCTCTACGCAAGATAGGATGTACAAGTCGGAATTGGGATTGGGATGGGACTTGTCCGCCGTTAAACCAATACACAGCTTGTGGCTCCTTGGAACACAATGTAGTATTGTCCTAATATAATATCGCTTAAAAATATTGTGAACAAACTGCTGCAAATATAGTTGCATGCGACTAAAAAAACATATGTTCGAAACGTGCATATCTAATCTAGACAGGTCAAAAAGGAAGCGGCAAAATATTAAACAAGCTTGTAATTTTGTTGTCCGATCGACTACTTTTCATGTTATTCCTTCTAACCTAGAATAAATAGAACGAGAATGTTTACTTTAGATTTATTCACTATCCAAGGTTTCAGAATAATATTATGGGAAAAGCGATAAGATGTCAAGAATAAAGCTTCTTTTAAGTCTGATTTATATACTTCTCTTTGTAGTTGTCGCTGTGTCCTCATATCACTTTTTAAGTGTCTGGTACTACCCTGTGAAGCATCGAATATCATACCACACAAATATAACAAAATATATAGAGTGTGATACTGAAAGAGCAAAGAAATATAGGAGTAAGTACCTATCAGATGTGTCTGCAGAAGAAGAACTATACATTGTCAACGCAAAGAAACTGCTCATTAGAGCAAAAAAAGTGTTGGATCAACTGGAAATACCGTTTTGGCTAAGTAGTGGTACTCTACTTGGATGGTATAGAGAATGCGACATTATTCCGTATGGTATCGATACTGATATTGATATATGGATCAATGATTATAAAAAGGAAATCATCCCTGCTATGAAGAGTGAAGGCTTGATGCTAAAACACGTTTTTGGTAGAGTGCATGATAGCTATCAACTATCATTTTTAGATGAAAACGATGTAAAACTGGATGTAACTTTCAACTACCTGGAGTCTGACTATGTCTGGAATGGTGGTACAAGACACTATGATGGAGCCAAATTTAAATTCAAATTTTCTAAATTCACACTTTGCTGGACAAAATTTATTGAACATAACTTTCAGGTACCCTGCGAGCTGCGAGGTTACTTAAACGCAACTTACGGAAAATCTTGGAAAAAGCCTGTTAAAAATTGGGTATGGTACTCTTCTCCTTTAAATGTTGAACAAACTGGTTATTGGAGTGAAAATGAGTGGAATGAAGTTATTCAAATATATTATAGGAACTAATATCTGTCGTTGGTCTTACACATGAAGATTATATCAAATATCAGGAGGTATTAAAAGTATAAATGGCGATAAAATGGAAGTAAACATCATACAAAATTCGGAGTTTTGTTCTTGCTTCGCTCACGATCTTATCTTTGTCGTTTGAACTCAACATGACACCAAACCAAGGGCATTTTTACATTGAGGCTAAATTATAAACTTCCCTTGAGCCAACATGGTTATGGTGGCCCATGGTTATCTACATTTTTTCGTACTTTTATCGAAAAATCCATTTTTGGGGGGAAAAATCGAAAATACTTTCTAAAAAACAAATAGAAATATTTGAATAAATTGAAAAAAAAAAATTAGAAAATTATTTTTTTGAGAATAAAATTTGAAGATTTTTTTTAAAAAATAATTTATCGAAAATTTACAAAAAAATGCATTGATAACGATGGCCCGTGTATCATGGCCAAGCGTTGTCATCATGAAAAGTTGTTTGTGGGCGCGATTGACTACTGGTTAAACGTGTTGGCATCGCAGGTTGAAAATCTTGGCTTCGAGCCCCAGATAGTCTGGCGTGTTAATACATGAACAGGAAACGATAATATCATCTCAGGAATTATAATCTAACCCTGTCCAATTATTGCTTCTGGAACAGCTCCTTGGTCGAGGTGATCCACTCCAAAAAGTGACTACAAAAAGTAACAAAAAATTGATGAAAGCATGGGCCATGAGGTCGGCGAACGTCATCACTCTACACGGAAAAAAATCGGTGTTCCTATGTACACGTCGCTTGACTTGTAATCGAGCATAGTTGCCTTAAAATGTGTTAGTTATATATGCTGTGATGAATTATTATTGAACCGTTTTACTAAATAAGAAAATCATCATGAATTTAGTGTTGTGTACCGTGGTAGGATAAACAGTCTGAGTTTATGTGTTTTGCAATTTGTATCATTTTTGTTGCTAACTTTAACAAATTTTACTATAGAATTTCACACAGTCAATTTGCACAGGGTGGAATTGCACACAATGCAATTTAGCATGTGTGCAATAACTTCGGGTACGATTGTACTGTGCAATCATACGGCCACCGTGGGAAGCACGGAACTGACTGAACCACTATAATAAATCACAGTCGGCGGTCTTCTTTGTTTCCTAGTAGTTGGCACTTGCGTCTAAAATCTTTTTATATTCTATAGATATCATAGATTTTCCTGTTTTTTTTTTCAGACTTTGTGCGTATTACGTGCACGTTATCACACGGCTAAATATAAAGTATGCATAAAAAAAGTGAATCGACTTAAACAATAAAGATGTGTTCTGTAGAGTGACTCTATGATTGGGTGTGGTGGCATTAGCTAGAGCTTGATTGAAATGTCCACTGTTTTGCCATTCTTTCGCTCCGATCTCTCCCGCTCTGATGAACTTAAATCTTTTGATTGTGACGTTTGCTCGTCAATGCAATTCTTGTAAGCCAAAATATCAAAAACTAATAGTTAAAAACTGTTCGATTTCATTGGAGAGTACTGTCGAATATTTTTGCAACTTGATTTCGAAAAATTCTGCAATTATTTTTTTTTCTTTTCGCTCTTTGCGTCAATTTCGGTGGCGATTTCATCGCTGTATTTTATCGACGTCGACGACGATGATGATGTTGAGAAGAAAGCTTTTTTCCCATTCACTTCGGGCAATTCTGTTTGCTTGTATCACTCTGCCCATAATATATTTTGGTGTGTGGAACCACACAAAGTCAGAGCTTTGCATCAAGAATTGTATGTATACTTTGTATTTTCTTTCTGAAGTATTTAAAAACATTCAGATGCCTTTAATCATATTGATGTTGAAATTCTGTCGAATATAATATTCAATCGTCAGGATAAACTTAGTTCAGAAACATTAGAAACCAATATTACAATTAAATTAAAATATTCTATCGATTCCAAGAGAATGGGTTTGTCAACTGATTTTTGTCTACGAGATGGAAAATAAAAATATAAAAGACAACCTTATTTATCGGTTGCTTGAAAGGTTCACGTCATCCAAATCGCAATACTACATGAACGACTTGGAAACTGTTACTGAACTAGTCCTATGACTGGTCCATCTATGAGTCTGATTGGTTGAAAACAGTTAAGGCTTTGCAGCCACAGCTTATAACTGATTGGAAGACATTGAATAGTCCAGTTTTCTCAAGATTATGCTCAGGCATATGAAATGTCGCATAGTTTGGATGGGAATTCAACGGAGATAGATAAACATAAATTTATTTTGCCAAGCAATGTTACAAGATTTTTAAATGAATAAATGCACACAAAATTCCTTGAATGCCATCATGAGAGAGCGACAAAATACAAAGATGGACACTCGTCTGATATATCCTTTAAAAAATTTTTTTTGTCTTCAACGCTTAAAAACTATTGATTCTGTCAAAAAAAGTTTTAGACGAGTTGAGGATTCCATTTTGGCTGAGCAGTGGAACTTTGCTTGGATGGTTTAGAGAATGTGGCATCATTCCTCATACCACTGATGTTGATATAGATATCTGGATTCATGATCATAGTGCAGACATTATTCCTGCAATGGCGCAAAGGTTTCATGTTCAAACATGTACTTGTTACAATACAAGACTCTCCTTTGTAGAAGAAAATGAAGTAAAATTGGATATTTTCTTTGTCTATCAAAACTCTGAATATGCTTGAAACACTCGTATACGATTTATCGATTTGGCAAAGTTTGAATATATTCTTCCCAAAGTAACAATGTGTTGGACAGAATTCCTTGAGCATAAATTTAGAGTACCCTGTGAATCGCTATCTTATATTGAAGCAGTTTATGCAAAAAACTGGAATAAACCAATCAAGAATTGGGTTTGGCATTCTTCACCAGTAAATATGGAAGAAAATGGATACTGGAACGAAAGCATAAGAAAAGAAGTTTTTAAAGTATTCGGTTTACAAGGCCCCGAAAAAACGCAACATTACCAATACAATTTCCTTGAATAAAATTTTTTCCTTGGTCGATAAAACTTTGTCACAAAACTCTCTGAAAATGAGTAAAAGGTGGATCGCGACGATTAGATGCAGTCAATCTGTGGCTCATGTTCGATAAAATGAAATTTCTAACACAAATAATTTTCTATACATATCATGTTTTTATTATAATATAGCATACATATTATCATATTCTCATTCCACAGAAATAGTTTATTGTAAGCTTTCTTAATATTGTTAAAATGGTCACGGAATGGTGTAAATCTTATAGATTTGAAGGGTGGTCATTTTACAAAAGCGAATTTTTTATAGTCACTTCTTGGAGTGGATCACCCTGCCCTGCCAAGACTCTGCCCTGTATCGGCGGCTCCTTATAGACGGACAGAGTTAGTTAGAGTTTTTGGGAAGACATTAACTTTCCTGCTCGGCTTAGCCCACCCAAGATATATCACCCTGGGTTGAGTGGTGGACAAAGATTAACGAGTAGGACTCGCGGAAGTCGAACTCGAGATATTGTTCACAACCTCAATGTGGAAAGCACGGGTTGTCATGCAAGAGAATACGCACCTCATCTCTTCACATCACTGCGTCATTGATGAATAAGATAAGGTCAAAACAAATCAACTCCAACATGACCAAACACAGGTTCATCTGATCTCAGACGACATGTCGGTAAATCTGCCATGTATTGTGCTGCAGGATGAGCATTTCGTTTCTTTCACGAAACACAATTACCATTACTCTTCTAATTGCACCACCCGTGATTATTCAATATTTCTCTCGTAGAGAAGTCCATGTGTGGCCCATGCCAGAATGGCCAACTTTGGTATAATGCTCTCTGATGACGAGATCCGTGATATGAGAATTATGAGGCAAAATAATTGGGTGCTTCGCAACATGCCTAATCGATGCATTATGCAAGCATCCACCAATTCTCATCAAGTCATCTTCCAGAGTCAGATTCATACGAGAGAAATCACCTACTCAGAAATCCTTTTTCCAACAAACATTTTGCCTCATTTTGAAATTTCTGTCTTTGAACGGTAATATGTTGAGAATCTTTCAAACAGTCAATCCATAACAGCATTCTCATCACCAACTGCAACTGCCATCTTAACTTCAGGAGTGGGCTTCGAACAATATTTCCCCGTGGATCAGGAAAACTATCAGGCATCTTTGGCCAAGAATCTTCTGAGTGACACAAAAATTCTGGCCCACTTATCCATCGTCCTGAATTTAATAATGCATCCACACGAAGTCCCCGTGAGGCATCATCACCTGGGTTCATCTTCGTTGGAATGTGTCGCCGCCATTGTGATACATACGTGCTGCGATCAATTTTCGCCAAACGGTTTGCAACAAATGTAGGAAAACGCTTCTTGGAATTTCCTATACTCTGCAAGCCACAGTTGAATCGGTCCAGAAAAATGGACTGCAACCATCCATTTTCAACTTATTCTTGAGTACAAGATCCAATTTAACAGCGAGGCTAATTTTACCCTTGTCTTCATAGACGCTTTCGCGTTATGCGCTACCATATACCTGTTAAGCGGTTCTCTTAGCATGTCCCATATCTAATCTTGTTGTACCGACCGCAGAATATAACTTCTTGACAATTTCTTGTTTTCTAAACCTTCGTATCTCTGCCTAGTGGGCATCACTCCAAAATTCGTTTGTACCTTTCCGAAGATATATTGCCTCTTAATATACCTTCGAAGAAACCATTTGCCTGTTCCGCTCTTTATTTTTTCGTATACCAGGCTTGATCGAGCTTCAAAACGGGCTCGCTCGTTATGACCCTCTTCTGCTCGATACAAACTTGGACGTTCTTCTTTTCAAACCTGCCTCTACCGCGACGTTGTCGTTGCTAAAATTGCCGTCATCAAAAGAAGTCAATTCGGGAGAGCAATGAACTTTTTGGTATTTTGCGAGTTCTTGACGTACCAGGTTGTTCATCACGGCTCTGCCTCGTTGTTTCATGCATGGCCATGGATAGCGATCCCGCTCGGCACTCATCACAGCCGCAATTGGGGGAAGGGGAGTCACTTAATGCTTCGCGTACTTTCAGTCCCGATAGCTCGGGCCGTAGTCCGGCGATCCTGTCTCGACATCTCTCGAATATTCGGGAGTGCTCATAGCCAGACTATAGTCGGACGAATAACTTAATGGGCCCATAGTTCGGCGAATAGTTTTGCCACGGTGGTGTGTCCAGTTCATAATCCGTCTGGATAATCCACTATGGGTCGCGTAATTCGGCCTGATTGTCGACCGTTAAAGGGATTTCTGTTTCTATTTTTTCGTCTGAGCGTCGGGTTAGATCGATAAACCCACGACACTACCACTCTATTTTTTATATTTTTATTCGCCAATTAATATCTAAACTTCTACAGGACAAGCGCATTGTTTCACTATTTTCAATGATTTTTGAAAATAATATCTTGATCTGTGTGGGTTTTGGTTTGTTATATAGTCATGGCTCAGATATGTGTTTATTCACAATAAAAACATGTTGTCAAGTATTATTATAATCATTCCACGCTACAGTGCTCAGTGTTATGAAAATAATACCACAACAACATATTGTTTGCCATGATAAGTTCAGAACTATTGGTTTATTGGTAAGTTGTGGAATTATTTTCATAAAACTGTGCACTGTGCTCAATAATTTTTAAGTTATTCATTAGTTTGTGTTTACTTATTTATTTTTTTGGTTTTATGAAATGGTTCTTCCTTGGAGCTGGAATAAAGGTAATAATAATCTTTACTGGAAGAATTATTTTTTGAGCTTTTTAAGATTTCTATTTTTCAAAGTTTCTTTAAAACTTTCCGTTCGAAAAGCACATTTTTTATATAAACGTATGAAAATACCCTCGATAACTCTGAGTCTCTGCTCGTAAGTGCGATGGCTCAATGGTTGTGTTGGCATCGCACGTTGAATATCTCTAATTAGAGTCCAACTTGTAAATCCCGCACACTACTCAAACTAGGGTGTAATAACTTAGGTAGGTTGAGTCGAGCAGAACAGAACATATTTTTCCAACAACCCCAACCCTGACTGTCTAAGCAGCCGCCGTCACTCCAAGAATGGAGTATAAAAAATGCCTTTGTGAAATGCCTGTCCTTCAAAATCTATCTATCTATAAAATCTATCAACAACCACGTCTAATCGTCGCGAACCATATTTGACTACTTTTCAGAAGGTTTTGTGACAAAAATTTATTGTTCAAAAAAAATATTTTATTGAAGAAAATCGTAACAGCAATGTTACTCTTTTCGGTCATGTAAACCGAATACTTTGAAAACTTCTTTTCGTTCGCTCTCGTTCCAGTATCCATTTTTTTCCATATTTACTGGTGAAGAATGCCAAACCCAATTCTTGATTGGTATATTCCAGTTTTTTCCATAAACTGCTTCAATATAAGATAGAGATTCACAGGGTACTCTAAATTTATGTTCAAGGAATTCCGTCCAACACATTGTTACTTTGGGAAGAATATATTTAAACTTTGCCAAATCGATGAATCGTACACCAGTGTTCCAAGCATAATCAGAGTTTTGATAGACGAAGAAAATATCCAATTTTACTTCATTTTCTTCTGTAAAGGAGAGTTCATAGCTGTCTTGTATTTTACCAAGTTCATGTTTTAACACGAAACCTTCACGCTTCATAGCAGGAATAATTTCTGCACTATGATCATGAATCCAGACATCTATATCAACATCAGTGGTATGAGGAATGATATCACATTCTCTAAACCAGCCGAGCAAAGTTCCGCTGCTCAGCCAAAATGGAATCCTCAACTCGTCTAAAACTTTTTTTGTACGAATCAATAGTGTTTTGGCGTTGGAGACAAAATATTTTTCTTGAAAGGATATATTAGACGGTGTTCATCTTTATATTTCGTCGCTCTCTCATTATCGCATTCAATGAATTTTGTGTGTTTAGATTCATCTAAAAATCTTGTAACATTGCTTGGCAATATAAATTTATGTTTATCTATCTCCGTTGAATTTCCATCCAATCTATGGGACATTTCATATGCCTGAGCATATCTTGGAAAAAATTCACCATTCAATGTCTTCCAATCAGTTGTAAGCTGTGGCTGCAAAGCCTTAATCGTATTAAACCAATTGGTGTCAGTCATAGGACCAGTCCAGTAGTAGTTTCCGTGTCGTTCATGTAGTATTGCGATTTGGATTACGTGATCATTCCTAGCAACCCATAAATAAGTTTGTATTTTTGATTTTTCTTCTCCATCTCGTAAACGAAAATCAGGAGACTCTATCAAGTAAGTGGCAAAACCATTCTCTTGTAATTCATGGATTATTTTTTTCTTCTCTGGGATGAATTTCCGTGAAATAACTGCAAATTTCAAATGAATGCCATCTGAATGGTGTTGGCAAAAAATGCAATCACCAGTGTGTCTATAACTGAGTGTTTCTTGACAATTGAATATTATATTCGATAGAATTTCTACATCAAGTATAATTAAAGGCACGTGACTGTATTCAAATACGTCGGAAAGAAAATACAAAGTATGCATACAATTCTTGATGCAATGCTCTGGCGTTGCGCGGTTCCACACACCAACATATATTATGGGCAGAGTGATACAAGCAACCGTAATTGCACGAATTGAATGGGAAAAAAGTTTTCTTTTCAATATCATCTTAGTGTCGATAATATACAATGATACTATAAACTTTAAATATAGTCAGACATTAGTTATAGTCCTTTCTTTATGCTATAGGTAAAAGTATAAAAAATTGAATGGGAAAAAAGTTTTCTTTTCAATATCATCTTAGTGTCGATAATATACAATGATACTATAAACTTTAAATATAGTCAGACATTAGTTATAGTCCTTTCTTTATGCTATAGGTAAAAGTATAAAAAAAAAACGTTAAAGCTGCTCTTTGATAGTAAATAGTTTTGAAAATATGCAATTGCTGCAAATCAATGCTAAACTCACAGTACTTTTGCCACAGTATCAAACATGATTTAACGACATCCAAATTTTCGGAAAATTGTTGGGGCGCTCTAAACCGAATCCGTTTCTAACAATGAAGTCTAAAATAAGACAAAAATTTTACGGTACCTAATCTCAAGTGTATTTGAAATCTACAAACGTGTAAAGCTTTATCTATGTTATTGAAAATAGTGGTGGGATATTCCTCTGTGTCAGGTGATCAAACATATTCCTAATCTTATCCTTTGTTTGGATCGAAGCGTGAAGTAGCTAAATGGAATTGAGAAACTTGACACCGATATGGAATCCACATTCAATTATATTTAGCGGGCGCGATGGCCTAGTAGTTAAACATGTTGGCATCGCGGATTGGAGATCTCGGGTTCGAGCCCCGGCAAGTCCGGCTCGCTTATCCATATGCCCGCCATTCAACCCAGGGTGTAATAACTTGGGCAGGCTAAGCCGAACAGGAAAAGATCATATCTTTCCAGTAATTGTAACCCTGTCCGTCTATAAGTGGCCGCATATCTTTCCAGTAATTGTAACCCTGGCCGACTATAAATGGCCGCTGATACAGGACCTTAGACAGGGTGATCCACTCTAAGAAGTGGCTATAAAAAAATAAATAAAAAATTGTATAAATGAGTTTCTTCTTACTGAAATTCACTTAAAGCAACGGCCGAAATCAGTGCCAAAAAAGGAAATAGTTAATGGTCACTTAATCGCAATAAGCCCCAAAAGAGATAGTAACATCAACTGCACTCTAAGCAAAAGGCAACTGTGATACCAACAAAACCACGAAAACAGTCAAGCGCCAAACAAGCCCGAACCATGCTTGACTTTGAGGTAATATTCCAGTGGTAGAAATAGCTTACAGAAACTCGATGCTTGGATCACGCGCTCTAAACAAGCACACAAAATTAAATAACATGACACTACTGTCTGTATAAGAAAAGACCAAAAAATTGGCAACTCAATAAAGCGAGATAGGTAGGGACGGGTTTTAGCCTATTATACCCGAAGTCACCTAAATTAAATTGAACTGTTTCCCTGAAAGCGATTAACCAACATAAACAACCCCCTTAAATTCCCCTGAATCTGGACCGGGCCGCCTTGAGAGTCTAACAGACGCAAACTAATAGCAAAACAAAAAATTAACGTGCCAAATTCTCTCAGATTCCATGTCGCCTTTTACCAATGCGGTCACAACGAAAACAAAATAAGATGAAACTAAACGCAGGTCCAATTGTGACCAAATAATTTCGAATGATTATGTAAAAATTCTAATATAATCAAAATATTCTGGTTTTCGGTTGAATTTATTCAGTATTTGTGGCTTTAGGGATAGATTGCGAATAGAAAAAAGGGAAAAATTTTCATAAAAAGAGAACCAGAAACTGCACCCTGTAACAAAATTGTATTGCATATTGCAATAAAACTATGAAATCGACTTCTTCGACCAATGATGGTCCGTTGATGCAACGCACCTCATGTTCACAGCATTTTTAGGAATATTTCATCAACCTGTTCCTCTGAGGTGCGGCCTATCAGTGCCCATACTTGGTATAAATCTGATCGAAAAAGCGATTTCGAATATCTGAACTATATGATTACTCCAAATAAACAGGAAATTTACTGTAATTTTATCACAGTATATATGGAAAACATTCCATACAAAACTGGACCTCCTTGGTAAATTGCAGGATGCACTTTCAGCTAGGAATGAATTTTTCTAACTTCCACTTCCACAACAACAAAAACAAGACACAGATGAGAACTTTTAAGTCAACTTATTGTACAAAATAATCACAGTATATACAGACGATTGCAGTGAGAGAAGCTTAATAACAGTAAAATTCAATGTGCGTAAGTAAGTTGAAGTAAAATCCTTCCAGAAATTGCATTGAAAGTGAATTCGTTTTCCAATTATTCTAAACCGATCCATTTTGCAGTAAATATATGGCAAATTCGACAAAAACCATGGGTTATCTGCAAAATGTGGTCAAACATCACCAACTTCGTTCATCAGAAATTGTAAGAGCATTATTATATTTATATATCGAATTTTGAAACTTTTGAACTAATCGTGCAGGACAGCCCTAATGTCCAGTATGTAAATGGGATGGGCTATGGAAGAATTAAATAAAACAAAGTCATATTCAATAAGGATCAGTGAGGATAAGAAGTGCAAACGTGTAGATTACTGACAGACATTGCTGATTTTGCGCCAACAGTTTAAAAACATCAAAACAAAGAACACTTTAGGCATGAAAACCATGTTCCCAGCATTTTTAGGAATAATTCGTCAATCTGTTATCAAACAAAAAAAAATATTTATGGTCCAAATTTCCATTTACCAGAAGATATTGCATATAATAAGCAGCAGAAAATACTAGTATGAGATCAAAAATCGTTGACTAATGTAAGGCTACAAGAAGTATTTTCCGAGCAAATTTAATACCACCCAACCCAACTTGTAATGATATGTTTAGGCCCAACTAAACCGGAAAAAATTTAAACCCTTTCCAGAAGCAATAACACTGATTTCCAATTTTATCTTGAAAAGAATGAACCACTGATGGACCGCGGTTCATCAGTGTTTCATGCTTAACAAAACATATCCTGCCCTCTATGAAAAGACTATAATAAAAAGCAAGCTGCTATTGCATCAATTTACATAATCCCTCAGCTTAGGTTTCAAAAGTTTTTAATCCCATGTGACGAAAGTCGTGATCACCTCATAATCTCTACCTAATAGTGTGACCAAATCTCGAGAAACATGTTTCACACAATAACTACAGAAGATTGTCTATGAAACCGTAAGAGAAACATGTTAAAAATGGGTCACTGATCAAATCATCTGTTGTGCATACTTGATACTAGTTAAAATATTCATTTTGATTTCTGATTCACAAATTTATAAATCAATCGAATAGATTATTCCCGCGAGAACAAAAAATATTTTTAAAATTTATGCGAATTTTAATGTATAATACAATTTCCCGAAAATATTTTTTGTATGCCTATTCAAAGATTAGGATTCGAATATTAGTTTCTTGAAAATTATCGATTCTGTTTTGAAATACCGATATATTCAAACTTCAAAGATTAGTTTACCGAAAAGTTACTTCAAAACTTCAAAAGCGAGAAAAAAGGCGTTAAAATTAAAATAAAATATTAAAAATATACAAGATTAAAATTGTACCAGTGCAAATGATGTAAAATGAAAATATTTTCGTAGTTTAAGGTTTAATCAATACATTTGACAAAACCAATTCAAAATTGAACTTGCAATATGTAGTAAGAAAAATATTGATGGGAGATGAGATTTTCAAGAGAATTCGTGAAGTATCAATCTTAAAAGTTGAAGAATAACAATAAATTTTCCCGCACTAAATATTATTTTCAAATCAATATACTATCTGGCATCTTGGCCAAGTTGTTGATGGAATTGAAGTCTATCCCAAATGAGAAATGTTATTTTGTCACACATGCGCCATGGATGGACCAAGTCTCATCAACGTGATCCATTATCTGTACATATTTAACAAAAAATGTTTGGACAAAATGTGATTGAATTTCACAGTAATAGACAGTAATAGACATTAAAAAATCTAGCTACTAAGACACGGTTCATCTGTGGCCCATGCCTGTCAAAACACAATTTCTGATAGTTGTGCTTGGGTTATACTCTCGCCTTTCCTCTCAAAATCAAGATATAAATAATTTTCCATTTTTTGTTATACAATATAAATAGAATCTAGCCACACAAATTCTAAGATAAAGTTTGACAACCTATCGACAGTTTTAACCGAAGTTCATTTCATCATAATACTGAGTGTGTAAAAGACAATAAAAAAATGGTTCAGGAAGAGAAAAGCGCGATATAGAACAATAAGAAAGAAAGAACAAATATATTTTTTTACAGTGAAGCGAAAAAGTCATTTTTCATTTTATCAGAACTGTACTTTGGATTTATCAAACTTTAGAATGACAACAGGGTAAAAAAATGTATTTTGAGATGATGTGGCCCAGTCAGAAAATTCACATCACATTCGTAGCACATGCTTGACAAAACAAAATTTCTGACTAGGATCTGGTCAGCAGCAATTCAAGACCAAAACTATGTACCGAAGCACCGAAGTTGGGTTCCCACAGTCATCAATTCAATGTTATGCATATATATAACAGAATATCATAAAAATCGCAACATTTTCTTCGACTTTATAAAGAAACATTTTCCTATGCTTCATATTCTTTTTTTTTTAATTTGTTGGGTTTCGAATGCATAGCTCTTGAGTAATCATCAAGATTTTAGGACATTTTCATGTTTGGGAGGTGAATATTCCAAATTATGTAAATTTTCAAATCGTTTTGTTTGCATGTTACGGATGTAGCGATCAGTGAAGGTGTTTGGTATTCATTCAACAGAATTGATATGTATTAGTGTCCCCTAAAAAATTGCACTTTTTCTGGCTATTTTGTAAATTTTTGCCTATTTTTGTAAGACTATAAAAATCCAGCTTCAACAGGAAATACACTGGTGATATAGATATCCTAGTCTGAATAGTGAATATTTTTTGATTAATATTTTTGAGATAATATTAATATTTTTGAGTAGTTGATGAATCGAAGCCAGCTTACAAGTCGGAACTCGAGTTGGGAAAGAAAACCTCATCATAACAGTACATATTTAGCAAAGAAATGCTTGAGACAATCATGTTTTACATAAAAAATAAAGATAAACAAACCCCATTTTAATCAATAATACATAAGTTGTCATGTAGGCTTGGTAGAAATTTAAATAAGAGCAATTTAATGATTTAAAATCTTTACTAAAAAAAAAAAATATTTTTTATTTTATTTCCACTTCCAAATAAAAAAAAAAAGAATTTATTTTTGTGAGTGAAATTACCATGGACCAATTTATTGTGATCATTTCGATACCTTTACAATGTGCATTTGAAAAAAAAAGTTATACACAAACAATAAGGAAAAAAAAGAAAACCAAAGTAAATAGCCTATTTGTCATACATGAGCAATTGATGACTCCTTTTGACATGTCATGGTTCATCTAAGACCCATGTTTGACAAAAAGGAAAGAGTAATGAAGGCAGAATTTTCAAAATTGATGGCAGTATTTTACAAAAAAAGGTATTTCAATATGAATAAAGCAAAATGCATCAACAGCGAAGATTTAGAAAAAAGTAATCAATTGCTTCGGATGAATTGGCTCATAAGTGGTTTCTGATGCAGTTCCGACACATGGATGTCCAGAATCCTAAAATATACAAAACATAACATGCAAAATTGCTGAAAAAAGGGTTATTGATATTAGTGTCAGTCCTTAGAAGTGCAGGTTTTACAATTGTTCAAATATATTTCCCGGTTGATATATGAGGTTTAAAACATAAAACAAATCATGGAGATGGCAATGATTTTGCTATTGCCTTGGATAGATCTCACTAAGCCCACCTTTATCATAGCGGTTCAATCCTAGTTGGGATGTTTTCCACTCAAAGTACAGAAACTGTTGTAAGATTTTAATGGAGTTCTTTGCCCTATTAAGTAAGTTGCCTTCAACCAGTTGCCAGTCAACCAGTTGTAAAAACTATATATTATTTTTCATTTTATCAGAACTGTACTTTGGATTTATCAAACTTTAGAATGACAACAGGTTAAAAGAATGTATTTTGAGATGATGTGGCCCAGTCAGAAAATTCACATCACATCCGTAGCATATGCTTGACAAAACAAAATTTCTGACTAGGATCTGCTCAGCAGCAATTCAAGACGAAAACTATGCAACACCGAAGTTGGGTTCCCACAGTCATCAATTCAATGTTATGCATATATATAACAGAATATCATAAAAATCGTAACATTTTCTTCGACTTTATAAAGAAACATTTTCCTATGCTTCATATTCTTTTTTTTTTCAATTTGTTGGGTTTCGAATGCATAGCTCTTGAGTAATCATCAAGATTTTAGGACATTTTCATGTTTGGGAGGTGAATATTCCAAATTATGTAAATTTTCAAATCGTTTTGTTTGCATGTTACCGAAGTAGCGATCAGTGAAGGTGTTTGGTATTCATTCAACAGAATTGATATGTATTAGTGTCCCCTAAAAAATTGCACTTTTTCTGGCTATTTTGTAAATTTTTGCCTATTTTTGTAAGACTATAGAAATCCAGCTTCAACAGGAAATACACTGGTGATATAGATATCCTAGTCTGAATAGTGAATATTTTTTGATTAATATTTTTGAGATATTATTAATATTTTTGAGTAGTTGATGAATCGAAGCCAGCTTACAAGTCGGAACTCGAGTTGGGAAAGAAAACCTCATCATAACAGTACATATTTAGCAAAGAAATGCTTGAGACAATCATGTTTTACATAAAAAATAAAGATAAACAAACCCCATTTTAATCAATAATACATAAGTTGTCATGTAGGCTTGGTAGAAATTTAAATAAGAGCAATTTAATGATTTAAAATCTTTACTAAAAAAAAAATATTTTTTATTTTATTTCCACTTCCAAATAAAAAAAAAAGAATTTATTTTCGTGAGTGAAATTACCATGGAACAATTTATTGTGATCATTTCGATACCTTTACAATGTGCATTTGAAAAAAAAAGTTATACACAAACAATAAGGAAAAAAAAGAGAAAACCAAAGTAAATAGCCTATTTGTCATACATGAGCAATAGATGACTCCTATCAGCATGTCATGGTTTATCTAAGACCCATGTTCGACAAAAAGGAAAGAGCAATGAAGGCAGAATTTTCAAAATTGATGGCAGTATTTTACAAAAGAAGAGATTTCAATATGAATAAAGCAAAATACATCAACAGCGAAGATTTAGAAAAAGGTAATCAATTGCTTCGGATGAATTGGCTCATAAGTAGTTTCTGATGCAGTTCCGACACATGGATGTCCAGAATCCTAAAATATAGAAAACACAACATGCAAAATTGTTGAAAAAGAAAGTTATTAATATTAATGTCATTCCTTAGAAATGCAGGTTTTAAAATTGTTCAAATATATTTTCCGGTTGATATTTGAGGTTTAAAACGATTAACAAAACGGGTAGATGATAATGATTTCGCTATTGCAATGGATTGATCCCACTAAGCCCACCTTTATTATAGCGGTTCAGTCCTAGTTGGGATGTTTTCCACTCAAAAGTACAGAATCTGGTATAAGATTTTAATGGAGTTCTTTGCCTTATACAGTAAGTTGCCTTCAACCAGTTGCCTCAACAAATCTGTGGAAAAGCTATATACAAAGATGAAGCTATATACAAATCGATTGCATTCCATATTCATACTCAAAAAATTTGAACCAGAATTGAATTTTTATATGGACAATGATAATTATTAAGCTTACACTCCAGAAGACAATGCAGCATCGTTTGCACAGCAAAAGAGGGTCGGCAAAGCTTTCCTTTATTTCAAACCTCCTGAAAAATGAATGACAAATTTATTTTAATCTGTCAAATTCATACTGACTGGTCAACAAGTTGGCATCGACTACCACTCAATCCAGGGTGTAACAACTTGAGTAGGCTAAGCCAAACAGGAAAGGTCATATCTTTCCAACAACTTTAACCCTGACCTAAAGTGGCTGCCGGTACAGGGTGTTGGTCAGAGTCATCCACTCCAAGTAGTGGCTATAAAAAAATAGACTTTTTCATTTGTCAAGTGTAAGTCACCGATAAAGTTGCCTCAGCGACCCAACAATGACCCAAACATAAGACAGTGTTTTAGGGCTGCAATCCTTTAGTGACTGTGTTTAACAGAATGTTATCGTTATCTGACTTGGACGTGGACAAAACATTCTTCATCGATACATTACACATTATTGAAGTGGTATCGGTGACATTTTATTAACAAAAATGCAATAGTAATCTTGTCGACGTGATCCATCCGTGGGATTTCACATCAGGGTAAATGCCAATCAGAAATTCTATTTAGTCAAGCAAGCAACAGATGGATCACACCGTCAATGCAGGCACGTCAATGACTCATACTTAATAAACATCTTTTGGCAGTATTTTTCTGATTGGAAAGCAGACCAAATTACAATATATAACAAAATTCAGCTGTTCACATCAGCAGCATTATTGTGAAGAAACTAAACTTTGCTGTTGAAATTATTCCCAGGATATTCCCTTGTTGAACGTAAATGATATTCAAAATAACACATAATATAAATACTTCAGCATGAAGTGATATTTTATTCTCCATGTTATGTCAAGATCATTTCCATTCTGTAAGTTTTTCAACCTCCTTTTCTCCAAAACTGCCTCACACTCTTCTAGTTGATTCTGTTGGAAAAGGGGAGAGCTAGGTATTAAATGAAGCTTTGAAGCATAAAGTAAACATTTCTGTTGTTTCAAAATTGAGAGGTAAAGCCAAATGATTCTGAATTAATATTGCAGAAATCACATATGAGATTTTATGGCTTGTTTAGAGAGAAAAATGCAAATTAATTTCAAATCGTTTGCTGACACGATTGCCTAGCTAGTTGTTACTTTTTTAGAGTTACTCATTTGCAGGAATTTTTTTCTCAAAAACCTCTATGAACTTAGGAATTCGTTGGCTTCCCACTGCTTTTCTTAATCATGTTAATTTTCAAATGTTGATGTTGATGCACATGTTGATTAAAACACTCGTTAATAGATTAAGCATCTGCCAGTGATACAGAATCCTCAGTTCCCATTCCCGCATATTATGTAGCTCATTGCACACTAGTTACAGACATCGATGTTTGAGGATCTCACATTAGTCTGGCTCACAAGTTAACCCCAACTACTGCAAACCACAGTACAATAACTTGGATAAAAGGAATAAAGTAACTTTCTAACAAGAGTGGCTGCACAGGGATTAGTGTGAAGAAAGAATGAAGTAATATGATGCGAGACCGTTGCCTATTGAATTTGTCCAACTTGAATTACAAATTCAGATCATGCTTAAACAATGCATAGTTTACAGAACATAATCTAGAATTGTTAAAAGCAGGGCTATTATATTGGCTGTCTGCCACCCAAAACCAGAATATTGACGGCTCATATTTAAACTGCAGGTCTTCAGGCCATTTTTTCAGAAAATTCTCTCTATGGTGCCAGAATCATTTCTTTAAAAATATCTATGCTTGTGTATTCTTGAAATACCAGGCAGAAAACATAACGCATAGCCTAATACACTATCTACCTTTTGCGAGCCATTGTACTGCTACTCCTAATATGGTTCTTGCGGCATAATTTTGTTAAACAGTTTTCAACATTGCTTAAATTATGGGGTACGCTGTGTTCTCTTACACTGACAGTATGTTTTCATTTTTTGTTCAGACTTTTCGAATAGCCCCTATTCAGAGCAATTAAATATGATAGGACAGAAAATATGGCTTAATCATATGGCCATAGCATCTCATGATGAACCCATTTCCAAATCGAATTGGGGGTTTTTACCTTATCATATTTCTCATTTTACCTGCACATGGGCATGGCTGGTTAAGGAAGTCGTAAGTACCGCTTACATGAATCCCTGCGCACCAGTGAGGTGTCCAGCAAATAAAAATATATGCACTCTACCTTGGAGAAGTGACCGAGACACAGGCTCTTCCAAACACAAGACTCTCTGCAAAGATGATTCAACATTTTATTGACATGAGATAAGCTTTCAACATCTTCATGATCATCGATCATTCTGATTATATGTCGTTGAACTTCCACTGGTAAATCAGGTATTGATAACTGCAAATCGACTCTCTGAAAGTGTACAATACACAGTTCAAGATTTGTAGTAGTTATGTTTATAGAGAAATTAAAATCGACCAATACTATTGCTTCTTTTAATCACAAACTTCATTTGTCAAAGAATGCTTCTGTACCTTGAGCCAACTTCGAAAATTGGTATACTCATATTTGTATGCTTATTCTGCCGTATTATATGAGAGCTACAATGGGTGAGCGGACGGACGTATGTCTAATAACGTTTTTCAATTTTGCTTTTGTCCTTTTTGTTGTTTTCTGTCCCTGTTTTTGTGTTTTATACTAGATGTGTTGAATGGTGGAACAAAATAGATGTATATATTAAACACATGTACTGCATATACATTTTAAATATCTTGACCTATCCCTAAAGCCCAAAGCGTTACATTGGCTTCTTTAATATTTCTCGAGTCAACCAAATAAAAAAGAATCACTAGTCTAAAATGTAGGAACTCCTTGAAACTTTTATTGAGCAAATTTTGCTTGAAAAGAAATTGCGAAATCAAATGGCCTAACAATAATATGTTTCTATATCAAAAACTTACAGGGACGATTCTTAATTGATTGAGTCGAGTTGTCCATCCTCTTACTTTTTCAATTTCCGCATACCAAGTTATTTTAGAACAGACAATATTATTCTTTCTAAGAAGACTTCGAAAAATAGTAGCAACGATTTTTTTCATTTGACGGAATTCTTTCATTTGTATCGATAACTGAAAAGATATAATAATTTGGTGGTATTTTATATATTTTATAATATAAACATATATAAGAGAAGATTAAATTTTTATCTGGTGGGAGAGTAAAGCCAAGAATACAGCTCAATCATTTCATACTTGAAAAGTTCCCTAAAACCACTAGACTGCAAAAAGCTACCGGAACAAGAAATGCAGAAATGAGAACAAAAAAATCCTGATACATGAGTTTTAAAGCCGTGCCGATCAAAACATGATCAGGAATGCAGTGGAAAGGTAAGAGTTCTGGGACAAAAAGTCTTGTATAAAACTGTTGTGATACTGTGGATCCTTTACAGTGAATAGATGTGTATTGGAAGTCATTAAAGTGGACCGGTTGAATATTTATTACAATTATACCTAACAAATATTTGAAGCATTCTGGATAAGATCACATTCTATAGTTGTGACATGCTATCGTAGTGTGTTCTATATATTCTATATCTTGATAATTCCGCTTAATTGAGTAGTAATTTAGACTATCTGGAATTCTAAAATATTATTTTTTGAAATAGATTAAATTTTCAGTATCATTTCATCTTCTAAAACATATCAACAAAAATATATATTTCAAGTATTATTACACCACACAAATTACTTAGCATACCTCGATCAATCAGAGTTTCAACGAGAAAAAAGAGATGTTTTCTGGATGTTCCGCTCAAGCTTGCCAACTTCTTCCTCACAATTAGTTCGGTTAAACAAATGACGTACTTAAACCTTCCTTGTTGTGCAACAGAACCAGCCAAATGTAATCTTCGTATAAGTTCACCAAGAGATGAATAACCATGACACTAAAAATATATTGATATTGATGACAAGCAGGAACTTGAGAGCTCAGTTGAAATAGTCACAAAATAATTTTTCATCATTTATACACCATTCTTGATCAACCAATCTAAACTTTTGATTGATTGAGATTTTCCTTCATGAACTAATTTAGTTCGTATAATACTATAGCATTGTATCTAAAGATTGAGTGATTGCCACCAGGGAATTTCATAGTGAATCTAATTGCTCAAGATTTGCTTCAAGTAATTGATAGTAGTAGTAGTAGTAATAGATAGTAGTAATTGATAGTAGTAATTGATAACTACTACAAATCTTGAGCAATTAGATTCACTATAGCATTGTATGCTGTGATTACTTTTATTCTTCAAAGAATATCAATTCATATCTTTTAGAATCAAAATCTTTCAAATTTCAATACTAAAACATTGTATGCTGTGATTACTTTTATACTTCATAGCATATTGAGTCATATTTTTTAGAATTAAATCTTTCAATAATTTCAACTTGATAAAATATCTATAAAAAAATATGTCTGATAAGAAATTTTCTCTTGTTGGACACAAGCCAATATTTATTAAACTTTAAAAGTTTGATTCATTAACAAACCTTTTTATCTATTACAAAAGTTGAATAAGGAAGGATATTTGCAAAATTCCTGTCTTATTACAGTAATAATATTACCGGAAGTTGAGCATGGGCAACACATAAATATAACATATACATGATTTCCAAAGATGGCTCATACTTGACTGAATGAAATTTTAAATTTGGAATTCCCAAAACATTGTCTAGCTAATTCAGCAGTATTTCAACTTTCAGTATTGAAAATACATTGAACACATGCAGAAGTATATCAATAATTTAATATCAATAAGACATTCATCACATGGGCGGCAACTTATTGAATTTTTTCTAAAATTCAGCTTTTTTGTTCAGCTTGATGAATTAATTGAAGTTGTCAAATTTTAGTCCGATAAATAATCTTCTGAAAATGTGACAAACTTTCATAGTTATTCTTGTGTTTAATAATAAGATAGAAAATTAAATAAGATTATTTTAATGGTAATATCAGGAAAAAGCAAATTTCATTATTGCTAGTTAGATGATAATAAAAAAATGTAAGTACCTCGTTACTTCCTTCTGATGCAACTTGCAACCACATGACACTCTCTTTTGCACTGCACTTTGAAACTGGAAAATAAAATTGGTAATATAATATATTATTTCACTTTTATAGGCCACATAATGTCATTTCTTGAATAACTTATGATTTCATTTGATGTTTTGAGCTAATTTTTCATTTCTTTTGAAATATTTCCTCATTACATAGGGACAATTTAATTCAACAAGCATGAGCCCCTTATGAGACACGCCTAAACCGATTCATCAGTAGTTTATACCTGACAAAACAAGTTTTCTGATTAGGAAGGAATAAATTGACCACTCTGTGAGTTTGGCAATCTATTCTCATGATTGAGTTTAATTTGAAATGTTTTGATTGAAGTCTCAATTTGAAAATAAATATGTCTGAAATCGGTAACCCTCATTCATGCAAATCAATTTAAATCTAAAAATGAGACAATAACCAAATAATATGAAAGGATTAATGATAAATAAATATAAAGCTAATATCTTGATATTGATATCAGCCAGAGGTAACTATAATAGCGACTTCATATTTTGACATTTTTTCTCCAGACATGCAATCATACCAGAGTAGAATACCAAATTAACAAACTCATAGGCCTGATCAGTAAACCAGTAAAACAAATTTGATATGGAGCAATTAATTCCAAGGTTTGCTTGAGTCTTCAGTGATGTATTATAATTACAGATTCTTTAGAAAAATAAAATAACAATTATTAGTATCGATAGAACAAAATTCATTATCATAAATGAATATCGTCATATTAGCCTATATGAGATAAGCAATTCATCATAATTATGTACCTGGGGCAGCTGAAAGATATGAATACAAACGCTTGAAAGCCTTTTGCTGTTTGTTCCTCAGAAACATTTCTATAATCTTTTTAACTTGATTTCTGAAAATCAAATGGAAAAAATATAAAAACATCTTGAAACATAAACTATTTCAAATATAAATTATATGAATCAATTTTTCAAACTTACATTTGAATTGGATCCACAATAATTTCTGATTGTCTGATGTCTTCATGCCATCCTTTAGGTCCTTTGATCCATCTAATGCCATTACCTGGCCAATGTGACGTTGTCATTTTTGGGTCAATGTGTCCAAATTTTCCCACTTGCAGAGTTATAGAGTTGAATAGTGACTTTGTTGTATTGAAAATAAAATAAGACTCACTTGGCCAGTTACAATAAAAAGATGAACTGAATAGTTTCAGGGGTGTTACAAAAATGCATTATGATGAAATAATGTTAACAAATTGTAACTTTGAAGGGCATGGTATGAAATTCAGAGCAATATGGAAGTCTTAAACTTACACAGAGGAGTCGAAATAAACATGTGCCTACAATTTTATTGTTTGCATCCGACCTTAAGCCCTTAGGGGCATCCGACTTTAAGCTTTGGTTGTGTGAACAATCTGCCAGTTTTAACTTTCTCAGGCAGACAGAGATATATTGTGTCTAATGAAGTTTAGTTACATAACATCTTTACATTGTGACCCAGGTATTAGGTCACACTATATCGGTAGACTAGATGACCAAAATTGTAAGAGTTTGAATACGATATTTTCACACAGTATAATAAAAATCGATAATAAACATTATGAGACCTCTGGATTGCACTATTTCACCAAAAGAAATGGTGAATTGCGTTATCTAAACATGTAAAAGGGGCATATAGGTTAGAACCTTTCAGACATTCCTGTGGGTCTGTTCCTGTATAGAATAGAACAAGCCTCCTTTAGACCCGTCCCTGTCCATTTCGGCCTGACCCCTGGTTCCTGTCCATTTCAGTAATTCTGAATTACAGGAACCGCTGCCAAGGGCAGAAGCAGGAAGGGTACCGTAAAGCTTACCGGTATATCAAACAACTCTGTACAGACTACTCTGCATCCAACATATATCAGTTTGCCAATGCACTATCGGACTATGTTGAATGCATTATACACTGAACAGTTAAATTGTTAAAACTATTGACACATACGGTACCGTACAGCATAGACAAAGAGTTACCGTCACAAGTTGGTAACTTTCGGACGTTTTTACAGTAAATCTGTACTTAAAATTCGACTTGATTTTTTTATCCAAATAACACCAAATTTGGATGATGGAACAATGCCTCCACGACCGAGCGATTATAAAAAACCAGAAGGCGTTGCGATGATTTTTTCCGCCCTAATTCCCCGTTTTTATTAATTTAACATACCGCACGATAAAAATTGTACAACTTCGTTTGCCTCGTTCTGTCTCTGTTGACGGGTTACGCAGAGAGAGAATATCGTACGTCGTGTCAGCTGAGTGATCACGTATCTGCGTCGAGTCGCGACCTTCATTTACGTATTACTTTGTCTTGCCTCTAGATAACGTAACTTGAGGTCGCATATGATCTTGTTTTATTGAGCTTTGGGCCACTGATAAAAATAACATGTCAAAAATCATGAAACGCGAGATTTTAAAAAATGTCAGCGATAATGAAATTAAAGATAAATGAACGATAAGTAATAAATGAAAGCACATTTCGGTTGCCATATGTAACTGTGACAAATAAGTTGACAACGGAATTGGTCGCCGGGCATTTGATACTAAATAAAATAGGTCCATAGCGTTTGATTTCACATTTCAAATGTACATGTCGTGATTTCTATACGAAATTATTCAAAAACGTATGCTATGTCACCTACTCGGATACGAGAACGGTCGAAAATTGACTAGTTTGGCCGCACAAAGCTTCTTTTTTTTGCATGCATAACATCATAAAATTTTCCTAATTATGAAAATATATCATCCTCGGCGTTTATCAAGTACGGTGCGCTATCTATGGCTCGTGGTCATCGGGCAGCAAAATATTTTCGCGTTGGTCACGGCGAACGACGGCGCCACGATGTCCGTTTCCGTAGCGCGGCGACATCACAGACTGGCGTAAGCAGATCGGGGACATCAGAGACTGACGCAGAGCCACGTGACGCCTCGTAAAGAGAGTGAGAGATTTTTCAACGACGTCGTGCTGACGTCGATCTTGTTCGTAACCAGGACAATTTGCTGAGATTTGAAAGATTTCGTTCGTCAATCTACCAAAGCCCAAACACTTTTTTTCACGGTCCTACGTCGACATCTAACGACCACTGAAATTTTAATTTGATATTGAGTACTCCCTCTAGCGGAAGTCAACAATTTTGGTGCGGACATTACTTCCGAAGTACCGTTTTTGGGCCGTTTGAAACGACGCGCCGTATTTTTAGAAGAAATTACACGTTTCTAGTGATATAGTAAAAGACAGGGGTCACGAGTAATGTGTAAATAGTTTTGGCATAAATTATTATCTACAAGAAAAAACATAGACTGACCCAGATATATGGCGTATTTAGTTGTTTATGGCCATTTTAAAAAATCGTCCGAAGTTACAAAGCATGTTCGTTGTGTTACCAACTTTGACGGTACACAGTACAGGTACCGTGTAACTTTCAGCACCGTATTCTCAGTTCTGTATTTTAAAAGTTTGACTTGATTTTCATTCATATCCAGTACTGATAATACTCATTACGGTCGCATCTACTTAGTACTGTTTTTCTTAAAATATATCTTCTTTAAGTGCAGATAGGCTACAGCCAATATCCGCCCTCCATGATACGTGAAGACAAAGTCGACTTGGAACAGAGGAATAAGAGCAGAGTACAAACAAAACTTAACACATGTCTTTGTTTACCAGGTCATATGTTTGTGCACGTGACGTTCTTAATTAAATTAGCATTTAGAGATTTTCGCGACACAGTCAGCGAGCACGAATCAGGACGCCGACGCCTTCGAAACGCCTCCATACATTTAGCCTTTTCAACACAACCGTCCTGAGTAACTTTTTTCTTTGTCTTGCATGCCTTTTGGTCTCGTTTTGTTGCAGAGTTGGTATTTTATTGAAGTGTCTGATGATTGCATGATTCATAAATCTTACTTCTCAAAATTAATTATTCGTAAAACCCTCCCATGATCTTTTACTGGCCTCGATTAGGCTTGTTGGAATTTTCCCCTCATACAACTATGGATAAATCAATCATAATTTTTGCATGGTCTTACTTTGCTTGTCCTTTATAAATCACAGTCGCGATCACTTCCCCCCCATATAGAATAGATTCTGTTTATTCTGTGAAGGACTGAAGTTGAGAATCGAAGTTAGGTTTATAGGCTATTTTTGTTCTTTTCTTTGCATGGATATGACTTGCGGAGTGAGCCGCAGGCAGCGTCTACGTGAACAAGGGTGGCCGTACGGTGCGGTACGGAATTTTTATCGTACTTCGAACCAGCAAACTAATTTCGTGCCGAACTTCGTACCGTACCTTTCGAAAAATTTTAAATAAAAACCTGTCAAAGCACATCGGCGATGCTAACCATACTTTCAGAAACTACACAGTGATTTTTAGTATTATGAATGCTGCTCATCTTGTCGATTTTATTTTTTTCAATTAATTTGAGAGGAATAAAGGGTAATGCGAAGGTACGAAAAATAGTACGGTACGGTACGAAATAAATACCGAACTTCGTTCAGTACTGTACCAAGTACGAAAATTGAAAAATGAATCGTACCGTACTATCGTACCGGAAAATCCAATCGTACCGAACTTCGTACCGCACCGTACCGTACTACCAGCCTTGCACGTGAATCACCGTGGGCCATCGAGGAGTCCAGCAAACCTCTCACAAGTAATTTCTGTCGCGGGATTCGGGCGGGAGGCTTGGCTTTTGATCTACCAAATTCCCACGAACTTATGGCTAAATCGAGGGGGGGGAGGGGGTCAGAAATCCAGGGACAACCCTTCCCCGGGTTTCCAATTCAATGAGAATAGAATAGGTGAATCCTATAAAAAAAACTGTTATTGATTTCCGTCTGAACAATTTGCACAGTTGCATCAATCATAAGGATTTCCGAGATTTCATTACGAACTTCCATGCAAATAAGCAATTTTTTATAAGCTATATTAGACATGAGGTTCAAGACCGTCCCTACATGTACACACAAAAATTATTTCAGTAACGTTTTGTCAGACCATGGTCGTACATCCCATTCCTCAGACAAGCAATTTCAACATTGACCGGGGAAGTCCAACTTGATTATATTAAAATTGAATATCTCACAATGCTCGGTACTACACAAACACCTGCCTCTAAATGTAGTAGAATAGTTTATTATTGCACAATATTATCAATCGCGTCTCCTGTGCTTGTAGGCAATAAATAAAATCTTGTGAGCGTTTTCTTTTCTTTAAAAATGTGGATCTTTTTCGGTCGCCTACAGGTTGGACTGCTGTAATAAAAGGTTATTCTAAATATTATTTGATAGTATTTGTTGAGTTTTATGAGAGTTTAAGATTATCAAAGTAGCGTCTTGTATTTTTAACCGGCCTTAAATGTGAATTTCACGTAGATATTTTTTTAGGAATAATATAAAACAAGGTCAAGGACCCAAGGTCCTTAAAAACTGTGTTTTATAAGATTCCCAAATTGCGTTCAGATATGAGGAAAAGCTGTAAAATATGGTAAAATTAAGTTTGTTTAAATGAAGCAGGTTTAAAATATTTTTATTTCGTAGAAGTTATACAACACTTATATTGTGCTTGAATGGTTCTCTTTTTATCAAAGTCGCCCACTTTATCAGAGTCACCCGCTATGTCGGTACTCCAGCAAATGCTGACACATGAAAATCAAGAATTGATATACGAGTGATTTTTACAATTCCACCCAATCAGATAACTAAAATCACATGTCAGTTTTCCATTTCTAGGGATTTAAAAGGTGTCGAAATGAGTGGGTAGCATTGCGCAATTAAAATGCGGTGGTTAAATCGTACGTAGTTTGGTATTTTAAAAACACATCACATCCTTTAACAGAAAAACTTTAGCCCAAGTCGCTGAACCAACCAGCTAAAAGGATAATGCAATTTATTTTTAATACTCTATGCTCATAAACCAAGAAAAATAAAGTACAAAGATTGGTGAGAAACCTAACCATACACAAGATCAGTTTATAACGAGAGGCACTCACGCAGATTAAATACAATGAAAAAATGGACGCAAGTTAGCATGGTACTCGCGACATTTCGGTTAAGCATTTTCTTGACGAGTCAAAACAAAACATAAAAATCCACTTGAGGTTTACTAAGCCGAACAGGAAAAGACCATATCTTTTCAGTAATTAAGTGGCCGATGTTACAGGGCCTTAATCCCCTGTCTGTCTATAAAAAAAAAAAAATGAAAAACGTTCGGTGCCGATGATTACATGTGAAATTCCTTCAAGATTTACATAATATGGAGTTGAAAATACATAAGATAAGTTTTTAATGCAAAGCAGGAATTAATTTCAAGCAAAATGTGATTTCTTCAAAAATTTTGATATTTTTTCTTCTCATTTTTAAACCCTTTTCTTTGAAAATTTGCAAAAAATGCCGCAACCGACGATAAATCCGCCGAAAATCACAAACCATACTGGAGCATATAACACAAAAATGAATGTAAAAATATACGTAAAATCAGACGATCAGCGGCGAATTTTTCCCTCTGCGACGTCACTCCTTAAGACTGAATTGCATTAAGTAGATAAGTTCACCTTCTGCTCCGTGTCGTCACATCGTGTATAGTAACGCACTAGTACAATACAATACCCTCTATGCAAAAATTATGAGAAAGTGTTGAAATAAATGGGAAGCAGAGCGCATGTCTCACTACTGCTCATCCTGTGATTTTAAAGAAGACAAGTATGATTTCACCTTGGAAGGGCGCTGGGTAAACTAAAAAAAGTAAATTTCGACGATATAAATTTGTATATATTTTTGGGAGAAATTGAAAAGTAGGAGGAAACGTTGTTCGAGGGGTATAGTGTCATTATACCTGATCCAACAAAAGCGAAAAACTTTCCGGGCAAAACTTACAAGGCGTCGACAAAGTTGTTGCTACTTTTTGCACCATCTGTGATGAGCCAGTACAGTCCTCTTTATGCACAAGGTGACGGGAATTGCTCATTGGTCGCTTTACACGTTCCCGTAGGTTGCGTTTTTTCTAAGTTTGTTCTATTTTACATTTGCGTTTTAGACATAGACATAGTTTATTTCGACACCTCTGTCGACAGAAAAGGCGATACAAATAAAGATATATCACTACAGATTATCAGGAAACCAAACAAAAACTAAAAGTAAGGTTTAAAAACGTGCCACGGATTAAGTTTCAAGGAAACATTAGAAGAAAGTAACACGCATTTGCTCACCTTCACTCACTTTTTATGCAATTTTTTCAATGAAACGGAACGGTTTGCTATGAAAGCTAACGCAAAGTGTCGTTTCGTTTTTTGTGTTTGTGATTTATACGTATGTGAAAACGATTGATGCAAAATAATCTGCAATGCAGGCGTGTTCTGTGTATTGCCCTTTATATTATCTTACCCTAAACGTAATGCAATGCGTCAGTAAGACAACTTCACGTGCAGCGTGTATTGTGGCTTTATTTCGTTCAGTGTCATTTGCACTGGTTGGTATAGAAGACCATTTCCACACATCCGGCTTCTGACGTTGATTGAAATGCTGGCTAATCCGGAATACTGCTACCTAAAAATCCTTCGCGCGTACCAGCATTGTTAGATTATCGTATCGAAACCTTAGATCAGTGATCGAAACAGATGATTCAGATACTGCACTTTGCTGCCGTCACATGTGGTGTGGAAAGGAAAAATAAGTGAATTGTTTACATAATCTGACCTTGGTTTTAAAGCAGTTGATTTTGCTCTTTTTAACCGTGTTTTCCTCCTTTTTTAGCCTTCGCTGTTTTGCTTTGTTTTCCACTGTTTTGCTCTGTTTGCACTATTTTACACTGTTTTACTCTGCTTGCGCTGTTTAGACCGAATATGAAAATTTCTTGAAATTTTGCTCGGGATCCGAAAGGAAATATGGGAATTCGAATTCAAGAAAAATGTTTAAATAATGTGACCTTGGTTTCATAATAGTTACGGTACTATTATGCACTAACTATTGTTTTATAGTGGCTGATTTTGCTGTCTTACTGTGTTTTCCTCTTTCTTTTTGCTGTTTCCGTTTGTTAGCTGTGTTTGCGCTGTTTTGTTCTGTTTGTGCTGTTTTAGCCCAATACGAACATTTCTTGAAATTTTGCTCTGGATCCGAAAGGAAATATGCGGATTACAATTCCTAAAAAATGTTTAAATATTTTGATCCTGGTTTTATGGTGGTTGATTTTGCTGTGTTTTACTGTGTAGGTACTGGTACCGTACTATACCAGTCAGTGGGAATAAATTCAAAACAATTCTTTTAACAGAGTGTCCGAGTGATTTGGACTGGATCTTCAGCTATTCTGTATTATTGAAATGCAGGATGCAAACGAAGTATGGTATATGGCTAACCATAGTAACAACACAGAACATTATAAAATGCCCAAGGTACCGGTATACCGGTATATTAGCAGTTAGTCTTGTAGCATACCGGTACCCTGTACCGTTATTCCCAGAATATCGATTTTTTGTACTTAATAGCGGACATATACATATGGGACATACCTACCCAAATTATCATCACCCATAATTTCTTCAGGTGTTCGAGTAGCAGAGTACGGTACGGTACAGAGTATAGCTGATCTGTGGTATTCTCCCAGTCTAACCTTGGTAATGTCACACTGGCCCGTTGACATGCTGCATGTGCGAAATGCCAAATTATCTTTACCCAAACCCTCACAGCTCACATTGCACAGCTCAGATATTTATTGTGTAGTTTTATATTTGTTTGTTGCAGTAAGATAGCCTAAGCAAAATGAGTGAAAGTGCTGAAATTGTTAAAATAGCCTCCAAGGTATCTGATGCAAAGGATGATGATATTCCTGCTCATCTCCTCAAAATGAAGACTCTCCTCAATCAATACCCAGAGTTTAGTAAAGAACGTCAATCTTTGAAGCAAGATATATTGAAATACGATTTATTGTCTTGGTGTGCTGTTGTTCTCAAGTTTGACTTTACCAAAATGAAAGATGGGTTTCAGACAGCAGTTTCTATTATAGATATTTTGTTTGAGTGCTGTGTTGGTCTAAACCTGAACGAATTAGATGCATTTCTAGAGGAGTCCATGCCTGATGCCCTGCAGAGCGCTTTACTAATTGCTTGGCAAATTGAACAAAGGTATATAGAACAACATAAATTATATGGAGCAGTCAAGTATGGGATACACGCTGAGAATTTAGCATTGCTAAAAATCCAGTACCAAGCAATAATTGAAGCAATTGTCAAAGTTATCACTTCGCATATGTCTTTGGTTGATACTTTGTTGAAATCTGATAATTTGATTCGAATACTCATCGAAGAAGGAGAAAGTGATTACATGGTTACTTCTGCACTCAGCTTAGTTCTTCGAGGTATTCGAATGAGTCCGTTATGCATTAAACAATTGCCTACAGTCTCGTTGAACCATTTACTTGATGAACTTATCTACAAAGTTACTACTTCTAACAATGATGATTTAGCTGCAGTCACAGTGAAAATTATAGTAGCCATGGTTGATGCAGACTCTGAACTTGCGAATAAATTATCCGTAAGATTTAAAGGCTTGAAAGCTTTAATGACAAGGTGGCTAGGCCATGGGTTTGACCGTATTTTACAGAATCTTATTGGAGTGCTGGATGCTGGTAATGCCAAAATTGCAGAATTGGCAAGAAGGACTCATGCAGTCAAAACTATATGGGCTGCGTACCAAGGCTGGAAAACGAGATCAAGGGTAGGAAAGTTGCACAAAGTTATTCCATCACTTCAAAGTTCGTTCAGAAGGAAGCGACAACAGAAGCTTGAGTATGCATTGAAAGAAAAGCTGGACAATGAGCAGAAACATGCTTCTGAACTGGCAAGGAAAAGGTCGATGAGATCAACTCGAGAAAAGCAATTACAAATGTTAGAGATTGTACCTGCGAATAAAGTCAACAGTCATATTCAGAATGAAGAAAAAAGAGCAGCAATAAAAATTCAAACAATATGGCGTGGTGCACATCAACGAAAACAGTTCAAGAAAGAAAGATATATTCATCGTGCAAGCAATGCTGCTGTCATCATTCAACGTACCGTGAGAAAGTTCTTAGCTAAACGAAGAAAAATGAGAGAAAGCTTTGCTATGCCACATACAGTTCAGACAAAGCTAACGAAAGAAAGAAGAGAAGCTTTACAAATGAAAATTGATCAAAAACGGGCCATACGTGGCAGTAAAGAGACATCACTATCAGAAGCAAAGGAAATTCATGCAAAGACTCAACAGATGTTATTGGCATATCATGCGAGAAATGTGCAGAAAACTCGATCAGATGATCCAAAGTTACATGCTCTGCTTGTGAAACTCAACACCGAGCAAGAACTTCTCCAGCACCTTCCGAGTTTGAGTGATGCTACACGGGATTTAATAGATAGTTTAGCGTTCAACTCCACTGCAGTTGTTGTGGCTGCTGAAAATGAACACAAAAGAGCTATGAGAGAATTAAGTGCACCATGGTGGCAGAAATTGTCACTAAAAACTGGTGAAAATTTAAATCCATTTGATGACAAAAGTAAACCTGTGAGTGGTGCTGAAATGCAAGAAATCGAAGAATTCTTGAATCCAACTTTAAATAAAGATGTCTTATTTTGATTTGTTGAATATCCTTTCAATTTATACCATTTGGGAAGAGAGGCAGAATGTTGGCTACTCAGACACCCAGAGGAAATTTGTTGCCACCAGAGAATTCAGCTTGTAGACAATAATTCATGGCAGATCTACTAGATCATTAAAATAGTTTCTTTTTGACTGTCTGGTAGCAACTGAGCTGTAGAAAAAAGTGAAAAATCGTCAATACTGCTATGTTGATGTTTTTGAAGCAATTTCCTGTATCTGAAGAACATAAGAAGACTGTTTGGAACTCGAATGAAAAACAAGATTTTGTCATCTTGGCACGGGGGAATGAAATGACTTCTAACAGATCATTACTTTCAAAATGGCTTATTATTTATTATCACCTACTTTTTCAAAGTAACAATGATTACTACTTGATATTTTATTACTGATGATTCATATCGAATCTCGCAATCCAGATTATGCTACAGTCTTGAAACCCTTAAAAATGAATAAACTATCAGTACCGGTATATCAAATGTTGATATGTTCTTTTTAAGAACTATTATTATGACTCTTTCTATGGAATGTTTTAAATTTTTGCAGACTGGTACATTATTGACGCTTTTCAAAGCACTCCTGTCCAAACATACAATTCATATATTAAATTTTGGAACACCCAATAGCAAATGTGATTCTGTTACATCCTGATAACGTCTTAAAATGTTTACGATGTGTTCTACTGTAGTTACAACTACTTTCTTAAATTTTTGCCTTCATTTTTGTACCAACCTGAAACTTCAAAACTTTATTTAAGACTTATTGAAAAATAAATATACTGCTGTCTGCTGTACCGGTATATTTTCCTCCATCAACCAAGTTATCTGTGTAGTTTATATAATGTTATTATAGCATCTTTTTATGAGAACCAACGATGCATTTTCTACTTTTATAAATTGATTCCTGCTAATATAGAATATTTATTTTTAGATATTCAATTCTTATTTTTTATGAGTGCTACACATATATAAAACTACAGTTGTTATGGATAAAAATAGTCCAGGATTGGATATGAAACATGGCTTTATACACCATATAAGAAGAAATCAAATTAAAAGGTGAAAATAACCATTTTCAGGAATTTCATTTTGGAAAGCATGGATCATACGTGGATAAAGTTTAGGTGACACGATTCATTGTGCACTATACTTAGAGGAGAATATTTTGGTAAAATATTATGAATTAAGTGCCCATTCTATATTTGTATGTAAAACTGCGTATAAAATCAGTCAAATTTTCTGAAATATCAGTTTGACATAAATCATGATTTTGCTGCATTATGTACTCAAATGTTATATTCTGTCAGGTTTTTCAAATCCAATTTTTGAATTTTGTTTGTAAACATCTTTTGCTTTTATATAATGCTAAAATATTGTAATTTGTGTTGCACTTTTCAGTTCATATGGAGCCTTTTTGTTTTTGTGATAATGAATCTCAATGTATTTGTAATGTTATTTACTTATTTATTTAACTTTTCTTTTCTTGTAACAGGGATGAATATGACAGAGAAGTCAAATCTAAATCATCCAGACAGAAGCCAGATAAAAATGAATCACCAAAGTATCCTGACCAACAGGTGATAATCTGGAGTGATTTTAACCCACTCAGAAGATGTTTGGCTCCGAACATATTTATGTAAATCAAGAGTCGCTAATATGGCAGGGTTTATCTGTGATTCATGCTTGAGTGAATGAAATTTTGATTGGGAAGTGAAACCACTGAAGTTGGGGCTGTAGACTCCTTATCTTTGTCAGAGAGTCTTCCCATCGCCCCCAAGGCAGATAGATGCCTTTCAGGCATTCACTGCATATTAATATAGTGCTTCAATTCTCTTTAGGAGCTTTTATAATTGAAGAGTGCTGTTTCTGATACTACATTTTGGCTCAGTTCATTTTAGTGGATGTTTATTGGTTTCTTTTGGCTCTGCTTCCAGCCTTCTGCTCTCAGGAAATTATCTCTTTTTAATAATTATCAAAATCTCACTATGACAGTGTGGCACTGTGGCCTTAAATGCATAGTAGCTAGTGAGCTATATGCAAACAGAATTCCCATATCAAACTGCTGTCTCTGCCAAGAGCAAATGCATTTGTATTTATTCACAATGGGCTTAATAATATTTTAATGAGCCGATCTCGTGAAATGATAGCACAAAGGTAAACTTGTTTCATGGTGGTGAAAATTGATTGAGAGAAATTTAATGATGCTATAAAATGAGTGAGTTGCTGTAAAATTAAAAAAAAAGACAAATGATAGCTAGTTGGTTGTAAATGTTTATTAAATTTCACTCACAAACGGGGATATACTATAAAAGTAATGAAACAGTATTTTCGATATCATACACAATTGTGTTAAAAGCTTCGATTTTGATTTGTTGATTACAAACACTTTCAAAAATAGCTCCTTCTGATCCCCTAATAATTTCTGAGAAGTTCCTGATTCAAGACCATAGGTGTAATTGTATTTGCTTTCATTAGTCCAGTGTGTTGTAAGCATCCTTTTGGAATTTTATTGTGTTTTGTGAGGTGTGAGTAACATGTTCCCATCAGAAATTTCATTTTGCCAAGCATGGGCCACAGATGGACCATGCCTAAGCGACATGATCCATCCGTTACTCATACTTAGCAAAACATGTTTGGTTAAAATATTCCTGAGTTCTGACTAGGACTTTTGTTGATTCGATCTGGTAGTGGCCCTTCCTTGATTAAACTTGATTCAGCTACCGGTAATTTGTATCAGTGTTTACTAATTAGGAAGTAGTTTCCTTGGTTCAGTTTTTTTCTCTTCAACAAAAATTTGTGAACGAATATATTATTGATTTTCTTTTTTGTATTTGGTAGAGGTATCAACCAAAAGGCATCAATCATAATCAGAATCGTAAGGAATTTCAGGATTCTCCTGCAAGAGTTCTAGGAACTGGGAAACTTCTTTATTATCTTGAATATACGGACAATGGAGGGTGGGTGCACAAAGTTTCTGTTCATCGAGATGATAATCCAAGCGAACTTGCCAAACATCTTGCTAAAGCTGCTAAAATTCCAGATGAACTACTTGAAACTCTGGAATGGAAAATACAACAAGATATTACTAAGAGAGACACTGCTCGGAAAAATTAGACTACTATCACCTCTAAACTGATGGAGAGTTGGTTACGTAACTTGTTAAGTTTCTTGGCATATATAATATTCTCGTATTCTGTAATATTTATGTAATTGCAGGTAATTCATTAGTTTGACAGAATAATTTATAGCCTGCATTGTCGGTTTCTCTGTTATTCATTTGGTTGCTATTTTTGTCGTTATGTTATTTTGCATACACTTATCGGCCTGGCAAAGGCCAAAGTGTAATCGGGGCATTCTCAAATATGGGATTACTGGCACTTAAAATAATACTATCTATATAGAAAAAAAGTATCTACTTTTTTCTACAGTTTGGAATCTACTAGACAGTCAAAATACGACATTTTTATATCTTCTTCATTATAATGAAATGCTCAATTGTTTCCGATTGAACCCATTTTGTTTGGGTGTCTGAGTAACAGCATTGCTGGCATTCTGTCACTCTGATTTACCATAGCTTGTTACTTATACCTTTTCTCCTGAGCAGAAGAATAATGGCATTTCACCAGTGTTGTACTACATGTAAGTTTTCCATTGGGTGAATTAGATTAGAAGTTGGCAATTTGCTTACATGAAAGATTTTAGAGTAGATAGCTGCATTGTAGTGACCGAATTTTCCAGATCAGTTCTTTAGTGTTTTAGTGTTCATTCATTGCTTGACATTTATTTATAAGAAATCATTTTCAGCGTATTATCAACCTTTACATATTCATTTTCCTTTAAGTGTAGTACATATTTTTCTTTATTCGATTTTATTTACCTTGTTTTTCACTGTGAATTGACACAGTCAATATTGTTGATTGTTATCATATTGAATTAGTTTTTATGAGAAATTTGTGCCGGAAATAAAAAAAAAAACTGTTTGGATGAAATTACTGACCAATGTTGATGCCACTTTTAAATACAGTATATATTTGAATCTAATCTTGGAATTATATCGTTTCAATTAGAATATTTCCAAAACATGATCGTATTGAGATAATTTCTGGAAAAAATTTATCAAATCTCGACATACTCAACATACCAGTGGGAATTTTTAAAATAATATATACCGTTAATGTAAAAATTTGTAAAATGTAACAAAATTCGATTCATGTCGTAACTATCCCAATTATCCACCTTGGGCTCTTTTTCGAAACGTTAGCAAACTAACTATCATAATGAACCAAAAAAGTCAGCTCAATAAAATTTGATTTTTATTGTTAATGTACAAGTTTGTTATTACTTTTAAATGCCTTATTTTCGTGTTACTTTTTATGTGGTTTATAAGTGAAAGAGCTGACAAGTTCTGTAATATAATAAAATTGATTGAATACATTGAAACATTATTTATACATTCATTTTCAGATTTTTCTCATTTTGGGATTCTTTAGTATAGTAGAGTAATATTATTGAACTATGGCTCTCATACCCAATACAAGTGCACATCGTGCTGTGATGCATACTTTGGTTCTACTTTTTGGTATTGGTGCCTGGATTGCAATAAATGGCCTGTGGGTTGAACTACCTCTCCTTGTGGATGAGTTACCTGAAGGTTGGAATCTTCCATCATACCTAGTTATATTGAGTCAAGCGGCAAATGTTGGTCCGTTAGTTGGTTGCCTTAATGCAGGTGAGTTTGACAAACTATATTTCTTTGTGAACTATTGTTTTGATCAATGTTGACAAATCATTTTATGTACTGTTGACATTTTTCTCTTGGCTCATTTTTCAGTAAAATTGAACAAAACGGGGATGTTAGGGAGGTCTTCGCTTAAATTTTCTTGACTTGAAAAGATTTCTTGTCTCAGATGTTGAATTGAATGTTTTCAAACTGTAAGTGTAGTCTTTGAAAATATATTAAATGAAAAGAAGGAATATTATGAAATATTGTCTGAAAGTTTGCCCCCATAAGCATTGATCAGTTTTATTCTTCACGGATAGATAACCATTAGATCACTTAGTCGAAAGATCTGTCAATCTGTCAATAGCCGGAAGTCGATAAGATAAAATTAGTATTCTATTGAGTAAAAATGCATAGTTTAACATGACCTTTTTCCTACATTCCAGGCATTTGCATCGAGATACTATCATCAAAATGTTCTTATTTACATAATGCTTGCCCTTGGAATAATCTCCTGTTTTTTGTTGATATTTGTATGGGATATTACAACTTTCATAGCTGGAAAAGAACACAGTGTTGCATTCTTCGTCTTATTCCTGATACTGGCGTTTGTCGATTGCACTTCATCCCTTACATTCATGCCTTTTATGACAAGGTTTCAGTCTGTGTTTCTCACAACCTATTTTATTGGGGAGGGTCTCAGTGGCTTTGTTCCTAGCATATTCGCTCTCATTCAAGGTACTTCTGAGGCATATTGCAAGAACGAGTCGTTTGTCAATACAACTACAAATGAAACACACTATCATATTGTTACAAGATATCATGATCCTCGCTTTTCAGCAGAAGTTTTTTTTGGGTTTCTATGTCTTATGATGGCATGCTGCACTGCAGCTTTTATTATGCTCAATCATCTTAGCATTGCAAAATTTTACAAACACGAAGAAGACATACAAAGCTCAAATGATGAAAATGGTTGTGACGTTAATAAGTCAACATCCACCGAATTATCAACACTGAATGGAGATGAAGGCACAGAATTTTATACACGAGGAAAGCCTATAATTGATGAAGATGTTCCTGTTGAAAATATACTCATGACACCAAGAAGTTCATTGACATTTAAACAATACTTATATTTTTATGCTATTGTTCTTTGGATCAGTGCAATCTCAAATGGTGTGATGCCATCTGTGATATCTTATTCATCATTACCATATGGCCAGTTACCTTATCATTTTGCTGCTACTTTAGGAGCAATGGCAAATCCTGTTGCCTGCTTCATTGCATTATTTCTCCCAGTAACATCAGCATCAATTGTTGGAATCTTCGTCATCATTACAACAGGTTTGTTTGTGATATCACAGTATTTTTATGAAGTTGTTTCTGCATTTGCAACGAATTATGAGTGTGAAGCAGCTTTCCTAATATTTTTTGCTCTATATAAAACCACATTTAACATAACCGGCAGGATGTAGTGCACAGTACAAGATTGCGATTTGAACCTTTTTGAATAAATTATTGCAGCAAAAGAAATAAAATCTTATGTCACTTGAAAGCTTTTGCTAGTTCTTACGTTTATTTCACTGACTCTCTAAAGCTAAGATTTTTTTTCTTCAATTTTTGCATTTTTAAGGAATCATGAAATATTTCATGTCATGCATATGATTTTTTGGATTTTTTAAAAGCTATGGGTATACCACTGTAAAACATGTTAGGCATTTCTAATATCGAATATTCTTGCAATATTTATTTTATTTATTCTTTGTTGTTTCAGGATTTGCTTCATACCTGATGTATTTAGCAGTGGAAAGTCCTTGTCCCGTTCTTGTAAATACTGATGGTGGAGCAGCACTTATGGTTAGTTAATTTATATTCGGAATGTTTTTATTTTTAGTGCAGTTGTTAGTACATCTTGTATAGTAGCTCTTTGCCATTTAGTGGGCATCGGTTCCTTTCAAGCACTTCTTCATCATCGATTTCCCTCTTTTATTTTGTTTAATGATATATACAAGTTGGGAAGGGATTTTGACCAGACGCTGCAATTAAAAACTTTTGTCAGGGTGGAAGAGGCGACAAAGTTATAATTTCAGAAAATCATACTTAACCGGGAAATTTAATAGTAGATGGCAAGATCTATTAGTTGGTTGTTTGCTTTTCAGTGCTGAGTTGAAATAGATTTTCTTTTGATAACTTTAATGGTCTTTTTGTTTGTTTTTCAGGTTATATCCCAAATTATCTTCGTTTTCACAACATCTTATGCAAAGGTATCTATAGGTCAAATTCTCAGAGTAAAAGGACACCCAAAGTCATTGGTTTGGTATGGAGCGTTCACTCAACTTGGATCACTAATAGGTGCTCTAATTACTTTTCCGATGGTCAATATCTACTATTTCTTCACACCTGGTGATCAATGCACGACAGTTTGTGGATGAGGTGTTTCCTTCCTATATTTATTGATAAGGAAAATGACCAATTTACATAATTATCTCGAGATCAGTGTTCATTTCCAAATGCAATTAATTTGAATATATTAGTTAAACAGACCATTCCATGTCTAATATTTTCAAACTATTATAATAAACAAATGGTAACAGCACTTTGCTGGTTATACTGTTATACTACTGCCTGAATTAGTATGAAATCTATGGTCAATAAAGTTAAATCGATATTTGAATATATTAGGGAAACAGACCATTCCATGTCTAATATTTTCAAACTATTATAATAAACAAATGGCAACAGCATTTTGCTGGTTATATTGTTATATTACTGCCTGAATTATTATGAAATCTATGGTCAATGGAGCTAAATCCATATAGGAGTCTTAGCTCAATGACCATTTTGGTTTTACCTGTGTCAATAGCATCTTGCGTTTTTTTCTTCTAAATTATTTTGTTTGTTCTATTTTTATGCGATAGTATCTTGTGTTTTTTCTTTTAAATTATTCTGTTTATTCTATTTGTATGCGATGATAAATTAATCTAATGATTTACCTGATATTAGAAAATTGAAATCCTATGAAAAAATTAAATTAAACAAAAAAAAATCTGATAGGAAATCATACATTCCTAGGTAATAAATACATTGCCAACAGAAATATTAGTCAGTGTTAGTCAAAGATAGACAACTCTGTTGATGAGTCAGTCCATCTGAGGCGTGTAATGATTACTTCATTGATACCTGTATACCAGGGATTTTCAATCGGCATACCACTCTGTGCATCGAATTCTATCATTGCTCAGGTCTGAAGAGTATGACAGTTGAGATTTATTTTTCTAATAAAATTCTCTTACGCATACATCCATAAGTTTATAACTTGAAGATGGCAGGAAAATTCAAAATGCTGCTTTTGACGTATAAATCAGACGGACAGAATGCTAGCTGCTCTGCTGTTCAGACTGTAGAAAATGGCTGTCACCAGAAGAAAATTTAACATTGGGCAATTCTTCATGATAAATATTTTCCTATAAGATAAAAATGTCTGTTTTTGAGTGTCTGATAAGGAAAATAAAAATTATCAGCACCGCTATGGAATAGCGGTGTTGGTGATTTTGAAGCTTTTTTGTTCATTCTAGGGGAAAAAATGAACATTTTGGACAACCTAAGACAAGATTCTGTCACCCTGGTATAAATATCCTCATTTTTTCCATTGGTAAATTGATTTTGTATTGGTATATGACTTGTTATCTGTTGGTGCAGTTGCTAGTATAATGTCCTTGCTCTGGGTGTTTTACTCAAATGAGTGCTTGTTAAAAAACATGAATTTTGTGTCTGATTCGGTAGAAAATATCTTCTTCAATTCACAAGACCTTTTGAAATGGAATCAAGGTTGCTTTTAGATTTGTTTTTCCATTATTTATGCCAAATTTACTTTAATTATTTATGTAATTTATGTTGAGACTTATATTGAATCATATTTATGAATCTGATTTACTTCATAAAACCTGATTTACTACTTAAAAAAATTATGAATCACCTCGACGAATCTCACTTCTATTATTTTTCATACTATACGTATAATCGATACACACCTGATGCAATTTACCTTCAATTTTTGTCGATTTACACCTAATCACAGAATGAAGTTTCCAAATCACAGAACTATACGTGTATCCTGAATTGATTTGAATCTGAATATGGTATCCTTTTTCATGGATAACGAAATGTTGGTCAGATTGTGTTTTTATGTATCTTGAAACATCACTTTCTTCCTATTCGCAAAAACTGCGATCATTATATGTTGTCGAGTATAGGCCATAGATGAATCATAATATTATTAAGGCATGAGGGTTGTAAGAGCATCAGCTAGAAAATGGCTTCCATCAGAAGAAAATTTATCAAATGGACAAATTCATCACTTTCTAGAAGGTTAAAAAATGCCTTTTTTGAGTGTCTGCTACCAACCCAAAGGTTCAAAATCATCTATGCTGCTATGAAACAGCAGTATTGATGATTTTAAAGCTTTTTAATAGTGATATTATCTCATTCGTGTATCCTTGTGAATTCTCTCACACACGGATCCAGGATTGTAAGGAAACAAGGAGGAGGGATAGGTAGTTCATCGCAAGATAACAACGAATCACGTAAATTTACATCTTTTCAGACTCCGAAGAAAAACATTCTGCCACCCTGAAGGCAAGGTTCATCCGTGACTGATGATAGAAAAATTATGCATTGATGTTCTTATCCAATCGAAATCAAAATGTGTTATATTCAAATATGGGCCATCATTGAACCATGTCATCGAAGCACATTCCATCTATTTTCATACATAAGCAATTCATTTTTATTCAACTTCAATGTGATTTATTATTCTTGCATTATATTCTCTGTCCATTGCTTGCCTATCATATTTGTATGAAACGTCTAATTGCGGAAGTTCAACTTTTTACAATCCTATTCAATTTTTCTTGTCCAAGACCTGTTTGGTCAAACATTAGAATGTATGGTACATGAAGTTCAATACTCATTTTTTTGTTTTATTCGTGAGTGTTTTCGATAACAGTTTTTTTTAGGTAGGAGTTTCGTGGACTTTCTGGGAACACTTATGCAGAACATTTGAACTTGAAATGATGTTTTTGGTGATTTGTTTATTGTATGGAAGAGATCTGTTGAACTGAACATTTCATCAGTCACACATCTCAGATTCTTTAACTCGTTTCCAGTTGATTAATATTTGAAACAGACTGGCGGAATGACAACTACTCTCATATTCAGATACCTGAAGAAAATGGGTTTAACCAGAAGGGATGTTATGCAAATGGGCAATATTTAATGATATATCTCTGTGGTGGGCTAAACCAAATTCTCCTGAGTATGGGGTAGCCACCAAACTGTAGAAAAGGTTCATAAGCATTCGCACTGCTATGAAATGGCAGTGTTGATAATTTTTGAATTTTTTATGTACGTCCAAAAAAAATGACATGAAGTTTCCCGACAACCGGGAAAAAGAATATTGTGCAACATTGATTTGAAACTGTTTTTTGCAACAGAATCATATATGCAAAATTCTATCATTGTGTAATTTAAAACCCTGTTCTGCGACATAATAAACCTGCCACACTTGGATTAAAGGTCCAAGCATAGTCTAAAATGTTGAATTCGAATCGTTGTCCATCCATCTGTTTTATAGTGTGTTCTTTTTTAAGGATGATTGGACGATTTGATTATTATTGTCACATGTAATTCAACTGTGCTCAAATCATTTCTGATATATTTGCCATTTACATGACGTTTTAATAATCGTAATGAAAAATTAGTCACTATAATTTTTGTTATCTATTGAGATTCGGAAAGATTCGATTTATATGTCTAGTTAATAGGGGTATCTCAGAGACCACTTAAGTACTCTCTGACCTCTGAAACGAAATGAAAGATTAGTAGTGAACATCGTCTGTCAAAAAACATTTTCAAGGAACCAAGCTGTTTAAATAAGATCCGGTGTGTAATACTAGCAGGAAAAATATAAAATCATGTATATGTGCGAATTGGAAAAAGTCTAAATCAGATCTTCCATGCTTGGCCCATTCTCAGAATATATGTTTTATGAGGCATTGGCCACTGGAGCATTGTACCACCAGGGAACCATCAAGCATTACAAATAAAATGAAAAGGTTTCTTTAGTTCCATCTTTTTTGTTAAGACATTTTTATAAAATCTTCAAATATAGCATAATATTTCCTATTTAAATAAAAATCTTATGCAAAAGAGTATTAGGTTGCAATGAATCAAAGTCATTCCAGATTCAGTCTGGATTCTTACTTGATGGTAAAGCATAAAGCTTGCTACCAAGATCAAAGCTGTCCGCTGATAAGCAGGCGTTATTGACCAAGCTATTGAAATTAAATGTGGCAGAGTAAAATCTGACGATAAAGTCATGCTAGATCATATCCCGGTTATTACCTGATACCATAATCATCTAGCCATTTAGCTCGAACGTCTAAATTCAATTTACCTGAACATCTGAAAAATTAACGAAAGAGGTAATTTTTGTGGTTGACTTTTTTTAGGCGACATTTTTTTCCTACACACATTTGGAACAGATGTCAAATAAAAGTATTTTTATTTAAGACAGTCGAAATAAATTTTTGAAATACTTGTATGATGAAAAATCCTTACCCACCAAATTAAATTGCTAATCATCTTGGAATCCCTGAAGCCTCATTAAATACTGCAATTGCAATGAATCATATTGCGATTTGAGTTGACATTTATAAATTCTTCACTTTCATTTGTGGACATATGATAGTTTAGTATTTCAATTTAGGGTTGGTAGAATATTTCTAGATTTTCTATCTTTTTTCAATTGTACTTGTAGATTAAACTGCGTTTTGTGCCTTTACGAATGATACCATTTATTTTTTTTAAAATTTTTTTATATAATATAAATTTTATGTCAACGACTGCGAACTGAAACATACCCATTTATGCTTATTATTATTATTATTAGAACTGTGTAAGGTTGGTCTAGTGGCCTAGTGTGCACGTTCAGATTACTTATTTTTGTGGTTGAAATTTCGGAATATTATGTCAGTGCAGATGTAATCTTTACTGATTCAATTTTGAAAATTCATTCGGTGGCAATTTTATGACATTAACAAAATTTTCAAACAGATAAATTCTCGATATACTTAACAACTCGAAAATATGATTTTTGTATATTATTGTGAACAAGTTGAATGGCATATTATAAGATCAGAAGTTTTAATAGCAGATCCTGAAATCCAGTTTCTCATCTTATTCTCCTCATTAAAAATGTGCCATTGTTCATTGTTTTCGAAGTTACAATTTCTACAGTGTTTATCAACATGGTATCAATATTTCTAAATCTTTAATCCGTGCCATTTTATTTCAATCAAATAGCCAATATTTTTAAAATAGTTACTGTAGTACAAAAAGAGAAAGAATGCAGACTTTGTTTGTTATTTGTGTGCTGGCTATGGTATATCCTAGCCTTCAACAAGGGTTGCCGTTTGATGATTTAATTATACATATGGAAAAGGAAATCGATTATGATCTGATAAAAGATGAACCAACAATATACAAACTAACTGATAGTGAAGGTTATGGTCGTACATTCGATGGTATTGGAGGTCTGTCTGGTGGAGGTGCTACATCTCGTTTGCTTGTCAACTACCCAGAAAAATATAGGAATCAGGTTTTGGACTATTTATTCAAACCAAACTTTGGGGCATCGTTACACATATTGAAAGTTGAAATAGGTGGTGACGCTCAGTCAACCGATGGCTCAGAATCATCTCATATGCATATCGAAGATGAAACACCAAATTTTCACAGAGGGTTAGTAAACTTATAAACTTTTCACTCGGATCCGAATTGCTAATAAGGTAGCCTTACAACAGTTTCAATTTTGTTTTCGTTTCCATTCCATCTAATTTAAATAACTCCGAACTCGAAAGCAGCATCTAATATAAAACTACTAATGGCTAATAATAATTACTAATGTTCATTAAATAAAATATTTTGAACCAAATTAATATTATTGTTGCATGGATGGGTGAGAATAATGAAATAGTTATACTTAGAGGGCGGAAATATACCAACTCCAGCTATTGCAACAATTGCCCGGATGCGGTATCTGCATTGCCATGATTCAAATCTCTTGTGTCAACTTTATAGTATTCATTTCTTAAATATTTATTTAATAGTTATGAGTGGTGGTTGATGAAAGAAGCAAAGCAGAGAAATCCAGATATCAAACTTGTTGGATTACCATGGGCCTGGCCTGGATGGATCGGCCAAGGCACGGCATGGCCTTATACGAATAACACCAAGGCAGTTGGCTATATAATATCGTGGATTCTTGGTGCCAGATCTGAACATGATTTAACTATTGATTACATTGGTATTTGGAATGAAAGACCTTATGATGTAGAATATATAAAGGTAATTCCTCATCCAGAATCTTTTGGTGTCAAACTTTCAGAATAATTCTGACTTTGTTAAGTAGGAGTCGCAGATAGATCGCACTATCAAGACATAATCCATCTGTGGTTATGAATATTTGACTAAAAAAATTCTGGCTGGGGTATTGGTGAGAAGACTTGTGCGTGGCCTGTGCTTCATAAATTCAATTTTCTAATGGGAACAGGTTCTCAAGATAAATGAGGCAGCTGTAGCTTATGCCTAGAACTATGTATCTGTATATTAGGGTATCTACATACTTCTGATATTCTGGTAAATTTTTACTATCCTCTTTCGCACCTTTCAAGTGTTCTTAACTCTTGATGTTTTTGATTTTGACTCACAACAAATGACATACATAAACATTGAAGACTTTTAGGTAATTAATTTGTTTTGAGCAATATTGACAATTTGAAAAATGAGTAAATTTTTACTATCCTCTTTCGCACCTTTCAAGTGTTTTTAACTCATGATGTTTTTGATTTTGACTCACAACAAATGACATACATAAACATTGAAGACTTTTAGGTAATTAATTTGCTTTGAGCATTATTGACAATTTGAAAAATGAGTAAATTTTTACTATTCTCTTTCGCACCTTCCAAGTGTTTTTAACTCCTGATGTTTTTGATTTTGACTCACAACAAATGACATACATAAACATTGAAGACTTTTAGGTAATTAATTTGTTTTGAGCATTATTGACAATTTGAAAAATGAGTAAATTTTTACTATCCTCTTTCGCACCTTCCAAGTGTTTTTAACTCCTGATGTTTTTGATTTTGACTCACAACAAATGACATATTTAAACATTGAAGACTTTTAGGTAATTAATTTGCTTTGAGCATAATTGACAATTTGAAAAATGAGTAAATTTTTACTATCCTCTTTCGCACCTTCCAAGTGTTTTTAACTCTTGATGTTTTTGATTTTGACTCACAACAAATGACATACATAAACATTGAAGACTTTTAGGTAGATTAATTTGTTTTGAGCATTATTGACAATTTGAAAAATGAGTAAAGGATAAACAATCGTTCAGGGTGATCTGAGTGCTACAGCACGGTTATAAGAGTAACAATATATATTTTGTTTATATTTAAAACGGTGTGATTTTGTTTCACTGAGCATCTGAAACATTCATGTTAGTCATCAGGGAATGTTTTTATCCGAATAGTCATATATTCTCATTAAAGTAATTTTGTCTCCAGATTATTCTTGAAATGATTCCTTGTGCTGCAAAATGGGCAAAATCTTTTCAATTACCAGCAATTTTAAAATAAATATAAGGATACCCTCTTAATCGGCTTAAATAAAACCATTGACCAAAATAGCAGAATACCACACCAGTTTTAATAAACAGTATTAGATAAACATGAGGACACCCTCTTAATCATCTTTAATATAACCATTGACCAGAATAGCAAAACACCAGTTTTACTTTTCTACTCAGACACCCTAGAAAAATGAGCTATTCTGTACTTTTAATCTGTACAAACATTGTTTCAACAACAATTTAAATAAAAGACTAGAGAAAAAATTAATTGAAATGCCCATTTCTGCTTATTATTTTTTGAATTGTTAGCATGTAAGGATTGCTTCACATCATGACCGTCAGTACAGTGTTTGTCAAGTTTGGCCTGCTGGCAATGGGGTTTGTGTTTGTCTGTTCAATAAGTATAGCATATTGCCAACCTGTCCAGTGTTCAATTCTTGATTAATGAAAACCACCAGTATTGAGACACCGTAATACGAAGAATAAAGAAATCTGCCCTCTTTTTATAAGTAGTTGAATCAATATAAGTGCTTCACCAAGAAATTTTTAAAAAGGGAGGGGGATCTTTAGTTAGCTTAGTGTTTTTGTGTTGTTTTTATTACATTTTTCATTGCATTTTATCCAATTTTGTAATCAAGTATTTCCAAATGTTGTCGTTATTGGTTATTATTAATAAATGAGTTAATTTCAGCTCTTAAGGAAGATGCTAAATACTCATGGTCTATCAAATGTTGAAGTTATTGTGGCGGATGAATCACTAAGTTCAACCATTGCTGATGCAATTTTAAAAGACTCAGATTTGAGTGATGCTGTTGCTGTCATAGGAACACATTATCCTGGTACCGAATCAACCTCCAAGGCAGTTGAGACACAAAAAAAACTATGGGCCAGCGAAGATTATAGTACATTTAATGATTATGTTGGTAAGTTAACTAAATAACTGGCATGGTGACAGAATCTTATTTTTCTTCTGAACAAAAAAAGCTTCAAAACTATCAACAGGTATTCCCTAGCAGTATTAATGATTTTGATATTTTTTGTACTTTGGTTGCCACCAGACAGACAAAAAAGAAGCATTTTCATCTTTTAGCTTGAGATATATTTTGATTTATTGCCTATTTTCTAATTCTCTTTTGATGGAAAGTTATCTGAAAATTTTGTTGGAATTGATCATAAATATGCGTTAAAGATACAGTTTTGCATGAAGTTTAAATTTATATCATGTTTTTGCTGCAAAGTGAACTGACTACAGTGAGAATTCTTGAATATTCATCTACAGGAGCCCGACGTATATGAGTTTTTCCAATTGAAGCCAATGCCGATATTTTGACCATCAATAACTGATAACTCGCTACACAATTGAAATTAAAAAGGTACTTTGAAGGTGACATAAAGCAACAAGAAAGAAACTAACATTACTTTGAGAATGTCCTATTTAAAAAAATGCTGTCCGATGGTTGATAGCGGGTTATATTCTGAGATTTGCAGTTTTCCAGTTATGATGAATGAATTCTTATGGAATCAAAGAGAGGTTTAGAGATATATTTCCGGCTAGTACAGAGATGCTCTATTATAAATTGTATTTTTTTTAATACACAATACAATTGATAATTTGGGGTTCATTCAAATTCACTTACAGGTGCTGGATGTTGGGCCCGTATTTTGAATCAAAATTATGTAAACGGCAACATGACAGCAACTATTGCTTGGAATCTTATCGCAAGTTATTATGATAATCTTCCTTTCAAGAGATGCTCACTGATGACAGCTGTTGAACCTTGGAGTGGACACTATGAAGTTCCTGGAGTTATTTGGGTAACGGCACATACAACTCAATTTTCCCAACCTGGATGGAAATACCTAAAAACTGTTGGGCATTTAGAAAAAGGCGGGAGTTATGTAGCAATGACTGATAAGGAAGGAAAAGAATTAACAATCATTGCAGAGACTTTGTCACATGATCACTCAAAATGTATTAGACCTGCATTGCCAGATTATACTGTTGAATCCCAAACTGTTACCTTCGAGTTGGCTGGCTCGTTTTCATCGATCGCCTCTTTGAATTTATGGACCACTAAAATTGGGAAAGATCTGACAAATGATGATGTCTTTAAACATACAAAGTTAACTGTCGTTGAAGGCAAAGTTTCAATACCATTAGAACCAGATACGTTGATAACCCTCACTACAGTCTCCACAGGTAATTAATACCTATCTATAGAAGTCTTTAGGCGAAGTCTTGATGCTTTGGAGTTTTTTGAAACATATCAAAATATGTCATGACGACGTCTAATTCTGTACTCATAAACAAGATCACTCGAAGTCTAAGGCTGAGAAAGAAAATTTTGTCGATTGGTAATGTGTACATCCCAATTGTGTACATTGTCTTTATATTTTCTATACATACCAGTGCAGTAGGTCTTGTGCCACAGATATTTTCAATCAACATTATTGGCAGTGTGCTGAATCTTTGGCATATGTTGAATATGCCACAATTTTGTTCAAAAACAAAACGGGGAAACTACCTACCGTATACCGAGGGTTAAACAGTTGCGGTAGCTTTTTATCAAAATAGTTATCCACTTAGAATTCGGTTATGCCTCAAAAATGATGATGAATTGTCGAGTAATAATTTTTGATTCCTTTTATATTATATCAGGTACAAAAGGATCTTATGATGGTGTGCCAGTGTCGACATCTTTTCCATTGCCATATCAGGATAATTTCGATAATATGACTGGATACACAGAAGCTCATAATTTTGCCGATCAGTCTGGAACTTTTGAAATTTTTGAAAACAAATCAAGCAATGATGGACACATGTGGACTATGAGACAGGTGAAGATTAGGGGGAGTATTTTTCTGAAATTTGGTACTGCAATCTAGCTGGCAAATTTTCTTAAAAAATGTTCGCTTAAGTTGGTGAAAGCATTAAAGAAAAACATTTCCAGCTAAGGAATATACTTGTACAATGCAGCCTACTCTCGTGGGAGCCTACGCTGGTTCTTGTAATTGCTGGTTATGTCTTCCTCCATCACCAGACAGACTACAAACTGATTAATCCTTTTGTGGATATTCCCTCTCAAGTGCAGTAGCACTTTGGGCGTCTTGATTAGCTGGCATTCTATCACAGTGGTTGGTTTACTTTGTGCCGCTGTACTTGTCTGTTTTCACAGTTGTAGTTTGGAAATTTTGTTTGTCATAATTTCAGTCCCTTTTTCTTGTACTGATAGTAGACAAGCATATGGATAATTCACTTAAAAAATTTCCAAGCAATAACCTTCCATATAATCAAACAGGTAGTTCCACAGCGACCATTAACATGGTGCGACGATTCAGACTCTCCAATCACAGTCATAGGAGATTACTCATGGACGGATATAAATGTCACTGTAGATATTAATTTGGAAAATTCACCAGGTGTTTTTGTAGCTGCAAGAGTGGATTCTGGAGGTTGTGACATCAGAAATGCAAAAGGAGCATTTTTATGGCTTCATAAAGATCAATCTTGGACATTTACAACTACTTTGGAGAGAAATACAGTAAGTAAATTGCATTTTTATTGTGTTCAAGCATAGCCAAGCTCGAATATATCTCCTGGTTTCAAAATCTAATCGAATAATTTTTATGACTTGGCCAGATTGTGAATTTATTTTTGTTTCTTCTGACAAAGTCAGAATTCTTCTGACAATTATTTTTAAAAATGAACAGATGGAATATTAAATCAGAGCAACTAAATTTTTGCCACGTTTCTAGTCTTCACCATTTCTTTTTTTCTTTGGATTTCCAGTACCTCAGTCGATGTCGTTCAGATTGGGGATGTTGGCAAGGAATAGGACTGAAAATTAACCAGTCTGGATGGAACACAATATCGCTCGCTGTCACTGATTCTGCTGTTTATGGATACCTGAATTCTGTACAGATTTTCAAGAAATCACTGTCCGATTTAAAGGATTTGCCTAAAAATGGCTGGGCTGCTTTTGGTGTTCAATCATTTGCATATGCACAATTTGACAATTTTATTGTCAAAAAAGCATGAATTTTTCGTTTATTCAAATGAGTGCTTGCGATTTATTATCACATCAAGCTTGGTGATTATATTCTGTATGCTATTTCAGATTAATATGCAATTTTTACTTACATTAATATCTTCACTGCATTTTTTGTTTGGACTTGATTATTACGCATGCTAGTATTTTATAATTATTATTTCATATTGCTGTGATTATTCATATGACCATTTTTTTTCAAAGAACTTATAATTGCAATTATTTTGATTTTCTTCCCAATTCAAATTTCATATCTTTCCAACATACTGAATTCCCTATTTGATTAAATCTATATGATTGAGAGATGATGCCAAGGCAGGCATGTTGCTGTTGTCTAGAGTATCATTTTTGTGCTGTGGGAGAGGAAAGCCGAGAAAACGACTTGGGCATTATGGCGAAACAGAACTCTTACAAATGCCCCTTCTCTGACACTTGTTATAGAAAACTTGTTCTTGACTATAATTGATGACAGCTCTCCGTGTGCTCTTTTGTCGTTTTAGATGTGTTAGCAAAAATGAAAAATTGTCTGCGCATAGAGTATATAGATACATGGATATAGCATATAGATATACATAAATTTTTCACGAATGAAAGTGTCTATTTGGCCACAATAAGTTCTAACAGAAATTTGATTTTGTTAAATATGAGCGTGAGATATTTGCCCTCATGTTTAACCTTTATTCAGCACCAAAAATCATTGGCCCTGCAAAATTTGTCTGATGCCGCGAGAAGTATTTTTACCTAACATATTTTATTTAGCATGGGTCACTGATGAGTCGTACCGGTTAACGACAAGAGTCCATCTCGAAATTACCCGTTGTCGATTTGTGCTCTATACATCGAGTAATTCCAATGTTTAGGGTGAGATATTCTTGCAACTGATCATGTTTGCTCGTTGTACATTTAGATTCAGGTTTAAACATTTTTCTGCACTAAAAATGAGGTATGGGCCCCCGACCCACTTCATATTTGCGAGTTTTCTGGCCAAAAATCGAGAAAATTTCCTATTTTTACCTGACATATTTTATTTAGCATGGGTCACTGATGAGTCCTACCAGACCGCCCACGCGCCCTGTTTTAAAATGGGTGCATACTATTTTGACTAGGTGAAACAAACTCGGTAAAAGTAAACTCATGAGATATCAAAGGCATGACGTAGAAGCTTCCAATACATCTCGGTAAACTAGGAACTTTTTTACCCCGTACTGATTGAAATGAACCTACTTTATACACTTCAAATGTATCGATGGATCATTATTGCACCAAAAGTCTAATCGTGTTTGCTTGTTGGGTATAAAATGTACATTTGGATTCAGGTCGGTGCATTTTTCTGACAGTTTGGAAATGAGGTATGGGAAAGACAAATCTCTTCGTTGAAGGGCGGAGAAAATTTTCTGGCACGAAAATAACACGGCCTGAAACTCTTTTGCTCCTGTTATGATTTTATACTCGTTTTATCATAAATGGGCTAATTAATGACGTTTACCTAGTTTTTTATAATATGTTCATCCATGTTATTGAATATTCATGCTTCAAGAAGATCATTTGTAAAATGGGTGAAATTTACCCAGAATCATTACCTATCCCGGGAGCGAAAGACAGCAGCTCCCGAGTTTCCATCGCCCCTGAAAATATAAATTTTTGGAACTAGGAAAAAATCATTTGAAACTAAAAATTAACTCGGGGAGACTTTGCGTATTTTTATTCCTGCTTACACGTTGTCTAGCTGCCTATTTTAAAATGAACAAAAAGCTACGGCCCATATCCGACTTCAAATTCAGTCAATATGTATGGATATGAAGTTATTCCGCAGCCAAAAAATAGACATGCGCGAAGCAGAATAATCAATTTTTTTAGAACTTCTAGTTTCGAAGTTCAAATCAACATCTTTTATTTCTAAATTAAGTTTTTTTTTATATTGTTTCACCTAACTCTATAGAGCGGCATTTATGCCGCATAAACACATCTTGTTACACTCTTTTGCTCCACCTCTGTTATGATTTTAACTCGTTTTACCAAGTTGAACTCGTGCTAATTAATGACGTTTGGTTAGTAATATTACATATGTTCATCCATATTATTGAATATTCATGTCATAAAATCTTCAAGAAGATCATTCTGTCTGTTGGCCTGTCACGAGCTATTTTACAAATTTTTTTACTCAACTAATAAAAAATAAATTAGCCTGAGTGAAGGAAGACGGGAGCAATGCGTCCGAATAGTTGCCTCCACTTGAGTGAGCTATAATATTATTATAACCTTCTCTCAACAGTTGTTGAATTGAGTGTTCGTTTAGTGATAATAATTCAGTCATTTTATTTTGACTTGCATGTACTGACACTTCGTAAGCTTCAGTACGCAGAGTTACATGCCATTAGAGTGGGAATGGAGGGTCAACAGCTGGTGAGTAATTTTATTAATCTTAGTTTTTTGGCATCGATTAAAAAAAGAAAGATGTGTTTTATTTGTAAAAAAAGAGTTTCATCTACCCTTCATACAGTGAATCCATTCACCAAGGAATGTTTTTTTCAAAATATGGTTGTTGTCTCATTGATTTATAAATTTAGAAGCTGAGCGTATATATCTAGAATATAGCAAGTATATATCTTTGAGGAAACACTAGTAAAAACATATTGATCGCCGTATCGGTTTTGGCAAATATAACCATTTTAAAAATCGGTTTCAATTTAAGGGATTGCATTCTGATCGATGGGTTTTGTTTTGATTCTTAAGTTCATTTCTGTCTAGTAAAAATCTTATGTTGTGGATGTGTTCAACGGTTGGCTTTTGACCAATATATCTCTTAGTCTGTGCGTAATTTTACGATTAGAAAGCTGAATTTGCTACGAGTATGCTCTTGTGACTCAGCAACTTCAACAAAAAAAAATGACTGGAATTCGGGTATATATTGCACATAAATCTTACCGCTTCAAGAAGCTTCATTCTCACATTTCATCCAATATTGCAGAAAAATTCTCTCTTTTGCCGTAGAATAATACTGTTGACAACATTTACCACGGGAGTAACAAATGCTTATGCTTTCGGTTGCCTGAACCCGATGAATTCTGTCATTCACAATTTATATAATGAAACATATCAGGTAAGTCATAAAAACTGAGAAATGAAATATTTGCATTTCCATAAGAAATATTCTGACTTTGTGAATATCTGTAGTTACTACTCAGAAAAGCAATCCTCGCTTGATTTCCCTTTTAATGCCATTTTCGTTTTATTGCACCTTAAACTGGGCTATAATTTTAATCGATTACGCTCTACCAAACAAAAACAATTCTAGAGTACATTTTGTTCAGCGTGTGTCACATATGGGCCGTGCGGACCATCTGTGGCACATGATGGTCAAAAAAATTCTGGTTGGGGCATTTACATTTCTATTATAAGCTAAATACATATAATGGAACACATACATATTTTCTTAAATTTATTGTTAGACATCATAGCCCCATATTTTCTACAACAAAATGTCACGTGACCTGTGTGTATAAGATTGGACATCAGGTTTCATAATCACAACTAGATCATAATATGACAAGTATCTTCTGGGGAACTATTACAACACTTCACTTAAAACACTTCAGTGACGTTTAATCCAACACTGACAAAATATCCAAAACTTAAGCAAACATGTTGTTGTTCGATATATGCACCTCGGCGGCGCGCCTTTCATCGACTGCCTCGAAACCGTCCCTTCCTTAAGTAAACAAAGCTCCATCATATATTTTACTCATTCTTAGTCGGGGTTTTTACTTTTTCAAGCATTGAAAATTTGAAAATGAATAATCGCGTCGCAGTTTATCCGATTATGGGTCAAATATATTCTACAAAATATTGTTCAGAATCGATATCAACGAGATATATCAGATATTCAATGGACAACACTTTTAGCTCTTACCATGTCTACGTTGATTGTTGGTGGATTCTGTGGATCGGTGACGGCACATTTTGTTCTGAAAATATTCGGTCAAAAACAAACCATGATTTTATGGAATATAATACACATTATCGGATCAGTCATCATCACTACTATTGCGGGAACAATAGGATCGTATGAAGCTTTTATATGTGGGAGATTCGTAATCGGGTATTCACTCGGAATTTCAATCAGTGAGAGAGGAAATTTATTTGGGCGTTATAGGTCTCATTTTTTTTAATGAGAACATATATATATAAATGACCTTAATTTCCAGTCACTGATGTCAGATATATAAATCCGGTGTGAAACTCCCAAATCTGCCTCAAAAAGTGCACATTTACAGATTCGCCGATATGCAACATTCAGGCAGATAATAAAATGTGAAACAAAAATATGTCACATTTATAAATTTTTTGCTCGTTTTGCCTCCACCAACTGTTCCCAGTTCTTCACGAAAGGTTGTACAGAAATGGTTAAAACGATAAATAGACACAAGGCATCTCAGTTTCGGCAATTACAAGTCGAACGAGGTTCTTTTTCTTCAGTAGCTGGATAATTAGCTATATCTCACCAAATTAAAAATATTACGTACGTGATTTAAAAAAATTTTGTGCGATATTATTGGTCGGCGATGATGTTATTGTAAAATTTTAAAACCCACGTTTTTGCTAAAAAAGAAATATAGGTCCCGCATTATATTTTATTGATATGGACTAGTCTACAATGCACGTACATGAAAAATGTCTTATATGATTTACTGAAATGTTGCCTACAGATACAGCACCGATAATAGTTGCGGAATTTTCTGTTTATCATAAAAGAGAAAAATATCAAAGCACAATTGGAATATTTTTAACATTCGGAGGGGTGCTTGGAACAATTGCTGCTCATCAACAGGTTCGCTCTTCGTCGAAAAACATTCAAAGTTTTTTTTTGTTCTTACTCCTCCGACGGTTATTATTCTTTGAAAAAGGAGTATACAGAGGTTAAATTGTTTCAGAAATCTATCAATAATCGCATCAATAATTTTCTTTAGTATCTTCAAAATTAGATGATCCGTATATAGGAATATCAATGCCCCCGACAAAAATATTTCTTTGTTTATTCTCTCATTACACGCAGGTATTAGGTTCGAATGATCGGTGGACAGCAGTGGTTGGTCTTTCATGTGCGTTTTCTATATTTTATTTAATCTGTTCACCGTGGATACCGGAAAGCCCTTTCAGGCTCTTACGTCGAGGAAGACGAGATGAAGCACTGGAAGTTTTGAAAAAATTGAGAGTTGGGAGTGAGGTTTGGCAAGTTTGATGTTGGGTGGATTACATGTGTAGAATATTAATCATATATAATTATACAAATATTATTAAGTTATTTTCATCACACAAACGCGTAGCACAAATGGAATTGCTTTTTTCTTGCAATACCTAGGTTAAGTATTACTAGATAACCTAGTTTCGCTTATAAAATTAGGTATCTAACTATTCAATCAAATCTGAAATAGAAAACTAGGTAAAAGTACTTTAAAATGAACGCGGTAAACTAAATATACTAGGTGAACTCGGTCCTTTCACCTAATGTTGATTTTCAATATATTGACGGTCATGAAATCTTGCATAACTCAAAGGAGCTAGCGATTTTCATTCCAAGCTAAGATTATTCTGATGCTCTACATATGGAAATAAGAACAAGTGGCCCATTTTGTACATTTTTTGAATTTGTCTTATTAAATGTTTATTTCCCAAATTGAGTCCAAATATTGTTCATCACATCTAATGTACAGATGGGCAATGCCTTGGCGCCTCCAATTCGGAATTTTTACATAAATGATTGATTGAACTCAAACCATTGATATTTAGGATAAAGTATTGATGGAAATAAAAATTATGGAACGAGAGCAACTCTGGGTCGTAACACCAGTTGATTCTAATTTTGAAAACAACGATACGAAGGAAACAGCTCAAATTGGTATAATTGAAATTTTGAAGAACGGACGATTCAGGTAAAAAGATGATCTTTACTTTTTGCACAGTCACTCATTTTAAAGCGATAATCTATATACTGAAAGTCTTTTAGTATAGGTTTATTGTCTCAACGTTGTGGTTGAGCCTACCCGCAATATTATGTGGTTATGATTATGTATGAATTAATTATAGGAAATATCGATATTCACAACCGAGATATTTAAACTTGTGAGGCTATAAAGCCACTCCAAACTATAAACAGAGGAGCTATAACCCAATATTTCTCGAAGTCTTTTTTTCTGGAATGACTTTTTTTAATAGCTACTTCTTAGAGTAGATCACTCTGTCCAAAGCCTTGTAACAGCGGCCACTTATAGATTGGCAGGGTTACAAGTACTGAAAAGATATATGATATTTTTTTGCTCGGCATAGTCTACCCGCGGTATCGCACCCAGGGTTGAGTGGTGGGCATGGATAGGCGAGCCAGACTTGGCGGTGCTCGAAACCCGGGATCTTCAACCTGCGATGCCAACATGTTCAACCATACCCATGTTAGCGCACCCAAGATTGAGTAACGGGCACGGATAAGCGAGTCGGATAAGCGGGGCTCGAACCCCTAATCTCCAACCTGGGTTGCCAACATGTTTAACCACTAGACCAGAGCTCGGCAACCTTTTGGATGCAGTGTGTCAGTTTATGAATAATATCATAATGAAAGCAACTTCGCGTGCCAACCAGTTGTTACGTACGGTTTGGTTTGCGTAGTCAACTACCTAATTTGAATATTGGTGAGCCGATAAGGGAAATTTTATTTTATTGGAGTCAGATTTTATTAGATAAGTAGTCAAAAGAGATAAGTACAAATGCAGTCAAAAGAGTCACTTTTTCATGAGATTTTTGTCCTTGCTTTTCCTTGCTCAGCTCTGCAATATTGGTCACTTTCAGTTTAACACATGCCTCCAAGTGATCTTCAGTAAGTCGGCTGAGAATAAACTTCATGTGTGAAAATATTTGTTCCCACAAATAAGTCGATCCAAATACAGACAACAGATACAGACTGTAATGCTAATAAAATATGCCATGTACCATTGTTGTATTGTTACAAAACAATATAGTTGTATATCCAGTAGCCTCTGCATTCCTGCACAATTCATTTTGTCAAATCACGAAGCGTGCCATGAAAAAACCTCTCATGTGCCACATGTGGCAAGAGTACCTAGGGTTGCCGACCCCTGCACTAGGCCATCGCTCATGTTTTCCGCGCTCGCTACTCTATGATTGTGGAAATAATCTGTGTTGGGAACGTGTCCCTTTGTTTCGAGTCAAGTCGAGTCGACGAAGACGCGAGTTGCGAGTCGGGCCAAGTTTTACCTGAATTTAAATTACATGTCAACTTACTGTACTTTCAAACCGTAAGTCAAGTTGAGTCATGCATTTACAAGTCTAGTCAAGAGTCGATTTATAAATCTGTAAAACAGCAATGGCAGAATAAATTGTCACTTCTCGTTTTATAAGTACTACTCGAAATCATCAGCTGATCATTATCGGGCAGACGAACACGGATTTTACAGCAGGGGTACACTGCAGTTTTATATACTTCTGGGAGGCGCGTTTTAATTGTACTATAGTGCACCTACTGCCCTAATTACGGGCTTAAGAATAGCCTTACGTGCGTACCGTAAAAGTCGACAATGAGGAAATAAAATGATGGTAGATTTTATAATCGCTCAGAGGAAATACCGCTCACTGCATTTTACTATGGTGGTTCAGTTCCGTTGGCCATATTTTCTGCTCAAAGTGCAGTTGCTAGTACTTGTACTTAGTACCTTCGATCAGTGTTCATTGCAAATATATATAATATTGACAAGATATGATCATTGCAGTTTTATCTGTAACATTTAATTCTTACTACAGGCGACAGCTCTTAACAGTATGTATGCTATATAGTGGTGCCATGGCAATGGGTACAAACCATGTGCTGTTATACTCAAATAGAATTTTTGTAAGAGCTGGTATACCTCGAGGTTATGTATCATACGCAACTATAGGACTCTTCAGTACACAATTTATCGGAGTTGCTTTTTCTGTAAGTATGGAAATTTGTGAATTAGACTGAACGGAGTGTTAATTATGTTATGCTTTGCTGTATATTATTCATCACTCGCTCACGTTAAATTAAACTAAAACAGAGTATAGCAGAATACCGAAATTTGATAAGTCGGTTGTTTGAATGGTATCAAAATTTGCTCAGAAAAGGGCTAAAGTAGACCTTCTATATGTGGATCTCCCGGAACCATAAATTGTGAAAGCTACACGAGTGCAGACATGGATGCTGCGAAGCTTCATTTCTAGAAGTGTGAAAGTTCGCGTGAGAAACTTTTTCATTTATCGAATATACGTATTTAAAAAGGAATGTGTCGGAGTTTGTGAGATTGGCTCCCTTCCACTTCCAATTGGGACCCACCAAAATATTTAAATTTTCGATCTTAATATTATTACTTGACAGGCAAAAACTATTTCGCTACATGGATGCAGAAAAGTTCTTCTTGTATCCACAATTGGAGTGATTGTTTCTCACGTAATTATTGTCACCAGTCTTTCAGCTTATCGCATTGCTAGTCTGACTGGATATGTTTCTATAGTTGGGACGATCGTGTTGTTTATCAGGTAACTGACAGTGCAAGGTGTAAATTTGAACAGCATACTAAATTTATAATATGCTTTACTCGCTTATTTGCTTCAAATCTTTCGAATTTGCAAAAAAATATTGGATTTCCAACACAAAGCCTAAGGCATTAGAGCCGTGCCTGAAAAACACGATTTATCTACACTCATGTCGAACAAAATCGAATACCACGTAGTGTTGTAAGATTAGCATAGCAGATGCTATGATTTGAACTATGACCTTCTATATATCCCGTCCTAATATTATTATTACTAGGAAAACGAAAGTTAGCATTCCGAAAATTGATATTATTAAAACAATATTTGGCAATTGCATTTGCATTGTATAGGTCCCGGCGCAATTTTGTTTTTGGGAGAGCATCATGCCACCTGTCAAGCATAGAACATTAATTAGTATGTCTGTTTTTTGTTTATAGTTTTTCGGGAGGAATTATGACAACGATTTTTGGTTTAGCTGGTCAATTAACCATTGAACCAACGAGGCAGACAATATTGAATTATGCTGGTGGTTGCTTTTGGTTTTCTTCCTGGTTGGTTGGGTTTTCTGCTCCTTATTTAGACGTGAGTCTCACTTCAGTTTCCCGTTTTGTAACAAGTTATTTTAAGCTATATATTTTGTATTTTCGCCAAAGTTTCTGCACAATTTACAACTCTGTGTGGCGTATTTCTTGCTTTCCGCCCTGGACTTTCGTATGCTTAGAAATTTTTTATTGCCATTCTGACATATTAGGCTTGGTGGGAATGGCATCAGTCTTGTTTATTGTTATTTACTCTAATCAAAGCCGAAAGAAGCGCTTGAAATGAACCAACTAATGGAAAATAATACGAACAGAACTGTACAGAACTAAAGTGCTGTGAGTGGTATCTGCTTGGGAAAATAGTGGTCTAATTCCACATATCATTCAAATCATTTTAAGTTGCCAATTTTACTTTGTGATCCACGTCTCAATTTACTGCTAATACAAGCGACTTGTGTAACGGTATATCGTCTTTACCAACAACACGTAGTAAGCAATTTGATAAAATAAAAACGTGTACACGTCGCCATTTTTGCACATAATACTGCATGAAATGCAATGATTTATCGTTCTCAAAATAGTTTAAAACAGTTATTCCGAACAAAAACGATTTGGAGCGAAATGCATTAGGATAGCCGCATGTGTATAAATATATATGTTATTAAAATTTGTTTCACAATTTGCGCAATTCATAATGCAGTTTTCAAATGTAACAGATTTTGATGGGACCCTATTCATTTCTGGTTTGGTGTGGAATCAGCATTATCTACTTTATTGCAACATACATTTTTGTACCGGAGACAAAAGGGAAAAGTATTGAAGAGTTTCATAAAACTCCAGAAGAACCGCATAATAATACCATCACCATAACGACAATAATGTAGTTATTTACACTTTTATATTTAGTTATTTTAGTCGTTTTATTTATATGCATTTTTGCTGTTGATATAATATTTGATTGGCTATGAGCCAAAAACAGGATATTAGCACAAAAAAAAACTTGCGAATTTCATAATAAGATTTGCCCGCAAGCAAAACAACTGAGCGACGTAGCCAGGGGTTTAAACGTTTATAGTTAGGATGCCAAATCAAATTGACATTAAATATATAAAAAAGTCGTGGAATGAAAGTCTTCCAAGAACAAAATCTAAAATAAAGTGTGTCTTACGCACGGAAGGCGATCAACAAAGTTTGGACTTTCAATGAATTATTGTATTTAAAGCGCGATGGCAAACGTGCAAAAATGTGTACCACAACAACTCAATCAAAAAGAGTTGAATCAAACTTCTTTTACCGAGCATGAGTTACTGATGGATCGCGCCGACGAGGCGCGGGCCATCTGTGATTCATGCCTGACAAAATCATTTTCCAATCGGGCTATACAGCAAACGAGTTCTTTCCAGTCACACAGGAACAATATTTAATTTCATTTAGTGATGTTTTCTATTATATATGAATTTATGCCTTTATCCTCTGGTGGCCTATTTGATCTATATAATACTTTTTGATTGAATCGAATTTATCGGTGCGGTGGATCAGTAACTGTTATTTAAAGCAGAATTGTGCTCTCTGGGAGACCGGTGCTTGACTTTTTCAACCAGTTAGCGTGTTTTCATCAGCAAGGCAAATTGAGTATTGCTGAAACACCCTTTAAATGCACAGTTACTACAGAGATTCGCTTCTAGCAGTTCGTGAAATGCGTCCCAAGACAGGTTTTCGAAAATAATGAAAAATACTTGCTTGGATTCAATCTTTTTGACGCGCGTTGCAATTATGAATTTGTCTGGCGAGACATCATTCTGCTCAATATTGAGTCATAGGAATTGGGAAGATTTTTTTGGAAAATCGAAATAGCAGTAGCAATATAGTGTCTGGCCGAAATATAAATATTCTATCACTTGGTACGGAATACTCAAAAGTTCGTATTCCGACGGAAACGTGATTCAGACAAAATATGCTGCATTTTCTTGGCAAGATATAGAAGATATACGTCACTTAACAACACTATTGGAACAAATGAAATGCTTCACTTTTGTGTTTTTCCTGGCTTATCAGTGAAGCAAACCATATTACCATGAAATAACACAAGAAAGGTATCGCTATCGTTTTGTAAGCAAGTCTAAGAAAATTTTGGACGTGAGCGGCAATTACAATTGCAAATTATATTTGCTTTTAATATTTTTTTATTTATTGGAAAGGGTTAGGGACGGCTATGAGAAAAACCGCAAATTTTTACATGAAAAATGTTACAACCCGACCATCTTTAGTTTTAATATATATGTTCGTGATTGCTTAAGAACTTGTGATAGGGAGTAACGATAGTGGATAGACGGGTACACAAAGCTGAGTTTCAAATCAGAGGATTAACATATCCCAATTAGTGGTAAACAATTCTTTTCGCATGAAAAACAAGTTCTAGACTACTTTGTTTGACTGTACAAGAAGCGCAATCTCAGTAACACTTGCACGATAAAGCGAATTTTAAGTTCTTTTCAATCCCACACAGCCCAATTTCTACGTTTCGAAAACATCACGCCGGGCATCCTATAGTGTATTACAATATGCATTCAAATTTAGGCAAGGTGCGATGAAATTTTGCAAAATGACAAATGGATTACGCTATATTCTCTCACAATGTCGATGATAATAGCTGGAGGATTCTTTGGGCAATGACAATACAATTTATATTGAAGTTGACGACAGTTAAAAAGCTGATGAAATGTATGCACATTATAATTATAGTAGTTTTTGGATCAATCATCATTGCAACCCTTTCCGGAAGCACGGGGTCATATGAAGAATTTATAGCCGACATTTCATTCCACTACTTTTTACCTTACCTTTCAGCAAGACACTCCCCTTACCTTTCAGCAAGACACTCCGTGGGTAGCTGTAACACAATACATACACGGCTTCCGCTAAGGTGCGAACCCATAGGTCATGTTGGGTACATGCCCCGTCCACTCGACAGAACAGACCAAATCAAGAATTTTAAAACAAAAAATGCCAGTCTTGCCTTAATATGTGCATCTCTATGAAGCAAGCAATTATTAGTCTTCAGTTTTTATGCTTCCAGAAAAAAATCAACCAATTGTCGTAATTTGTTAATGATGACAGTTGCAACAACTGGTGTTACAGTTTCTTATAATTTCGGTGTTCTGAATCCGATGGTTCCGGTGATATTAAATATCTACAATGAAACTGAACAAGTAAGATATTCTACAAAAGATATATTGTTTAATAAAAACCGACACTCTGTTTATCATTCATTTCAATTTATGTTGGACCTGAAATCAAATTGAAAAAAAAATATTGAAAAGTTCGTTTGCCTTATTCAGTGTGATTACAAAACAAACCAATGAGAAGAAATTGAAAGCATCGTTTAATGGCAAAAGGTTACATGAAAATGTGAAATTACTCACTTCATGCAGAGCAGAAAATAATCTTGAAAAATTCAAATTGGGGACGCTCACTTGCAGACTTGTAAGCAACACACCCCTATGCACACATTTTGTTATGATTTGAAAAGTAAATGGAACAGACCGAACCAACTAAAAATTTGTGTTATACTTATTGATATCATTTTTACAAAGTTGATTAAGACGTGCGAATTCACCATATGTGTTAGAAAATAAAAAATAATTTTATTGGCTGTCGTCCGACTAGCCAAAAATGACACTGGGGAAATGAATAAATCGTGCAGAAACAAAGCAACGCTCAACTTCAGTTCATTTGTGCATTGTTTTGTACTTAAAGAAACTGAAAAAAGCGATTGTTGGAATCGTTAGTTAGTAATTTGTCAAGATCATTGTACTCAACGCGATGGTGTAGACGCATAGCCTTGTCAGAATATGGGCCCTGGCTGCTCGATCCATCGGCGACGAAACATTTTTGGTCAATATTTACTGTAACAATATTTCAGTAGAATAACTGCTCTTTGACCCGATGATATTTAAATAAAACAAATCGACTCTTTATGGCAGTTATGGGCTGCTGATGGAACCCACCGTCGAGGTGCGGTCCATCGACATCCAATACTTGGGATAAATCTCATCGACAAAGCGATTTCAAATTTCCAAAATATGCCATTACTGCAAATAATGCAGTAAATTTGCTGCAATTTTGTCACAGTGTTGTATGGACATGAAAATATCGAATAATTACTATTGTTCTGAATATTCTAAATATGGACGCTGGACCGAGCGCGATTCATTGATGGCATGTCCTTGATGGGGATGGGGGATGCACACATACACGGCTAAGGCTGACTACGATCACCCACGATTGGCTGTCGCCGTTTCTGACGATTTCAATACACGCACCGCCAAACTTTTAGCGTGCGGTGCGACAGACACGACTGCGGAGCGGCTGTTTTGCGAGGTCCCACGGCTCCACGACAAAGTCAAACATGTTCGACTTTGTCGCTAGATCATAGCGTTATGCATAGTGCTGATTTTTCCGCTGTACTGTGTACTTTGCGCTCCATTGCAAATATATCATTGTACATGCGTGTTTTGCAGTGTTACGAGATATCAAATTTATAATTTATACGAATTGTGTGGTTATATTGGACTATGGATAGGAGAATAAATATCATTTCTACAGCCATTGATATGTTTTTGCTGTATGACACTTTGGTCGGTGAGTCAATTTTGTTAATTTTCTTATAGTGTACCGGTATTCTTGGGTGTCTCGAAAACTGTACGGGATGTACGGGATGTACTGGATGTACTGGATGTACGGGATGTACGGGATGTACGGGATGTACTGGATTTACGGGATGTACTGGATGTACGGGATGTACGGGATGTACTGGATGTACGGGATGTACGGGATGTACTGGATGTACGGGATGTACTGGATAAAATTTTGCGCAAATTGCCTTTTGAAGCATAGAAAATTGAAATAGCAGTGGAAAAGTTTGGAATATTTATTCCTAATGCTGTAACTAAAATGCAGTAAAATCGCTGTTCTTTGATAGTAATGCCAAGCGATAATTATAATCCACATTCCATAAATTGGCATCCACAAGGCAACTACAATTTCAAAATACAAAAATTATGAAAATTAACGTTAACTTACTGCGTTTTTATCACAGTGTGGTTAATTAAATGCGGTGGTCGTGAATTGCACTGAATGGTTTGCAACCAGTTTAATTGCAGTCATGTTATACAAAAGCCAAAGCAATTTCACCCACAGCGTATTGCACACACATTCAATTACACCCAATAGTATTGCCCTTAATAGGATTGCACCCAGAAGGAGTGCACTCGGTAGAATTGTACCCTTTCCGATGATTGTTGTAGATGTACGGGATGTACGGGATGTACAGGATGTACGGGATGTACTGGATGTACGGGATGTACGGGGTGTACTGGATGTACGGGATGTACTGGATGTACGGGATGTACTGGATAAAATTTTGCGCAAATTACCTTTTGAAGCATAGAAAATTGAAATATCAGTGGAAAGGTTTGGAATATTTATTCCTAACACTGTAACGAAAATTCAGTAAAATCGCTGTTCTTCGATAGTAATGCCAAGCGATAATATTAAAATCCACATTCCATAAATTGGCATCCACGAGGCAACTACAATTTCAAAATACAAAAATTATGAAAATTAACGTTAACTTACTGCGTTTTCATCACAGTGTGGTTAATTAAATGTGGTGGTCGTGAATTGCACTGAATGGTTTGCAGCCAGTTTAACTGCAGTCATGTTATATAAAACCTGAGGCAATTTCGCCCAGAGCGTATTGCACACACATTCATTTACACCCAATAGTATTGCCCTTAATAGGATTGCACCCAGAAGGATTGCACTCGGTAGAATTGTACCCTTTCCTATGATTGTAGTAGATGTACGGGATGCACGACATGTACGGCATCCACAAGGCAACTACAATTTCAAAATACAAATATTATGAAAATTAACGTTAACTTACTGCGTTTTCATCACAGTGTGGTTAATTAAATGTGGTGGTCGTGAATTGCACTGAATGGTTTGCAACCAGTTTAACTGCAGTCTTGTTATATAAAACCTAAGGCAATTTCGCCCAGAGCGTATTGCACACACATTCATTTACACCCAATAGTATTGCCATTAATAGGATTGCACCCAGAAGGATTGCACTCGGTAGAATTGTACCCTTTCCTATGATTGTAGTAGATGTACGGGATGCACGACATGTACGGCATGCACGTGGTGTACGGAATGCATTAGATGTACGGCAAGTAGATTGGATGTACGACATGCACGACTTGTACGGGATGCACGGCATGCACGGGATGTAAGGCATGAACGACATGTGCCGAATGCACGGAATGTACTGGATGAACGGCATGCAAGGAATGCGCTCAATGTTCGGAATGCACGTGATGTACGGCATACACGGGATGTACGGCATGTACGACATGTACCGGATGCACGGAATGTACTGCATGCACAACATGTACGCCATGCGCGTGGTGTACGGAATGCATTGGATGTACGGCAAGCAGATTGTATGTACGACATGCACGACTTGTACGGGATGCACGGAATGTATGGCAGGCACGTGATATAGGGAATGTACGGCATGTAGGTAATGCACTCAATGTTCCGCATGCACGCGATGTACGGTTCGCACTGGATGTACGGCATGCACGACATGTGCCGATTGCACGGAATGTACTGGATGAACGGCATGCACGGAATGCACTCAATGTTTGCAATGCTCGTGATGTACGGCATGTACGGGATTTACGGCATGCACGACATGTACTGAATGTACGGCATACACGTGGTGCACGGAATACTCGGGATGTACGACATGCACAGGGGATGTACGGCATGCACGACATGTACAGCAGGCACGTGATATACGGATATCACGTGATGCACGGAATGCACTGGATGTACAACGTGCGCGGGATGTACGATATACACGACATGTTCTGGATGTAAGGAATGCACACTCCGGGTGTATGAAGTGCATTCCGTACATACTGAGTATCCCATGCACACAGTGCATGTCGTACATACAGTGCATTCCGTGCATCCAGTACATGCCGTACATTAAGTACACCGCGTATACCCCATCTATATGTTATATTCATCCTATTCAACGCATGCCGTACATGCCGTAAATTCCGTACATCTCGCACATACCGAGAATTCCGTATATTCAGTGCATCCCAAAGTCACATGCACACCTTACATTCAATGCATTCCTTTCATCCAGAACACGTCGTGTATATCGTACATCACGCGCATGCCGTACATCCAGTGCATTCCGTGCATCCCGTGCATGCCGTACATTCCGTATATCACGTGCCTGCCGTACATTTTGTGCATACCGTACATCACGTGCATTTCGTATATCACGTGCCTGCCGTACATGTCGTGCATGCCGTACATCGCCTGTGCACGTCATACATCCAGTGTATTCCGTGCACCACGTGTATGCCGTACATTCAGTACATGCCGTGCATGCCGTACATCCGGTATATGCCGTACATCACGAGCATTCCAAACATTGAGTGCATTCCGTGCATGCCGTTCATCTAGTACATTCCGTGCAATCGGCACATGTCGTTCATGCCGTACATCCCGTACATCCAGTGCATACCGTACATCGCGTGCATGCGGAACATTGAGTGCATAGTGCATTACATGCCGTACATTCACTATATCACGTGCCTGTCGTACATTCCGTGCATCCCGTATATCACTGCCTGCCGTACATGTCGTGCATGCCGTACATCGCCTGTGCACGTCATACATCCAGTGTATTCCGTGCACCACGTGTATGCCGTACATTCAGTACATGCCGTGTATGCCGTACATCCCGTATATGCCGTACATCACAAGCATTCCAAACATTGAGTGCATTCCGTGCATCTAGTACATTCCGTGCAATCGGCACATGTCGTTCATGCCGTACATCCCGTGCATGCCGTACATCCAGTGCATACCGTACATCGCGTGCATGCGGAACATTGAGTGCATAGTGCATTACATGCCGTACATTCACTATATCACGTGCCTGTCGTACATTCCGTGCATCCCGTACAAGTCGTGCATTTCGTACATACAATCTGCTTGCCGTACATCCAATGCATTCCATACACTACGTGCATGGCGTACATGTCGTGCATGCAGTACATTCCGTGCATTCGGTACATGTCGTACATGCCGTACATCCCGTGTATGCCGTACATCACGTGCATTCCGAACATTGATTGCATTCCGTGCATGCCGTTCATCCAGTACATTCCGTGCATTCGGCACATGTCGTTCATGCCGCACATCCCGTGCATGCCGTACATTCCGTGCATCCCGTACAAGTCGTGCATGCCGTACATCCAATCTGATTGCCGTGCATCCAATGCATTCCGTACATCACGTGCATGCCGTACATGTCGTGCATCCCGTACATCTACTACAATCATAGGAAAGGGTCCAATTCTACCGAGCGCAATCCTTCTGGGTGCAATCCCATTAAGGGCAATACTATTGGATGTAATTGAATGTGTGTGCAATACGCTGTGGGTGAAATTGTCTTGGTTTTTATATAACAAGACTGCAGTTCAACTGGTTGCAAAACATTGAGTGCAATTCTCGATCGCCACATTTAATTTACCACACTTTGATAAAAACGCAGTAAGTTGACGTTAATTTTCATAATTTTTGTATTTTGAAATTGTAGTTGTCTTGTAGATGCCAATTTATGGAATGTGGATTATAATATTATCGCTTGGCATTACTATCAAAGAACAGCGATTTTACTGCATGCATTTTCGTTACAGTGTTAGGAATAAATATTCCAAGCTTTTCCACTGATATTTCAATTTTCTATGCTTCAAAAGGTAATTTGCGCAAAATTTTATCCAGTACATCCCGTACATCCCGTACATCCAGTACATCCCGTACATCCCGTACATCCCGTACATCCAGTACATCCCGTACATCCCGTACATCCAGTACATCCCGTACATCTACAACAATCATAGGAAAGGGTACAATTCTACCGAGTGCACTCCTTCTGGGTGCAATCCTATTAAGGGCAATACTATTGGGTGTAATTGAATGTGTGTGCAATACGCTGTGGGTGAAATTGCTTTGGCTTTTATATAACATGACTGCAGTTAAACTGGTTGCAAGCCATTCAGTGCAATTCACGACCACCACATTTAATTAACCACACTGTGATAAAAACGCAGTAAGTTAACATTGATTTGCATAATTTTCTTATTTCAAAATTGTAGTTGCCTTGTGAATGCCAAATTATGTACTGTAGATTTTTATTTCATCGATTGGCATTACTATCAATAGTAATAGTTAGTAATAAATATTCGAATCTTTTCTACTGCTATTTCAATTTGCTATGCTTCAGAAGGTAATTTGCGCAAAATTTTATCCAGTACATCCCGTACATCCAGTACATCCCGTACATCCCGTACATCCCGTACATCCAGTACATCCCGTACATCCCGTACATCCAGTACATCCCGTACATCCCGTACATCCCGTACATCTACTACAATCATAGGAAAGGGTCCAATTCTACCGAGTGCAATCCTTCTGGGTGCAATCCTATTAAGGGCAATACTATTGTGTGTAATTGAATGTGTGTGCAATACGCTGTGAATGAAATTGTCTTGGTTTTTATATAACAAGACTGCAGTTCAACTGGTTGCAAAACATTGAGTGCAATTCTTGACCACCACATTTAATTAACCACACTTTGATAAAAACGCAGTAAGTTAACGTTAATTTTCGCAATTTTTGTATTTTGAAATTAAGTTGCCTTGTGGATGCCAATTTATGGAATGTGGATTTTGATATTATCGCTTGGCATTACTATCAAAGAACAGCGTATTTACTGCATTTTAGTTACAGTATTAGGAATAAATATTCCAAACTTTTCCACTGATATTTCAATTTTCTATGCTTCAAAAGGTAATTTGCGCAAAATTTTATCCAGTACATCCCGTACATCCAGTACATCCCGTACATCCCGTACATCCAGTACATCCAGTACATCCCGTACATCCCGTACAGTTTTCGAGACACCCGTATTCTTCGTCTGTTGCGGTGTATTCTTATGTTTTATTCGTATTCTATACTGTATAGTTAGGGAATACTTATATATACAGCAGGTACTGGTATATATACGGTAACTTTGTCCTGTCACAGGCTTGTGAACAGAGAATACAGTACAGGGTAGGCTAGTCCTACCGTATTTCCCCTGTACAATAAAAGGCGACTAAAACGGAAAAGGAAGCAATATTTACCATCGTCCCAGGGAAAATACTACTCGCTGCAGTTTATGATAGCGGTTCAGTTTACTTGGAATGTTTCTGCGTAGTGCAGTTGCTGGCTTTACACTGTACCGGTACGTCTTGTAGTAGCACTTTGTTGGTTACTTTTAGGCATTGCTTCCAAGCTTGCTCAGGGTAAATTTCATAATTGGTTAATAAAGTTATTATTTTAATACTTCACAATTCATTAAAGCACGTAAACATCCGCCTACAATTAAAGACATTCGAGCGCAAAAAAATTCCCAAATGAACGAAACCCAAGTTATATAGAGATTTAAAAACATACTTTACCTGCACACGACATGCATATAGTTTTCTTCGCCAGTTCACAATAAACAAAAGCTGATACATGCAACCAAGTAGCCTATGTTTGTCATATCTTTGCATGCCACTGGGAAGGTTGAATACAGCAAATATCATAGATTGTCATTTTATTCTGCAGGAGAGGAAAGTCGAGAATACAGCTTAAGGTGAAGGTTTCGGCTTCACAAATAACCTAAAAATAGCTCTGAGCAGTTGGATCATGCACAAGAATTGGACAAGTTTGGTCATTTCGGAAACTTGGTTGCTGCGCAATTGAGATCGAAAGATGAGGCAGAAGTGGAAGCCTACCTGAGGGCATTGAGCAGTGTTTTGTTCTCTGAATTGGTGTATGAAGGTTCTGTGTAGTGAACAGATATTCTCTTGAAAAATTCCAAAAATAAAGAAATAAATGTTGTGTTTTTATGATTTGTTTAATTCATTGCCTTCATGCAGGGTGAATCTATATTGTTTTTGTTGGTTTAATTTTTTTCATAGTGGGTGGGTGGCGTTGGAGTTAGCCAATCTATTTCCTTCCCTATATCCAGAAAAACAGAATGGCAACTGAAATTTATGTGGCGAAGGATGATTGGGTGTTTTTTTATGGCGTCGAAAGCCTGCCGCCGAAATGAATAAAAAGCGATAGAATTTGAATATAGGATCAAGGAAAGAAAATGGAAAGTCTGAAACGGCTAAATTTACGAGAGTTCGAATGTTTTAGGTTCAGCAACGTGTGAAAGAGGCTTCGATCGTACCTGAGCACTTCGTTGACGTATGAATTGGAAAATCGTGTAGCCTGACATGCAAGGGTGGCAGTACGGTACGGTACGATATTTTTATCGTACTTCGAACCAGCAAAATAATTTCGTACCGAACTTCGTACCGTACCTTTCCATACTTGCCGATGCCGATACATCGGCCGATCTCTAATAAGAACGTTATCATTGTGCATTTTTGAATCTGGTATTTCTGGTGCAATTTACGTTCTCTTCAAATTACTGAATATTGCTATTTATTTTTTAATACCAGACAGACGTATTCCCGACATGCCTCGTTGTCAATATCGTGACTTGGCTGTTTTTTTTTACAAAATATATCTTCTATTTAAGATGAGCTTCATCTAACACCCAACTTAAAACCGCCTAAATATATCTTTATATTCGGATGATAAACGTAATAGCGGTGGTTACTGGTTAACTTAGTTGCATAGTTGGTCAGGGGGAGAGAGTTTTTTAAGTTAATTTTCATAAAATTTTCGCGAGCCTGCGTTGCGCAATATTTTTCCCTGATTAATTTGTATATTTCGTAGCATTTAGGCTCTAAAGTGAGAATTTTGTTCAATTTTTACAAAAATTTCAGCAGGCTTCTGGCGCTTAGGTACATTTTCCTGTCTGGTAATGTTTATTTCACTCTTAAAACATGTATTTTTGTTTCGTTCTCGATAAAATTTTGCGCGCCTCCGGCACCCTAATTTTTTTGTAAATTTGAAAGACTATGTTTGTATGTTGGAAAAAATGTGCCCCCTCCTAAATTATTTTCTTAATCCGCCACTGTATTCGGGCAGTGCTTCCTACTCCACTGTGAATTTTAAATATAAACCGGTCAAAGCACATCGGCGATGCTAACGATATATTCAGAAACTACATCGTGATTTTTAGTATTATGAATGCTGCTCATCTTGTTGATTTAAATTGGGTTATCACAACTTTCGTTATTACAGAAAAATGCATTCAGTTTACAACGTCATAAATCAGCGGCCTATATGTATTTCAAAGCAATCACAAAGTTTTACGCCACTGCAGTAAAACCGATATACGACATAGCTCATCTAATCAGCTCAAGTGAATCAGTTGCATTTTCATTACCATACCTGCACCGCTTTCAATCATTTTAAAATTGCCCTTTAGTTAGAAATTCTTTAATAGACACAATTTATATTATCAGAGCCCCGTTATGAAACGGCATAGATGTTGAATGACATTATTTTTTTTTGAATTCATTTGAGAAGAATAAAGTGTAATGCAAAGGTACGAAAAATAGTACGGTACGGTACGAAATAAATACCGAACTTCGTACCGTACCGTACTAAGTACGAAAATTGAAAAATGAATCGTACCGTACTATCGTACCGGAAAATTCAATCGTACCGTACCGAACTTCGTACCGTACCGTACCGTACTACCAGCCTTGCTGACATGTGGACATAGGAATCGTGGAGATCGCCGCCGACTGGTGCCGCGCGACGGAGCGTTAAACGGGGTTTCCCCGACCGATGCCGTTTTACCGGGTATGTGGACATCGCCCTTTATACGAATAGCAAGATATTCTACGTTTGAAGGTAATTTCAGTATTTTATTATCTCAAAATTGATTCGTTTTGCAATGAAACCGTGTTATAAGCCAAATTTTTGAACAGAAAAATTTGACATAATTATGACTTTGCCACAGAATGGGAAGAATGATGGTCGAATATGACCATTTTCATTCATCTGAAATGCAGGAAGGTTGTTCTATTTGACCTCAAGCCAAGCATTTTTTACCACGCTCGATCGTGCGTGGAAATTAACGTTACGTTCACTCCCAATAAAATGTGCTACAACGTATTGTAACGAAAATTTTTTTTATGACGAATCAGTCATCTCTGGGCGCTATCAACATTCTATTACTCCTATATTCTATATACTCTTATATATTCGTCTTCGTCTTAGCAGTTTACAATTAGAAATTTTATTTTGATAATCATGAGCCACAGTTGGACCATCAGTGACTCACGCTTAACAATACGTGCTTATTCAATGAATTTATTTCTGACTTGGTTGGCCAGAGACGTTAAATAAGACAGAATGTGCAAATTATCGAAAGTCAAAACTTAGCACGGGTTGAGGACAGAAATCTTGCATCTGTATAATTTCAACAGTGAAATCAGAAGTGTCAATATCGTACAATAAATCTAAATAAGATAAACATAATAACCGAGAATTTCATCAAAATTTTGCACTTTTAACATTTTATACCTATTTATACATGAATGTCGCACTCCCAAAGTCACACCATTACTCCGAAATATTAATTACACAGTTTGTAGTTTACTTATTTTTAAATAAATTCGTGAATTTGGATCATTGTACATAAATTCATATCAGTTTTCCGCAATTTTACAAAGTAAATATTATATTATACATTTCGTGATAGATTATGTTATGAAGCGCACTGCAGAAGATGAAGTCAGTTGGCAAACAAAAATTAGTGCAATTCTCTTGGTCTGCCAGACAGAAGAATAAACACTTCCCAGGTGGCAAGAAGGCGGAGGTCGGAGTCGGTAACTTTCTCTACATTCCAGAGCTTCTTCAATTTGCAACTGAACTCATCTAAAATATTTTTTTCTGTTGTTTTACGTTTGTCTAAATACCCCTGATATCCAGACCACGTAGAAATATATTTCAAAAAAGATTCTAAATTGAGCTGTTTTTGAATCTTGTGTTTATCAATTCGAAATTTATCACTTGAAGGAATCATATCGAATATTCTTACGTATCTATCATGCACGTGACTGTTTCGCTCATGCCAGATACATTTTGAATGCAACTCAGACATTAGTGGTGCTACACGAGAGTCCGGATCATGTCCAATTTGTGCTAGAGTTGGTCTACAGTATCCCATAAGTGCAAGACATCCATTAGGTTTTAACACCCTCCTGCACTCTCCGAAAAATAGTTTGAAATCGACCCAATGAACTGACAGACCAGCAGAAACAAGATCTACAGATCCGTCAGCAACAGGAATTTCCTCAGCTTTCGAAACCCGAAACGAGATTTTGTCCGTTCGATTGCATTTGGCTGCCTGTTCGATTTGGCTTTTGCTTGGATCAATACCGACTATTCTTGTGGCATATGGGAGAAAAATCTCAGTCGCTTGTCCACTTCCACATCCAACGTCAATCACAGTTCCTATTCTATCTTCTGGTTTTAGTCCTATTTTGCGTCTGGCAAAATTTATAATCTCCTCTATGACAACTTTAGGATACTGAGGCCGATATATTGCGTACCGTTCTGCCATAGATGCATTCTCGAAAAGCCTGATCATTTTGCGTTTTCGTAATTATGGCATATGGTTTGCTATTATATGACAAAAAATGAAGGGTTCAGTGTTGACAGGAACACGGGGGTTGAGCTAAGTAAAAACAAAATGCGAAGTATGGGCCCCAGATGGACCTTGCCTCGGCGGCGCGATCCATCACTGACCCACGCCTAATAAAACATGGTTGATCAACATTTTTTGGGATTACTTAATCCGAGAAAATGTGAGAATAATTTAAACCATCTTTATACGTCACCCCTTTATATAATTAAATCTCAAAATTAGACAGCAATTGTAGGTCAACCTTGGGCAGTAGGGCTAGGCAATTAGATTCGGTTATTCGAATCGATCCGAGGCATAAATTATTCAAATTAATCATGAATCGTTCATAAAAACAAGAACTAGCTAAATGCTGTGAAGTTTCATTTTCAACGACAAAATCAAAACGATTATTGTCAAAGTTGGCCAAAATCAATTGCATCCCGACGTTCAAATCTTTTTCCGCTTTGGCGTGAAGTGTGAATTGAAAATACATTCCCTTCGCGTCAATATTAGTACTTCATAACTATAAATTTGTGGATTTTTATGAGACAATTTCTAATAGTAAAAGTGAAATATTTGTGATTTAAACGAAATAAGAGATTCGGTCTGATTCGTAAAAAATATCCGAATCTGATTCGAATTCCAAATGATTCCATTAACAGGCAAATGACTAGTTGATATCAATGAAGCAAGCGATGAAGTCTTCATCCCAATGAAGATTTTCACCAAATATACTCGAACCTTGAACAGTCTTTTGTTTTAATTTTTAACTTTGTGCTACTTTTAACGTTTATCAGTGATTACTATATTTTCATTTTTGGAACTATTGTACGCGAACAAAATATCATAGGGTCCTGATGTACAGTTGTTTTATAATATTAAATGCTAGGCCACAGCGACAATACAGAAAAGGAATCCTACTGGTCTTATCAACACAATATTAAAAATTTATTGAAAATTCTCGATGTTCCCGAAAATTCCAGTTTTCTGCCAAAATTTCCGATGGTAAATTACCGCACATGAAAATTCCCGAAATTTTGCAACCCTAATCGCAGGTAGTGCCTTTCATTTTCTATCCCTCGCGACAAAACACGACATAAACCAGCCGCAAGTACAACACAGCAAAATATTCGTCAAACTTCGGCTTGCATTTCACGTTTACGATCACGTCGCATGAACGTTCCGCTTGAACGATCTCTTTTTTTGTCTAACAGTAACACGCCGATACCGGTTGACCTTGAGCTCTGTGGTTGGTAACGATAACGACGACAAGCGTATTTTCGCGTTCGTGATGCCGCGAAAACGTCTATATACCGGCTCGCAAACATTTTTATTTGAAAAAATTAAAATGTCAACGCTGAACGGTATGTCACCGAAGGCGTTTACGACGTTTTGTTCTCTCTCAATCCGCCGCTATTAAATATTGCAACTTTGTGTCTAAAACGACGTAAAGCATTGCAAAAAGACAGGCCTACGAGCGCACCCATATCCTACGCCTGACAAGTGGAAATGTCTCCACATCACTAATTAAGATTTAATAATAACCTTCAGCCTCCTAGAGGTATAAAAAGAAACAGACTTGATATAATTAGCTATCATATAATTATAATAAATTACGTATTATGTATCATTCTGCAAACAGAGCGGTTGCGTAGTGCAACAATTTGGGAAGAATAGATAGCGCGAACCAATGCTTCACGCTGAAACTGGTAAATTATTGACCTATACACGAATTTTATTTTGCCAGCCTGGAGTCACACGTAGACCGCACCAAAGCGGCGTGATTTATCAGGGATTCATACTTATATACAAACGTGTTTTGGTATAAGTTTTTTGACTGGGAACAAATATTGCAATAAATTAGGCAAAGGTCTATCATATATATAATATTTTGTCAAGCATGCCCAACAGATGGATTGCGTCTCATCGACGCGATCCATCAGGCGTAATAAAAGATGCTTTGGCAGAATATTTCCGATCGGAAGTTATCATTTTACTTCAGATTTATAATTTGGACTTGTTATCCAGCTTTTCAGCTAGTGCAACTACTTCAAGTGCACAACCCCAGTGTTGCAAAATACCTTTAGAACCATGACCGTAATTATGAATGATAGGAATGGGACCAGATACCCGTTTTGATGTCGTCTCCCACATTTCCAATTCTACTCTTGGTCCCCCGTATCGTGCGGGCCGTATTCCAACATTTTCAGATATGATTTTTGAATCTTTGATTCTTGGGTCAAGTGCGCAACAACGACGTAAGATATCTTCTTTGTCAAATTGGTTCAACCTTGTATCACGGCGACCTTTTTGATAAACTGAACCGAGTGCAACTCGACCAGATTTTGCACAAATAAAAGTATGTCCTCCGTAACGGAGGGCTGCATCACCTATCGGTTCTACCAAAAGATATTGACCTGAAAAAAAAGTTTTGGAGGGTGAATATGAAGACTTTCATTAGTATCCGCCGCCGGACATTAACGGCATATGTTCAACATTTTTGGAAAAAACCTAAGTTTGGAATAAATGAATCCAGTTAAAAACATTTGGGCGAACGCGAATTGTTTAGTAGAGATGTGCCGACACCATACCACCTTCTTCATTTATATTCCGAAAACGCCGATACCGAGTACTTTATTCAATCTGTTAAATAAGATACGCACGTTTGCACCCTTGAACTCCTGCATCCATTTGATTTCAAACTTTTGTGGATGAAAATATACTGAATTGATGCTGTGTTCAAGCATAAATGGGTCCAAAGATTGCAGAAACGTTTGTGGTTACACTACTAACACCTTTTCTCTGCATCAAAAAGAGCATATAGACAATGTATTGATGACTTTTATTTAATAAAACCCAAAGTGTAAATAAAATTGTTCACGCGAGACGAGACATGTCCCATTTTAATTATTTTTCAGAGCAGTGGAATGCGAGGTCTTTCCATTTATTATCAGTAAATAAAGCGTATTCGTACGCTCCGTTGTAAAGAGATATCCGGTATTGGTTTTGGTATCTGCGGTATCGGTGATAAAAATTTTCCGATACCAGTACCGACACCGTTACATCGGCCCATCTCTATTGTTTAGTATATGTGGACCATTGGTTGATGATGCTGCTGTTGTTTTACATGACAGAAATAAATTTAATTTCCGACTGGGAAACAGTACTAGAAAATTACCATACACGCGATATCTATAATGTGCATCAAGCCAGCACCATTTTATCTTAGTGAAACTAGCTGGAAACTTATAGTCAACAATATCTCGTGTCAACGAAATGACGATTTTGTATTCATCAAAATATGCGTGATTACGGAAGAGATACATACAATCATACAAATATAAAATAGCATGAAACTTTCACGTTGTGGAGGCAAAATTTCTAACACTGATAAACTGGTCAAATTGACAATAAAATATGTTCTAGCATGGATATATTAATTAGTACATACCTCGAATAGGGACCATGTTATTATCAGGAACCAAGTATTCTGCTCCGAGGCCAGAACAGTTTACAATGAAATCAAATTCTTCAATCTCATATAATTCGGAAAAATCGTATATTTCTCTCTGTATGAAATTCACGCCGGAAATATCACCCCTAAAAATATTATCTTTTAGGGGTTAGGAAAAATTAGTTATGGGTGTCCCTCTGTAACGAAGAGGAAACGAATATACCTATGGCACTGAACTAAATGCGGTCTAATTTGCCAGCAATACACGCTTAAAAAACGTTTTACAGATAGGAAGCATTTCTGATTGAATGAAAAATTTCATAGGTTCAAACATGAGCTATTGAAGTATGCAATAAAAATGCATTCTTACGATTTTTTTGCTCGAGTACCAATAATGACGCAATAGTTTATCACGAAGATTTTTGCGACCTTGTTACCAATTTCCCCCCTTATCACTCTTCGCTAGTTATGGGGGCTGAATATATGCAGTATTTGGTGGAACAAATAATAAAGAGCAACTAGTATGTGGGATACCTCGCGCACCCCGTACTTCGTATGCGGATTACCTTGCTTCCATCAATTCGAGTTCTTTCTTCAGCCACGGCAAGTAATAATGGTTGTCAATAACCCATGAACCTGCCTTGTATACATCAACGTCTCTAATTTCAATATCTTCCCTTTCAAAAATATGTTTGAGTCCTTCCTCGTTAAGACCGATTGTTTTGGGTTCCTCGTCAGTGACTTTCGAAAAATATGCGAACGTATCTTTCACAGGTCCTCCAAGAAAATCTATTTATCAAATAAAATACCTGTGCAAAACCACCAATCGTACCCCATCTTACTCCAACTTACACGAAGCGAATCACATCAGTACTACGAAATTGTTTAGGTTTTGACCTTTCAATGGTTGTGTCCAATGGCTAGTGTTAGTACCGTAGTTAGCAATATTGATTCGAGATTTGCCAAGTTATTCGATTTTTCTGTTCGAACCGAACGGAATAAATAGTACATAACAAAAAATAGAATGTAATTTTATATATATTTATAATTATTTAATGCTTGGTGGAACCCATGCATTTGAATTGAACAATTAAAGGATTAGAATACGACCAAGTGCAAGTCAGATCAATATTTTTCAAAGCAAAGTTAGATAATATTATTACCAGCATCATCCGGAGAGCCCCGTTTCCGATCATACGTTAAATATGCGGGGACTGCACGCAGTCCTATTTCAGCAGCCTGTTGCGGAGATTGGTGGAGCAAATCGGCACATCTCCTCGCAGTTGCTCTGGTAAATCTTGGAGTATCAGGACTGTCGAATTCATCATCCAAGCCACGAAGGCTGCATATTCCAAACCCGTGATTGCTAAAGATATGAACATTGTATTGATTGATATTGAGCATGATTTTGCTGCATGACAATGTCCTTACTGATCGGAAAATATCAGTCTGAATATACTTTGTTAGGTATGGGTTACTAATGGATCGCGCCAGCAGACATGTGGTACATGATTGACAATAAAATTTCGGAATCGGTTGAAACTCTTATGGGTGCAACGTCGCGGAGGTTTCGTTCGTTTCAACTTTTCCATTTCCTAATTGTATTACGCTTACGCAACCTAAATATGCATTTTCGGCTGGTTTTGGGTTAATTCATGTTTTGCAAACAACTGACTGTCGCTTATAGAAACTTCTCTTATATTGTGCCGTTAAATCGTGGGAGAGATCTACCGCCAAAAAACAATTTAGTGTTTTAGACAAATACCAAGGAGAGCTCCGATTCATTTCAAATGACATATTTAGTTATCACAAAATATTGGCAATCGTGAATATTTCACATGGGCAAATAATTTGACTGTTTTTTTAAGTTATTTGATATTTGTACCCAAAAAGTATATTTTATGTCTGATAATAATTATTTTTATGTTCCCTAGTTGCTGAACTCACTAAACTCTTTCTCCTTGTTAAGTCATATTCATAAATTAATCAAAAGTGTAAAATGACGTTCATGTTCATCTAACTTTATGGGCCAACAGCTCATATTTGTTGAAATCGTATTTTCAGTGCAAAAGCGAGTTGCCACCTATCAGTACTGTTTTATAATCAAGCCGCGTTTCGAAAACTGATATTACCTTGTCGTATCTGGTGAACATTCTTTGTACACAACAGTCACTCTGCACTTTGGGTACTTGTTTGCTAAGCAAAAGGCACTAGATAGTCCTGTAATACCGGCCCCAAGAACACAAAATGACGGCGGATGCATTTTTGTTTTTCTATTCTAGAAGAGTAACCTATCTGACACGCTCGAGTTCACAAAGCCGATGAAGACACATACGCTCTCGCAATCGTTTATAATAAAGTCAGTTCAATTTACCTCTGGGCTGTTGTATGCTGCAACTTGCAAACTAACCAAAATCCAAATAGACGTAGTAGTCAGTCACACGTATCGATTAGCGATTAGCAATCCGTCACCTGCTAACTAACGATAACCCAAATAGACGTTCATAATCACTCGTATCTATCAGGAATCCGTAAACGCAACATTGATAGTGCAAGCGAAGTTTCAAATTAAACGCGCAAGTGCTATTTTGGAACAGACAACCTTTACGTAAATGTGATACTGCATATTTAGCAAATGCCCGATAATGAGGTTAAATGCAGCGATTACGGCTAAAAAATCATTTTACGTTTTGGGCCCTGCGTGCAAGCGCAGATTTGAAATAAATATGCTGGTTTTCTCCAAACTTTCTTGAATACAAAATTTGTAATATATCTCAGTTACAAAATTTGTATTTTTACACATGAAAAAAAATTAGCAAATTTTCAGAATTGTCGATTTTTTTTTTTAATATTTAGGTTGTCGTTAATCTATATCCGAGGCCAAGGTTTGGTACCCGAGTATTCATCATGAGTTTCAAATGGGACGACAAATTGAAGAACGATTCCCTCCCTCAGTTTTCTACTTTTTGCTATGGTATTTCCAAAACCTATTGGTGAACATATGCGCAACAAATCTAAAGCACGAATCGGGATTAAGCCGATAATTGCAATGTTTTTATCCGGGTATCTTGAGATTGAAAATAAAAATTTTTTCCATATAATTACAGAGGAATGCTGTTATGAGAGTCGGGCTTTTGCGGATGATATATTCCAGAAAAGTAATCTCTATTGTGGTCATTCTCCACAGCTTGCAAACATCAGTATTAGGTACTTTCCAAGAAATATAACACGCGAAATATCGCTTCCGGTAGAACGCGTGTTTACAAGAACATCACAAATTATAACAAATAATATTTATTTATTTTATATCAAAGTTGAACAGTGTTATCTATTTTGCCGTTTATCACTTAAATGCTTTTTAAACTTTTTGAGAAATTATTTCAAGCACGGATTCGAATATCTTACTATTTGCGTGTGACTTCACACTGTTATTCATAAGTAGATTGGAACCCAGTTGACATATATTTAACATTATTTGGTATATTTCAAGCAGGATAGATTATACACATATATAACAGTGGATTGGAACTTGAGATTTTTTCAATTTACAAAACAATGTCGTAAGAGGCGACTAAAAGGAAGCAAGGACGTGTTAAGAAGTTGTAGAAGGTTTTACCATCTCCCAGGGCAGATACGACTCACTGCACTTTACCATGGTGGTTCAGTTTGGTTTGTTTTCCGTTTAAAGTGCAGTTGCTGGTACTACATCTTTTAGCAGCTCTTTGCTATTGAATAGCCGTTAGTTGGCTCCTTTCAATAATAAAAAGATAATCAATCATATGAAAACAAATTATGTAATATGAAAAAATGATATTACCCAATAAATAGGTTAATTGCTTGGCGGAATCAGTAATTATCACTCACATAATGAGGATAGCAAGCAAAACCTGCCACGGCGTAGATGAAATAAGTGGTTTATCCGTTGTTTCGCTTGTGCGTGGTTTAAACCATGCTTTTTAGTTCGTTTTTTTAACGGGTTTTGTGTAATTTTAGATGCAATACCAGTTTTCTATTGTTTTCGTGTCATTGATATTCTAATAATGGTATCTGGGAATGAAACTATAGCTCAGATACCCCACCCATCTGATCGACTAAATCACGGGATAAAAATTAAATCCCATCTTGGGTGCCGAGATACGGAAATGGTTCAACTGAATTATCCTTTATCCCTAATATTTAAAAAAAAGAATATTTTCGCATAAGTAAAAAGAAATTGGCTAAAATCGACCATATTAATTTCCCGCTGATTTCAATCCGATCACTGGCTTAGTATAAATACGGCACTTGAACACTACAAAAAAATAATAAACACGCAGACATCTTTGCTTCCAAAGAAGCTTCAAATGCCTGCTTCTATTCAAGGATACGAGATTCCCTCCACTGGCGACTGCGGAAGGAACAACTTGCGAGTGGAGTTTTTGAATATTTCAGAAACTTCACGAATCTACGAAGCGAACTGATTTTACCCTTTATCTGAAAAATATGTTCTGTGTGCCTCTGACTGACACTGTTTTTGTATTATAGGGTTCCGTCGGTATTGTAGTCTGTGGAATTGCATCTACTGGAAGTGTATCCGTAGAGAATGCATCCAGTGGGATTTTACGCCTTGCAATTGGACCCAGTAGAATCGCACCAAGTGGAATTTCACCCCGTGCACCTGTGGAATTTCACCCAGTGGATTTACTCTAAGCGTAGTTGCGCCCGATGGGATGATTCCAGTTAAAATGCTACCAGATTTGTAACTGAGCTCCCAGTGAAATTGCATCCCTTGTAATTGTGCCCAGTAAAACGCCTTTTAGTGACGTCGTCGCCACTCAAAGCTCTCTTTTTACTGTGAGTCCAGATCTTCTGGCTCTCACTATTCACGACTTTTTATTATAGTATATACTCTATGCCTTTTTATTTGACCGCGAGCGAAGTCTGCCTCGCTATTTCGCAGTTTACCATATCTTCAATAGAAAGACTAGTATTGCAGCTGAAATCTTAAAAATCAAGATAAAAAACCTAATACGATCGGGTATCTCTCCTAACGGCATTTGACAAATATGTGGTGTTGGAGTTGCGAAATATCCATTAGCTCTCACGCCAGTATTACGACTTTCAAATAGGTTTCTTCGAATTTCGCCCACACTTACGTTTCTCCTTTTAATAAATAGAATATTAAAATTATTATTTCAAAGTGCTGTTGAGCCGACCTTTTTCACTCATGTTCATTTTATTTCTAACTTTGTAGGTCACCCAAGTGGTCCGAATACGCTTTGAGCCACGAATGAATGAATATAGAGGAGGTTTGCTGGACACCTCGTCGACCAGTGGTTAGGATTTTTTCCTGCGGGAGAGGGAAGTCGAGAATACAGTTTAATCATATGACGAACCACGAGCTCTCGTACAGATACCGGTTCCGAAGTGAATTATTTTGGCTTATTTGTGCGTAAGATTGTCTGGCGATGGAAGCTGTGAGCAATGATTGCCTAAACCACCGCGCACCGGCGAGGCAGCTATCCCTTACGGGATTCGAACTTGCGTCTTGAGTTGAGTACCGATCGAACCAAACGGCCACCCTAAAGGTTGCCACGCGTAACCGCTGCCACGTCCTGCTTCACCAACCACGTCCAGCAAGCTGTTAGGCAAAGAATAGTGGTTTGCCACATGGTCAAGCAGACAATATTGTGTTCCCTCCCTCCAGAATAAATAGGATAGCGTGTCCATCGTAACCGTGCAGCACCTTTTGAATGACAAACAAACCACTGCTTGTGACCTAATTGCTGAGCGCTTTGTGGCGACTCAAACAATCATCTTCTAGAATCTAGATCGGATTAGTTGACTGGCTAGGTTCACCTGGGGATTGGCGGTCACCCAAATTTATTAGCTGAGGGAAGCGCACGGCCGCATTCTCTTCATATTAATAAATGAGGGAATCGCAGGGGTCACAAACATTATAGGGGAGGGAACCGCACTAATCATGTGTGCCGTCGCAGACAATTTTAGTAATTAAAGTGAACGCAGTGGTCACACAACATTGATAGTTAAAGGAATCACGGTGGTCAAAGAGGTGGGAGTGGTCAAACATTAATATTGTAAATTAACATATTTTTGGTGGAGACAAAATATTCTTGCCATGCTTGATGATAAAGAACTTCCACTTATAAAGGTGACGTACTTTATTAATGGGATGAAATGTATAAAATTTTGCTATAGCATCATATGAATTTACAGTACATGCATACCAAAATGGATACGGAGTTGTATACCACTAAGCGTCTAGTTAAATTTTAAAATAATTTTGTAGTTCGATATAATCTCTTAAATCTTTTCAAGCCCTAAACTATATTAATAAACTTGCCCAGAATTTTTCGCATGGCTTGAGCACAAAATTTAAGCACTATTACTATTTCTCACGAAGGCTTCAATTTTGGAGCAACTATATTATGTCTATAAGTATGAGCCACCGATGAAACCATATATATTTAACAAATCAAATCCCCCCACAAAACCAAATTATACAAGTCATTTTTTTGCGATTTTTAGATATACTTCGCAAAATGCTCGTGACACGGAAATACAACATGTAGGCAACTAAGATTTTACTACTTGGATGTAAAAATCGCTCTGAAATGTGAATTTTTAAATTTAAAAATGCGGCTTTTTCACTTGGTTTTTTATGAGCAATACAGTTTTAATAGAACTAATGATTTGTCCACAGTATATATCATCGTTTTTTCATAACTAAAAATAAATTTTTTTCAAATCGAAATATTTGGTTCTGTTCTGTGAGAAATATCACCCAATTCCAAAAATTTCAACTTCAAAATTATGGACTTTCCCTTCTTTCCAATTAGGTATCACGGCAACTTTTGTTGATATTTGCGGTTTTAACTGTTTTCAAAATGATTTTTATGTAATTTCTTATTAATTGGGTATTCACTTTGCACCAGACATGCAGAAATCATTTGCTTTCTACTTTTAAATGTTCGTGCCAAGCGTTAGTAAACTGTGTCTGAATTGCATCATAAACATTGGAATATAATCAGTATAAATCAGGAATATTTTTCCGATCAGAATATGAAACTATATCAGATTATGAAACCCTTTTCTCAAAAGTAGAAATTATGACTTATGAACTTTGGTTATGAGGGTGAGGATATTTTGAAAAGATATATCAGATCGGAATATTCTGGAGAAAAATTGCATTGGTGTACTAGATACCCTTTAGCTTTACTTTGTAACTTACTAGTTATTAATAGAATGAAAAACACTGAGCATTCAACCTTTTCTAATTGTAAAGAATAGATAAATGAGATGTGTGGATGGTCCATGAGTGACAAAGAACCATTGAGAATAACCACAGTTCCCTGCTTGCTCTACAGTAACTTCCTTCTAAGGCAATGAGAGAACGTTTCGAAATTTTTCTCATTTTTGTTGCGTTTGTTGTATCAATTTAGCTTGAAGAACTTCAGTGACCATTTGTTTGTTTTGAAATTTTTGCTGCAAAACAGTCTGTAACGATTCCATTTGTTGTTTCAGGTAGTCAATTTTTCTGTTAAAATATTCCTCTGCGTCCTTTGTTTTCTTCTCTACATAATATCCTGTTCCGATATCGACCATAACATTTTCAGTATCATTAATATTTCCTGGAACATAAAGACATCCAGACATTGGGACCAAAATTTCTTTCCCCTTTTCTGATTTTTGCAAAGTGTCCAAGCATCCTTTCGACTCTGAGAATTGTGATTGTGCTGATTTTAAAGACTGTAGACTGTTGCTCAATATATCAACTTCTTGCTGCATTTGTTCAACAAGATGTTTCAGTTCAGGAACTGGCAATGTAGCAAGATTGATTTGTTGTGGTCCACTAGTCATTGCTGCAGTTAAACTAAACAAACAATTCAAGGCTTATTTACAGCTTCATGATAGGAAAAATAAAAACTTAAAAGATATAGCCAGGTTCATTCAATGAACTAAAATTTAGGCACAAAAATCATGAATTGACTGTGATATCTGTAAAATTCCTAATATTGGATTTCATAAAATGGTATGAACCGTAAGTGCTTCTTAATCCCAGGGTTGGGACTCAAATAAGTATAAGTGTCTCGCCAGTTAGAGTTATTTAGTCACATACTTTTTTCATCGAGCTTTTTGATAAGTGGGCACCGTACTGTATAGTACATTCATTTGTATTGCTGGCTTTTGAATAACTCAGCAAAAAGCTGCTACTCTAAAATTGCATCCGTGAAATTTCAATGCAAGTCTTTCTCTGTTAAATTCACATATCATAATAGGTTAAGTGTATCATTGCAGAAAGAAGCATGGTACCCAATTTATTATTTATTTATATTAGCATGGTATCTAATATCCAAGTCACATGAAGTTTAGTCCCTACCATATTCCAGAGTATATTCAAAATTTTCGGATGCGACCCAATATAACCGTATATGAGGCGTGTGCTTGTATCAGTGGTGCCTTTTTGTTAGTATGAGAATTGACCAGATATTATAGATATGGTTACAGTTTTTGCTCTATTCCACATTCAAGACCTTCCAACACAGCCTTGATAAATCCTTGTCACAAATTTCTGTGGGCCTTCCCAGTGTTGATCAATTTTTTTGAAGCTGTACGTTCCAGTATTTTACCTTCTTAACGAATTGACCAGTTTGTGTGTACTTTACTTCAAGCTCACAAAAAGTTGTCTGAAGCACCATGTGAGTTTTGTTTAATAAAGATTCATCACAGTGGTTATATAATACAAAATCGTGGTCATATCACTCATTAGCAGTAAGTGATTGCGAGAAGTTTGCAATAGAAATCTTTACTTAATTATTTTGTTTTATTTTGGAATGCCATGATGCATAAGAGTTTGCGAATCAAAAGTACTTTGCAGCAATTGCCCGAGGTGTGTGAAATCCTGGAGTGGCATAAATTTCTAGATTCTCAAATTGGTTGGAGTGTCCTCAGTCTCCATGTTCAGTTTATTAGGTTTGCAACAGGATATCATTTTCAATTATTTATTTGAGGCACAAAACCAGGGGAAGAGAGTCATGTCACACAAGAACATGGCAGTGATCGCACCCATTATAGTAGTACTTATAAGCATTTAAAATATGGCTCATAAATTGATCAATTTTTTCTTATATTGTTTAATGCATGAAATATATCATTAAACTGTCAAACATTAAAGCAATATATTCAAACATAGATCGGTGCGTTTTCACATTACTTCCACCATGAATTTCTACAAGCTACAACTCCACTCAAGCTGAAGTACTATTTTTTGCTAGACGCTTCCTCGGCGCATAGTGGTTCTCATGAGCACTGCTTACAAATTCCTCCACCAACAAGGTCCATGCACAGGTACAATGTTAAGCCAAAAACATTCACCGCCGATTCGGGACTGGTGCTACAGGGTTAGAGACAATTCATACCATGGTTAATTTGTACCAGTACTTTCTGATGTTTTAATCCATACCAGAGTCAATTCGTACACTTAAGAAATTAAATGCGGACGAAATGTGAAAAGTCAAAGTGACTGAGGACCGTATAATGGTTGAATATTATATTGATCTAATATTTAATTACATATTTCATGCATACAATATAAGAGATTGTGGAAACTGAAACAGCCTAAGTCAAACTGGAACCATATTTTAAATGCTTATTATGGATGTCAATACTCTCTCTAGGATGTCAAAACTCTTAAATAAATTGTTTGTTGAAAAGGATATCCTGTTACAGACTCAATTAACTGCCGACAAAACAGGGGCGGCGAACGGGTCACATATAAATTATAATAATTTGCTTTCGGTTGTGAGCTGGAGGCGCATAGCTTAAAAAATTATCACATGGAATTATAATATTTTGAAGGAGACTATTCTCTCTTTGCAAGAAATTACCAGAAATTGGTAAGAGTGACCCCCAACACACTAGTGGTATGGGGATCAGAAGAAATTTGCGTCAATTGCTAGAGGAGTGTAAAATCTTGGAGGGCATACAAATTACTTCAGTAAAAATTTGCACTCGATTGTGATTCCGCACTAGAGGAACATAGCTCAGAAAAATCCATAAAATTGTAATATCTTAAGACTATTTATTTTTTCAAAACTGGTAGGGTGTGGGTGTTCCCATAATTCTGAATTTACTACTGATGAGTTGCAGCATTTATGTAATTCTCACAAAAATTATACAAAATATAAATAAAAGATGATTTTTTGTTGTAAACGTCTTCTGGTCTTGGAATCGCTGAAAACAGTAGGTACCGTACACAGTACCTGTATATTTCAAATCTAATAGGCTAACGATATCCGTACCGTATGTGAAAACGAAACATACAATATACAGTAGGTACCGGTACGGTATATGGGGTCTCATGAAGTTTAGTACCATATATCCGATTATCATAAAAATTTCTCATGTTGCAAGCGACTCATCCTAACCCGGGAGACAATGCCAGATGCTTGCAGCCTTGGCGCCCCCTACTTAGGATAAGAATATTCTGCCAGTTTTTATTTTAATGACACTCGGGAATATGGTACCGTACTAAACTTCACTAGACCCGGTATATGATCATTGTTGCGAACTTTTCTTATTCCCTATTCAGTATCCTATCAGCCTATTCTGTATTCAGTATCAGAGAATAGGCTGGGCTAAGTTAGTCAGTTTGCCTATACTGTATATAACGTACCGTAACCTAGGCCTACTCATAGTGCTTGAAAATCGTTACCGATCGATACCGAAAATTCTTACCTCCTCAAGCCCCAGAATTTAAATCTCGTACATGTTTAGGGAGGATCTGAAAATGTCGCACGTTGGCTGTTATTGTGAACGGAGTCAAACGTCTATATATCGAATGAATCAAGAGGGAGAGATAAGGCTTATTCATCAACCAGAAAACAACTTCTTCCAACAATAAAGATAATAAATATATATATATATATTCGGTATAGACTGGGAGTCGGCGATACGACCATTGAAGTAAGCCACCACCCAAATGCACGCTTTGCATAATATGATTTATAGGGTTACACAACTACAATTAATCGCCAATAATAAAATTGTTTTATGTTGGATATCATCCAAGTCTGAGTTAAATAAATCAAAAAAGATATTTAAAAAAAGAATCAAATTAACGTTTTACAGGGTCTATTAGTATCAACTTACAAAAAGTATATTTTAGCCTTGAAGTATTACATATTATTTTAACGGACTCATACAGATGGACCACGCCAAAGACGTTGACATCACATCAGCACCGCAGCTGGTTCACAACACCTTTTAACATCTGTATGGAATTCTTTCTGTAATGGTACATGTTTTATACATCTGTTTTTATATAACATTCATTTTTCCAGGGGGAAGGAACATCAAGAGACACCAAATCAATTTGAATGATCATTTAGGTGAAATTTGAAATAAATAGCAAATTTTTTATGCACTTATGTATATTATAACATTAATCCACTGAACATGAGTATGATAGTGCTATGGATAAGATGAGTGCATCATTTGAAATCGGCAAAAAATTGCCCTCCCCCCCTATTTTTGGATCCGCCAATAGAATATATACAATATGATCAGTTTTTGCTATATGAACCTTTGCGCCCATTCCGCGTGTTGGAAGCAAATCATACCTCAAACATTTACGTTGGTCCTATGCCATATTGATCAGACGGAACTCTGAAACTTCAATCAAATTTTGTAAAATTGCGTTAAAATTTCTCACAAAGTTCATAGCAAACTGCAGAATGTCTTTGTACTTTGAAACGTAGGAAATTCTATGATTTTCTGCCTGCCTCTGGCGCGAATTAAATGTTGCATTTATTTATCCAATTTGATCGCCTGAACTCTATTCAAAAAAAAATCGCGCTTCCCGCCCTAGTTACCGCCTGTTTTTCAGCAAATGCAATAAAAACGCTATTTTTTTATGATATTTGCCTGCAGGGCCAATCAAGACGTCATAATTCAACCTCAAAATGTTTACCCCTCGAATGCATTTTGCCTCTTTTGGACACTCCGTTCTAGATAGGCGACTGGCCATTCAAAACCATTCTCAAACGTTACACTAATTCAAATGCAACTAAACTACGTTTTCATGACATTTTTTAATTGTCCAATTTATCTTTAGGATTACCTTATTGTAGTAAATGCCAACACTTTAAACTACGTTTTCATGACATTTTTTAATTGTCCAATTTATCTTTAGGATTACCTTATTGTAGTAAATGCCAACACTTTAAACTAAGTGTTGTGTAACAAATGCTAATAAATACAAAACAATGACGAGGATAAACGAGTGTAAGAAGAGCAATCAGTAGCGATTGAATAACGAAGAATTTCTGAATATGGCTAATATTAATTTACCTCTGTTGGAGAAGCCACAAATATTGTATCGTAATTCTAATTTTCGGCAAAGTAAAACTGCACCGACCGAAGTTCTTAAAGTAAATATTAGCAAGAGATCAAATAGAAATTATTTTCCAAGAATACGTAAACGTTTTACGTGCTTCAACAAATCATTTAGCAAATGGCAAAAGATGTAGTACAATTGGAAAGAAATATTAAAATTGTGGTAAATCTAATCATTTTTTAAAGTGTTGAAGATCGAAGAAGGACAGCAAAGTGAATAGTGTACAAAAAAGCCAAAAAAGCATCCAACCGAATGAAATGCACACATTTGCAAAGATGTTTTCGACGAAAACTCCACATTCAAGTAAATTTAAATTCAGTACAGTGAAATTTGAGGGAAAACCTCTAGGTTTTATAATTGATTTATGTACGAAAGTTTCTAGCACTTACCGATTCTAAAGCCGAAATCGATCTTGTTTTTGTATACAATAATACTGAAATTTAGGTATTTGGTACAATCGAATCTGGAATTGTAAGAATGAAACAACGACGTAGAAATTTAGTATGGTGGCCTGGTATAGATCGAGACATTGAAAAGTATGTGAAGAATTGCAAATCTTGTTTACTTTCAAGATATCTTTGAAAATTATTAAGCCTCCTTTGCAACACTGAAATATCCTGATGGTCTCTGGAAAGAATTTGAATTGGTCATTTCTGATGAAATGCATTTATCTCCATATAATTACAGAATTTTTGTTGTATTCAAAGTTGCCTGAAATTACTGCTACAAATGTTCTGACCAAAAACATTGATTGATGTTTAGCTTATCTCGGTGGATATATTCTTGATTGAGAAAGAGACGAATGTTGTGTTTGTGAATGAAACATATCCGCTAGATGACTTACAAGAGCATATGACGTCGCCTCCGAACTCACTGCGACGAAAGACATTCCGAAGGACATTCGATCTTGTGAGTTGGTCGCACGAACATCTCCACTATGGACTAGAATCATGAACTTTAATTTAGCGTGCTTTAAGTTATTTATTAGATGCAAAATTAATTAAATGCAAATTTAAATTTGATCTTTTAGCTATAACTTCGAGACTGATATCGATGGAGACTAGCAAAGTTTATTAGTAAATACGTGTAATCTTTCTATCCCTCCAATCTCAAGAAATCAAGAAATCTTTTAGTATTTATGTGTTTTATTAATATGATAAGTAAACGTAAAATACTGTTGCTGTTTCACACTTTAATGTGGAGAGGAGATGACAAATTTTAGCTTGATAGTGAAAAGAAATTTGATGATTATAATTTTATTGGGAAGGCAAACGTTGTGCTAAGCTACGTGCGAATACAAGTATTCAAAGTTTATCCCGCATAAGTGATCTTTGTATTTCTTCAACACTTTTTCCTTTTGTTTCAGGAACGAATAAATAAATCAAAACAAAATATATGATTGTTGCTCCGCACCACATTAGGAATGAGTATGATCCCATTGCCGCCTGAAAATAACGATAAAAAGTAGTTCTATTACTCAGTCATAAGCAGTGAAGGCGAAGCCACTCTTTCTTTGACGGAAAGTCCAAAAGTTCTAATTGCCATTAACTGATAGACGGATTTATTTCTTTTCCATTCGCGAACAATATATTATCATAATTTCAACATAATCATATTCTCTTCACAACTTTAACATATTTTGCGACATTTTAATAAACTGATACATTATTTTTTATTCTTTTTTTTATTTGAAGTTCTTAAGTTTTATTTGAATTATCGAGGCCGCAATCAGAGTCTAAAAGAAGAAAGCCGACTAACCATTATTCAAATTGCAAAGAGCTACTGTAATATCACAAGAAAATATACTCCCTGAGGTAAAATCAGACAGAACGGAGCTGATATGGTAAAGTGCAGTGAGTCGTATCTGCCCTGGACAATGACGGAAGCATCCACCAGTTCTTTTTGTGTTCAGTCACTTTTTAAGACACGCAGAAAATGAATTGAGACGATTCTAAAGCCCGACTATCATTACAAGTAATTTTTTAGACTATATTGATTTGGACCTTCGTCTCCAACTATTGTATGCGCATCGTAGCAGACCAACTATGAGAAAAAAGGCACTAAAAGAAAAGTGGTTTTATCATTGCCCAGAGCAGATTTTACTCATTGAACTTCGTTATGGTTCTCCATATTTTCACTTTCTGGAGTTCTATTAGAAAGTAGTTATTTCTGTTACATTTTTCTGATTGGATCTTAATAAACAAAAAGTAATTGCTATGTAACATCGAAAATAACCCACGTCAAGATAAGAAGCAGAAAATCCGACCAGCCACGCAAAAAACCACAAGCATCCTCCGCCATAGTTCAACACAGTCTGTCTTGTGGGCTCAATCGTTAGCTCGCCCGCTAGAGCAAAGACAGTAAGATTTGGTCCTGCTGTAGCACTGTGAAAAATGCGTTATATTTAAGGGATTAATTGGTTAAAACTTTCCACATACTGCGATGGAAGCATTCAGGTTCCATTAGACCAAAAACAAACCGCGGTCTGGTTAAATTTATTGATGGTAAAACCGATATACGACATAGCTCATTTAAGGTAGACCCAATAAATCAGTTTCATTTTTAATACCTTCAAGCGTTTTTAAATTGTTTTTAGTTAAAAAAAATGTAGCACATACATGAATATCAGGTATAAAGGGTTCAAAACAGCGAATAAGTCGATTCAATCTTCCGCTTAAAGTATAGAATAAAAGTATAGTTTTGCACATTAACGCAGTAGATTCGGCGCTATAGTCTTACCCTGTCAGAAAATTTCCGCCTGCATGTTTCTGTTAATTGTTGGTTTCTGGCGACCCATGCCGCCGAGGCGTGGTCCATCTGTGGCTAATGCTTGACAAAACGAAATTCGCAAATGGATAAGTCATTTTTCAGATTTCCTTTTTAACACGATGATTACGAATTTTTCACGGTCGATTTTGTTGATCTTAACAAATATTTGTAAGGGTTTTAGGCACCTAATTACAGATATATAGATAGTACCTGACAAGCAACACAAACACTCCAATCACCGAAATATATCCCACAGCATTTGCTAGATGATAGGTTGAAAGACTGACTACAATAATCACGTGCGATACTATAATGAGAAATGATGATCCTAAAAGATGTTTCCGGCTTCCAATGATCGTGAGAACCTTTATCTGAAATATTTGTTTACAAAGATTACAATAACTTCAATTTTTAACTTCGAGATAACTTTTGCCCTATATATATCATATGCAGGTATACTAAGAGTCGGTTGTTCTTCACTTATTATTAAAAGTAATTTCGTTTTTCGGTTATTCCGAAATGAATTAATTTTGTATTGAAATCATGATATGCGACATAAAATGAGTTTGCAGCACAATGTGCAATGTAAAATATCGCCAAAAATCAACAATGCCTTTGGTCCCGGGATCTCAGACATGACCTAAAGTATTTCATATCTCAAGAGACGACTAAAAGAAGAAAAATGAAATGGTGAATGGTTCTAAAATCTACTAGGGCAGATACCGCTATCCATATCTGACTACATTACTTCAGTTCCATATGCGATGTTTTTCGCTCAGACCGAAGTCGATATCTTTGCCATTAAGTGGCCGTCAATCATCATTTGATTCCTTTTTGGCCTTGATTAGAGCGAATTTTATTGAATAAAAAATCGTTCATCTAAATTGCTGAAACATTATTCTAGTTCAAAACAGTTTAAAACTGAACAATAAAGAAAACTATCGTATTGTTACCCCAACAATTGATCCAATAAATTGAGCACAAAACACCCCAAGAGTAGCGTAGGTGACATATTCATCAGATATTCCTGCATTCAAGAATATTTGATCAGAATAGAAAAGCACATGATTCAATCCTGTGGTCTGGAATCCTGCGTAGAGCATGCATACAGTGAGTAGTTGTCGTCTAAAAATATAATTTAATACGAAAGTGTAAATATGATAGAAAATATTGTTTATAAACACAGTCTAGTCTCCCTCATAACCATTTCTTCTTAATCTTCGAATATTCTTTATTGAATGGATTGGGTAATTAAAAAAAACTACAATTTTCCTTTTAGTGCGAACTTTTTGGACTGTTCAGTATTCAACAAACGAAAACTTACCTCGCTTAGCAAACTTAACTTGCTTGCAATATCATAGATTAAACGTCAATATATCAGAATTTCCAGAAAGTTCATTATAACGTTATTCCGATGTATTTTTACTATTTCCTGAAAACGTTTTTTAACAGACTTTTGTTGCCAGGGCGCGTAGCGCGAGAAAAAATCAACTATTTGGTAAAACAAGAAAAATCGCTCGAAACACAGTTCATGTTTGCTGCTTATGGTGTTGACACGGTGTGTTTGTGTGTCAGTGAATGTGGCCTACATCATTGACGTATGTCGCCTTTTCGAGATATTTTTTAGACATGGGCCGATACCTAAAATTTCGCCGATACCGATACAAGTACCGATACCACCTTCTTAATTTATATTCCGATACCGATACCGCCGATGCTGAGTACTATATTAAATATGTTAATTATCTTTCTGTATCCACATATTTATGCCCTAGGTATAATTGCACCCAAGATGAACGCGCTTACTTATGTTTGCACACTTGGTTGCATACATGGGTTCAAAGACCTCAAGCAAAGAGACTGGGAAATGTTTGTGTGTACACAACTAACGGGACACCTTATACCCTTTCTCTGCATATTGACATGACGAATTGTATTCAATAAATTCCAAAGTGCAAACAAAATCGTTCGCGCGAGGCCTGCCTACCACGTTAAAAACATTTTTCACGTGCAGTTAGATGTGGTCAACCGAGGCGGACATATATCTGAGCTGAACATGCAGAAAATTCCCAAAGGGTGGCATTGCTGCGAAATAAAACGGTTCCTTTTCCACTAACTATCGCATAAATAAAGCGTGTTCGTACGATGTGTGGTAAAATCGTCACGTTACCTAAGACGTACCCGGTATCAGTTCTGGTATCGGCAGCATGGGTGGTGAAATTTTCCGATACCGGTGCCGATACCAGTACTTAAGAAATCGCCGATACTTACCGATACGTTATGTTCGTTATGTTATGCAAGTCGTTATATTTTTTTAGAGATAACAACTTCAATTTTCAACTGGCGATAACAGACAAATTACTGCACCGATTTTGCTCTTTTTTATACTTAAATATTAGGTGTCAAATGGACTTTAATTCGCTTCCGATGTACATGCATGTTATATGTGTTGAAAATATTCCTTTACGGTTTACTTAATACAATTCAGCATACCTATATTGATAATGCGTGAGAACTCCTTTCAAATCGACAATATTTATTCTATCATGTTCTTTTGTTACATCGTCTCCACTTGCAAATTCCTCTTTAAATCCATCTTGTTCTTCTTCCATGATTCGTATCTCATTCAAAATATCTTCCTGCATAAGAATATATAAATAGTACCGATTTTTTAACAGTAAAGCATGAGATGGTCTAAAGTTGAACGCTTTGGTAGACAATATCGTATGAACGGTATGAAAAACATACTCCTTCAGCTTCTCCTGCACGCATATATATATATATATATATATATATATATATATATATATTTATCTAATTTCTGCATTTGGGTGACAAAGTGGGGTTATTTTTGCTGTATTTGGAGGACCATATTTTTCGGTAGACATTTTCGCGTCCCCCAAATAATTTGAAGGTCATTTTCTCCGTGAACGAATAAAGCTGAGTTGTCATGATTGCAGTTACAGATAGATAGTCCACGATTTTACGCCCTTACAAGGTGTCAACGACCAGCCGACAGAAAAAAGTCTTTCATTTAGGCTACCAAAAATTTGTGGGCTATAAGTGCTGTGCTAGTTTTTTGATGATTTCGGAGACTTTTGTTCACACCACATTTTTAGTGCCGTGCACCGTTTATATCTTGACCAAACTTGGTCGGATGAAATAGGAAATTTTTATTTATGTATTGACACCCTAAAAATCCAGCGGAAATTAATCTGGCATGGCCTTTTCACTAACAACGTAAAATCAGAAAGATATAACTTTTGTGACTGGTCACGTGATCTCTAATTCCCATTGTAAACAATTCAAGTTGTTTCCTGCGCTTTGTTTGGTTGGCGTTTGAAGCGGCGTTGGTTGCTGCGTTTGGTGGCGGATCTAGCGTATATTCAAGAAGAGGGGGGGGGGGGGGGTGTAAAAGTTGATTATAGGAAGAAGCTATTAATTATTATAGGTGAAGATGCTGGTCGGGACGTTGATAGACACCAAGCTATGAGGTGTTTTGATCCAGGATATGCTGATGGCTGTGGGACATACCGAATGCAGGCACAAGTACGGTGCTGTAGTGTTACAGGTTTTTCCTTGTTTCTCTGTAGGGCAATGTATATTACCAGTATCAATTTGCCGAAAGCTTAAGATAAGATTCCAATTTTATATTTTTGTACTCACATTTTTCCCTTCGATTGGTTATGAACTTGGCATTAATGGCTAATCATCGAGTGGGAATTGGTCTTTCAAGAATGGCCAGACATAAGCAATTATCTACAATTCCCAATTACAACGCTAACCAAAAATTTAAATCATTTCGAAAAGTATTTTCAAAACAAAATAGTTAATTATGGGAAGCGAATTTTTTTCTTGCCTCCTCTTGAAATATGCGAACTTGGCAATGTTATCTTGTGCTTAATTGATGGATTTTAGGATATCTATACGATGCCCATAAACAACAAAAAAAATAATATTTCAAGAAGTTGCAGCAACTCTGAACTATACTGTATAGTCGAATCAAAACCTCTTCTACGCATTAGAATTAGTCCTGTTAGCCCATGCCAAAATGCAACAGTTAAGTCTTGCTCTAGAGGGGATTGCAGGAATAGTTGTGAGATTTACAGCACTGCTCTATTCTGTGTTGGAAAGACTCTAGTCACCGTGTTCAATCACGTGAAATCACCTTTCAAAAATCATGTTGTCTGCCGAATGCCGCTGCATGTCTCATCAGGGAAGAAAATGCGCCCCATAAGGCTACAACACATGTCATGCAATGTAATTTGCCGTGACTTCTGTGTTCATCGACCCAATAATGATTCTAAGTAGATGCTAATAAAAGGCAAATTAACTTGTCATTGCTGTTGAATGAATTTAGTAATCGACTTGTGATTCTTAAATATGTGACTCAACTTGTGACTGGAAAGTACAATGCAAGACTTTAAATATTGGTAAGTCTTGGACTCGCAACTTGTGTGTTTTTCGACTTGGGACTCAAGCTCCCAACACTGGTTATATTCGCTTAACAGTCAGGGTGGGCAGATGAGTCGAATAATAAGTTGGCTCAATTAGTAAGAGTGTTACCCTTCTTATTGTCATAACGCATGAATAACGGCAGTCTTGCATGATCAGAAGTGTATTCAAGATGGTTTTTTTAGCTGTATTCCTAGTGTTTATCTGCCAGAATGACAAAATCTTGCTTTCTTTGGGCGTCCGAATCCAGATACAAAGTGCAGCAAGGCAGCCAAAAAGTATTGCAATGCAGTTGATTCAGTATAGGTTTTTATTAAAACCAAACATCGAAAACAGAAATTTCGATATTCCAACTTTACTGATTTATGATGAATTATTGTGCTTTTGTCAATGTTCTTTTTCTCTATGTATACTCATTTTCTTGAGGGGGGAACAGCAGAGTACCGATACATGACATAATAATATAACTATGAAAAGTCAGAAAGATCGATTGCCCATTTATAACTAACTTGGTTCTGAATGATACTAAATTTTGTAAATGATTTCCAGCTTTTCTAGTATCATGTAGAATGCTATGTAGTATTTTGCGGTTGAATATCATGCAAAACTTTTCTAGTGCTTTTCACATCAATAAATCTACAATGTTCCAAAATGACTATTAGCAAGCCAATAACGCAAAGTGGAGAAATGTATGGCCGAAACCTTGACAGGTGAGTTTTGAGTAGGTTTAAGAATGACAGGTTTTTAGAATTAAACTGGTTTTGTAAAATTCATTGATTTGGATGATACCTTAGTTTACCATTGTTGGAGGTACTCGAGTCATCTTTTTAAATGACTTGACTGTCACCGTCTTGGCTAAATACCACTACTCGTACTTGACTTGACAAAATACAGGAGGAGAAATGAGGATTTGTCTTTAGACTTAAAAATTTAGCCTGGAATTATCCTCCTGAAAAAGCAGGTCGTCTGCTGTTGTGTTAATGATCAGAGAAGAAAAGGCGCCTCCCAGAAGTGTATAATGCATCACCTTAAACCTGCTGTGAAATCCGCGTTGGTCAACAATTTGTCATTGTTGTTAAATGGATTTAGAAATCGGCACATGGCTCGACTTGCGACTCGTAAATGTATGACGCGACTTGACTTGTGATTCGGAAATTTAAATTTTGTTAAAACCTGGGACTCGTAACTCGTGTTCTTTAACTTGACTCGAAGTGAAGTGACTCATTCCCAACACTGATAAAGTGGCATACATCATTCGTAGGGGTAGTCATAACCGGGGCCGACATTAACATCTACCTAAAGCTCCTATTAAGCAGCCATTATGTCCAGCAATCCTCGTGCGTAATCATACCACTTTGAAACTGAACCAGGTAGCTGGATCATCAAAAATCACAGGTTGAAACATATTCTGCATTGATTTTACTGACTGTGCTGACCAGAAACTGTTTGATTCGCCCAGTCCAAGGAACAATGTTTATTTCAATTAATTTCTGTCTGATATTTGAGCATGTTCAACTTATTTGCGCGAGAAACTGAATTACTGCAACTAGAAGTTCTCTTATTGTTCAGCATTCCATCATCATCGGTGTTTTGACATTCACTTTTACATGGCTCTATGTTGCATAAAAAGAATCTTAAGAAAGTCTGAATCATCAATATGTATTTTATCAGATTTCCTGTTGTGCTAATTGAAGAATAATGATTACATTGGGTGTATTGGTTACATTACATCAGTTTGCACAAACGCTCTGAGATTCTCCTATTCCGACTGAGGATTCGTCAGATGAAAGGGATTATGCGCTTAGTTCATCAGGTTACATCATCATTGGTGTAGTGCTCTATGGCTATTATTATAGAACTACAGACCTACATATATCAAATAAAGAAGGATTATAATGGCATTCTTACATGGTACGTTTTTTACTCTGATCTTCAACAATTATTTATTCAGTGTTTTTGCATTCTGTATATATAACAGGTCATTTCCCCCGTTTTGGTATTTGTTTCAAACATATCTGTTTTGTTGGTAATAGACGCATCATTTTTTTCGCAATATATTTACGCTACCTCCAAGAGTACCAGTAGCTTGAAATATTAAATGAAAATATTATAATTAGATCAATTTATACATTCTAAGTATTTCATCTTGTTTTTATATATCCTATTTATTATATCTAGGTTCATTTATTTTGAATATTCAATAATATTTTGACAGGTCTAAACAGCAATGGGGTTGTATGATTATGATGGTACAGATATTCCTGATAAAGAATAATGATATCTATGTTCTTCACAATCTACATACAAATCTTCAACATTGCCGCAATAGATCTGAGAATGATCACTCACGAAAAGAGACAATTTTCAAATATATTACGGAGAATAGCTATTTCTCAAAAGCAAATGTGTTGATCGAAGGGGATACAATAAGGACTGCCTATTCAACTTGGTCATGAAACATTGAAAAGCACAAACGATTTAATTTCACTACATTTCGAATGTCTGAAAATCTCCAGATCAGCTCTATTCTTTTTCGAAAGCTCAGCAAATTACATTGCTTGTATTTCATCAGTTGAACATATCAAAATAAAACTACGAGTCTACCTGGTGACAACCATTGATTATTGAAAAGCACATAAGTTTACAAACATAACTGGTTTTAGTTAAAGTCAAATAGACAAGTGTTGACTCATAGAGAAAGTAAAACCCAATTCTATGTTTCCATTCATAAAAGAATTGTATGAGAGCGTGCTGTTGTTTTTTGCGAAGTACTGATCACTAAGCGTGGATGTCTGGCTTTAATTCATCAAGGCCTTGGACTCAACCATTTGTCGAACTGACTGACTGCTTTTTTTGCGCAATTTCGCATGATCTAACAACCAGACTGGCAGAATATCAACTACTCTAATACTTATACACCTGAGAGGAAAGGTTTCTATCAGAAGTAAACTTAGCAAATGCGCAAATTTAGGTAGCAACGAAACTAAATTAGGAGCTTTTAAAATTGGCAATACTGCCATGAAATAGCAGTGTTTTTGGCTTTGAAGCTTTTATAGCCATATGAGGAAAATGATATAAACATTTTATTCCGTCCACCCGATGAAAATCAAGACTCTGCCACCCTGCCAACAACTATATCCGAAGTCCGAAAATAGAAATAGGAACTTAATCGATGATTAGTTGCATATAAACATATGTTGATTTTGTCACTTAAACCTGAAGATAATTGACAATTGTATTTCCTCGAAATAAAGGAAATATTTTCTATAATCGAAAATTTCAGGACATTGGGATTTATATTTTTTTAACAAAGTTGAAATGCTGCTTTTCATCAAATTATTGCCGAGTTCAAAATGTTAGAATTTAGAAGAATTTTAGATGAATATTTCTTATCCAAATTTATTTCTTAGAAAGTATGCAAGATAGTAAATATTCGCTTTTGGCAATCCCGATTAGCCAGTTTATTTTCATATTGAATCATTTTGAGTAATTAGTCGACTACTTTTTTTATGCGAATTTAATTCACTCTAAGCAAGGTCGGAAGCCTCACTTAAAAGGAACCAATTAATGACTACTGATATGGCAAAGACCTACTACAAAAACTCCAGAATCAACATTCAAAACAGAACTGAGCAATTATAAAATATACAGGGAATGGTGGATGATATTAAAACCATTTTACCACTTTTTGAATCAAGAATTTTAATACCTCTCATATGGACATGAAATATGTTAGGTATATTCTAAACCTGGCTCCCAACCAGCAGGCATGTTATAAGTTTTTTTAATCATGCTAAAAATAAAAATGCGAATCACTGTTATGGATTCTTGAATATTCAACAGACTTCACTAAATGTGGGTGTGTTATTTGTTTGAGACATACGAGTTTTTCATTAAACCCAATGTAGAATCCATCACGAAAATGAGTATTAAATTTCGACATATATCCAAAATTAATATAAATATTTAATCGCATTTGTGTTTTCAATGCATATAATTTTCTTTAAATATTTGCATTTGATTTATAATTTACTATTTTTCAATCAACACGTCCAGGCTGTCGCAAAATCTTAATATTCATCCCGAAATTAGTGTCGGTATTTACCATATAAAAATCAAACTACTTCAGTAATTAGTCCAGTCAAACTACATATCGACCCTTGAAAAAATGGTCTAAAGATTTTTACATATTATGTAGCCAAAGGCTTGCTTTTCAACATAACAAAAGTTTACTAAAATCAAACTCACGGAAACTCCCTAAAATGATCAGCTAGGGTTAGCATATAACTATATGAAAAACAATCAGGATACTACTTGTGAACACGAAATGCCCCTTATTGTTACGTTATGCAGTTAACAGCATATTTAGGCAACATACAATCCCATGACCAACCTTGTAAATGCTCTATATCACGAAATTTGTGAATGAAAAGTCTCCTTCCTTCTTATTATGACGTCATCATTTCGGGGTGCTTTAGACCATTTTTTGGCGATTTTTGGGCTTCCTGCAGTATTTTGACTGGACTAGCTAGATGTTTAAATTATCATCAGTATTTATCATAAATATTTATCAGTCGATATTATGAAATCTAACCGTAATCATTTTTTTTTATTCCACTGTATAGTGTAATATTATGCAGCGGCGGTGGAAACATTTTTCGCCCTTTTTAATCATAAAGCCATCATTTTGCAAATAAAAAAAAAAACAAGAAAATTATACAAAAGCAATTTCGTGCCAGATGTGCATGAAAATTTCGCCTAATGTGGTGAAATTTTTGATTTTGCTTATGGTGAATCGAAGCAAATATTTTGGAGCCTTACTTTTAGGCGTGGAAAATTCTCAAAAATTTGCGCACAACTTTTGAACGCATCAGTTATTCATGGCTGTTTTACATTTTTCATTCTGCCTGTAGCGCAAATATGACAATAAAATCGAATTTTTTATTTTTATTTTCTCTGATCGTTTTTCGGGAAGCGCTTAAAATTGGTATACAATAGGATTTTGATGTTTATCTTGTAGAAAGAAGCAGAGAATACATTTATGACTGAACACAAGTAGTTGATCCCTAAAAACATCTTTGGGAATCATCCCATTTCACTGTCCAGTTTGCGAGAGGTGGAACTCACCTCTCACCAGCCTCTTGACAGCGTCCCCCAAATGTGGACAATGTCGCCCAAATGCAGAAATTAGAAAATAACATTGAAATATAGAAATCGAAAATATTTGGGCGACGTCATTTGGCAGACATTCAGATTATATTTTTTGTTAAGCCGTATATCTAGCCGTGGCTCCAGCCTGACGTCTGACGGTGTTAAATAAGGGCATTGAAGTGGTCTAAATAGCTATATATGCCGTAGAAAAAAAGTCTCCCAAATGAAGAAAAAAATATCATGTACGCCAAGTACAGCAAATAGATGTATATATATATATATATATATATATATATATATATATATATATATATATGATTGATTTCAAATGTACGTATTGTGACGAAATTAGCCAACAAACTTTGCAACGTAACATTTGGTATAAATTTTCTCAACAAACATGTGCCTGAGTGAAATATTGTTATTACATCTACACTTCCAATTTTTCCGTATTAATTTTTACTTTGTGAGGAAGTAGTATTTCTGTATTGACACAAAGGGTCTAACTTCATTTGTGCCCGTCATCCGGATGTTTATGATGTTTTAAAGGTAATTATGAGGCTGAACTCATCACCTCTGTCCCAGAGCGTAATTTTTTAACAACTGCTATTGCATCGGTCTTCTTAGATTGGCGCAATAAAGTGAACGGACTTTCAGGAATCCACGGAATGCAACAAAGATATATGGCCGAGAAAATAACTGGAAATGCTGCAGCTGCTATCCAGCGATTTGCAGCTCCCAGTACCTAGAATGTAAATGTTTATATTCAATACAATTTATATTCATAACAAATTGTCGACAAGACGATTTGAATCTTTGACGAGGTGAATATTTTTCCAATTTTATAAATCGCAAATTGAGAATAGAAAATTTAAAAAAATAAACAGATTTTTCAACATCTTAAATAACCAACATTTCTATTTTTTAATTATATTAGCTTGTTGTGGAAGAATTAAGTAGCACATATGATGTCTTTGCTCCATTAGATTTTTTTCCTGATTTAATTTAGAATTTAAAAAAAAAACGAATCATTTTTCAACATAATTATACGAATATTTTTATCATTTCTCTTTGGGTCGTTGATCTAGTGGTAGACATGTTGGCATCGCATGTTAAAGATTTCATGTAAAAGGTTTGTATTTGTCGGCTCGTAAAGTCTATAAAGTGTAAAGTCCCGCCGCTTCACCTGGAGTGTATAAGGTTAGTTGACAGTGTTAGGTATTATGACCGTATTGCTCGGTCCTTGCTCATATTTATCCGTTCAACTGAGTTATTGCGAAAATAAATCAAAATATCTGCGTACAGATGAAGTACTACAACACTAGGATGGGTCTGATGCTCTGTGAAAAAAATTTTTTTTAATATAAAACATCCCAGAGCGTTATCGCGTTATGATGTTGAAAATACTCAACAAAATTGTTTCGAATTGGAAAATTGAAACTGTGCATGCTTTTTGATTGTATTCCAAATTTTCGATCATTTTAAAATTTGAATGACATCACCCCTGGCGTCGGTTCTTAGCAAATAGAGAGCTGTTTCGTTGTAAAAACGACTAATATTTGTTAAATACTTTGAGATACCTTATTGTGGCCCATTGCTGGACCCACCACACTGCCGAATGCTAAAAACAATCCCATGATACTTTGGTATTTTGCTTGTGAATCATGTACGCAGAATTCAGCTACGCATATTGGAGTAATGTCTGTGAAATGCACGATAGTTTACTATGAGATATTGACTCTGAAGTATGAGAGATCACACTTCTAGTTGTAAGTTCGTTCGGGAATAAGATATTTATTTTTTAGAGTACGGTCAAATCATGGTTAGGACACCCTTAGTAAAAGAATTCTCCGGATCACTGAAAGGGTACATGTATGCTACATGCAATTTATAATTTTCCATTACGATAAATAGATTTCATTTGTGGCTCATACTCACTGAAACATAATGATGGAACTTGTGGGTACAAATTGTTTATTAGCTTTGGTAATATGTTCAGATAAATAAAAATAATTCTTGAAAAAATTAGTGGTTTTGAATCTCACTTCGCAGATAAGCTATTGCTTACGGAGGTGAATGTGGTGTTTTTTTACTGACGTTGCTCTAAGCATGGTGGGCAGTGCCCAAAGAAAGGAACTAACGGCATCTTTGTGGCAAAAAGCTACAACAGAATGTAGTAGTAGTACCATGCCGAACTAAGCCGTAATAAAGTACAGTATGTGGCATGGAAAGAAGAACCACCTACCGCATTTTCGCTTTTTCGTCACTCAGGAAATTTGTTTAGGGCAAATTTAAAGCCCTACAGAGCTGAAAAGGCTCGAGAGCGCGGCTTTGTCGCATTGAGTCGCATGTATTCTTCCTTTTATATGCTGCACTATTTCGTTCAATATATTTTCATGTTATGTTTGAATAATCATTTATATTTAGCAATATTGAATTTTTTAATTTCTATGCTAAAAATCATACTGATCGCCAGTCCTAAGCCGTATCCAACTACGAATCTTCCGCATATAAATGCTTCGTATGATCCTGTGCTTCCTCCTACTGCTGCGATGATAATGATTCCAACAATATGTATAGAATGCCACAGAATCATAGTCTGCTTTCTGCTTAGTATCTTCAGGACGTACTGCACGGTCATCGCACCACAAAATCCCCCAGCTATTACCATTGACATTGTAAGAGAAAGAAGTGTTGTCCACTCATTTTCACTCAAATTTGTTTTATAACGAACCTGAAAACACCATAGACCCCAAAAAGAGTAGGTATAAATTTTCGTTTAACATAAGTTTCTAGCTATGTTTGCACCAGGGTTAATTTTTTTTTCGACTTAAGGAAGTTAAAAATATCTATGAGCGAAATGTTGACTTACATTCAATTATTTTTAGAGAATTTTGGTAATTCAGTATTCCTTAATATTGCGAAAAATATTCTGATTAATATGTGTATTTGCACCTTCACACTATAACAAAATTGCTGCAAAATCCTCGCTGTCTGACAGCAATTTTACTTGTAGATGTTGAAATAAAATTATAAAAGCGACTCTTTCAGTCCATATTTGGCATAAATTTTTCCAACAAGGCGGTTTTGAACCTTTCACGCACTGAAATATGTAGCTTTTATAAAAAAGTAGGTTACCTCGTACGTATTATTGTATATATCCAGGATAACCGGAACCATCGGATTCAAAAAAGTGAAGTGATAACTCACTGCCATTCCGGTTGCAGCCGTAGTCAATAGCAATATATTTCGGCAATAGACCGAATTTTCCTAAGCAAAAAAAATAAAATAAACTGATTCTGCAAGCCCTTAACCCCCTCCGTCCCCATTTAAAACCGGATCGCGGTTGGGGAAATATGCTTTATCAAGCAAAATCATCGTCAACCTATTACAAAAGTGTTGCATTAGGCCAACGACGGCATACTATGTGATGTACTGATTTCCAATCCGGTCCGGATCCATAGCATTATGTATATCAAGAATTTTATTTTTTTATGTTTCGGTGTGGGTTTTTCGACATATTTGTTATTATGCATGTATCGAATAGGTGCAAGCCTACGTCACTACAAATAGGTCGAAAAACGCATACAAAACAAAATTTTGGGTGTGCATAATATTATGGATCCGGATCGGGAATCAGAACGCAAGAACGCTAAAACAAGAAAGTCCAACGAATTACAAATACCGTCGATTAATTTGTGCTTAACTTTGACGGAAAACTGAAAGTTGGGATTTGAAATTGAACTTAAAATTGCAATCTAACCACCGACGCTGTGATCTATCGATGCAAGTGTTATTGTATGTCGTTTATTTTTGTGTATTAAATCGACATTTTTACCTTCTAGAATATAACTGGATTAAAATTATAAGCAAAACCATGGCGTGGGATTTTCCCTAGTATTATTGGAGTACCAAAGTAGGTACAATTATATAATATCTAATAAGACATAGAAAATTTGGCTTTTTCTCTCACACATGATGATTATAACTATTTTTATGATCTTGTTAGTGTGTATGTTGTGATAAATATTTATAACAATGAAAGAACTTACCATTTTTGTTTTTTCCATCTTCATTTTTTATGAGGCGTTTGCAGAAGTTTTAAAAATATAAAATCTTTGTTACTTTTTTGAATGACTGCAGATTTTCAAATAAGCGTCTAGTGATTTTAAACCTAGGAAAATGGCAAAACTGAATTATTTGGAATTCGGATCTAGATCGGATAATTTTTTAGAATAGGATCGAATCAACATATAATTCCATATAAATAACAAACATATTATTTTACAAATAAAACTTCTATCCATCAATAAATTTAAAGAAACAAATTACTATTATTAAAATAAACAGACATAAACGCAATGCATTTTCAAATTACACTCTGTGTTCAAGAGCAAAAAGTTTCAGAATTTAACTACAAAAAGGAAAATTCCCTTTCACTCAGCCAGATTTTGCTCGTATGAACGATTTATGATTAATTCGAACAATTTGTCTTTCGGATCAATTCGAAGCACCGATTGAATTACCCAGTCCTAATTTTAACCAGAATCCAAAAAATCATTTCCTTTATCGGCCTCATCCTTATCTACTATTAGAAGGAGGCCAGTAAACTCGAATCGACCGACGGTGAAAGGGATTTTATATTTGCGATGGGAAATTATACTCTGAACTTTGACTGACGTGTACTGTTAATGAAGTCATCAGCAGCAACTCTGTCTAAACCTGATCTGTTGAAGCTTATTGACCATAAAAGTCAAAATATTGGTTTATATTGCCTTCGTATATCAGGGTTTTTTAACACATTTCACAACTTGAACAATATTTATTTATGTTAAATGTTAAGTATGCAGTAGCGAGGCGTTGTCCATCAGACGCCACGTTTAAAAAAAGAAATATTCAATAGTGAGAAGTCAAAGTTTTTCTCCCGAACGCAAAATATACCGATTTCAATACAGTTTAAAGCTTTATTCAGCAATATGCTGTGCTGTCTAATCATGCAAAAATAAAACTTTTGTTTCTCTTTTTTTCATTTGACAGAAAAAAGTTATATATCTTTTGTCAAGCGGTCCAGTCGCGACTCAAGCTTGACAAAATGAAATGTCTGATGGGGGTATACATTTTTGTTTTGTGAGATGTATTTCAAGTGAGACCATGACCAAGTATGATAGAGTATTAATCATATCCAACGTTTGCAAGTTTTTTTAAAGGGGTAAACGAAACTGTTTGCTTGACAAAAATTTCCTGGTTCAATTAAGGGGTTTGTTATGTGTTCGTTCTGAAAGGTAGTGTTGACGGTAGTTAAAGGGTCAGTGTGTGAAACCGCTAATTGCCGGGCACATCAATCATCTAGCAAAATAAATTTTGAGCTGGAGGAAACACTGGGTCATTCAATAATCTAGTTGGGCTTTTGGGCTAATTTTCATGATATGGATTCGATTTCGATAAAATGATATATTTATCAACCATACCTCATGCCCTTTTGGTAGTCACTTCCCGGGAATGTCGTAAATGAGGATAGGCACACATAAAACACAGAAGGTCCATGCCTGAAGGTTGTTAAATATAATCCCCTGGTAGGTTCACGAACAGTCCATAGCAAAAAATTCGAACCCTCAATTCGAAAACCCACTCCCAAATTCTCGTGAATTTATTTCACATTTAAACGATTTTTTTGCACTGCAATTCATGTTTTTGTGTTCCGACTGTAAATTTTTTATGCTCAAGCAAATGTGCAATTCAGTAAAAAACATTCATCATCAGCTAGAACGATAGTAGTTATTGTTTCTTTGTTGTTTTGTCAAATATGAGCGTTTTGCATTTCAGTTCTTCGTGAAAAGATTTTCGTATAAGGCGAAGGTGCTAGTTTTTTCAACTTATGTAGCTCTGGTGACCTCTAGTTTGCTTAATCTATTTGCTTCTCCCGGTGCAAGGTCTAGCAGGTGTCATGTTGATAGGGTGGAGTGCGCATCTATGTGTATTTTTTTAAGCATTGCAAAAAGTTTATAATTAATCGACAAAAAATACGAAACCGAGACGCTATCTATTTGAAATGGAAATTCTGATACGAATGAAAAAATGTAACGCGATTTACATAGAAATTGTATATATCGAATTGTCTATTTATGCTAAAGAAAAATCATTTGTTACCGTCAATCCATAGCCCGGTAGCGCATTTTGAAAAGTTACAAACGCCATTCAAATTATTCACTTCCCAATATCAAATACTAAATACGCTATTGTTACCTCTTCCGGTATTATTGTGAAGGACACAGAACACAACAAATTAAAGTCTAATAATTGATTTCTATAAAATGCAATAAAACTTGCAATTTATTTAGTATATGATATTGCAATATACATCAGCAATGTGAAAGATCAGAAACAGAGAATTGGAAAAATATTAGCTAAATAAAAATAGAAACTCTGCGGCTTCAATTGCCTAGTACCAAAAGAGAAAATAATATTTAAATATATTTAGCCAAGCATGAATTACCGATGGAATGCGTCGTAGCGACGCGATGAATCTGTGGCTAATGCTTGACAAAACATAATCTGATTTTAAATAAGATGTAAACTTTTACTGCATATAGGACACAAACGATCTTCTCCAATTTTCTAAATTTTATACCAGTTGAAATTCAAAAATATTTTCGTGTGAGGTTTCTAGTGTTTTGATTTTAACTGGTATTGCTAGTGATATAGTGGTAACTAGTAACGTTAAAGCTTGCATTAATATATCGTTCATGATATTTTGAAGCCTCTCATTTGTACTTTAGGCCAGGATTAGAGCTTGACAAACCGAATCAATTGGGATTCGAATGCGAATATGTTTTAATTGAATCGAATTAGAACACTCTTATAAATATCACATGCCCCCCAACCCGCACGTACTACCACAATTCGGTTTCATCATCAAAGGTAAGAGATCTGTAACCAATTCATTCACAATGGCAATAACGGTGATTAATACAAGCAAGTTACTACATGAAATGTACTTTAAATTCACACTTCATTTCTATGGAATTACCCAGCCCTAGTTTTCTCATAGTTTAACGATTTGTTAGGTAAAGAACGTTTGCGAATATGTCAGTTGCCATTATTTCCAAAATTGCAGTGATTAGGGCTTTAATCCGAAACGTGAAATTCTTCATAATCTGTAAAAGTTTCTAGGGAGTTAGCGACAATGTAAAATTTATCACACCAGCAGTGAGCAATTAGAATGTAAAACTTGTGCAAAATAATATTGTTAAAAATTTAACAAAAATCTTTTACGTTTTATGTTTTTTATCCAAGGTATTCAATGCGGACTATCTACCATCTGCGGCACACACTTGAACAAAACTATAATGAGGCAAATGGGCCGTCGAAGAGTAATCAATCATTGAATCATGCTTAACAAAATTTTTTCTAGAGATGCTGAGCATAATATTTTTCCAATCTAAATGACCTGGTTTATTTATTTTTTGTACATTTTCTTAAAATGCATACTTGCTAACAATTGTTTGTATTTGAAGATTTATATAACTTTATAAAAATATCCATGGTTTCATTCAATATGAACTTTATATATAAATTAATTCAAACGTAAGAACGGTAGGAATATTAATGTGGGCACCAACCATTGTTATAATACATATACTCAGCAATATCATCAATTTTGTCATCGTCTAGACATATTCCATTGTTTGTACATTCATTTAATATCCTTTCTTTCAGTTTGTCAACGTGATAAATTTTATCGCTAAATGGAATATTGTCTGAAGTCGGTGGAGAACTTTTTTCGGTTTCACTCGCTTGTTTTTCTTCAGGTTTGGATACTACTTCTCTTCTTCTTCGTCTTTTGGTGACGTTTGGTTTGCTCTCCATAATATGACGTATATTTCTGATGTCATCTTCCATTTTCTTTCTTCCGTACTTTTCAACCTTTTCCCAAAATGTATGATTGAAGTATTCGTACAACATGATGTCCTGAAAAGAGATATGGAGGAGGGAAGTTTCTAAAAAAACAGTGCACGGGGCAGGAATTGCATTATACAGAGGCTATGAAACTATTAATGGTTAACGAATAGTTGGTGTAAAGGTGTTGCTGTGACCACCCAGTCAAAAAGTTTATCTAAACATCTTTAGGTAAGTACGAGTCACTGAAGGATCACGCCATTAAGGCATGGTCCATCTTTGGCTTTTTCACAATATAAAGTTCCTGATTGTGTAGTAGCTACCGTAACAGCTACCGATATTTTTAGCTGGATGAAATAAATTTTTTATTCATTATCATCAAGTTACGTCATAATGTGAGTTGAAAGTCAAAATCTTTGAACAAAACGGTCGAGTTTACTTGAACTTATTCTTTGAACTCAGCAATATTATTTATTATTAAGTTAACTATCAATAATTTTTATTCGGGCAATCCTAAACTTATTATTTCTTGAATTTTAATACATCGATGCTTGTAGAACCCTTTTACACACGTCTCGTGGTGTAGATCCATTTGGACAGTTATGGAAGGTTGACGGAACACCCTTCACCATGCTCAGTCCACCATGACAAACTTATGATTAGACAGATTGAACGTATCAATTCATTGGAAAAGAACTTGAGCTATACCTGTGCATAGAGGTTTTTCCAAATGGACTTTTCTTGTGGAGTAAATTGTAGTTTTTTATATTTTCCTTCTAACAAATGTGGAATTTTAAGTTTTTTCCAATCCATGCAAAGAAGATCCTTAAACAAGATACATAATATGATGAATATTGTTTCTCCAGCGCCATCAATTTGCCGGTTATTTTTGTGTATTGTTTACGGGACCCAATCAGTTTTGTTGAAATCAAGCAAAGGCTCGCTCCCACAAAGAATATGTTGTAAAGTCAAATTAAAGCTCGTTGACAATAATTTCACTCTGAGAAATTGAAATAAAAACTATAGAATCAACTTTTGGCCAATTATGGGCTATTGATGTAAGGCACCACCAAGGCTCGGACAGACCATACTTAGTATTAATATAAACAAAAAGGCGGCTTTTAATTTTGATAATATGCTAATACTTAAAATGAACTTTAAATTTACTGCACATTTGCCACAGTGTTTTTATCACTGAAGTTGTCATCTACATGTATATTTATGTTTGAATCAAATATCAATTGGTAACATCCACAGTCGAATCTTAATCCAATTGAAAATAGAAATGCCTGGAATTGCAATAACTAGTCAAATCAGCAAAATAAGTTTTTTCGGAATCAGATTCTGATGGATCGCGCCATGGAGATTCAGTTGTTCATAATAATGCATAAAATTGTTGCGTATAGGAAAAATATTTTGAAGGAAATGTACCATCGTAACAAATGGGTTTAGAAGCAGCAGGTGGTTATTAGTCGCCCAGGGCAGATACCATTCACTGCACTTTACTATGGTGGTTTGGTTCTGAATGAGATGTTTTACGTTAAGACTGCAGTTGCTAAAACTTATCTTGTAGTAGCTTTTTAACATTCGAGTAGCCGCTAGTTAGCTGCTTTTACGCACTGCTTTCGGCCTTGATCACTGCGAATTTCTATATAAAAAACTAGACAAATTAAAAGGGGATAAAATATTTCGAAAGGAATATGAATTTGCTTTCTGGATAACATAAAAAGCACTCAAATCATCTAATAGGGGCATCCCTATCTGTCACATAAAATTTTGTTTCGATTTCCACGAATACAAAGCTCTTCCGCAGGAGTATATCTTATAAAAATACGCTAGATAAGTTAATGTATTTGTAAATATTATTCCACATCACTACTTTTTGTGAAAAGATGGAATTTTGTTTGTAGTATATCACAGACCATTTTTTTCCAATTTTCTAATTCCAGGTACATACCTTTAATAAAACAATTGACTCCATTAAATAATCTGAAATCATCACAAGATCAAAAGTAGAATCTAGATATTTAATGTAGCTTTCTATTGATGATTTGTCTTTGTATTCAGAATTCATCCCGAGGTCATATGATTGAGAATTTTTACTTCTATAAAATAAACTATATCATTAGAATATAAATCAAAATTTTCTGAATGGTGCGACAAGTATATATTATATATTTAACTCGTTTTACATTTATTTTATATTTTATCTCTGAATGAGTGGGTGCATTTTTTTCCAGTTTTCACCCAGTTGTGAGTTGTGAAACTAAGCGTTTGTATAGTACCACCTACCACAGTTTCTTTCTACTTGTTGATATTGACCATCCTCTTACGATACACATGAAAAAAGTTAGGGGAATTTTAAAGTCCACCTTTTTGTTACGTTCGCGTTTCAAAGTGCAAAAAACGATCTTAAAGTACATGGACTATTTGCCTACCCCGAGGAAGTTTATGTGAAAAGACATTCAACACGTCTGAAAACTTCATCGCTTGTATCTCGCCAGACGCGAGAAATGTTTTTTATTTGTAAAACACGAATCATAATATTGGCCACACGTCGGTTGTTGGTTGCACAAATTAGTCGGGAAATTTTCGACAACTTAGAATGGGTTAGATGGAGTACACGGTAAAAAACATCTTTTGGTAAGTATGAGTCACAGATGGATCGCGTCGACGAGACGCGATTTATCTGTGACCTATACTGACAAAATAAAATCTGATTGGAATATCGCAGTCTGTACGTCACTTTTATTCGACAAAGCAATAATTTCAAATTTATTTGAACGATTGTGAGTAGAACAAGCATACTTTCGCTTACTAGGTTATTCATCTCACTTTTGCTAATAATGTATTTCATTTTAACTATGCATCGATGTATTTAATAACACAATCCAAATTAATTGTACCTGAAAAACCATGCCATAGAGCTGTTCAATGAGTTATTGGCCATGACAAGATATTCAGAAATGTTCACGCGAAATTTATTCGTGATTTGAAGAAATGGTTCACCAAAACAAGATATCTGAAAAGAATACCATTGAATAGTAAAAACTTTAACATAGCTATTAGTGCAGTGACCGTAGTAGTCAAATATTAGTGGAGCCAAGTTTTAGAGTATACTAGATTTTATGATTTTTATCAGTGAATCACTCTGATCAAGGAGCTGTACCAGCGGACACTTATAGACGGACAGAGTTAGAGTTGTTGGAAATATTAGATCTTCCCTGTTCGGCAAATTCTAACCAAGTTATTACACCGCAGGGTGAGTGGTGGGCGGGGATTAATCGGTCATCCCGGGACTGGAACCCGATATTTGACAGATATTTGACTTGCGATGCAAAGATCTTAACCACTAGGTTATCGTACCCACCGAATGCCATAGGTAATTCGTTTGAAAGACTAAAAAGTCAATCGTGCCACTTGTTGAAAGGGAAACAAGGTGGGAAAATATTATCCAATAAGTCTGACCTCTCAGTTGGCATTGGGAACAGGACATAGCTACACTGTAACCAAAATGCAATAAAATTACTGCTCTTTAACAGTACAGTCTTTGGCCTCGTGTAAGCTGTCCATCAGCAACGCAATTTTCAAACTTGGAAACATAAATTACTGCAGATAAACGATAAATTTACTGTATTATAGTCACACTGTACACTGTAACAAAAATGCAACAAAATCACTAGTCATTGACTGTAATTTTACTTGGCGTATTGAAAAAATCAAAATTGACTTCTTTTGCCAAATATGGTGTGTTGATGGATCGCACCGCGAAGGCCATAATTGGCATAATTCTCATCAACAAGGCGTTTTTTTAATTTGGAAATATGCAATTACTGTAAATGACCAGTAAACTTACTGTATTTTTATTAAAGTGTAGCGATACGCTGCAATAATAAAAATTCGTTCACATTTCCACCACTTTATATTAAATTCTCTCGAAATAAAATTCTAAAATCGACTTCCTCGGCAAATTATAACCTGTTGATGTGCAGTTCATTATCAGCCCATAATTGGCATAAATTTCATATACTATTAAATTCAGTGCGCATTTTAACAGTGTAGTACGCTTTCTAAATTTTAATGTCAGTCTGCCACAAGAGCTCTCAATGACCATGCTTGACAAAACGTAGTTGTTGAGCCATTTTTGGAGTGGATCACTCAGACCAAAGCCCTGCACTAGCGGTCACTTATAGACACTTATAGACGGAGTTTTTTTTATTAAAATTCACGAAGAAAAAATTGCTCTTACCATACGGGATCTCCGACCCAGTTTTGTATTTCCTCCGTAATAATAATTGAACGATGATTGGAATTGATCGATTGGATTTCTCAGGATTGTTAAAAATCTGCAAATGTTAAATATGATAGCAAAAATGATTCACCGATCTCATCGATCTCATGAAATCCGACAAATGTACTAAAACTGGAGAAGACGTTATAAACTTTAGCCTGAAAAATCAAACGAACAACCCAAGCCCTAATGCAATATTCGCCACTGAGGGTTACAATATGATTAGTTTTATTTCCAGCTGGACTGTACAAAACCGATTCAAAGTTTAAAATGTTAATCATGAGATAAAAACTATCAAGGAAAATTTATTCCCAATCAAGTTTAGTCTTTGAGGCCACAAAAAATATGTCCAAGCATAATTTTTTTTTTAATTTTTATTCTTCTATAAAATAAGTTTATTATTTGACCGATTGGCGACTGATTCGACGACTCCCTCTTCGAATCAATCACTTTTCGCATTCCATTGCCGAATCTTAAATTTAGATTCCTCAAGAAGGCTGAAAATTAAGAATTTTCATGATTTATCGAATTACCCAAATTTTAAATTGTCTAATGTTCATAATTGGCATAAGTTTCATTAACGAAGCGTTTTTGAATTTTGGAAATAAAAAATTATTGCAAATCTTCAGTAAATTTACTGCACTTCTGTTACAGTGTAAACTTATAAATACAAGAAGTGTACACAAATCGAAACTAAGCGAGGACTGGGATTGCAAGAGAACTGTTAGTGGTCGTTGGAGTGGTCGTCTGAACTCACAAATGCAAACAGGTAATTAGACATATATAAAGCAAGCACTCAAACTCTCCACCAACTCTCTCTCCCTTTGGAGAATTTTTTACTAGATTATTCTGAGCTTTTTAACTGAAATTAAATATAAAATATGTATGTGCAATTAATATACCTGGGCTTTTCATCAAAAATTGCTTCGATTTCCTTTTTGTTAAATCGTTGATGTTCAGTCAACACATTGTACTTTGGTGCAGTTATGTTGTTTTTTATTTGCCACTTGCTGGTTAAAAACTCCTTCTTGAAATATCCAGGATATCCGCCAATAAAAGGTCGCGGAAAGAAAAAAGGCTGAAAAAGGATAATGTTGGAAGTAGAGTTGGGCATTGAGATCGGTTCGGAGAACCGAATATTGATCATATGCTTTGATAAGAAATCTTCGATTTAAACAATGTCTGGTAGAATCCAGGAAAAAATTTTCCATTCAAATTCTGTGTAATTAGAAGGTTTTACCATTTACCAGAGCACATACCATTCACTAACTGTTACCATGTCGGTTGAGTTCCGTTTGGAATGTTTCCGAGTACAGATGCTGGTATTAACATCTTGCAGTAGCTCTTTTGCATTAAGTGCCCATTGGTTGGTTCTTTTGGAGTAAATTTCATTGAAAACTAGAACTGTGCACACAGTACTATGAGATATTTGTCGGACTATGTTAGACACTGTCATCACTGAATCTTCCATGAGTACTCATGGATGTTCTAAAAAATGTCTCACCGCACACCTTATCTCGAAATTCTAGCTGACAAACAAAGTTATGCAAAAATCAAAGGTCATTTGCCATGGACATTAAATCCGGCAATACATACTACCGCTATAAACCAAAGAAACCCTATATACGCAATGCACTGTATTAAATCAGACTCATGTCTTTGGTTTACATTTCCATTTCAAGACTGTGTCGAATGAATACCAAAGTCTATCCTTATACTCTCTTTGATCTATCCAATGATATACGTGTGGGCCTTGCATGTGACAGACAAAGTATGGTATGCTACTCGCCTCCTAATTGAATCCAAGCGGCGTCCAATATGTCAAGAAAGGGAGACATATTTTGAGAACATTTCTCTCATTGACAGAATAAATGAGGTATTCCAGCCAAGGGTTATGGTTTAACTTCGCCCGTTTGTTCTTTCAAGCAAATGTTTATTACTTCAATAACGATAATAATATAATAATAAAGTAAAACTAGAGGATTGGCTCGAAAAAAACATTACGCGGCTAATACCCTCAAAGAATAAACGAATAGACCTTTAATACCCAGCGGACACACAAATGGCTTAAAGGCTCTGGGCTCTAGAGTTTGTCGACTAACGAACATAAAAACCGAATGATGGAACAGAACGTCTGTCCTAAGTGTAGGCTCTGTCGCTCATATGATGAAACAGTGGATCTTACAGTGTCTGGATGCCTTGAGACCTTCGGAATATACGGAAAGACATAACAAAGCTGCTTCTTATTTGCACTGGAAAATTTGTAAATTGTTTCAAATTATAACAAAAGACAGATGGCATGATCACAGATCCGAAACAGTAACAGAAAACGAGGATGTAACTATTCGGTTGGTATTTTACAGTTCACACCGATAAAACCGCTAAGGCAAATCGACCTGACATAATTATTAAAGATTTCAAGAACTAAAACTGTTATTAGATTGACGTAGCCATACCGTCTGAAAGTAATACATCCATAAAAAACCTATGAAAAACTTTCGAAATACAAAGATTTGGAAATTGAGATACAAAAAATGTGAGGATTTGAAACAACCACTATTTCAGTAATCATTGATGCCTTCGAATTGATCGGAAAAAAAGTTGGAGACTACATACGAAAAATACCCGTTGTGGTTAACATAAAACTAATGCAAAAGACAGTAACAACGTCCAAAACTTCTTTGTTCAATTTTGTTTGCCTCTCACTTAATGCAACATAATTCAAATCGGTGATTTGAATTTGATTCGAAGCTCAAATTATTTAAATTCGTCGTAAATCGGTCTTGCCCTATTAGAATTGTTTTCCTAGGCGTAACCCTCATGCTTAACAGGAGATTTCCTCATCAATTTTTTTCTGACGGGGTAGAAACGTGCAAAATGGAATCTTTCACATAAATCGAGATGAATCGAGTTCATCAAATTTATTAAACTTTATATAACAGTGTTTACAATTTTCTGGTCAAGTCAAGTCGGTCTTACTGGTTAAACGCAATTTTATCGCTCGATTAAGAATGTTGCTGCTCCTGTAGCCACCGGCATTTTTTCAGAAACAATCTTTGCAAAAAGAAAAAATGCGTAATGAACACGTTACACATCAAATATGTGTTTGTGATACTACACATTTTATTTATTGGAAAGAGTTTGTCTTCAGCAGGGATGCAGATTGTGAATATTTATTCTTTGATTTCAATTCCCAACCTTTAAAAAATACGATATTGCTTTATAAAACAAAACAAATTCGTGGTTCCAATTCGAGCGACAAATATATTGATTTAACAATTGGGCTCTACAAGATTAGTAAAACGTTACTATGAAAAATCATCATAAGTTCAAAATAAGTGTTTGGTTTTAAGGTCTGACAACGACAGAACTGCAAACAAATGACGCAATAAAGATTTATTAGAAGTTCAATTTATTTTGAAATGTTTTGAAATCGATTCGAAATACCAGCGAGGCTAGGTAAAATCGGAACGCGTGAAAGTCGAATCCCAATCAGAAATTATATTTTGTCAACAATAAGCCACAGATGATTCGCGTCTAATCGATTCAATCCATCCGTGACTTATACTTAAGAAAAAATGTTTCGATGAAACCTCGGCGGCTCCATCTATCAATATCTGGTTTGTGCTTATACCTCATCTGCTTTAAGTCCATTGTTGTTGAAGAATCCTCTCAAAACCTTCTGAATAGTTGAACTCGCTGTCTTGTGTGTTTTTACGTAAACAATATCTTTTATAGAAGAACATGTTGGAGAAATGTTTGTGGTCGTAACCTGTCAAAGATAGACAACATGATAAAATATTTTACTGCGCGTTGGAACACCGTAAAAATTGGCAAAAAATCGCGGCTCATTGACAGCAAATTAAATTTGATGATAAAAATGAAACCATAAAATAGCCTTTTTCGTCCGATTATGGGGGTTGGTGAAACACGCTGTCTTATGGCGCATTTCATTAACCGCAACTTGCTTGATATAAATCTTATCTACAAAACGACTTGACAATATGCGTCGTATCGACGCGATCCATCAGCCACATCCATCCATCAGACGCATATTTAATAAAACGATTGAACCGGATGGAACAGGCTGCGTTGCGCAACTGTGGCTTACTCGTAACAAACAAATCAGTTGCTTGCTAAGTTTGAAAGCATGCAGCATTTGAACCAATAAAAAAACGCGCTTGAAACTAACAATTTGCTACAAACACTGGTATTCGACATTGCAGTCCCCTTCACCCTATCAGAAATTTTTGGATAGGCATATTTTGTTAGGTATGAATCACTGATGGATCGCGTCGTCAAGACGCGGTCAACCTGTGAATCATGCTTGACAAAATGAAATTGGGCAGTAGTATCCACAATAGGTTGGAAATATACCCAGAATTTTTTGCATCGGGAAAGAATCGTCAATATATGACATCGGAAGGCGTATACTATAGGCAAAAAAATCTCAGAATTATAGTGTATTCATTTGTTAAAGAAAAAAAATTGATTCGCCGTTTTTTTATTCCATTTTGGCGCTGTTTTAGGCCTCGCTCAGAGCGAAGTTAAATAAAAGTGTTATATTTGCATTGGTGTAGTGTAATTTTCAACCCATAAGAAGAAGAGTTCATCTAGAATAGTCTATGAACCTGATGATCGAGGTTTTTGGATTTTAATGCCTTGTTTGAAAACTTAACGAAAACTATATATTTGTGACACAATTAAATTCTCTCCTCGTAGGACGCTCGATTTTAATTAGTATGTATATCATTTCCCAAACCACGTAAGTTTGATATTTTAATTGTATAGACAAAAACAATAATTAACATTTTTAGTGTTCGTTTTTTTTTTTAGTTTTGTATTTAATTTTAATCATTAGTATTGCGTAGGTATTTTGCCAATTATTTCATTATATTCGCTGATTTCTGAAAATAATTTTACTGGCGGATGTCAATAAATGTGTAATCTTGAAAGATGCGCGATAACCTATATTCCTTTGAAATTTATTTCAAGGAAAACCGGAATTGGTGCACAGTATGAATCAATTTTCTGTCGATTAATCTGTGGAAGAACGAAAAAAATGCAAAAAATGTTTTCATAGCAACTGCATGCTAAGCGGAAAACATCTCAAATGGAACGGAATAGCTATATTAAAGTACAGCTTCTTCGTTTCCTTTTTGTTGCCTCTTTTGACACGTGAGAAATGCGTTACGGCAATACTTATCACAATAATTACGTCTGCACTGTATCAGAGAACTTGATGACCTGTTTACCGGGTTAGCAGGGAAATTGACAATAAAAAATCAGAACCTCCTGTTTGCTGCTGATCACTATTGGTCTCTCGCAAGGTAAAAAATTCAGTATTTTGTGGATCGAGTCGATTATAACGTGAAAAAGTTTATAATTGAATTCTTACGTTAACTTAATTCAACCAGACATAAATGTGTGTGTTTTATATAGAAGTGCGACGCTTATACAATTAAAGTCTTTCGTGTCGGACTAGTTTTATACAATCCCGAAATTCATATTAAAGAAAATTCATTCTCGGAAACTTATTTTTTCTAAAAAACACACTTCATCACTTTGGTTCGTTAAAAGTTCCAATATCTTAAAAGTTAGTTCAACTGGTAATATTAGACGGTCTTAAATCATTAAATGTACTATCATGTTTTATTTATTGTTTCACATTCTTTATCAACATAATAAGCACATTTGTCGGTTTGACCACAGCACCCAAATAACGCAGCCATAATTTTATAATATTTGTTATTTAAATATTTGTTTTTACAGTTTTGAAATTGTTCTTTTTTACACTATAATGTGCTCATTGCCTATGTTTTATTTCTACCTTAAAACAAGCAGAAGCTGGCAAGAATGAGCCACAGTAACAAAAGGACTCTTGGACATGAAGTTTCTGAAGGTATAACCGTGAATCTGTTTTTTAGTCACTTTTGAAGTGCCCATTTCCAAATACCCTAAGGTAATGCTCCTCTACCAAAATATTCAGTCAAGCATAAGTCAAAGACAGATCGCGATCCATTAGTCACTCGCGGCGTGTGTAAAAAAGCGTTTCAGACTCGGTTACTTCATGTTTTTGTTTTGATTATTTTCGGTGTTTGGATGTGCTGTATCGATTGAGGCGTTTCTGGAATTGACAACCTAGCTCTTTCAAATACTTAATATGTATCATATTATTCGTTTCTTACCGGCTTAGGCTCTTATCCGTTTCTTATAGGCTAAGCTGCTTCCCTATAATGCTGCACTTTTACTTCTTAAAGATTATGAACAACATCAACATAATTTCCTATAAAATTGTATTATATCTTTTATCGCCTAAAATTATATTTTAAGAATATATGTATATGAATTATGTACAATGTTGCACATAATCATATGTAATCCGTGTATAAATTTTCTAATTAGGTTTGGCAGGACATGGCAGACGCCTGATATAGTCTGAAGTAATCACAGAAGTCATTTGACATATAATTGCTTAGCTTATGTTTGACAAAGCAATTTTTTTGACAAAAGCGCGACCGTGTATATAGGATGAAATTCATTACATTTTAGATGACTTTTATTCCATTGAAATTCACTCTGAGAAAGACCAGAAGCAATGCATAAAAGGAACTAACTAACGGTCACCTAATAGCAGAGAGCTACTAAAGTATGTAGTACCTGGAACTGACTCTAAAAAGAAAACATCCCAAACAGAACTGAACTGCTATGATAAAGTGCAGTAGCCTAACAATAAGGAACAAATTTTGGGCCACGGAAAAAACAACATATAGCATTGCCAATATCTGTAAATCGATAATTTTACAACAACACGTCAGGAGCACAATAAAAATTTGTCAAAGCACAACTTGAGATCTTTTTGACTAAGACAAAACCATGTGTAGATTAGCAGATTGATTGCCAAACCGCGGATGATTAAACAAATATGGCTTTCTTAATACACAACGAATTAAACGAACAAGAACAACCGTGTGGCTAATCTGTTCTTTAAATAAAGTACTTAATTGCTAGGTGAAATAAGCTAACCGAATGCATAACGTCAGCCTCATAACCAAACTACGTAATCAATTTTTTTTGATTTTTAGATTTACTTCGCAAAAGCCTCGTTACATGGTAATACAACTAGTAGGCAACTTTATTTTCAATCTCGCAAAAAAATGCTCAATTACTCCAAAAAGATAAATTTTTCAAGTCGAAACAATGATTTTCACAATTTTCGAATGAATATCATTCCATATTTTGTTGATACATGAAATAAATTGTTTACTATTTTAGTTATTCCATTTGATATTGTATATACAGAATTGGTTTGTCGAGTTAAGCGTTAATAAACCGTGGCCAAATTGCGTGAGTCGCAACACTCGAGTTGCAAATCTGCGTAAATCATGCACAAGCATGATGGCGTCAAAGTATGCAATCAGTATATACCAGCAATATTGTTTCATTGTTTCGAAATATTCAGTTATACTCGATATTAAAACCCATTTTTAAATTAGCCTATATATTAGAATGGATCAGGAACAGGATTCCATTTACGTTCCTCTTTCAAGGATTTATTTCGGGAAAGTAAAAAGCCATTGACACCATTATTGCCGGAAAATGCACATTGGGAAATTGCTCGTTAGTAATTTACCCCCTTCGAAAATCATATTTTAAATGGATTTAGAATCTCGAGCATGGGAACGCGAGTGGTGGGAGTTATCTAATTGTGGCCCATACCTAAAACCAATATAACGTTTTCAACCGCGCTGTTAACAACATTCAATTCACTGCTACATGTAATTGTATAATAGGTTAGACACAAAAATACGATCAAAATTAGCTAAACTCCGTTTTAACCATTTAGCTGTTTGAAGGTTAGTGACGGCTTCGGTTAGCGCGAAGTGAATACTATTAATTATTGAAAACAACATTATTAGAAGAGGAATAGTATTAAAACGCGTGTTAGTTTGGATCATCGGATTGGTGTCTTATATCAGTCGAATCAGAAAACTCAATATTGTCCAACAACAGTAACTGTTCATTTATAAATGACAAAAGTGGCATCATGAGAGACTAGAATATGCTCGTTACTCAGCATGGATTTGAGGCCGTTTCGGTGTATATGGGCAGATATCAGTATACGAATATACGATATGTTAACAATATAACAGCAAATTACAAAATTACACACCTAAAAGTCAGTCAAAAAATTCATCTTCTCTGCCTCATTATTAACAAAATAAGAATTGTGATGTATAAGCCACAAAAAAGTGATAAAATAGCAAATCGATCTTATTTCAAAAGTTTTTTATAATATTTCATAGCATATTGGTGTAGCCTTCGTCTACACTGTTTTAAGTTTCCTATGAAAGCTGTTTTAAGAAGAAATCGTTATCTATAATAACCTTATAGTTCGTACATATTTATAAACCCGCTTCACATGTACCACAAAATTATACCTGTCCTATGTCAAATATGGTTGAAGGTGTGAAAAACGTTTCAGATAAGTCTTACGTTGAATATCGATACTATCTCAACACAATAAATAAAAAGGTTATAGCTAAGAAAGCGTGTGAACAGGAATGATAATAGCAAGGCCGCAATCAGATAATCGTACATTATAATATAATATGTTTATTGTGTATTATCAAAATGGCGAGATCTCGACCCTTTTAATACATAAAATACGTAAAAAATAGTAAATAAATGTCGGCACTGAGAGAATTCGACTATCAAACGAAAAAGTGACGCTAGGAAATTTTATATATTGAAATTATGCGCCGAAATCTTCGGGATATTTTTCAGAAAGTGGGACATTTCAGCTGAACAAGATACTTTCCTAACGGATTTTGTCTTGAAACAGTAGAATAGAAGGACTGACAATTTTATACCACGAAAGTACACGTCCTGTGAGTAAGAAATTTCTGGAAAGCGAAAAGTTTCGACTCAAAAACATACTCAAATGATGAGATTTTGTCCTAAAACGGTGAAAGGGGTAAAATATTATTAGAGGAAATTGTAAATTCATATTATTAGGCATACATGACGATACCTACTTAATCATTATTGATTAGATGATTAGAAAACATGATTACTGAAATAAACATTTTACTTTTGTGATCTTTGTTTATATAGGCTTTAAAAAGTACGATTAACATGTAATTTCTCGCGTTTATGTGTATTGGTTTCAAATATAGGGTATTATTGCTTTAAAATCACAACATTCCGCATGTGCACTGAAAGCAGTGAAGCGCATATACGCCTTAATAGAAACTACAAACCATAAACTCTCAATCTGAATTAAAGTTCTAAAGCATCTTTTGTTAAGTATTTGTTACTGATGGATCGCGTCGATAATACGCAGTCCATCTGAGGCGCATGCTTGCGTAAAATCTCTGATTTAGGCATGTCGTACTCAATTCCTACCTTGGCGAGTCAAAACGAAGCTTGTGGAATTTGAGCCGCAGATCAACCGTGTCTTCATGGCGCTGATTGTGCCTAGCTCATGCTCAACAAACTTGAATTTTTATCAGAGCATAAAAGTATTTCATTAGACGGATGTTCTTAGTCTATGCCTTGTTAAGATATGGGCCAACGATACCTCGCTTCTGATTTGTAGTCAACAAATGTAGCTGTTGCAGATATTTTGACGCAGGATCAGGATCTGCGCGAAAGCGATTCATTTCGAATTCGGTTCTATTCGAATAGTTTTTTCGAATGAAATCGCCGATTTCGTTCATTGGCCAGTTTTTAGCTTTTATATTTTTATATATGCTCAATCATCAAAATACCTAAATCTATAACTTGTATTAATTTTAGTTTGAACTTCAGTTTGCTAGTTTTTATTCCGACCCAACTAATGCTTTTGAAGAAAAATCTTTTGCTGAACAAAAAACACTCGAAAAATGGAAGATTCCTCAAATTTCTAAAAAAAATTTTGAAAATCCAACAAATTAGGTGCATTTTTGGCAAATAAAATACTTTTAGTTACAATGTAATCGACATCTCAATCAGATTAGATTGGTATATAATGCCGACAATTCGCAAGCATTTAATTGTCTGAACGAGAGGTTTACACCCGGAAAGATGGAATGATTGTTAATGATTTCTCACCATGTATGAACCGCGATGCGGTAGCTAGATTAATGAACAGCCCATTTAAAAAAGCTTGATTAATGTATGTATGAGAATTTCTTTTTAATCTCTGTGTTGATTGCTATAAGGCAGGAAGTCACGCTCGAAAAGTAAGGTATAGCGAGATGAGTGACATTACCTCCAAAGCTAGGCACCGTAAACCGCCGGAAAACATTTTGTTACGATTGATAAGCTGAAATTACACCTATGTGCACATGAAATATATTTTCAGACAGTTTAAACGCGACTGCAAAAGTGTATGACTGAGTAGGTTGGGATATTATTTATTACAGAAAAATGACGATGAACGGGGAAAGTCAAAGACTGCTGCAGGGTACACCGTACATACTAACTCCAAAGAGATGGGGAATTCTAATGATCGTCAGCTCAATATTATTTTTGGATACGTTCAGTGCTTCGTTTTTTGGATTCATCAATGATGTTACTTCTGAGTATTTTGAAACTACCCCTGCTGCAACCGATAATCTATCAACTGTAAATATGATATCAAGAAGTGTTTTTGGTTTTGTTCTAGCCATGGGTGGAGAGCAATTGAATTTTCGATCACTGGCGTTAGCTACAACAGGGACCATAGTGGCGGGAGATTTGCTGATTACTGCGGGCGTATCTTCAAGAACTAATATAATAATTGTTGCCATGGGACAAATCATGAACGGATTCGGCGCCACGATGACGCTGACTTTATCTCAAATGGCCCCTAGTAATTGGTTTCCCGAAAGCGAGCGTGGAAGAGCAGTTGCTCTGCCTTGGATTTTGCGAAGATTGTCACCAGTTGCATCGAATATAGTTGCAACCCAAACAATACGGGAAAATTACGACTTGTTCGTTCACGGGAACACTACAAACGATTATTTTGGCGACGAATCACTGGTGCAAAATTTCAAAACATCGTTTCAAGTGTCGTATCTTGTGCTTCACCGGGATAGCTTTAGTAGCATTTGTATTATCCCAGTTATATGTCACTGATTACCCACCTCGTGCCTACGGCCAAGTTGAGCCTCCCAAAACTAATCATGGATGGAGACCACTCACTGAAATTAAAGGGATCTTGAGTCTGTTCACAAACGGTCAATACATGCTTTTGTTAGTCATGTACGCATTGCAACTCTCAGTTCGGCCAATGAACGAATGGATGCTGTCTTCCATCATTCTCAATGCGTTTCCAGATTTGAGCGACCGAACTGCCGGTATTGTTTTTATCGTATCTTACGTCATAGGAGCATTCGGGTCTCCAACAGGAGGTTATGTTCTTGATAAGATCAAGCGCCCAAAACTTACACTTTTATTTGGACAATGCCTGGTTATCATCGCATGCGGATTATTCTCGATTGGAGTTTATATTCAAAGCTTTGCGTTAGTCTTTATAAGTGATGTTTTGTCAACTTTTTTCAGAGATTTTTGTTTTGTATGTATATCTCATTCACTCGTTGAAACAATGTACAACGAATCAGCGGATACAAAAGTACGCGCTTTTAGTATTTCTGGTTCTGTTCCCTGGTTCACGCTGGCTGGTTACACATCTGCCGTACGCTATGTTTTGGAATTTGGAGGAGCCGATTTGGCAGTATTGATTCCAATACCTTTCCACATATTAGCTGGAATATTGTACTTTGCTTTTTATAAAGTACCACGAACTGATAAATAATGAATATAAGCGTTATATTTATTTACAAAAATGTTGTTTACAAAAAAATTACCAAAACACTGGAATCCCCCATTTTAATGATTTCCTAGTATACTGATGTAATTTCGATAAAAAATTTAAGATCAACTGAAACCCACCACTATTTTTTTGCACTTTTTGGTGAGGATTTGTATACCACAGCAGTTTGTTGGGAAATATTTTTATATTTTTCGAACAAAAAATCTAACTGTAGATATTTGCGTACTGAATAAATAGAAAATAATTTGAGGCGTGATGCCCGTAAATTCGCACAATACCACTTGACTCCGCCGCGGCCAAGTTAATAATTTTCCGAACCTTTTGTATAGAGAATAATTATATATAAAACGTCTTAACATTTTTATAATTATATGCTTGTTGTTTAACACACACTTGGCAAACGTTTATCCACAGATTTATATTTATTATGTATATATATTTATATATTTCTTAGACTGTCTGTCTACTCTATATTCAGTGAATTTTCGATAACTTATCGTTAATATGGTGCGATTGCATATTTTATACCTTGCATTTTTAAGCATAAAGCATGTTACATTGGTGATTGCTTTGCTTGGACGCGAACAATTAGTGGCCAGTGTTTTTAAAAAAAATTGTCCCAAAACCTATACCATTCAAAATTAATTGGTATGTTCTTTGAAAAAAGTTTGTATTACTCAAATCACAGATGTTTTTAACCGTAGATTGGATTTGAATATCATTCGTGGATTTAGATTGGTCATTAGATTGGATAGAATATCATTGTTTTCGCCAAAAGCTTCTTAATTAAAACTGTTTTCGTTTATACCATTCTATACCATTCTAAAATACAAGCGAGTGCATATTAGCCCCCACTAGCTTCCAACGACCCTGCTTGTTCTGTTATCATATCTAAATTGAAATAAGGTTCACTTAGCAAAATCGAGTACCCGATTAAATATTCCATGTCCCTCCATAGTTTTGAGCGAAGATGAGATGCCAATACCCCAAGATTGTGGTGTTTTACGCAAAAATAAACGGAATGTTCAAAATTTCAACCACAGATTTTATTGTTTTTACCTTTGGAAAGGCGAATTACCCTTGGAAAGTCGAATTACCCTTGGAAAGTCGAATTATTTAATTGGATAATATGTTATTCGTGTTGAAAATCTACATATGATATTTCAGGGTGTCATATAGACTATTTAATGAACAGCAACAAACTACAAAATCCTAGTTGTGATGCCGCATCTGATTTGTGATTGAGGTTGCACTTTTCGATTTGAATGTTGAATTTATTCTGATACATGTCCAATTTGCATGCTTCGAATATTCATTGTGATTTGACAGAATTTATGATTTTGTATTTCACAAAATATGTTGAAACTCATATATATTTCGAAACCATTTGACAATATATTGATAATTTGGCACATTTTTCGAATTTTTTCACAAATATTGAAGCCAGAATATGATTCGGAATAATTCAATTAAAAGGATATGATTCGAGATTAGATTCATCACGTGCACGGAAGCGTATACGGCGGAATAAAAACTAAGAACCATAAATCAGTTGTAGTGAGATCCTACTAAAATGTCCAAAACGGGTTTGCTAACTATGCGTACCAATCGACCGCGCCTTCATGGTGTTGATTACGTCCGCCTCGTGCCCAATGAATTTGATTTTCAAAGAGAATTGCATACATACTACCAGGAAAATTTCCGCCTGACCTTGCTAAACCCTGTCGTAACAACATATAGCACTCATACACTGAATTGAATTGCTTCAAGCTATTGAAATCTATACTTCGTATTTATGTTCCACTTAGTTTTACCAGCTTTTGTTCCTACGCAGTCAGAAAATCTTTACGAACATTTTCTTTTTAAGCATGTGATACTGGTTGATCGCGTCGCCAAGGCGCGAGCCATCTGCTGCTTATGCTTCACAGAATATAATCTATAAGCGGGGTACAACCGATTCAAGACTCATTTCGAATGATTTGTGCTTCGAATCGATTCGACTTGACGAATTGTCAAGCCACCGTGGAGTCAAGATTGTTTCTTGTTATATACAACAAAAACCTTTGATAATAATAAAAAATGTTAACCTTTTTCAGTTGAATAATGGCGAATGTAAGTAACTGAAGGCAATGGACAACGAAGTCTACCTACATTGAGGTTTTGCACACAGGATGAACCGCGTCAAATTTACGTGCGACATCGTGACGCACGACCATTTGGCCATCCTGCACACATGAAACGTCAAAAGTCGCTCGTGTTGACATTTACCAATCAGTGGTATTTAACACAATCTCTGGTTGCCAATGCATCAGAAATACAAATTTAGTGAAACACACGCAAAAGTTTGAACAATTTAGGCATCTTGGAAGGGTTAAACTACTGGTACAATATTATACGAATACATTTGAAGAAAAACAAAAATCCTACCGTACCGACATATAAAATCATTACAATATGACCCCTTAATAGTACTATTTCTATAAGAAGTAGTCCAAATACATTCTACAGAAATATTTGCTTTTCATTTTTGTACAAACCTATCATTGATAAGCTTATGTTTGTTGATATCATGCAAAACTTTTGCACTGGAGCTTCGTCATCTACTTTAATGGGCACAACATAGTTACATTGTTTTTATTTTTATTTCTCCAAATTTCTATCATATTCATTATTTACATGATCTCGGTAAACATATTTAATCATTCATGATAGCTTGTAATCCTGTTTTGATGGTTAGGCCAGGTACCGGCCAGCTAGTCGTTTCCCTTACTCACAAGTCCATGGAATATTTTCAGTTTATCACCAAGGTCAGTCAAACTTTCACTAGAAACAAACACAACGTCCAAAATGCTAATGGTGGAGTTTGACGCATGAATAGACACACGTCGTGTTTTGAGGCGTCCTGAGAGCAGAAGCCTTTATACTGACTAATAACGACGTAAAAAAGAACATTTTAGGAAGAAAACGCAACTTTCAATCCTTGTATTGTATGAAGGTTACTGGACAAAGAATTGGAAGTTGAATTTAATTACATATGTTGTGTAATAAAACCTTAATTACAAAGAATATTGGGAGGGGAAGAAATTGGCGGCAAGTGTTCAATACTTTTTTTTTTTAGTGTAGCAAATTTATTGCGAAATGAAAATCATTGTCAAACAGTTTAAACGCGATCGAGAAAGTAGCTCACTAGACAAATTCGCAGATTACTTGTTCAAAAAATGACGGAGAACAGGGAAAGTCAACAACTCCTTCAGGGCACGCCGTACTTCAGTGTATTTTGAAACTACCCCGGCTGTAACCGATATTCTAACAACTGTAAATATGATATCGAGAAGTGTTTTTGGTTTTATTCTAGCCATGGGTGGAGAGCAATTGAATTTTCGATCCCTGGCGTTAGCTACAACAGCTACCATAGTGACTGGGGATTTACTCATTACTGCTGGTGTATCTTCAAGAACTAATATAATAATTGTTGCCATGGCACAAATCATGAACGGATTTGGTGCCACGATGGCTCTATCTCAATTGGCCCCAAGTAATTGGTTCCCTGTAAGCGAGCGTGGAAGAGCAGTTGCTCTGCCTTGGATTCTACGAAGATTTTCACTAGTCATATCCAATATAGTTGCGACTGGAATAATGCGGGGAAATTACGACTCGGTCGTTCGCGGAAACATTACACACGATTATTCTGTCGATAAGTTACTATTGAGAAATTTTAAAAGATCGTTCCAAGTGTCGTTTCTTGCGCTCACCGGGATAGCTTTGGGATCATATGTATTATCCCAATTATATGTCACTGATTACCCCCCTCGTGCCTACGACCAAGTTGAACCTCCTAAAACTAAACATGGATGGAGACCACTCAATGAATTTAAAGGGATTTTGCGTTTATTCACAAATGGCCAATACATGCTTTTATTGGGCATTTACGCTTTGCAACTTCCACTCAAGCCAATAAACGAATGTATGCTATCTTCCATCATTATCAATGCATTCCCAGAATTAAACAACAAATCAGTCAGTAATGTTTTTATTGTATCGTACGTCAAAGGAACATTTGGGTGTCCAACAGGAGGTTATGTTCTTGATAAGATCAAGCGACCAAAACTCACACTTTTATTTGGACAGTGCCTGGTTATTATCGCATGCGGATTATTCTCAGTTGGAATTTACATTCAAAGCTTTGTATTAGTCTTCATAGGTGATATTCTCTCAACCTTTTCCAGAGATTTTTGTTTTATATGTATATCTTATTCACTAGTTGAAACAATGTACAATCAACCAGCGGATACAAAAGTACGCGCTTTTAGTATGTCCGTTTCTGTTCCCTGGTTTACCTTGGCAGGTTACACGGCTGCCATTCGCTACGTTTTGGAACTTGGAGGAGGTGATTTAGCGGTATTAATTCCAATACCTTTCCATATATTAGCTGGAATTTTCTACTTCGTCTTTTACAAAGTACCAGAAAACTGATGAATACGATAACGAATATAAACGTTATGTTTATTGGAATAATGTATCACCAAAACACTGAATCACCCATTTTAATGATTTCTGAGTATACCGATGTCAATTTCAGTAAACGATTTAATATCAGATGTAATCCACTAAATTCCTTCTAAATTTTTTCCACTTCTTGGTGGGGCTATTTATACCACAGAACTTTGTTGGGAATACTTATATTGCTATAACGAAAATCCTAATTGTAGATATTTGCGTGCCGAATAAATAAAAAAAGAAATTCATCGCGTTAGGGCCCGACAATTTGCACGATAACATTTGGGCCCCGAGCACCTAAGCCACCAATTTTCAGGATCTATGCATAGAAAATCATTATAAAAAGTTCCAAATATTTTCAATTAGCTTGTTGTTTAGCATAACTTTGGCAAAATGATTATTCAATTGACAGATTATGTTTTGTATTGTTATAATGAATTATAATAAATTCTATAAACTTATTCTATTATTACTTACTGATATTATGGTGCAAAATATCACTTTTCGGGATATATATTTTAGTATTCCACCGCCAATAATATTGCCGTAATAGGCATACTGTAATTCATTCTTTGAAGGCGTTGTCCCCTTTTTTGTTTTTATTCATTATGTAAATGTATGTATATGGAATATTCAGAAAAAAATTGTTTATTTGATATAAACAATGCCCAAGTAAGACTCTCTTGAACGAGTAACTTTTCATTTGTTTACGTCGTCTCCATATTATGAGTGGATCACACAGAGAAAGGTTTCATAACTGCAACCAGTTTTTAGTTGAACAGGGTGAATATTTTGAAACCACAAGTATTTTCGGTTTCAGTCGAAGTCATATTTGGCTTTATGTCGAGCATGGCGGGCGGGCCGGGCGGACAGTGTGCAATTTTCATGACTAAAGATGCCGATTATGCAATGTTTCACTTACTTTTCGAGAGAAATAAGAAACTATTCGAATGTAATTATGCTAGGTATTTATAGAAACTGAACAGTGAATTTTTCAACATCTACTATTACAAAAATTTGTATTCTATATAAAATCAGGATAACGTGAATCACAATGTTTTTAAAAGTGTTCCAACAATGACAAATGCTTACTTCACCGCCGTTAATTGAAGTTCCGAACTGTTTTCGTTTTTACCGTTTCAAAATACAAGCGCGTACATACTAGAATCAACTGGCCACTTGGTTTGGACTACTCCGCTTGCTCTCTTATCATATTCATAGGGAAGTGAAATTATATTAGAAAATTTAGCAAGTATCAGATTAGATCGAAAGTTTTGTCCTAAGTCCAAAGTTTTGAGGGAAGCTGAAAGGCCAAGATCCCAAGACTGTGCTGTTTTTCGCTAAACTAGGCAGAATTTTCAAAATAATGGTCATATATTTTCATTAATTTGTAATGGTGAATTTACTAGCTTAGTTCAACTATTTAATCGGATATTGTTTTATTTGTGTTGAAAATCAGCGTTTTCGTATATTTTTCGATATCATGTATATGCCACTACTGATTATGGACCATGTTCACGAGGTGACCATCTGGGACTGGTAATGCCATTTTTCGATTCAAGATTCGAATCGATACGGATAAAAGTACGATTCCAATTTTTTGAATACTCATTTTTGTGATTCTACAAACGTTTCGATCAAGCTTTACGCAAATTATGTTGAAATTTCACATATATTTCGAAAGCATATTAAATATTTGGTCACTGATTGGAGTTTTTCCAAAAAAATTATACTAGAATAAATTTGGAGATTCCAATTCATAACTATATGATTCGGGGTCCGATTCATAACGAACGAATCTGAATATGGCAACCAATGTGAATTTCCTTTTGGTACTTGAAATTACGACATTCTAGTCCTTAGACTAGTTCTTAAAATTACGACATTCATCGTGTGCATTGAAACTCTGGAGCGCATACGACGAAATTGCTCCGGAAGTATTGTGTTATTCTTAAATAGCGAAATTCATTCAAGTTGGAGCACCATTAAAAGCATTAGTGGGTATCGGTGGTAGCGGAATCATCTCATTTTGCATTATAGGTGTGGGCAGAAAAATCATAGCATCCCTAATCAATAGCCCACATTCGATAGCGCTTGGCAAGTAAGTATTATTTTTTCAGCAAGTGTCCCGATTGTGTTTGTTTTTGATCGTCTTTCATTTGTACTCAACCCTTTTCCAGAATTAAGTGACCAAACAGGCGGTATTGTTTTTATTATATATCGTACGTCATAGGATCATTTGAGTCCCCAACAGGAGGCTATGTTCTTGATAAGATCAAGCAACTAACACTCTCACTTTTATTCGGCCAATATTTCGTTATCATTACATGCGGATTCTCCTCAATTGGAGTTTATATTGGAAGCTTTGCATTAGTGTTTATAAGTGATATCTTGTCGGGTTTTTTCAAAGATTTTCTGTATGTGTATCTCATTCACTAGTTGAAACAATGTACAACGAACCAGAGGACGTAAAAATACGCGATTTCAGTATTTCTAGTATTGTTCTCTGGCTTACGTTGGCAGGTTACACATCTGCCGTACGGTATGTTTTGAGATTGGGGGAGCTGATTCAGCAGTATTGCTGCCAATGCCTTCTCATATAATATTGTACTTCATCTTTTCCAAAATACAACAAAAAAAAAGATAAATAAAGAATATAAAGTATGTTTTTTCCAGAACACTGGAATCCCCTATTTTAAAGGTTTCCGAACATATTAATACTTATTTCGATAGGAGATTTCCTACCAACTGAAAACCCCTAATTTACTGTTGGTTGATCTTTTGCAGCGTAAAAGCTCATATCATCTGGGTCTGGGTCTTGTGAATTTGCATACCACAAAAAATTTTGGGGAACACTTTTGTAATTTTTGAATAAAAACACTTATTATGAACAGTAGTGTGGCGGATGAATAGAAAGTGATTTATATGCTTTATGGTTAGCACAATCACAATTATATAATATGTATATATGGTATCCACTAGCGTATTTAGTGGAAAGGGGGATGGTGCCCCCACCCCCCCTCCTTCGCCGACTAAAAACAATTCCCAGAATGAACTATTAAGAGTCTTAAAAAGTAGGAAATCTCCAAAATGTTCGCCCATGAAATAACACTTATTCAATCTATTTTAGGCCCTTGAATTTTTCTGCAATTTTTTTTGTTTTAGCAATATTCATTGAAGATGCTATTGCCTAAGAAAAAAACGGTGCCTAAGGCACAATAGTTGCTCATTATGACGCCATAATTTTATATTATTTTTTCTTTTTCAAATTTAGCCCTCCTTCCCTCAGCCCACGAGTATTCGCCGAAAGAAATAATTCTTTTTAGAATATCCATATTTATTCTAGCGTTGATATTATTACCGTGGTGGCCATACTTTATTTCATTTTTAAATGCATCGTCTATTCTATATGATTTTCACTATGTTTGTGACGTGGGTGTTTCTAAGGATTAATCAAAATAAATATTGCTAACAGTGTTTTTCCAAGTATTAATCGAAACTCTGGGAATATGTATTTATTTTGTTAAATATAGCCCAATGGTCGTCGGTCTGTGCCTATATTGTGAACTCCGACCTTGTGTGACGAAACGATGATGTATGTCTTACGAAATTGATAATTGATTCAATTGAAATTCATTATATTCAAAATACAATCGAGAAATATGTTAAATTTGTCGCTTTGACCTGAACAATACTCAAGTAACACCCCCTTGGATGAGTAACATTTATTGTGTCGTTTTCAATTTATGAGTGAATCATCCAAATTTCTATATAGGCGACCATTTAAATCGAACTGGCTTGGTATTTTTGAAGCGATATGTATTTTCGGGTTCAGTCAATTCAGTTAATTCGTTTTTGGTTTTGTGATCTGCATGTGTGCGATTAGGCATACATGTTCGTCGAGAATCAAATATGTGATTTTTTATTCGATTTACACATAAAAAAACCGCATGTTTTATGCCTGTAAAGGTGATGATTAGACATCACTTCGCCTGCTATACAAGGGAGTGCAAGAAAGTTTTTGAATGAAATATTTTTCAATATTCGATATTACTGAAATACTGGTACAACCTATGAAAATTTGTATTACTCAAATCACAAATGTTTTTAAAGTGTTTCAACATTAGATTGGAATCGCATATCAATGTTTTTGCCGGTTTGAATATATAGCTTTTTTACACCCGAAAAAAGAAATGTAGAAAAATACGTATTCAACTTTTTATAGTGTACCGCAGACGTACTCAGTAAAATGAACACTCTCCGTAAGCTTGTGTAACAAAACGTCCGGTTGCGTTTTATTGCGTTATAGTTGAGTAAAACTAAAACAACCCTCCAAAAAAGCAAGCCATGTAAACGTGTACTTCATCTATTCGGAACCGAAGTATTGTCTGAATCATTTACAAAAATAGCAGTCAGGCTGGAAGCATAAAAAACTATAAGCAAAGGGCGAGCCATAAGATCATTGCCAATTCCAGTCAGAAATTGTTTGACCAATTATGTTTTGTTAAGTAAGAGTCAATGATGGATCGCACCGGCGAGGCGCGGTTCATCTGAGGCTCGTGCTAGACAAAATTAAATTTTAGACTAGGATATTAATCATAACAATATTGGCATGAGAAGGTTAGTTGTAAATGAAAGAATGGATCACAGAACGTCAGCGATAACCAACTTAAAATTTCTAGACAACAGAGGGTAGGCCCAATCAAATTATTTTCCGCTTTCACGAAATACATTTGGGATGAAGGCGCGCGTAAGTTGGTATATTATTGATTGGCAATTGGTTTTTGGAAGCGAGCCTAGCAGAACAGTTGCTCCCATGCATGCATGCAACATGTCAAGTATGTTTGAAATTGCATTACCTAATAGGTGCTTTATACAGGACTGTTGTACATGTATCTCCAATTAGTCTCGAAAATATAATACTGTATTTCGAATTTGCCACCTTGAACTCAACGATATTGCTTCACTCAAGAATGCTTTCATCGCAGCGTTTATTTACATAATTTTCATCATACAGTGAAATAATATGCTTTGTTCAAATATTTCCGATTAAGTTGCATGCTCTGACTTCATAGTTTGACAATATAAACAATCCCTTTCAAACAAATATTCTCAGATTTCTGAATGGCTGCGAGGAAGGAAGTCATGCTCTAGGTATAGACTCCTCAAAAAGCCACAGGAAAGTATTTGTTGCTTATTGATAAGCTGAAATTACATCCATATATGCGATACAAAACGCCAGACAAAGTTTTAAGGCTAGGCGATATAAATCGTAACTTACAAAAATGTAAGATTAAACTGGGGGTGAGAATGAATATGGAAACGCGACGATACGGGGTACCCGTACTGCGTGGATATGGCGCGCGATTATGTGACTATATGGTTTTTCTCAAGATAATGTATTTCCCCAAAAAAAGGATCGAAAATATTCTTCAGCGCATACCTTCATGTTATTGCGTGATCGCTATCTATCAGTGTCGGTATTCGAAGCTAATTTGAATATTTTCTTTTCGAATCGGATCGAATCATTAATTTCATAAAAAGAACAAAATATCCCGTTTTTACTATAAAAAATTGTCTTAATTATGAAGATCAAGAAACTGATAGTAATATTAGCAAAAACGACAATGTCTTTGTGATTCACACGCCATGTCTAGGAGCAAAACCTTCCTCTCTAACGACAAAATACGGTTCATATACTTAAAAAGAGAATAAATCGTGTCGCAGCTTGAAAAATCGTTTGTTCAAATCAATTCAAATCCCTTTTGTTTTGATTGATGTAAGACACACATACCGCCGGGAAATATTCGTGGCGATTTGATAAGTTGAAATTCCATGCATGGAAATTGTACATGATACACAAAGAACCAGGCAAAGTTTTCACGCGTTCGAAGTTTGAGTTGTAAAGTTTTAAATTGGGAGATAATGACGACGAAAATGGAAAACCGACGACTGATACGCGGAACCCCGTACATATTAACTCCGAAACGATGGGGGATTCTGCTGATAATCAGCTTTTTTTATTTCTGGATACGTTCAGTGTATCGTTTTTCGGATTCATCAATGATATTACTTCTGTGTGTTTTGAAACAATCGCGGCTGTAATCGATATTCTATCAACTGTAAATATGATATCGAGAAGTATTTTTGGGTTTCTTTTAGCTATGTGTGGAGAGCATTTAAAATTTCGACCTCTGGCGTTAGCTGCTATAAGCACAATAGTGACGGGAAATTTATTGATTACCGTCGGCGTATCTTCAAGAACTAATTTAACAGTTGTTATCATGGGACAAGTCATGAAAGGATTCGGCGACTCGTTAACACTGATTTTATCTAAATTGTTCCCCGGTAATTCGTTTCCTGAAACCGAGCGTGGAAGAGCTGTGACTCTGCCTTGGATTTTACGAAGATTATCGCTAGTCACATCCAATATAGTTGCAACCCGAACAATACGGGAAAATTACTATTCGGTCGTTCACGGAAACACTACAGACGATTATTTCGACGACGAATCACTAGTGAGAAGTTTCAAAACATCGTTTCAAGTGTCCTTCCTATCTTGCGCTCACCGGGATAGCTTTAGTGGCATTTCTATTAGCCCAGATATATGTCCCTGACTATCCACCTCGTGTCTACGATGAAGTTGGGAATTGCAGAATTAGTCCTGGCTGGCGACCGCTTACAGAAATTTGTTTACAAACGGCCAGTACATGCTTTTATTAGCCATTTATGCTTTGCAACTTTCAGTCAAGCCAATGAACGAATGGATGCTCTCTTCCATCATTCTTAATGTTTTTCCAGAATTGAACGACCGAACTGCTGACATCGTTTTCATAGTTGCGTACATCATAGGGGCATTCGGGTCCCCAACAGCAGGCTATGTTCTTGATAAGATCAAGCGACCAAAACTCACACTTTTATCTGGCCAATTCCTCGTTATCATCGCATGTGGATTATTCTCATTCGGGGTAAGTATTCAAAGCATTACGATAGTCTTTGTAAGTGATGCCTTGCCTTGTATGCGTATCCCATTCACTAGTTGAAACAACGCAGAACAAATCGGAGGATACAAAAGTACGAGCATTCAGTATTTCTGGTTCTGTTCCCTGGTTTACGTTGGCAGGTTACACAGCTGCCGCACGATATAGTTTGGAAGTCAGGGGAGCTGATTTAGCAGTATTGCTGCCAATACCTTTCCATATACTAGCTGGAATATTGTACTTCGTATTTTATAAAGTACCAAACACTGTCGAATCTTATTTATACAATTTAGTTTTATAGAAAATATACCACAGAATCACCAAAAAATCCTATCGTTACGATGCCATGTTGTTCAGAACACATATTTGGTAAAAAAAATCTTCAATTGCAAGTTTCTCCACAAGTGATTAAAAAAGTAATTTTTTGTTTAATTTTTAACAAAGCGAAATTACTTTCATTGTTTGAAGGGCAGACACTTTACTGATTATGCTACATTTCAATGTGATTTGCTGAGTCAAGTACATAGATAAAATGAGATTTATCCTTTTTTGCTACCCTTTATTTGTTTCGCTGAACCAAGTTAAGGGATAACTTGATCATACGCTTCTATCAGTATTTTATAGGTTCATTTCGTGTATGGGTAAACTTAAACATCACGATTTATATATATCCAGACAGACTTCATCTCAATAAGAAAATTCATTTTGTTCAGCATGTGACACAGATGGACCTGACCTCGCCTCGTCGGCGCAATTCATCAGTTACCCAAGGTCAACAAAAACGTCCCTGCACAAAATATGTCTGACTGGAATTCAGCCATCGTGATTATTTTTGTTATTGTTGGTAATTCCAGAAAATATATCCGTTATAATGCATCGGTTCAAATTATATCTCATCTCAAATCTTGTGTCGCGGTGAATAGCAAATCGTATTTTTTACAATGCTTTATTGATATTTACCTTGGTTTTTATTTTGAAGAAAAGGTTTGCAATGTTCTTTTTTTATATTATGGCGCCAGCTAATTAATATGTTGTAGACTTTAAACGGCACGTTTAAAGTTTGAATTTTGAGATTATTCGAGCGCCAATTACGTTGATTCAGCTATTGTGATCGTTTTTGTTATTGTTGGTAATTCCAGAAAATAAAACCGATATAATCAGGAAAAACCGAATCACATGGAATTCGAATCGGATCGAATCACTGATAATTTGTAAATTACAAATACCCCATTTTTACTATAATAAATTGCCCCCATTGTAAAAATTAAGAAATTTATGGTTTGTAATGTATTTTCAATTCACACTAAGAGCGACAATTTTCATATTTTAACGATGTAGTATAATCGATTTTGGTCAAATATGACCAAAATATAGATTGCATTTCGTCGTTAAAAATTAAAATCCTAATTCATTTAACAAGGTTTTGTTCCTTTGAACGATTCTCGATTGGTATGAATAAATCGTGATTCGAATCACCTAATCGAATTGTCCAGCCCTAATTTTGACATCATAATTTTAGAATTTGGCTCGTTTTTCTCCTACGAATATTCCTGAACTTGTAAGCCATGACTATTGGTGGTAAGGCAGAAAGTATACAGGCACAAATAGACCCGACACGTCAAAATTAAGTTATCACATGAACGTGCATTATACATGAATGCTAAACAAAGTGTCAGAAATTTTAACGGTGATGAAAAAGTTAACCACTCCAAGTCTATAAGTATGTGTTTATTTTGTTTACTCGTTAATAATTAAATTTTTACGCGTTATGGCGTAACGATCTGTGTATGTACGTGGGTTTCTCGCAGTGTAGCCATTTTTTTAATCTGTTATATAGACATAATTTATATACGAAAGGTTCAAAATTTTAAAAGAATATATCCCTTGTAGTTTATCACACATTTGGTGTAGAATTTCTTCAACTGCCAGATTCAATTTCTGCTCAAAATGTTATATAATATATTTTTAAGTATACTTATCATAAATTATATGCTATCTATACAATCTTTCGCGCAAATGATCGCCATTATGATGCAAGATATTCCAATCAGATATCTTTCGCCGAACGTGTTTTTTGATTCTCGAGTTATTTTATTTGTTATGGCCATGAGTCTATCGGGCAACTTTATATCCAACAATCTCGAGACAAAGGAGCTTTGTGATGACTGTGTATCTATCTTGTTTTAGTCAGCATTGTAAACGAGTCACTTCACTTCGAGTCCTAATTCAAGTTGAATAACACACGGGTTGCAAGTTTTATCAGAATTTAAATTTAGACTTTCGAGTCAACTCAAATGTCTTTACTTTCCATGTGCAATTCAAATTGCTGCGACCACTTGCGACCACATATTTTTGATGAGTAACGCAATGGCGGACAACATGTGGTTTCTCAAAAAGTGATTTCGGGCTCGTACAAAATTCTTGCTTGCTTCCGAGTCAAGCAACGTCTGCATTTTGTCAAGTCACGTTGCCTTGCTAAGACAACTTTAGTTGAGTCATTGACTCGAGTATCTCAGCTCTGGTTTCAGCAACGCATGAGATGTCTCTGTTCGGCATAACGAAGAATCTAACCACATCCTGTGAAGGATTAATACCTATGACGTTTGCTGCGGATCCCGCCGTAAACATAGCACTTTCATGAATAGGTAATACTTATTTCTTTTTATAGTCCAGCGACCGCTTTCAACAAGTGTTGGCGGTTCAGTATGGCGCAACCGAGTAATTTTATCTCCACTTTAGTGGCGAGCGGTGATTTCTACACAGGCCGCCTCATAGTCATAGTCGGATTCTTATCTTTATCACATTGAGAACCCGATAAACAAAATAATTTTACGCCTACAGCCGATTCAGAAAAATGTAGATCAATTATGTTTTGGTAAGCGTGGGTCGCGACGCCGAGGCGTGCGCCATCTGTGGCTCGTGCTTGAAAATTTTTTTGCCTGAGTATGGTTAGGCAATATTTCGTCTGCTACAATAAGCTATGTAATTATTATTGCAAAAAAATTGTAATGCATAGTAGACAAATATATTATCAAGATCGTTTTATTAATTTGTTTCACTCGATTCAACTTTTGTGTCGTTATTCGTTTTCACTGTTTTAAAATCCAAAGTGTTCACTCCAACGCACATACTTAACAAAAGATACTTTTTTCAAGTTGCCAGTGAACACAATATATCACAGACATATAAGATTTTATTGGACACACCTTACCTCTTTTTCTGTTGCTCTTTAGAAGACCTAATCCAATATTATGCGTACAATGATTTTACAAAAAGACTTGTAAATTTTATATGGAAATGGAACGTTCGTTTTCCACTGAAAGGAAAGTAAACATAGGGATCGGTTACAAAATATTCCTGACGGCCTTCGTTCGTTATCTATCATTATCCTCCTTTCTCAGCCAAACTAGGCTAGTAATTATCCCTGTTTTCTTTTGGATCTAAACAACCTACATATTTTGTTTTTTTATTTTGGTAATTTTGATTTATGAAAGAGACACCTAAAACAACCCTACGTCTGGGCAGAACATTCCGATAGAACAATTGGAACCGTTTACCCGGTCGCGTCATGTTAGCAGATTTGAAAATGTAAATGCAGGAAAAATGCATTTTCATCTTTGTCTCTCACCCATATTTGATTTCTTTTTCTTTATGTATCAAGTAATTTAGATTGCCCAATGAGGAGCGGTCATATAATACTTTATTACATTTATTTAAACGAAACGAAGTACGGCAATCCGAACCGTTGAAAAATCCAATGATAATTGGTGTAAAGTCCAAGTACAATTAAAATTTAAAGCAAATTCGACAATATTTGTGATCCGTATCTATACTATAACATAAGTGCGTCAAAATCACCGCTCGTTGGATGGGATGCACTTTTAGCATCCCACAGGGCACATACCACTCACTGCGCTTTACCACAGCGGTTCATGTCCACAGGGGATGTTTTCCGTTCAGATTGCAGTTGCTAGTACTACATCTTTTTGTAGCCCTTTGCTATTAAATGGCCTTCAGTAGGTTTTTATTTGAGCACTGCTTGCGACCTTGCTCAGAGTGAATTTAGATAAAAATAATAATAAATCGACCATTTTTGCCAATTTTGAACGGTTAATGCAGTGTACCGCCAAAGTGCGGGTCATCAACAATCCACACTTGTCACAAATATCATCAACGCAGTTTTGATTTCTTGAAAAAATATACAATTACTGCAAGTAAAATGTTAATTCACAATACTTTTTTGTGACAATGTATGATATTTGTGATTTATGTGATCCCTATATGAAGTCACAAAACCATAAAATAACGTCCATATCACTATATGTTTAGAAATTCTAACCTCTTCTGATATAATCTTGTTCTTTCTGGTCCAGGGAATTGTAGGTTGAATAGACAATTCCACATTCCCGGTATAGAAGATACATATAACAGGAACGATAATGAGTATTAGAGCAAACCTCCCAGCATTACCACGAATCATGATTCGAATTTCAAATAAATCTATCGTTAGTTATCATCTGTCAAATTAGAATAAAGAAAAATCAGATACAATCAATTCAATCACCCACATGGCAGAAATGAAACAGAGACATGTCCCATGATATCTTCACTGACAAGTCATGACATTATTTCGAAGAACAAATATACAAATTGGCTAGACATATCACCGATTCGGATGGTCCCAATACTCATTTCTGTTATTCGATATAATTCGACCATGTAGGTGCGGTCTTCAGAATTGACCTAACGTATGTTTTGCGCATTGTAGGAAATGACTAAAGTAAGATATATAAGTGGTAGTAGGTACTTCTGTCACTGCCCAAGTCACATACCACTCATTTTACTTTAATATGGGCTTCCAGTCCTGTTTGGAATGTTTGCTTAGAGTACAGTTATTGCCTACGTTTTGTGACCTGTGGGTACAGTCTTTAGAATAGTCCTAACGTATTTCCTGCGTGTCGTAAAAGGCGACTAAAAGGAAGCAAGGAAGTGGTAAATGGTTTACCATCGCCCAGGGCAGATACCACTCACCGCACTTTACCGGGGCGGTTCAGCTCCGTTTGGGATGTTTTTCTCTGGTTAATCTTTGATTCATAGTGAAGTAATACTGGAACGTTTTTTTGCAACTACTCATCACAAAAACTAAAATGCCGCACATTCAAGAGTAATTTACTGTAATTGTATATTTGCAAAGTTTGAAACAGCACACAATCAACGGTCTATAATTGAACAAAAAGGTGATTTTGTAGTTTCCAATAATTTTACCAAACGTAAACACCCTGGTCAAGGATCTTTACAATCGCCGTCATACGTACTGACAAGGTTAGTGTTGTTGAGGATGAATGAGCTTTCAGGTTCGGCCAAGGCTATCCATATTAAAACTTCTAACTTTGCTAAATTATCGGGACTTGCCGGGACTTACACCCGAGACCTTCAGCCTACAATGACCACATGTTATTGGGTTTTTCCATGATCTGTGTGAAATATGGCGATAGCATCTACGAGTAATGACAAAATTATGAATATACTTTATACCATAGGAGAAGTAGAAAAGTAAATTGTACGAGTAGGTTTGTGAATACAAGAAAAAATAATTCAAAATATTTATATTATTTAACTTTCATTTGCAGTAATTCTGTTTATAAAAATTCAAAACCGTTATGTTGATGAAATGTATACCTAATATCGGCTGTTGATGGATCGTAACTCTGGGGTGGTTCCATCAACAACCATAGTCCGAAAAAGTCGATTTTATATATGTTATATTCTAATTTCACAAATTACAATTATTGTCAAAGAGCAGCAATTTTACTGCATTTTTGTTACAATGTATTGTAGGTAAGGAAGACTCACTTGCTACGAAAGGTCAGAGGAATTATTAAAGCTATTGAAACTGATCCTTGTAGTGACTTTGCCTCGATTTTACCTACAATATGTCTGGTGAGGATCAAGCGCGAACGGGCGTATATTGCAATTACTTTACTTACTTAGTTTTATTAATTACGCAAACTATACTGACCAGTGTGATAGTAAGATTTCAATCGCAAAAGCTGCTGCTGTTCTAACATATATATATTAGCTGCCTATCTGCATAAACATTCTAAAATCAACATTGCAAATACTTCTCAAGAACTTATAGACTTTATACAGGAGTTGCCAAATGTCGCATGTCCTAGTCGCCTTGAGGCAAATAGCGTTATGGTGAGGTTGCTGCTGTTCACATATTCGTAACAATAAAAGCAATTCGTACCAATTAAAGCAAATGTTCATTCAAGATAAATTGAGCGGTTTACCTTCCTAAAAATAGCAGCGTTTGAAATAACGAGATTAACTCAAGTTGCGAATTGTAATTGTTTTAAGCGCCAGAAGTCTTCTTTTCACTATACATTTACTACTACCACTTGGCGTCGACCACAGATGAGCCGATTCAAGACGTATTCATGTCAGCCATAAAAGATCCAGGTAATTAAGGCGCTCTGAAGCAAGTTCGACTGATTCGCTTATTTCAACAAAACATGAATTAGATTCATATTGTCTGAACAACAAAAAAAAAATATTAGGACATGGGTGGTACGTTTATATTGTAATTGCATCGCTACCCGAATTCCAGAATCGGATATTTCGGAGAATCGGAGTATTTTATCAACTGAGATGCACAGTAACAAAAATACGGTAAAATGACAGCTCTTTGAAAGTGTTTTCTACCGGAATTTACTCTGAGGAAGGACGGAAGCAACTTATGACCGCTTAATATCGAAATGGTTCTACAATATGTAGTACCAGCCAATAATACTATTGTTCCATACGGAACTAAACTACTATGATTTAGCGAAGTGAGTGGTGTCTGCCCTGGAAGATGGTGCAAACCATCAGACACTTTTTTGTTTCATTTTAAGTAATATTTTATTGCTGATGATAAACTTTCGAAATGAATTTTTTGGCCAATTATAGACAGTTGATGCAACACACCGACAAAGTGTGGCCGGTAACATTCCATACCACCCACTGGACTGTTTCGAATTTTTGGAAATACATTTCCTGTAAATGCAGTGAATTTATTGCACTTTCATCACAGTGTGTTTCGAAAAGCATTATTAAAGCCAATTTCAATACCAAATGTCGACGATTCCATTTTTTGCTGTCAAACGAGGTATCGCAAAAATCAAAGTTTACTTGTCATATCGGATATACTGTTGCTGTAATTCGAAGAAATTATATCGATCAACTGTTACAAAACTACTCATATGTAAGCTATGCATGATACAACTGATACGCGAACCTTTAAATGTTGATAATGCATGGATTCGCTGTCGACAAACATCTTCAATAATGTCTTTATCGCAGTAACAAAAAAATTTGGTCTTTGACCGTAATTTTAATTGGCGGTATTGAAAAAAATTCATAATTGACGTTTTTGCCAAAAATGGGGTGTTGATGGAACGCACTGTGAAGGTCAGCTGGACACCTATGAGTTCTTTGCAACACCTTGAAAAAGTTTTAGGTAGTATCGTCTTCTTTCTATTATCCTTTCCCTATGTCGGACCTGTATCGAATATTCAACATTATACGTTTACTAAAAAACATTACTGGGATGGCAAAAATACTCAAATTTTATATTCATTTATTCAGTATATGCTGCCAGTCCGCCACACGTTATGACATGATATATTTGATTGATATAGCGTTTTGTTTTGTTACGTTATCTGAAACGCTAAATAAAAAGCCGACAATATTTGCCAAGTCTGATCTCATCAACTGTTTACATTTGTCAACATAAATGTTTGCGTCCTACCATGCCACTGTTGCTTGAAATACAATAAACATGGCTTTGCTAACAATCTCAATGACTTCAGTTTGTTCTTTCAAATACATCAATCTGAAGTTCAGTTTACAGGAAAAATCATTGCCATTTAAACTATATCTTTGAATGAAGCTTGGTATTTGACTGAAAAGCATTCAGCAGTTCACCCATGATGAACTGCCAGAATTTAGCACATATTCCCTTTCATCTGACAAATTCTCAGTCAGAATACGGGAATCTCAGATCGTTTGTGCAAACTGATCAAAGCACCCAATGTAGTTTTTATGCTTCAATTAGCACACCAGGAAACCTGAAAAAATGCATATTAATGATTCGAACTCTCTCGCGATTCTTCGTACGCAACATAGAGCCAGGAGAGCCAGGTAAAAATAAACTAGTTTTCTAGTTGAAGTAATTCAGTTTCTCGCGCAAATAAGTCGAACATGGTCAAATATCAGACAGAAATTAATTTAAACAAAACATTGTTCCTTGGACTGGACGTTCTGATCAGCACAGTCGGCAAAATCAGTGTAGAATATTTTTCATCCTGCAGTTTTTGATGATGCAGCAATCAGGTTCGGTTCTAAAGTGGTATGATTGTGCAAGAGAATTGCTGAACATGATTGTTGCTTGATAGGAGCAAGGTGGTTCATGTCGCCTGGTATGGTTTTATTAAAAATTTCAATTGAATCAACTACATTGCTACACTTTTTGTCTGCACTGCTGCACTTTCTATCTTGATAAGGACGCCCAATATAAGCAAAGTTCCGTCACTCTGGCAGATAAACACTAGGAATATAGTTCCGAAACCCCATCTTGGATACACTTCTGGTCATGCAAGACTGCAGTATTACATGCGCCATAACAATAAGAAGGGTAACGATCTTATTATTTGAGCCAACTTATTATATGCCTCATATGTCCCAACTAACTATTAAGTGAATATAGACAGTGTTGGGAACAAGTCACTTCACTTTGAGTTCCAAGTCAAGTCGAGTCGAAGAACACATAAGTTGCGAGTCGAGTCCAAGACTTATCAAAATTTAGGTTTAAAATTTAGTTTAAGTCTCGCACTGTACTTTCAAGTAACAAGTCGAAACATGCATTTACGAGTCATAAGTCGATTACTACATCTATTCAACAGCAATGACCAAACTTAATTTGCTACATTTCCCTATATTAGTATCGATTTATAATCATTATTGGGTCGATGAACACAAAGCCACAGCAAATGACATTACGTTTTTTTTTTCCCCGTATGACATGTATGTTGAGATATGCAACGGGAGTTGGCACACAACATGATTTTTCAAAAGGTTACATGTTAGTCAAATCGTTGAGTCCTCCCAACACTGAATAGAGGAGTGTGGTAAATCTCACACCTATTCCTGCAACCCTCCTCAAGGGCAAGACAAAACTGTCACATTTTGGTATGTGCTAACTAGACTAATTTTAATGCATATAAGAGGTTTTAATTCGACTATAGTTGCTGCAACTCCTTGAAATATTATTTTTTTGTTGTTTGTCCATAATTTTTTATAGGCATCATATGAATATCCTAAAAACTATCATATAAGTGGGAGGTACCGATGTATCGAAATCGGCGCACAATAACAGATACCACCGATACTTTTAAATGTTGGGAATTTCGGGGAATTCGCACTAATCGAGGCTTAAATCAGTTTCTAGAAGATCCAACTAACGGTCACTTGAATGAAAATAAGCTGCTACAAAAAAGAAAGCATCAGTCGGCTCAGCACAATCCTCGACATATCAAACATTATGTAATGAAGTGAATACTTCATTTTGAAAATACAATTCTGGATGATTTAAATTTTTAGTTTGCTTTGTAATTGGGAATTGTGGATAATTGTTTAATGGCTGACCATTCTTGAAAGTCCAATTCCCGCGCTAGGATTAGCAATTCATGCCATGTTCATAACCAAATTGAAGGAAAACAATGGAAGTGCAAGAATGATAAAAAGTGAAGGGGTTTTTATGAAGAGATTCATTGCAAAAGGCATTGAGAGGTAGCATAGTCTCAATCAAACTTTTGAAATTTTTTAAACCCCTTTTTTTTATTTTTTTTAAAAAAATTACACCTGTTCTGTGTCACTTGATCACCTGGAGCAAACTCCCCCCTGAGATCGAGGCTTTTTGACGATATCAACTGGACGGATGAAAATAAATTAAATATAACAATATAAAGATTTACTATAAGCTATCCCAAACTCAAACCTGATTACTACTCAGTACTTGATGGTCGGACATAGTCGAATAATGCTTAACATCAAATAAATCAAAATGAAAGACTGCGACTTATGAGCTAACATTTTTTTCCCGAGAACTTGTACATCTCGATGCGTCGCGGCCAATTTGTACTAATATAAAGTTCTATTGAGGGCGATTAGCAGATCGGTCAATTCGTACCCACATAAATCGCTATTGGTCAATTCTTACCCATGCCTAAAATTCGCGGGAACTCACTTGCCTTCGAATTCTGAAGTAGCAGAATATTAGCAGACTCCGCGACTTTTGGATCGAATTTTGAGCGATGTAAGTATTTCTGTGAATTTTTTATTCAATTTACTAACTGCTGTACTTAAATTGTTACAATAGGAATTAGAGATCACGTAACCGGTCAAAAAGCTATATCTTTCTGATTTTATGTTTTTGGCTAAAAGGCAATGCCAGATTAATTCCCGGCGAGTTCTTGGTATTTCAATACATAAATAAAAAATTTTCTATCTTATCTGGCAAAGTTCGGTCAAGATATAAACGGTGACGACGCTACAAATGTTTTTTTGAACAAAAGTCCCCGAATCATCAAAAACTAGCACACTACTTATAGCCCACGAATTCTTGGTAGCCTAAATGAAAGACATTTTCTGTCGGCTGGTTCTTGACACTGTGTAAGGGCGTAGAATCTTGAACTATCTATCTGTAACTGCAAGCATGACAACTCGGCTTTATTCGTTCCTGGAGAAAATAACCCACAAAATATAATATTTGGGGAACGCGAAAATGTGTTAAAAAAATGGTCACCCAAATGCAGAAATTATATATATATATATATGCGCGAATTTTCACAGGAAATTAATTTATTTATATATAAATATATATATGCAATTAATATACATATATATGCATCTTTTTTCGAAAATGTTGCATTTTATTGACCCTAATGAAAGCAGTGTTGCAAATCAGTGTTTAGATAAATTACGAAAAATAACATAAATATTAAAGTTTAGCTTTGATGACTTCTGTAGGCGTTTAGGGGAAGTATCGGCAAAGTATCCAATTCGGAAATTTTGAGAAGTGTTGGTATCGGCTTTAGCAGAAGAAATGGTATCGGCGCATCCCTACTAATCAGTGTGGATTTTGGAATCTCTGTTTCGATTGCTGCAAGGTAGGAAGTTAGGCGCGACAGGTAATCGGCGATGCTTTTGTTCCAATTGATAAGTTGAAATTCTACACAATGCACATTGCCAAACAAAGTTTAAACGACTCAGAAAGTACATTTGTCAATCGGGAGACTATTTGCGAACGAAAATGACGGTGAGCGGGGAAAGTCAGAACCTGCTACGTGGTCCTCCGTACATACTCACTTTGAAGCGATTGGGAATTCTCATGATTGTCAGCTCTATTGCCATTTTAGATGCGTTTAGTGCTTCGTTTTTTAGATTCATCAATGATGTTACTTCAGTCTATTTCGAAACAACCCCGGCTGTATTTTGTTTACAAAAGTCCAATGCATGCTTTTATTAGTCATTTAGTCATGTATGCTTTGCAACGTTCGGTCAGACCAATAAACGAATGGATGCTGTCTTCCATCATTCTCAATGCATTTCCAGAATCAAGCGACCGAGCTGCCGGCATCGTTTTTATCGTATCGTACGCAAGGCTGGTAGTACGGTACGGTACGAAGTTCGGTACGGTACGATTGAATTTTCCGGTACGATAGTACGGTACGATTCATTTTTCAATTTTCGTACTTGGTACGGTACGGTACGAAGTTCGGTATTTATTTCGTACCGTACCGTACTATTTTTCGTACCTTCGCCTTACACGTTATTCTTCTCAAATTAATTCAAAAAAATAATTTCATTTAACATCTATGCCGTTTTATAACGGGCGATAATATAAATTGCGTCTATCAAAGAATTTTTAACTAAAGGGAAATTTTAGAATGATTAAAAGCGGCGCAGGTATGGTAATAAAAATGCAACTGATTCACTTGAACTGATTAGATGAGCTATGTCGTATATCGGTTTTACTGCAGTGGCGTAAAACTTTGTGATTGCGTGGAAATACATATATGCAGCTGATTTATGACGTCTTAATCTGAATGCATTTTTCTGTAATAATGAAAGTTGTGATAGCCCAATTAAAATCGACAAGATAAGCAGCATTCATAATACTAAAAATCGCAGTGTAGTTTCTGAATATATCGCTAGCATCTCCGATGTGCTTCGATCGGTTTTTATTTAAAATTCACAATGGCTTAGGAACCACCGCCCGAATATACCAACTACAGTGGCGGATCCAGAAAAAAAATTAGGGGGGGGGGGGGGGGGGGGGGGGGTATATTTTTTCAACATGCAAACATAGGGTTTCAAATTTACAAAAAGATTAGGGTGCCGGAGGCGCGCAAAATATTATTGAGAACGAAAAAAAAAAATATGCTTTAAGAGTGAAATAAACATTACCAGACAGGAAAATGTACCTGAGCGAAAAAATATTGCGCAACGCAGGTGCGCGAAACATTATATGAAAATTAAATTAAAAACTCTCTCCTCCTGACCAATTATGCATCTAAGTTTACAAGTAACCACCGCTATTACGTTTTGTACTCTGACACGCAGAAGTATATTATCAGAGCAGAAACATCATAATATGAAGATATGGTGATGCTCATCTTAATTAGAAGATATATTTTGTAAAAAAATACGGCCAAGTCACGATATAGCCAACGAGGCATGTCGGGATTAAGTCTGTCCGGTATTAAAAAATAAATAGCATTATTCCGTATTGTGGAGAGAACGTAAATTGCGCCAGAAATACCAGATGTAAAAATGCACAATGATAATGTTCCTACAACCATGCCTTTGAATGAGACCGCACGAAACCCATGTGTGGTGCACAACGAACATTCTTTTGTCAAGAGGGAATTTCTTGTGACGACACAAGGCTGCTAATGTGCTAAATATTGCTTGAAGTCAAATTTTCCCGCGAAAACTGTGCTCATCCTACCACTATTTATCACCACCGGTCCACCATTCTCATATTATGCGTTATGTGAACAATGATATTGGGGTCACATATGCTTAGTTATCCCCATGTTTTACTGAGCTGGATTTTAAACCAGATAGCATAAAACTGCATCACTTTGATGTAAGATCTTGATGACGTTTCTTGCGGTGACCAGATCTTACAAATAAACCTAATTTGGTCAATGGTAATTGGTACGGTAAGAAATTGCTGCCCAGCGAATCGTACCCGTTCTCGTACTAGTACGAAATTTAGTACGATAAATGAAAAATATTAATCGAACTTAATTTCGTACCGGTACGAAGTTCGGTACGATGTACGAAAAAAATAATATCGTACGGTACGGTACGGAAAATTTTCGAAAGGTACGGTACGAAGTTCGGTACGAAATTATTTTGCTGGTTCGAAGTACGATAAAAATTTCGTACCGTACCGTACTGTTCGTACCGTACCCTTGGTAATATCAAAGTTTCATGTATGCAACAGTGAGTGTTCTTATTTACGGCGACTGCTAATCGAACTCTTAGAGAAAAATAAGTTAGATTTTAGACCGTTCTGTTTGTCGTTGTTGATTAGAGTCAGGCTACTCTCCAGAATGTAAAAGTGACCTTTACTTTTGATGCAATCTTCAGAATAGGAACATTAAGTATTACAACACATGGCTTTCAGTTTTCTAATGGTCGTCGAGTAGCAGTTAAAATGGTAGTAAAATTTAAGTTACGACGGTACCCTAGAACAATATGAAATATTGTACGTTTTAGGGATAGAATATTCCTACCAGACTATTTTCAAACTAACTCCGAAAACCTGCGAAAATCTCTAAGATTTTACAAAGTATCACCACAATATGCAGGCAAATAAAATCTATAAATATAATTCAAAACATTTACGTGCTTTGCCAAAAATACAATTTTTCGAAAAAATTTAAGAATGTTTTATTTGTCTTAGTAGATTTGAGATAGCGTATTTTTCAAGAGTGTAAAAGTAACAATGTTTTTATCAGCAATATCCACAGTATAAGCTATAACTACCGAGCGGATTTTCATTAAATTTTCTAAGTATGTCCGCCAATTTACAACAAATGGCCAATACTGTAGAAATATTTACGTAAAGAAACTCCAAAAAAATTCAACAATTTCGATTATTGAACCAACAGGTTATGCTAAGCCAACTATTTTTACTTTAACTTCGAAAACCTTCCCACATTTTGAAAATTTTTTCGAATCTTACCACAAGATACAGACAATTAAAATTCATATAAGTAATACCCAAGGCTGGTAGTACGGTACGGTACGGTACGAAGTTCGGTTCGGTACGATTGAATTTTCCGGTACGATAGTACGGTACGATTCACATTTCAATTTTCGTACTTTGTACGGTACGGTACGAAGTTCGGTATTTATTTCGTACCGTACCGTACTATTTTTCGTACCTTCGCCTTACACGTTATTCTTCTCAAATTAATTCAAAAAAATAATTTCATTTAACATCTATGCCGTTTCATAACGGGCGATAATATAAATTGCGTCTATCAAAGAATTTTTAACTAAAGGGAAATTTTAGAATGATTAAAAGCGGCGCAGGTATGGTAATAAAAATGCAACTGATTCACTTGAACTGATTAGATGAGCTATGTCGTATATCGGTTTTACTGCAGTGGCGTAAAACTTTGTGATTGCGTGGAAATACATACATGCAGCTGATTTATGACGTCTTAATCTGAATGCATTTTTCTGTAATAACAAATGTTGTGATAGCCCAATTAAAATCGACAAGATAAGCAGCATTCATAATACTAAAAATCGCGGTGTAGTTTCTGAATATATCGCTAGCATCTCCGATGTGCTTCGATCGGTTTTTATTTAAAATTCACAATGGCTTAGGAACCACTGCCCGAATATACCAACTACAGTGGCGGATCCAGAAAAAAAATTAGGGGGGGGGGGCATTTTTTTCAACATGCAAACATAGGGTTTCAAATTTACAAAAAGATTAGGGTGCGGAGGCGCGCAAAATATTATTGAGAACGAAACAAAAATATATGCTTTAAGAGTGAAATAAACATTACCAGACAGAAAAATGTACCTGAGCGAAAAAATATTGCGCAAAGCAGGAGCGCGAAACATTATACGAAAATTAAATTAAAAACTCTCTCCTCCTGACCAATTATGCATCTAAGTTAACAAGTAATCACCGCTATTACGTTTTGTACTCTGACACGCAGAAGTATATTATCAGAGCAGAAACATCATAATATGAAGATATGGTGATGCTCATCTTAATTAGAAGATATATTTTGTAAAAAAATACGGCCAAGTCACGATATAGCCAACGAGGCATGTCGGGATTAAGTCTGTTCGGTATTAAAAAATAAATAGCATTATTCCGTATTGTGAAGAGAACGTAAATTGCGCCAGAAATACCAGATGTAAAAATGCACAATGATAATGTTCTTATAACCATGCCTTTGAATGAGACCACACGAAACCCATGTGTGGTGCACAACGAACATTCTTTTGTCAAGAGGGAATTTCTTGTGACGACATGCTGCTAATGTGCTAAATATTGCTTCAAGTCAAATTTTCCCGCGAAAACTGTGCTCATCCTACTACTATTTATCACCACCGGTCCACCATTCTCATATTATGCGTTATATGAACAATGATATTGGGGTCACATATGCTTAGTTATCCCCATGTTTTACTGAGCTGGATTTTAAACCAGATAGCATAAAACTGCATCACTTTGATGTAAGATGTTGATGACGTTTCTTGCGGTGACCAGATCTTACAAATAAACCTGATTTGGTCAATGGTAATTGGCACGGTACGAAATTGCTGCCCAGCGAATCGTACCCGTTTTCGTACTAGTACGAAATTTAGTACGATAAATGAAAAATATTAATCGAACTTAATTTCGTACCGGTACGAAGTTCGGTACGATGTACGAAAAAAATAATATCGTACGGTACGGTACGGAAAATTTTCGAAAGGTACGGTACGAAGTTCGGTACGAAATTATTTTGCTGGTTCGAAGTACGATAAAAATTTCGTACCGTACCGTACTGCCACCCTTGATCGTACGTGATAGGAGCATTTGGGTGTCCGACAGGAGGATATGTTCTTGATGAACTCAAGCGACCAAAACTTACACTTTTATTTGGACAATGCCTGGTTATCATCGCATGCGGATTATTCTCAACTGGGTTTTATATTTAAAGCTTTGCACTAGTCCTTATAAGTGACATTTTGTCAAGTTTTTTCAGAGATTTTTGTTATGTATGTATATCTCATTCACTAGTACAAACAATGTACAACGATCCAGCGGATACAAAAATACGCACTTTCAGTATTTCTGGTTCCGTTCCCTGGTTTAAGTTGGCAGGTTATACATTCACGTTACGATATATTATGGAATATTCTATATATTAGCTGGAATATTGTACTTCGTTTTTACAAAGTACCAAAAATTGACGAACAATAAGTATATGATTTAGTTTGATAAGAGAAGAAAAACTTTAGGGTCTGCAGAAGCACTGCGGAATCCCATCAATAATTCCTAACGTTTTATACTCTAATTATTATTTCGATAATCCAAAATCCTTAAATCTTGTAAGGTTCAGCAGCCTTGGACGTGATGTTGAATACTCTCACTTTCACTATCAGCAAACGTGAAAACCAGTAGCCAATACATCGACAATTTTGGAACAGTACAATACAGGTCCAATTGTGCGGTTTTGACCATCATTTAGGAAAAGGGAAAGATTTCGTTTTTCGAGTGTAATTATAAATATCTTGCATATTTATACCTCGACGTGTTTACATAAATAAATAGTAAATATCAAACGGATAAAATGCTATTATTTCAATAACAACATTACATTGCTATGCTATGAGGTAAAACTTCAAAATGCAGTAGTTGCTATTTTCTTCCTCCTAAAAGGCATGTTCTGTCCTGCAATATCCGATGTAGACAGACTCTTACTCTTAAAACCGTTTATATTGTAACCATGTTTTGTTAGTTAAATGTACGTTATTGTGAGTTCTCTAATAGTGTTGTTTCTAATATTCAATGATTGGTAATTGCGCAATTGTTGTAGTCCCGGAGTCTCTTGTACACAATTTTTCAATGTTATAATAATAATATTAGTTACACTGCAGAGTGAGCGTCCAAGTATTCATCTCACTCAAGTGTGTATCAATTAGGACGCATATGCATTCTGATATTATGTTACCCGACTGAGCATGACTTATTTTCAAGACGTCTTAACGTGCTTTAATCGTCTCCGCCTTTGACTGCCTCTGACAGAAAACAGGAAATCCCTACGTTACGTCATGATGTAAGCAGAAACGCGGATTTTGTACACGAATCACTGATTTACTGTAAGTAGCGGCAGAGTGTACAAAACCTTAAAACAGTCGCTTATTGTTTACCGATAGCTTGGTTTGGACGAGAGTGTGCACTTATTGTGCTACTCTGTCCACTTGTTTTCTTCATTTTTATCATAAAATATATTTGGGAATCTGCGTATTTGAAAGAGTACTTGTTCATGACAAATGACAATGAATGTGGAAAGTAATCACTGCTTCCAGGTACCCTATGCAGTGATATAAAATTTTGATTGTCAGCTTAAATTCATTTTGCACACATATTTTTGTTTGTTTTGATAGTTTGAGACACTGATGGATCGCACCGCCGAGATGTGGTCCATCTATGCCTCATGATTGGCAATATAAAACTTCTCATTGGGTTCAGTAGGCTAGCTTGAAACAAGCCCATCTGTAGCCAATGTTCTTTGAAATGTAAAGATAGCAAAACCAGATATTTCCGCAGGTTGTGTTTTTGTGGTTTCGATATATTTGTCAAACTCATCCGTCAACCGATCAAGGTCGCTAAGCATGGAACTGTGTGGTAACTCTGTATCAGCTTCCCGTTAAACGCCTTGATTACTAACACACTTAATGATACCGGCAACCTATCAACTCATTGGGCAATGTGATGGCAATTTAACCGATTGTCTCGTTGATATGTAGGGCACGAGTGGGCACGACTGATACTCTATTTTCTGGCAGAAAATTTTCGCTTAGACATAATTTATTGAGTCATCTGTGGCTCATACTTGAAGTAAACTTGCTGACTTGGTCGTGCCATCTATATGTGAGGAAAATGAATAAAAGATTGGGCAAATACCTTCACCCCCGATCGAGAGGTCGTGGCTTCTTATCTTGCAGGATGAAGTGAAACATATTCCTAATACTGGTAAAATCGCCTTGGATAAACAAAAAACCACTGGACGCCACGCTGTTGTCCTCGCAAAATATGATTATTAGTTTCCCATGGGTTGGTAACAAAACAGTTTGTATTTGTGTTGCATGATCTGTAGTGTAACAGTGTAGTTTGTCGTCTGTTTTAATTTGCCGTGTAACAGTGCGCAAATTTGAACTGCATAGTTAATAAATATTTTTTAAATTGTTTTAATAATTTGCTTTCACCATCGGAATTTTAGAGCCGTTATTCATTTCCACTGCTTCGAAATACAAAGGCGTTCACTCCGAATTGCCGGAGAAAATTATTTATTGGGACTGCTAGTGAACAAAGCCAAGGCATAAAAAGTTTCATTAAAAAATGAACTTACCTTCACTTTGATCGAGTATGGGTCATGCGTACAAGGCGCAAACCATATGTAACTTATGTTTTGAAAAACCCGATTTTTAACTGTGGAAATATATGCGTACAAAGGTTTGCCAAAAGAGCACCTAAATTTGATATGAAAATGGAACGACCGAATTTAAATAAAATCATCATCTGAACATACTTTTTGAACTGAAATTTGCAGATATTTACAAAATCATCTTAGAATTCTGACACGCCTTGGCGAACGCTTTTGTGAAGTGAAATGAAAGTTGTCCAAATGGTTTAATTATGCGGCTTTTGTCCGATTGTCCAATTTTTTCTTGTTCCGCGATCCCATGTCTTTCTTGCACCAGTTTTAAAAACCGAATAGTTGAAGATGGTGTGCTTGTGTATACACATTCCGTGGAATTTCTGAAATCTGGCTGAATTTCGAAACATGTTTCTTCGCTGTTTTTGTATTGTATTTATACGATCAAATTTATATAAATCAATTAAAATAAAATCTTTTTTCGTGCAGGTACACGTTAGCCCAATCGGTACATATCGTTATGAAAGCGATCCGAGCAACACATCTGTGATCGTTCTGACGAAGGTACGAACTCCGTCATGGAAGTTACTGGAAACCACGCTGGCGCATGGCGGTCCACGTAAGCGCTGCTTACGGCCTCAAACAACCACGTTCATGCATAGCAAAATTCAGTAAAAGGTAGGCTAGGTTCGTTGATACCACACTAGGAAGTTGGAACTGGCGCCTCCACAACAGATTTTTTATCCTTCGCTTTCCCTGCTTGTAGGTTAAAAATAAAATTCTACGTTCAGTGGTGATTACTCGGAGTATGTAAGTGGCAAATTAATCTGGCAATTCTGTTGTAAAATGGAGGTGCCATCTGTCTTCGCATATAAACACATTATTTATTTCACCATGGCACACACCTAAATTTATGCTAAAAACTACACTTGATACAAACTAATCTTGATATAATTGATATTTTTGTTTGATTTCGGTGTTTGGAAGATAGGATTTTTGTGCTAAAGAAAAATTGGCAAAAAAAACGGTAGGCAAATGGAGGCAGTATGTAAGTAGGCATTATGTAGCAGGCTCTATACAAAATCATTGCATAAATGTCTGACAAATTTCAAGCCTGATCCAGCTACGCTGACAATCGATAATTTTCTGGTCATCATCTAGCATATTGTTGCCGTTTATCATATGAACACGTCCTCATAAGAAAACTTTTACTCGGCCATTATTTGTCTAGTATGAAACACTGATGGATCGCGCCGTTGAGACGTGATCCATCTTTGAGTGTGACACATGCTTGACAATATAAAATTTCTGATTAGCAAGCAACGGGGCATGCTTGAATTTAACCTTTGTCCAATCAGAAATTTTGCCAAGCATGCACCACAACCTCGTCGACGCGATCCGTCAGTGACTCACACATAACAAAAATTGCTTCCGACAAAAATTTTCCGATTGGATGTGATATAGTCAATAGTCACGGATTTATTAGACGTCGTCCAAACCAACTGTACCGGCGTGTCTTGAATGATCTCTATTTGGTGTCTTCAAATTGAAAAGGTTCAATGCACTTTTCCCTCTAATTTTTGCTATAATAAATAAATAATTGGAAAATGCGGCTGCAATTCTTGGCGACATAGATTGTGTTTCAGGCTTAAGTGAAATATCATCCCAGGCTACAAATTCCTTTGTGCTGAGTGATATTTATAAACAGTTCCACTACGTTGGCTCTTTTGACTCGCCTGAGAATTTCTTAGGAATCACTGCGAATACACGCGGACCCAAGAATCCTTCCAAGCTGAACATTTTTGAAGGTAAGAAGAATCTATTCGTTTCATTATAAAACTGTATTCGCATTTGAAAAAGCTAAAGTGAACATAAGTTGATATTTGTAACAAAATGCGAAAATTAGCTTTTCGTTGACGGCAATGTTACTTGGTGTGATTTCAATAAACGATGAAATAAAATTCTTTCTTATTATGAGCTGTTGATAGAATGACCTTCTACCCGAGTCGCGGTCCACCAGCAGCACCGTGGCTTGGTCAACTTTTGGCCCAGTGAAACCTTCAGTTGACTTTACTGATTTTTTTAAATAAATCCGATAAGGAATATGAAGACTGCTCAGAACTGGAATACAGGAATATGTCTGTGTCAATACAGGATAATATCTGTGGTATATGCATTTTTATATAATGTTGAGTCAATACAGATGGAGTCCAAAATGACAACACAATTATATGATACCAATGCCAGCACATGTCGTTTGTTTTAATTTTAACTTTTGTTCGCGACCTACCATTATATATCCCACTCATGTTCACGAAAACATATTTTTACTAAAATGTCAGACTGGGATGCTAATTTCTTTTACAATATAGACATCATTTACTGTGTGCTACAATGGATCTATTCTTATTTGTATAATTTGTTTTTACTTTCACTAAGCTGGGTAGGTCACACTATGCTAGAAGCTACTTATAGTACAGGCATTATTAGTACATGCGTGAAAACATTTATGCCCCCACGTTCGCCAGGGTCATTAATCCTTCGGTAGAGTGATGGACAGGAATTTCTGAGGTGGTCTCACCTAGGCTCGTACCCTAATTCTTTAAAAAAAGGTCATTGTGCTCAAATTACGTTTTGAAAAAACCGAAACATGTGAGGGATCCGTGGGCATGGAGAATGTTTTATTCACACTGCCACCAAAATTTACCTTAACCAGCGAAGTAACACCCAAATAGATAATCAATGCACCCTAAAGAGAAGATATTTAACGCAGAACAAGATCGCTACCAATAAGTTCAGTGAGGGGCATTTGCTCTGGCGACGGTAAAACCATCGAGCACTTCGTTGCTTTCTTGTAATTGCTTCGTACAGCATTCTGCTATATCACAAATTGAAAATGTCATACAATTATGAAAAATGTCATATTGAAAATATGCAAATCTATTCTAAATACCAGCTGAGTCTTGGAATTTTGGCGCGTTATACTAATGTGAGATCCTCTAAATGTTGATTCATGTAAATGACCTTGCTATTCATCCCCATAAATGTCTAGACGGATGTGATTGATTTCCTGATATTTTGCGCCAAAGATTGATATGACCTACCCATGAACATCTTTTGTTAAGCATGGGTTAGTGATTGATCGCGCCGCTGAGGCGCGTTCCATCAGCGGCACATACTTGACAAAATATTGGGTAAGCACGTTTTCAATGGGCATGCATGTTTTTCTTCCCAAGAATTATAAAAACAGGCACAGAACGAAAACATTTAGTTGTTTAATTATTTTCTTTTCAGCACGCTTTTATAAAATATCGACACGAAGATGTTGGGATCACTACAAAAGTCTACAATCCCTCTCGTTCAAAAGCGACGAAATTCAGATTCAGATCAATACCATTCTTACGAAGAAGTTACGATCCTTTTTCCACAAAATGGCACATCGCTTTGTGCGAGTGAGAATAGTCGGTTAATTGTTAAAACCATAAATAGTGAGAAATTTCGATGGCGATTGCAAAGAGAAGAAAAACAGGAAAACATGTTCCAGTTATTTTACACCAAAAGTGAAAAAGAAAACCTATACATAATAAAATACTCAGACAGGTTGACGTTGGAAAAGAAGAAATCTGCTCGGAGACTTAGATTCCAGTCTAAAAATGAGTTACGTTACTTCAGACTTTCTCAAGATGACTTCTATGGTCCGGATTATAAGTTTCTTCAGCACGTTCATAGTGGGATGTTTGTGATTGTTCATTCAGAAAAACAAATTTTAATGACAGAGGACATACGACTTGCTACTGCTGTTGAAATCACACACTGAAGTGTCGGCGTCTATGTGTATATGTGCTGTGTTAATACGATAATAGCATTTTCGAATGCCATTTTCAGTGTAAAAATCATCTCACAGGCGTAGCAAAATCAACCAACGTTCATGACCGGCATGCTCGTGCTAACGACAGAATATTGATTTTGTCAAGCATGCGCTATAATCCGCCATGCCTTCTTTACGCCATCTATCATTGAGTCACGCATTAAAAAATGATGATTGAATCAATTTTTCTAATAGGATTTGTTTACTGGGAATCAGTGCTGTATAATTTGTTGTAACCACTAATAGATGGCGTCAATGAGACGCGGTCCATCTGTGGTGCATACTTGTCATTGGGGATAGACTAATCGTTACATTGTACAGATATACGCGAAACCGACAGTGACTTGTCAGACGTCCGAATATTGGTATTAGGATTTTAAAAGATATTTTTCTCTTACTTGTTCATGGCAGGTCTGCTAGGGTTCCCTAGCCAAAAATTGGATGATTGTCTAAATGAATTTTTTTTGCTGAAATTAACTCTGAGCAAGGCCAGAAGCAGTGCCCAAAGGGAACCCACTAACGGACACCTTATATCAAAGAACTACTAAATGATGTAGTACCGCCAACTGCACTTTAAACGGAAAACGTACCGAACGGAATTGAAACTCCGTGGTGAATTCCACTGAGTGGTATCTGTCCTGGGTGATAGTGAAACCATCTACTACTTCTTTGCCTCTTACGACATTCAGGAAATACGTTAGGACTGAAGATGCAAAGGGGTGGAAAGTAGTGTTGGCAATACCGATATCTTTAGGTATCTTTACCTAGTTTTACGGATATCGGATTTACCTAGTTAAAATTTTACCGAGTTTTCTGTTTGATTGTATAAATAGCAAATTTACGAGGTAATATAGGTAAAATTAACTACTTTTTATTAGGCATTTAAAAAAATAAATAGGTACCTGTTTCAAAAAGTGGGTACTTAGTATGAAAACTAGGTAAAATATATATTCATTGTGAAAATGCTTTTGAATTGGACAAATCAGTGATAACTCGAAATTTATTAAAAGTGTATCAAAAGCAGCAAAACGATCTAGTTTACCGGATTTTCCATCCAGGTAACATCTAGTTTTGGAAGTAAAACTCGGTTGCCTATTAATGCCTTATCTAGTTTACCGGAAAATTCGTTTTACTTTACTAACAGATAAAGTAAAAACTAGGTTGCTATCACTTGTGGGAATTTTGAAAAGTTTCCCGGGTGTGTTTCCGAGAATTTTCAAGGTCCCGGAAATATTGATAATATTGGGAATTTTCGTATAATTGCTTTTTTAGATTTCAATCACCCTAAAAGATAATTTAAATCATCTTTGTATGTTACCCCTTATATAATTAAATCTCTTAATTCGTCAGCAATAGTAGGTTTCAAACTATGAATTGTTAGTCAACCTTGAACAAGTCCCCAGTAACTTTATCACATGTAGGTTAGGGCAATTTGATTCGGTGATGTTAATCGATACGAAGCTTAAATTATTTGAATTATTCATGAATGATCCATAGAAACAAAAACTTACTAAACGAAGTAAAAGTCAAATTTCAATGACAAAATGCAATCAACTTTGGCCAATGTTGAACAAAATCGATTGCATTCTGTCGTTCAAATATGCAACTTTTTCCTTATATATGTTATTCATGCAGAAGTGGGGATCCGAGAGAATTCCAAATGATTCGGTTTGCTCAGACACTTCGAAATACTCGCTTAAGCAAAATATCAGTCTACGCCATTCGATGCCAACATGCTTAACCACTTGCTAGATTTCAGGATATATATGAGTCATTCTAATATTGTAGAATCGAGAAGCAAGTTGTGGATTTTGTTTCTGAAAACTTTCTCTCGAGTTATATGCACACACACAGTGTAACAAAAAATGCATCTAAATCATTGGTTTTTGACAGCAATATCACTGGACAATATTGAAGAAAATTTCAAAATTGACTTTTTTGACCAAATATGGCGTGTTGATCGAACGCACCGCGAAGGTGTGGTCCATCAACAACCCATAATTGGCATGAATCTCATCAACATGGCGTATTTCTAACTTTGGAAATATGCATTAAATTTACTGTAATTTTGTTACAGTGCACAGTAGTAAAGAACAGTAAAATCAATGCATCAAGTTCGACAGTTATTTATTTGGTTATATTGAAATGAAACGGTAGAATCCATTTTTCGGCCAAATATGGGCAGTTGATGGAACGCACCCGAGGTGCGTCCATACTACAGGCCATACTTGGGTGGTTTAGATTTTTGAAATATACAATTACTGCAAATAAACGGTAAATTTACTGTACTTTCGCACAGTGATACATAGCAACATTTTGTGTATTTGCACAGTAGCAATTAAATATGCAAATAAAACCTATGAACAAATTGATGATTTCCATGGTAGCCTGGGGCAAAAACGTCATTCAAGCGTGTCTATTGTGATACAATGGCCTCGGGCTACTTGCCAGATTATTAGAGGAATATTTTAGTTAAGAAAGCAAGGTACACGCGCTGTAAATGTTTAGAATATCAAAACAAAAACGCATAAGATTATTAAGCTGCAAAGCAATAGAAATAAGATTAGTTAGTAAAGTATATTTCCTTAAATGAGTATATTTTGAGTCAAGTGTTGAATTATTAAATTTTAGTAGAAGTTTCCTCTGCGATAATATCCAGAAACTTTTGAATTATTTTTTTCTAATATTAATAACTTTTGAGGTTTCAGAAAACCCATTTCGAGTTATTTATCTACATAAATGTTTTACCTTTTCATCCGGATAATACTATACACTAAAAATTTCAAAACAAACACATGGATAAAGTGATCAGTTAACCGTATCATAATATTAAAACATAAGATCATTATTTTATTAATAGTCGGAAAAATTGTTTTAGGATATAGTATATTCTTTTCGCTGATCGCATCACTGATGAGAGCCAAAATGTGGGTCTGCTATTTGCTGATTTAAATACGTAAAACTTCATTTTTGCGACCTGTGTCGCAAAGACTCGTCCTTGGAAAAAAAATGCTTTCAAATATTTTCCCCATTGTTTAACTAGATTTGAAGCAAAATACTTCCTTGCGCTGAACTTGAAACCAGGTAATATATGATTATTTTTTTTTTAAAAATATAAGTTACGTCTACTCATCTGAGGCACAAATCCCGTATAAAAAGCAGCAGCTACAAAATAATATTCTCTTATTATCAAGATACTTATTTAAAAAAAATATAGAAAATAATATAAATTATTACAGTAATGATTGAATTCAAGCAAGAAAAAACTTATTTGAAAAAGAATTGTTTAGAAATCTGATGAGAATACGGTTATCGAATCCCGCACTGCGGAAAGCTGTTGCATTTTTATCAATCTGTGTGTTTGCTTCACTGGTTCTACATCTCGTCTTATTGCCTCAAAGGTAAGTGCTGAATTATCATATAGATGTGGGGTTGAGAATTGTCCTAACTCAGCTCCCGCGTGTCTTAAGACACACCTAAAAGAAAACAAAGAAGTGGTTGTTGGTTTCGTTATCGTCCTGGTGAGATTCCACTCACTGCACTTTATCATGGCTGTTCAATTCTTTTTAGAATGTTTTTTTAGAGTGCAGCTCGTATAACAATATTTGATAGGTCTTTACTATTTAAGTGACCTTCGTTATCATAATTTGACAAAGCGAATATGGTGTCTGTCCCAGCCACGATATTACCAAACCACTTTTGAGACGCGGCCTTATTGGTGTATTGAAAGCTCATGCGCTTAAGGTAGGTAAACCAGAATTGACCTAAAAGTGTTTTCTTATTATTGCACTGTGTGACATTTCAGTTCAATTTCTGAAAATATGGCTTATTTCAGGCACTTGGAAAATTTGAAACGCGAAAATTTGAGAGAGAATGATAAACTGAAGGTAAGTTGGTAGTAAAATATTATTGAATCATCACGATCTTGGAATTGAATGATATTAAAATGCTACTAAAAGCAAACTTTTGTTGTATATCGACTCAACTCTCCTTTCAGCATGCAGTAAGAGGTGACTGAAGAAAACAACCAATTGGGAGATGGTTTACCAACATGGCAATTTAATTTATTTTAGAATGCTTAGTGCTACGTTTTTAGCACCCTCCATATAGAAGAACGGTATTTAGTTCTTTTTATAAGATGATTTCGGCATTGCTCAAAAAAAAAAAAAATTTAATAGAAAAAAATTCACGACAAACGTTAGGATCAACATTTTTGACAGAATTAACATTTAAACCAGCATTGTTGTTCGAACAATAAAAGCACAAATGCGTTTGATGAACAGTCCTGATGCTGGTTTGAATAGTTTAAATGTTAATTCTGGCAAAAGTGTTGATTTATTTCTTAAGCTTGAAAAAAGCAAGTTTCTGTGTTTTCCACACACTGCAACAAAACCAACGTAAAATTCACCACTCATTTGTAGTAATTGTATATTTTAGAAGATTGAAACGTTTTGTTTGTGAAATTCATTGATTAATGTAGATAGACCGTGCCTCCGGCGCTCTGTTTCTTCAATAGGCCATAATTGGCCGAGATTCAATTGTATAGTTTTTGACCGAGTAAAATGACTCATTGCAATTTTCAATGACTTTATTGCAATTTTCTTCACTTTTTATTACGGTGTTTCATGTGTTACCCTAGGATTTCCTTGTATCACAATTATATTTACTTCCGAGCCAGGACCGGGCAAAACCGAACAATCAGGAAATCAAATTTGATTTGAATAATTTTTTTGAATCGGATCGGATCACTGATTTCATGTAAATGACAAATTTCTCGTCTTGTCTCCATTGTGAAAATAAAGAAATTTTACAATTCACGCTTCCTGTTTAAGAGGAACAATTTTCATATTTTAACGACAAAATGTTAATTGATTGCATTTTGTCGTTAAAAATGAAAATTCTAGTTTATTGTTTCATGTTTTTGTTCCTACGAACTATTCACGATTGCTTCGAATCGGTTCGAATTACCGAATCGAATTGCCCAGCTCTATTCAGAGCAGCGAAATATTTAAAAAAAATGACAACTTCTTCAATAAAATTTTCAGCAAGAAAGATTTAACACTCCAGCGATCATACCTGAGGAATTTCTTAAAAATATTACAAACGTATCACGTCATGATTTCAAATATATTATCAGACCAGATGATGAAAAGATTTGCTCATACAGGCAATCTGAAAAGTAAGTATATTTAATGTAACGTTTTGTTAATATTAATGAAATTTGCCTTTTTAAAGGACATTAATCAAATTACATCAACTTGATTAAGATCATAACGGTTAGCGTTGTTGGAAAAACGAAAATCTTGTATTTGACTGAGCTTAACGACAATTTTTTGTATCAAAGATAAAGTGATGGTCGAGTGGGGAGCATTGGTAAAACCTACCTAAGCTGAATTCGAACAGACGAAATCTGAATTTTATTTTTATTTGATATGGTTTCATATCCGTAAACCCAGCGAATGGATTACCGTAAATAACGTTATGAGTGCGGACTTTTATTGGTTGCATTATGCTTCTCGTCGACTCGAGGGTTCTCTACCACAGAATCATCAAGATGTCTTTCCACAGACGCCACCCAGTGGAAAATTGTTAGCGCACAATTATTCAAGTTTTTAATTAGGACTGGTCAATTCGATTCGTTATCAAATTCGAATCGATTCAAAGCGCAAATTATTCGAGTCAGTCATACATCTGCTATGCCATTCGGAAGAAATGTTGTTAGTTTTCAAGCATAAGCCACAGATGGCCCGCGCCTTGACGGCGCGATCTATCAGTGTCGCATGCCTAACAAAAAGTTGTTTCAATGAAGTGAACCTTCAAATTTATGGGTAAATAATGTGAACTAGAGCTTCAATATTTCGGTAATTGAGCAAATATTAAAAGTAAAAGGGTCTAATTCTTTTCATGCGGATTCAGTGCTCCGATCCGATTCAAAAAATTATCCGAATCAGATTCGAATTCATAGCGATTCGGTTTTGCCCAGCCTTAGATACAATGCATGCTTGCGTGGTTTGCATGTTTTTATATAAAACGTCGTCGTATTGAGGTTTCGTTCTCTAGGTGAAAACAATCCCCAGCAAAACTGAACTACTACTCAGAGACGAAAGAGAGGAGTAGTTCGCTCAAAGAATAAATTACAGCACGTATATTAAATTTTATGAACCACCCAGTCAGAAAACAATGAACTAGCGTGGCGCAATGCATTTTGTGGCTCAATTTTTTTTATCGAATATGAAACATACGATCATGCTCACAGATTAGCACATGTAACACATAATGACCCGCTCCAATTTAATATAACGTTCATTTGCATATTTTTCATTGTAGATTGGACGAACAAAGCAAAAGAAAACGTTTGCTAATTTTATTCATCGTTCACAGTAAAGCTGAACACTTCGAGCATAGGAATGCGATCAGGGAAACATGGGGTTCGGTTGGAAAAAGGTTGACCAAGGTAATGCAATCAAACAGGTATTATTCTGGTTATATATCTGGTTATTCAATAAAATTATTATTTTCGTTATTTTAATATACCTTCTTATACTAAAGTTTCTTCCCAAACAACGTTCGAAAAATCATTTCAAAGGAATACAACCGTCTTAAAATACAAAATACCACGTAGACATACCAGCAAATTCTGCCATTCTGCCACGATCAAGAATACAAACCAATAGGGAGATCACTGATAGGGAGCAGTGAGTAACAAAAATTGAAACGAGTTAAATTGTATGCATATTATGGGTACTATATGCATATGGACAGATGCCCTCTGCACTCCCCTTGTGGATATAGCTAGTAATCTTTCTATTTTTTTAAAGAACAAGTATTCAGACATGTGACATTTTCCACGCGTCGTATACTCGTCGTATACTTGTATTTATTCTGTGGAATCTGCAATCGCAGCTGCATACTCTATTTAATAAATTTATATAATTGAAAAGGCAATTAAATTATTGTATTTCATGCTTTTTAATTCGGAATACGTTCCCCGTTTAGATATGTTTCAAATGTACCGCCATTAGTGTTCGAACATATCCGTTAGTATGTGAAATACATTATTCAACTGCAGGTTGTATTCCTGCTTGGTGATCCAAAAAATGTAACACTACAAGCCTTGGTCGACAAAGAGAATGAAAAATATGGAGATCTAGTTCAAGAAGAATTCCACGAAACGTATCGTAACATAACATTGAAAAATATCATGGGATTGAAATGGGCATCGCAACGTTGTTCACATGCAAAATATGTCGTCAAAGCAGACGATGACATGTTTGTAAATTCAAAGATGTTGATTTCAACATTGATCAATTCAAGTGAGTTTGAGTCATCAGGTGTTATTTGTCAGGAATGTAGATTATTCCTCGGCTGCAAATAGTGGTCCCGTAAAGTTACGGGTCGATAGGAATTAGAAAAATTTTGACCCTAATGTTTAGTTTAAATGTGATTTTGCAATTAATAATATTGTGTCCGTACATTATAAACAAAATGAACTATAGAATAAAAATTGATACAAATAATTTAACTAGATCAACCAGGGATATTTAAAAAGAGCTCATATATAGCTCATTTACATTCTTTCGTGTGGAATACGTCTTAATCAACAATTTTAACGAAACTCAAGCAACCATTAACTTGTACAGATTATCTTGGGTCCGGCTTGGTCTCTGTTGGAAATATTGGGACCAAACATGTTTTTGTTAAGCATGAGATACTGATGGATCGTGCCGCCTAGACACAGTCCCTCCGTGACACATGCTTGACAAATGGGGGGGGGGGGGGGGGGGGGGGGGGGGGGGGGGGGGGGGGGGGGGGGGGGGGGGGGGGGGGGGAATAATAAAGTATCTGATTAGCTAAGTTTGTACTTAAATGATTAAATGGTTGACAATCTCGATCTAAATGCTCCCATTCGTTCTACAGGGCTTCCAAAGAAAGACTTGATACTTTGCAAGATCCATTTTTTCAAAGATGTACCGAGGGAAGGCAAATATACCATTTCGAAATCTATATACAGTGAAGATTACTGGCCTTCATTTTGTTTTGGAGGTTGTTGGATTGCATCAATGGATGTTGTTCAAAGATTATATGGCATCTCACTACAAACAAAACAAGTAAGAAAAAATTATAATTTTTATTATGTCATTGATATTATCCCCCGATCCTCTATACATTTCAAATTCATTTTCAATTTCTTTTATTAATTATTGTCTAAATTATTCGCTTTTTAAATACTTCTATTGCTTGGCCGAGCTTCATAAAATCATAATTTTTATTGCGCTCTAAATAGAGCCAGGTCTGCAGCGAGTAAAATCAATAAACTAACGGCCACTAATATAGCAAAGAGCTACTTACTTGTTATAGTATCCCGGTAAAGTGCAGTGAATGTTATCTGCCATCAGCAAATCAACCGCTTCTATATTTCCTCTGAATCGCATTCTACTACACCCAGGAAATAATGCACTTCTATCGCTGCATACTTAGATACAAGCAGTTCCACCTAAGCTTTGTATATTACAATTTCACTTAATTAACGAAGCTGTTATAATTATTCCATTTCATCCGGTGTCCCCAAGGGTCGATTCTTGGTCCAACTTTGTTCTTGATATTTACAAATGACCTACCTGATAATTTGATATGTGATTTAGCAATTTGGGCTGACGATACAACTATATAAACTTGTCTCAACGAAAAATCCCTCCAGGAAGTACGTCTGACTCTGGCAAAATCGCTTGAGTGTGATTTGGCCACAGTATCTAATTGGAGTAACAATTGGCATGTAACTCTTAACTCGGAGAAGACCAAAGTTTTATCAAGTAATCGTTACACTTATACGAATGTAACTCAAATTTCATTATCTGGTACTACTGTTCTGGAGGAATCCTCAAATATTCGCATCTTTGTCCTTGTACTGTCTAAGAACATGAGTTGGGATGAATATGTCACTAGTATTGCTTAACAAGCCTCAATGAAAGTCGGTTCGATATATCGAGCTCGCCATTATCTCACTCCCGAAGTCATTCTCCATTTGTACAAATCACTGATTCGAACCTGCATGGAGTATTGGTGTCACGTTTGGGGCAGTGCCACTGTCACAGTGTTTCTTGGCATGCTCGACCGTATTCAACGGCGTGTAATCAATATGATTGACATTGTTCCGGTCTGCAAAGTTTCCCACACCGCGCAATGTTGTCTCACTCTGTTCATTTTTCCGATGTGATACAGTCTTTGTTCAAGGGAGCTTTCTGCTCTCGTTCCCCCGAACAAAATATTTAATCGGTTAACACGATTGACCACCAATTCGCACCTATTCACTGTGGAGGTTCCACAGCGTCACAAACAGTTTTATGCAAGAAGCTTCTTTCCAAGAAACTCTAAACTTTGGAATTTCTCGCCTTCTCGCTGCTTTCCTGATCGTGTTGATCCACAAGGCTTTAAAACTCGCATGGATAGACATCTATCGGGGTTGGGAGCTCCTTAGTTTCTATTCCTGCATTTCACGTAGCTTTTGGCACTTTATTGGCTTTAGGTGAATTTTCAAGTATGATTTTGTCTCCTGTGACCTTGCTCTGCGCGAATTTTAATAAAAAAATACGCTTTATTTTTCAGATATACCTGGACGATGTTTATGTTACCGGCATTTTGAGGACAAAGTTATCAATTCCACTCAATTATATATCCAGAGCATACATGGTATTTTGTCACACAAGAGGAAATTATACTATGGTTAGAAACATGTGGAATGACATGGAACTCAGCAGAGAACACGAAAAATCAATGAATGGCTTAGAAGCAAAAAGCGAACCTTACGTGAAGTTTTGGGCGAGATGTTTCACGTGATCAAATAGCGCAGCCCACAGTTAACCAAGGAGAAAATCTATTTTCTTAAATAGGGGCCGTCGATAGCGATAATCCAATACCGACGCTATTCTGCGACTTTGAAGAAAATTCCGGGAAATGAATGCAATAAAAAAAAAGAAATCTACGCAAGTAAAATATGGATTAGTAATGGATATCTCTTCTTCCATGCTGTCATTCGGATTAGATTGATATAAATCTTTTAAGCCCTCTGTTCAAACACAAGAACCCGATTTTAGTACCTCGGACTCAGAGTGATTCAGTATTCTCTGATATCATCCGAGCACGTCCCGGAAACCTTGCTCTAAGTCGGAGGGAAGATGTGTGTATTATTCCAATATGAGACAAACATACATAGCGTATGTAACGAGTTTGGGAATTTTTGAGGGGGCGGGGGGTGGGGGGTGATTCAAGTCTTCAGATTGATAACGTCGTAATGTGCGCAGCAGAAGAAATTTTTCTAAGAAACATTCAATTTACTACCGAATAACGTCAGGCATATAGCAAATTTTTTGGTGGGGCAATATTTCTTCGTTCGATGTTGACCAATTCTGAAGCATTAAAAAGTTGCCGACGGTAATTGCTCTGAGCTATGTAGTTTCACAGTGCGCTTACAACACGACGTAACAAGCACAGGGGTTAGCATTTCTTCATGTATACCGAAGAAGTATATATTAACGTCATCAGATGAACATTGCTGTGGATATGCAGATAAAATAGGCTTCCCTACCACCGCAGTTGTTAATATTTGTGTAAAACGTTAGCTCCATATTTTTTTGTAATAATTTACGGGAAAAAGTGGTTTACATCACCATAATAAATAATTCCAGAATCACTGTGTAAAACAAAATTATATTTTATTGCTTTTGACTGTACGTTTTGTGTGAATTAATTAATCGTTTATGATTTCATATATTGATCGCATTGATATTAATAAACTGCAAGGTACGAAATTTCGTTTGATTTGTACTATTGATTTCTACAGTGCCATGATGACCGATATAGGAATTATAACTTAGGATCAACTGAAAGACAGCGCACGATTAGTAGAAAATATTAGGATAAAGAAAGTTGCAGACTGGAACATAAATTCAGGTTCAGTTTTATGAGTGTTTATGCACAATACAAATATTTGAAAATATGTGTTTTTTCTTAAGCAGCGTGTGCATATTTTCATACAGCGTGTTATTTCATTTCAACCAGCAAAAACTCCCTATATGGTAATACAATGCTACAAATTTACTACTTATGACAGCTATCGGAAATTTTATATCAGTGACAATTACTAATACTTCCCGTGGGGTATATCGATACTATATTTATTAATAATACGGTTGCGAGAGATTGTTTTGGTCTACCAGACTGTAGTATTGCATGTGGCAGATAATATAATACCGCTACAGAGTGCTGGTCAGAAAAATTGTCCGCATACATGTGTTTGTTAGGTATGTGTCACAGATGAATCGAAAATTTAGAGGGTTTAGAGTTGGGTCTTGAAAAGAGAATACCGCAAAGTTGCAATAGTTCACAGTTTTTCTTTACGAGTGACAAAAGCGCACAGAACTATAGAAAGATAAAAATGCTGAACGATGCGGATCCTTTTGCCATTATAAGCTCCAAGTATTAGAAGTTTGAAATATGTTTATTTCTGTATAAACAAATATGACTTATGGCTATTCTTGTAAGGCTCATATGATTGTCAGAATCCATAATATGAACTAGTCCGACCTTTGTACCACTAATGAATTTCACTGCCATGCCCTGTAATAGCGTCCACTTATAGACAGACAAGGTTATAATTGCTGGGAAAATGTTCGGCTTAGCCAAGGTATTATACCCTGCTCTGAGTGAAGGGCATGTATTAGCGAGCCGAACTCACCCAGACTCAAACCCGAGATCTTTACCCTGCTGCTGACATGTTTAAACATTAGTCCATCGCGCTCATCAAAATATAAAAAATAGCATTCATAAGTTTACATTGAGCAAGCTTCGCTTTCTATGTATTCTTGCTAAGCAGACCTAAATTGTCTGGTCGAAAATACTGTTATCGGGTCCTTTTACAAATAGCGCAACGGGAAAGCAGCAGACATTTATACACGGGAAATTTAATTGAAATACCTTAGTTATCAAAGGCGACGGATTTGTTTACCATGGTGAAGCGAGCAAACTCGAAAATGGGTTTTAATATGACTTAGCAAGCTTCAATTTACTGGCAGACAATTCTACGATATTACTTTAACATCACTTATTTCAGATCGGTGATATTAGTTTGACGAAACCGTGTATCCGCAATCAGAAATTTTATTTTATTGAGCATGAGCCACAGATGGGCCGCGCCTCGGCGGCGCGATTCACCAGTGACTCAGGTTTTCCAAATATAGTTCAGATAAAAAAAAAACTGACTAGCCTCAGCTCAAACTGTTATTATACCACAGGTATACATATATTAGCGATATATTAGTGAGAGAAACTTTCACGCTTGAGATGTAATTACTACCCTTTCCACTTACAGTTTTATTAACAGTCCAGCAAGAACATTCCAGCCTATGCTGATTTCCAATTTAAGCCAAACTTCGTCACGCTATGTCTGTAACTATATCGTTGTATTTCTTTTTCTAAAGCATTTGTCGGTTTAGTCATAAGTAACCAAGGCGTATTCTACGTCGATTCATTCTTTCAATTATTTACTTGATTGCCCGACTAAGCACACACATCCTCTACACCACAGTCTTAATTATATTGAGTAACCAACAGTACAATACGCGAGAGCATAAGTTTTACCGAAAATTGTGGACTATTTTGAGGTCATTTCGCCAAATATCCAGTATAAATTTCAAGTTTGTGCCGTTTATTGTCGGGTTGTCAGTATCTTGCTAGTTACTCAAGTTGAAATGGAAGCTCTAGTTGGAGAGTGGGTGTTAGAAGAAAACGAAAACTTCGACGGAATGCTCAAGGAACTAGGTATGCATCTAACGTTTTTGTGACAGTATCTTACGGATAAACACGTATTATTTCAATGCATTTCAATTTACCATTCGTGATAGCGACCGCACGACGTAACTAGGACTGGGCAAATCCTAATCATTTGGAATTCGAATCTGATTCTATTAATTATTCCGAATCTGATCGAATCACTGGTTTCATCATGTAAATAACAAATATCCAAATATAGTTTGAACTAAAGTATATTTTCAATTCATACTACACGTCACACGTCAAACAATTTTCATATTTTAACGACAAAATATAATCGATTTTGGTCACTATCCTATATTGTTATATCTAGATAAATTGAATCATGGTCAAATATATGGAAATCGTCGCCTTTTCGCAATGGGTCATTCTATGGAATGTTATTCTTAAGCGTTTTGCTTTGCTATCATACCGCTTTGGATCTGAAATTACTTTATAGACAGTATTTACATGGTCATATTTAATTTAGCACACTTTTCAACAGTCACAGTTGACTGACAAGGAACGAACGGCTCTGATCGCTGATGCGATCCACAAACATTTTCGCTGGAGTCGAAGTCGAGCCTTACGCAGGACAAAATAAGATCTCTCGAAATCTGACGTATACTCGCTTCCTATAAAGCGGCTGAGTTTTCGTTCAAGCGGAACACTTATAATTAAGCATGCTTCCAGGACGAGGATCTCAGATTTGCCGCGTTATGTTTAGTTCAAGGCCAAAGTGCCATGTCGCAGGATATTTTTGTCCCCTTAATTAAGTAGCATGAAAACATAAATAATAGTACAGTCAGTCAAACGAAAGAACACCTAAAATGCGATTCAACACATAAAGCTACCTTATTCAAACAGCAATGCAAGCATTTTTATATGACGATAAATGGGAGGAAATTTATCTATATTAATAATACACTAGATAGGGAATGTTAAATCATAGCACTAACTCTCAAACCGCTACTTGGCACCACTAAAAATTTGCTTTGTACATCGTGAGCTACAGATACATCGTGCTTTAGAGGCTGAACGCGCCGGTGACTCCATTTCGGTCAAAAATTTTTTGTCTTGTTGTTTCTTGTTAAGCTTGAGTCACCTAATAAATCTCGCCGACATGGCGTGTTTCGCCTGTGTCTCAAATTACTCATTGGGATATACTATACAAAATCATTACTAATTCAAATCAGGTGACCGGAACACAACATAAATCAAAAAGTGAACATCAAACTAAGCATCAATCAAAGTTAAACGAAACGGATATCAAATTGATTCATAATCACAGAGTGTGGTTGTGGATCTTAGAGGTAATGTAGTTATCTGTTCATCAATTTAGTGGTCCTCAGCAGGGGCCTTGCTTGAGGGAATGATTTTCAGTGACATAAAGTGTTGTACTGTTGTTTTCAGTGATATTCATTTTGCACGCATCAGTTTATCCATCCAGCGTGATCAAAATGCTAACATACAATGGTTTCCGAACTAACGACTCGAATTTTGTCCACGTTACTCTACGTGTACCCTAATCAGTCACCGAAAGTATGTGAATAAGGATTTTAACGAACGACAGAGGAAAAAAGCCAATTATGATTTTCGGCCAGACGCTCGATTTTTGCGAAATTAATTTTATTCTAATTTTTTACGAAAAATAGAAAATCGCGTTTTAAGTTTTTAAACTCTCCAAGAATGGTCTCACACAATGCATGATATATGATATGACAGTCAAAAATTTCAATTCAATATACCCGAAATATTCCGAAACGTATTTGCAAAAAGGATTTATTTCTCTTGTCGACTTTTTTCCATGCGACATTTTCTGGGTGACTTTTTCACCTTCGCCCTTATCACTGCTGGAACACGTCGATCAGACGCGGTCCTCTGTGGCTCATACTTGCCAAAATGAAATTTCTGTTTGGGATGTCATACAGGTAAAGTATTTGTTTACACAATAATCTTATGACTATGAAATTAAAATACGTGATACCCTTAGTAACCTATCACCTAATTTACGCTTGTTATTATCCAACGTCATGTTTGCCGAACCAACGCTTGCACGGCCGACGGGGTTAGGGTGGTCCGGGTTGGGATTTGAATGACTCTTCGAATCGGATCACTAACCCAAATCTATTAGGGAACAAATTTGACAAAGCCAAATATACAGCATATTTTTGTTCTGTTTTATCACTAGAGTATGACAACTACTCTCTATTGCACCAAGCTTTGCTTCCATTCCTGATTCAACCATTGTGTACTTGTAATCGATTCGAATGGCCTAATCGAAGTGCCCAATCGAATACTTTTTCATTATTATTTCAACTAATCCACTTTAATGAAATGAATGAATGAAATTTACTTTATTTCACAGTAAGCAATTAACAATGTTTACAATTAAATCTGGCTACGAGATTTATCTTGCGTCTTGCCATTCCATCCCGTCGTTGAAGGCTTTTTCGTTCATCGATTTCGGTAATACTGTGCCGGGGTTCGAACCCGCGATGTTCATATGTATTACGTTCGGCAGCTATCGTCGCTTTCATCAAGCCATCGCAGCCCACTTCGCAATTAGATTTCGTGCAACCAGACGATCATAATAATTATATGCTAATAGTAATATATAGTATAATAATTAGCAATGTGTTAATAATAATAGGATACATTAATAGTAACACAATAATAAAAAATCGACAGCAATTAACAAATTAACTGGTATTTTGCTTGTATTTTGTTGTCGACAAAATTTCATATCTTTACTTCATTTCACAAGTTTTTGTTATGATGATTAATGCTCGATTGATTCGAATATTTAGTGGTTCTAATCGATTCCTCAAATTTGTTGTTGCTTCTATTGGTCTATGTTGTGCATGCCAGGTGTAAGTACAATTGAAAGAGCCATAGCCGTTCGTCTCACAACCTATGCTGACATATGTAAGAAATCGGAGGATGAGTATCAATTGAAAACAGTCACAGGTCCAGTCAAAAAAACAAGACAAATGAAATTCGGTGTTGAATTCGAAGATGATGCACCCACGGGCGGAAAGATGTCGGTGAGGAATTCAGTTTCTTGCTGGTATTTTTAACACTTCTAATAATAGTAATAATAAACGGGAATCATTATAACTTCAGATTTTCGTAATAAAAAAATTTTGTCTGAATTAGTCTGACCTTATTCAACATAAACCCTGCACAACTTATAGATTCGGCCGACACCATCCTAGTTCGTATACAGAATTAATACAAATTAAAAAAAATCATAAAAGGTCCAGTGAAGGTTCGCAAAGTAAAACGAAGGGAATCAATTACTTTTGAAAAAGTATTGTTTGACTCATAGGAAAACAAAAATCCCTATTTCAGTGAGCTATTCCAAGAAGAGGTGATAATTTTTTTCAAAAAGTTGCTTTTAGATTAGCAGAATTATCTAAAACTTACCACCGAACCAGCCTTCTAAAATATCGTCCAAACAACGATTGCTGAGTATCAATCGTCGATGGAGTGCGATGTAGAGGCACGCGCCGTCTGTGGTCCGTGCTTTGTAAATTATTTATCTGGGACAATTAAAAAAGCAAAAATACAATCAAAAAGACTAACACATAATAATATTCCATACATTGCAATAAGCATTCTTTTTTTTCTATCTAGGGCTCGTGGAAATTCGAAAACGGACGAATGTTGGGGACGTTTTATTTTAATAAAGATAAAAGGAAAATGACGATAGAACGTTATAATGAAAACGACAAACTAATCGAGGTAAATATGATACGTAAACCTGGTAATTCTGGTACACTTTTTGTGTTGTGACAATTCCAGAGAGTAATTGAATATCGACTGATTTTGTTTTTAAAGGGCCTTGAAGTAGTTCAAGAACTAATATGGACCGAAGACGTGCAAAAACATTTGATATATCCATGTTTTATTGCACGTAAATTGCTATTCCTTTGGTCGAATAGGGGAACATGGCACCATGCCCTCCAAATACTATAGTGATCCGAACATTTGAAAACGAAAATAGGCAACTTTTGCGAACGGTAAATGTTGCAGTGGGGATAGTTATGTGGGTCCAAAACTTTTTGATATTGTAAGTTTGTGGAAAAATGTCCCCGAATAACTTCCATTTTTAACTTTACATTTTACAGATAATGACTGTTGGAAAAGAATCATCCAAGAGAACATTCAGAAGGAAGAAATAAAATTCTACGTCAAATTTACCCCAAAAATTTAATCAATTTTACCCTTATCTACCTTTATGCAATTGAAAAACTTATTTACTATGTTATCCTAGTCTATTCTATAGCAATAGAAAATCGTATGTGCCAAACATGAGCCATAGATGGACCGCGACAAGCTAGGATATACCTACGCAAAATATTTACCACCTAAAAACCCTTGGTTTGTCAGGCCTGTTATAGATGGAAAGTTAAAGTGCTCTGCAGTTTTTTGTCAAACATTAGCACAGATCATTTCAAATTTATACTGAACGCTGCAAAAAATCAACCAAGCATATCAGGAGAATTCAGCGTCTTTACTTAATTTTATATATGACGTTATCAAAATTGTTTTGTCCGTTATTTGATACTCGACTTCAGGATATATATTAACGTTATTGATTTACTATTGACCTAACCTAGTTTGTGCCAATTTGATATTATCATGTACTGTGCAGTCACAATAAATTTTAGTCAATAAAAGGTACAACCTATTACTTTTCACCTATTTAAATTTTATTTTGCCAAGCATGATGAACCACGTCTTGGCGGCGTGATCCATCCATTACTGATTCTTAACGAAACATGATATAATATGCTTTTTATGGCTGGGATTGAGCTGTACATTGGAGTCGCGTGAAAAATGATTTCACATTTTCTCATCCCGTGCGGGCATCCAGCATTGGCAGCCATGCGTAACCGGTGTAACGGTACCGCGTTGCTTTTAGAAAGCTTTCCAACTCGTTACGTTATCAGGCTGTATATGCAGTATGGGGCATTGGCCGCAGGCGTAAGACAAGACGAAAGCATAGAAGCATATGATGATAGTTTTGAAGTTAAGGATCAGTGTCCTTGATGTTAGCTTCTAAATTTTATTTTTGAATCTCGGATAGGAGAAAAGACGTTTTGAATGATTTTCGATTTGATCCAACTTAGCATTGTTTTATCGGTGTCTTCTGGATTCTATTTTGTTTTTGTGATGCTTGAGATGCCACTCTGAAAAACGAGATTACAGTACTTTGGTGTTGAATTCATGACTTTAGGTCGTGCAACTTTATCGTGCAGACAGATATTGCATTTTCTCATTTTATTTCAATATTATTCCCTTGTTATTACAAATTTAAATAATATACCTTTTAAAAGTTCTAAAAACGAAAAGTACTGTTTTTTTCCGAGTATGAGCCAATGAAGGACCCGCACATCGGTCCTACCCACTCAATTTTCAACGTGATGTTTTACGTGTACGAAAATTTGAATTTCATTATGAATGGAAATTTTTATAGCGTTTTAAATTTCAAATTACAGATCAGAATATTGGCATTAGCTCTATTTTTTGTAATAGTTCATTAAATTCGGTCGAGAGTAAGTCAAATAGGATTTCCCAACATGAGAAATTCCGAAAGTGTGTTATAGTTCACGAGTCAATGAGTAAGTATTTTTCGAGAGTACGTCAAATAGTTTTCCCATCAGGAGAAATTTCGAAAGTGTGTTATAGGTCACGAGTCAATGAGTAAATATCTTTCGAGAGTACGTCAAATAGATTACCTAAGAGGAGAAATTCCGACATCGTTTATAACTCGCGAGTCAATGACACACGCTGACAAGTCCAGATATATCTCTAGCCTGTGTTTTGTAAAGCCGGGTTTCAGATAATTCTATAATAAGCTTGATTTGAAAGATTACTGTAGTCTGATTTACAGGACCTTCAGTTTAACGATATACGCCTCTTACTCGCTTGAGAAAATTTCCTATGCGAAAAATTTGCATCGAATATAATACTTTTTCGAACATGAGCCACAGGTGGAACGCGCCTAGAGGGCGTGATCCATGTATGATGAATACTTACCAAAGCACATTCAGAAGGAAAGCTTCGTACTTGGTTGCATCGCATGGCAACATTTTACTTACTTTCATAATTTTAGAAATAGAATAAATTATTCGATATTAATGCCACATCAGCAATGGGGAGTCCATTCAAAACTGATGAAAACTGATAAAACTGATAGCTAAATAATGAAAATGACTGATTTTAATTATAAAATAGATATCTGAAGGATGAAATTTTGGTATTCCTTTCCTTTGTCTTCCCATTGCTCTCCTGGTCGTGCTGATCTGCGTAGCTTTAAATCTCGCGTCGATAGACATTTGTCAGGAACAGGATTCCTAAGTTCCCCTTCCATAGATTTCTGTAGCTCTTTGCGCACTAGTGATTTCAGAAGACTTTTTAAGTACGATATGTCATTCGCTGCCCTGCTCCGAGCGAATTTCAATAAAAAAAATTGTCAATGTAATTATTCGATGTATGTGCAAGATAAGAAAGTATACCATAATTTAGGGATACTATCTCAAATCGATCACGAGACAGCATGATATACCATCACCGTTAATTCAATATCCCATTTTCGTTGGAATATGATTCAAAGTGTCTGAGAAAAAATATCATAACATTTGTTTCATTTTTAAGATTTTAACTGAGAATTAATGGGAAAATACTAATTCTTCCGAATGTGTTGTATTCATTGTTTGTTATGTAAAATCAATTTTGAAAAAATTTAATTTGAAAAAATAATATGATTTGATATTCAAATTAACACACGATATATTTCTTGCCTTCCTTTTAAAGGACAGGGGATGATAGCTCGAGGAATGGCTAAAAGTCTAACTACGACATTGGAAATAAAAAGTACTGATGGTAAAACATTTACAGTTAAATCGATCACGGGTCCAAAAACGCAGGAAGCTACATTTGAAATTGGCAAGGAAATTCAGGAGAAATCGTCACTCGGCAAACCTATGAAGGTTGGTTGTGGTGAATATTTCAACTCAATATAACATAACTACCAATCAGTGAATGTTTTTTTCTGGCCAAGCATGTGACACAGAAGGCTCGCTCCATCTGCGCATCATGCTTGGCAAAACAACATTAGATAACATCAATCACGGATTAACCTCTGTACCGGAATCGGTGATTCGGGATCTCAAATAAATATTAACAAAATTATCTTTTTGAAAAATATAAAGACATATTTCTATATTTCTCGTTAAAAAATGACATTCCTACACTTAAAAAGTTTTTGTCCGCACTAACGATTTACAAAAATTAATTGAAATTCTTTGTACTTTGAATTCGAATGACCGAATTAAATTGCCCAGTCATAGTCATGAGCATACTTGCCAAGGAAGTGGCAGATGGTTTTTCTCTCGCCTAGCGCAAATACAAGTCGCTACAGAATATTGTTCAAGTTCTATGAAGAATGTTTGCCTTTCCTTTCTCTGCTACATGAGAGATCGTTGGTTAAAAAAAATAAAATAAAAAGGTGGTTGAAACTTGGACACCAAAAAAATATGATCTCAATCCTCACATTATAGGATTTTATCGAGTTATTCTCATATTTTCCGTTTTCATTTTAATAATTCGTTCATTTGATAACTATTTCCTCATTCCCTTGAAACTTGGCTTGTCTGAAAAATAGCATTTCTCTTCGACAGGGATCTTGGACTTTCGACCAAAGCGACATGGTTGGTGAATTCAAAGCCGAAGATAATAGCGGTGATGTCTTCAAAATAAGAAGAACAATAAAAGATGGCCAACTTATTCAGGTGCATAACAAAATATCTAACAACCATGTTTCATTTTTCAAAAATTATATGTCTACTGCATAAAGTATAAAAGCAAGAACGTCCTAAACGGAAACACTCGTCATGCGATCTGAACTAATAAGAATGCAAGCGGTAGTCCCCACTCGAAAAAAAAATTGTGGAAACTTTTTTGTCTAGCAAGAGTCACAGATGGATCGCGTCGAAAAGACGTAATAGTAAAAATGGGATATTTGTTAGCTTTATGAAATCAAGGATTCGATCCGATACGATAAAATTATTCGAATCATATTCGAATTCCAAAGGATTCGGTTTTGCCCAGCATAGTATATGTATATATATATATATCAAAAATCGAATGTCTTAATAAGGGTTTACTGCTAGATGAAATAAGGTTTCGTTTTGTTTTCAGAAAATGCAAATCGGATCAACAGAATGTACGAGATATTTCGCCAAAAAATAACAATGCAGATCAATGCAATATTTGTAAACTTATATTTCAATTACTATAATTTTATTTTATTTCAATTTGACCAATGACTTAACATGGGATTGATGCATTAAATATACGTTTGACTATTCATTGCTATTTTTGACTTCATTCCTATTAAGATTATCTTAGATAAATCGTTTTATCTTGATTTCATCTAATTTTAGAAAAGACTAAATATGAATTGTCCAGCTCAAATACCAGACTGTTGTCGAGCATTCCATTCATTAAAGTTAGCGTTAATTTCGACAGGTTTAATGAAGGTCGCACTACACATTTGCGTTGATTGCGCTTGTTTCATTTTACGCAAGCGCAATGCTTTGCATACATTTACGTACGTTTCCCAATGAAACAGAAGGGTTTGCTATGAAAGCTAACGCAGGGTGCTCGTTTCGTTTTTTGCGTTTGTGCTCTTGTAGGCATGTGAACACGATTAACGCAAAGCAATGCAGGCTGCAATGGTCTTTAGTGTTTCAATCTGCAAGACAGTTAAAATGAATTGAATTGTTGAAAGCGAATAGGCAGAGCCGGATATCGATATTGCTATAGGTTTTAGATGGTTTTGTCATCGCCCAGAGCAGATAGCACTCGCTACACTTTACTATGATGATTTAGTTCCGCTCGGTTTCTTTTCAATTTAAAGTACAGTTGGTATTGCATCTTTTAGTAGCTCTTGTTATTAAGTGGCCGTTATAGTTGGTTCCGTTTTGGCACTGTTACTGGTCTTGCTTAGAGTGAATTTGAATAAAAAATTGACAAGCTCTAGGTGTATATGGACTCTGAACCCTCTGCGGACATCAGGTTGTTTTGTTTAGTAAGGGCCACTGATAGAACGCGCCACTCTGCTCCTGTGTGCTCCCGTAAATAAAATATGAGGTGTTGTGAGCGTTATTACACTCCCATAAATGAAATTTTTCGGTGAACTCGTTCAATTTGCGAGTTTTTGTGCCTGACCAAGGTCGATTCACTATTGATTCAAATGATTTGTGTTTTGGGTCGATTCGAATCATTGGATTGAATTGTCCAGTCCTATAAGTATAAGCCACTGATGTAGAGCGCTGCTGATGCGTGGTCCATCTATGGCACATGCTTGACAAAACGAAATATTTCATTTGGATTTACCAATAACTTGTAAATAAAGCTCCGTGTTATCAGGAAGTTTTTGATGTTGAACCTTAGTACTTCTCTCAAACATTGAAAAATGATAACTACATTTCAGAGCATCGTGACATGCGTAGGTGGATTCCATTCAAATCTATTCTCAACTGGTTCACCGTGTTCCGGATTCGAAGAATGTCCTGCTTATTCGGATCTTGAGTCCTCATATGTACCCAGAAAAGACTTTTCCCCGTATTTTAGAAAAATAAATCAATCAATATTTCTAGATGTGCAAAGTTAAAATGATTCCACAATAATATCATGCTATATTTATGCAGTATAGCCACCAACCTCAGAACTATAACGCTATAGGTTACAGCTAGGCAAAACCGAATCATTTGGAACCGAATCAGATCGAATTACCTTTTCTACATATCTAAATGTTTCACTTCTCGTATCCTCTGTAATATATTAAATTTTAAATGTTAATAGGTTTAATCTTGGTGACGAATTTTCCAAATATGAGTGAGTTATTACACACATTACACACATGCTCAATTGCACACCATGGAATTTCGCACACAGAGGATTTTCACGATTGGAATTGCACACTCGGTTAAATTGCACCTGGGTTGCAGCAGTTCCATTGGGTGCATTTGTCGTTGTATGCCAGTCCGCATTAATGCAATTTTACTGTATGCAATCCCAATGGAACATCAAATATCATGCGCATTTATGCTTTGGTGAAAGCCTGTCGCTACAAATGTCTTTTCACCAGAGTAATGAGGAGTGAATATAATATACATCATTCGATTTTTTTGAGCCTATCCCAATCCCACGTTTTATTTTGTTAGACATGTGCAACAGATGGACCGCGAATCAGTGACACATACGTAACAAAAGTTGCTCGGGCAAGATCTTTTCGACCGTGATATAACGTTAATCTTCTCTTTGCCTATTATGTTCCTCATTGCATTATCATATCTTCATTCGCTTAATTGACGGAATTGAATTGGTAAATCATCGATTACAAGCAATAAAGAAACTGAAGCGCGACAATGTGATTTATTTTTAAAACTTAAATAACAAAGTAGATTTTGGACGTTTTCAACCCAACAATGTGTCACATAAAAGATATTACCAAGCTCAATCAAACAGTCAATCATTGCTCAACCAATGCCAAGTTTATGAAAAGCTTTTCTCACAACTTGCACTGACTAAAATTACCATTTTTCGATGCCTACAGTATTGAACGGATTAGTGGATTCTATTATTCAAAAGCTGGGCAAATGTTTCATTCCAGAGCTTTTCTGTGCAAATGTGCTAATTTTATTTTTCTCATTCAAAAATCTCTCGAGGCAAGATTGCAAGAATTTTTTTTTAATGAAAGTCAAATAAAATCCGCTAATCTAGCACACAGATTGGTATTATCAAGAAGTCACATTCACTTTCAAAGCATGGCTGTATTCAGGGAATTGAGAGATTTTAAAAGAATGTCGTAATGAGCAAATACTTACTATTTTCTTAGTTGACCTAGATATTTTTCTAAGGCATATCCTTAGGTCAAATTTCTCGGTTTAATGGATAGTTGTAAATTAGGTAAAGTTACCTGCTTTACCTACAGAGCAACTCGGTAAAACTTATGAAAACATAATCTGATCGATCCACTCAAAATATGTCTACGCCAAGCCAGACCTAAGATCCCTAGGTCAAATTTCTCAGTATAGGGATACTTGAAAACTAGCTGAAGTTACCCTTTTTACCAAGTAAAGCAACGCGGCTTGTGAGAACTAATCTAATCGATCCACTCAAAATATGTCAACGTCAAACGAGGATATAACAATCCGGTAAACAATTTTTTTCGGGTTGCTTGTGACGTAACTGATGCCTTTAAACAGCATTAAATATTCTCACACTTTATTACTTACCATACTCTAGCGTCCAAACATAACCTTCAATTCCAGTTGCGACAAGTTGCACGAGTAGATAGTATCCTTCACTAAAATATTATTCAAATGGGTATCTAAATATGCAACTTTATTAAGATTCGACCTTTCATGTTAAGTAAAACCAATGCTTACCACTGGCGATTATTTTTGTTCATATTTACTCGCGTAATTCCCTTTTACGTATTGAGCAAAATACCTCTACAATATCAGAACAGGTCAGACACTACCATATTTCAAATTGTTGATTGCGATATTCGCAATACATTTTGAGTAATATTAGGTGTATTTTTTTAGTCATTTTCGACCAATTAAAGAACAATGAGCAAAACTTCACAGGCATATAGAAATTGTGGTATAACACATTAATCATGAATATATCGAAACTTATTGATCGAAACACTTGTAATACATCCTACACTTAATCCAATATTGAAGTACGGAATGTAGTATTTGCCCGGACTGAAAAGTGAAAAAAATTTCAACATTCAACGGTAGCTCAAATTTATAGCATTTTCACGCAGTATGCGGGTTATGCAAAAATATCAAGATTGATCGAGCCATTTTTTTTTAAAATAACATACGATTGACATCGCAGCACAAGCATCAAAGACATCTGCCGACGCAAAATTAATGGTAGAGTTTGGCTGCCATGTTTGAAAGAGTGTTTGTGAAATGCATTCTGTGTTGTAAATTAATCCTTTGCCTTCATTCCACACTAATTCTAACGAATTTCTTATTTCTAGAAAATTTCTCCTTCCAGATAATTTTATTTGCCATTCGCTTAAAATATATATTGGTGCTAAACAAGATTGTTGCAGCAGACTATACTTTGTCACAGAGATGTTCATAAGAAGTCGTAAAAAATCGACTAAGTGAGCGGAAGCTACTAGTCCGAGGCGGTATCCATTTTTCACGTAGCGCGGGCTTCAAAATTAATTTTTCATGGCCTTGTCAGCGGACGTTTTCTAACAGAAAACCAGATTAAATATTTTTCATCTAAACTTCAATTATGATACTTCATGCAAAAACAATGCTGTGCCTTACCATACCATGAACTAAACTGCATAAGCTTGCAGAAGTCGATAAATGTACTAAAACCGGTCTGCTTATGGCTCCTAGACAAAATATTTTTAACTGAACTTGAGAATATTCCACAAATGTACCTTTTGACTTAAATTTAATTCAAGTAAAATTAATTCAAATTAATTAATCTAAAGGATTTCATAGCAGACAGCTTTCCAATTGCTATAATATTATACATTATTTATATTTCACTGAAAATTTACAGTAGTATTTTTTATCTTCAAAATTGTGTACCCTTTTCTTCTGGAAAAATAGTCTGGCCACGTTGATAAGTTCGTGGCTTCAATGCATTCTTGAATTTCTGTATAAAACATTGAAGTAGATTTTATAGACACGAACATTGTTTATTTTTTTTCAAGGATAAGAATTTTATCTTATCACAATCGATATCAAGAGCAACAACGAAAATGTGGTAAAATCGCCATTCTGAGGGTTATTTTACTTGGTTATGGAAAAATAAAACCTTAAAATAAACATATTCGGCCAATTATGGGCTGCTGATTATCAACTGTCCAATCATTAGATTAAACCTCTTCAGTAATGCGCTTTCCCGATATTTGAAAAATGCAATTATTGCAAATAAACCGCAAGACGCCGTTATTTCATAGTGTCTTTTGCGACCGTCTCATTCCGAGCCTGAGCAAGTCTCTTTCCCAATCAGAAATATTATTTTGTCAAGCACGTGCCACAGATGGACCACAGCTCAAAGCATGATCAAACCCCGGCAACTCATACTTAACGAAAAATGTGGAAAACTTTCTGTGACTTGGTTGCGAGTGGCTACTTATAGACGAACAGGGCGAGCATTGTCGGAAGGTAACAACTCACTAGTTCGTCAAAACCTACCCAATTTATTTACACCCCGGGTTGAGCCGAGGGCATGGGATTAGCGATCCGGACTTGCAGTGACTCGAACCAGTGTTCTTCAACTTACGATGTTAGCATGATAACCACTAGGCTGCTTGATAAACTATAATTTTGACGCTAGATGAAAGATATACGATGCAATTACACAATGCAAAATACCTTACGAATTGTTTTTCCAGGTTGATTCCAAACAACTTTGGCTGCAATTACAGGAACACATATCACAGAACTAAACGTTGTGCACCATGCGATTACGTTTGCCCATACTGGATATTTATAGGTTCTATCATAAGTCAATGGTTCCATCAGATAAAACGAGTAAAACATTAGTACCTGATAAAAAAAAAGTTTTATAGGAACGTTTTACCAATGTGAATAGCTAATAAGATTCACTCTATTGACCATCCGAGGTTTGATGTTTTAAAGAGCGTACAAAAAGGTTGGCGAATCCTGAAATGACCAAATTTAGAGAAAGGTTTCATACAAAAGGTTCGGGTCGAGACTATTGAGGACAGCCAACAAAAATTTAAAACATTTGTGATTAATCTTAATATTTCGATAAACATCGATAATTTCGATAAAATAGGAATAGATCCCAAAATTATATTCAATGCTGCGGGCTAATGACTAGGGATGGGAAAAATAGATTTATTTGGAATTCAAAAATGCTTCGGATATTTTTTCCGAATATGATCTAATCACAAATTCCATATGAATAAAAAAATATCCTATGTTCACTATTACGAATCGTTTCGTTGTACTAATACTAGCATTAAGAAACCTAAAGGCAACGTATTTTCAATCCACACGTCATGTCCAAGAGCAGACAATTTTAATTTTTTACGACAAAATGAAATTGGTTTTGACCGAAATCAAACTTATTTTGTCGTTGAAAAAATGATTCACTTAACTTAGCAAGTTGTTGTTCCTATGAACGATTTACTATTGATTCAATTAATCTGTGCCTCGAATCAATTTGAACCATCGGATAAAATCTCACATCCCTGGACAACTCAAAATACAATCAAAAATCAGACTTCCAGGAGCACAGATACAAAAAATTTCACTTGTGGTGCTCTTTCTAATACATCAATTTTGAACCGAATATATTCAAATCACATTTAAAATCTCCGAATTTAATTCTATTTTAGAAATTACCCGACGATTAAATGGGTACTTAGTTCTATTTCACTATATTGCTGATGCTACAGATATATTCAAATTTGACACATAAACCTTAAATTTTTCGGGGTAAAGCAGTCAAAAATAACAAACGCAAGCGTATTTTTTTTTCATCGCATTGGAACTAGCTCTGAACCAGGTCGGAAGCATTCCCAGAAGGAAATAATTAACGGCCACTCAAATGGCAGAGAGCTACTACAAGATGTAGAACCAGCAACTGCACTCTCAGCAAAAAAAAATTTCACACAGAACTAAGCTATTGTTTTAATATTCAAAGAGTGGTTTCTGTCCTAAGGGATCACCAAGCCATCTGCCACTTCTTTGATTTCATTCAGTCCCCCCCTTACCAAGCGAAGAAAATAAGTTAGCCCCACTACAGGACCGCTATCTACAGGTAGGGCTGGGCAATTCGATTCGAAGATTCGAATCAATTCGAAGAACAGTTTATTCGAATCCATAGTGAATCGTTCGTAGGAGCAAAGACTTGCTGAATGAACTAGAATTTTAGTTTTAACAAGAAAATGAAATCAATATTGGTCAAATTTGACCAAAATCGTATATTTTTCGTCAAAATATGAAAATTTTTGGTCTTAGACATGGAGCGTGGTTGAAAATACCCAATAAAATAAAATTTATTGATTTTCATAATGGAGACAATTTGTAATATCAGAAATGGGGAAAAGGGTATTTTTATGGAATTAGTGATTCGATCCTGTTCAAAAAAAATATTCGAATCCTATTTTGTTTTGTCCAGCCCTATCTACAGGACTAGCTCGTTTATAATGTTAAAATACGGATTGTTTAAACATCTTGAGAGAACTTCATTTATCAACTTGGATTTTATTCATTTATTTTGAGATAATAAAAATATTTTCAGTATAAAATATTATTTACCGTGACTGCTAAGGGTGCAACAATCATCCAACTTATTTTAAGCCATATACGAGGTATTATGAATTGCAACATTTTTTGTAGTTCGTCACAAAATTTTGCTCCACCATAAAGCCATCCTATTGCAATACATTCACATAAAACAATGAAATAAATGCACCAACCAGCAACCGAGTATGTATTTATTATGTTGAAGATGTACATTCCACCCTGTTGCAAGAGATAAACATAAAGTAAATTTGCATTTGTTTTACAATAACATTATATTTCCAGAATTTGAAGCTCTGTTGAAAAAATGTATGTCATTTATAAGCTGTTTCTTGGCCGGTGCGTTTTATCAACACCCTATTATTGGCGGCATAGTCAACAGATATATATATACCTAGGCGATTTTACTTTCAAAGAGCGGCGATTTGACTGAATTTTTATTACAGTGTATGAAGTGAATCCGACTAGATAAGTATAACGTTCCTATAGTAGTACTAGTGTAGCCAACGATTTTCACCTCAAAATATCTCGTGAATGTATAACGATATTTTACATCATAACTATGTGAGGTAGTATTCCTAGGTATAGTTTCATTTTCTTTAGTTTCCACTTCTTGGATTAAAAACTAATCGGACCTTCTTGGATCAAAGACTAATCGGACAAGGTTAAAAAAAATTTAAATATATTTGGATTGGAAATAATTGGACAACACCATTTTCCAATCTTTAAGTTGCCGATTATATTATGCATTGTTATTATTTTAATATATGTGTTACAATATGCAAGAAACTGGTATTTTCATCGATTTCGGAATTTAATATTTTTATAAAATATTTCCAATGTCGTGTTTTAAATTTGGTATTTTATATGACATCAGTCTCAAAATACATCAGTTATTTTTTTTAAATTTTAGAAAGTACCTGAATATTTTTTTAAACAATAGACATAAAAACTATAAATTAAAAAAAACATTTTTGGAACCAAAATTGGTAAACTATATTTACAAATATATCCAATTTGCAATTCCATCCAGTCTGGAACCAACGGGGAGCCTAAAAGGTTATCGAACATCGTCCCGAAAGAAATTAATCTTATATAAGATTCAAAATAATATGACGGTTCAAATAAGAATATTTATGTTCTTTCTTGGCTGCCAAATACATCGATTTCTCATACAGTAATAAAACTGGAATAAACTTTTTTGGAAAGCAACTTACCGGCGTTACCATTAACAACCCAAACATATACATCATCGTACCGACAACAGCATGCCCTATTTCGTGATTCCACTTATGTCGAAATAACGCTGGAAATAAATCTTTCGCACATTCAATCACTCCATCTTGAATAACAAACTGAAATAAATTAATAATAAAAATATCCAATTATATTTTTTATTTAAAAAGGAGATACATCATTGAATAAAAAGGCACCAAAAACCTATTAAAATAAAAAAAAATCAGCTATTGGTTTTTTCTGTAGTGTATGTACTGTTGTCCAATTTGAGTGTTGGTGTGCAAATTTGAACACTTTAACTGAACTAATTTACTTATCAACATTAAAAGCCTACATGATTTCGAAATAGGATAATGATGATTTGCTCTAAATGAATATGTGGCGCATCATGTTTAAAGAGTTTTGTTCTGTTCTGTTCAGTTCTACATAATTTTAAGAAAAAATTATGTAAATAATCGTGTATTTTACGAGTTTGGGCGACTCTAGTCAATAACTCAATTAGAGTCGCCACCGTTAATGACTCGAGTCGAGTCGTCTTATCGAAATACCGCGACCCGTACTGGACTTCAACAACTCAAACGATTTTGCTATAACTTTAAAAAAAAATGTTGCCGTTGCGTCACTCACAGAGCAAAAAACGCGCTTGTCAGGATATGTGAAACCAGTGCTAGTCTTCACAATAATAATGTATTAAATGGGTATTTTAAGAGTGAGAAGCGGCAAATGAATCTGTCGTTGCTGTTGAATAGAAATTAACTAGAATCTAGACTCGACCTATGGCTTGCAAATACAGTGACTCGACTTGGACTTTGGACTGGACTTCGATTCGCAACTCTTATGTCCTTCGACTCGACTTCGAACTCGAAGTGAAGTGACTCGTTGCCAGTACTAGAATTCAATATCAATCACTACATTGAACTATCGAAACACGTGAACATACCAAGCTGTCCAATCCAAGAAGTATCAACATAAGAAAGAACAAAACAGTCCAAAAATTAGAAATCGGTAGAAACGAAAGAGCTGTAGGATAAGCCACAAACACCAATCCAGGTCCTGACTCTGCCACCATTTCAACTGTGGTGTTCTGTAAATTTGGGAGAATAAATGTTTCGTTACCCACTTACTTGACACCGATTTACTGATGGATTGCGTAACCGTAGCTGAAGGCGTAGTTATAAACCAATTTGAAGACAACACACTTCCATTATGGCCTATGCAGAGTGGTCTTTTAAACGGGTTGAAACGTAGGAAAATTAGGAAAATTTCGCTTCTATGTGGTACTGTAGTTGTTATATCCATTTGGCCAGTTTTGCGCTGTACTATTTCATTTTTCAAAAACTTCATGCCTCCGAGTCGAGGTTCGGGCTATTTTATTGTGATATACAATAAAAATGTTATTTTTTAAAAAGTTCCTTCCACTTCCTTTGCCTGATTTAATTAAACCCCGAATAACGGAAAATAACAGTTATTATGTATGTCGGTTTACGGGCAAAATAAAAATCGGTACTGATCTGGAATACCCAAGCAGAAATATTTAGTTTCAACAAGTTTTGTTAAGTATGAGTCACTGAAGGATCGCGCTGCTGGAACGTGGTCCATTTGTGGCTCATGCTTTACAACATAAAACTATCCGATTGACTTGCCAGCAATAATCGTTACCAAGGAACGAGTTTTACCCAAGTACAGACAGAATGAATCTGTACCTTACAGCCCGGAGGAAACCGTATTTTCTGAAACGGTTGCTGACATATATATATAAATACATATCAAATTTAATGAAAAATGCAATGAACTTACCTTCACCAACGCCAAATGTCCTAGAACTGAAAATATTGCAAAGCCCGATGTAAAACTTGTTATTGCATTGGCAGAGGCCACGATCAAAGCATCTCTTTAGAAAAAAATAAATAAAAAATTTACATGAGGAAGGAATTGTTACATTAACTTGTACACTTCGGAATGGTTTACGTTAAGACGCCAAAGTATGTTTTTTCTTTGGGTTTCGGAAAATTTGTCTCGACTTTACGTTACTATTTTTATTATAGTTCACACTGAGCAGGAAGGCCGGAAGCAGTGCCGAAAATAACCCAACTAACGCCAACTTAGCAGCAAAGAGCTACTAGAATATGCAATGCCATCAACTGCACCCTTTTAAGTGGAGAGCATCTCAAATGGAACAGAACAGCTATGGCAAAGTGCAGTTTGTGATATTTTCCCTGGGCGATGTTAGAACCACCTACCACTATTACTGTTACTATTAATAACTATTAACTAGTATGTTTATCGAAAAGCTTCATAAATCATCAACACTAACCACCTACACTGACATAATTGCTGTAAATTTACCTTTCATTTGCAGTACTTATATATTTTTACAAATTATTCGAATCAATCGTGAATCGTTCATAGGAACAAGAAATTGCTCGGTAAAGCGGAATTTATATTTTTGACTACGAAGTGAAAGCGATTTGGTCAGTATTGACCAAAATCGATTGTATCTCCTTCGTTGAACTAGGAGAATTTTTGCTCTGTGACGTGGAGTATTGGGAATCGAGGATACATTGCCTTAATGCCAATCTTATTGTTTCGTAACTATATTTTTGTTTTAATATTCATTACGCAGTCGAGTTGTAAAAGTCAAAATGGGCAATTTGATATTTTGATATATTATTTTTATATATTTAGTGATTCCATTCGATTCGAAAAAAAAATATCTTAATTAATTTCGAATTTCGAGGAATTCGTCTTTTTGCCAGCAAACTAAAACTTCCGTTTGTACATCACTAGTAGAGCAGTTAAGAATCACTGTGAATACAAATACTTTCAAAAATGTAGAATAGCCCATGGTATTTCCTCACCTCAGCAAATTATGATGTAGCTTGTTATGTGAACTGAGCGTAGTGAGAGCTCCACATCCAACAACAAACGAATACATCACTTGCGATGAAGCATCGCTCCAGACCTGTTGAAAGAAAATTACAAAAAAAAGATGAACCAAGAATTACTGCTCGTGGGGTGATTATTTTTGATACCTTTATGTCGATTGCAATATCCAAAATTATGAGGTTGAAAAAATGAGCGTTTGACAAAACCCTTAAATCACCGATAGAGTCAGTATATGACACCCCTCACTCCAATGATGGTATCACCGGGGGTCATCTCATGTCTAAAACCCCAGCCTTTTACAATTATTCCTGTATTACCGGCGTTGTAAATTTCTACATAAACTGACTATCAAACATAGCCCCAAAATCTTAAGTGCTTAATTTCGGTTCTCCAAAAGCTAACATTTATCGTTATTTCCGTTACTACCTATATTTAGGAACAAAAATATTCAGTCCCTCACAGTAGATGTTATTGGATACAAGGAATCGAAAATCAGGTTACAAAATCTCTATATTGACATCTAAAAATAATAATAATAAGATGTTTCAGTTTGAAAATAGTTAACATCGGCCACATCTTAACGGTTCGGAATTGCCTAAAACCCAAAATTTCTACTTTATTGAACCCTAAAATATTTCAGAGAAATTTAAAGACTTAATATTAAATAAATATTATCTATTCTCTTACCTCAACTTCAAGTAACTTGGTTGTATTGGGTCGGAGATATTGAACAATTCCATCAGAGGCACCATCCAATGTTGCTCCCCTTACTACCACAATTATTATCATCACTAATGGTAACGTAGCCGTGACGTATACGACCTAAAAATAATCACTATATAAATTTAATTTGAAACAAAAATAATCTATTAACAATTATATTTTTATTGTTTGCGACTCGCCACACTTAAGAACATTTTATTGTCACCCAACTTCAGATTTAGCAGTTTCCTTCCCCTGGATGCAGTCCTAAAAGTCTTCTACGACAATTAAAACTTTTTATCCTTCACTCTTCATGAGAATGTATTGGGATAAATACATCACTACAATTACTAGAAAGAATGTAAGTAAAGTTAAATCGTTCTGTCGAGTTTGCCATTGTTTTATTCTCATGTGACAACATCAGCTTGAGTAGCAAATGCTTGTGTTTCATGTTTTGTTATGTCATCTGAACCGTTGCTCAACTTGCGTGAGCGTCTTCAGAAACCGGTGAATATGCTGCTTGATCCTTAACTTGTTTCTAATCTCCAAAGCTTGTGTATTCGCTCCGTATTAAACATATATTTTAGGGGTTTCTGTTCGTTAAAGTAATGCTATTTCGTTTCATTCCAAAAATTCCCCCAAGATAGACCATCATCATACATTACTATCATATACATTACTCTACAATGTTTACAACATCAAAAGTTCTTCCTCGTACATCTCGACTATAAAACACTATGCCCTCAAATTTTATCCCGTAAAATATTCATTGAAGAATCTCCAATAACGTTGAATAAATTTCCCCATAAAAATAGATAAAAGATGGTCAACATGCCTCAGCGTTTTCCGACACAATCCTAAAAAGTCCACGGTGCCTTTCTTATGATAAAAAAGCTACAAAGTGACTATTTTCTCAGTTTACCTTACTTGTCCATCCGATACCTTTCCATGTCGAAAAATACACAAGAAGCCAAACAACAAGCAGACAAAGCGCCAAATCCCATTTTATGGAACCCATTTGTTCAAGTCCACCAGAAAGAGAAATAATATGATTTCTGTAAAATAAAAAGTTATTTTGTTCTGGTTTGTTTTATATTCCTATTTCAGGTGCTTCGCAGCTTCAGCGTTTACCCAGTCCTAACTTATATTTTGTCAAGCATGAGTCACAGATGGACCGCGTCTCATCGACGCGATACATCAGTGACTCATACTTAACAAAAAAAGTTTTGATAAACATTCGATTGGGTAAATATTGATTTGAAGTATTGATGAACCGCAGGTTGGCTTCCAAATTCTGCACACTTACTTGAACGAATATATCAGACAAAAAATATCAATAAATTAATTTTTATTTATGTCCACTCACCTCCAAAATTCTTCAACAGACGTGAGTCCGGTTACAGTTTGTGTTATATTTGCTGTTTCATTCAGAGTTACCAAACTATTTATATTGTGAGTCTGTGAATATAAAATCAGATTTAAAATATAGATTGCATCCATAAATATTATTTCCGAATTTCATACATTGCATACGACAATGCCACCAGTTGCTTGCAAAAAAAGTTGTTCACGTATATTTAATGAACAATGTGTGAATCAAGGGATATAAAAGCATGTACATGGTGGATTTCACGTGAATGTGACGCGCCAAATCAGTTGAAAAGGTGGACAATATATAAAAACCCGAGGATTGAGATGATGGCATTCATGATTTTAAGTATGGGAAATCTGCTATAACGCCCTCCGAGTAGATGCCATAGTGGTGATCATGTCGGTCTTGCGTTTTGAAAATGTCGGGTTGTTTGGCTCAGGATTATCCACTTAAATTATTATTAAATGGGTGGATGCAAATAAAAAACAATTATCCTGGGCGATCGACTTTATTCTGTCGCCCAGGGCAGATTTCACTCACTGCACCATAATATAGTAGCTCAAATATTTTTGGAATGAGGCAGTTGCTATAGTGCTAAACTTCATAGCGATATGAGTGACGTAAGTCTGCTCCTTTTTTCGATCTTGCTTCGAGTGGTTTCCAATATAAAAATACCTATTTTAAATATATCCCACCTCTGATACATTATCAGTTTCTGCAAATAAAGGTATACAATTTTCACTGTTCCATGTATGATTGCAAGATGTCCACGGTAAATCAGTAGAAAAACCAGCAACCATCCATCGTAACGCCCATGCAAGAATTACGGGATAATATACATCGGAGTATACTAAAATTACGGACGTTGCATGCCCAATACCTTAATTCAGAGTTGTAAACGTTTATTAAAAATCAATCAGAAGAATGTGTAACAAATTTACCGCAACAAATGCATTGAATGGTTGCTCTAGACAGTTATTTGATTCTCTACTTGGTGATACTGAAATAAAACTATGGAATCGACTTTTTGGCTAATTTTAAAATGAACAATCGAGGTGCGTCCATGGACACACTTGACATGATTAACCTCAACATCAATATCATCGAAATACCACTCAACCCAGGAAGTAATAACGTGGAAAGGTCGTGCCCAAATTGAAAGGATCACATCTTTCCAACCACTCTAACCTCGTCCGTCTAAAAGTGACCGCCGGTCCTGGCCCTGGTCAGAGGGATCCACGCTCCGAGGGATTCACGCTAAGGATTGGCCAAAAACGCGGTTTCAAATTTGGTATCGCACAATTACCACAAAATGAACAAAAGGTTCAATTACTGTATTCAGTCACAGTGCATGCGCCACTCATTGAACTCTCCTGGGATGCGCGAAAATTAACTTGCCTATTCATATACGTGGTATTTCACTTACGATCGCTGTGCATTTGTTATCTTTTTTCCTGATTTAAAAATTAGCAATAATAATATGCCCACAAGACCGAAGGTGAGTGAAAATTTTGGAATAGTCATGTCACAATAGCTATTTTGGTGTACTTCTCATGCCTGAGAGGTCCCCATCGTAAATTGAGAACCGCGCGGGAATTAGCCACATGCTCTCTGCGCCCTTATGAAAGTCGATAAAAAATACAGCCGAGGTGAATGTAACCAACAGGTGGTTTGGGCGGCACGTTTCATCTGAAGCCAACAATTTGCTGTAAAAGTTAATTCCCATAGATTTATTTTAAAATCACCCAGTAAATTTACTGTAAAAATGGCTATTTTTTTCTTCGTTTTTATTGCAGTGTATAGTGCTTATGGTATGAAATTGAACAGATATTCAAAGTTTTAGTTTTTGAAAATTGAAAAACGAATTTTGAACTGTAAATCAATAAAAATTACGCGGGACATAAAAAATATTTGAATTATTTGAAAACTCAAAAATGCTTTCCGGGTCGCGCATTTTACACTCCTGGCTTATAATTGTCCCGATCCCGATTTCAAATGACGACGGATCGTCTTAAAAACGTTCTTTCAAAATGTCAAGCCTCGGAACTCGAGGTTTTATTTACTATACTAATAAATTAAACAAACCCGTCATCAGAGGTATTATCCGCCAAGCTCGAATAGCGCTCTCTTTTGTGTACTGTCCAACAGCTAATTCCAGGATAATGGTCGGTAATACCACCAGCAAAAGTACAGAGAGATATGCAATCAGAAAGACACCTATAATAAGCAACTTAATTAAATTATTGAATTTTGTGCTTTCACTGCACATCCAAATTTTTCGAATCAGTTGTACATCGGCCACAGAAACAAAAACGAGATGAATCGATGTATTGAAAATGTATTGCCTCTAATTTTATATTCATTAGCTATTATCAGTTAGGTATTTTCATCGGGTGTCTGACTGACGAAATAGCAGTAAATTTCCTGTTAATTAGTAGTAATTTTATATTTTAAAAGTTGAAAACGGCCTTGTTGACAAGATTTATTCCTAATATGGGATATTGATGGACCTAGAGCTGGGCAATTCAATTCGGCGATTCGAAGAACAATTTGTTCGAATCGGTAGTGAATCGTTCATAGGAATAAAAACTTGCTAAATGAACTAGAATTTTCTTTGGCGAGAAAAAATCATTAGATTTGTCAAATTTGAGAAATTATACTTTGTTGTTACAAGATGAAAATTGTTGCCCTGGGTATGAATTGAAAGTGTACAATAAACTATAATTTTTTCATTCTTAAAATTGGGACAATTTTCAATACTAAAAAATGGGATATTTATTATTTACATGGAATTATTGATTCGATTCGAAAAAATTATTCGAATCGTATTCGAATTACAAATGATTCGGATTTGCCCAGCAGCATGGACCGCAACAAGGCGGAGGGTTCCATCAACAGCCCATAAGTGGATTTTATAGTTTTATTTTAACATCAATGAGTAACATTACTGTCAAAAAGCAGTAATTTTACTGCATTATTGTTACAGTGTAGCAGAGTACTGACATTGAATTAAATTTTAAAAAGAAACAAATATTTAGTCACCTCCTCCATTTTTATAGCAAAGATAAGGAAATCTCCACACGTTCCCAAGTCCGATCGACATTCCGAATAATGTAAACACAAAGTCAATATTCCTTGTCCATGTTGCTTTTTTTGTGTTTTGATCAGAAGATTCTGAACCTTTCTTTGAACCCATAGTTTTTCTTTTACCTGAATTATTTTATTCTACTTCTAATAATCCTAATACATGACAATTTGCTTTATTGCTGAATTTAATACAGAATTTCATACTCGTGCAGTAACCAGTTCCAAGTCGAAGTCGGTGCTTTTTGCTTAACTTTGGTATTGGTTTTCCTGTGTACGGGGGGCATGACACGATTAAGACCGTGCGCTGGCGAGGTGTCTGAAAATTTTTTTGTGAGATTCGAGCTAGCGTGTGGGACGACCGGAAGAAAAAATGATTTTTTTTTATATAAAAACGGGGACGTGGGGGTGTGAGCGAGGTTCACAACATTGCGATCAAAAAAAAAATTGTGGTTCCGACGAACCAACTACAGTCCTAAATCACCAAGCGGAGAACATCCCAACCAGAACTAAACCACCGTGGTAAGGTGCAGTGAGATGCATATGTCATGGGCGACGATAAACTATTTACTAATTCCGTAACTATGGAGCTTTCTGCACCGATACAGTGTACTATTGACTAATAACTAATGTGTTGCGTGTAGGTCAAGACAATACGAATATATTCAAAGCACGATTAATTGGAATTAATCGTGAATCGCTCATAGGAACAAAAACTTGTTAAGTAAACTAGATACTTTAATTCTAGCAACGAAATACGATCGGTTTTAGTCAAATTTGACCAGGATCGATTACGTTACAAACTGTAAATTTCACAACCAGGGGGACAATGGGGTTCACAACGGGGACAAGTTATAATATTAAAAATGGGATATTTCTTATTTACAAAGAATTAGTTATCCGATCCGATTCGAAAAAAATATAAAGTTATTTAAATCAGATTCAAATTCGAAATGATTCGGTTTAGCCCAGCCGCGGTTGCATGTTCTAATAGCTATAAAAAAATAATATTCACGAGGTAAAGTAACCCGGCCTTAGAAACGATACCTCGTGAAATGAAACTACATTTTTCCTAATTTTAGCAGCACATGGAACCAATCCGATACCGATCAATTTCTTTTCCACGAAGCATATGTTACCTGAATCAATTGTGAAATATTCATAGGAAAAAACTAGATAAATGAACTAGGCTTTTATTTTTAACAACAAAATTGTAATAGATTTTGGTCGAGTTTATAAATTTCCTGATTTTCACAATATAGACGAGTTGTAGTAGTAAAAATGAGATATTTGTTATTTACGTGAAATTTATGATTCATTCCGATTCAAAAAAATGATTAGAACCAGATTCGAATTCCGAATGATTCGGTTTTTCCCAGCCCTAGCCAAGTGTAAACTCAGTATATTGTCACTTATAGTTTGCTTGTATCATATTTGATGAATTTGTAGTTATAGATTTCTTTTATCTTGATACTTGAGGCGAACTATCATTACAAAAAGGACATTTACTCTTTAGTATCGTATGGAAAATTGCTTTGGGCTTAGGTTAGGTCGCATGAAATACTAGTAGTGGTCATTTAGGTGATATTACTATGGGGTTACTCTTACCGACCGAAAAAATAAGCAAAAATTTTCAAAATTGGCCCCCTTAATTATCGAAATATCTAGTCATTTATGTAACATTTCGAGAAAGAATGTTTTAGAGGAGAGAGAATGTTGACGGTCAGCAAAGTTTCAAACAAAACTTTTCGATATAAATTTTTGTAAAATAATACAAATGAAGACAAAAAATCAAATCCTAACACTAACCGCCCTCAGCGGCAATACCTTTTCATCAAACGCTAGCTGACAAATGCTTTACGTCCACGATGGACATCACACAATGACCAACTTGATCAAACGGCTGTTGATAGAAGGGGTTGTAGCAGCTGCCAAATTACTGTGCCGATATTTCAATCAGAAATTTTGTTTTGTCAAGCCCGAGTCAGAGATGAACGACTACTGAGCGTGCGATACATCCGAGATTCGTGCAAAACCGGTAAGAGACACTGATGAATCGTGAAAACGAGACTCGGCGAGGTTGTGAAGCAAATCGTTCATTCGGTACTTTGTCTGGAAGTTTTCTGTACTTTTCCATTCTAAAATGGTATTTTTTAGGCATATTTTGCGTTAAAAATTATTGCACGCTCCAGTACCTCATTTCCATGGGCTAAAATATGATATTTGGAAAATTTCTCTCGACTCCGGCACGATTTTTGGTATGTTATACATTGACATGAATAAAAATTCCAGTTTTTAGCAAAAACTATTTTGTCTGTGGCGAGCAGTAGGACGTTATAATTTTTCAAACCTGGCTATGCCTCAGCTATCGGCTGCTGCAACCCGTCTGCGAACCATAAAAAGTGACGAAAAGCATCAAAAGACGAAGGAATGTTGTCGCAGATTTTCTATATCCCTTCCAACGCGACCCGACTTCACACGAGATCACCAGTGCTCAACTGCGACTTGTATTATATCAAGATATACCACACTTAAACGATCGGTTATTATAAATATGCTCTTCAAAAACCAAAAGTTGGACTGTCCCTCGACTAGTCGATAACGCAATCCTCGGCGATTGCCTTCTTCCACTATTCGAGGACGCAGTAATGACACTAACACTGCAAAACAAAGTACTGCAAAAATGTCGTCACAATGTTAACCGTCCAGGCTCAACAATACGCAGCGAACTTTACAGTCAAAATGTAAAGTTTTCTGTCAAACATTTCAAACACAGCTACATTCACGCGGTTACAACTCAAACATTCGGGCTTTACACCACAGTCGGGATGTGGCTCGAATATGCACTGTACTGCTGCATATCTAGAAAAATTGCAACCTAACCTTCTCAGAAAAAACATCCTTTTGGTTTGTATGTGTCACTGATGGATCACGTCGATGAGACGCGGTCGATCTGTCGCTCATACTTGACAAAATAAAATGTTTGATTGGGTACGCGAACATGATTTGAGGCTTTAAAGTATCTCAAAGTGATTCACTGATTTCTGAGACATTCGCTAGATAACTTCAGAATCATAAGGAACCTCCAGAAAAGTCTTCTTAGCAGCGACATATATTTCAATCATGAGTATCCAAATATTAGCTCAAGCCGTTTCAAAAGCTTATCCAACAATATGTAAAGTCTACTTTCCTGCCAAAATAATTTTCACAACTTCCCTCTGGTAATTCCAAAATCAAAATCGGAAACGTCCCAAGCTACTTATAGTAGTAGTACCTATCGAAGTACCACTTAGTTTTGAAAGTGATATAATAAAATCTAATTATACTTTACCATAATAGTTTCACCTAGTTGAATGAAAAGTAAAATTTTCATCTTTATTTTAATCCCAACTTTCGGGTTTCATCAAAAAATTTGCAATCTTGACAAAGATTCAACTAAGGAGAACGTTAAAATAATTTTTTTCAAAAGCAAAGAGAACAAAAAAAAAATAAATGAAACGAGAGACGAACTATTTTTTTTCCGATTTTAATCTGCAATTTGTTTTTTCCAATCTATTGCGATCTGTTTTCTAGCATTAGTCTCAGATTGGCCGCGCCTCGACGGCGTGATCCATCAGTGAATCATACTCAGTAATCAACAAGACAAGATAATTGCTTGAGTATATGATTTTGCAATTCATGACAGATGTAAGCCACAAATGCTCCGAGTCCTTTTGGCCTAATCCGTTGGTAGTTCATTTTACAACTCTTATCTGACTATAACCTTTTGGGTATTCACGGAAACAGCATTTACGAATACAATTTCTATGCATGTACATGATTCATCAAATAGGACTAGCATGTATGTAAAATTTTGTATGTTTTATGCAACATTTTACAATGTAATTTTACAATTTTAGCAATATTTAACATATTATAAATCTTTTATTGGGTGACACCGGCAGGTAAAAAAATTTGTCTTGACATGTTATTGTAAATGTGAGTCGTTGATGAATCGTGTCGTAGAGGCATGATTCTTCTGTGGCTTGTGTTTTACAAAGCTGATTTTCTGACAGGGCAGAACACTCCACGGTTTTCCACCAGTACAGAAACTACTCAATATATCCCTTTCTTTGAAATATTTCTGCTTCGAATACGGCTGCAAGTTTTTGATGCCGATTTTAACATTACTCGATTGATATTTGAAGTATTTCGTGAGAAATACATATTTGTGTAAACCTCGATGGAAAAAATTCACAAATTCTTACTTCGAACATATTGTTTAAATGAATGTTCCAAGTTTATAAAACGAATAATTGCAACAGAAAATATGTACTTGTAACTTAATTTACTTCACACACCAAGATTACTACTATATTTCCACAGTTCGCCACCTACAAATGAAGCCCGGATGCAACACTAATTGAGTGCGAGGACAACAAGCGCAAACTAAACTACACGGGCATTGCACAATTGCGCATGGTGCATGATCATTGCTGCATAGTTTTATGTTAATTGAACTGCCAAAATCAGAGTTATTCAATTCAAACAAGTTTTGTTAAGCATAGGTTACTGATGGATCGCGCCGCCCAGGCGCGGTCCGTCTGTAACCCTTGCTTTAACAGAACATGATTTCTGATTGGGATAACATTCGTGAATTTTGTGTTTTATCAGACTTTGAAGAATGTTGTTGTAGTTGAACACACAACTGGTGATGTACAACCTATTGATATATTATTCCCTTTCTTTGGGCTTTTAAATGACATTTTCACAATATTCTCTTCGTTTACTGATAGTAAAGTTATAGTGCGATCGAATATCACACTTTACATTTCTGTAGAACATATCCAAACTTTTTTTAGAGGTTTTTGAATTATTTGTGATTGTCTGTCCGTGGACGTACCGGATGGCTCATACCCAATGACCGTTAGGCACGGACCTTTGTAGTGACTGTGTATCTATCTGTTCTATGTCACAACGACCCACGACGGGTCTTGCTGTAGGGCCTTCGTGGTGAATCGGTTAAGCATCGAACCATCGACTTTCGGCCTATACGATCGCGCTCAACCGACTGAGCCACTTAGCCGGGAAACATGTCCAAACTACAAAATGTCCTCATGGACGCTTGACTGCACCGGTTTAAACCAGTTATATGATGTTTTCACTGAATACTCAATAACATCAGTGTTTAACAATGACAGTCTATTGCTTGAAGATGTCTCATAGGTACTAGCTATTCTACCTATTCTACTACCAGATTGCTGCCAATATTTCATCTTTATCATCAATAATTACGGATATGATCTTTTGTAATCTGTTTCCAATAAAAAATTCAATCTCTTTTGTCTATCTTGTTCTAAGTTGGATATTAACGCATAAAGAACTACTCTCACAAACTGAATGTGAGTTTGATGCTATTCATTTTCTAGAGCTGACAAAACAGAAGTGAAGAAAGATGAGTTGTATTTCCAATACACTGTGCACTCATAAGGTTATGAAAAATACGAGGATTATTAATGACGTCATATTAAAAGGCGCAGATGATTTATATATAAACCTGCACTTTGTCCGAAATCAGAGCAAATCAACCCAAAATGGCTTTTTAAGGGGCTAGAAGTATTATTTTACAATAAAAATGGGTAAATTGGGTCATAAGGCGCTTAAAACAACGCAGGCCCAAAAAGTCCAAGTTTCGCATACGTGAAGGCACTGATAAGACCTGGATGCAGTGCTTTTTGGCGAGTCTCCCGTGTGCGCGAGTGCACGCAACCTTATTCATGTAGCTGCAAATGATTATGTCAAACCCAGACACAGCACGACCGATAGTTTCGTTAATTGAATTAAAATTCTACATCTGAAGACCCTGAGGAGTTCTCCTGTGAGTAATGTTTAATATTACGTTTTTCAAATCTGGTTAGAGATTTTATTTTGCCGAGCATGTGCCATACTATTGCCTGCGCGATGTATGAGGGACCCATTCTTAGCAATACTAGTTGCTGCAAAATATTATGACTGCGCAATCACAATTTACAATTCCTGCCCAATCACGGTTCATTGACCTTTGCTTGACCAAACAAGTTTTACCTTTTTAAACTGGGTTCCTCTTCTAACAATACTATATTACTGAAGTTAACGTGTACAATGAACTATTGGAACAATTTTGCCAAATCATGTTTGATAAGTAAGCTTGCTTGGCAAAAAAACTTTTCGGCAAATTTCGACAAAGGCGAAAAACTCAACAGTAATTCATAATCAAGGGGTTAAAATAAAAATGAAGACATGGCTTTATCTCCGTTTATGAAATTATAATTTTCTTGCCAGCTTTCGTAAATAATTAAATATAAAATACAACATCCGATTAGAAATTTTATTTTGTCAAGCATGATCCTTTGATGAACGGCGCCTTGGCAGCGCAATCCATCAATGACTTATACTGACAAAACATGAATCGGACCGAATTCACTCTAAGCAAGGCCGAAGCGGCGCTCAAAAGAACCCAAACAATGGCCATAAATATCTACAGCTGGATGTAGAGCAGCTGCACTCATGGCTATAAAACACCCCTAATAGAACCTAACGGCCATGACAAAATAGAATGATAAATACTTTATCAATATAAATATTTCCCTAAACAGTTTCTTTTTTGCATCTGATTTCTGTTATACACTATATAGCATATTAAATCCACGTAATGGAATATAACCTTACCATTTTTATTATACTTAAATCAATATAAATATCAATATAAATATTTCCCTAAACAGTTGGTAAAAAAAATTATTGATAGTTAAGATCGACGATCAAATATTTATCATCAAATTATGGACTAGGGTCAACAGCAGTTTTTGTTTTTTCAGCAGCTTGCCAAACAATCGGTTTTCCGAATATACATCCACATCCTTTCAAACAACATCCAGCAAACATCCCGATTAATAGAAGACAAGCGAATCCCCAGATAAATGGAGTAAAATCAATTTGTCTATCATATGTTGATTTATACTTGGGAGTTTCTTTTTTGCATCCAATATTTACTGGACTTCTGCAGGCGTGATTTGTTATCATTTCCTCCTGCAATTGATAAAGTAGCGGAAGTTATTCCCCAATTTTATCGATTATCTATCGCCCTTATTACAAATATCACTTTGTTCTTATGTGTCAGGACCAACAACTATATTTTTTAAGTGTGAGCCACTGGGTCGGTACCGGGTCCGTCTGTGTTTCTTGATGGACAAATCATCGACCCCCGAAAATATTTTTTTGGAACCATGGGGGTCCGTGGACCCTGGTTTAGAACCACTGGCTTAAACTCAACCGTCTACGTTAGCAGGCAATAATTACAAATAATTTACTTCTGTTATGTAATGCATCCTCTCTCGCTCTTGTTCTCGTTTAGTCATGTGACAAACACCAGCAGAAGATACACATGACACTGTATTACGAGGCTTCATCGGAGTTTCGTAATCAGACAATCGAAGTCGAAGGTTTTCCAAAGGTACAGAATACATGCGAGTACAGTTCGGCGCTATGTCTACAGACAAAATCAATGAATGAATTCATCTCGTCTCATTAGTATAGATATATATGCACCTGAAGAAAATGTATGAAAACGGAACACTAAGGTAAGGTACAATGACAATATCCACTTTTTATCGGACCGATAGCGGAGAAGAAATTGAAGATCTCGAGATTCGCGTCTCTGCATGGCTCTCTTGGTAATAATCCATGACCTCCATTGCAAAACGTTGCCAACCGAAGTATGAACCTCAGTTGGGATTACAGGGGATTCATGTATCTATATATTTTCAGAAAAATTAATGCCTACGTGGTTAGCATGACCTATAACATTTACCAGAGAGTGTCCGTTATAGCAAACCACTGCGAGATGTAGAATCAGCAGCTGTACTCTAAGCAGAACACATTCCGGAATTGAACTGCTATGTCGAAGTTCAGTGAGTGGTATCTGCCCTGAGGGATGGTAAGACCATCTACCACTTCTTAAAATATATAACGTGGTATATATTTCTGAAATTGATGTTTTATCTGCACTTGATCACATATTCCACCCTAGACACCTTTAATTCGCTGCAAACTCACGCTTTTTATAATCCGTGAATATCTTTCCCGTTTCGACTTCCAGCTCTTCTTTATCAGCAGCTGATCCACTATTTAGAGAAACCTCCAATCCTCCTTTTGACTTCCTTGTCACATTACAGAGCGCATACCACATTTCGTCGGATATTGCCGACATTACTCTAAACTAAAAGGAAGGACTTCTTGCACTTTCATTGAAATAAACCTATAAGTACTATTTCCAAGAGCGAGAGTCAACACTCCAGAAGTCATCTTCGAAAAAAGTGTTACTGTGCGATGATATTCAATTTAAAGCGTAGGGATGTATCGTTATCGTGTATTATGCTGATTGTCACTGTTTGATGTCAATTAATATTTTACCACGGTAAAAAAATTACCTCAGTATATTCAACATATTTAAGCTTCTCCAAAGTCTGTAAAACCCATAACAATTCATTCCCTTCCACGACCCACCATCCTGGAAGTTTGTTCAAAGATGCATTCCCGCGATTCTCGTTGAATCCCCGCCCATCCTTTCTTTTCACAACAATTACCTAAAATAATGTTTTAGAAAACAAAGAGACGGTAATACGGGGGATCAACAGGAGCACGAGATGTCAACGAGGTTAGAATAGAAACAAGAAAACCAATTTTGCCTTGCTCAATTGTTCAATAACTTAATTAAACTGTGAAATTTTTGAATTAAAAAGTGTTTCCATACAAATTATATACAGTGGAAAAAAAATTTATCGTAGATTTTTTTAATTTGTGTATATTGACCAATCGTTCTGTTTTATCATTTATCATTTCATAAGTTTTATCGGATTCGAATTGCTTCATATATCTTAGGTAACAGCTTTAGTCTTTCATAAAAATTGTTATATCAAATGGCAAATTGCGACCGGGCACTGGAAAGCAAGCAAGTATTTGTGATACTTAGCGATCATTCGATGTTTTAGAAAAAAAGCTAGAATCGTCTATTTTGAGAGTATTGGTATCATTCTAGGATCAAAATCGATCGTTACCACCAATGCTTTATACGCAAATATATAAAGTTTTCTGCGCGTTTTCCTCTATATTTCTTGCTTTGCCCCAAAGAATATGTTTTCATTGAAAATGCGTGGGGCATAATCGCATATCCATCGTAAAAACTCTCGACGAGTTTTGATCATTTATATGTTGAATGAGATAGTGGAAAAAGTAATGCTCGGGCATCAGACAAATTCTATTTTCTGTTTAACATTTATCCCAAATGAATCTTGTCTCGACAACCTTTCGGGAAAGACTTCGAACAGTCCTGTTTTTCCACACAACTTCTTTCAACTCGTCGTAAATTGTCGTCTGTGAACCGTCCCACGTTTTTGTTGCTATTTTTGAAATGTGATCCGCGTTGAATCGAATTTCTGAAGGTCTTATAGGTAAAAGATATCTTTTATTAAAAGCATTTATAAATTAAGAAAACATTGGTTAAAGGTTAATCGGACCGAATGGAAAGCATCATCTGGTCAAAACCGAATCATTCGAGACTCTGATCTGATTCGTATAATTTTATTTCGAATCTGTCGAATCAGTTATTTCATATAAATAACAAAATCAAGAGATCCATTTTCATTTAACTTATAGTTAATATTAGAATAGACATACGTAAAGGCAATGTATTTTCAAATTATACTCTTAAGAGCAAAGGGTGTCATGTTTTAACCACATAATGCAATCGATTTTGGTCCAATATGACCAAAATCGATTGCATTTTGTCGTTAAAAAGGCCATTCCAATTAGCACTTGGTTTTTGCTCCCTTGAAGGATTCATGATTAATTCGAATGACTCGTGCTTCGGTTCGATTCGAATCACCGAATCAAATTGCCCAGCCCTTCTCACAACCAGTCAGAGTTCTATTGCTTAACAATGTTCAGTATGGACCATTGACCACATGACACTGAAGTAGCGTCTTAAAGTAACCGACTCACGTCCATTCAACGGAAACGAGCTATTACAAAATATAGTGCAATCAACTACATTTTATCAGTCGAAAGCATTCAAAGTTAAACCGCTATAGTAAAATACAGTTCTGTCATCAACTTACCTCAGGTAGCGGTATTTTGTAGCACATTCGTTGTAGGTATCAGTTGTTGCAATGAATACATTACGAAAAAATTTACTTACATAGTAGCTTGCGACAGAAAAATATCGTTTACAAGTGAATGCAACAATGAACATTAAATAGCCAGAGTGCATTTCGGTTTCGTTTATCTATTGAATTATGACTGTGGCAATTTGAAATGGATAATATTTTGAAACTTTGCACATTTGTGTGACATCATAATACTGCAGTAACGAATTCTCTTGTTTGTTGTCACAATAGCAACACTCATTTACATCTGAATATGTTCGTTCGAATACATGATTTATACCTATTGTAATTGATAAGCACTGTTGCATTCGCATTTATTGAGTTAAAACTATCTTCCAGATGGCATTGTTTTTGCAGTTTTTAAATTATTGTACATTTGTTTTTATCAAAAATCTATCGTTTCGCCACCAATGCATGGCATAAATTGAAGAATTTTCAATAAAATTCTATTGCTTCGAACTCCTAGCCGGTCCCAATACCAATGACTGCTTCAACGTTTTATGCATTTCACACTTCATTTTAAGCGCCGTAGGAACGGGGTTTGAATAGTCTAGCGCATTTTCTTCTCACTTCACTTTACATAGTTTGGAATGTCTTCCGCCTATTGTGCAGTTGCTGGTACTACATCTTGTAGTAGCTCTTCGCTATTAAGTGGTCGTTAAATAATTACTTTGCGGTGCTGCTACCGGTCTTTCTCAGGGTGAATTTCAATAAAAAATTTTGGGATACAAATAGATTCGACAAAAATCAAAGATATTTGAATGCGTTTTGTTGCTAGAACGTAATAAATCGGCTTCGTTTTTGTTTATTTGTTATACCGATCATTTACTGATTTGAGTAATTTCTGCTTCTGATCGATGCGATTCACTGATCTAAAAGCAAAATTCTCTCATAAAGATAAAGTATATTGCTCCATCGATATTGAAGAAGAACATATAACGATTGTGAAGAAACAAAATATTACAAAAAGAAGCTGAACAGAACTAATTGACAGTGATTAGAAAAATAAATGCTGCATTTTGTATACAACTTAATGTTATAAGCCTTGATTAAGCTGAGATCGGAACCAACTGGGTATAAAAAGACAAAACCTTGGGATCAATTGAAATCCTATCAGAAAAATTATATTACATCATACTTTGTTAAGCGTGGGTCACCGATGGAACGCGCCGTCCAGGCGCAGTCCATCTATGGCACATGCTTGATGAACAAAATTTCGAACAGGGACTACCAATCAATTGTAAAAACATACATTCGTCTTTTCAGATGTAGGAAAAAGTAGTAAATAGTTTAAATATTGCCCAAGGTAGATACCACACGGTGCACTCTATATTATAGCGGTCCAAACCTGTTCGGGAATACATTTTCTGGTACTCGTAGTTGTTCTTCGTCATAGACCCTTAGGTGACTCTTAGTTGGTTCCCTTTGGACACCACTTCCGGGTTTCCTCGGGGAGTTATTTTATTGCAAAAATCTGTTACAATGCAAACGCCATCATCCAGACTGGGGCATATACCATTCACTGAACTCTACCATACCGGTTCAGTTCCCTCTGGAATATTTTCCGTTAAGAATGCAGTTTCTGGTACTACATTTTGTAGTAGCTCTTCGCTAATAATTCGCCGGTATTTGATTTCCCATAAAGAGCTTCCGAAAAAATTAAATCAATTTGCAACATATTGTAAGCGGTCATTTTTTGCCCTTAGAGCATTTCATTATAACTCTAATTTAAGTTGTTGTTTTTTGTTTTTACATGGTTGTCGTTGAGTTTTTTCAAAAGTACAGATGTCTTTATTCTAGTGGTCAATCAATATGGAATTATAAAGCAATTTCGTTTTTGATCATTCTTAAATTTTTTCATTGTTAATTGAAATCATGATATATGCCATAATTTACGTTGTAAAATTTGACATCTATCATGATGTCGCTCCAAATGTCGTCAAATATCAGTAATTTCGCTTATCCGAACTATTGAGTTATTATTCTATTTCTAAAGTGTATTTCGAATGCCGTTCAATCTGAATCAAAACCACACGCCAACCTGATATCGTACGGTGGTGCATTTTTATTTTCCATCTCGGATCGGATTGTTTCACATCATACATACTGATATCGACTCTCACGTGGGATGAGTTATAATCATGTTATGTTTCCGATCAACGGAGAAATGATTTAGAAACCGAAATAAACGTATTTCCAGTATTCACAAAGCCGACATTATTCGCCTGAAGCCGAGCAGCCGTACTAGATACATCGTCGGGGCGACGGCGAAGTTTATCAGTAACAAACACGTAGATATACTGCCGTATATTGTATGCAAATAATTAATGTCGTCGTTGACTATCCAATACTGATTACCCCCTGCATAATAACTGTTTTCAGTTTTTCCCAGGTCAGTATTTTCACGTCCGTAAACACTGTTCTTACTATCGGCTGATCTCTGATTCCACAAAGGCGACTTTTCCACCGACGCTGGTCTGACATTGTCCAGGATAATCCAGGCTACATAAGGTGCCATCGTTACGAAAAACATCAAACCTGTCATAAACATGAAACGCCACAAGGCACTGCAACGCACAAATACATTTGTTGAATGTTTGCGGAGATGCAACAGACGTGATGCACTGATTATCAGCCAAAACCAAGTTACTATAATAACCACTGCAACGTACACCATCAGACTTTTGCTTAGTGGATAGAATGCAATGGAGCAAGAGGAACATTGGGAGATTTCTGTAAATGTGGTGGAAGACGGAGTTGAATTTGTGTTTTCATCCTTTGAATTCAATCTGGAAACAATCGCGGCTGATCCGATGTTTTTTATTGTGGAATCTTGAGCTTCATAGTGGATGCTAATTGAAATTGCGATAAAGCCTGGTGATGCACAGCTACCAATCCCATCAATAATGTTCGGTTGAAGTATCTGATTGTCTCCGTTCGTTAGAATATTATCCTCGTTTTTGTCTGAAATATTGAATTACCAATAAATTCAGTCATTCTTTAAGCATAAAAGTCAAATATGAACTGATGCGTGACAAATACTACCACAAAATGTCCTGAGACACGAAAAGAATTGAGTTTCTTGCCCTGCAGGCGTGGGCTTCAAAATTGCCCTAACGTATTTCAAAAGTATCGTAGGAGGCGACTAAAAAACAAATGAAGGGAAGATAGTTTTATCATCTCCCAGGACAGACAACACTCATTGCCCTTTATTATGGCTGTGGTTGGTTTCATTTAGGCGCTGCTTCTAGATAACAATTAATAATAATTCTGGCATCGCGATACATGAGTTCGATTCGAAATGGTTCGATTCTTTGAACAAGTTCGATTCGAAATGGTTAGAGAATACTTAGTATTCCCATCAGTATTTGTTCCTCCCATTTTTATTCCTCCACTGTTCTAATAGAAAAAAATCAGGCGACCCGCAGTCTATATTCTCAACAATCTAGAAAGCAAATATTGCATAGAAATAACTTGCCAGATTTTTCACCTAAATTGAGAAACCGTGTCCTTGTTTGCCGGACAATGGTTGAAGTGATGACCACTGATACAGGTCAGATGACAGTAAATAAATATATTTTCATAGTTACAAATAGACAGACTCATTATTAGTAATTTAATGTGCTTCAGCGATTTTTGATATCCCTTAAAATCATTCTACAACTTTCGTCCTTCGAAAGTAATTCTATTATTTTTTATATCTCCTCTTGGTCATGGTTGCATTTAAAATTTACCTTGTTTTTTGGTGGGTTTCTTCAGTCCTTTGATAACCCTATCGGCGCCACTGTAATTTGCTGGTACCTGCGTAAATGCATGAGCAACAACATATTAGTAACCCCTTGCCAAATTAGAATGGAAGACGCGGGAAAACCTGTAGTAAAACGCGAGATCTGGTCTGCAGCCCTAGTCAAAATATCTTATGAGACCCTGCCAAACCCGATATCCAGCCTTTATCCAAAAATAGAGTTTTTTATTTTTTAACGCGAAGTCGCGAATTTTGTTATTTTATTTATAGACAGGAAATATTCCATGAAAGAATCCAACTATCGACCGCTTAGGGATATGGATATACCAGTTCCGAATCATGGTTGACGGCTTTTGCTTAACATTTTTACTCATTTTTCTTGTGCATGATTGGAGGAGGAAGCCGCAATCAGTGCTTACGTGAACCACCGTGCACCAGCGAGGCGTCCAGCATAAAATGATCCCTAATGGGATTCGAAGTCAGGACGCTACCGATGCGTTTTCCCACTACCGACCATATATATTCGATTAATAATCAGGTATCAAACGCTTTTCTTACCGAGAAGTTGTTAATGGGAAACGATGGTGTAGGTGTTGCGGTTATGTTGTGTTGAATATAATCTGTCGTAAAAAGGTATAAAAAATAAAATAGTATTTTTGAACCGATATTTATTAGAGATTAGAATACCAGTAAGTCCAGATGAAAATGGCTGCTCTGTCAAAAAAAAAAAATATATTTTAAAAAGTCCTTTGTTAAGTATGGGTCACTGATGGATTGGGTCGATGAGACGCGGTCCATATGTGGCGCATATTTAACAAAATAAAATTTCTGATTGGGTATGGTCATTAGCCACTTACCAACCAGCATTTGGGTATTGTTTTTCAGCATCCTGTAAATAGAAAATTGCTTTGACGAACATAAGTCACAGATGAACCGCATCGGGGATTAATTATATTTTATGAAAAAGTTTAACCAAACTGAGTACTAAAAAAACTCATATTATACCTGTTGTTGCCAGCTCGTCATTTGAAGTAGGTGTCATTGGAGTCAGTTGGGTTATCTGGACTGGTTTACATGTTGTTGGACATCCCAAGTTCACATTTCTAAAAAGGATACAATAACGCTTATACCGTATATAGCACAATTTCATGTATATATTTTCGGGCGTACATTATTTCCTGTTCAGTGCTACAGTCGATTATTCAAAATAAATGCAAAACATAAATCTATCAAATACATTTAATGGCCCAATATTTTCACCCCCTTTTCCCCATATCATGCTTCGCCGGTGGTCTAATTCCCTTAGTAGTGTGTTGGGTCATAAATCCTTGAGTAACAGTGGGCCCGTGACTATTATACGACAATATGACAATACGTCACCCACAATGTATCTTTATACCACGTGACCAATGCTTCCGAAAATTACTAATCGAATGCGTCAATCAAATAAAAAATGAAGATGCAGGTGTCCAAATCTGGATTAATACGAAATTATCAAACTGTACAAAAATTATTCGTGTGATAAAAGATTTTTATTCTTACAATAAGGTATATATTGCCAAATATTTCTTTATTGATAATTTTTTTTTCTCATGGTGACCGATTTTTTTGAGTATAAATTAGCAGAAATTATGAAATTCTGATATTTTGCCAGTCTATATAAGAAAAGGAAGGGCATTGCTAATTGATCGTTATTTGAATTAGAAAACATTAGTTATTTTAATAACGTTTTCTCATGTGCTCTAATAACAATTGTCAATTTTTTCATAGTCTTTTGTCTCCATACGTTGGGGAAGGTTGTTACAGACATATAAATTATACTAATAGCGACAGTTTGAAATCTAGAAATATTCTATATCCGTTCTAGTAGATATCACTTACCCAGATCTTCTGAATGCCACTGGCAACACACAGGTAGCAGCAAATATTATCCATATGCAACACAACGAACACCCGGTGGCGCACTTGCTCATTACGGAGTAACTGTGACGTCCAACGTAAGATTGAGTTCCCGAAGTACTTCTCGAACGTAAAACTTGGGATACACGCCTTCCAGTGCTCATCAAACGTCCCATACTTGAACTTCTTTTTTTCGGTTGAATATTGCGTGGTTTGCTCTTCCCAATATTCTCTGATCCACCGCGAATAATTTGCGGTTTCATTTTACAGGATCCTGGTTCTTCTGAAAAAAAAGCAAATGACATATATTCAATCGAAAATATTAAAATATATTTTATCGAATCTTTTGCTTCATGCAATAGTATTTGTAACAGGGTAATTTTCTAACAGAAATTCACCGAATCAGTGAGTCATAAGTAGTGCTGGCACTTCTAGGTAAAAGTGCGCAGTATACCTGGTTTACGTCGATGGCCTAGTCGTTATCATGCTGCCATCGCAGGTTGAAGATCTCGGTTCCGAGTCCCGGAAAATCTGGCTCGTTTATTCATGGCTACCATACCACAAAAACTATGCGAGTTCGAGTTCAATATTATGTGTAACTATGGCGTAATATTTTAGCATTTCGCTGCACTGAAGTAATTGAAATTCGATTGAACATCGTTAATTGTACCAACAAAGGATGCTAAATCGTCTCCGTGGTGTTTTCGAGTAAAACCTATAAAATTGACAGGAACTGTTTGCGAAACTTCAGGGGAGTCGATTTATTGTAAATGTTAAAACTGGACACATAATGTCGCTAAATAGTCTTGAATTCGAACTTGCTGATTAAGAACCCATCATTTAACTCAGGGTGGTAAAACTTGAGTAGGGTTGGCCCAACCGGTTAGATCATATTTTTCCAGCAACGCTAACCCGAGTCGTCTTTAAATAGCCGCTATTAAAGGGGCCTTGTTCAAGGTGATCTACTGACATTGGTGGCTATCTACTAAATTATCTTAAATTAAAAAAAGATTACCTAGTTTACTCGCTTGATATTCAAAGTACTACCTACTTTAAAACCTAAACATGAAGCTAGGTTAACCTAATTATTCTCTACCTAGTTTTGTTTTGTTATAGTTTAACTAGTTTAGATCTAGGTTGGCATCACTAGCTATGGGCTCTACAACTAATTCATGATGATAATTTCACAATTTTTTAGAAATTTGAAACAAAAATATTCAATTTGTTTTGAAAAAAGGTCTTTGAAAAGTAATCTCCTTATCGGCTGCCTCTTATTAATCTTCCGGCCGATTATTTGATAAGCGGAGAAGGTGACCTAATAGCGTACGTATCCCCAATTAGGCTGACTTGTTGCATTAACAGTTAGTATGACGGGGCAATATTTGTTGGTAGATATCAATCTACAATCACACTCTGCCATCACAATGACAGGGTAAATTATCAAGGGAATAGAGATCTGCTTTACTATATATTCTAACTTTTTTCTGCCGTTTATGCAAATCAGTCTTACGAATTTTGAATAGCGACTGTATTGGTTAAAAATATCACGCGCACGCAGATCAAATCTACTATGCAGGATATTTTCATTTTTGCTATTTGTCAAAATTGGTTTAAATCAAGGTTCCACGAATCGCATCATACATGCAAGTCTCCTAAAACCATTAGCGTGCGAAGAACTATATAATAGCAGAAATGAAGGAAGATTAAAGAATCGTCGTTCCCAAAAGATATTCTCTGACACGATTTGTAAAGCCGTGTTGGTCAATACAATCTGGAAAGCGACATGGAGGTAATGAATTCCAACGTATAAAAAAGGAAAATAACCTCTTGCATGAAACTGTTTGTGACTGTTTGTTCCCTTGGACAAAGGTTATGATATGATAATATCGGTAGAATAAACAAAGCGAGACAACGTTGTAACAATGCGACAAGCTTTGCAGACACGAAGAAAGTTTGGGACCAATCATATTGACCACGTATCGTTAAATAAGGACAAGCATCTTCAGAAACGTAACAGCAGAATGGCATGGTCTTAGTGGTCATCGTGCTGACATTAAAACGAACAGATTCCGGTAAAACCATAGTTACTATTCGAGGAATTACACCAATCAACCATTCATGTAATACCATGCACAGGCGGCACGAAAACTCACGTCTTTCCATTAACATGTTGCCGGGTTAGTCTATATCACGAACGACAAGCTCAATGTGACCAAATATGATGAATGACAAGTGGGTAATATAAGCAGAGTATATTCCAATCAGTAATTACTTGTTCAGACAAGTTTTGCCAAAGCGCGACCCATCAGTCTCTCATGCTTGACAAAATAAACATTCTGACAGAAATAAATTTTAGTGCCTCTTCCGTCATTCAATAGAAAATTTCAGTAAAAATTCAAAATCTAATAATAAGACAGATTTTACCATCGCCCAGGGCGGATACCACTCACTGCATTGTGTCATGCGGAAAATTTTACATTGTCTAGCACGCGTCGCGGCTCGGCTTGACAAAGCGTATTTAACAAGGTTTTTTTCCGACTGTGCTTAGTCACAAATTTCTGGATATATTTTTTGAGAGAATGTGCAGTTTTGCATTTCATGGAATGCTGGTGAACTTGGAACCTTCGAAAATAAATGTGAAGAAAATTGAATTGGAATATTTCCATACCGAATTGACGTCAAGATTGACAAGGAGAATGAGTTTTATTTATGAGTCGCTGCATTAGAATATTAAAAGTACATTCTACAAAAAGGGCTATTTATATCTCGACACAACATCTTATGTTTCACGAAGGATGTCTTATAAGTTCCACATACCAATATTTTTTTCTAATAATACGGCATCCGCTTCTTTTGAAATTGAAGATCTTTGTGGAGACGAATTAGAGAATCTTGATGCTGTTGAAATTCTTCTAGGAGAAGAATTATCTTCATTCCTCATCATTTGACTTGGATGCTGTAATATATAATTATATCATTCATAAACAAACTTTTTGTTTCGAAGTATCGTGAGACGAACTGCCGCGGATGCGTTAGTGACTTTGGTCCCAATAATTCTTGAATAGGGAAAAAGTAGAGCGTTGATAAAACAGAGAACTATAATCTTATTCCACATTTAAAATAAGGTTATTACACAAGCTTTCGCTAGATTATAGTCTAGTCTAGAATCTAGACCATGATCTAGCGAAAGCTTGTGTAATAACCTTGTGTGAAATGTGGAATAAGATTAAAGTTCTCTGTTTTATCAACGCTCTACGTCGTCCCTATCCAAGAATTCTTGGGAATTCTTGGGACTTGTTTGGAAATGTGGAATAATATTATAGTTTTTTGTTTTAAAAACAATCTATTCTTGTTCTACCATGTACAATAACGCAATTACTTGTAATTTGAATTCTAGAATACCTGCGCTTATTTGAATAGAATTTGAGCATTTCCGTTGTTTCAAAAGTTAACTCCTGTAGAAAGTTCAGTTAGAAATTTTTTTCACACGCACTATTTTTGTTTTGTAAGTGTTATATTTACTTGCTTCTTATTTTACAAGCAAGCGAAAAAGAATTCTTTACTTGAACATAAATGCAGGAACTGGTCGCTCTTAGGTGGTACGATTCATCCGTTGTTAAAAAGCATTACACGATCTGGCTAAAATTTTTAACTTCAAAGATTTAAAATTTGGTTATTATACATAGAAATGCCAATGTCGTAGATTGTGTTTTACGCTATGAAAATAGCACAATAAATTTTGCATTTGCATTACGTTGCAACTATCTTCTTGTTTTAAGGTATAAGGAAAAGCAATAGGTAAAATTAGAACCATTTAAATTTTAATGAAATCTTACTCGGCCCATGTTTTTGTTCAATCCATTTGCTGCTGCTGGTGATCCTATGGAAAGCACTCTCATCATTGTATCAAATGCAGGGAGAAACGAATTACCATCAGGAGAGAAAGACGCACTCATGTGTTTGAAATCTTCATGATGTCTTCCCATACTGGTCGTTCTCTTGTAAAGAGCAAATGTCACGAGTGCCGTGTTGAGAACAGAGAGAATAACGACTCCGACCTTAAAAGCTAAAAATTTTAGAAACCGTAGTTAGAAAATTTTATACTCAACAGTGTTACGAAATACCAACAAAAACGGCGCTTTTGGATAATAATTTCATTTTCGAATATTATAAAAGAACTAAAATATCGACCATTTTGACCAACTATGAACCGTTGATGGAACGCATCGTCGAGTCGCTTTCCATCAACAGTCCATACTTGATATAAATCTCGTTAACAAGGTTGTTTCGAATTTTAAAAACATGGAATTACTTCGAATGAAAGATAAATTTACTGTACTTCAGTGAAAGTGAATTTGTAATGTAGTTAAAAGTCAAAACAAAAGATGAAATAACAATAAGACATATTCCAATAGAAGACCAAGGTTGTGGTCGAATGGGCAAAAGCATAGTTCAAATACCACTTACTGCACTTTACCATGGTGGTTCAATAATGTGTGAGATGGTCCGCTCAAAGTGCACTTGCTGACTGTACGTCTTGTAGCACCTTTTTACCATTTGAGCGGTCTTACATAAGCTCCTTCTAATCGCTGTTTCCGACTGAATGCGGAACCAAAGAGGACCCAAATATTGACCAACCTATATAGTGAGAGCTGATATAAAACGAAGTATCAGCAACCGCACTCTAAATGGAAAACCTCCCAAACAGAACTGAGCCGCTTAAATAAAGTGCAACGAATTATATGAACTGGACAACGGTGAAACCATCAATCAATATTGCTTCATTTCAATGGCCTTAACGACACTTAGGAAATACGTTGCTAGGGCAATTCAAAAATCCGCACTTACAAAACGGTTACGAGTTTGCTACAGTACAGTATAATCGCGGTTTTTTTCGTGTGTAAAGAAAAAACAAAGGCCGTCAAGACCGTATCTCCCAAAGGTTAATTATGATCTGTAGCGCATCGGTGCAAGCGACATTTATAAATTTGAAGACTTAATCTCTACCATTCTTGACCATACTTGAACTATCAAAAAATCGAGCCAAGTTGGGTCGATTTTTGATTGTTCAAGCATGGACTTAAGTGTCCACACATATTGATCACATAATTACTGTGTCGCTACATTCTCATTTGGGGTTGGTGTCACACGCGTCGGTATTGGGATCACGCGTTTGTTTTCAAAGTTGCGTTACAAGACCATATCCTTGCTTTTGAATATTTCATGAAGTGCTGCAATGCATCATTGTTCATTTCATTATAAATGTCGACATAAAATAAAATACAAATTTCCTCAAATTTGAACTTGTCCGTCATGTTCTGAAATATTATACCAAGTGATAATTTATCAAAAAAAAAAGGAAAAGACGAGGCAAGTTTATGTCATATTAGCTTTTTTAAAGTATTTTTATTTTTTTTGAAGCTACTCATCTTGAGTCGATTATCCGGTCTTATACCGAACCAAGTAAGCCTACATTTAGCTTGAGTGATAGGCTTGAATGAACGACCGGGCTGGCCGGAACCAAACCGGAGATGGTCCAATTCACGATGCCAGCATGAGAACCATCGGAGAATCTATTCCGACAAATTTTAAAATATCAGTTAATCTGAGGGTAATGTATTGTTATTATCGATTATATACATAAATTTTACATAAAATTTTGTGTGTTTTTCTCCAACATCGATTCCTCCTTTTTACCTTATTTTTAAATTGTTGAGCAAAAAGTATTTGCACCATAAAAATGCCCCCAAACATACACAATTACTGAATTTTTGTCACACATCATAGAGGTCGACTTCTGCTGATGATTTTTTTCTAAATAGTTTTTGATAAAATTCGACTGCACGAGTGGTTTGTGTGCGTCGTACTTAAACGAAGATCATTTTACCAAAATAATATTTAATGGAAAAAAAAGTTCACGAGCAAAGTGCTGTGAAATAACTATCAAACGACATACAACAACGGAGAATTGTGTATATTTGTAGCTGGATAATGTCGAAAAAAACTATTTTTGTGTAGAAGATATTTCTTCCCTGCTATCGATATATACACAACATAATTAAAGAATGAAAAACGGATTAGCATATCTACATGTAAAACTTTTAAGCGTTACCTACTAATGGCAGTTGAATATCTGTATTTTTTGCTAACAAAAATTTTCAAAACAGTTTAAAGTACAACTAAATGAAACTCAGTGCCAGCATTTCCTTTTCGTCATTTCCTTCTGGAACTTTTCTGTCATATTTTACAGGTACGTAGTTTTTTTTCTTTTATTGAATACACGTTTTTACTTGTATTTAATGTTTTGACTGGTCATAACTTTTGATAAATACTTATACTTGGCAGAGTTCAGATTCGTTTCAAGGAAATACATTTTAAAAATTCTAAAGTTAATGTGGGATGCCTCGGTGACGCAATCCACCTGTCGCTGATATTCAACAAATTATAGTGAAGAAAAAATTTTCTTTTCGTTATGCCAATATTCTTTGACATTCTCGAGCTTTATTTTACGCTCAATTTAGTAAAATAAACTCATTTTTTTCGTATAATTCTAAATTGATTTTATATTGTACATCGGGAATTTACAACTGTAAATTTGGATCATGCGATGGAATTGTTTTGGGCTTAAATTTTCATACTCATATTTGTGGGCGGAACTTCAAATATTCGTAAGTGCAGAATGATGTAACGAAAAAATGATACTATTTCTCAAATGAGGCTGGGCAAAACCGAATCATTCAGAATTCGAATTCTTTTTTCGAATCGGATCGATCACCAATTTCATAAAAATTACAAATATCAATTTTTTACCATCACTATTGATATTAATTTATAGTTACGAATTACGAATATTAGCGTAAACAAACTTGAAAGTAATATATTTCGATTATACTCCGCCATTTTCAATGTTTAACAACAAAATGCAATCAATTTTGGTCAAATTTGACCAAAATCGAATGCATTAGTCGTTAAAGATAAAAAAGACACCTCATTTAACAAGTTTTTGTTTTTATGACCGATACACGACAGATTCGAATAATCTGTGCCTCGAATCAATTCGAATCACCGAATCGAATAGCCTAGCCCTGTTGTCAGAGCATTATAAATTGAATGACTTAGCATTTGAATAATCCTCTGTGTCGGGTATGAACTAGGGCTGGGCAATTCGATTCGCTTATTCGAATCGATTCGAAGCACAATATATTCGAATCAAACGTGAAACGTTGATAAGAAAAAATACTTACTAAATGGACTAGAATTTTCATTTTTAACGACAAAATGCAATCGATTTTTGTCAAATTTGACCAAAATCGGTTGTGTTTTGTCGTTAAAATATGAAAATTGTGCACATTGGAAAACACTATAAACTATAAGTTTCTTGATTTTCGCAATAAAGACAAATTGCAATGGTAAAAATGGGATATTTGTTATTTCGTGATTCGATCCGATTCGAAAAAATTATTCGAATCGAATTCAAATTCCCAATGCTTCGGTTTTGCCCAGTCCTAGTATAAACGAATGGTTAGAGTTTTGTATTTAAACGTGATACCCGCAGTTGGGTGACAAATAGCCACAATTTTGGTCAAGCATGTGTCACTGATGGACCGCGCCGGTGGTCCATGCTTGACATATTGAGGTGAGCAGACGCTCAAATCAAAACAAAAATACAAATGCGAACAACAAGGTCTTTGATCTTTAACACTTGACATATTGCATGATATATTCACAAGTCAGATGCTAATCGAATATCATCTACAAACAGCACAATTTTTTATGCATATATACATAAAGAGATCCTATTGTATTACGAAATTTGCCCATTTAGTATGAAAATGTTAATTTTTTTTAGTATAGTAAATGCAGGTTTCTCTCTTAACACCTGATTTTGCTTCTTTAATTTCTAAATTGTCGGCTTCATCATAATTTGTAATCCAATTGACTTATTGAGTTCTACTACCAACGGTAGCGGATCCGAGGGGGGGGGGGTATTTTAGTTGTTAAGTTTATGACGTCATAATGCCACAGTCGAAAAAAATCTTAAAAAAGCCTTAAAAAGTTACCCAACATAAACTCTTTCAATTTATGTAAAAACCCGCGTTAAAGGGGAGTGTTTTTTGGTGTTTTGTTAAGATTTTATTACAATTTTGTGGTTTTATAAGTAGGTTTGGGGGTTCAACTACCTCTGACATGCGCATCTGACTACCAATACACATGCGTGGACTGACTTGAAAAAGTTTGACATATCTGACACCCATAATTTGTTAGATAGAAGGTGAACAGACGTCCAAATCATACCAAAATGACTAAATTTGCACAACAAGGTTATTGAACTTACACACTTGACACATATTACATAAAATATTCACAGGTCGGAGGCTAATACAATGACAGCTACAAGCAAAATCATTTTCAAGATAAAAAAAAAACTTTCCTCAAATTCAGAAATCCAACACCAATCTATTTTTGATCTTTGCTTTATTATGAATGTCAATCAGACCTCTATTACAGACATTCTTACAAAGTTGGGCTAATAATGACACGTTTGTGTAATGAGCAGAAATGGTACACGAAACTGGTATTTTTTATGCAACATTTAGTGTTAACACTGGCACCTTTGCTGGTCCATTTCATGAGTTTATGAATCACTGATGTCTTCTATCTTATTAACTTAAAGCTATATGCTAACACGCCCAATCGTACATTTTCGAATTGAGACATCTTTTGTTAGGTGTGTGTCACTCATGAACCGCGTCGATCAGACGGGGTCAATCTGTGACTTGTCCGTCGACAAATTTAAAACTCCGGTGGAAACAAATTTTACACCTTCACCATCATGGCTAAAGAACGAGGATATTGTTCAGAACGTTAGAAAGTATTGTCGTTCGAGAGCTTTTCACACTGCAATAATTACTTCGGATCATTTCCCCCTTGGGATCGAAGTCACATATGGCCCTTGAAGCTAACTTCTGTCAAAAACGATTGCAAATGTATGTGTTGCTTTGGCGCTTCGATTATTAACACATAATTAACGAAATATAAATTCTGGCTCAGATTAAAATAGAATATTCTCATTTTAATTATACCTCAATAAGTAAACTTGGAGGCGTGACCTTTGTGATGGTTTTAAATTATTTCTTGCATACCGTAAGGAAGCAACGAAATAGTTTAAGTATTCGCTATCGCTCAGACCAGATGGTACTCACCAAACTTTTTAATAGTACTTTATTTCGGTACGGAATATTTTTCGTTCAAAGTGCAGATTGAATTGTCATTAATTTAGCCTTGCTTATAGAATGAATTATAATAACTAGGTAAAACATCGCAATTTGGAAATCAACGTGTTGTTTTAAACAGCATCATTGGTACGTGTTGATTTTTCGTCGATAAAAAATATGCTGATTGCGTCTGATGTACAAATATCACACGTTTATTGCCCAGACCGGAAACATTCATTGATTATTATTTGGATAATATTTGTCTCATTGATGTATATCACGTCGGAAAACATATGTCGAATATTGTTTTGTCGAGCATGAGCCATGGGCCTTCAAGGTGCAGTCCATCATCGGCTCATACATGACAAAATAAACATTCAATTAGGGTAGGCGTCCAAGCATGAACCACGAATTATTCACTCTTGCGAAAAACAAATTTTTGGTCCATGCTTGCTGAATTTGTGTTTTCAGATAAAGAGTATTCGAATTCAGACATATTTGTTCTGTAATTTTGCCTTTTCCGCGGTTTCCTTCGTTTAACAAACAAACTGAAAATTGTTGACTTTTCAAATTTTATTTTTCAATCCTTGCAATTTTTTCTTAGGTTCGTCGTATGACTTAATCACCACTTTACAATTTCAGTTTGCAGTATTTTGTTCCAAATGAACTTGAATACACATCTGTTTATTTTTCAAAACACAAGTATTAGTTTCACTCAAATAGTAATCAAAAATACGACTGACAGGATCTGAGCATTATAAATAGGACGGGAATATTCCCCCTTTCGAAGATTGCTCTTAGCAAGGTCGTTAGCTGCGCCTGAAATGAATGAACGAAGAGTCACTCAAATGGCAAAGAGCCATTTGGACTTGATCCTCAACATTTTGCAAGTTTTTGTTCCTATTACCATTATACGACTGAATGCAATAATTTGGGCTTCGAATCGATGCGAATAGCCTTACATTACGAGGCTCAGGATCACTAATGATGTTAATTATAATAACTACTGATAAATCTCGCGCACAATATCGTGAAAAAATGGTTTTATGTATCGATCGTCTAAAAAAATCGCATTCGTAACGTGACTTTTTATGTCTCGAGAATTTCAGTTGAATAGACCCAGTCAGAAATTTTATTTCGTCATGCATAAGTCAGACATGGGCCGCTCTTCGACGGCGCGAGGCATCAGTGACTCATACTTAACAAAACATTTCTGGCAGATGATTTGGGTAAGTGATGACAGGGAATGATGTTAAATAGAGAAAATGTTTTATACCGGGACTCCATTAAAATATTTGCATCGACATCAGTAAACATTACTATTTCAAATCTGAATGACTCGGGTTGAAACCGCGACAAAGTATGTTCGAGATCAAAGAACATAAAAGACTTCAGTGATTAATACATGCGGGATGCCTCTGAGCGAGACACTTTAACCCACAACTTTTGGACGATGCTCGATAAATTTAGTAAGCGAACAAATTGGAAACATTGTTAATTACATTTTCTGTAATAAAGTTCATTTCATTTCAGAATAAATATAATGGTACGTCAGAATTTTTGACATGCATATTTCCCTCAATAAACTTCCGGGTATACTCAACATAACGTTGACCTTTTTTTCGAAATCCCCCGACATTTGGCGTTCGTTTGAGCATAACAATGTCCCCTAAGTATTGTTAGTATCGATTGAATTTCTGAAATAAGTTGATTTTTATAACGCGATTATCAAAAGCTAAAAATAAACTTATTGATTTCAATCTTGAAATCGTAAATATAGTTTGAAGAAAAATGCTCTGCGAAAAATGTTGAAATTATCGAGTGCCATGAAATGAATGACGCTTTGAGTGGCCGGTAAAGACAATAGGTGATGGAGAACGCTGGAGAAAAATCAAAGTCGCAAAGAGTGTAATGGTAATGTGCGTATGCGTCTTTACTAAAGAATTACCAATGTATATATTTTTTGTTGAAATTTGCTCCAAACAAGGTCCGCAACGTCCAAAAGAAAATACCAACCGTTATATTTGCAAACAGCTAACACAAAATGTAGTGCCAGCAACCTCCCTTCAAGCGGAAACACACCAAACAAAACTGAACCGCTATGATAAAGAACAGTGAGTGATATCTGCACTGGGCGACAGTAGAACCTGCAATCAAATCTGCCACTTCTGTGTGTTTCTTTTTAGTCGCCACTTACGATACGCAAGAAAGGCGTGAGGGCAGGTCTAAAGCCCTCGTCTGTACTTCTACTTTAATAATAATTATATGTGTTATAATTATATTATGCAAGGGACAGTCCAAAATGAGCAGTTCCCAACCAGAAATTTTATTTTTTCAAGCATGTGCCACAGACAGGACCATGCTATGGCGACACGATTCGGCTGTGAATCATGCTTGACAGAACATATTTGTGCAAGCTTGTTTCTGACCGGGATTGGTATTACTCGTGATTGTGACAATGTATACTTCGACCATTTTTGGGCTTGAAAAATATTATTTGTCTACCCATAAACACAGGAATTTTTTTGACGGTTCGATGAGTCCAAAAAAATTATTTTGTTAAGAATGGGTCACAGATGGACCGCGCCTCGGTGTCGCGATCCATCGGTGACCCATACTTGACAAAAGATCTTTAAACAAAGATCTCCTTATCGGATGCAAAAGCTAGACTGATAAATAATTTTAATAACCTTCAGTTAAAGTGATTGAATTTCGGCGTAATTATGTAATTATTAAATCCAAAAATCGATTTAGAACGAAAATAATTTATCTAATCGACTTTTTGAGGCCCAGTTCAATTTATACTGACATTTAGGTCCTCATGGAGTTTTAAACTTTGCCGATTCCTCAAACTATGTTTCTGTAAGCATGGACTCAAAAAAGAATTCACATGAAACCAAGTTCTGTTGAGTATGACCTACCGATGATTTATCTGTGGCTCATGTTTGGCCATTGGTATGGCTGAGTTTTCACTAAAACAATTTTATAGTCGTATAGAATCTACGTGAAAAGATTGTATTTAAAATCTGCGTCGTGAAAATATAAAACTAAAAATCTTATAGAGAACCAGCTGTGACAAATTACGGGAATTTAAAAAATCAAGGGTTCTGTATTGTTTGATCAAGATCACAAGGGATGACTTTATCCAAATAGTTAGGAATTCTAAAACTATGACTGATTGAAAGTAATTTCGTTCTTTAATTATTCTTAAATTTCTTCATTTTGCAGTGTTTTTTTCATGCAGTGAAATCGGTATCATTGGTCAAATTCGTCAAATATCAATACTTCCGCATATATGAAATATGTAGCATTTCAGTAAACTCGAAATAAATTTTAAACTGAAAAATCTTGAATTATAAGCCTAGCCTTAGAAACGACATATTATTTCAAAATATCGATTTTTTTATTGAATAGTGTAACACAATAAGCGTCGTATTGATTATAAAATAGAAATATTTTTTGATTTGTTTTATATTTTCATTTTAACCTTTTTCATGACGGAACACTTGGATTTGTAGTAACGCTGCAAATAAAATATCAAAATAGGAAGGGTTATTCTTAAGTACTGCTCCCAACTTTACGGCGTAACGTCAAATCATTTTGTGGAAGACTTTTCAAAGTCGAATTTTATCTTTTATGATTTACAACGAAAAACAAAATATAAATATAAAAAATGTGGTAAAATAGAAACGATTTGTTAGTAATTTTAAATATTGAAATAAAACCATAAATTTACAAATTTTTATGCTTATAGTTGATTTTTGGGGAAACGCGTCGCTACATCTTATGCTGGGCAATTTTTCCAGTATCAGTGCTGTGAAATGCCATAAGGGCTGGGCAAAACCGAATCACTTGAAATTCGAATCTGATTCGAATATTTGTCTCGAATCGGATCGAATTACTGAATTCGATGTAAATAACAAATATCTCATTTTTACTCTTACAGCTTGTCAACATTGTGAAAATCAAGAAAGTTTATACTGAATTACTGAATTCGATGTAAATAACAAATATCTCATTTTTACTCTTACAGCTTGTCAACATTGTGAAAATCAAGAAAGTTTATAGTGTATTTTCAATTTACAATGCATGTCCAAGAGCAACAATTTTCCTGTTTTAACGACAAAATAAATCCGATTTTGGTCAAATTTGACCAAAATCGATTGCATTTTGTAGTTAAAATTGAAAATTTTAGTTTATTTAGCGAGTTTTTGTACCTAGTGGAGATTCTCGATTGATTCGAATAACTTGTGCTTTGAATCGATTGAATCACCGAATCGAATTGCGAAGCCCTACATGCCATCATTAAAAGCCATTAAAGTGTTGCTTTCATTTTGTGCTACGCCCAATTGTAAGCTCACAACGTCAAATATTTTAGATCGGACTCAATCATCCATATTAGTGATGGCAATCAAATTTTTATTTAAACTAGGCAAAGAAAAACGAATTTATATATAACTAGGTAGGGTATTACTAGGTAAGCTAGTTTCCCTTCAAAACCAGGTGGTACCTAAATTAAAAACCAGGCAAATTAGGTAATCGTCGTATTACGGCATTTAAGATATTTTAATAGACTAGAATAAAATAGATGTAAATTGTCTGTTTCAAAAACATTTTGACAATGACTATATGTTTTACCTAGATTTTTATTTTACTACACCTATTATTTAACTAAGTAAAACAGAAAACAGAAAACTAGGCAAAAGTTAAACTAGGTAAACCATATATCCGTGAAACTAGGTAAGATACTGTGAAAATAAACACGGTGAACTAGGTATACCAGGTAAACTAGGTACTTTTACCTGGAAATGTCAACACTAATTCAAATTCCATATTAGTGGGCGCGATGGCCTAGTGGTTAAACATGTTTGCACCGGAGGTTGAATGTCGGGGGTGCGAGTCCTAACGAGTCCGGCTCGCTTATCCATGCCCACCACTCAACCCAGGGTGTAATAACTTGGGTAGGCTAAGCCGAGCGGGAAAAGATCATAGCTTTCCAGCAATTGTAACACTGTCTGTCTATAAGTGGCCGCTGTTACAGGACCTTGGGCAGGGTGATCCACTCTAAGATGTGGCTATAAAAAAATAGTTTATCTCTAACTGTAAATTAGGGACAGATACGTTTTGCCGATTGTTAGCGTACTCAAGAGGGCGATTATATATGGCACATGTTCGGGGGAATATGGCATAAACGTAGCCTAGATACGATCGCATTTGCTGTTATTTCGTCGATTTTTTCCAATGCAAGTTTCAATAACATTCAAAAGCTACTTGATTTTGATGTTTTTTCATGACTAGCTTTACACTTATTTCTCGAGTTTTATTGTTTTATTTCAGGAAACAAAGAAAATAAAACTCAAACTTGTCAATAAGTAAGTGTGGTAAATGAGTAATTTGACTGTGCGACCAAAATAGTACGTTGCTTTTCGATTTCGAATAGGACAATGAAATCTACAGATAATGCGAATTCAGATCTATATTTAAGGAAAGTCCATTTTTCAATACAACCAGATTCATGTAAAATTATTGAATGTGAAATGAATGAAATGAAAGTTAACAGTATGCAATGAAATATGTTCACAATTTTATCTGGTTAGAAGAATAATATCTTGAGTCTTTCATTCCATCCGTTCTCAGTCACAAATTTCATTTTGCCAAGCGTGAGCCACAGATGAACCGCGCCTCGACGGCGCGATCCATCAGTGACTCTCGATTAACGTTTGGGCACCCCGTATGTATTGCTCTTTTGAACTTTTCATTGTGCCAAAAAGATCTGTGCGATGCAACATGGACTCTAGATGGAATACGTACGTAATCACACAAATACTCACTTTCAAGAAGTTCTTGTGAGAGAATTCCATTATTTTCCCCACGAATTTTGACGTATTTCGGTTCATTTTTTTCGAGTGATCGATACAAAATTTCCTCAGTTTTTTCAGTGTCGGTTTGTTGCTGCTTTTGCATGAATAAGCTGTTCATGACGTCAGACAGGAAGATGACGCCAGCTAATATGTCTGTCGCTGCTAAGCTAATAACAAACACGTAGATACGTTGCCGTAGTCGTCTGAAATATGAATATTCGGATAAATATACTTAGTTCAAATAAACTCGGTCGAATAACAGCAAAGAAAGTTTGTCCCAGCATGTTTTATTACGCATGGGTCACTGATGGATCGCGCCCCTGAGGCGTAGTCCATCCGGGACTTATGCTTGACAAAGTAAATTGGATTGAGATATGAGCCACGGATTGGGATATAGATCGCGCCATCGATGAACGATCAACCCAGGGTCCAGGGAAAAGCAATTTATTGTATCCAATGAGAAGACAATATACATACACATCATTGTATATTAAATCAAAAACAGATGAAAGAACTATTTTCAGATGGTTGTAGGTGGATTTATTTTCATTTATTTTTTTAACATACTTTAACAACATTTTATATGTCGAAAAAGTATTTTAATAGTCATCGATAGAAATAATGATACCTCTTTGAAACAAATCAATCAGATGCCTTTTGTATTTCATTAGTTTTAGACTGAAAAAGTTCGGGTCTTCGGTCACAGTTTTTAAACAAAAATGCCAATTTTTAAGATTATTTTATGCGGAATTTAACAATTTTGTGCACATATAGTAGGTAATTTAGCGAACTGCAATTACCAATTTTTCACCAAAATTGAACTATCAACAGCCTTAGCAAGAAAGCCTATTTGCGAAAAACACCGGGAATCGATTTAATACAACATACTATCCTAATTCGCCGGTCTGGCAGCTCGCTTGAGTATAAACACGAAATATCGACAAATGTCGCCTAATGGTGAAACGATGCCAAAATGTCATTGTTTTTAATCCATGAGATAACTGAGTCATTGTTTCAAAAAAATCACCCCTAATGACATGAAAAGGGCTACTTGTAGCAAAAAAAATCAATAAAGGGAAAAACGATAGAAGGATTAAAATTTATGATCGAGCACATATTTCATCTTGATTTAAAATTTAATAAAGTTCAAATAAAAAATATATGATATATGCGTTTTTCAAATAAGCAAATTAAAAACATTTCAATTGATGAAAAAGCTAAGATCTTGTTTCATATTTGTTCCAAGTCAGATATAAATATCGATTTCTCAAAAGCACCAATTTTAAGAATGGCCGTTTTTTAGCCCTAACTTGAACTAATGCCCCAAAACACAAAACTTTGGCTTCACTGTGAATGACACATATAAATTTTGGATTTTAAGCAACATATCCAATTCAGATACTAATAACTAATTTGTCCTGTGATTCGATGTGATATTAACAAGTTTTTCCTCAAATCCCAAATTTTATTTTGTCAAGCATGAGACACAGATTGGCCGCTCAAATTTATTATAATATAGCATATCCCAGTAATAAAAATGTCCAAAATTAACTTTTGCCAAGCATGTGACGTTGATGGAGAGCGCCGACGAGGCGCGTTCCATTTGTGTCTAATGCTTGACAAAACAATGTTTCCTGATGAAAGCCTAGATGCAAATATTTCGCACAATGAGCTAGCGCGTCTCCGGTTTCAGACAGTTTCATGGATGTAATTCCAAAGTTTATCATCGCTTATGTCTGCGCGTGTTATAACTAATCTCTCGCGGGAGTTCTGTCATAACAGGACATAAAATTTAGGCCCCGAGTCAAGTTGGCTTTGTCTTGAATATTAATTATGTAGCTTGCTTAATTTGCAGCTCACTACACGATGCATATGCTGGACAATGTCTACCTAATTTGAATATTTCAAATAATAAGATTTTATGAATTCTTACACAAGTTTTTTGTAGCATTACATACGTCTGATTCGGTATGTTAATATTTTTTTTTGTTTTCTATTTTAAGCGTTCTGGAAGGGATGGATGATGTTTGATGAAAAGGAATTTATTATTGCCATTGCATTTGCAAATATTCGCTGTGAAAAAGTCTAGTAAATTTAATTTCTTTACAGTAATTTCATATCTTCAAAATTTAAAAACGTTTTGTTGATGAGATTTTTACTGCATTTTTATCACAGTGATGATTATCAAATGTAACGATACAATAATTTATTTAACTCTAAGCAGGCTTATAGCTACTACCTGAAAGTATCCAACTATTGCAACCACGGATATGCAAAAAAGCTTTTTACCCACGCTGTACCTATGTCGATCATTAGGTATTAGAACGTGAGCCATTCCAGTCAGAAAACTTATTTTGTCAAGCATGAGACACAGACGGGCCGCGCTCTCATCATTGGGATCTATCAGTGACTCAAGCTTAGCACGCATGTGTGCACAAAATATTTCGTACCAGGATGGACATTTGCACGTACTCCTGACAGATCATGAATTTGGCAGTCATGCACAAAACACACTATCGCAGTCCGAGAAATTTTATTCCAGTATGTTTTGTTACGTCTCGGCCACTGATAGATCGCACCGCTGAGGCGCGGTCCATCTGTGGCTCATACCTAACACAAGTCAACTTCCTGATTGGGTTTAGTGAAAATTCTTATTTCAACTATCTTGGTTGAAAATTGTCGTTTAATTATGTAAAATTGGTATATAATTTACACGGTCTTCACCAAATTTGAGCTGGTGTCCGATGCACAATCCCTATAAGACTGTCCAACCCAATTTCACAATTTCAATGTCTTCAAAATTGAAAAATTTTGCAATGGAATGAAGCAGTTTTTCATTAAAAATTCAAACAAATCCCGCAAATTCGATAATGCGTATCACATGCATAGACATGAATGTCGCATACCGTGTAATTCGGTGAGATCAAGAGAAATTTAAAATTCTAAAAAAGTCACGTAATAAATCTAGTAATTAGATATTATTGGAATTGGCGACGTCTTTATTATTCTTGGGCAAAAATAAAATATTTCAACCACATTCGTTTCTAAAAGGTTCGACCTTTCTAGGTTTTTCATCGTATGGCGACGCTTCATACTTGGTTCAATCACACGCAATCCAACCGTGACTTATGTATTATTATACAAGTCTGAAAGTCGCTGCATGAGCAAACAAACAAATAAACCCTACTTCTGGAAAGACTATAGGATTCTCCGTTTCAAATTTAAGAGTTTTAAACAAACTGTTTATAAATATGTTCATTATATCTCTGTTGCTTCAATTCGTTGATCAACCTCTATCAGAAAAATTTTGCCGAAGCATCTTTCATTAAGTGTGTTTGGGTATGAGTCACTGATGGATCGCGTCGACAAGACGCAGTCCATCTGTGGCTTATGCTTGACAAATTAAAATGTCTGTCTAGGACTTTGCCTTATGGAGTTTAAACGACACTTTTCTAGAATATTGATATCTGCATTATCGCCTCAATTGCATATTTTAGATACTTGGTCGATACACCAAAATTTAAAGCAAACAGTATATGCATTGAAAAATGATTAGAAACACGGTCCATGTTAAAAACAAGTTTATTTTCTTTAAATCTATGACAAAACAAAAAAAGATATCCAAGAGAAGACGGGTACTTTTGATTTTTAAACAAGGAACGAATCAATACACCTTCAATAAGCTTTTGATTGTATTTTTTTTCACTGAAATTCACTCTGGGCAAGGCCGGAATCAGTGCCTAAGAGAAACCAACTAACGACCACTTAATAGCAAAGAGCTGATAAAAGATACAGTAACGGCAACTGCACTCTAAACGGAAAACATCCCAAATGGAACTGAACCGCCATGGTGAAGTGCATTGAGTGGTGTTTGCCCTGGCCGATAGTAAAACCATTTACCACTTCTTTACTTCTGTTTATTCGGCCTCTTACGACAGTAACTTTGGTCAAATTAACTCAATTTTTGTATTTGAAAATCACATAGTGCTCTCTAATTCTTATTTATAATAATACTCCAACACCTTGCGCGTTTTCCGAGATGTTGAATGGATTTCATATTCTACAAATAATTGAGTTACAAAATTCAATAAGAACCCTAATGTTTATTCCTCCCTATTTATTCAAATTAAAATTAAAATAAAAAATTCAAAAAATTAAATCAAATACTTCCAATAGGTAAACCATATTATTAAATTAAAAATGAATCCCAAATACCTTGGGGTCTATCTTTGGCCCCATTTTTGGAAGAGCAAATTCGTCATATTATTATACTCACCGATAATTTTTCAAAACGCTGATCATGGCGAGGGAGTTGATTATCACGACAAGAGCTGAAAGAACACCGATGACAATGTTAGCAGTTTGCGGGATATTGAATCTTCTGACCCCGTAACATATTCCGGATGAACCGTTCGGTATATCCATGCTTGTGGTTGCAGTTGAAAGCAAACTCGAACATATAAGTAGGTTTATTCTGCCTTACTATGTTATTGAATATAAATAGAATGACTATTAAATTCATATAAATGTTACAACATGGTTTGAATAGTGAACTTGGATTCATCAACCTGACCAAGATCGCTACTCAAACAAGGGTGCGATTATGCTGGCTCGTAAGATGCATTAATTTTCGAATCGAACCCGAATAATGCGATTTGGAATCAACTTTTTCCAAATAAATGTTATTCGGCTTGTTTTAGCTTTCATCAAAATTCTCAGGTTCACTCAAAATACAATTTCTCATGATCTTTTAACTTTCCGAATATGTCGCTAGCTACCACGTAGATGAACACATGCATTATAATTTTATTATTTACTATTAAGTAACTCTGTAATTGACATATCTCAATCGTGAGGCAACGGAAGAACATTAGAAACGTCTGGACATCTTTCATCAATGTTCTTTCTTTTTGAATCTATGCGAAAGAGTTGTTCAACAATAAAGTATGCATGCCTTTGTTTTTCCTCTCGTTCGGAATCCCCTAGTTTTAAAATCAAAATTTGCTTACTAATATTGCTATTGCAATACCATCATTGCAATACAGAAGGCACAGTTGCTGTGAGCACACTAGATCACAATTGTAAATACCTGCTGCATATGGTGTCCTATTACACTATCTAGTTCAACTACACAACATTCGAGTTAACAAAATTAATTTCCCAATTACATTTTCTCGCGCCTAATGTATAATATTTCATAATCGACAGGTTCAAGAGCGTTCGTTGCTATCCCGAGAGACTTCTTTTGTTAAACGTTTGACGTTCGAAACAAATTTAAACTAATCAACAATTGACAAGCAGCGAGCAGCCAAACGCCCAGGCGCGTGCATTTGTGTCTCATGCTTGGCTGCTATTGAGTAAGATGCTTTTTTTATGATAAAAAAATATCTAATTAGAAAGCAATTATATTCTGTCAAGTATGAGCCTGCAAAGTACCTCATTCCCTGGCAAAATTTTTCGATGACTGATGCTTGGAAATAATCCAACGCTGATTTTCTGACGAGTAAAGAATAACAGTCGGTTGTTGGATATTGTGACTGGCTTTATCAACTAAAAAGAAACTAACAGACAAACGTTGCGCTTACTAGATCTATCTTGTTTTACATGTGCACTAAAGATACACTGCACAACTACAGTACTTTTTCGTTGTAAAAGAATATCTTTCACATTGCACACCGAAGCAATTTATGACACAAATTTTACTCCTGGAACAAGCTACACGGTCCTGTTCAGATTTTATAATATGATTCTGATTTCTCTCGTTTTTCGCAATTGCCGGATTCTCTCGTATTTGCAATTGAGTTTGTGAGTGTTACTGCACTCATAAATTTCCAAATTTCATTTCGCTAAACATGGAGCTATCTCCCACAATACTGTTGGTGGGCCGTACATTGTTCAAGTATTCTTCATGAAAATTTCGAATTGTTTCGGCTGAAATTTGCCAAAACATCTCTTGTTAACATCTCCTATCGACGCGATGCATCAGTGACACATGCTTGACAAAATAAAAATTCTCTTTGTGTCGTCTTCTTAGAATGCGTAGTGAAAAGTAAAAAAAATCCTTCAAGTCAAAACATAAATATTTTCAACAGTTAGCGACCCTAAGAAACATAAGAAAATTGCGGATGGAATGTGAGGATACTCATTTTTCAATCCTTCGGAAAGTAGAACGACAATTTGCGGGCATTTTTATCAAAAGAGAAGTCTGGCCCTCGAATTTGACTTAAATACGTCGTGAAAAAATTCATTATCTCTAGTATATCGATCAAACGCGCAAACGACTTCAAACTTTTGTTTATCCGTTTTCTCGAATTCGCGGATGTTGAACAAATATTTCGATATGTTAGATAAGCCTGTCCTTAGGATTTATTTCGAACATTATTCGAAATTAATCATAAAAATACAATATTGATTCAATAACATTTCAGATAAACAAAATTGCCTATATTTGACAATATTTTGCCCATTTTGCGATCAAATTATGGTTTCTGTAAATTTAATCATCTATTTATCATGATTTCGCTGCAAAGTGAATTAATGTGAAAATAATCACAAATCGAAAATACTTTTAAATATGTTCAGTCTAAAATACTTGGTATATCATAAGGGTTTGCTTAATCCTAACAATTGCTAATCTGTGTAGCTACTCATAATAAATATGATAGGCTGAATTTCTGAAAATATGTTTTCTTGGTTATAATTTTGTCGAAGTTCGAATTCCATTCACACTATATTAGATAGGTATACCTCGATGCTTTACAAAAGCAAATTCTTTGTACATGCTTAAACAAAGATTTTGTTTTTCTAAACACATCTTGCCAATAAATCGTTACGTTATAAAAGGACAACCGGATGTTAGGCTTAATTTTCAGTTCGGTCTTTTGCGAAATCATAATCATATAATAATCTGTAGATGTATTGCTGTTTATAATGCAAATCTCTCTGATTTTATAACGAATATGCATATCGTTTATAGACTTGATTATTGACTTGATAGCCAATCGAATAAGTCCAAAGATTTGAGCAGTGGCCTGTGTCACGGAACTCCCCATGGAAAACGCGTGGCAAATTTACCGCTAATTTGCAGTAATTGCACATTTCTAGAATTTGAAATCTTGTTAATGAGATAAATGTCTAGTTCGATCCGTACTCAAACTTGGGGCGTAGTTTACACTCGACCTCGGGAAACTCCCCTTATCTCAAAGGATAGATCAAAATTTTGATCATAGATTTCGATACAGCATCCCCAATAACATCTAATGTGAAGTCTATTTAATTTCTAAACATAAAAACATAGCTGAAATAGTGATTAATATTGGTTATAGTTGGTCTTTTTAAAGTGAGGATATATAGGAGAATCAACCCTGAAATATATTCAAAATTCGGTGGGTTTTTGGGGCGGTTCTTTTGGCATGAAATGACTCTGAAGTAAAACGAAATTTCCACAAACTAGGTAAAGTATTACTAGGTAACGCAGTTTCACTTTTATAACTAGGCGGAACCTAGATTGAAAACCAGGTGACCTAAGTATTTGGCTGCATTTGAAGCACTTGTAATAGATTCGAATATTAAAATCTTCAAAATAGTATATTTTTAAAGCTTCTTTCATAACGAAAATATGGTTTACGTATGCACCGAGTTGTGAAATAGGAAAATTTACCCATTTTGCCCAGTCAATTTACTACCCAGGTAAAATATCAAACAGAAAACTCTTTTAGGTTAAACTAGGTAGTAAAAGTACTTTGAAAAAAAAAACTCGATAAAGAAGATTTACTAGGTAAACTGGGTACTTTTACCTGGATTGCCAACACTACTGATCATTGATGCTATCAGTTCACACTTATAGGTATTGCGCATCTTGTTGGTTTGCTGCAACAAGCCCAACTTGACCTTAACACTTGCAAATATTATTTGGCGAGCTTGGCCAAAAGATAAAAGTTGTTTCGAAGTATGGTCCCTTTGTGTTACATACCTGAAGATAATTTTAAACTTGAATCGTGTCGTAGGTCATAGCAACGATTTTAATTTATCACCCGTGAGTTACTGATGGGTCGTAGCGCGGTGGCGCGCTATTCGTCTTTGCCTCGTACGTGACATAACCACTTTCGAAGTGTGAGTTGACATATTTGCGGAGAGTAAAGTTAAATTTATAGAAATGTAGAGACTGAAATAACTTACACGCTGCTATACGACGAAACCGATGCCTCAATATCTATTTCTGTTTCTAATATTCTTACCACAAAGTTCTTCACGGCCAAGGTGAACTTTTTTTTATTTAATCAGAATGCATATTTTGCCAGCATAAGTCACAGATGGTCCGCGCCTGGGCGGCGCGATCCATTAGTGACCCAAACTCGGCAAATCTTGACTCAAAGTATTTTCCCACAGCGTGAAGCTCATATCTAAAATCACTGAAGTTCATTAGTATAACACATATTTCATCGAACGCGGTTTGTGTGCCCCACTTGCCCAAAGAATACTAAAAGTACACAGAGATGAAGTGAAAATAGCCGCTTGTTATGGTTATTATATTTCTTTAGCTTTAGTGTAGTTCTACGAACTGCAGAACAAGATTTACTCTAAATAAAAGCAAGAGTAACCAAACAAATTATATAACTGAATAAACAAAAACTGCTTGTTTAACCATGTTTTACCGAGTATTCATACTCGGCCTATTTGTGCCAAATGCGTGACAAAGTAATAGTTTTAATTAGGGCATCGAGTTCGATCATGCCAAGCTATATACAAAACATATTCTAACTGATATTATCGATCTGCTGCCTAGTCCGATTTTGCTACATTAACACTACGTATATAAGGTAACTCTTTATTATCTTCTCCTAAATCTACCACGGTGATCTACTAAGATGATCACTGGCGGAGCGGAGGCGGGTCCGCACTTCTCCAATGTCAAATAATGGGGGGTCCAACGCCCCTAACTTCCAAAAATTAATATAAAATTGCAAAAATTTGCTAATTTTTCGCGAATTTCCCCTTTTCCGCGTTTTGCAGTCGCTCTTGAGGTGCCCATTTCCATTAGAATTTACTTGTTTCGGTGAGTCGGACAGCCACAATGTCGCAGATCCTCCTCCGCCGCTATAGATGACTGACCATGAAAAGGTATTCGAAGTTTAATCACAATTTCTGCGTCTAAAAACTACTTCCGGCACTGGCGTTATAGACATTTTAATTGAACCCTTTTTCTGAATATTTATACTTAGTAAAAACCTGGTTTTGACTTTCAAAAATAACAACCTAATCTAAAATATATTCCTTTTCACGTACTGGTGGAATTGACCTATGTATAGTAAGTCATTCGGTTTCTTGCGTAAATTGTACTAACGTACCATTACAAAAGCAAGCGAAGGTCATATTTTATTCATGTATCGACGATTTTTATAATTAATACAAGTCCCATTGGGCCCAATGCAATATTAAACCAATTGCTATTGTACATTAACCAATTTTATTGAAAAATATTCTTTTATCGACTATTTTTCAAAAACAAATTTATTTGTGAAACATTTTGATCGTTGATAAAAAATTCTAATTTTGCATGGTTTTAATAAAATTTGCTTATCGGATTGGATTGTTTTAATTTATGCTTTTACAGCATAATGAAAAATTAATAAAATTTAAAAATAAAATTTATAAAATGGTCCTGGAGTAACAAAAAACAAGTTGTAAATAATTTCACAAACTCGACAAATGATTGAAAAAATTCTGATTCCACAATTAATAATTCGGAGATAAAATATTTTGTTTCTCCAGATAAATCTGTCACTTAAGAATAAACCCACTAAATACGCTAAGAATTTAACACATAAACGCATTAATTTCATTTACAGCCACAACCTAGATCGACTCTGAAGACAACTCAGTATTAGTGGCCGCATAGGCGAATATGGTAAGTCTTCTTGGAAAGATCTGATTTTACTGAAGTTATTACAAACTCGGTGTTGGCATGAAGTAAGAAGCCGGATTTGTACACGAGACCTTCATCCTGCAATGCTGATGTGCTCACCACGGCGCCATAGCGCATATATACATTTGCTGCATCAGAGCAAGAACACGGCTCTATGTACATGAAAAATACTTTTGGATTATCTAATATTCTGCATGGTCGCCCGAAAATGCATTTTCGAAATCAAGAATGGTCGAGAGCTCGACTAATACCTACCAAAACAAGTTTGGAAAATGTGATTTGGCATCGACCTCTCTATAATAGATCAGCAAACCACCTCGGCAGAAAATATATTTGACCGATTAACGAGTTCCTAGGCTATGCCAGCAGGCTCACAGGTTCAATATGGGACCACTTTTGTGTATAATACAATTACTCGGTTACTGGTGGCGAAAGTGCCATTCTCTCCGCTAGTCGTACAGTGCAAAATATATAATGGAGACGCTTTGATTTCCGGAACGTTTGTCGAGGTCAAATTTCGGGGAATTCTTTAACGGTGACTCAGTGATCACCCGTCGAGGCATAGCTGCCTATACTTGACAAAAATATAATTTCTGCATTGAACTTAATCATGTACAACTTCATTATAAAACCAAATTATTTTTAACGAATATACGGACGAGTAATACTGCTAATTTGTGGAATATATGTTCGATTTCTTACGAATGTTTTTGCTTGGATTATGATATATATTTCTATATTCCTTGGGGTTGCAGAAAACTATTCACATAATATAATAAATTTCAGGCTACAAGAAAGGAATAAAAATAAACAGGCTTCGTGAAATTAAGTAAAATGCACGAAAAAAAAATTCTAGCATGTGGATCATTGTTATTTAAGAAAATAAGAAAGTCGAAGCTTTCGACTACGTCTTGCTAATTTCATTCTAAAATACCAAAAAAGGCATAATATGAATTACTGCAATTGTTTCAATAGAAACCCTGTTATTTTAGGCTACCGTCAATTGTATTTGCGTCGTCAAGTCTCATTTTATTGAATATGAACTGGTGTGTTTCGATGACTCAATCACGTGAGAGAATATTAATGACTAAATTCTAATAAAAGTATCTTTGTTGAACGGACTTGGGTAAACTTATATACTATTACTTTTAAATATTTAAACCCACTTTAAAAGCGCCGAACCTTTTGAAAAATAATATTGAAAAGAAAGTCTAAAAAACGCAATCAGAAAAGGAGTTATGGAGTTTACCGATTATTTGCAATGATCTTTCCAAGAACTTATCCAAATATAGCTAGATATTAATCTTTGAGGTATCTGCGTATGTACTACGAGTTTCAGGCATCTTCTAACGGGGAACGACCAAGCATCCAAACAGCATTTTTTCGGACATTACAATCGAGCCTTAACCGGCTGATCCACTGAGTGGGATGCGATTAATTGTATAATATTCAACACTGTTCTGCTCAATTAATATCACACATAATTACTGAAAGATAACCCAAGTAAAAAAAATTCCAAGCTTGTATTACAAATGGCTTAGTGGTACGATCCATGAGACTCGAGACCATGCTTGATAATACATGTTTGGTCAACCTTTTTCTGCTTGAGCACGTTTGATTAACTTTTCGTTTTGTAGAAATTGGCTCTGAGCAAGGCAAAACGAGTGCCTGAAAAAGAACTTACTAACGATCACATGCAAGACACAAATATACTACAGAACGTAGTACCAGCAATTGCATTTCTAGTGGAAGAGTGAACCGCCATAAATAAACGCAATGAGAGGTCAGTATACGTCCCGGGTGATAGTAAACCATCTACCACTTCCATAGGAATACGGTGTTTGAAATAACTCGCGTCGTCTTTGGCAAAAGTCATTGAAATCCGATTCCCAGTTGCCAGGTTTTTTTCATATTAGAGTTCATCTCGAACTATATATCGTCCCCACACTGTCCTGTTCGACACCTCTATGACATCTAATCAACGACACTTTATCTCAATGCGTTGTGATGATGATACTTAATCTTCTTTTATACCTATGACGATATGACTGCTTCCTCGATCATCTTTCCGGTGTTTATGCTATCGCACAGAACGCTTAAATTTAGCCTTTTTGTATAACGAATACCAAACACGATGATTCATGTATAATTCATACTTTGTCAAGCATGGACTTTATATGGAACGCACCTATCGGGCGCGGTCCATATAAAATCTATGTTCGATTCGCCACAATGGTAAGCTTTATACTATATCTTTCTTATGAACTACATATATTTCTTAGTAAACATTACCAACCATTTCGATATAGTATACTGACCAGCAAAAAGAACATTTAAATTTCAATGCTGCTAACTCACGGACCACGCTCGTTTCGCAATAGCATTAGTCATTTTGCTGTACTGCCTTCCATGACGAAAACAGTGATTCAGCAAGCTAGCTAAATGGTCTACTCGCCATATTATATTGAAATATATTATGACACATACTGTCCACATGAGCTACCCAGCGTTAACATTAACATTACTTGTTATGAATTTCTAGTCTAGGCAATGCTCTGTGATATTCAGAAGTACAGGTAAGTAAGCTAAAAGCTATACGTCACTCATATTTCAAACCCTGTTGGGAAAATCGTAAAGTCGGATCGAAATTTCTATTGTAAGCATTGTTTAAGTTCGAGCCATATATGATTCAAATTTCGCATATTTCATCAATCACAGCCCAGTTTCGGCAAACCCTCCACCAAAAACCGTTTTTGATTGTTGTACCTATTTAATCGACATATAGAAACATACAATGTTTGTAGAATTATCATAAAATGCTATTGTATTTTACATACATATTTTGAAATTACATGCAGTAATTTATATTTCTGTCTCCCATTCAAAATCATTACATTATTCTATGCACAGCGCGTTTCCGGGACGTTAGCGGTATTGCACGTTGCATGCTACATCGCATGTATGTTTGTTTATATTATACGTCCTACAGAATTCAACGCGTTATAATTTTTCTCATTTTCTCGAGCAAGAGAGTCATTAAGGCTCATACTTAACGAAATATGTTTCATTGCGATTTTTCCATTGTATATTTCCCACGTTTGCAATATTGTATAGAACAGTTGTGGTGAATTCAGAATATTGGTGGTGTTGAGGAAATGCAACAAGATCGGAAATTTTAATTTCCAAAAAAATGCACGCCGAAGGCGGGAAGTCGCAAAAAATTGCCGTTTTGAAACAAAAACAAAAATATATGTAAAAGCAATATCGCGATGAAGGCGCGTGAAGATTTTCTTATTATAATGAAACTTTAAAATAATATTTTAAAACTTAGGGGAACTGCCAAAAGAAATTTTGACTAAATTTTGTGCCAGTCCGCTATCGGCAGAATGTGGAATTTATAACAATTTCAGCAAAAACGAAATTTTTGTATGACATGGTGTACCGGTATACGAATATAATATATCATTACGATTCATGTAAGTTTACCGAAGTCGTCAGAGAATAGCTACATATTGCTTTTTTATTCTTATTTTTCTTTTTATTCTTTCTTATGTTTTCTTTAATTCAGTCTAAGCGAGGTCGAAGCAGCAGCTAAGAAAGCAGCTTAAAGGCCACTTACATAAATGAGAGCTACCAAAAAAGATAACTGCACTCAAAGCGTAAAACGTTATTATGACAATGTTATTATATTGGAATTGATGCCATGTTTGCCATGAATCATGTTTTGTCAAGTATGAGGCACCGATGAATCGCGCCGTCGAGGCGCGATCCATCTGTGGCTTATGCTTGACAAACTAATTTTTTCTGATTGAGCGACCATAGTGCGGTACTATAGTATAGATTATTAAGCGAAGTGCGATACGGAAATAATATTACAGAACCGTATGCCATCATTTCATTTTACAGGGATATCAGAAATTTGCGTGCGGTCCAACAAGAGCTAAAGCATCTTAAAACAACTTCTCGGAGAATTTAGTGAGATTTTATCACCATGTATTCTGCTTTACATCCATCGTTATTAATACGATTTGCTATTGATTGCTTCAGGAAATCTTCCCACAAATTACGATTAACTAATCAAATTTATTGGCATCTAAAACGTAATGTATTTGATTAATATAATATTAATCATAATACCAATTATGCAGAGAGAAAACCGAACGTATTTACTGGCGTTTTAATTACCTCAAGTACAACGCCGAAGACGGCAACGACATTTTTACTCTTTTCCTACACACTTTCTTTGTTTTTCGATATATGAGAGGTATGAGAGATGCATACATCTTTCTTAAATGCGGAGAGGAGAAAGTATAGAATGACGTGGGAAAGGACTAATGAATGAACCCCAAATGTGAAGCCATATTCTATGCTTCGAAAAAATTACAGTAAATTCAATGGTCATTTGCAGTAATTGTGTATCATACAAAAACTGTATTGTTGATGTGATTTATGCCAATTATGGGCTGTTGATGAACAGCACTTTGACGGTGCGTTTTTTTTTCAAATTTTATACTGAATATATTGGATGAAACTTCAAGAAGATTGTTTGAACTACGTCAATCACATATACAAAAACTACGAGAAAATACTTTGAACATATAATCCTGTGGTGCCTGGGTCCCATCAGAAAGTATATATGAAACATCTTTTGTTAAGCATGCGTCAATGATGGATCGCGTCGATTAGACGCGGTCCATCAGTGGTGCATGCTTGACAAAATGAAATTTCAAATTGGGGTAAGATCATTCGGTGAAAGTGTTATGAATACAGCTTGAGAAACTCACCTTTGAAGCCCTGGGTTCGAATCCCGTGGGGGTTGATTATATGAGAGGCGATTGCTGGACAGCCTACTGGCGCACGGCTGTTCACGTGAACGCGGGTTATGGCTTCCTCAACAAACTATGTCCATGCACAGGGAAAATCTGTTACAACGATTACCGGGTCGGTATGCTAAAAAAACTCAACACCCGACTTGGCTCGATAGGTCGTGGTTTGCGGATATGGTTAAGCTGCATTCACGACTTTTTTCGCCGGTTGATGAAATTAAAATCCTCTCCTAATATAAACCTATAGTAAACTAGGTAGATTCAGTACCGTAAGTCAAAATTACAAAGGATAATCTGTTGCTCATACCGATCATCATTGAAAAAGTCGACCGTACATACGATAATTGTTTATTTTAAGTATATTTATGTTCTTTTTTAGCCAGCCTCGAGTATCCGATATGATAATCGCGTGAAGTGCATGCTCTCTCATTAAAATTTAATATAGAAACAGGAAAGTGAATGTCAAAAGACATTTATTTCCAGCTGAACCCGTGTTAAAGATTCCCCCGTTGAATCGGCATATCTTGTGAAAAGATGTAATTTGCATATTGGCTTGGTTCAACCAAATCAGAGAGGGAATGTTTTCAAGCACGGGCCACAGGTGTAGTGCGTCTGAGCGACGCGATCCATCATTGATTCGTACTCAACGCAAAATTTTCCTGATTGGGTTTATGAATTAGCGCAGTCGCAAGTCCACAACCCAGGGGAGGAGAGACAGGAGGGTGTAATGAGAAAGGAGAGAAGGAATATGATGAAGAGTAGTAGAGAAGGGGACACGTGGAAAATTTGTTTTCCTTCTCCTAGGAAATGAATTCTCCTAAACGTAGTGAGACATAACTTAATTATGAGCACTGTAGATACGGCTTTAGAATACCGCTAGCTTGCACTTTATCATAGAGGTTCAGTTCCATAAGGAATGTTTCCGATTGGAGGGGAGTTGCTGGTACTAGATCTTGTAGTAGGTTTTTTGCATTAGGTGGCCGTTAGTTTGTTCTTTTATGTACTGTCTTTGGCCATGCGCGGAGTGAATTTCAATAAAATATCAAGAAAAATTTAACGTTTCAGAGAGAAATATGGTGTATGTAAAGGTTGCTATAGTGACTATACTCTCGTTATGGTAAATAGAGTATGGTAAGTGGAAATGCTATGTGCACGGTTGGGCCGCGCTTGGGGTGGCCACTCACACTTAACACAATATTTGATTCTACGAACCTATTACTACTCACGACGAAATGCGTTAAAGCTTTTATACATGTATTATGTATACAGTTCAAGGTCGCATAAAGCCAATAATGGAACCTACAAAAAACCTCGGTTTAAAGAATTCGAATATCTTACCAGTTTAAAGATCTTGCTTTCGAAATTTTGTGGAACGCACTCTCGTATTTTATTGGGAAATCTTTGAAATTAAACTAATTTTTTAGCGCACAATCATGAAAAATATGATGTACGAGTACAAAACATAATACAGTGATTGCGATATTTCAATTAAAAATATGTCGTACAGTTACCTCATTAACTACTAACATGTCTCGTGCAAGCACATAATTATAGCATCACCCTACAAAAACAATTACAGGAAGCCAGCATGAAGTACATAAAAGTGTGAATGGAAGTTCAAGAAGTTCAATGTAAACCCAACGAACGTGATGATCATATTAAAATCTAATGTACGTCTTGAACGTTATTAAAGTCTGTTTAAATCGAGACTATTACCTTTGCCAATACTCCAATATGTGCCGATCATCGAAGGTTGATATGGCAGTGGTTTTAGAAATAAGGACAGTCATCTAGGGCTGGGCAGGACCAAACCGTTTAGAATTCGAATTTGATTCGAATCATTTTTCGAATCGGATCGAATTCGCTGTTAATAATAAATATCCCTGTTTACTATTAATATTTTTTCTATTGTGAAAATTAGGAAATTCATAGTTTGTTGTGTATAACCACTCATTGCGAATTACCCTGGGTATGGCCCTATACTAGTAGTCACTTATACGCGAACAAGATTAGTGTTGTTGAAAAATATATAACTTCGCTGTTCGACCAAGCCGGTTTAATTCTGTTTGGGATGTTGTCTTAGAGTGCAGTTGCTAGGCACTTATCTTGTGGTAGCTCTTTAACATTTGAGTGACAGCTAGTTAGCTCTCTTTGGACAGCGCTTTCGGTCTATCTCTGGGCGAACTTCTATAAAAAAAGTCCACCCAGGCTATTACACGCTGGGATCAGGTGCTGGGCATGGATTGACGAGCCGGAATTCTCGGGACTTGAACCCGTATCGTCAACCTGCAAAATGGTAATCACTAGGCAATCTGGTTTTGCTCCTAACGTAATCCTACTGATCCAAATGGGTGCAATTCAACATGCGTGCAATGGAACCCTTTTCGATGTTTTCGGTGGCATTAACAAGAATTCATTTTACCAAATCACATGCCAGAAATATTCTTTATAAAAGCCCAACTCAAATATTCCTCAATCAAAAAATGTTGTCAATCTACAAAAGCCACCGAGAGATCGCGCCGTCAGGGCGTAGTCCATCTGTGACTCAAAATTGACAAAATAAAGTTGCAAATTGAAAAGAACCTCTGTCAAAATAAACTACGAGGCAACTTGTCGCATTATCAATTTAAATAGGACATCGGTTAAAGGCACATCACTATTAAAACCTCAAAACTCAGATAAACAAGATGTAATTTTGGCCACTAAATTGAATTTGCTTAATATATTTAATTTAAATTAAACAAATTGTTTGTAGCCTTCTTTTTTAAGTGCGTTCGATATATGGCCCATGCTCTCACAAAGCGAAATTTTTTATTGAGAATCGCTATTCGATAAACGATCAATGCATGTGACGTCACAACATCAATTTATCAAGCAGTGCGATTTTGACCCGATGTTTAAAATAACGAAGCTAAAGGTACAATTACAAAAAGACTAATATAATTATTCACCCGTTAAATTAATTTATTTTCTATAATTGAAAATTGCCAGACTTTCAATTGACGGTAGAGTTTGCTTAGAGACAAAATAAGTATAACTTACTGATCTACGTATCCCAAAAGTGAAAAAATAAGCGGCAACTCTCAATCATAAATTATGTTTTGTCAGTCATGAGACACTGATGGACTACGCTTTGTCAGAGCGATCAGTGACTCACAATTTCTTGTTTTTTTTTCATAGAAATTCACTCCAAGCAACCCCAGAAGCAATACCTAAAAAGAAGCAACCAAAGGCCACCTAATAGCAAGGAGTTACTACAAAATGTAGTCCCAGCAACAACACTACCCTATTAAGATGAAAACATCCAAAATAAAACTGAACCGCCGCGATGAAAGTGCAGTGAGTGATATCTGCCCTGGTCGATTGTAAAACTAACTAACACTTCTTTGTTTACTTCCAGTCGCCTCATACAACACGCAAGAAATTCGTGAAGACTGTACTAAAGCCGTACCTACATTTAAGTTATTTAGAACAAAAATTGATACGACTGGAAAAAGTCGGGTCACTGGCGGATCGGTAGGTTGTCGTGCCGTCCATCTGCGCCTCATACCTGACCAAATAAATTTACTGGGAACGACTAGAAAGTTGCACTACGTCTTGCGTCAAATTTGCAAAACAAACGTGGCTGTGAAACACGTAATCAATATTAATTCGAAATCGATTTTAATTATTAATATTTTATACAAAAAGTACAACAAAATTGGCAACGTACATTTGTTGAAGAAATACTTCTCATAAATAGTTCTTTTCTGCAAATTGCAATATTATCATTATTGTAACCAGTAGAGGCGACCAAAAGAAAAATAATGAGTGGTAGATGATTTTACCATCGTCCAGACCAGATATCACTCCTTTAATATTGCGGCTCAGTTCTGTTTGGGATGTGTTCGCTTAGAGTGCAGATGCTGGTACTACATTATGAAGTAGCTTGTCGCCATACATGTAGTTGTAGTTAGTTCCTGAAATTTTGACGCTTTTTATGGAGTTAATTTCGGAATTAATTTCGACAAAAGTATCTATTGCATTAATGTATTTCATGATAAGACTTATCAATGACCTTGTCGGATAAGCTCTTCAAATTGTAGATAGTTATAGTAGTTTTTACCCGACCAGAAATCTTATTCTGTCAAGCATATGCCACAGATAGACCGCGCCTTGGCGGCGCGTTCCATCAGTGACCCATTGTCAACAAAATAAACTTCAAGTGAATTATTCTGACTGCATCGTGATCTTCTCGATTCAACGTATAACAAACTTATTCGCTGAGTTTTATGAAACACAATATCGTCAACAGAGTTTCCGAGTTAATCGGTTTATTAACCGACGAAATTCAGTTTGAGCTGACATTTGATTCTAGGATTCACCAGTAATACCGAAAGCATATCACAACATCACTCTACTCTGCCCTACTGTTTTCTTCAGTATATCTCCCAAAGAATAATCTGAAGATATATGCCCTATATCTGTTAAATAAAAGTAGAAAAATTTAATCAACTCCTCAAGGCATCAGAGTTTTATCAAATTTCTTTAATAACATATTTTTCAACCATCAAAATGTACACATGCCACATGCTTCCGTTATTAGAACTATGCGTCCGTAGGATAAGCCTGACTTCAAAGAATACAAATTTACCTAATACGTGTCTTATATTTTAGTGAATATTCGTATCATTAGCGATAAATCTCAGTCTGAAATGACGGAAATACGTGCTATTCAAACAATGAAAATCATCTTTAGACACACACGCAGTACACAATGAAAAGATCAGCGCTCGCTAAAAATAAACAACACAAAAAGCGATCTACGTCGCCTACGTAATCTTGACGCACGAGGCTAAATTTACGACATTCGCAAGCTTAACGCTTGTCTGGAAACAAAAATCAATTTTTCGAAGCGTTTGTTTGAATTTAAAAAATGGTTTCAGTCAAACATAGATCTGAGTTTATCAGCAATTCCGAGTGCGAAAACTTAACTTGGAAAGCTAATAGTATTGAGCGTGTGGCACATATTGCCCGCGCCTTGGTAGATAGCCTACCCGACTCCATCCGTACACTTGACTAGACATGCTTCGAAAAAATGGTCTTACATTAATATGGACAAGCTTTACGAATCTGAATATCGTACGTTGATCTGTAGACAATACCCGGTGACAAACAAATCAAAATTTTGCGCCAATTGATCGCAAATTATTTGTTCTTGTAACAATCCCCTCTGAGTAAAGTCTCATGCACCGCGACATTCTTGACGGGCATGATCGTTCGACATCAGTTGGTCCTGAAACCTAGTTCGAACTGGTGTATAAGGTGAAGAACTATATTTGCGAAGTAGTATGAACTAATTTGAATGAACATTTTTGAATGATGTCAGAAATATGTAAATCGCAAGATCAGCATGGCGTTAGTATCAATATGTAATATCTGAAATTATCATGCAAGCTCGTAGTTAAAATTGACAGAATTATATCACTACAGTAAAAATATATCTTGAAAAGCATCAATTTAGATCAATTTTTGACCCTTGCACAGTTTTTCCTAGTCAAAATTGCAAAGCGCAAAGAAATGCACAGTATAAACCTATGAATGACGTTGTTTTGAATCTTGATCAAACAATAAAAACACGAACTTAGATGACATGAATAATTTGACTAACGTTGTTCATGCATACCACGCTATATTTTATTTAAAAAATACTAAAAAACGAGTAAAAGTACATCGCCAATAACGATGTTTAAAAATACCAACAACAAAAATATTCAATAGGATAATATCGGTAAAGATTTATCTGGAAGAGTTGGGATTAAAACAAACATCCAGTATGAAAAGTTTCCAGTTGGAAATATTTTGTACAAATATATTTTGTCAAATATGAGTGACCGATGGGATCGCACTGTCCATCCGTGACTCATGATTGACCAAATAAAATTTTTAATTGGGCACCAAGAATATTAAAACTTCATCACATTTTTGAGTGTATCAGCCAACCGCAAAAGTTTTGCACTGTATGCCTACCTCCGTCGTTCTTGTCTGAGTTATCCGACTTTAGACTAATGGAAATATCGATTTCGTCGCACTCCTTGAAGTACAAAACTTTAAATCCTTCACTCTCCAGAGTCACTTAGATGATATCTTTTTATCGTATGATATTAGTCTTACAAATTTGCGGGGATAAACAAGAGATATTACACAAGCTTTTTGGCCATATATCCATTCTGTTGCCACTGTCTTCGAACCATAAAAAAACAAAGCGCATTTTATCCTTTGGAAGAGCAAACGCCGAGAATATGGCGGGAGCAGATGGCGGCCTGCGGTTTCTTCGGTTTAAAATCGAAGATGGAGGTTTTTGCCTAACCGCTTGATCATATTTCCTGTATGTAGACCGGATTGGTGGCGAAAGTCGGTGCTCATATTCATACGACACGGGACCAGAGTGTCTTCGTGCAGGACAATTTGTCGCCGTCTTTCTAATAAAGGGATTCACAACGTGAAAAAGTTGTTTACGGAGTCGAGTGGGTATCTGCCCCCTGGACCTTTCCTCCTCGTCCCCCCACAGAAAAATCTTCAAATGAACTACTAAATGGGCGGATTAACAATCATCCTTACAAGTTAAAGATTTTAGTTTGAACTTCAAACGACGGAACTCTATCATCGATCCGTTTCAAGTATCGGGCCTTTTTGTTAGGCGATACAAAAACACTTCCGAAATTTTCAAAAAAATGGCACATAAATTAGGTGAGCACACTGGAAACAGCAAAAACTGCGTAAAAAAATTATACTCGTTTTTATCTATGTTAAACACCAAAAATAATGCACGATCCCACGCGAACGACTGAAATTGGTCAGTTTGAAAAGGATCGATTAGAAGGCTGTAAAACTTGGTCGAAAATTCATATATTTTTTCGTGGCCGCTTGTGCTACTTTGGACAAAATTCGAGAGATTATTGCGTTCGCCGTGCTGTGTGTCCGGCAACTTCCGATGCTTTTTTCAGATATATTCTAATTTCATTGGGCATTTTAAAGCGCTTTGTGCTTCCATTTAATTCTGCCACAGGTCATATTTCGGCATGCTCCACCTCTGGGGCACATTGGTAAATCTGACCATGTGTGATAATGTTTGATAAGCACTGTTTTATTTTCGGTCGATGTAAGTTATGTCATTTTATACCCAAGAGTGGGGGGTACCCATGACCGAAGTTTGGGGATGAATACTTCACAAGCAAAATATATAAAGACTCCTTCCCCTATTATCATATACTGGCGCTATACTAAATAAATATACTGATGACGATAAGATGGCGAATGGTTCGTTTCGTGTTTACTTTTGCTTTTACTGCATATTTTAGGGGTCATGAAAAAGTATCACTCTAAAAAGAAAATAAAAAGCTTATATTATATTTGTGCAACTACAGCTGCAGATAATCATAGTTTAGTAATAAAAATCTTTGGCAGGCAAAAATAGCATAATGGTGTTGAAAATATAATACTGGAAACATTTAGTAATATTCTATAATTCACTAATATCTGCTTTAAGGAAGTGCTGAAAAAGTGTTAAAATATGATAATACTAAAAATATTTTGCGTCTGTGTAGCGCGAGCATTCTGCCAGCCCGGTGCTTGCAACCTAGAATTATTAAAGTTACACAGCGAGTACCGTTACTCATCCACTTTATATTACCATTCTAACATTTCTAGCGAAGTTTGATAGAACATAATTATAATTTGTCACTATTTTTCATTCTTGGAATATGAAATTTTCTTTTATTTATACATCATAATAATGAGTCTTAAATATACGATAATTGGGTATGTTCTTATCTGAACATATAGAATTCTAAAATTTTGAACAAAAGTTTTTTTTTCATTGTTCTAGAATCTAGATTCTGCATTTTGTCCTAATTTCGTTATATATGTCCAATTTTACGTTGTAAAATTTTGACGCAAACCATAATCTCACAGCAAAAAATATGATGGAATAAAGTTTGTTAAAAATACGATAATACTATATACTTCAATACAGACAGACAGTTAAAGACAGTTCTCAAAGAGTTATAACAAATATATGATATTAGTATATATGAAAACATATTTCATTTAGTATAAGGCAGTGGCGAAAGGCTCAAAATATATGAATGATAATATACCATATTTCAACTTGATGTTTACCGATATCCTTCAAAAATAACAAATATCAAAGAATAATAATTGAGTGGTTTGTGTTAGATCAGTCATAATGACAATCCGAAAGCCTAATCATTGATCAATAAATAAAAAGTGACATCGGAAGAGTGAACATTTGAATTCCAGCATCTAGTAAAAATCGGTTGGATGACTTTTTATAGGGTTTTTGAAATCAACTGCTAACGCCACACTGGCGGAATGTCAGCTACCCTGCTATTCAGACACCGGAATAAAATTGTTTGCATCTGAAAATTTACCACACGATCAATATTCTATGTATACCTCTAAAGATTAAAATGCTTTTGCGTCTATTAGCCAAGCTGTACAAAAAGCTCCAAATCATTGATACTGCCACGAAATAGCACTTTTGGTGGTTTCGAGTCTTTTTTGATCCCCCGAAAAATATGATATGAAAATTCGAACACATGAAAAAAACATGTGGGTCGCTGGTGCGGGTTCAAACCCCGACAAGGTATGATCAAGATCGATGAACAGGAAAGTCTTCAACGAGCAATACACGCGGGGTGCCCCTGGGCAAGGCACTGTAACCCACAGCCTTGGGACGATGCTCGATAACCTTATCGGTTCCTCATTGGTTCCACACGGGATGGAACAGCAAGATAAATCTCGTAACCAGTTATAATTGTAAACATTGTTAATTGCATTCTGCGAAATAAAGTTCATTTCATTTCATGATTCTGTCACTCTAATGGTAGGATACATTGCATATTGTGCCTTAGATAGCACTTTTTTTTAGCTCAATGACATGATTTAAAATTGCACTTATGGGGTGGTTGAACACACATCCTGATTATTCTTTCAGATAATCAAAAACAATAGTAATCACGTGCCACTACAAAAAAGTAGTATTTCTTGTGTTACCAATTAAATTTTCTACCCAATAATTTATAAAGCTTTTGATTGAAAGGATCGAAAAATTTGCGTAGTTTTTCCATAGATTCTGGGTCTGGGAGACCCCATGCCCCTTTTCTAGTCCTTCCTTTTCCCGTCATACACTCAGTTTTTGATGTTGCTGCAACGAGAACTCCATCTTGTTCCACTACAAGTGGTTTTGCAAAACAGTAAAATCCACTTTTGTCCAAAATTATATTTTCCGACAGAATAAATTCTGGAATTTTCAAAAATTGTTGCACCTTGAAAAAAAAATATTAATGGCATGACCTTATGAATCTGCTCCGGGTTAGAATTAGTATCTTTGCTTTACTTCCGGCTACTGCTGTCAAAGATTATGAATTCCAGATAAGTTCTGGGTAAAAGATTTATAGATATCGAGAAAGAAACCGCATCTGGATTTGAAGTCAACTTAAACTTTCGACCCTACTCAAAACTTTCATTATTGATCATGGAAATTTCAGAATGTTCGGTTCTGTTCAGCTTTTCCAAACATTGTGTGCCAGGTTATCCAAAATCAGAACAACTTGACTTGAAGGTTTAGGAAGGCATTTTCAATTTGAAGAGCATAACAAATTCATTGCCTACTGCAGGATACATAATAACAGAGTCAGAAATTGTTTGACCATGCAAGCTTTGTTAAGTATGGGTCACGGAGGGATTCAGGCCCTTGTTCAAGGTGATTTAATCAAATGGAGAACTATAAAAAATAAAATTCAAACAACCTCTTTGATTATTTTAGCAGGATTTGAAATTAATTCCTCCCCATCTATGATTAATATTTCGCTTGCATTATACACTCGGAACCACCTGCAATAAAAAAAAAAAACAGGAAAAATAATTTCTAAACAAGGATTTGTGAAGTAACAAATTTACCCTTTTATATCTACTGTATTTGTTTGAGCTATTTAGAACACACAGCCGCCTGTTGAAGCCATACAAATACCCCATGTTTCGAAAAAGCGATAATATTCATATAAGGTTGCTCGGATAAAGTTAACTCTATTCTCTAATTCAGGCTTCAAAAATATCACTGGTCAAGCAGATTGAACTACTACACGATTATGAGATTACATTTTTTGACAGAAAGCAGTAAAGAAAGTACATTATTCAGTTATTCACTAAACACTCATTCACGAAAAAAACGATATAAAGCTGAGTTAGTTGAAACAACATTTTAAAATTTAAAATTAAGATAAAATATTTCAACATTTCAATAAACGAAACTACTGATATCATCCGACTATATTCTGCAGCAAAGTAACGACTTAAGTCAAACATTAAATGCAAAATTGGTATACATCATGATTTCACATCGGAAAGAACATATGTGAGAATAATCGAAAATGAAATAACTTCAAATCAGTATTCAACAAAACCTGACTACTCAGATATGTTTTACATTTCAGCACTTCTGGATCGGGATTCTAGCTGACAGTCAAAGCAATGCAGAAATCATGCAAAATTTTCACTTGATATTAAATCCATGCAATGCCTTCTGCTGCTACAACCGAAAGGAATTTCATACGCATGGACAGACTGTTGCAAAAACTACTTTTCTATCTACAAGACATTAGTTGTTCTGCTATAACTCAAAGATTCAAAAAATGAACATGCCTGTTGCATGTTAGTTCTTTGTCCACTTCTTCAATTTTATATGCCTTTATTGGTATTTTGTAGTGAATCTATAGGCTATACATAGTACTAATGTAATCTCAAGGGGCTTCTTTACAGGTCTTTTGAGACTTGACTTATTTTACAGGCCATGTATGGTCCATGCATGATAATAAAAGGATGCGAACTTTTTTTTAAATTTCCTTCTCAAAACATTCTTTCAAAACGTTTTTTATGAAATACCAGAAATTTCTACAGCTTTTAATATATACTTTTTCTGTTTGACAAGGCAGCATTTGATTTGAATTATGCAAAAGACAAACAACCTTTCAAGGATGGCGATACATGTCATTTCATATCAAAATTCTTCTGCAGCACTGACAATTGCTGAAGCGACAGAGCAACTTCCTTTTCAGAATCGTCTTATTCCAACCCGTTATGTTTTCATATCATTTGTTGATCTTATTTCAACAGTTCCAATCAAATGAAAAATGTTCATGTGAATTTCAGATATGGTAATAAATTGAAATACCCGTTCAATATATTTCAATCAATTTTTATTACATAGCTATTTTCTTGAAAGAAATTAAAGATTAACAAATGTATTTTCTTCAAATTTGGCTCTTATGTACTTCGTAACTTTCATAAGGTATTCGCTGCGTGTCATAAAAACGTGGTAAGAAATATAGACGTCGTAAAGGTCATAAGAAGGGAATGAGGTGATAAATGATTCATTAACACCCAGGGCAGATGCTACTCACAGTGCTGTACTCTAGTATTCGGTTATGCATAGATCATTTTCCACCTAAGGTGCAGTTGCTGGTTTCAATCTGATATTAGTGTTCACTACTTGGTTCCTTTCCAGTAGTGCATACCAGGATAGCAGCATCTTGTCTTTCTTCAGGTGTCTGAAATTCCCATGTTATTTTCTTTAAAAAGACATTTGTAATCTCTAGCAAGAGGTATATTATGAAATATCTTCCATTTACTATATTTTCTCCTGGTGGTACCGATTTTCTTCGGGTGTCTCTAGCATTCTCCCAGCCTGGTGCTCATATCCTAACCTACAGCAAATCAAATTAAAAAATTATATCCCTGATTTATGAGGGATGGTGTCACAGAAACTAAAATTATCCAGCAATTGCCATTATCTATCCACTTTATATTTATTACCAGTCTTAGATTTTTAGTGAAGTTTAATAGAACATAATTATAATTTGTCACTGATTTTCATTCATGGAATATGTAAAATGTTTTTATTCGAAATTGATTTATTATTCGCAGCAATTAACGAATACGAATCCTTCTATGCAAATGGGAATTATGTATTCCATTATATTATGTACATACCTCAGCAAATGATAATAATATAATCCAGTAGTTAAAACATGAGATCTCATATTTTTTTTTCATGTTTCAATAAAATCTATCTGCTCTGAATCTTCATCCATATTCTTCATTAAATCTGTAGAGTAACCAGCAAGCAGTTCAGAAGCAAATTCTTTGAATGGTTTGTCTTTGTTAAGATTCTTCATCATAATCTGAAATATATTTAAAATATTTTAACAAATCACAAATTAGTTGAAAGACAGACCAGTATTAAAATTATTGAGTCGAGTCTACTCTTGGGATCTCACTTTCGAAATGATTTATTTTTAAAATAAACAATTTCAAAGCAAATTTAATCGAAAACAATTGATAGGTGTGTCTGATTCACTTCTTCTCAGTCTGAACATAGGTTTTGTCAAGAATGAACCATTGAATATTCACACCAGCTTAGGTTGGTCTCTTTTAAGTTGCTAATGATTGACAAAATAAAAAAATAAGGAAGTAGGAAAACATTTTACATTTTTATGGAAAAAATTTGAAATATCAAGAAATCCCACCAAATTTTTCTTAAAACCATTGTCGAATCACAGATAATAATAGAACCATCTGAATCAAATAATTATCTGAATCGATTCGAATCTTTTGAGTATACAAGTGGCATTGCTAGTTGTGTCGAAACCATCAGTGAGATTTCAGTTCAATATTTATTACGTACTGTAATCAAAATAAAACCATCAACATTGACAACTTTCAATTCACATCAAAAACCTATCGTTCAAAATCAGTACGGTATATTGAAATTTTAGAAAGTCTATATCATTGCTAATATAAACATGGATAACACTAATAATAACGTCAAAATTTTGCAATTTAAATTTTATTCAAAAAAAAAATGAATGAGATGCGGTGATTTGTAGTTCATGATCAACATGAATACCACCGATCAAGCAGAGAATATTGCTAGCTTGACAGGTTGAAAAACGTAACCAAAGTTGGAGTAAATAAAAATCAACCCCAGTCCTTCAAGGGACAACCGAGCATTTTTTTTAAATAAATACCAGTCATAGTTATCACCATAGTTAAGTAAAATAAGATCCAGACTAAATTCGAGTTGCAAAAAATGTATATTGCCATCACACAACATAATATGGTTGATGCTGTGATAAAAATGAATTAGAAATTATCAAATTTTATTATGCTTTAAGCCTTTAAAAACTACAGTGCAGTGACCAAAAGCTACTTTTGCTTAAGGATAAAAATTAACAAATATTTGTGTTATTTATAAGGGTCGAACAAAATGCTTACGAGTCACTTGATAAATGATGTCGCCACGCCACTATCTCAATAGTTTATTCATAGCAAAAAAAATATTGTTTTAGGCTTTTAGACATAGGTAGTAGGGTGGCATAAAAAGAATTATTTTGAATGAAAAAGTGCATACTGTAAAAACTTGGCTTTCGGCCCAAAATTAATTTTAACAATGTTTTTATAGAGTATCCACCTACCCAAAAGGTCAAATTTAGTAAATCGTTCACAACTCTGTTACCATTGGAGCTAGAGAGTTGGATCCTAAATATTTGACAACATTGTAACATTAGAAAAAAATCTTATCACTCGCATGAAACCGCACTTCTGGATTCAAAATGTTTACATTTCGATGCTTTACGAATAAAGTATTCCCAAAGGCCCACCCCACTGGTAAACAATTTAAAAAATTTATAATTTGACTTAGTTTTGGGCAAATTTCAAGAAAATGTTGGATTGTAGTATATAGGAAATCATATATTCTGAATCATTTGAGACCAGAACCAACTCTCTAGTTCCAACGGTGACAGAGTTATGAACAATTTACTAAATTTGACCTTTAGTGCTCGGTAGCTCTGGATATTCTGTGAAAACATTGCAAAAATTTAGGGTCATAAGCCAGGTTTTTACACTACACACTTTTTCATTATTAAAAAAAAGATTTTTTCACTCCACCCCAATAGGCAGTTAGTTATTAATTAGGTATTAAGGATTGAGAGTATGAGTGTCTTACTTCCTGAGCATAATCTGAGTATGTTCTGTTAACGGGATCACACAAAACCAGGAAAAGTTTTGCGTTTGGAACAAATTTTCAAATATTCTGTGGTATGCTGACACCCCAATTGAAATATGCAGGTGTTTTCTCAGAAGACAATTCATGAGGAAGGACTTCAGCTAGTAATGATCTGTATGAAAAAATAAATTCAGAATAATAATATGTTGGTGCAGATTTTTATACTCTCCTCGCCTTCACATATTTGCAGGAGTGGTTTGTATGAATGAAGGAGCAAGCAGTGAAAAAGGAATTCAAATTCATAGACCAACTGATGATAACTTGAAAATAGATTGAAGAGCATCCAGCAACGATGACATTGCTGATGGTGTGCATAAACATAGTTCAATGGTAAGGTAGTTAAAAATATTAGGGAACACTAAAATTTCACTAAAAGCATACAGGTTGGAAAGAACTAAATATAAACTATGGAACGTGGTTGCAGCAACTCTATAAAGAAACCATCTTAAAGAGAACTGAACAGCTATAGCAATGTACAGCGAGTTTCATCTGCACTGGACAATAATCCAAGCATTTATCTTTTATTTCCATTTAGTTGCCTCATACGACATACAGACTGGCAGAATGGCAGCAACACTGCTACTCAGACACCCGAAGAAAATGGGTTTCATCAGAAACAATTTAGTAAATGGACAATATCCATGATATATATATCTCTTGCTAAAAGATTTTGAATGCCTAGTATCGAACAAACTGTACAGAAAGGTTGAAAATCATCAGTACTAGTATCAAACGAACTGTACAGAAAGGTTGAAAATCATCAGTACACATTTTGAATGTCTAGTATCAAACGAACTGTACAGATAGGTTGAAAATCATCAGTACACATTTTGAATGTCTAGTATCAAACGAACTGTACAGAAAGGTTGAAAATCATCAGTACTAGTATCAAACGAACTGTACAGAAAGGTTGAAAATCATCAGTACTAGTATCAAACGAACTGTACAGAAGGGTTGAAAATCATCAGTACTCCTGTGGAGAAGCAGTGTTTATGGTTTTGAAACTTTTTGGTCACTCGAAGAAAATGAAATAAACATTTAGGACATCCAAAAAAATCAAGATTCTGCCACCCTGATGACATATAGGCAATATCTGTTCTGAAGAACCTCCAGGGCTTCAATAAACAAGTATAAAATATTGAACTATTGCCTGTGAACGAATTAAACAAGATTGCTGCAGGCAATTGTAATACGTACACTAACATGACTTATATATACATATATAATTTAGAAAACACTTATATACTGGTTAATGTTTTGTCCTCTTCCAAATCCTGCTTTCAACTTTTGTATTGTATGCTCATGGGACAAATATATTTGATTCACATGCCCTTTTCTTTGTAAAAACAGGTCTCTGCAATGTTTACTACTTGTTACGAAAATATTAGGACTGTTAACTATATTATGACTGTTAACTCCGCTCTAAAGTTGTTAAACACATACTTGTACACTTCCACACCCTTACGATATTTGAATGAATTAAAGAAATGGGGTTCCTTAGGAGAAGATTTGATCATTGGATGCATCTTCATCAAATATTTCAAAGCAGTTGTTCCACACTTTTCAACACCTATACCGATCAGATCAGGCAATCTATGAATTTTTTGCTGAAAAAAAAATAAAATAGGTTTTCTGTGCTCAACATATGCATTAATGTAATCACATAACAGACCTGTATTCTGCACATAACAGACCTGTATTGTTATTCGAAATTCGCAATCGTTGACTTGTTGATGCTATAATAAGGGATTGTATTTGCTATCTCTAGCCTGTTTGTACATATTCACATTGCTTTAATTATGGGATAAAGTGCCTTTTTGGTTATGAAAAGTATGCAATCTGAAAAATTTTGCCCGGAGATTGCGTTAACTATGAGTCTTCAATGGATGGATCGCCATCTGTGACTCATGCTTGACGAAATAAAATTTCTTTGGATTATTACCAACAAAAAATCCAAATAAACTTCAGGCATACCCCATGCCTGAAGTATATTTGGAATTTTGTTTGTAATAATTGTACTAATTGCTCAAATTCAAGTAAATTGACATCTTACCAGGTGTAACATATTCGTCAAACTTCTTGTTGCCGCTACATATTCCACCATTTGTCTATCTCGTTCTTTTTCTTGCGCAGTTTTTTCGCTCTCGGATTTGATTCTGTATTCAACCCAGTTTTTACCTAAACGATTCCAGAAATCAAAAAATATAAAAATGAGCAACAAATATTCTAATGTGCATCTCAATAATCAACATAAACAAGGTTGTTTTCAATATCTTTCATATACATATTGAGCACTATTAATAACAGAGTGGTCTAAATATACTCCATGTATCTCAGCATTTGTTACAAATGCAGAAAATGATTTAACAAAAACTGGCTTATTACCGGCAGCAATCCAGTGACTTATGAAAGGTGATTACACATCTATTTACTGACTGCTGCATTAGAATAAAACAAAAATTGCAATATAGGAATGAGATATTTGTGTGTGCATTACCGGTAACAGATTAAAGAGGATTCAATTGAAAAAGTCTTGTGGGCATGATCTGAACAGTCAACTCAACACAAAAAGAACACAGAATATGCAATACTTTTCTGACAAAAGATACATATACTACAGCACTGAAAAAAGCATATCAGAGTCAGACGATAAAGAAATTATGTAATTAATTATATGTCCCTAATAAATAGCAATGTCTGTATGAGACAGCATGACATGTAAATGGTGTGAACACAAAACAAAAACGTACCATCAAACACGGTTCCGCCATCATTATTGTGTGACTTCCAAAAAGTGCAGATCAGAATGAATACACAAACAACAGCCAAAAATATGAAAAAGGTAAACTGCAGTTTCCTGGTATAATAATATCTTTTCTTGCTTCGCATATGAGAAAATCCTAACTTCTTTGAGTCCTGCCGCAAGTTGGCATCCATGCTTAAAGAACTGAAGAAATCTTAAACTGGTATAAATTGTGCTTATGATAAATAAGTATGAATGTCTTCATTGAGCTAGTTAGCTAATTCTAATAAAAATAAATTGAATGGAATCAGAAAAATTCAGACAAAAAAATATTCAAAAATATCCAATATTCATATAACAGTAAATGTGAAAGCATGTGAATGATCCTAACCAGTGTAAATGATACAGGAATGAGCAATGAGTTTTTACAATCAAATTCAATATAACTGAATTCAAAATCCTAGACGTCAATTAGATCAGTGATCAATTTATCATAAGCTAACTCAGACTGGTGAAATGCTAGCCACTCTGCTACTCAGACACCAGAAGAAAATTTATCAAATCGTTGATATTTCACGACATATCTATTGCTACAAGATGAAAACTTCTCTTTATTGTGTCCGGTAGCAGTAAACCAAAAAAAGCTTTTTCGTTAATCTGAAGAAAATAACCTTACAGTTGGGACACCCGAAGAAAAACGATATTACAGTAAATGTAAAAGTACTGTCACCTTGTGCTGACAGTGACATATTATTTAAGCAACTGATGCAGCAAAATCATGACCATCTGACTTGTATGGAATGACTGAATGAGCAAGGAGGTTGGCAAAACCATATATGAGAATTACGCCCTTATCCAGAAAATATTTTCTATATGTAGAAGTCATTTCATGATTGAATCCATCAGCTGACAGAATGCAGTACAATTGTCAGATTGTGCATTTGTGGAAGAATTTTGCTGTAGAATTGTGAGTCGCCGTGGCATGATGAAACCGACAATAGTTGCCGATAGTAACACGTAACCAATGATTCCGATTTGAACCAAAAAAAAGTATGGCTAGGATCTACGAACTAAAATATTTCAATGAGCAATATGCTCGATAACCTTACCGGTTCTTCGTATGTTCCACATGGGATGGAATGGCAAGATGAAAGAAAAATCTCGTAACCTGATATACAGTAATTGTAAACATCGTTAATTGCATACAGTGAAATAAAGTTTATTCCATTTCAGGACATATGCCGAACTAAGGCCAACAGTAATTAAGATGGATCTATACTACCTATATCAAAGCAATGATTAGAATAAGTTTTCAATATCAAATATTGTTTTTAGGGGTGGTCAAAATATGGGTCTCATGAAGTCCAGTATCATACTTTGGACTGTCGTAAAACTTTCCCATGTTGGAAATGACACCTCTTAACCCCAGAGACAATCGGGCAATGCTTGCAGCAATGACGTCCTCTTGTTAGGATGAGAATATTCTGCCAATTTTAATTTTTATGACATTCGGCAATATGGTACTGTACTGCTGAACTTCACTAGACTCCAAAATATATATCTTTATGAACTTAGTGTAATTTCATAATCTAATAATTTTTGTAGATTGAAAAGAATATTCAAATCAAAGTCTTATAATAAACGAACCAAAAGGCTTATTGCAGATCATAGGTAAAGTACCTAAATACAAGTTCTTAAATTATACGGTATATGTATATGCATATACGGTATATGTATATTTTTCCTCCTTTCCTTGGCCCTTTTTATATAGGTTCATTTCTAGTTTTAAACATTGCAAGAGGTTTTGTCCAACCTCGTGACCTTTCTTTGGTCAGTTGGTGTGTTACTGAATTTAATAACCTGCTGCGGTAGCCTATTCAATCACTGTATTACGGTATATTTGATTATTGGTCGAAATGATCTGTCCATCTAAGAAAATTAAAACGTCTATACACGCCTGTTGCCTGCATTATTTACTGTTTATTTATTGTATTCACATGCCCACAACAAGGGTGGTAGTACGGTACAATACGAAATTTTTATCAAACTTCGAACCAGCAAAATATCAATCAATTAATCATTTATTTAGGCACTCAGCCGTAATATAGATACCAAACAAAACAAAACAACAATAAAAGAGAGACAGAGTAACCAATGAAAAGGAGCAAAATCCCTAGTGAAATTTAAAACGCTTGCGCTCACTTACCTATAAACACTCACACTTTCGAATCAAATCATAGAGAAATATTATAAGAAAAAATATTATAACGCTGCGACTCGATTAGCCAATATAGATCATCAGGCGTTTCATCTAACAAAAATATTTATAAGTTTGTTGGTGAGCAATGAGCATTTTAATTGCCAAAAAATGGAAACTATTATAATAACCCAACAATAATATGAATTTGGGCGAGGAAAATGGAGCCATAGGACATGCATAGTATTTTCTAAAGTGCGGACTATAATAGGCATAGTAATCCTCCGTATATTACGCCTGAAATATGTACAGGATCAACTCGCACACAACATATTATAATTTATAAAGCATTAATTACACTATTGCGCATCCTCGAGGCCGCCTATTTGATTACGTTTCAAACCAACACCTCATTCCAAATAAACAATAGTTTCTACAATCAGAACTATCATGGCAATAAAATAAAATCCTAATCTTCTTGTGTTTGCTTTGCTAAATTTCCGTTCACGTTGTCGAAGACATCGACTGGTATAGTTTTTCTGTATAGTTTAAAAAATTCTTTGGTAGACGCAAACTATATTATCTGCGCCCGTTATAAAACAGCATTGGTTTAAAATGAAATTATTTTTTTGAATTCACATGAGAAGAATATGGTGAAAGGCGAAGGTACGAAAAAGAGTACGGTACGATACGAAATAAATATCGGAAAATTGAAAATGAAATGTATGGTACCGTATCGAACTTCGTACAGTACCGTACTTCCAGCCCTGGTGAGCAGGACAGGAGATTTGCTGTACAGAATATGCCATACCATTCCTGATCTATACAATCTATAACATATGCTTCAAACTACTCTGCCAAGTCAGAAACTTTTTATCGTCAAGTATGCTCCGTGGGGGGTGTTCCATCAGTGACCCACAGCCTGACTAAACATTTTCTGGCAGAATTTTTCTAAATGGGTAAGACCATAATTCACTAAAACAGTCCCCGGTAAGACAATTAAATCCCCCTGCTGTCTTGTCACTGATCATGTCGTTGATGGTACTTAAATTCCTACTTCCAGCTCTAATGCCAACCTTCTGTAAACATTATAAGAATAGATGTTTTTTCATATGTAGGTTTAACTTATGTTTTCGTGTTCCATGCAACAAGAAAATTTTGAAGTCGCACTATGTACTAATTTAATATTTTAGTGAAATGCTAATTGTGCCAAAGAGCATGTTTTATTTAAGAAATTTTACATATTTTTACACCGGAAATAATGAAATTAAGCACTCTATTTCACAGTATGCAATTGTTACGAGATTTATATTGCGTCTTGCAGGCTACAGTGCCTCGTGGATAAGATTTCACGGGACACTAAACTTGGTGATATCCGCTTTTGACGCATCATGATGGTTTCTGTTTCGATTTACACATCTCAGTCAGAATAATTTTGACCAAACATGATGAAGAGTGGGTTGCAGATGGTTCGCACCCATCGCGCATCTGTGACACATGTTTGACAGAATTAAATGTGTAACTGGAATTTACCCAGTAAACCTTGTTCAGAGTGAATTTCAATAAACAAGATAAAAGAAATAAGTATAATTCACTTCAATTTATATAATCTATATGTGATTTACGAATAAAAATATGGAAAAACAGTACCAAAATGCTAAAAGGAAATCTTGTTCACAAGACTTTTCTTGTTTTGGCAAGTTGATCATCGGTTTTATGCCGATCATTTCGCCTCTTTTGTTCGATCGGATAAAGGCCATCAATTACCTTTGAGTCATTGTGAGTCGTATATCATGAAGTGATTTGTTTGGTATTGTTGTTGACTGCCCTGTCCAAATATCCCAATGGAAGAATGTTTGCAAAAGCATCTTTTGTAAAGTGTGAGTCACTAAAGTGTGACACTTTGACGTCCATGGCGTCGATTTCGCTCTTGTCACTGCAATGTTGAATCAGGACTAAAATGATTTTATTCGGTCGCTCATAAAATTTTCAACACATTATTCGGCTACGGCGCCTACTACGTGTTGAATTTTTTGCCTTCCTAATTTTTTTTATTACATTTGAATTATTATATTATTACTCGGGATCATTAGTGAAAAAAGAGTTCCTGTTTTACCAATTAAATCCTCTGTTTAATAATTTATAAAGCTTTTGATTGAAAGGAGCAAAAAATTGACGCAGTTTTTCAATAGATTCGTTGTCTGGGATACCCCATGCCCCACTTCTAGTCCTTCCTTTTCCTCCCAAACATTTTGTTTTTTCCTTTGCTGCAACCAACACTCCATTTTGTTCCACCACGAGTGGTTTAGCAAAACAATAAAATCCTTTTTCACCCAAAACTATATCTTCCGGTAGAACAAATTCTGGAACTTTCAAAAATCGTTGGACCTAAGATATAAATGAAATATTAAAATTGGAAATGGTGATTTATTTTTTATTTTATTTTATTTTTTAAGGATGGTCTAATTATATATTAAGATTTTTCGTTCCCACCGGAGGATGGTACGCACCGTCAAGGTGCGTTTATCAACAGCCCATACGTGGCATTCATCTCATCAATAAGGCAGTTTCGAGTTTTGAAAATATGCATTTCCTGGGAATGAACAGTAAATTTGCGACACATTTGTTACAGTGTAATGTAGTAATATAGAAACGATAGTAATACTTTGGATCAAAAACTATAATCAACAAAAGTCGATTCAAATATTTAATTTGAACTACTCAATCCTACCAAATTAGAAGTTTTTTTGTCAAGAAAAGTCAAAAGGTCGATGGTATTTTGCCAGCCATCAGTGGCTCGTACTTAACGGGCAAATCCGTAAAAAAGGCTGTTTATTACCACATAGTCTCAGCCTCTCAGGTAAATTGTTCAACAAACCTCTTTGATTATTTTAGCAGGATTTGAAATTAATTTCTCCCCATCGATGATTAATATATCACTTGCATTATAAACTTTGAACCATCTGTAATAAAAAAGATGAACAATATTTGCAAATCGCACTGTAACAAAAGTACAGTAAATTTACTGGTCATTTGCAGTAATGGCTATTTCCAAATTTAACAAAACACCATGTTGATGAAATTTATGCCAATTATATGCTGTTTAGGGACCGCACCTTTTCGGTGCGTTCCATCAACAACCCATATTCGGCCAAATGGGTCAATTTTAAAGTTTTTTCAATATAGCCAAGTAAAATTAATGTAAACGACCAGTGATTTTGTTTCATTTTTGTTACAATGCAGACAAAAACTTTCCGAAATTAATATGTTTGGTTAATTGTGAGTCACTGATATGTCTCAAATCTTCAGAAGTCCTAGCTTATTTTCATATTTCCTGCGCGCCCTAACAGCCGACTAAAAGAAAACAAGATGGTAGTAGATGGTTTTACCATTACCCAAGGCAGATACCACTTAAAGAGCTTTATATCATAACGGTTAAGTTCCTTGTGATTTCACTTAGAGTGCAGTTGCTAGTGACTACACCTTGCGTTGGCTCTTTGTTATTAAGTGTTGGTTAGAAGATTCTTTTAAGGCGCTGCTTCTAGCCTTCCTCAGAGTGAATTTTGATAAAAAAAATGTGGCCCATCTGCGGTCTATTTTGGTCAAAATGTAAATGGTATTCTTTTTTCTGCTGAATGACAAGACTAGAATTTTGCATCATCCGATCGACTTGTCCGGTAATAATCATTTCCTTGTAAATCGCAAAATCGTTAATGTTATAATGAGTTCTGACCGATTCAGGACGAATTGTTCGAACATAAACTAAAAAGAAAACACTATAAACCTTAGGCGTTCGCTCGTCCGGTTCTGTGCTTCCCCACAACTTTTGTCATTTTGTTGCGTTTTTTGGGATAAATAATATAAAACATGTTGAAGCTTGATCTCCGTACTCCTAACGTATCAAAATCGAGTGATTTTGAACAACGACACACGACATTGGTTACAGAAAAACTTGACTTTACTTGAGCCTAGGGCTGGGCAACACCGAATAGTTTCATATTCGATTCTGAGTCGGATTATTTTCTGGAATCGGGTCGATTCGCTGATCCTATTTTCACTATTACTAGTATTGTGTCCATTATGATATTAAAAAATTTAGTTAAAAATTACAAATATTAACAAAACAGGCTAAAAGCGAGGTATTTTCAATTACACTCGAAAATTTTCATTTTAACAACAAAATACAATCTATTTTGGTCTAATTTGCCGTTAAAAATTAGAAATTCCACTTCCTTTAGCAAGTTTTTGCTCCTATCACCGATTCACGATTGTTTCGAATAATCTGTACTTTAAATCTATTCGAATCACCGAATCGAATTGCCCAGCCCTACGATTACCTTTGTAAATGATAATAATATAATCCAGTGGTTATAACATGAGATAGCATATGCTTATGCAACGCCATTTCGATAAATTGTATCTGTTGAGTATCGTCATCCATATTTTTTATTAAATCTTCAGAGTAATCCTTCTAGTAGATTCGAAACGAATTCTTTGAATGTTTGTTTTTTGTCGAGTTTATTCATTAACACCTGGAAAATCATAAATCGCCATTTCAAAATAATGAATTTGATATGGACGTGTTATTATTGGGAACATGAGCGGAGCGAATCTGTTATGTGATTATATGTATATATCCATTACCAAGGTTATGACATCTTGGATTGAGTAAATTCTGTAGGCGCTGGTAGAGCTGGGGAAAACCAAATCATTCGAAATTCGAATCTGATTCGGATATTTTTTCGAATTGGATCGAATCGTTAATTTTATGTAAATAACAAAAATCTAGAAATCTATATTTATTTATAGTTCATATTAGCATAAACAGATAGGAAGACAATGATTTTCCATTAACACTTCTAAGAGCAAAGAGTTTCATATTTTAACAACATAATATAAACAAATATGTCCAAAATCCATTGCATTTTCGCTCTCTTGAAGGGTCCAGGATTAATTCGAATAATTTGTGCTTCGAATCGATTCGAATCACCGAATCAAATTGCCCAGCCCTAGATGCAGACTTTAGAATTTCTCTAATGTATTCTCGCGTGTCGTAATTGTCGTAAAATAAAAAAGTGGTGGAGGGTTCTACTATCGACCAGGGCAGCTATCACTCACTGTACTTTACTATATCGGTTCAGTTCGGTTTATGTTTCCTTCTCAGAGTGCAGTTTCTTGTTCTATATTTTGCAGTATAGCTCACTATCATCAAAGGACTGTTTGTCTGTTCTGTGTAGGTGCTGAGTTCGGCCTTGCTTTATGTGAACTTCCATAAAAAAAATCCGCTTTGTTGTTTCATATGAATAAGGAAAATACTATTTTATTAGTCTATCAGTTTTTCAGAATATACCAAACCATAAATATGCAAAGAGTGATAATTTTTGTACCTCTATAGATTATGTTTTGCGAACCGTTCTGTCAAAAAATATATATAAATTCATAAAACTAGCTACTGTATCGGAAAAGCCATTAAGTATTATATATCTAATATCTCACCTCTTGGGCATAATCTGAATATGTTCTTCCCACAGGGTCACATAAAACAAGCATTAATTTCGCATTGGGAACAATTTTTCGAATATTTTGTGGTATGTAACGACCCATACTGAAATATGCTGGCGTTTTCTCGGACGATAATTCGTAAGAAAAAACTTCTGATAGTAATGGTCTGTGGGAAAAGTATAAAATTCAATTTATATTCAGTTATTATTTGCATAATCATTTTCTGTCATTGTGAGCTGGATGGCCTAGTGGTTAGCATGGTGACATCGTACGTTAAAGATCTCGGATTCGAGTTTCGGAAAGCACAACTCATTAATCAATAGCCACTATTCAGCCCAGGATGCAATAAAAGCATTATAAAATCAGATCAACTTTATTTCTATAAACAAAGATGAGGTGTGAATCGCAAGTATCGATTTTTTATTTCGACATTCGATTTTCTATTCACGTTAAATTAGCGATTCGATCCGACTCGAAATTTTTAACCGAATTGGATTCCAAGTCAAAACGATTCGGTTTTGCTCAGCCTTTCCTACTTATCATGCAGTGGTAATCATAATACCCAGTTTTTAGAATCGAATGTATTTGAGAATATTCGGTTTATTGCATCGAATGAAAATTATTCGATTCGATTTGTACGGGTACAGCGAGTAAAAATCGAACAATGTGGAAGTAGCGCTCATTGCAAAGTATTTGCAACTACATTTTTGTTTTGTTAAAAACGAACCACAGATAGACCGCGCTTCAGCTGCGCTATCCATCAGTTACTCATAACACGTTTGGACAATAATTTTCTGACTTGGTTAGATATTGTCTATACCCGTAAGTTTTATTTAGTGAAATTCCAAGTAAAAGTGAACTGAATCACATTCAGAAATTTTATTTTGTGACGCAAGAGCCACTACTAATGGGCCGCGCGCGCCTTTACTGCGAGATCCATCAGTAACTCCCACTTAACAAAACTTGTTCCGATAAAATATTTGTGACTGGAATAGAAAGTGCAAAATACACACTTGTAAGCTTTCAATCCTAAACTTGCTTTCGGCGAATCAAAGAAATGAGGTTCTTTCAAAGATGGTTTGATCATAGGATGCATTTCCATCAAAGATCTCAAAGCACCTGTCCCACATTTCTCAACCCCTATGCCGATTACATCAGGTGCTCGCTGAGTTTGCTTCTGAAACAGATAATTCAACGTTATATGTCATGCATGCATTTTATGTAATTGAAATGTATCGATATATGTTTGTCGATGTGTGTCCATCAAAATCATCGATTCCATGTCCATATTAATTTTGATTCTTATTGCATTTTTTATGATTGACGTTCGCTTCAAGCAAGGCCGAAAGAGACGCCTAAATGAAACTAACAGCCACTCAATGGCGAAGAGATACTGCCAAATGCAGTATCAGCAAGTGCAATATAAGCAGGAAAGATCGCATACAAAACTAAAACATCACGATAAAATGCGGTCAGTGGTATCTGTTCTTCATTTTATTCCATAAACAACTATTTTCTAAAATGAATTATTTTACCTTTAAAGCAAGGTAAGCAGAACCATGACATTTCCTGTGGAATAACCATGTGTCAAAATATGGTATATATACACAATTTCAGGGTTCTCGGTTAGATTGATCAATTTAAAAAAATAAATAACTCGTTTACCTTTAAATTAAAAAAAAATTGCGAATATGTCGTGGCACCTGTGAAACTCATCCGTGGCCCATGCTTAAGGAAATAAAATAGGAACCATTTTTTGTGGAAATATTTGAGTTAAATTTTATCAGTTTTTCATCTCACCAAATGCAAAACATTTGTCAACCTTCTTGTTGCCATTTCATATTCCACCATCTGTTCATCTCGTTCTATTTCTCTTTTTGATTTCATCTTCTCAGATTTGACAATATATGCAACCTTTTTTTCATCTGCAGAGTTGTACAGAAAATTTTAACTTACCACTTTCCTTCATATTTCAAGGCCCAATGTAATCCCAACCTACTAAAGCATGTTTTGTTAAATATGAGTCACTGATGGATGGCGCTTCCGATGCACGGTCCATCTGTGGCTTATCATTGATAATATGATATTTTAATTAGAAAAGTTTGCTACAACGTGTAAAATATACATGTGCACAGTAACAATGGCAACTAGGGCTGGGCAATTCGATTCGACGATTCGAATCGATTCGAAGCACAATATGTTCAAATCAATCGTGAATCGTTCATAGGAACAAATACCTAATGAATGGACTAGAATTTTAATTTTTAACTACAAAATGCAATCGATTTTGGTCAAATTTGACCAAAATCGATTATACTTTGTCGTTAAAATATGAAAATTGTTGCTCTCAGACATGGAGTGTGAATTGAACATACACTATGAACTGATTTCCTGATTTTCATTTCCTGATTTTCACAATGAAGACAAGTTATAATAGTAGAAATGGGATATATGTTATTTACATGAAATTCATGATTCGATCCGGTTCGAAAAAATTATTCGAAATAAATTCGAATTCCAAATGATTCGATTTTACCCAGCCCTAATGGCAACCTAGTTTTTTCCTGAATTAGGCAAGTTTAATTTACCTCAAAACTTTCGAAATTTATCTCAAAACTTAAGTTCAATTTCAAAACCTGGGTACCACCTTGAATCAAAATCGGTCTTTTTTCAAAAGCCTAATGACGAATACGTGATTTATCTAGTTTATCATACTAGATGTCTGCTTTTTTTAACTAAATACCTAGTTGATGTACCTGGTTGTTTTTTGAATTAAATTATCTATTTTACAAGGTTAAATTAAATATAAGGTAAAACTTTAAACTGTATAATGTAAACTAGGCAAATAAACTGAAATTAACTAAATTGAAATAAACTAGGTAAGTTAGGTATACTAGGTCAACTCGATACATTCACAAAGAATTGCCAAAACTAATAAAAAAATTATACACAATCAAAAATGTTGTTTTTGACGTCACATACTCCATCAGCGTCTGCTTTAGTTTTTGTTGAGGACAAATGCAAAAAGCCACGAAGTTTAACCCTAAGCATACACGAATAATTTGTTTCAAATTATATAATAAAAGGTGACTATATAAACCTATATATATATATCTTGCCTAATTTTTAGCCGGATAAAGAAATTTTGCACTTTTGCATAAAATTGTTCGTTGTTCGCTGTTTATAAGATCTTATTATATAATATCATTTTCGCATCAAGGAATGGCCGCGAGCGCATATGTTTTCCGCTCGCTGAAATTAATATTTGAACAGTCAGTCATTTGGCCAGAAGACGCTCTTCCGATTGCCCGCTTTATCGAAAAGTGTTTGGTTTCATATAACAAAATCATGGAAGTGAAAGAATAGAGGAAATGTGTATTCAAATTTCACGAACGTGTGCAAAACGGTATAGATAAACAGATAATGCTAGTGCTGGAATCGCATTGACCTGAAGATGTATCTGCGAAATTGGAATTAAAGAGGTGTTGACAGAATAGGTGCTATATATGAATTTTGCTCTGAATTTGCTCAACTGCGAGCAGATTACACTAGACAATTGTGATGCCTCGCATATTTGAATACCTTAACCAATGTCACAATAGTATAACGCCCAAATGTATTGCATTTTGTGATAGGCGAATGCAGAATATGTCGTTTGTTTTGTTGTCTTATCAGGGGATTTTAGTTTGTTTTCTCACCAACACACGAGCAACCCAGATCTCGTCTTTTATTCTGTTTAATTCCTACGTTAATTTGTATTACGAGTGCCTGGAATTACCTGGTTGCAACTCTCTGCTCTATTCGCCACTACGGTAGTTGTTACACAGGTATTTGTATTCCACTAGATACCGGATTAACAAGATCAAAAGTCTGATAGTAGCTTGCCACATCGTGTTATGTGTATGTTTTTTCTATATATATCTATAAATTTTCGTTCTGTGTTTATTTTTGGTAAAATACTAAAATGTTGTGCTCTCGGAGACTTCTTGCTTTAGACTTTATGATAGGTTTTGGCTTTTTTCCAGAATTCCAGTCCATTAGTTTGATTTTGCTGTGTTTGAAGATTTTTCTTTTTGCACGTTTTTGGCGGAATTCGAAATATTATGTATGCTATTTTGCATAGAACAGATACCACTTACTTCGCCTTATTATGGCGGTTCAGCTCTGTTTGGGATCTTTTTGCCTTTTTATAGCCACATTTTGAAGTGGATCACCCTGACCAAGGCCCTGTACCAGAAGCCCCTTATAGACGGACAGTGTTAGAGTTGTTGGAAAGATATGATGTTTTCTGCTCGGCTCAGCCTACCCAAGTTATTATTGCCGGGACTCGAACCCGAGATATTCAACCTACGATGTCACATGTTAATCACTAGGCCGTCCAGCCCATATGTTTTTCTTAGGTGCAGCGGTACAACTATGGTACTACTTTTTGTAGTTTTTCGCCATTTGAATGCTCGATATATAGTTGCTTCTTCCAATGCGTCTTCCTATGTTAATCTTCTTAATCAGAAATTGTATTTTGTTAAGCACGAATCACAGATGAACCGCGCTTTAGCAGCGTGATCCGTCTGTGACTAATACTCACAAAACATTTCAAACAAGAATATTTCTGACTGCAATAACTCAAAAACTTACCTTGAAACGTCGCTTCATCATTTCTAATCTGCTGTTTTCGCCTCGAGTTGGTAATTAGTACAAATACACAAGCGACAAATACAACTATAAATAAAGTATATCGTATTCTTTTCCTAAATTCGAAACTTTTCTTAATTCGAGTTACAGATATATTAGATTTTCTAAAGTTCCCTTGCAAGTTATATTTCATGCTCCCCGAATTTATGGAAAAAGTGTACCGTACTTAAAAGAATCGCCCATCTGCCCGAATAACCTATCGTGTATTAGACATAACAATGTCGTATAATACCACCATGGTTTTAAAATACGAAGTTTTCTAAAACTTGTTCGTAAATTATACCTTTTGCCTCGAGGCTATTCAGTAGTATGGATAAGATATAACGATACTTAAAAATTTTCATAAATCTGAAAAAAAAATTGATGTGATTGAAAGATAACCAAAATTTTTAAAATTACAATGCAGCGGAGATTATCGAATCAAAAGCTCACATCGAATAGGGAAACTCCGGTCTGACACGATCTGAGTTTTCTACGTCGACTTTTGCTTGAATACATAATAAACTTTCCCTGAATATAATTCACAAAAAAGAAACGTTCTTCAAGAGTTTGTTAATTTTTGAACAACAGTGACCCCCTCCCCCGCCCAAAAGAAATATTGTTTATGCTTACTTTATGGGATTCGTGATTGCGCAACCTACCAAATCCGCGAAAACTTGACTTTTCCCATTTCCAGGCACCTCATGCTTACATAAAAAGGATCTGATTGCATAGTGACACCGCTTGTGATAATCCATAGAGTTTTCTAACACCTACTTCTTTTTACATTTGACATTTTCATAATGACACACGGTTCTGTAAGTGCAGTTAAAACACTGCTATGATAAATTTTTATTCTCGTCAATTAAAAAGTTTAAGCAACCCTTCTTTGCTATTGGAATATATGAAATATTTCATGCCCTTCACCAATTAAATGTTCGATTCAATAATTTATATAGCTTCTGGTTAAAAGGATCATAAAACTGACGCAGTTTTTCCATCGATTCAGGGTCGGGGACACCCCATGCCCCCTTTCTAGTCCTTCCTTTTCCTCCCATACATTTTGTTTTTTGTTTTGCTGCAACCAAGACTCCATTTTGTTCCACCACGATTGGTTTCGCAAAACAATAAAATCCAGATTCACCCAAAATCATATCTTCCGGCAGAACAAATTCTGGAACGTTCAAAAATTGTTGCACCTATGACAAAAATGGATTATAAAATAAGTTATGATGGTAATCGAATATTTTGTACTTTTTTGCAAAATAGGGAGATATGGTGTTATATAACAGTGTTTGGGGATCAAATTAGAAATCTAAAAAATATTGAAGGCAACGCGCTCAGTAATATTTTAACGTGAGTTCAATACTAATGGCATGTACGACAGATAGACAAAACAAATTTATTCAAGTTCGATATGATTGAACATCATTATTCCAAAGCATTCCTTTCCGTGCAATTAATCACTTTGACAAAAAAATCAATGGCTCAAGCGTGTCTAACTCCGCTTCGTTATATATAGATGTTGGGGGGTGAGAGAAGATGAAAAATCTAGCAAACGGTACAAATATTCAATTTGAATTACTCGGTTCTAACTAGGGCTCGGCAATTCGAATCGATTCGAAGTACAGATTTTTCGAATCAATTTCGTCCATAGGAACAAAAGCATGCTAAATGAATTCGACTAAATTCGACCAAAATCGGATGTATTCTGTCGTGAAAATGATACTACATCGCATTTAAGTCATTTTATGCTAATATTTGTGATTTGTAACCTTATTTCCTAATTATCATCATAATAGTAATAGTAAAAATAGGATATTTGTTATTTTTATGAAATCAACGATTTGATCCGATTCGAAAAAATTATTCGAATCAGATTCGAATTCCAAAGAATTTGGTTTTTCTCAGCCCTAGTTCTAACCAGTCAATAATTTCAATTTGTCAAGCAAGAGCAAGTAATGGATCGCGCTTTGGCAGAGCGATCCATCAGTGACTCATACTTAACAAAACATATTCCATAAAAAAATGCTGACTGGGTATTAACACACAATGCAAGTTAATTTATTCAACGAACCTCTTTGATTATTTTAGCAGGATTTGAAATCAATTCCTCCCCATCAATGATTAATACATCGCTTGTCTTGTACACTTTGAACCATCTGTATTAAAAAAACTTCGTGCCAATACTTTTCGTTAATTGCAAGTCTATGCTATGTCGCAAATCTGTGAAGCGGCTCATTTTTGCCAAAATAAAATTGATATTATTTTTTTGCGGATGACAAGATTTTAAATTTGCATCATCTTATCGACTTGTCTGTTCATAATAATTTTTTTCTGGGAAGCAAAAAACCATTATCGAAACCGCTTCCGCATACTAGAATTTTTTCATGCTTACCTCAGTAAATGATAATAATATAATCCAGTAGTTATAACATGAGACATAAAATGATTATGTAATGCCATTTCGATAAATTGTATCTGCTTTGAATCTTCGTCAATATTCTTTTTTAAGTCATCAGAATAATGAGCAAGTAGGTTAGAAACAAAATCTTCGAATGTTTGATTTGTGTCGACATTATTCCTTATCGCCTGGAAAATCATAATAAATATGAATACGTGAGTTTATTTGAAAAATGGGTGGAGGAGCGGTTTTGTAAGGATTCGGCTTTTTGTCGTGCACCTGTGGCACGGTTCATTTGCGATGTATAAACTTCACATATGTGGCGAATGCTCCCGTCCGCTTCTTTTCACCTCAAGTAATATGCATTTTATAAAAACTCCACAATCAACGCTTCTCCAGCTCTACACCATTGAGCTCTTATACCAGGGCCTGACTGTGATCGCCATGAATCAAAAGCCACGCATCAGTTAGTTTTTTTCATTTGCACCTATCATTTCTTAAAACTGGTTACTTTGAGTGAAAATTAATAAAAATATACTATATCTATTATCTCACCTCGTGTGCATAATCTGAATATGTTCTACTCACAGGGTCGCATAAGACAAGTAATAATTTCGCATTTGGAACAATTCTTCGAATATTTTTGGGTATGTCACGACCCATAGTAAAATACGCTGGTGTTTTTTCTGACGACAATTCATAAGGGAGAACTTCAGATAGTAATGGTCTATTGAAAAAAGGTTTTGAAAAAATATTTCAATTTTATATTTTCTTTTTTATTATTTTCATCATATTTTCTATCATTTTGGAATCCCATCCATGACTTAGTGGTTATCAGGTTGACATCGCAAAATGAAGATTTGGTGTTTGAGTTCTGTCTATGTCAAACTTGTTAATCTATACCCACCAACCCGAACCGGAAGGTTCAAAACTTTCCAATATCCATAACATTGTTCGCTTATAAGTGGCCGCCGGTTCGAGTCCTTGTTTAGGGAGAATCACACATAAAATGGGTGAACATAAAAATCTTCTCGCTTGCATCAGATTTTAGTGTTTAAAAATGATTCATTGTCATATAGCAACCACAACAAAAATATTCAGCACAATAAAAGCGTTCAATTTTTGAATATGAGTAATTGATAAACCTTATGTTATGTTGCGCTCACTGCTATTGCCCACTGCAACTTGACATAGACAACTTGAAAAACCTAAGACAAACCTACGACATCCACATACAAGAACAGCAGCAGACTTCGAATGGAGGCTTAGGTTCGAAACCCTCTTCTAACACCATGTAATGTTATGTTAATTCTGTATTTTAGCTTGGTCACTGCAACTATATTGTTTCGCAAACAACTCGAACGAGGTTTATTACACACAGGTATACTCAGGCATATCAAACTTAAGACATCCACATACAAGAGTCGTCAAAGCATACTGAGGGCATTTTAATGACATTATAAGACACACTAGAGGGCGCAATAAAAATATTCAAATGATGTGATATGTCACACTTCGTGAGCTATAGAGTGGTTAACATGTTGGCATTGCAGGTTGAATATCTGGAGTCCGTGTCCTGGCGAGTCCAGCTCGCTTATCCATGCCAACCAGTCAACCGGTTATGCTGTGATAATCTGGGTAGGCTCTGCCGAACCGGAAAGATCTTGTCTTTCCAACAACACTAACCCTTTCTATAGGTTGCCGTTGGCACAAGGCCTTGTTCAGGGTGATCATACTTAACAAAACTTGTTTGAACAAAAGATTTAAACTGATATAAGAAGTATAAAATACACACTTGTAAGCTTTTAATCCCAATTTTGCTCTTTTTGAATTGAAGAAATGAGGTTCATTTCGGGAAACTCGGATTATAGGATGCAAATCCATCAAAGTTCTCAAAGCACCAGTTCCACATTTCTCCACGCCTATGCCGATCACGTCAGGTACTCGACGAATTTTTTCCTGAAAGAGATGATAAATCGTTATACATCATGTATGTTTTGTAATTGGAACGTATCGTATATGTTATCGTATACGTAAGCAATGTTTGCAAGCTTAGTATTAGTCAACAATATTAGTTTGATTTTACCTCTGTGTTCTCATTCTCGGTTTATCGCAATTGCAACAATTGCAAAACATTTCAAACCAGAAAAGAATTCACGACTTTCTTATCTTGTATTTGACGTCATATAGGACGCTTTTTTAAAGTGACTCCCGTGTTTTGTTGTACAGTCACACGCATATTGAAAGCTGCCCACGGTATTGCGTCTTTCCATCGAGTGGTTTGTCAGACATGTTCAGTATTAGGTAGTTCTATATACGACTGTTTGAATTTAGGGTATAGTTTGAATAATACTTTAGAATCAGGGATTGATACTAAAATATATTAAGGGATCTATGGCCCGCTCATGGTGCGAGCTTTCGCGCTCTGCCCATATAAGGATCATCATAAGAGTGTTATTTTGCTCTGCAGGATTGTTGTTAATGATCGTATTTTTATTGTTTAGCACTTGTGATTGCTATTTTTAGTCTGTGGTCGAACAGAGTCGATTTATCGTACTTAAAATCCGTACACAAGGCTCAATCGTACTAGTTGTAATTAAACCTGCATTTTGTTACTCAATTTCAACTGCATCATCAACAGCTCTTGGGCTGTGAACAGAATAAAGTTTCTTTCAACCCAGCCATATGTTCATTGAATTTCCAGTGTGCTGCGTTCATAGGCAACAGCAGATTTGAGAGGGTTTATAGGCGCACGGATGGAGACGATCTCGCACAGTCTAGAAAATAGAACGCGATTTCAGTTACACCTTCTAAGTCGGAGTCGTAGTGCAAAATAGTTCCAAGTTGATTGCACAATATTCAATTCACCGGTGTATGTCTATCAAAATGACCCACTCGATGTCCATGTTGATTTAGTTATTACCTAATTTCGATCTAGTAAAGACCCGAGATAGCAACAAAATGGAACCAACTAACAGCTACTTAATGGCAAAGAGTTACTACAAGATGCATGTCGACAACTGCACCTCAAGCGGAAAACATCCAACACAGAACAAAACTATCATGGTAAAGTGCAACAAGTGCTTCTGTACTAGGACTGTGAGTCGTAGTGCAAAATAGTTCCAAGTTGATTGCACAATATTCAATTCACCGGTGTATGTCTATCAAAATGACCCACTCGATGTCCATGTTGATTTAGTTATTACCTAATTTCGATCTAGTAAAGACCCGAGATAGCAACAAAATGGAACCAACTAACAGCTACTTAATGGCAAAGAGTTACTACAAGATGCATGTCGACAACTGCACCTCAAGCGGAAAACATCCAACACAGAACAAAACTATCATGGTAAAGTGCAACAAGTGCTTCTGTACTAGGACTGTGATAAAAAAGACATCTACTACTTCTTAGTTTCTTTTTTTAAATCACTCAGCACAGCCAAGAAACTCTAAAACCCGTATACTCGATTTGAATTTATAAATTAAAATTTTTTGTTGCGAATGTAAACCACCGATATGTCAAAATTTCCAGTTTTTTTCATCTTCAAGCAACATATTTTTACACTGCATTTTCAATAAAGATAAACTAAATATTTTATTATTTAAGCAAACAGTGCTTCATATTATTCGTGCTTTCAATTTGAAGCAGTTTGGCCTTTATCTATATTAAAATAAACACAGTTTCCGGGGTATAATATGTTCTCGTTTTTATTGACGAATTTCAATAGCACCAAGTGGATCTCTAATTTTTTAATTGTAGAATTGAGCGAATATCTCGTGGCACTAGGGCTGCGCAATTCGATTCAGTGATTAGAAGCACAATTTATTTGAATAATTCGGTGAATCGTTCATAGGAACAACAGCTTGTTAAGTGAACTATGATTTTACCTTTTAACGACGAAATGCAATCGATTTTGGTCTAATTTGACCAAAATCGACTATATTTCGTCGTTAAAATATGAAAACTGTTGCTGTTAGTGTAAATTGAAAATACACACCAACTTCTAAATTTCTTTATTTTCACAATGCGGACAAGTTATAGTAGTAAAATGGAATAGTTGTAATTTACAGAGAATTGGAGATTCGAAAAAATTATTCGAATCAGATTCGAATTCCAAGTGATATGTAGCTCATGCTCATACTTTTTTATGAGGTACAATCTGTATCTCTGCCATATCGACATATAGGATTATTTATGCTGTTATAAATACATTAAAATGCAGGGTTTTCACTCACCAAGTGCAAAATATTTGTTAAACTTCTTGTTGCTGTTTCATATTCCACCATTTTTTTATCTCGCTCTTTTTCTCTCTCCGTTTTTACCTTGTCAGATTTGATTATATAAGTAATCCTTTTTCCACCTAGAAGGTTGTAGATTTTTTTTTTTAACTTAGTATGTTTCCCTCGCATTTAAAGGACCAGTGTAATCCTTGTCTATCAAAACATGTTTAGTTAAATATAAGTCACTGATGGATCGCGACTCGAGGATTTAAGATCAAAATCACGATAGGGGATGATTCAAATTTTGTTATTAACTATATGATTTACCTGTTTTTTCATACGAGGTGCCTGATTTTTGAACCAAATATTTTTTTAAAAAGTAGTTTAACTTATGTGTTTTAATGATTAAAGTAACAAGATAAATCTTCAAACTGAAAACACAATTTAATCTAGGTAAAATAGATATACGTGAATTTAGGACAAAATTATTTAAAAAAAAATAGACAAACTAAGTAAACTGGGCTAACTAAGTACTTTTACTAAGAATTGCCAAAACTAATGAAAAATCATACACAATAAAAAATTCTTTTTTTTTTGGTACACTCCATCCATCTACGTCTGTTTAGCTTTTTTGTTGACAAATGTAACAAGGGGAGAAGGTTGATCTCAAGTACTACATAAATATTTCAAATAAATATTTCAAATTTTTCCAATTATTCACTTCAAGTTGCCCAATATAAACCAAGTTGCCTAATATAAAAAGGGTTAGCCCTTATTGAGAAATTTGCCTTGTGCTCGTTGAGTCTTTTTAGGGTAGGTAAAAATACGGTAGATTTAGCTAAATCAGAAATTGTATTTTATCAAGAATGAATCACAGATGGACCGCGCTCCAGCCGCGCGGTCCATCTGTGTTTCATGCTTGACAAAGCATGTTTAAGCTGAATGTTTGGCAAACCAACCTTGCAAAATCACTCCATCATTTCTAACCTGCTGTGTTCGACTTGAGTTGCTAATTAGTACAAATACAAAAGCGACAAATACAACTATGGATAACGTGATCAGCGACTTCTTCGTATATCGTATTTTCTTATTCCGTATCACAGGTATTTCCGATTCATCAAAACTCTCTAGCATTTTTTCGCTCATGCTCATCGAATTTATTAAGCAATTGTGCTCTACTGTAAAGACCCGCCTGACTATATCATCCAGTGTGCAATGGACCGATCGTGCTTTTAAAATACATTTTGCCTCGAGGTTATTCAGTATAACGATATTTTAAATAAAGATATTAGTGTGTCATGAGTTCAAACGAGTAAATGAATGCGATTTGTTGTGCGTATGACTTGATTTAGTCTGATGTACGATGAAGATTTTTTCATTTATTTTCGCTTTATATGAACCTCTCTGTTGATATCACATATTCTATAGCTCCAGACACGATGCGAGTATCCGTCTATAGAGTTATTAGGTATGTGGTTAATTTCCACAATATTCGAATGAAACGTGATTTATAAGGAGCAGTTGCTGATCCAGGAATTTCCGGCAAATGGGGATAATTTCAAACGTTAAATGTATGACGTCAAAATGTGCGTCGCAGAAGAAAATTTTCAAAATAAACGTACTGCCAAATAAAGAACATCGATAACGCGCCGAAGGCGCAAATATTTTCATTGAATCAATTCTAGGGTTCAATTATCTTACAATAAGAAAATTTCATCGATTATAGGATTATAGGATATAATCGATTATCTCGATTATATCGAAAGGTTTATCTAAATTTTCCGGAATTGCCCTCAGGGTCAAAATATTTCAGGATTGCAGACGTGTCGTATTTCTGTTTTAAACAAATTTTGATTCAAGATTTCGGAGTCGTGTTTATAAGCTATAATAGTGCTCAGTTTTGCTAAGCATGAGTCACCGATGGAGCGCGCCACCTAAGAAAAGGTGTTGGTGTTGATATCACTGGTGATGACCCATAGTCAGCAACAATCTGCCTTTTTTTACAATGGGGCGAGCCCGACTCACCGACATCAAAGCAAAATAACTTCGATGTATCCACCCGAATAATTGGGCAAATGGGATCTAAACATCCGAGCAAATTGTCTGCTACAGATGTTGACGTCATACGTTCTAACAAAATAAATTAGATCTAGCGTAATGCGACAAATGTATTATTTAAATTTAAAGCACGTAAAATAATTATCGAAGACAGAAGCCAAATTTTCATAATTACCCTGCAACAGCGATCATCCAATTAAAAGCTAACAACGGAAAATTGAAACGTAGGTCTGATAGAATGCCTTTCCTACATCGACATTTGCCTGGTTCTACTAATCAACCTTCGCCAGCATATATATTGTTCAAACGGAGTCACAAAAACGTAACCTTCCTTGTTGTAAATTGTTTGACAACTGTGACCCCCATCAGAACAATATTGTATATTCATATGTTATATGCACTGATTGCGCTTGCGTGTAACTATAGTATATATACCAAGTATCTTCGCGAAACTATGCCATAGTTATCGAACACCTGTCTCTTTTTTTTCTCCTATTTATACTAATACAACTTGTCTTCCTCATGGTTATCAAGAAATTGATAGTTCGTAGTGTTTTTTAAATTCACACTGTATTGTCTAAGAGCAACAATTTTCATATTTTTACGGCAAAATACTCTCGCATTTCGTCGTTAAAAATGAAAATTGTAGTTTACTTAGCAAGTTTTTGTTCTTATCAACGATTCAAGACTGATTCGAATAAATTGTGCTTCGAATCACCGAATCGAATTGCCCAGTCCTAATTGACACACTGTTCTGCAAGTGCAGTTGAAACACTATTATGATAAATTTGTATACGGTTCCACATTTCTGCAAGATACTTTGAACGAAATTTACTGAAAACTTGGCACTAAACAGCCAAAAGAATTTTATTCGCGATTTGTCTTTACTTTGAAAAACGGCGTCATTACTTTGAAAAATTCTGACTTGGGACATTTTTAAAATAAAATATTCGAGTTAAATGATAATCTCACATATACCTGCATATGGTAATTCTATTGTGGGAAATTAATAGTGGGCCAAGCCTATGGATTTGTTTTATCAATACTACTATCGAATAGAAGGTCACTTGGCTTCTTTAGGGCGTTTAAGTTTCAATTGAAAACATTATATGATATCAGCTCAACTTCAACTTCCGAAATTGTGACATAACATCAACAAAACTTGAAAAATAATTCTGTTTTTCCTCAATTTCGTCTGTTTTTATTAAAAGCAGAATGAATAATGAGTTTATTGCCAACAAAAGAAAAATTGATCAACATTGGTAATCAACGTTAAAATCAAATACGAGAGCTAGAAGTATTGGACCGTAGTTCGAGGTCATCAGATCGATTTGAAATTTCGAAATATATGGAAATGTTCATGTCATTGGTGTAATGCAGTGGTCCTCAACCTTTTTCTTTTCATGGCACACTTTCGTTGCACAAAAATTCTGTGGCCCAATAAATTTTTATGGAAGCAAAAACCTATAAAATAGGTTTAAAAGAGAAAAGGGGGGTATACGCCACCTATAGGTTCACGGACAAGCCATAGGTAATATCAAAAACCTAAAAAAAGCTTAACACATTTCAAAACAGATTATCTATTCAACTGGTCGCTTTCGCAAGCAAGGATTAACACTATGTTCCAATCAAATCAAAAAATCTCAATTCCTCCCCAAGCCACTATTCCTGTAAAATAGTTAGTAAACTGTAAATGAGTATAGTTGCACAAATGAAATTAAATTCTTCAATAAATCTGGCTTTTTTAAACTGGTCCGTGGCCCACTTTAAAATATTTCTATGGCCCAACAGTGGGACATGGCTCAATGGTTGACCACGTATACTTGTGTCTTTTTCGAATCTCGTGTAACAATTTTTATACTAGTTGACTAAAAAGTTTCTAGCACTCCTTGACATTAAAAATATATTAAATATTTCATGTTTCACCAATTAAATGTTCGATTCAATAATTTATAAAGCTTTTGATTAAAAGGATCATAAAATTGACGCAGTTTTTCCATCGATTCAGGGTCTGGGATACCCCATGCCCCTTTTCTAGTCCTTCCTTTTCCTTTCATACATCTCGTTTTTTCTTTTCCTGCAACCAAGACTCCATTTTGTTCCACCACAAGTGGTTTTGCAAAACAATAAAATCCTGATTCACCCAAAACTATATCTTCCGACAGAACAAATTCTGGAACTTTTAAAAATTGTTGCACCTGAGATAAGAAAAATCTGGAGTAAAAAATTGGAAAATTGGTGATCCAAAATATTTTCAAATAAAAGTTTTTTGACAAAAGCAAGTAGAAACAGTTTAAACCGTTTGTGCGAATAAAATTAAAAATCAATTGAAAAAAAAAATACTGAAACATTTTTAAAGTGAATGCTCAGAAATATTTCATCACGATTTAGAAGATTGGACTGGTAAAATTTTTAAATATCGTGTCACTTTTATATATCCGATAATATGCTACATTCGACCTGTGAATATTACTGTAAATCTGGAACGCCCTATTCATTAATTTGACAGTAAATTCCTAAATCTATCTCGAATTTGTGTCACATTTTTATATCTGCCAAAAAACAATAGTCCATTTGGAACATATGACACATACCGAGTCACATTTAAAAATCGGACATTAGCATTTTAATTCTGCCTTAAATCCTCACTACGTTGGCATCATCAGTGGCTCAAGCTTGTAAAAATCAGTTTTTAAGCTGTTGTGGAATGGAGAGTGAAGCTTTAAAAATCTGCCAGTCGGTTCAAATATTCAATTCGTATTACTCAGTCTTGCCCAATCAATAACTTTATTTTGTCAAGCAAGAACCAGTAATGGATCGTGCTTTGCTAGCGTGATCCATCAGTGGCTCGTGCTTGACACGACATATTCTCAAGTAGATTATTCAACCAACCTCTTTGATTATTTTAGCAGGATTTGAAATTAATTCCTCACCATCTATGATTAGTAATTCGCTTGCATTGTATACTTTAATCCATCTGCATTAAAAAGAAAGAAAGTTATGAACTAAAAGAAAACTTATTCGTGCAAATATATATGTTTTGTTTTTTGTGAGTGACGGTTAGGCCGCACATCTGCACCTCGTCTTTGACAAACTAACATTTTTAATTTTTCTTGACAGATGCCAATAATCTTAAATGCAATTAACATTGTTTTGGAGCGCAACATTCTGCTGGTAATATTTGCTTTAATGAGTTTTGATAGGTGGAGGTTCACAAGGGAATGAACGCTTATTCTTCCCGAGCTGATCACTGAAGTCTTCAAATGTTCTTCGGGGTTTCAGCATTTTTGATGAAATATGATATTTACTTTATTGCCAGGTGCAGAAATAACTTTGCTAGATTCAAAAATATTTTAATTTTCATTCATCCTTCACGTCATTTTATTTTGTACGTTTTTCCTATGGCTGATTTGAACAAGTTGTGCTTTGCATCGATTTGAATCATCGAATTGCTTCACCTTAGTCACAAACCTTACAAACCAGGTAATTTTGGACGACTACAATGTATTTCTTAGGAAAAAGAACTTGGCTCGATGTGGCATCTTCAGAATACCATTGCTGATATCGCCTCCCCATGACTAGGTAATTTTTATGCTCACCTCAATAAATGATAATAATATAATCCAGTAGTTATAACATGAGATGTCCTGTCATTACGTAGTAACGTTTGAATAAATTCTATCTGCTGAGAATCGTGATCCATATTTTTTCTTAAGCCATCGGAATAATTTGCAAGAAGTTTAGAAACAAAACCTTCGAATTTTTGGTTTTCATTAAGATTGTTCATTTTTATCTGAAAAATCATTAATTCAAATGATAATATTAGATGGTCTAGAGGTCAGGATTCCTGGCTTTCACCCAGGCGGCTCGATTCCCAGTCTGGGTAAGAGATTTATTATGTCAATGCTTTTTTTCGCATCCAGTATATGGAAAATATAAAAACTTAGCAAAATAAGAAAAAAATGCTTCGGATTGTCACAGCGATTCTCTGCTTCATGCCTTCCTCAGAGTGAATTTCAATAAAACAAAGGAAGATATTTTATATCCTTTCTCAACCTTCATATTCGTCAAACCGTAAATAAAAAGAAAGTACGAATTGAAAAAATTTGTCGCTCAACAACACATTCCTTCCCTATATCTTGCCATGAAGGATTATAGTCTTTATGTTGCATACCTCGTTTTAAGACTATGTCATACATTTAATCAGAAATTTCATTACGCTAATCATGAGTCACAGATGGACCGCGTCTCGTCGACGCGATCCATCAGTGATTCATACTTAATAAAACGTGATTAGACAGTTTTTTTCTGACCGAACAAACCTTATCGCAAGAAACTAGAAGTTTTAAAATAATCTACTCTTAATAAAAAATGAATAAAAATAATATATTTATTATCTTACCTCTTGTACATAATCGGAATACGTTCTTTTCACAGGGTCACATAAAACCAGTAATAATTTTGCGCTCGGAACTAATTTTCGAATGTTTTGGGGAATGTAAAGACCCCAATTAAAATAGGCTGGTGTTTTTTCGGACGACAATTCATGAGGGAAAACTTCAGATAGTAAAGGCCTGTGAAAAAAGGTATAATATGTATATTTATTTTCATCAATTGTTTTTATCTTTACGCCTCCTTATCATAGTGACACAAAAATGAAAAATCTTTGACAAATTTATGCATCACAACTGGGGATGTAAATTTCAAAGATATTTTTTCGAATCGAATATTCTCCAATATGATTCTATTTAAAAAAAAACTTATAAAAAGCCTTTTTAAAATACTATATGATAAGAAAATATAACAAAAATTAAAAAGCTCTGTTTCAAGGCATGACAACGACAGAACTGTGTGCAAACTGACTGGATTCGCAAAAGTGTTAGATGTCAACTTCCCTTAAGTGAAACACAATTTGGACACAGTAAATATCCATGTAAAGGAGTAGAAAACTCACGTGTATGCTTTTAATCCCAAAGTTACAATGGGTGATTCAAAGAAATGAGCTTCTTTAGGAGAAGGTTTGATCATTGGATGCATATTCATCAAAGATTGTAAAGCTCCTGTCCCACATTTTTCAACGCCTACGCCGATTATATCAGGTGCTCGTCGAATTTTTTTCTGTAACAGATCAAATATCCTGCATGTGTTGAACGCAAAAGGAACGTACCACACTACAACCAATGTGCAGTAAATTTACTGTTCATTTCCAGTAATTGCCTATTTTCAGAAATACAAAAGCCCTTTGTTGATCAGATCGGGGCCAACTAAGGGTTGTTAATGGGCGCACGTAGGGTTGTTCCTTCAACAGTCCATAATCGGCTAAAAAAGACCATTTCGTCGCTTTTCTTTTTAGGGCACCGATTGAAATTACCAGCGAAGAACTTTAACTTTACTACACTTTTAATACAGTTACTGTGCTATATGTCTGACTATGAAAATTGATTGACTCAATATATTTGCTTATTTTTTTCGCATTGTTTCTCATCATTTGGTATGTTCTCGTTTGTACCATATCTTTCATATAAATACAATACTCAGCCTATAAACATCGATATATCTCAACAAGAACTACACTGTAACAAAAATCTGACCTTTGACAGTTATTTTAGTTGGCGGTAATAGAAAAAAAATTCAAAACTGACTTTTTTGGCCAAATATGGCGCTTGTTACAGCGTACACAAGATTTCTTTTTGCCTTATTTTTACCATTTACACTTGAACTTCACTTCCTCATTTTCGTCGATAATATATATATATTTCCCACAGCGTTTGTTCAATTAGCAAATATGAATTATTTAAAATAAATAATATTTTAAATAAAAATATTATCAAAGCAGGAGTGTCCGCTGTTTACGTTATTGCAATTCGGAGCAGTTTGATATTTTCTTATCACTGCGCCAAAATTGCGGTAAATTTACTGGTAATCTGCAGTAATTTTATATTTATAACAGAAGCCGCCTTTTTGATGCGATATATATCAAATATAGGTTATTGAGTGATGAGCCGTACCTAGGCGGTGGGTTCCATCAACAGCCGATAATTGTACAATGAGTCTACTGCATTCTTGTTGCAATGTATTTAAAAAATACCATGCTTTGGGGAGAAATATGTTTTAGTTCAGGTTATCCAATTTAAACATTTCAATATTACTGTGTAAATCTCCATTTTTGGGGGGGGAGGGGGAACTGAAGAATGTGTTGTGGCCCCGGTGCAATACACAACCGGTAAATATTGAGTTTTTCCATTTTATAGCCTATCCTCATAATTAAAAACGAGAAATGTCAAGTTACTAATATTTAATAAACAAACTATTAAAGAGAATATGCCATCATTCCATGCATCATCTTTCAAACACAAAACGTTTATCGTGAAAATATTATAATTGGATTTTATTTCACAATTTTTTTCTCAGATTTCCAATTCACGACTTGTTGGTATATTTTATACTTCGAATAGATGCGAATCACCGAACTAAATTTGCCGGGTTCAACTTTGAGGTCACATGAGTTATTTTATTTGACATAAATGCTTCAAATTCAAATACTTTTTCATCTTACCAATTGTAAAATATTTGTCAAACTTCTTGTTGCCATTTCATATTCCACCAAATGTTTATCTCGTTCTTGTTCTCTCTCTGTTTTTTCATTCTCTGATTTTATTATGTACATAACTGGTTTTCCATCTAGAAAATAGCACAGATAAATTTGTACATGATACCCGTGTAGCGGTTTTTAAAGCAAGTGTATTAGCTATATATTGTCGAAGGCTGGGGAGAAGGTATAGTTAGTTCAACATCCTACTATACGTGTCCAATATGTATACACCTTAGGGTTGGACAATTCGATTTAGCGATTCGAAGTACAGATCATTCGAATCCATCGTGAATCGGTCATAGTTACTAAAAATTGAGAATTCAATTGAAAATTTTCATTTCAACAACAAAATATAATCGATTTTGATTAAATTAGACTAAATTTAATCGATTTTATTTTTTCGCCAGAATGAAAATTTGTGCTCCTGGACTGTAGTGTATTTAGAAGTAGATATCTTTTAAGTCCGTTTATGCTAATATTTGTAATTCGTGACTGTAAATTTTTTAATTATCATAATTGTGACAATAACAAGGGTAATATTAAAAGTGGAATATTTGTTATTTTAAGGAAACAGCTATCAGATTTAAAAAAATAACTAAACCAGTTTCAAATTTCAAATGATTCGGTTTATCCCGCCCTACATACACTGTAACTGAGCAAGTACTGAAAATATCCCGTAAATTTATTGTTTTTTTATCACTGAGTATGCGGCGGCGACGGCGGCGGGAAATCTGCGACATTGAAGGGATCCGACTCGCGGAAGAAAAAGTAAATTGTCAGTTTTATACGAAAACAAAATATTCTACCGGCGATTCTAGAATCGGAAATGTTAGTTGGTTTTCGACGCATTTCCTGAGCGTCAGGTATAATTTTTGTTGTTGCAGCTTGTCTCCAGGTTCCGCACGATCCATTTGTGATTCATGCTTGGCAATACTTACTTAACTAGATTATTTCTGACTATAGGATATTGATGTATTAACAAAAAAACCTACCTTGCAAAATCACTCCATCATTTCTAATCTGCCGTGTTCGACTTGAGTTGCTAATTAGTACAAATACGAAAGCGACAGATACAATTATCGATAAAGTGATCAGCGACTTCTTCGTATATTCGAATCTTTTTTTATTTCGTGTCACAGATATTTCAGATTTCCTGAAGCTTTCTAACAAGTTGTTGTTCATGGTCAACTAATTTATTAAGAAAATCTGCCTTACTGTAAAGACTCGTCTATCTGCAATAATCTAGTGTGTAATAATCTGGTGTGCTACATATAAGCACTGTAGTCTATAATTCAAGCTTGGTTTTAAAGTGCGTAGTTTTCCGAAACAGACTTTTAAATCATACCTTTTGCCTCGGGGTTATTTGGTAGTATCGATACGTTATATTGATGTTTGAAAGCAGGCACGAGTTTGTCATAAATGAAAAAAAAAATAATGTCATTAATACCCAGCAGAGCTTATGAGCGGGACCAGAAATTTGCGGTGAAAGGGGCTAATGATAAGCGTCAAATTTTTGGTGCCATAATGTGGACTGTAGGGGAAAATTTTTGATACCTTTCTACTGCCAAATAAACGCAACGGAGGCCGGAAATTTTGAAATGGAATAATTCCAGCGTTCATGAATGTGAAAAAATCGAGTTATCAAGTTCGGCTATTTTGAAATATTGCCAACATTAAATAATTTAATCTGCGGTAACACGGGAAATTTTTTGCGTTTTGTTTTGATTTCAATACGCTTCCGGGTTTTGAAGTTGACAGAGGTCATTCCTTGAATACCTGGGGCTTATGCTTGATGTAAGAAAATTTACGATTGACTGATAATATCAGAATGTTGGAACTTCAATGTAAATAGTTAACTGGCTCTTCTACGTCGACTTTCAGTGGAGTAGATTTATAATCCTTCTCTATAATAAAAATTGCCTAAAATGAGGAGTGAAATCACTCTCACAAAAGGAGAAAAAGTTTTTATCTTGTTGGACGACAGCGATCTATCAAGTCTGCGAAAACCATTTCCGCAGGCTCAACGGACTATTGCAAAGGCGTTATAAGACGTTTGAAACTTCTGAAATAGGTCATTTTACACGTCGCAATTTAAAAAAAATTTATTGGCAAGTATCGCCATAATTTGAAAAAAACATGGCATACTATGAATGACCTATTGGGAAGATCTAAACAAAGGCTTCCTAGAATATTCTCTATTAATGGTGAAGAAACCGATGATCTCCATAAAATTGCAGATCATTTTAATAAACATTTTTCCACCCTGGGTAAAAAATGAATGAGAAATTCCCCCGAAGTACTAATTCTGACTACACAAAATATATGGTTAAATCAAGCAAAACATTCATTTTCCTAAAACCAACATCATCATTTGAAATCCAATCTATTACGAAATCATTTGAGTCAAAAACTAGTTGTGGGATTGATAGAATACCAGTCAAAGTTATCCGAACAATGCCACGGGACTACATGCATGCTTTGTCTCACATTTTCAACTCTTCCTCACAAAGTAGGTTGTTTATTGATTATTTTAAATTTGGGCCACGCAACCCACCACGCAACCACCTTATTAACCAGTGACACACTAAGCGGATTTCAAAAGAATGAATTTCCTCCTAGGATGTTTTTAGATCTATCAGTAGCTTTTGACAGTATCGATCATGATATTTCACTTTCGAAGTTATACCACATAGGGATCAGAGGCCACGCTCACGAATGGTTCAATAGGTATCTAGCTGGTAGAAAACAAATCGTTATTTATGAAGGAGTCACATCAAGTACTTATTGTGACTTAACTGTAGGCACTTTACAGGGATCAATCTTGGCTCCGCTATGTTTTAGCTTGTTAATCAATAATTTTCCCAATGCTTGGCAACATTCCTATGTAACACTATTCGCAGATGACTCAATACCTCATTTGCAAGGTAAGAATCAGCTCCCCGAGGCAAAAAGTACCCGCAACAATGCAAAACTTGTCGCTTAATAATGAAATTGTAGAAATAATTCTCCATTCTCGTTTTCTTGGTGTGATTTTCGAAGAAAAACTATCTTGGAAAATTCATATTGAATTTGTTTTACATCCGAATCCGAACTTCTCTAGAAGCTATCATTAAGATATCCAATCATCTTGACAAGTCATTCCTACTACAAATATACCACTCAATTATTGAAAATCATATTCGATACTGTGCATCAACATATATGTATCGTCAAAAAACATTGATTCAGAAACTACAGTGTTTGCAATCGCTTCTTTAGAGTCAATTGTCTTTCGTTATGGCAATCGAGAAAGTGTGACTGACATACTGCGAAGTCATAATTTACTTCGAGTTGAAGATCTAGCCATATTAGAACTGTGCACTCTCATGTTTACCCACTTCAACAATCGAAGTCCAACCAATTTTGCCAATATGTTTTTAAAGTACAATCTGGCTCGAGATAATCAAAACAAAGACTCACCTATTGGGGGGTGGGGACCGAAGGCGTTGAATTCACTGTCAGTCGGCGTAAGATATGTGAAACCGGTTACCAAACTTAGAGAAAAATTGAAAACAAACGCTGGTCCTACATCAGATAATTTTTTTAGATTGTGTTACTGGTTCCAAGATTTGTTATTTTAGGTGAACTCTACGTGGGATACTCAACTATTTCGCAAGAAAGTACCAGATATGAGACATTAGAAAATGAACAAAACAAGCAAAGAATCTGATAAATCAATCTTTGATTCGAGAAGAACAAAACCTTGGCAAAATGCATTCAACCAATTAATATTTAATCAAAATGTAATTCAATTTGTTCCGCAAATGCCGTTTTTTGTATACCATTTGTCGATCCATTGTCCAAGAACAATAGGACTTCCCATACATTTTTAAAGTTTGAACACTCTGGCATGATACGAATTTTTAATTACATTTCATGCTGTGTTATTGTCATTTATTCCATTCTTCACTTCTTTTTCTTTCTTTCTCTACATAGACCAGTATGAAATTGCTTGTGCCTGTGCAGCATCCTGACAAGTTACCAGCTACTCCCGAAACCTGAAGAAAATGGAACAAAATTCCGCCCATCAGAACTAAATTTAGCAAACGAATAATATTTCGTGTTATATTCCTTGTTAGTTGAAAACAATATCTCCTTTTGGATGTAGCTTCTGCACCATAAGAAAAACGAGAGTAATTCTGTCACCGTGTTGTGCAGGTCTTTGACATCTGGCTCCTTCATGCAAGCAAGTGAAAATGGTATATTTTTTTCTCTTTTTTCCTCCTGTTTTTATTAGCTTTATGTTATTGTATTTACTTCCCTAAACCCAATGTTAATAGATACCGAAATCCCCTACACATCCACTCCTAAACCACCCCACACATCCCCTTGAGTGACAACTTTTTTCTAGTACTATTAGCCTATTGTGAGTCATGGATGCTCCAATGACCATGGAAGCACCATAGATGGCTCATACCCCGCCTCCAGCTACTGAAAAATCTACCTTTATTAAAATACGAAATTTATATATCACAATTCGAAATGTGGACACAGGCCAAGAATGAATCATTACTGGCCCCTGCTTGGCCTTGTTTTTTGTTAGGTCTGATATTGTCTAGGACCCTAGTGTTTGAGGTCGACAGGGCCTTGTGCATCTACGCTGTCTCGCATTCTTTTTATATATATATCAATTCATTGTACTTGTACATTGCATTACAGGTGGCTCATTTCGATACTTACCTTTTTAAGTATATGGGAAAAAATCGAATATCGATAGTTTTAGGAAAACATTTATCTTGGCCTTGACATCAAAACTAATCCAGGATCGCAGAGCTATTATATTTTAATTTTAAACAAAATCGAAAATTTTTAACTATCCTTTCAACTATACGTCTGATGATAATTAACCTTTTACACTGACATCTCCTATAGACGAGTGGTTCTGAAAGTGCTGTTAAAACACAGCTGTTAATTTTTTTATTTTCGTTATTTAAAAGAATTATAACATTCCTAGCGCTCCCTGATTTTGAAAGACATATTTCCTATTTTACCAATTAAATGTTCGATTCAATAGTTTATATAGCTTCTGGTTAAAAGGATCATAAAATTGACGTACTTTTTCCATCGATTCAGGATCGGGGACACCCCATGCCCCCTTTCTAGTCCTTCCTTTTCCTACCATACATTTTGTTTTTTGTTTTGCTGCAACCAAGACTCCATTTTGTTCCACCACGAGTGGTTTTGCAAAACAATAAAATCCTGATTCACCCAAAATCATATCTTCCGGCAGAACAAATTCTGGAACTTTCAAAAATTGTTGCACCTATCATGAAACAAAAATAACGTATAGATTGAGAATAGTAAAAGTGGCAGTGAATATTCTGGGATAAAATTGACAAGCTGGGCAAAGTCGCCATCGTTTTGAATATTCGGCGTCTGATAGACGTGGGTTATTCCCAAAGCTGTTTATGAAATAGTCTACAGGCAGCATTCCTTGTGTGTGGGAGTATAGAAAACTCTAGAGCATTCAAAGATGTAACGTCAGAACTATCCTACCTGAGTCCTGGTGACGACAATATAAACGTTTGCACATTCCAAAGAATATGTGCTTGGAACAAAGGGATCACGGCCTGGGACCGCTTTACGTCACGAGTTGCCGGAAATAAGTTGGCCTGGTGGTTAAACATGTTGGCATCGCAGGTTGAAGATCTCGGGTTCAAGCCCCGACGAGTCTGGCTTGCTTATCCATGCCCACCACTCAACCCAGGGTGTAATAACTTGGGTAGGCTAAGCCGCAGTTACAGGGCCTTGATCCACTCTGAGAAATGGCTACAGAAAAAAAAGTTCTTTTTTTTCCAAAGATCATTAATACCTTCGAATTTAAAATGGTAATTACATGAACACATTTCGATGATTTGTGTACTTAAATGTTAAGCGCTGTTAATATTAACTTGTACCGACAAATACACATCATATTTTATTCCTTTAAATCACTATTACCCCAAGAAGCGACTAAATGAATACCAAGGAAATGATAAAACGATGTTTTCGTATCTGGTAGTATTATAATACTGTCCAGGCAGGAAAACAGTTTTTATTAAATATGAGTCACTGGTGGATCACGCCCCAGGCGTGGTCCATACGTGGCTCATGATTAACAAAATAGTATTTCTGATCGGAATTGCAAAAAGCAAACCTCAATTGAAAAAATTTGATTGTTTCTTTTTAATGTCCGATTCCTGAACAACGGTATTTTTTACATTGATATTCAAAATATCAATAAAACAACAGCAAAGGACGACACTTTTCTAATTTAGCTATATCTTAATTAAACATAACATTAAACCTACGTCTTTCATTATTTTAGCAGGTTTTGAAATCAATTCCTCCCCATCAATGATTAATATTTCGTTTGCATTATACACTTTGAACCATCTGAAAAAAAGAAGATTAAATATTAAATAAAATGTCAAAATATGCTGGCATGCATAAACTTAAACATTGGCCACAGATGGGCTGAAGTCACTGTGCTGTCAATCGGTGCATAATGCTTGACAAAACATCAATTCCAACAATATATTATATCACATTCAGTTACCCCCTTTCTATTCAGAAATAAATATACGTGTACATCTCATTTGATAAAACGTGAGTCACTGATGGATTGCGTCACCTAGACGCGCATTCCTAAAAAACGTAAATTCGTTGTTTTGTGCAGCAAACCGTTCGGTTGCGTTGAGGGGAGCGATCTAACCCAGCGTAAAAAGTAAACATTAAAATGTAATGCAGCCCTGTAGGTATTGTGTTTAGATCTGAAAGTATGTATGTATTTTCAGCGTGTCGCAAGAGGCAACTGAAAGAAAACAGATTCAATTCTGCAATGAATGTCTTCAACTTGGAGTGTAGTAGTTGTCAATACATTCTGTACCGTGTAGTAGTAGCTCATTGCCATTCGAATTACGTTAGTTGACTAATTTTAGGCGCTACTTCCGATCTCTCTGAAAAAGAACTTCTATAAGTAAAAATAAAATACATAAACCGAAAAAAACGCAAGCTAAAAGCTAACATGCATTGTGACCTTAATGTCTTGGAAAGATCTTCGAAAGCCTTTATTTAATGTTTTGTCAGACAGGGGATTACATCAGCAACATACTCAAATATCACACAAAATATCGTATTCTACTCCTTCTGACAAAATCATGCAAATAAATTCAACTTCCGTACCGTTTCGAGAGGAAACCACCCAAACGCTAAAGGCAACGTCTGAAACATACCGGAATGGTAATTTTTGGATAGAATGAAGGTAATATTTTCTGAAATAACCACGACGAAGGCTAAAAACTATTTTGGGTTTGGAATAACAACATTTCCAAGTGACTAGAATCCGCACGAACTTTTAAACTGACTTTTCAGGCTTTTTAATTTTGACATATGAACAATTGCTATTTAGATGCAATTCATCATACAACTGTCATTATCAAAATGCGTTACAAAGTCATACGTTAAATTAAGTTCGTGCCTGGCGATTTCATTTTGCTAAACATGCATCATAGATAGACCACGGCTGTGCGATCGAGCAGTAATCTATTTTTAGCAAAACACACGGTGGCAAAAAAGTAGAGAATTTATCGTTCATTCACAGTAATAGCATATTCTTAAAATAAATCGAAACCGCTTTTATGATGAAATTTAGGCCAGGTATAGACCGTTGATGGACTGCGACTTGAACAGCGCGTTCCATCACTATCTCATGCTTGGACGAAAAAGAAATTTTATGTTGTTTTTTCAATCTTATAAAAGAACGACGATTTTACTACATTTTAGTTTAAGTGTACTGTGTTAAAAAGTTTATTTTTTTCGATTAAACATTCCTTTGTAGATTTTTATTTTATCATATACTTACCTTAATAAATGATAATAATATAATCCAGTAGTTAAAACATGAGATAGCGAATTGTTGCGAAATAATCTTTGAATAAAATGTATCTGCTGAGAATCTTCATCCATATGCTCCACTAAACCCTCGGAATATTTGGAAAGTAGGTATGAAACGAATGCTTTGAAAGTTTTGTTTTTATTAATGTGCTTCATCATTATCTGAAAAATATTGAAATATGTGCAAAAACCAATAATATAAATACGACATATGTAGGCGAAATTAGGACCGAGCGCGTTGGCCTACTGGTTATGACGTTGGTATAGCAGTTGGAAGACCTCGGGTTCTGTTACGCTCGTCGTTTACCCATGCCCACCAGGGTACTAAAATTCCTTTTCCCCATGGATCGATAGCAGAGGAGTTTTCATCGTACATCTGACTTCGAAAAAAGGGCTAATTTTTTTGATCAGTGTTTTTATACATCGGCAATGCCTTTGCATATACGAAGGATTGGAATTGAAATTTAAAACGTTTATCAACCATAATAATAATCTTTATAAATAATGTTTTTTTGTTTCATTCAAATCTCACTCTAAGCACGACCGAAAGTAGGCCCGAAAGGAAACCGATTAATGGCATTTACAAAAGTTCTATTCATGTATCTTCTGTTAAGTATGAGTCACTGGTGGAGTGCGTCAACGACGTCTGTGACGCATGCCTCGCAAAATCAACTTTCTGATTGGGGCTATAATAGGGTGCATTTTGTTCGCAGTTTTTTATACTTTCGTAACGGATGCTTTTTTTAGAATTTCACTCCAAACAAGGTCGAAATCAGCGCCTAAAAGGAGTCAACTAACTGCAACTCAAATGACATAGCGCTACTACGCGATGAAGTGCCAGTAACAGCATTTTAAGCTTAAAACGCACCATTAGAAGTAAACCACCATGGTGAAGTGAAGTGATTGGAATCTAACCTGGGTGATGATACAGCCATCTACCACTTTATTGTTTCCTTTTAGCAGTTTATTACGACATGTAAAAAATACGTTGGAACTAGGGCTGGGCAATTCGGTTCAGTGATTCGAAGCACAATTTATTCGAATCAATCGTGAATCGTTCATAAGATTGAAAGTTGCTAAATAAGCTTGAATTTTTGGACCGAAATCGGGTATATTTTGTCCTTAAAATATTATGAAAATTATTTGTCTAATACATGGGGTTCGAATTGAAATAATACAGTAAACCATGAATATTTTGATTTTTACAATGGAAATGAGTTGTAATAGTAAAAATGGGGTATTGGTTATCTACATAGAATTAGTGATTCTATCCTATTCGAAAAAATTATTCGAATCAGATTCGAATTCAAAGTGATTCGGAATTGCCCAGCCCAAGTTGGAACTATTCCAACGACAGCTTCTACACCATTTTTTTGTCAGAATATTAATTTTTGCAAATCTAATTGAGTATGATCTATAACTTTTAGAAATTGACTACGGTTTATAAAATATTGAACGTTTATGAAATATCTCACCTCTTGAACATAATCTGAATATGTTCTTCCTACGGGGTCACATAAAACAAGAAATATTTTAGCGTTTGGAACAAATTTTCGAATATTTCTTGGTATTTGTAATTCCCAATTGAAATATGCTGGTGACTTCTCTGTAGACAATTCGTGAGGAAGAACCTCACGTAGTAGTGGTCTGTCGAAAAGAAAAATATTTGTAGTTACAAAACGCAGAAAATCGTCGTATTCGACGGTGAATTATGTCTCAAAAATCGGTATTAAAGTATGAAGTCGATTTCTCGAACAATTATGGACACGACGCCAAATCGCTTGTCTTTTTAAATGAAGTTTATGAAAATACGTACGAAAAGAGACCATAACTTCGAATCGTACTTTGCCAATTATACCGTACCGTAACATATTAGCAACCTTGCCCTAAAAAAGCTAGCGAATGCTGTTATTTCATTCGTTTTGTGACACAGCAAATCATGAAATAAACGTCATGTCTCACCGATACACGCAACGATCTGAAATGGAGAATGTGGAGGCGTCGATGTTCACAATATATCTTTGCTTATTTTTGGGGACATTGTGGGTTCGCTTTTAAAACCAAAACATGTTTGTTTTCAGCCATTATCATTTACAACATAGCACACTGTAACAAAAGCGCAGTAAAATCACTACTATTTAGCAGAAATGTTACTTTGTAATATTGGAAAAAACGTCAAAATCGCCATTTCTGGCCAACAATGGGTTGTTGATGGAACGCACCACCGAAGTGCGATCCATCAACAGTCCATAAATGGGATAAATCTCACCAACAAAGCGTTTCGGAATTTGTAATTGACAATTACTACAAACAAAACATTAAATTCACTGTATTTTCATTACAGTGCAGTGTAGCACACATACTTGTAAGCCTTTATTCCCGATCTTACTTTTGATGTATCAAAGAAATGAGGTTCTTTCAAAGAAGGTTTGATCATCGGATGCATATCCATTAAAGATCTCAAAGCTCCGGAGCCACATTTTTCAGAACCTATACCAATTACATCAGGTAATCGTCGAATTTTTTGCTGAAACAGATAATAAAAAATTTTACTCCATGCATGCATATTTTTAAACAAAAAAAGTTACTTACTCAAATCTGGTATGATTATAAGTAGGTAAAAGTCAGAAATAGGTAACTTTTTGTGAGGTCAGTTTTGTTTTCCTGACAGTTATTCTGATCATCATTAAACACAAAAAGGCTCAACAGACATGAATAAAACGACTTAACATGTTTATTTTATTAAAAATCAGGTATCAATTTTAAAGTTGGCTATATATTTTGTTATGGAATACAGTAACCTATTGAAGTGTATGATTGTTTGCTTCTAGTATCTTGATTTTATTGCTCATTGATAGGCCTGGGCAATTAAATTAGACGATTCGAATTAATCCGAAGAAAAAAATTATTCGAATAAGTCTTGAATGGAGTATAAATTGAGAATACATTATTACACTAATTATAATTATGGCTGGGTAATTCGATTCGGTGATTCGAATCGATTCAACGCAAAATATATTCGAATCAATCGTTCGTTCATAGGAACAAATACTTACTAAATGAAGTAGAATTTTCATATTTAACGACAAAATGCAATCGATTTCGGTCAAATTTGACCAAAATAGATTATATTTAGTTTTTAAATTATGAAAATTGTTGCTTTTGGACATGGAGTGTGAATTGAATATTCCCTATAAAGTATAAATTTCTTGATTTGCACGATGAAGTTGTAATTGTGGAAATGGGTTTTTTGTTATTTATATCGAATTCGATCAGATTCGAATAAATTATTCGAATCAAATCTCAATGATTTGATTTTGCCCAGCCCTAATTATAATGTTAGTAATTCGTAATCGACCTCTTGATTTCCATAATAAACATAAGTTGCCCAGGGTTCAGTTTCATTTGTAATATTTTCCGCTTGGAGGCAGATGGTGTGACTACATCTTTTAGCAGCTTTTTGCTATTAAGTATCCGAGAATCCGAGAGTTGATTCCGGTTTTGCTCAGAGTGACTTTTAATAAAAAATATATAAACGAAATGTTATTTAAATAAAATTAGTGATTCGATTCTAAAGAATTAATCGAATCAGATTCGAATTCTAAACTACTCGGTTTTGCCCAATCCTACTTATCAATGAATTGAGCAGAAAAAGTCTAATATATGCATTTTTTAGTTTTCTTATTAGTGTAAACTGAATAAAAAGGCAAATTATTATTAAAATATTCCAATAGTCTATTTTGGAAGCTTTATTATAATGAAAACATGATCAACCAGAATTGCCTACAATACTGACCAAGTGCAAAACATTTGTCAAACTTCTTGATGCCATTTCATACTCCACCATTCTTCTATCTCGTTCTTTTTCTCTTTCTGTTTTTTCCCTCTCTGGTTTGATTACGTATTTAACCCATTGTTCATCTGAAAAGTATAACAAAACAATTCACATATGTTTTTTCAACACATTTTAAGAACCCAAGCTATAGATTTGAATCAATCGAACATTTTTGCGAAATGAAGAATTGGAAACCTTTCGTTCGAAGAAGATAGTGAGACCTGACGGTCGCCTCCCAAACATGACAACAAACTAAACAATGCGATGTGGCAATGCTACCGTAAGTTTATTGCATGATATTGATACTTCAATATTGTTGTCACAAGTGCAAGATTTCTTTGTTTCAAACATGCTACATCCTGACATTCACTAATCCCACATCGTGTCTTTACGAGTCTGTGACCAAACCTAAGGTGTCTATATAACAATAAATACGGTAATATATTTCTCTAATTCGTTCCCAACAAGTGCGACTGGTTAACCCAGACCCAAGACCCAACCCAAGGTGTAATAGCTTGAATACAGTGCATCAAATAGAACATTATCTTTCTACCTATTAAAAGACTGTTTGTTAACTGTTCTATGGTATAGGGCCGCTTGTCCGGGGAGATTCACTCGAATCAGTTGCTAATAGAAAATTTTGTATTATAAATCTTTTCAAACTACAGATGAATAAATATTCGCGTAGAAAATTTAACGCATCTAACATTTTTAGTTGTCGATAAAGACAGGAATATCATTCCTCTTTTTATAGTCACTCATTCAATGAATGAATGAATGAATCACTTTGAACAAGGCTCTGTACCATTCACCACTTGTAGACGAACAGGGTTGTGTTGTCGGAAAAATATGAAAATTCAATTAACGTATACAGATTGAAAGTTTCACACCATATTTTATGTAAAATATCAGCCAAACAATTTGTCGCAATCCATCAGTGACTTAGGCTAACAAAAATAATACGCACAAAATATTTCATTCTGCATCGTCTCACCTAGATACGTCGCTCCACCATTAATACCGCGTGATCCTCCTAAATTGCTGATCAGGATAAGCACAAAAGCGACGAATACAGCAGCTAAGACAAGTGTATATTGTAGATTCTTTGAATATTCGAATCTCTTCTTTGTGCGATTCACAGTTATTTCAGAGATCTTGAGGCGCTCTGGCAAATTATCCTGCATGCTTTTAAATTTATTTAAAAAAAATCTCAACTCTACAGTATTTATTGAAACTAGGTAAAGTAAAACTACTGGGTAAACTCGGTACCTTTAGTTATAATTGCTAACACTACTCTAAAGGGGTGTTCACTTAGCCTACTCACTTAGCCTGGCACAGTATTGACCGTGGAAAATAGAGTTCATGATCATTACTATACGTCAGTAACGTACAACTACGATTTAGAAGTGTGCAAATGCGTTAAAGATACTTTTGCCTCGCGGCCATTTGGCTATATCGATATAACGATACTTTAAAATAATAATGAGAACTATATGTCTCACAGCACACGGACTTCTGGACCGAGATTCTAACAGACTAAAAAATTGACAAACATAGCTTGCCAAAGAAATCATATATGACTATAATCAAAGACATAAATCTGATTCCCAAAGCTTGTTCAGCAAAAGGCGTTTCCAATTCCTTTTTTTTACTGAATTTTGATGGAAGATCTAAAAATCATCAAAGAGACTTGAAAGCTTAGTTGAAAATATGAAATAAGGTTTTCATTCGCACAGTCATTAGACTATGATATTTAGATCCACTTATAACGGGACTGTTTCCAATCAGTCTCAAAGCATATATTTTCAAGCTTTCGGGTCGATTTATCGATATATATACGGTTCATGTATGGAACATATAAAATATTCTTTAAGTTATTGAAGATGGTTCAAAAAATTGTTGAAACCACCAAACATTCGCAAAGACCTTCAAATACAACATTTTCAGTAAATAGCACGAATCCGAACTCCCTCAGATCACGTGACTATGACGTCAAAGAATGTAATTCCGACAGTCCAGTAGTCGCAATTAAATGATTATATCTGGTAGACAAAGATCTTAGCACGAAAAGTACGCGATATAGGTTTTTCATTGACTGTCTGACTATGATCTCAGACATGAATCACATTACGAAAGCTTGTTGTATATAAAAAAGCCGTATGCAATCCAATATCCTCACTTTTTTTTACTGAATTTTGACGGAAAATCAAAGTTCCTGAAACAAAGAGACTTGAAAGCTTAGATTGAAAATATGGAAAGAAGAGATTTCCTCTACTCAGCCCTTTTGACTAAGACTTTAGATTATCAGATCTTGCGGCTTGCGGCCAAATAGCATAATAATATTACGATAACAAAATAGAATATCAATAAGACTTTCGCTGTAGCGAAAGCCTTCAATGGTAATAATAAGAGAATGATAAATTTTGAGTGCAGCGACATATAGGCTTGATATTTCAAATAAATTGATATCAAAGTATTTTAGGAATATGTTATGATATACATGGGAGTTTGTCAATTCTTTCAATTTTGAAACCATCCTATGCAGACAAAAAGATCGTGATCACATATATGTTACCATGCCCGAGATGAAAGGCCGCCCACCAGAGTCTCAGAAATGATAAAATCAAATTTCTTCGTTCATTTCCTATCGCTATTCAGTTTACAATTTCAATTTTTCAGCAGATGATGTCATCAGAAGTTTTAAAATGAGTCTTCTCATAAGGCTCAATTTTTTTGTTTGTTTGAAAAATATAAGTTTATAATGCCCGGTATTAGTCCAAATTTTATGGTTGTATATTCGAATAAAACATCGAGTTGGGGTAGCAGTGACGCAACATCCCGACTGTGACGTGTGTGAGCATGCATGTATTTATTCATACCTCCACTAATGATACAGGATGAAAATATAGATGACGTCATAAATATAACTGGAAGTGAGTACATTACGATTAAAAGACTAAGAGATTACACAACTGATTTGACTGTTACTCACCGAACTTTGCGATGGCGGTTCAGTTCTGTTTGGAATGATTTCCACTAATAGTGTAGTTGCCGGTGCTTCATTTTGCAGTAGCTCTTAACATTTGAGTGGTTAAGTCAGTTTGTACCTTTTCGGCAGTGGCGTCGACCTTGCCTAGAGCGAATTTCAATAAAAATAATTAATAAATCAAGTTGACAATAATTAGACCGGATCGTACAAGTTTTTGTTTAAAAAATTGAGAAACAAATGACGTTTCATAGCACAGAGCCGAAGAGAACCAACATAGCCAACGTTACATCGCGTTATAATATTTAACGTCCGTCGTGAAATATCCTTATACATACAAACCTTATAAGAACTTATGCCATAGCCATAGAACTTATGGCTTCCAACCTCCAATAGTTAAACTATATAAGCAAAAATTGCTTATGCAAATGAGATGCACGTTACAACACCAGTCTGTAAAACCCCCAAAAAATATATTAAAATTGAAAAAAAATCGAAATGATTTATTCGAAAATCTTCAACGTTGGTTACTTTTTCATCACTTCAAAATAGGCCAAACTATAATTTATCCATCTTGTTGAATCCCAGACATATTGTTTTTTATTTCAAAAATTTCACACTTCTGGCGAGATATCTTGTATGTTTTTCTTTATATTTCAGTAACAAAAAATTACTGCCTTGCTATTGGTCAAGTGCTATGGAAACTTTAAAACTATATTGCATTGCTGTTTTTCTCTAATGCAAAATGACGGTACATCCAGGAATATAAGGATATGAATCATCGTTTGAATTATACAATAATTGGAACGATTAAATATAATGTCCTAATCTAGGTCGGAAACAATCACAACCTTACATAGTGGAACAAATCAACACGGTTGTTGGGTGTCAGTAATATACCTAGTGGATTATTCACGGTAATATACGATTTATTGTATCCCTATCCTAATCCGAAATTTAATTTTGCCGAGTATAAGTCACAGATGGATAGCACCTTGACGGCGCTATCCATCAGTGACTCATACTTAACAAAGGGTTTGTGGAAAGATGTTTTCATTCTGGGATATGAAGATGTTAGTTGGGTAGAATTTGTTAGCAAGATTGAGTTGAGAAATGAAAGGCAGAATGCATGACAAGACTCTCAGCTCAACGGTAGAGCTGGACAATTTAATTCGGTGATTCGAACCACAGATTATTTGCAGGAACAAAAAATTGCTAAACTAAACGAATTTTTTATTCATTTTTAATGACAAAATACAATCGATTTTGTTAAAACACTTTGAAAATAAATTTCATACATATTATATAATGGAGACAGGTTCATCTTGTTGAAGTGAAAATAGGATATTTGGACTTGGTATTTATATACAATTAGTGGTTCGATCCCACTCGAAAACGATTCAGATTCGAATTTCAATTGATACGGTTTTGCCCAACCCCACCAACAGATGATAAAACGGCAAGCAATTTTTCGCTTTTATGATGTTCTCCAATTTTTGAATTTGAGTTTACAGAGTAGCAATATTTAAATATCATCAGTTACAGCTTTTCCTAAAATCTTGTTTAAGATTAAAAAAGACGGTAAAGGTAAAACTAGAAAATGTTTCCGTCAATAATCTGCACATTACCATATTGATTTGGATATCAATTATCAATCCAAATATTCAATGCTGTACTATTCTATCACACTTCTGGTCTGAATCGAGATAATTGTTTAAATTGAGAGCCCTGTAGGAACTGGCTTAAGAATATAGTCCTAAGGTATTTCCCGTGTGTCGTAAGAGACGACTAAAAGGTACAAAAGGAGTGCTAGATGGATTTTATCGTCGTCCTGGGAAGATACCACTTCACTTTACCATATCAGTCCAGTTCCGTTTGGAATGTTTTCCATTTAGAGTGCAGCAGCTGGTACTGGATCTTGTAGTAGTTTTTTGTCACTGGGTTAGTTGGTTCTTTTTAGTCACTGCTTCCGGCCTTGATCAAAGTAAATTTCAATGAAAAAAACCATGCTCGATTATGGTATTGAATTTCTTCGGTCTTTAGAAATATTTAACTTGAAGACGTATGTAATGAATGCCGAAGAAATGCGTATTCAAAAACTCAATGAAGGTACTCAAGCATCCTTGAAGCAACTCACGATGATCTAGACATGCGACAATTATCTAAAGCGAATGATCTCCTCGGGAATTCTGCGATGATAGATTAGTATAGATGAAGACTTGTATTGTTTGGAAGTATTTAGAACATTATATGGCAGTTAAGATTGGCAAATATGTTATTACATAATAGGTATTGGCCAATTCCGGCTATTTTAAAGCATAGTTATTGACTCAATTTAAGTAATAAGTCAGAAAAGAATATGTGCCTTACATGATTTAATTCACGTGTTTCATCGAAATATCTCACTATATGTTGTTGATAAATATATTTTCAAGGAATCGATATTGCACGTGAATACGTGAAACCGTGAATACGGTACAGATAGGTAAAACGGTCGTTATTTATCAATATTTAATTGTACTTCATAATGTATTTGAAATCAAGCATAAGCCGTGGTAGACCGCGCTTCGATAGTTTGATCAGAATTTAACAGCAAATTTTGACTCATCAAAATATCTGTGTTCTGTCAATGATAATTTTATCTGAAGTTAAAAATGAATTGGTGGGGTATCGAAGCTGATGAGAGGGAATAATTTGTAGAAATTGTTTATTTATAGTCACTCATCCATGTGGATCACCCTAAGCAAGACCGTGTTCAATCGGTCAATTTTTGTCGAACGGGATTTATTCAGTGTTGCTGAACTATCAGGCTTAGAATTACACTCTTAATTGAGTTGCGATCTTTGATTAACAAGTCATACTTTTTAGGACTCAAACAGGCCATGGTGCCCACAAGTTGCATGTTATATTAAAAGTCTCAACAATTTCAATCCTCTTATTGCCGATGTGAACTGTTTGTACTGCATTTTGGGCACGTTTGACAAAAATAAACTCAAATTTTGCGACAAATGGCAATAAAAAAAAATTGAAGAATATTTTTCGAAATACCATCTCTTGCTTGAACTTCAAAAACTTTTCTAACTACCGCTTAGCATAAAATGTAATCCCATTCAATACGAGCAACAGGATGATTCTGTTTTCACGGTAGCCACTTCTACATCCGCTCATTGAAATATGCAACGAGTTGAGACAGCGCAAATAACGGAATGAAATCTCTGTTTCCGCAACTCTATTCAACATATTATATACTTAGAGTTAACGATTAGTATCTTATGGAGTTGGATTAGTTCGGGAAGGCAAATTACATATCATTTGAAGAACTGGAGCAAGTGGAGTTTGCTTGATTTTAGTTTATTAAAACAGCTTATTTCTGGAAAAAGGGTGTACTTTGATTTGATATTGAGCGAAATATAGAAAAGGTTGCAGAACACCTGGCAGGATAAAACATTGGGCGAATAATGTTAGCAAAATCAGTCAAACTGTGACAAGGGCCAAATCATTCAGAATTCGAATCTGATTCGAATATTTTTCTCGAATCGGATCGAATCACTCATTCCATGTAAATAACAAATATCTCATTTTTTACTATTACAACTTGTCTCCATTTTGGTTATCGAGAATTTGATAGTTTATAGTGTTTTTTCAATGCCCACTACATTGTCTAAGACCAACAATTTTTCAAACTTCACCAAAATCGATGGCATTTTGTCGTTGAAAATGAAAATTCTAGTTTATTCAGCAATTGTTTGTTCGATTGATTGATTGATTCGAATAAATTGTGCTTCGAATCGATTCAAATCACCGAATCGAATTACCCAGCCCTAACTGTGACTTGCCAAGTTATTTACTAAATGACAAGCATTAATCTTGTCTGAAGAAGTTAGACTATGTTCTAAGGAAAGCTTACAATAAACTTATGTTTCTGTGGAATGAGAACATGATATTTTTGTATATTTGCTTGATATTATCTCATTCGTGTATCCTTGTGATTTCTCTCACACACGGATCCAGGATTTTACGCAAACAAGGAGGAGGGATAGGTAGTTCATTGCAATATATCAACGAATCACATAATAAAGTAATTGAATATTATATATTAATGATTTTTTTCACCATAAGAGTAGACCAAATCTCATGTAATGACATGAATGCGTGAAAAGATTGGAAATCATTTACGACCAACAACTAAAGTTGAAAATTAAAAATCATTGCCTTTTAGGTGATCAAATATACATAATAAATTGCGGCAGAGAATCTCTCAGTTACCACCATTCTTTCGAATCCATTCGTTTTGAATTAAATTTTTCCGAACCTTATACAAGCACGAAATTGATCGGAAAGAGGTTAATCAGAAAATATGTGCATAATAAATGTAGACCATCAGTTTGCTCGTGCTAGACAAACTATTTTCTGATTTTCAAGGAATTTTTGCACTAGGAAATATAAAATCGCAATAAATTTTAGAACTCGAAATTGTTATCAAATAATATCGAATAACATAAGTGAGTTTTTGAATCATTCGTATCTGACAATTATTCGAATCGATTCGAATGTTCGATTGGGACGTGGCATACTAACTGTCAATGCAGGAAATTTAGTGTTTACTACACCCATGGATAAAATAGTTTGTATGTTTGTTAGTTCAGCCTCCGATCGGAAATGGCATTTTGCCAAGCTGTTTTGTTTTCATCAGCAATATATAATATTCCTCGTGTACACGTTAATAGGCAAGAAGAATGAATCATTAATACCTACAAGCGTTGGGCAATTCGATTCAGTGATTTGAAGCACAATTCATTCGAATAAATCGAGAACCGCTGATAGGTACAAAAAGTCGCGAAATAATGTAGAATTTACAATTTTAACTACAGAATACAATCGATTTTGGTCAAATATGACCAAAATTGATTTTATTTTTCCGTTAAAATATGAGAATTGTTACTCTTGGACATGTAGTGTGAATTGAAAATACACAATACCTATAAATTTCTCGATTTTCACAATGGTAACAAGTTGGAAACTGGATATTTTTCATTTACACGTAATTAGTGTTTCGATTCGAAAAAATGATTCGGGTTTGTCCAGCCCTAATTGCTACACAATCAACATGATAAGTTGTGATTTGGCGTTCGCAATACACCTAATTTATCCTCTTGATTTCCATAAAACTGGTAGAATAATAACAAAAATGAAACAGTGCACTTATGATAGATGCCAATCGTTGAATCAGTAATGATTCTCCAAATTTCCAATTGGTCGAAAAGTCATATATTAATCAGAAATATCCTAAAACTGGAGATAAATAATGTTGCATCAGCGGCAACATTTTTTTCAATTCGAATCTGATCTGAGTTAGTTTTTCACTAATTCCATGTAAATAACACACATCCCATTTTACTATCACAACCCATCTCCATTACGAAAATCGAGAATATTATAGTTCCGAATTACTAAAATTAGCATAAACAGACCCAAAGGTAATGTATTTGCAATTCACACTCCAATGACTAAAAGCGATCATTTTTATTTTTTAACGACAAAATATAATGGATTTTGGAAATATATATGGCTACATATGACAATTAGGGCTGTGCAAAACCGAATCATTTGGAATTCGAATCTGATTCGAATAATTTTTCCGAATCGGATCGAATCATTAATTCTTTGTAAATAACTAATATTTCATTTTACTATTATAACTTGTCTCCATTGTGAAAATGAAGAAATTTGTAGTCTGTAGTGTATTTTCAATTCATACTAAGAGCAACAATTTTCATATTCATGCGAAGAAATGTATTCAATTTTGGTCATATTTGACTAAGATCGATTGCATTTCGTCGTTAAAAATGAAAATCCCAGTTCACTTAACAAGTTTTTGTTCATATGAACGATTCACGATTGATTAGAATTAATCGTGCTTCGAATCGATTTGAATCACCGAATCGAATTGACCGGCCCTAATGACAATCTCACCTTATTTAGCAAGTCTAACAACCATGGGGTCGAAAAGTAGCACTGTTATGCTATCAGTCAACATGTTACGTTTGATTAAATCAATACAATAATTTAAATGTTTATGGATCTTATTGTGCAACTTTGTTCTCAGATGCACGAACGTATTATCGGAAATCTGACAAGTCAAGGACAAAAGCATAATTACTTATATTAATTATTTAGAAAATGGGTCGCCTGGTTGCGAAATTACTGCAAATATAAACAAATGGAGCTGGCAGGTAAGCTGTGTTGCTCATTCATAGTTCTGATCTGATATGCACAGCCGGTGAAAGCAAAACGAAAGATTCTGCCGAAGTTTCGAAATTCTATTTAGAAAATATTTTCCAGGGCATGGTAAGAAGGAAGCAAAATGGATATATATAGTGTGAGCAACCTAAAAAAGATTAAATAAGAATTAGATAACAGTACACACGCGAATTTCTTGTACTTTCATAAAACTTTCTGAAGTAAAAATTTATCGATGGCTGGAAACGTAACATTTTCTTTGTTATTCGCGTGCGTTTTTCTTTGTTTAGGGACATAAAAATAAACTGAGCAATTGAAATGTAAATTAGATGTAGGAAAATCATTGGAATATGTAGCAATCCAAATTTCTCGCCGATTCTTAAGCCCGAATAAGCATCGTTAGTTGTCAAAACAGAGCATAGCATTTTTTGTATTTATATCGTATTTACGCTGGTACAAATTTAATTTTTATCAACAATAATTATTTTCTAAATATGATAATTCGGAAGAATGTGCTGACGTAGGAGTAAGACATCCTTGCTCATTCGCGGGATGTTGAAGCGGAAGGAATTCAAATGTGACCATTTGTACACGACTGGAACAAAGTTCGTAGAGGAGTGTTAATATTACTATAGTTACTGTTATCATCGTGAATTCGCAGACAGGTTGCAACTCTGACTTGGGGGGGTTGGGTTAAAATAAAAATTCCCCTGGCGAAATTGTAACTTGAAAATGGGCACCGCGGGCAACAAATACTAAAAAATGGCACAAATTGGATTTCAAGACCTAAATACGCTAGTTTTCGAAGAGTATAGCAATGAGTGGCCGCAGGTACAGGGTACAGGTACAGGGTCGGGACTGCGGCCCGTTCCAAAGAGTGGCTATGAGAAAAGTTTGTTCAGATTATATGGTATTGTATATATTATGTAACTCCGCCCCGGGCATACAATATAAAATGTTTATTATGCTTTTTAGAGAGCGTTGGTGGAAAAACACCTTCATATATGAAACCCGAAACGTTTGACCCCAAATTTGGGGATTCGACCTATCTTGGAACTGATATGGCAAAGTCAAGGCTGAGAGGTTATATGAGAACATTTGGATATATGATGTTTTGTGGATTGTTACTACTTATCGGAGGAGGAACATTTTTTATTTACGAGAGTTTTGTCATCAATCAGCTTCCTACTAGCGATCAACCTGGCAGCAGTGTCCCATCAGGACGATCGGTGGGTATGCAGGAAAATTAATTTGGTAAAGATTCGCGTTGCTGGTGAACTACATGTATAGCTGGGCAATTCGATTCGATAGTTCGAATCCATTCGAGGCACAAATTATTCGACCGAATTCGAATCGTTCACAGGAAAAAAAACTTGCTAAATGAGCAAGAATTTTCATTTTTAACGACAAAATGCCATCGATATTGGTCAAGTTTGACAGAAATCGATTATATTTCGTCGTTATAGTATGAAATTGTTGCTCTCAGACATGGAGTGTGAATTGAAAATGCGATAAAATATAAATTTCTTAAACAAAAATAGGATATTTCTTATTTACATAAAATTTATAATTCGAACCTATTCGAAAAAAGTCTTTGAATCAGATCCAAATGATTCGGTTTTGACCAGCCCTACCAGATGCAGGCATATTCTGTAGAAATACAAATTTCAATCATAGAATTCTGCCAAACCGCCCGGATTTTTCAAATTCCACCAAGCACGTTTCAAGTTTTTGAATAAGCGGCACTTGTACTAAAAACGATAGCCATCGACCCGTGAAAGAAATCTCATTTGGATATTTTTTGGATATTCCCACGGGCTTGATACATTTATACTAAATTATTTTTGTATTATAGGCACCGGCGCCTGATGCATATCTTGTTAAGGACAAGATTCATTATTCTAAAGAATTTCAAATAATTGCATTCGTATTTATTGGAGTTGGAGCTATTTTATTTGTAATTGGAGCACCGTTAGCTACACAGTTTTATCGTAGGTAAGGGAGAAACATAGAAACCTAGCGGAATAAGAAATGCCAACACGTGTTTTGTAAAACATTGGTGAATGATGACTAGAGCCGCATGCGCATGAGTGGTAGAATCGGACTATACGAATAAATTTGGCACGGCCGGAGCTTACAATTATACAAATCTAGATGAGTCAAATACATACATGGGCCAAGCGAAATTATGAATCTCCTCTCTTTCAGTAATGGTTTTGCAAGGGTCACTGAGTCACTATAATTCATCAAGCGCCTGTGACTCAAAATTGATTGTAGTTCAGGGTGCAAAAATTTTATGAAATAATCTATTTTTGTGTAACGAGTTTCATCCACGGACTTGACATAGTTGACTATGTTCTTTTGCATACTATCAACATGCAACATGCATGTCGGTGTGTATCCCAATGATCAAGTAACCATTCCGCATATAGCGAAAGCATTCATATTATTAGTATTGTTCAACCGTGATCAGCCATTCATGCATTTATGTTTCCTCATACGAAGACCTCTCAAACCCTAAACTCACGGAGGCATAGTTCAATGTTTTCAAGAAAATAAAAATAAATATGAGTGAGAGTTGTAGTTAATGTTATAAAATACAAATTATCTCCCTGCAAAAAGCTAGAAACTTAAAACTTCAGGAAAAGTTGAACTGCACTTTGTTACGAACATTCCTCCTATCCTTAAATTTGTCTGCTGGAGTGCTTTGATTCTACTTCGAACACACCTTCTGAAAAAAAAACATTTTTGGAACAAATTTTTCTACTTATTATTTTGGCCAATGTTCAGAAGAATCCATTACTAACACGTGGCTAAATAAAATAAACTTTTCCGGCGCAGATACAAATACACAAAAGATTCAGAAAGATCTCCCATCCTCGACCCACTAGACAAGAAAAAAGAGTCAAAGTCAAAAACCGTCAACGCACTAAATCAACCAGAATCAAGCAACCAAACAGTAAGTGATTCTGCGTTAAAAGTTTGCTCTCCTATTTTTTTCTAATTGAACATATATCCTTCACACGATAGTATGTAATTTCTAACTTAGTTTCTTAAATATATTCCCAAATTCGATATCAACTCTGCTAGCAAAAATAAATTGGGATAATCTTCGCTTAAAATTCCCAACTGATTTCAAGAAAAAATTTAAAATTCTAGACAAAACTTTAAATTATGTTTGTAGATGGCACCATAGTTGAGTTTTTTTTTGACAAGAAAGATTTTTTACTCTTCATCCAATCCCTATCGATATGAGTAGGAAATAATAATAAAATTCGTTACCGATTGCATTTCTATCGAAGCTATTAGGTATGAAGTAAAAGAGAACTTCTACCTCGCCTTTGACACGGAAGATCATTTTTTTAAAAAAAATTCTACTAATATTTTAGCTTGATTCGTGTTCAAGTGCATCAACTTCAAAGAAAAAGAAAATTTATCGCGGAAAACGAAAATCAAAAGGAGGGTGGATGTATAAAAGTAAAAAGAATTTTGCACAAGAAGGATTCAGGTTTGAATAATAAGCTTAGTAAATTGGGAACGCTAGAAAAACCAATAGCTGTTTTATGATTGACTACCTTTTTTGAAGAATATTTTTCTTGTGAACATTTGAAATATCTTATCTTTTTTATGAGGTAGTAACGAAGACATGACAAAAGTTTATACCGGCGTTCCAGTAAGCACAAGTTGATAGATGTTGGTCTGATATTCTCACAGCCATGGTATTAATGAACAGATGACCACCCGTTATTCGTTCTTTAATATTGAATAGGTTTGCTGCACACCGGCATCCATCCATGAATCAAATAACAATTGACAGTAGCGGCTTCTTTGATCGACGAATCAGTGAAAATTCATCGGAGGGAAGGTAAAAAGTTAGATGTCATAAGATATGTTTTAGAATATTGAAGATACAAATGAATCTCAATAAAAGATAACAGTCCGTCAATCTAATTTTACAGTGACGATTTCTTCCCTCCCATCGGTAGCTAATCCGATAATCAATAGCGTCATCACTGAATAAAACTGTGCTTTGCCCATGGTACTCTAAGGGCAAAATAGCGTACAAGTAAGTATACAAGTAAGAAATAACGCAAGACAAGCTTGGCAGTCTGGCGCAAGCAGCCACAGTACGCGAGAGAAACAAAGAGTAGCTATTGATTTTCACAACGTGAGAACATATCAAATACTTTGTGCACCGAATTTTGGCGATTGGCACTATCAGACGCATAATCTGGTCTGTGGACTTTTAAAGTCTCAAAATATTGCTGTTGGGATTCGCCCACTTCTGCCCCTTAAATACTAATTTTGTTGCACTTATTAAGCTTCAAAATGTGTCGCTGAGGGCAGTGTCATCAAGGTTTGCATATTTTTTTCGACGGGTATTCCACCTGAGACTCCCCCTTAGCCCCTGTTGTTCTTGAACATGTGCCTTTTTGGAAATTATTTATTAAGCTCGAGCATTATTAATAAATTTTCATGATGTCATTTCACAGTGATGATAACATTCCTGAAATATCAGACTCTCCGAGAATGACGCCGAAATCACCAAGTTTTATGAACTTTATAAGCAAGATTTTCGGAAGAAATGACAAAGAGAAAGACAGCTTTAAACACACTAAAATGGAAGATAATATAGACTCACCAATCGAGAGAAATTTTGATGAAACGTACGAGGAAATTGATGTTGGATCGCCAGGTTCTTCAGGGGGAGGCATTTTGGATAATAGGTTTACATCAGAAACGACAAACGATAGAAGTACTTACGGAGTGAATCCAAGCTTTGAGTCCGGACAGGACTTTCCATCAAAAAATGACGGACTTTATAATCTTCAAGAATGACCACAAATACTAAATTCTTCAACTGTAACTTTAATATCGAATCTATTCAGCGCTATAATGTCAATTCCTACATCTTATGAATAAAATCAATAGGTTGAATCAGCAGTATGCAACCTTTGTTCGAGTTGCTCATTACAGATGCTGCGACTTGATAGTCTATTGATAGCTAATGGTCAGCAAGGCAACTACATAATATAGTGTAGACTTAAGAGAACTATGAAAATTGCTTTGGAGAGTGACATTTTTCAAAACAAGAGTATTATGACGCAATTTTATGGGCAACAAAAGCGTTTCTATCGGAGAAGTAGCAAACTATTTTCTTCAAGAAATTAAAAATGATATATTGGAGATCACACAATAAAAATTGGCCTCTTTGTAACGTCTAGAGAGTCACAATATCAGTCGTTAGGACTAAGAGGATTTGACGCATTACATGATCAATTATTATTGTCTATTTACGATTCAGCTTAACTTGACGTGGTGTTGCGAATACCTTTGTTGGACGTGAATCGAACGATTTCCATCCTGCGGTCTGCTCATTCAATAGTTTGCCCTCTCCGGGTGCAATTACGGCAACTTGTTCGTTACCCAAGCCTTGGCGACACGTCACATTTTATAAATTTGTTCGATATCAGGGAGGTTTTATAGACTTCTCATGGCCATTGGAATCTAACGAAATCCGGACCAAAATTCAGCAAATGCGGAGCGTGTGGCATCTTTGTCGACAATATCTAACCCGCGCTACTTATTCCAGAGCATCCTAATTCATCGTATCTAAAGGAACGTTTGCAGCATGTACCGACCGCCCCTCCTCCCTCCCCGAATAATAATATAACCAGCACTAGAGAAATCTACTTTATTTTGATAAAAAATGAACAACACACAGAAGCACCACACAAGTTGGTGAAACTCATTAAAGAAACCTGTCTGTCAAGTATGGGTTACTGATGGAACGCGCTGACAAGGCGCAGTCCATCAGTGGCCCATGCTTGGCATAATGTAATTTCTGGGTTGAAGTGGGTCGTGGACAGAACCAGAAAAAAAAATCAAATTATTCAATAATATTTTCATGGCCTTGACAATGACAAGCTTTTGCAAACGTTGTCAAGCATGAAACAAAGATGAAGTGTGAACAGTCAGCATAGGCCAATCCATGACAAAGCCAGGTACGCGATAATCTCAATCCCTATTTAGATAGGCTTCATATAAAAATGAATATTCACCCATATACAGGAGGGAAAATTTTTAGAAAATTACACCGAATTTTCAATACCAGCGTGATATTGACAGTATTTATTGCTGAAGAAAATTGAGTAACGTAAAAACCAATTGACAATGTTCCTAAGTTTGTCAATGAGGAAATCAATAAAGTGGTTTCGCTTGGCAATTAGTTATCATTATGAGCATTTCTTGTGACAACCAAAAAAGGAAAATTGTCATGAAAAAATATTAAAAAATGTTGTCTGCTGTTTTTCCCTGCCAATCAGCATAATATAATATTGAGTCTTTTATAATGAAATTTCTGGACGTTGAATTTAATATAAGATGCAAAGCCATGTCATGCTCGAATAACAAATTCATGTGATCAACGACAACAGGTACAAAAATATAGACAGCAATAATAACCAAAGGAAAATCAGCATGCGAAAATATTCTCCAATAATAGGTCACTGATGAACTGTGATGCTGTTCCTCGTATTTGACAAAATAAAATCTTTGTCTATGACCCAGCCAAGGTGAGTCAAATTGGACAAGCCAAACCAAACCAGATTGGTAGCAGCATAATATGTGAAAACTGGCACCAATAGGGTATTAAATTGGCCAGTCCAATTGCCCTTCCATAAAATGTTTTATAAAAAAAAAATCGGGAAACTGACCTTTTGGTGTTTTTGATATTGTTTAAAGATAGCCCTGAAATTTCATTGAGAAATTCGCAGGAAAGATTATATTTTGATTTCAATATAGAAACAATAATGGTACCACACAACTTGGCAGATTGCAAACAAAGTCAACATAACTTGAGTAAAACTTTAAATACCATTTTTTGTATAACCAAGTTATTCGCAACCCAGGGTATTCAATAAACAAATTAATTGAAAAAAAAACAGATCGTTTGACGGCTGTTTATCCGTTTCAATTCCAAAAATCAGTTGAAGAGGAACCTTACCAATTGCCTTCAGTTAAAATGCTTAAAGAAAACCATGTCTTGACAAATTTTAACTAGTGAATTTTAACTCATGAACACTACAACGAAGTGAAAATAAAAACCCAAAAATCGAATGAAAAATCACAGGAAATATTTTTTTTTTGTAAATGAATAATGCCAATATATACAAAAAATATAACAGGAAAATTCAATTTTCAAAAACTACATACAAAATACACATTTTGCTTTGTTTTCTACTTCTCTTCACACCACTGGTTTTCTTTGCGAACCTGGATTAAAAATAGGTGTTACAATGTAATCTCATCCGGGAAATACTATTTTTAGCGACTATGATCGTTGCACATTTTTCACAAATCTCCAATGTTTTCCCACAACCCAAGACGGCAACGGGACAAGGAAAATTGCATGAATTATATGCATCAATGATATGCTAATAAATTAGTACAAAAAATATTGTCAACGTTAAAGATATCTGTATTTGCAGTGGCACATCCACCAAAATAGTCTGGTCTCGTCGAAAATTTGACTTATCTACGGCTCAAAATATTCTAGTTTTTTAGACAAGGAATCAAGGAAACAAAAGTGATCATCAAATTAATGCAAATTTCTACGAGTTTTCCATCAATTCAAATAGTGAAGTGAATAGTAAAGCAAATTTTGAAGTGATAAAATTGAAGAAGATGCTTTAAAAACAAAATCAATGATGGTTTTGAACACCAAAGGGTAAACGAGAAATTTTATTGAGTATCAGAAAAAAGGAACTGTACCTGTGCCTCCTCCTCTTCAGTAAAATCATTCTTGATATTAAAAGTTTTGCGGATTTCTTCAGGTGTCTTTCCTTTGATCATGTTCGCAACAGTTTTGCAAGTAACATCAAGCAATCCTTTGATATCGAGATAATTAGCTGCCTGGAAACATATAATGTTCCATCTTTAGTTGGGAGTGTGCGATAGTAGATAATGAACAACATCAGTCAAAATAATATCACATGACAGTGTAATTGGATTAAATATATGACCGAATTTCTGCCACAAATCTGACTATGTATTTTTTAAATATTTATATATGTGAAATAATAAAAAAAAAGATACCGGGTATTCTAAACAGTGAATGATCATTACACTGCATTGGCAAAATTATTAGTTAGTAACTGACACAACAAATCAACGTGGTCTCGAGTCTCAAAAATTTTCTGTCTAGTCCCTTTGTCAACGTATCTGTCACTCGGCAGATGTTTAAAATTTTCAGCATTGGTTACTTAGTCGATATATTCGTAGTAACGACCATTTAATTAAGCGAAAGCAACCTAACATCGTCAATTTTAAAATATATACCTAAGTGCCTGTGTACACGTCTCAGAATATGAAACACTGATAATGATCTAGTTACAAGCTCACAAAAACTTGACAACATTTCCAGAATAAAAATTTATGAAGGAAAAAATATATAGATTTGATTCAACTAACTATAACTTACAACGATGAGTTCAAAAAGAGTTCCCTGATCAACTTTCAAAAACTCCTGATCCCACACTGGTATATCATCAGTTCTTTTCTCTTTATTTTCATCATCTTCTGGTGGAGGAGGATCATCCTTGTGTTGAGTGCACCATTGCAACACCTATCCCATTCAAAAATAAGGGGTTAAGCCACCGAGCCGCAGACCAACACTCAGACACTTAACGAAAATTGCAGCCAACAAAACAATATTTAGCAAATGGGCAATATACTATATATATCATAAAACTTCTGCTACAATATTAAAATGGCTTTAGATACTTGTTTGTCCATACCACGAAAACGACATATTTTGGCTACCAGACAAAAAAAATATGTTACCTCGCCGAAGCATAACCTACCGAAATGCAAGTGGCACATGATGCATAATTGAGGTAAAATTTAAATTCTCATAACCAGACGATATTTGAAATTTACAATATAAATAGAAGTTACAACATTACATAGTAACAAAATATAACATTTGACTACATTTTGCAGCAAAATCAGCCTATATTTGGCAAATATCAGTATTTCACTTCAAAAGGGAAATGAATAAGATTTACAGTCTCAGATACTTGTAGACTAACTGATTATTCTGATAAAAATACATGAATCCAAAATTTACAAACAAACTAAGCTTAACAGCCAACAAACATAGGTGCAAAAATTTTAATGATTTCCATTACTTGTGGAATTATCATTAGAATGTTCTTAATCAAAAGAGATTATATGAATTCCAGCACTAACAACTCATGTGATGTACAATTGTCTCATTATTTTTTAAACAAGCTTAGCTAGAAATTCTTTTAACCCTAGTACGGTAATGTCAATTTGCATCATTTTGTGATTACTAACATCATGGTACTGTATATGATATTCCACTGACAAACTGACACAGATAGGTTGCGAGTATACTTATAGACCAATGCTGTGTCAGGGTGACAGAAACTTTCTTAAATTTTGATATTTGAAATGTTCACGTCATTGTCTTCATATAGACAAAAAACTTCAAAACCATCAACATTTCATAGCAGTATTGGGAATTTTTAATCTTCTTATACAATTTGATTCCCATTTGATTCTACATTTTGTCATTCGGAACTTCTAGCCACAGATATACCCTGAAAAATTAGCTACATTTTTTCTGGTAAAACCCATTTCGTTTAGATTCCTGAGAACCAGAGTAGCTGGCATTCTGCCAGTCTGGACTGTGTTAGGACAAATTTTCTTAAACGAGCATTCGAATCAAAATTTTTATGAACAGAGAAATATTTCCACAAGTCAAGTCAGTAGAGTTAGTAATCAATTATATTATTTATCCATAAAACACGTCCCACTTTTATTCCATCCATTCTTAATTACAGAAGATAACAAATGGAATATATACTTTTGAGGATTTTTTTTTTAAATTGAATTCACGCAAGGCAAAAATTGAACTTGTTAAATGTAGTAAAATAGGGGTGGGCCGGACTGTCCAAATCAAATATATCTCGGTTTCATATTCAAACAAAATAATTTTTCCGAATCGAGTCAGAAGTCCACATAATAAACGAATATAGAGAACCTCTTATCAGCTTATAATTTACCAGAAACGAAAGTTCACACTTGACTAACAAAAAAAAATTCAAATTATTATATTGCTGTCGAATTGTTGCAGAAAATCGCAGCAAATAAGTTTTGCGATTCGAATATTTCAAATATACTGAACAGACTTAGTAGTAACAGGAAATAACTAATGCTGTGCTAAGAGCCACATAAAATTGAAGCTACACTCTACGCGGTAAGAACTCCTTACAGAGATGAATCAGTAATGTAGGGAACACAATAAATTGTATTTTATCTGCTTGATGGTAAAAAGTGCTTCCTTGACACACAGGTAACATGATAGTGAACCCTTTACTTTTAAGCAAAGCTATGAAATTTCTATGAATTTCGTTAATCCAAAGAAAATGGCATGCACATTTCGGTTATCTAACGAAAATGAAGATTCTTTCTGTATCATTCTATTTACAGTAGATTATATGATAAAAACATTACTTTTCTTAAAATTGCTGCATTTGTGTTTGGCAAAGGAATCGATTCTTCGTCATCACCAGGTTCCATTCCCAAATCTTCCAACATTGTTTTGATAGTCTGTGATTGTTTCGCTATTTCAACATCAATATCAAAGATTTCTCCATCAGCACTTTCTAATTTGATGATCGGCATCTTGTTCAACTAGTAGTTTTATGTATATTTATAAGATATTACCTATTACAGCACTAAAAAAACAAAAAAATTTGAGACATCTCACAATACCTGACTAAGCTAGACTATGCTCCAGCGAATCTAGTAATATGGGGAATGAGATATTAGGGTTCTGATATTATGTTGTTTAACTCTGCAACCCCATCCTATTCGAATATCGTTGCGGCCTTGGCCACACACAGATCCATCTTCAAAAGAATGGAACAGAGTACAGAGTGTACCGGTACAGACATTGAAAGAATGTGACTCTATTTTCGGTCGACTCGTTGGTGAGCGACATTGATAACTGATAAAATTAGATACCAAATACCGTAAGTTTATGACGATTTCTATAACATTTTTGCATGTTAAGAATTTAAAACTATTAAAGTATTCTTCCATATGTTTTAGCTCCTTTTTAACTTGAAATTTAACCTAGAAAACAATTTAAAAAAAATATAAAACAGGGAAAATATGAAACGGAAGATGTGAAATCTTGGTGAAGCAAGAAAATGATGTAAAAAATAATTTTGCAATGAATTGTGACTGTGCAGTGGAGCCGATGAGCGCAGAAAATTCTTCTATAAACATCTATATGAAATGTATTATTATGATATGGGTCTAAACTATTATGTAAGTGGCAGGCATGACTAACCCTTTCCCTAGTTTGACCATCAATAAATCGAGTACCTAGCAAGATATCATTTTCAAACAATTGTTAGAATAGGATAAAAGATTCATTTTTATCTTGTGGAAGAGGAAATCCGAGAATACGGTTTAACCCTAAGGCAAACCTTGACCCTTCGTTTAGACACCAGTTTCGAATCACAAGTGAAGGTTTTGGCTTAACATTTATTTCGTTGGTGGAGGAACCACTAACCAGAGCATAGGTGAACCGCCGTGCACCGGTGTGGCGTCCTGTAGACCTCTCATATATAATCATCTCTAAAAGGATTCGAACCCAGGACGCTAGTGATGTAGAGCTGGGCGACATACCGGTAGGACAGTAAACACCGACATCTTTCTTTCTAAAATACCGTACCGCGTCAATAATCGCAATGACGGTGTGTCACGAAGCTGGTATTCACGACATACCGCCTAAAACCTAATATGATTGACGCAAAACCTCCGACGATTGCGGCAATTCACCGCCTTTTCAACAACCGTGCATGCTTATCTGCCTCGTCTTAACAAACCTTTGTGCTGTAAAAGTGAATATGCCCACTTTTCTTGCAAAAACACCGTCAGCTCAGGGTCAATCAGGATGAAGTAGCGCATGAAAAATGTTGTACGGCACCGTCTTAAGCATGACCTGTGCATGGCTTACATGAACAAACATTGGAATGGTTATTCAACTTTTATTGGTTTGGTTGCATTTTTTTTTTTATGCCGAACTTGGATCATTAATACCCCATTTTTGTTATTTCTTGATGTGTTTTTTCGTGTTTATTTCTTTATTTTATTCCAGAAATTTAGTTTCGGCATTAGCCTGCTTAGTAGCGGCAATATTTTGCAACAAGGCATGATAATTTGCAAAGTAGGAGAGCGGAAAGACGGGCAAGATAACAAGCAGAAATTATATCGGCGATCGATTTGCATTTTACTAATAAACAGGTAATACGAAAAAAATGCATGTGGCTGTCTCGGCGTAGCGGAGACGGCGCGGAATAGGAGAGTGAAACGTGAAAGCACAATAACTTGTTTGGCGTCGGTGATCATTGATGCCAGCTGTGACTGTGGAGTTTATTGAAAAGTCTAATATCGCTTACGAAGCACGCCGTTTTAATTTAGTTAGGATGTACTTCACTAAAATCCTTTTCTGGCAAAAATAGCGTAATATACCGACAATACCGGTATTTTGATGGCGGTATAGCAGTACAAAAATACCCCATGTCACCCAGCTCTATAGTGATGAGTAGCTCAAAGCGTATACCTAACTTTCACCGACTGACCTAATCAGGCAAGAAAGAGTCGCAGCATCTCAGACTTGGCAGTGATCCCCCTCCCCACATTAAGCCCTAGAATCAGATTCCAGTTGGATCTTTTATCTCGTTCGCTAGTGACTAAGTACTAAATAGTTTTATTTTTAGCAGCCTTTGTTGCAGGAAAACTTTCAAAAGTTGACTCCCATATTTTTTCAGTCACCTTTGAGGAAAAAATTTAACCCAGAAAACTTGAGACAGGGTTAAGGTGCATATGGTGTCGGATGAATAAAATAAATATTCCTATCAGTTGTCTAAAATTCAAGGGGACACATAAAATGATATCCGAATTGTTCATAAAAAATAACTTTCTCTGTCCCTTTGTTGGACCGATATACCATTTTGGGGGAAAACACTATAAGATACTATAAGTATAACATGTGATTGAACACCGAAAGCGCAAGAAAATATCTTCTAATTTGGAGAGATTTGATCTAAAATTACAAAATATTACAGCGAAGACTGCAATCACATATTATATAGAGTTATGTAGTCCCCCCTCCAAAATGGCGTGTTTTATGAGTAAAAAGCCGAAAAATTTTTGTGCGCCATTATGCGAATATTATTACAAAAAAAATTATTTTTTACGTCCAACCTAAGATTTTTACGGCGCGGATAAGAGCAATATTTTCATACTGGTATGACTCCTAATGTTGGGATATATTGAGTACCTGCTATGTTATGCGACTGAAATTTGTCTGCAATGAGGTGAATTGAAAAAGAGGTTGTAAAATATGATAAGTTAAGATGGGCAGAGAAAAAATATTTTCACTCCAGAAAAGTCAAAGAACGAAAAGGACCGATATTGACCTTGAATATTTTTTATCAAAGTCACCCAGTTTACCAGTATTGGTATTGATCAAGAATCAGAGAATTAACCAACCGTTCTACGTTTAGCCAAAGCAGATTAGTTTTGTTGGCCAGAAATCAGGAAATACCTATCAAAGTAACCTGGATCTGTGGTCAGTTTAGTACTGTAAAACCAGGCGACTTTGCATGATATTCACTCATTTCTGGCCAATAAAAAAAATTTGCTTTCGCGAAATGGTTTGTCCCTCAATACTAATAATGTAGTTTTCCTGAGCTTGTAAACAAAAAATAAGAGTTGTTAGTGCTTTTTCACCTTCTAAAATGTAGGAATGTGTCTCCTTTTTTGATGGACCTGCTGGTGGGCGACTTTGTTTTTTGGAAGGGAGGAACATCCCAGAAACATTTTATAACTTTAACAAAAATTTTCAAAAATAGGAAGCGTCGAGGGTCAAGGGAAAGCATCGAGGGCTAGGGGCTTTTAACGTGGAGGGCTTTCAATGTTTATGTTGTTATCACGAAATGAAATTAAAATATACCGCCTAGGGCTAACTTGGATGGTCACAGAAAGTGTATAAAAGTGAGTACATTTTTATCCATTAATAAGATAAGCTTAGATTGCATTGAGATTCTGAAATTATTCGTATTATTCGCCGTATTATCGGCTTTTCTCTCGCAGGATAAAAATGATATCCTATATATCGGGGTGACTGGATGTATCCCAGAGTTACCACCAGTTTGCGGTTACGAATGCGTGTTATATTTAAATAATCCATCCATAGCTAACACACTGCAAAGTTTACCGCCACAATTCTCATATCAAAAAATTAATTTCAATTTACTCTAAATAAAAACCGTAATAAATTTGACACTATGTACGGTATATGCCACCAGTATACAATATGAATACAATGGATGAGTGAATTAATCCATAGCAGTGAACATGAATATGCCACACATTTACCCCGTTATAGATTTATATTTCTCGAGGTTTATTTGCATAAGTGTCAAAAAAGATGTGACGTTTGTTTTATACTATCGGGATAAAATGCCATATTCTTCTGTACTTGCAGCATTAGCTCACATCGTTGAGATGAGAAAATTCTGCCAGTCTTAATTTTGATGACATTACCTTTACTGTTGATGAGACTTTTAGGTAAAAAGCATTCATCTGAAATGTAATGATTGCTTTGTAAAATCTGGTACGCCAAAGTGAGCAAATTAAAAATATTTTCATTTCAGTCAAGCCGTAGAGTACCGGTAATATTTGTGCTGAAATATGGTAGGCTACCGTACTTGTGCCTATTTTTTTTTAGCAAAGTCACCCGCATTATTAAAGTCGGTTTGATGGTAACTTGGTTAACGTTATTTATTTGGGTCTCACGAAGTTTAGTACCATATATCCGATTATCATAAAAATTTAACATGTTGGAAACGACTCACCCTTTTATTTTGATGGCATTCGGGAATATGATACTAAACTTCACTCGACCCATTTATTTTATATTACCGGTAAGGTTTTCCCATTTTCAGAATAAAAGGTCCTGCAGCAATGCAGGGTTATATATAGTAAAAATACATAAAATAATACGGTACCAGACACCAAATCTTCGTGCAGTGTACAAAAACCTCTTCGAAGTCCCGTCGGTTCATTCCCAGACTGCGTATGCGCCGCCGTACCCGTTCAGGGTTACAGTTTACGTTAGGCTGACCGATCTGCGATAGGTAACTAACAAATAGAAATTACTCTGCACTGCCGGTTAGTGTTGAAGACGAGTAAGTATCAAACCAAAAACTAGTTGACGTATTACAAGCTGTTGTTAGTCGTCGGGATAGGATTTCATTTCAATCCTGCGGGAAAGGAAAACCGATACATACAGCTTAATCATATGGCGAACCACGATCCCTCGTGTAGATACCAGTTCCAAAACTCAGTAGAACTAGTTCTAGAACTTATTCTTATTAATCTTTGACAAAGTGACCCACAAGAATAATTTTCACTTCAGCCAAATGTGTCGATGATAAAAAAGTGCAGTCATTGCTGTATGACTTCATGATCATCTCCCAGTTGCCCAATTCTCTTTGTTAGAAAAACAGGTAATAATCGAATGGATTTTTTGAAGCGACAATTTATTTGTGACAACAAAAACAAATTCATAATCGGATTGAGTAACATAGATATAAAAGGTTGCCCCTCAATGATGCCGACATTTGCTTCAATGCATTTTTCAAAAAGTTTAAAAATAATTACGTATAGTCTTTTTCATCCGAACAAATGAACAAGAGAAAAAGAAACGAACCCTGGTACGACGATGAATCAAGAAAAATGAACAAAGTTAAACAAAAAAAAATAGCTCATAACTATACAGAACTTTATATGACAGGCTTATTGAGCAGAAAAATCCAATTTCTATCAATCTGAATTTAGACGACACAAAGGCTACATCAAAGAAATACAGAAAACATTGAATGTTCTTCTTGGTCGATCTAAAGTCAACATTTGCTGTTTTGTTGATCCACAATCTAATGATACAGAAATTGCTGGCAAATTCAATAATCACTTTTCCAACGTACCACCAAAACTACTTGACAAAATGCCACCATTCATAGACTGCGCGAAAGATCACCACTCTTTTCTCAACAGGACACAAAAATCTTTACTGTACCTAAGGCCAACCTCTCCAAGTGAAATATCTAACATCATAAGAGATTTTTCAAAAACATTTTATACTATCAATCACTCCATTCTGTTGAACAAATCGGAGCACTATGATATAAGAGGTGTTCAAGCTAATTAGGTCAAAAGTTACTTAAAGGAGAGGGGACAAATTGTACAGCTTAATAACACCTCATTGACTAAAATTTGTACTTTAAATCATGCTGTCCCCCATGAAGCATGTCTGTCGAACTGTCTGTCCACTCCTGGATTCTTCATATTTGTAGATGACACTGATTCTATTTGGTAAAAACTTGGAAGAATTAATAAGACGTGGTAACCATGAACTCTCTAACATTCACGATTGAATGTCCGCCAATAAACTATCTTCAAATTTTGATAAAACCAAATTGAAACTATTCCACCCTTGCAAACCAAACATTTGGGGTGCTATATACCTATGGTTCTCGATGGTAAAGAAATTGAACGAGTTGAAGAAATTAAATTTTCGGTCTAATCTTTGATGAGAACCTGTCCTGAAAATCTCAAATGTTCTCATACCATGGTTTTCAAAAATCACAAGAACTGTTGCTATTACTGCGAAAATCCGTCAATATCAAAGATTCAAAGCACTTGCAACAACTTCCCGAGATATATTTCCAATAAAAAAGTAATGAAAATATTAACCAACTATACAAATCCCTCAACTTTCTTAAATTAGAAGATTCAGTCACTTTTAAGATTGCATACCTGACGTTTGATTTCTACAGCGACCCTCTGTCGAGCTGTTTCAGTGAAGTATTTACTAAAAATGAGTCCAACAGGATAGGTAATCTGAATTTGCTTTTGCCATACATGAGAAAATCTGTTAGTCAACAATTAATATATGCTACACTGGTTCTAAAACACGGAATTCTTTACCTCCTACTCTAAAGGAGCTGAGGTCTAATAATTCCTTCTGAAGGCAAGTGAAAAGCATCTTATCTTCAAATACTAATCCAATTCTACCTGCTGTTGTCTATCCTATGTGAGTATTTACTCTTTATCATAGTGATCCCAAATGTAACGCCCAAGATGCCGGCAATGTGGTCTGCGGTGTGTGTGGATCGTTTGGATGTCATCGTCTGTCTTTACACTACTTCTGATTTTTTGGAAAGGTGGAGACTGCTTCTCCCCATGATACATATGCCTACTTGCAATTAGGCACCCGGTTGAGCTGCAGGGCACTCCTTTTTCCTGACCTTGCTATTAACAAAGTGTAATCTGCCTTGCATAATTTTTTTGCATGTGTCTGCATACGGATCACATTGTTTTTCAACGAACCTGTGTATGGTCCATGTTTGTTTTAATCCATAGGTCTGTAGACCTTGATTTCACATGGATATAGTGTTCCACCGCAAGTAACCATAAACTGGTTATCTGACATGTTACGTGATTCCGTTCCACAGTTGTACTATAAGTTTGTTTAAACCCAAACATGCTTTTTCACAAGAAACCCGCATGAGTTTAAGAAATAATCTATTTGTGTGTGTTTATGTATTTTTCTTCTCACTTTTTACTATTGTCGGATGGTCTGCGCTCACTGGCTCGAGTTGCATCGCTGATAACTTCAACTAATTTGTCCATAGAGATGGTCAATATTAAGAATTTTAGTATTACAAATACATACCGAAGTGATAATTCCAATCAACATTATTCGATCTGTACTTTTCTATTACAAACTAACTTTATAATTCCTACAACTGCCCCCTTTGTAAATATGTATTTTTGCTATCTTAATGGTAGGGTAGGTAGGGAATATTTTGACCTCACCTTTTCTTCATATTGTTTTGAAAACATGCTGCCTGCTGTATTTATTTTTTAAATACCCTCAAATTTTCTAATGAAGAATTCATGTATACTCAATGAGTAATAATTATACAATGAACATTTCTTGCAGTTGTGTAGCATGGCTGTCGCCAAACTTAAATATAATTCAATTCGCAAAGTCCAAATCATCAAAACCGGTATTGAAATCAACCTATTTATTTTTTTTATAATCTTTTTTTTTACAGTTTTTTTATTGAAATAAATTTGTTTTCAACCAACCAGAAAATTTGTACCATTTTCCTCAAATAAAAAGGCATTTACTATATTTGATACTAAAGATATTTCGGCAATAATTTTGGATGTTGCATATCCACATTGCACCTTATTTGGCATTTGGCATTTTCTACTCCAGTATTTCTCGGCGTAGCGATATAATTTGTGTATCACAATGTTATTTAATCATGTAAATTTATAATAATAACTATTTTATTTTCAACCTTTTTGTGTCGTTATTTTTTAAAACCTCCTGAGGATGAATGTATGTGTGAAAGAGAGAGAGAGAGTGTGTGCGAAAGATGCCAGGGGGAGATGTAAATGATGTGAGCAAGCACTTGCAAACTCGCATTCTGACATTATCTTTTGATATTCAAATAAGCACGTTTTCAAACTTGACTTTAGGTTTTGTTCGCCTTTTATGCTGATTATGTCGTCGAAATACGCTTAATTACTCTTTGATGGGGTGACGTTTGTATCAGCACTCAGGCTTGTATTACTCAAGAACGAGAGAAATTAGCGCAATCCGACAGCGTATGTAAGCCCGGAACACCAACACAGAAAAAGCAAACCCCGTATGTTAGTTAACTACTATGGTATCAACGAACTGAAAATATCTGGCAGAATTTTTTCTCAAGTGCAGAGAAAGCCTACGCGTATATAATGCTCCCTTAAAACGCTGTAAAATTGAATTAATCAAAAAAATTTGAAGATTTATTTAGAAGTATGGTTCTTATGTGTTTCTTTTGTTCCCGTACGTCTGCTCGCCAAGGACTGTGGACTACTGTACAAGAAGGGATATATTGCTTCTCTGCTGCATGAAGAGGTAGTAACAGTAAGGCTGAGTTAGCGGAACTTTAAAAGGTGTACAAGTCCATGTCAAATATTTCTCAACTCCAATACATCTAATAAAGATTTGGTACCACGAACTAATCTATAAATATAACAAAAACAATATTTTAGTAGCTCTACTATGTAATAATAGTATGTATTTTGCATACACTCATTAGGTTTAAACAAATACGGAACATTTCAATGTTTTCAAATCAATTTTGCAATATTGCTACGAAATGACAGTTGTTTTGAAATTGAAGCCCATATAAAAATATTCATACTCTCCAAAAATCTAATGGCATTTTTTCTTTACTATGGGCTTATAAGAAAATATATTATGCATGAAATCATTACGTTAGAGTAATAGCGGATTGCTTTAAGGTTGTCAGATACTTGAGCAAAACAAAATTAATAATTTAACGAGTTCATAAAAATATATTTCTAGGCTCTATCATACCATACTAATAAAATGCTGCTATAGATTTATAAGTTACAATCTTTTTTAATATGGTCTTAAAATTTCAAAATTTGCTATTTTAGCATTTTCGCACTTTATTTGGCAATTTTAAAATGTTCCATTATTGTTCTAATTTAATGATCACATAAAAATTCCTTTAATATTAATAGTACCGTAATGTTGCCTTATTAAATTTACAGGGGAATTTTTGCCATTTTATGGTGCCCAGATTTCATGGGTGCCCGGTTAGCGCTGCTTGCGGCTTCCTCCACCAACCAGGTTCATGCGCAGGAAAAAGGAGGAATACGATAATCAAAAAAAGCTCACCCCGATTCGGAACCTGTATCTACACGAGAGGTCGTGGTTTCTACCTTGAGAAATTCTACGATTGTTTTAATTTAATGAGTAGACTACGTACAAAATATATTTTTCTATCATCTCATATTAATGAAATACTGCCTATTTTATATTTATAAAAGCTTTTATTTTACTTCCTCAATAGGGCTTAAAATTATTGAATAATTTTGTATTTTTTAAGATTTTTCTCACCCATATCTGGCAATCCTAAAAAATTTAGGGTATTGTTCTAATATAATGAATACACCCAAAATATATTTACCTATCACGCGATAGCATTGAAATTTTCGGTGAATCACAGTATTTGAATATTGCTGTTATTATAGAACTTTTAATATGGACACAGTACTGAATTATTGTCGTTATTATGAAATTTTAATACGACCTTCAATTTTCAGTCGAATTTTGTCATTAAATTTTCGAAAAATCTATTTTCTTATTTTATTTCCCGCTTCTTTCAGGCAAACTCAAATTATAGAAATTGTTTCATAACATTTTTTGTTCAGTTCACGTATCAAGTTTTCTGGATGTGGCTTGATTTTCGATTCGATATTATTCCGTGTATCGAGTGAGGAAAGCATTAATAAAACTGCGTATGAACTAGATACGATTCTGCCACTCATTCTGCCGCCGCTTCGGTCAACGACTTCTACAGCTAAGACGGTCGACCTCTACTCTGTACTGTCAGACTGTCTAAGCAAGCTTCAAGGCTCGATCACTGACGGACGGTTTATTTCAACAGAAGAGATGGAAGTAGAGGTAAAAACGTTTCAGATTTATTGGGATGACTTACCATAACCTACGTGTTTAGCTACCAATATGCCTTGCGTTTTTGATTTGCTCATTTTAGCGGTTAATGTTGAAAGAGAATGAAAAAACACTGATAGCCTATCTTCCAGCCATGCTTTCGTTTTTGTAGTTTTTTGTCTAATAGAAGGCTACCGTAAATCACTCTTACCTGCCGTTACGGTGTGTGATTGGACATAGAAATGTTTGCAACACCACCTGAACCCTTTCCCTTGTCACATTAAATTAGTTATATTTTTACATTGGTTTGTACTGTGTAAGTTAAACAGCACGCATGCTGCATAGCCTGATGGAGTGACTGTGAGTGTGCTCTAGGTTGAACATAGTGCAAACAGGAGTTAACGTTACTGGCAAAGCTGGCGACTTCGATAATTAGGGTTACTTTGACAAAAAATATTTAAGTTCAATAGAGGCCTAGACTAAGTTAAGCCTTTTTGTGCTTTGAATTTTCTGAAATGAGAATATATTTAATTTGCCCACCTGGGCTTATCATTTTTTACAACTTCTTCAAATCACCACATTCTAGACAAATTCAATCTCTTTAGAAGTCATAGCAGCATGAAAATAATGCTTTTATAAAGGGATGTAAAATTTTTAGAGGAGACAGAAAGTATAAGTTTCGCAGTCTGAGTCAATATTAGAGTTTTTCATAACAAAAATCGCACACTAATAGGGCGAAGAAAATTTTTCGACCCTTCTGTTGGGCAAACACTATAACCCTTTGTATAATATGTGACTGCAAGTCAAAAATGGGTAAAAATTTTACCTCTTTTGATGAATTTTATAAAAAAATTACATAATCTTTCTGGGAGGACTATCCCCCTTCGAAAACCATGGTGGACATTTCCCTCCCGTCCCTTGATAAATTATTTTGTATCTAATCTTATCAAACTGCCAAAGTCGCCCGCCAGTGAGTATTGAATGTGAGATACATTCCTGCATTTTTGAAGATGAAAAAGCGCTTACAATTCCTCTTTTTGTTTACAAGCTCTAAGAGACATACAGTGTTAGTATTAAGAAAGAATTAACCGTTCAGGGAAAGCAGATATTTTTTAATTGGACGGAAATATCGAAATATCCTTCAAATTCGCCTTGTGTTATGGTACTAGTCTAAATCATATTTTTGATTATTTTCCAATCAAGACTTTGCACCCATTTTGTCCTTCATTGGCTGTGTTTGGAACATTTTCAATGTGAGATTATTAAAACTGTGAAAAAAACTGATGAACTGTGTCTTAAGCTATGCGTTATAGTGGAATAACTTCCTGCCTCACATTGTGTATCGTTAACTGAAAAACATGCAGTTGCTGGTGAAAACTGCAGTTGCTGGTAATTTTGTAGTAGTCCATTGCTATTCAAGTGGCTGTTACTTGACTCCTCAGTGCTGTTTTTGGCGTTGCTCACAGCGAACCTAGATAAAAAATTTTCCAATTTGTTTCTGATGGTTTAATCTGGCGTACACTGTAGATGAGAGAATCTCGGAATTTCTGCAAATTGGAATAAAAATCATCTTTCGGTATTAACTATAAACCAAGTATATGCAATATCTTTCAAATAAGAAAGCTACCGAGTACCTACTTTTTTAAACGCAATCTGTTCGATAATGCATTTCAGATTTTTGCCCCATCTTATAGATTGCGCATGGACCACTGACCTATACCATCTACCAAGTACTCTGTCCAGCAGTGTCCAATATATCCCAGTTGTCAACACATCAATTTGAATAATAGATTTAAATGCATTGACGAATTAGGACTATCCAATCCACTATCCAATAAAATTTTGTTCAAGTGTGAGCCACTGACGGGCCGCGCCTTGTAGCGCGATTCATCAATGACTGATATTTAACAACACATTCTCGAACAAAAGTTTTTTGACTGCATTTGTCCCAGGGAGAAATTACATTTTTCAATCATGAACTGTAGAAAAAGCTCACCTCAGCGAATCAGTCATTCACACAAACAAATAAATGCTTTCATAATTTCAATTACGCTTTAGGATGATGATATTAGTGCATTACGGACAGCCGCTTTGGCATCGAGGTCGGCAAAACAAGAAAATATTATATCTCAAGATGAAGAAGAGGACCTCTCAGCATTGCGCCTCGCAGCACTCATGACAAGGAAACAAAATCAGAAGATTCCAGTTATATCACAAAGACCAGCGGGAATTCAACCAATTTCGACGGAATATAGATCACCCATAGAAACCCATTTACCTCTTCCGCCCAGATTTAATTCAGTTCCTGTAAGTTTGTTAATTGAATTTAAGATAATTCATTACATCTGAATCTTTTGTTCAGTTTGTTGGTTGGGAACTTTTTTATTTTCCCTATATCCCCTTTATCGTATTATGTACATATATATTTATTAGGATATTTGATGGATTCAACTTGCTTATCTTTTCACTGTTATGAAAAATGAAATGGAATTTTGATCTAATTCTGCACATACAAAACAGTTTATAATAGGTCACTAGCAATTGAATGTTTGGATGAACTTCCTTACCACCATTCTTTAATAATTTTAGTTTGCAAGTACCATATCAAAATTGGATTATTTTTTTTTCTCTAAATCACTTGCATTGTAATGTTTGGACAGACTTTCCTATTACCATTCTTTAATAGTTCAAAAGTCGTAGTTCAAAAGTACGGTATCAAAATTGGATTATTTTTTTCTCGTAATCAGGTACCAATGCCCATGTCACTGCCTCCACCACCACTTCGGCCAGGTAATCCACTTCAAATGACTGTTCCACAACCTCCAATTCCACTTCCGGAAGGTATCATAAGACTGGGTCCACCTCCAGATTTTCGTAATATGAGAGGACCACCACCCCCAGCACCTGGACAATTATTACAAATGAGGAATTCTCCACCACCAAATTTTATTCACATGAGAGAGCCACCACCAATGCCACCGAATTTTCATCGTTTGCAAAGACCCCCCCAAGTATCTTTTCAAGGAATGAGAGAAACTGCACCAAGACACAGTCAATTTCATAGAATGAGGCCCCCACTTTTACCCACCCCTGGTTTGAGAGAATCCTCACCCAGGAGCAACTTGATTAGTCTGACGCCAGGACCAAATAATACAGGTATAACACTTTTACTTATTAGCATTGGTGATGTCGTCATTTTTATGCGTACCTAGATCAGCAATTTTCAGACTCCCATCCATCAGTGTAAACATGGTATTGAGTGCTGTAATTCAAATTTGGCTCTGTATAAAGTACTGTGGCCGTATCGGGAGCTCAGTCAGTGCTCTGCTATGTTACTAAGATTTCTTCAGAACTGCGGCTGTAAAAATTGTTCCTGTCCAGGAGTTAGCTGGAAATCTCCATTGGTATATTAGGTTTGGGATATAGATAGAGCTATTATTCTTCTTCCATCCTATTTTCTGGATGAATACCTTTTGTAACCTAATTTGAGCAAACGAATTTAACAAAAATTGAAAAATTGGGGAAATGCAGTACAAAACAATGGAGGATGTACCAGAACTCATAATAGCTCAGGACAAGCTAACTATAGCAGGCTGAAAATAAAGTTGTATGCCAGGTTTGATCAGCTATCCTACCACTATTCTTACTCTTTAAAAAACTTTAAAAAAACTCTTTAAAAAAATAATACAATATCTTGCAATATAATTCTAGCCAAACTGAATATTAACATGCATTGACTAAAATAAGGTATGAATTATAAGTCTCATCGATTTTCATCTTTTTCTCTCCTTGTTTAGCAACACAGGTAAATGAGCCTCGTATTTCACATGGTCAACCTCGACCCCATTCTGGGCAAAGGTTTCAGACGAGACATGTTAGACCTTCATCACAGCGACATCATCAACGCCACTGTACTCCAGTTGTTGAAAAACTTGTTGTTGCACCGGAGCCTAAGGTACCGACAAAATTTGATCGATATGATAATTCCTCATCGGATGAGGATGACGAACATACAGCAGTCGACAAAAAAGCAAATTCCGATGATAATGACGATGATGAGAATGAAGAATCAGATGCTGAGTCTGCAGTTTCAGAAAAGTTTGTTTGATTTATCTTTTCAAAAAAAAATGTCAATTCACGAATGATGGGTTAATAATTTGCACCTAAAAATATTTTTTGTCTTTTTGGGTTAGGTAATTTTGGGGATTCTTAGAAATAAATTGTAAAAATATTAGTTTAAATATTAGTATTATATTAATATATATTTATTTAATATATTATTACTAATATTAAAATATTAGTTTTCTTTAAAAAAAGTTTTTAGATCTAAATTTACTCGAGGCATGTATTACTACTACTAAATTTTATTCAAAAAAATTCTCCTTATAGTGTGCATTAGGGATGCAGCTTGAAATAGATTTTTATCTGTTCATATATATATATATATACTTATTACATATATGCTCAATTCGATAATCAAAATATCCATTTCTGTGTTTTGACTTCATTTGACAGAAGCGATTCTGCTTATATTTCTAGTCTTTCCCTGTTCATTTTTAAATTGGACTCAAATTCTAAAAGATTTGATTTGAAATGATATGATTTTGTATTCGAATTAGAAATAAACGTAAATTGGTAACACATATGGAATCGATCATGTTTCTCTGTATTTTAAAAAAGTAGTATATGGTTTTGCCATTGCCCACGGAAGATACCACTCACTGCACTTTATTATAGCAGTTCAGTTCTATATGTCATATTTTTCCCTCTAGTCTAGAGGGCATTTCTTGATACCACTTCCCTGTATTAGCGTATTCGTATTGTTATACAACTGACCGTTGATATCAGATTTGCTTAGAGTGAATTCCAATGAAGTAAAATTTTATTCTCGCAGATCTTTTAGTTCTGTAAGTGTGGTCGATCAACTAGACACTGCTGTCGGTGATGTGGATATAGCTGAAGCTTCAGATGATGACAAATCTGATCAAGAAAATGTTGAGGACAAAGATAGCGATTCATCTTCCGAAAATGACACAAATGTCGTTGAAACAGAACATGCTAGTGATGACAACATTTCTATCCATGATCCGAATGAAGAAGATGATATTCTTGCGGCGATCGACGATTTTCTTGAAGATCGACCAGAAAAAGTAAAAGAGAAGAAACCTCAAAAAGAGACTGTGGATAAAAATGAAAGCACAATACTTGCAAAGAAAACGAATTTGAAAGAACAGAAGAAGACAACAGCTAAGCTCAAGCCGATTAAAGCATCTATGGAAAAGATTTCTATAACTTCAAAGGTTTGTACTTTGTATTAATCGCATTCCGAACACTTCTATTCAGGGTGACAGACTCTTGTACTTTTTCATTGGTCCAGAACAGTAATGAAGTTTCTTGGAGATGAACTAAAAAGGTTTCAAAGCAATCAAAAACTACCATTTCATATATTACTATTTACTTTGGGTATCTTCGCAGCTTTTATACTCCCCGTTCACTTCTATCTAACAAAGTTTTGTTAATAAGAACACTGATGAACCGAGTTTTTGATGCATGATTTGTAATACAAAACAAAATAGCACAGTGAGTGTGACATTGACAAAGCATTTTTATACAGAATGCTATTGGAAATGGCTACTTACTGTCAGAGAAAATTCTTCACAAAATTCTGTATTCCTCATTTAATGATTTTTTTTATTTTTAGGTTGACCTGATAGTAAATAAATAATCATCGCTTCGATGAGGCACGGCCCATCTGTGGCATATGCTTGACAAAATCATATGCTTTGACATTTCATAAAATTGTTGATATTTTATTATATCTTGCCCATTTTGCAGTAAAATATTTATCTGTGCCGAAATTTACAATTTAAAATGATTCCGCTACAAAGTAAATCCATTTGAGAATATTCAAAAAATGAAATACTTTTATTTGATCACATTTCTATCGTGAAAAATATAAAGTATGGTCAACGTAGACTTTGGCATGATGTATCTTCTTTGTGCTCATGGTTTACAAAATTTCATCTCCTGTTACTAAATATTTGAGTTGTACATTGTTCCATTCTTCAATATAAAATATGATTTAATATTTCAGGGTGAAGAAGAGTCAACAAAACCGAAAAAAGGGCCTTCAAAGACTTTGCAAAATATTCTCTCGAAGCGTGACAGAAAAGAACAAAATAGAAACGGGACAGAACCTTTGACGAAGTTTAATAAAATATCATGTCCAACTCCAGATCCACCCGTTCCAACTGTGAAACCACAGTCTACGAAAAGTGGCAGAGAAAACATAAGGTACGATACCGTGATATTTACAATCGACCTCTGGATTTATATTCTAATCCAATCTGTATGCAAAGATGTTTAGCATAGTTCTCTTTAATAATAACCCAATTCTCAGAATACGACATAACACTCCATGTGTGTAAATAACACAAGGGTACAAGAGAAGAGCCTTTGTTCTGTACTCATGTGGAGACCTTAACGAGAGTTTTCAGATACTTTTTTTGTAAAATAGCAAATTTTTCATAAATGAGTCTTACAGTATCTTAATGTTTGATCGATGTAACGTATTCATAAATTTTCTCTGAAATGCACTTATAACATTCTTTATGGCCTCAATCGCACTAAACTCACAATGAAGTCCTTTGATAGTAAACAAATTCGTGAGCTGTAAGTTTCTCATACAAAATGTCAGGAGTAAATTATGAGAGTGTGATATAATCTATACTTTATACTTATATATGTAAACATATTCCTCTGCGATATAAAAAATACAATAATGAAAGAATATCGTGTTTGGTACATGTCCTAGTAATAGCCATTCCTTTTTTGCCGCAAACAGGATCCCACCCGTAAGGCAGGATGTTATACAACATGCTACCCATCCTGCACTGCCACCAACTGACATTTACACAATACCTGTTGCGGTCACACAAGGTAGATTCTCTCCTCCACGGAGAGGAAGAAGAGATTCTGATCTTGACAGCGTAGGAACTTCTGATTTAAGTTTTCTATCAAGTGAGAGCGAAGATGAAGTGAAGAATAAGGTACTAATAAAAATATTCAATTACAAGGTTTTTTTACTTATATGGTATTGTCCTCTACATGCTGACTGACAATATCTCATCTTATATGCTATTCATACGCCCACAAAAATGGTTTGATCAAGAGAATTTAATATAATAATCAAAATTTTGTGTGATGAAGATTAAATTATCCTACATTAGTGTGTTAAAAATTGCAGGTTGGTAGAATGTTCCTGTGGTGTCCAAAATGTTCATGTTATTCTTCTGGTGAACGAAAGAGCTCTGAAACCATCGACATATGTTATTTCATAGCAGTATTATTGATTGTGAACCTTTTTTTATGAAGTTTGTTTGCAATCAGACAATCAAAATAGGACATTTAATTCTTCCAGCCACAGATATATCATGAAATATTGCCCTTTTGTCAAAATTTCTTCTGATGAATCCAGGTTATCTCAGACGGTAAAGCGTTGGGAATATGCTTAAAGTTACGCATCTCTGAATGTCATGGAGCAGGTTTGAATCATGTGAGGGAGGATGATTATATGGGCGTGCTCTGGTGCATGGTGGTTCAAGTAAGCACTGCTCACGTTTTGCTCCATCAAGCATATTCATGTACAAGGAAAAATAAGAAAAAAGGAATTTCTTCAGGTGTCTGAGTAGCGACAGTAGGTAGCACTTTGCCTTCTATAAACGAGTACTGGTAGTTTGATGGCCCTTAATCTGACTGCTTTCTCAAGATATTATCTTATGCAATTTTGAAAGGCTACTTGCAATAACCAACCCTTCAATGATAGGTAAGTGGTTTGATCCATCTAAAAGAATACCTAGGAATTTTTGACACCTGAAGAAATATGGGATTCTTTCACCTTATGTATTTTTTATATCGCAGAAAACTGAAGTGAAACAACCTCAGAGAAGGCCAAGAACACGGTCAATGTCTGGAAATAACGAAGATAAAGTATCAAGACCCAGAGATACTGAAAGGTAATTAAGATGTATCAGATGGTAGAGATGGTATTTTTCATTTCCTATATCTTTTCAAACAAATTGGAATTCTGAAAAGAAAAAGATTTTCTACCCTGTTTCGATATTTCTGTTATTTGCTTGGAAAGCTCAACTAAAGAGCCAAAAAGCAAGAATATTATGACACCCTTTTTGACGAGAAGATTTAATTAGTCATCAAGAATGATATAAATTCAAATTCTGGAATTCTGAAAAGAAAGAATTTTTCTACCCTGTTTTGATATCTCTGTTATTGGATTGGTAGCTCAACTAAAGAGCCAAAAAGCAAGAATATTATCACATCCTTTTTGACGAGAAAATTTAATTTGTCATCGAGAATGATATAAATTCAAAATATTCCAGGTCATCACAAAGAATGAGAAAAGATGACAGGAGATCGCCACCACAAAATGAAAATCCAAACAAATCTGGTAGACAAGAGAAATCACAATCATCAAGAAATAGTCAAAATTCTGACTTGCGCAAAAAGCTTGAGAATCGAGGAATAAGCAAAAAAACTGATAGTGATATAAAAACACAACCTCCAAAAGTGTCTGTCTCAACGAAAAATCTACCAAAGTCGCAGAGAGCACTTTCGCCAGTTCGTAAAAGTGGGGTCATTAGTTTGAAGAAGAAGAGTAGTCGCATACCCCCTCCTCAACCAAAAGAAAGATCTTCATCTCGATCTAATTCTTCGAGAGAAGCTTCTCCAAATAATATATCACTGCCAGATTTGAATGAAGCGAGGAGGATAGTTATAACAAGGTAAATTATTTTTTCTTTCACGATCTTTAATATTTGATGTTATGATAATAAAACCGACTAAATCACAAATTCCCATGATTGGCACCAGATTGAAATTGAGGAAAATCAACTGTTTTGATCGGTCTATTTGAATAATTTCATTTCTCTAGCCGAACATTTTTATAAATCAACAATTTCAGTGATTTTTATGAGATTAGTGCTCACTGTCCGTCACAAGTAATAACATAAGTAATTATTTCTTAATATTTTTTCTATTCCTTTTCGCAAAAAAAAGATTATTCCACCTTGGACAACTTTTACTTGAGTGTAATACACTATTATCGTATTATTATAGTCTAGCCCACTGACTTTTTGTAGAGTATCTCAACATGTATATCGTTTCTTGCTCCTTTATTTCATAGCAGTGTGGACGACGTTCAATGTAGATGGTATACAACAAAAAGTTTTTTGAATGAATGGTTTATCGTAAAATAATGCTGTTTAGTTATTTTTTCTTTTGATGTTGCACATTTTTTGCTTGTTCGAATAGCTGACATCCTGTATTGTGTGAATCATATTTTTGACACAAATTTATTTAAATATCTTGAAAATCGACAGTGATTTTATATTAATGTAAATTACTTCATTACGTAACTGAAATTTCAAAGCATAAATCTGTCATATTACTATTATTATTAGGGATAGAATAGGATTTCATAGAGAAAAGCCGAGACTAATGCTCAAACATGAGGCAAATCACAATCTGTCATGCAGAGAGCAGTTCCAAATAGCGGTTGAAGGTTTTGGACTCTTATTAATTTTTGATGTGAGCAGTGCTTGTGTGTACTACTACACCGGGCGAGGTTTCCAACATATATTTCCTCACAGGATTAATATTTTAACATATCCGTCACATTGAATTCTTTCAAAATCCTTCTTACAAAGATCATACTAACCTAATAGTGTATCAGTTATCTGTTGAACGGTTTTGTTCAATGACATTAGCAAACGGAGATCCACAACTTTTTACTCGTCTTGATGCTAGAGCGTTACCATTTTATGCATTCATCTCTGCTTTTGTGATTTTCAGGCCTAATACAAGCATTGCGTCATCAAAGAAGAAGAATATTGATGAGAAACAATCAAAAAACATAAAAAATAGAACAATGGAACACTCCAGACGATTCGAAACAGAAAATACGTCTCGCAATAGAAGATCTGCATCTTTTGAGCGAAAGAGAACTAAACAAAAAATTGAAATGAAAGAAGAAGACAAAGAAGATTCCCCGATCCCCAGAAATAGACGTCGAAGCGTATTACCACCAAAATCTGATAAGGATTTTGTCATAGTCGAGGACAAAACGCGAAAAAGAAAAGACACTGCAACTCCTAGTAATAGAAAAACTCAACTGAAAAAACAAGAAACTCCACCCAGCAGCGAGAGTTCTTCCAATGAAGAAGATTCTTCAGAGAAAGATGTTAATTCTGATATTGAGGAGGAAGAAGTATTTGTTGTTGATGATGGTGTTCTACCAGATTTCGATGATGTATTAGGTCTGTTGAAAACTTTTCCAAAGGTTTTTTCATATATTTTGTTTAATTTCTTGATGATATTTTTCTTTGGCTCTTGGAGCATTCTGGCTGCTTAGTTATATTTCAATGCAGGTTAAAATCATCTTGAAAGGTTACTTTCAAATTCGCTCAGATTGTGTGTTGAGCTCATATTTTGAATGTAATGCAGTATCATTGGACTTTCTGGACTTGTAGGCCATACAATTAAAAACGTATATTTATTGCTACTATGCAAGGTGGATGGATGAAATGCAATAATCCAGATAGAATATAACTGGAGTTTTTCAATATTTAATTTCCTTTTTTTAACACTATAGTAATTCATGCCTAACCTAGTACCTGAATAAGTTGTCATAAGGCCAAGCTCGGTATATTTTTTACTTGCTCAACCAGAAATTTTAGTTTGTTCGAGGACAAATAACAGATGGCCCGTGCGTCGTCAGCGCGATCTGTCAGGGTCTCAAATTTAACAAAGCAAGTCTGCATAAAATATTCCTGACTAGGATTTTAAAAAGAGGTTTTGATTCATCAGTAATAATGGAAGTGATGGACAATATCATTCAAAATCATTTTATTCAAATACTATTATATTTTCAAAATTGTTATTATGTATTCAAATTGAATAAATGATCACATGTGCCATTGGCTAAATATGATGTCAATTCTCATTCGATCCCATCTTCTGACGAAAAAATAATTGTAATCGCCTTTTTTTGACATGTTTGGTGCTATTTTTTACAATAGCAATTCTATATATTTTCCATTCTGCTTTTCCATTTCATTATCCAACATATGTGATAGGAATTTTATCACTGGTACAAATTCAGATTAATATCAGCGAACATAGAAATTCTAATTATATATTCTAGGATGATTTTTTTATATTCTTGTCCCGTCAAGATTTATGTATGTTTTCTATGCAACACATTGATCTACATTGTTAAGATAGCTTATAGTTTGTCAAGTATTTTGGTTGGTTATTTATTGATAATTTGCTCATGAAATTTTTGCTTTCTACAAGTCAATGTACTTATTGATGGTTAATATTAAAAATATTTTCATCTCCTAATTAGATATTGTTGAGCGTGTGCCCAAAATATAACATCTTCCGTGTGGCAGGGTATATTTAAAAATGTTATTTGCTTGAAAATAATGTGGATAGGAATAATTTTTTTCATCTTTTGAGGAGATTTTATTCATTTACTTATTCTATTTTCCTCTAAATAACTTCATCCTCCAGTTGGAATATTTACATTGTCAAGCATGGGCAACTGACTGGCTGTCTGGGTGGCATGATTCATCGGTTTCCATCACTTTAAGATGACTTTGCTGCGAAATATGATCGAATTTCAATAATTTCGTTTGTTTGAAATATTTAAACTAATTTTTTCGAGACAGCCCTAGCTATGGATCTATTCTTTGTAAATTCTCTTTATTTGATGAAGTGCTTCAATACATGAGCGATCAGTAATCGTGCAATTTCCAAGTCAATTTGACGAATTCTCATAAGCAGTAACTTTTGATTGCAAGAGTTCATATAAGTATCCTGTTAGTCCTCTTTTTAATGTTAGTTTGATACTGCTATATTATTCAGCATTCATAATTTCCTAAATTTATATGCAATACCTGTGAGTAGTGTTGCCTCTTTAATTTCTTATAAAGATTTTTATTTTTTATTTCACACTATGTTTCCGTAATGTACCTATATACACATTTAACGTCAATGTGCAATTAATTTTTGTATGACTTTATATATATTTGATGTTCATTGAAATGCCATAATTTTTCAATATCATCGTCAAAAAGAATATAACCGCAGTGAATGTTATACCACTGTGAGTCTCAAAACTTAGTTTCTGTGCCTACAACAGTTTCTGAAATAGGAATCCAAATTAGGGAGAATAGTGCATTCTGTACAATTCTCATTGTTGTGTATGAATCATAGATGCCCATGTTCCAGAGGCATCTGAAACTTTAGTCAACATATTGTTTTATTGTGAAATTATGGCATTTAATGAAGAATTCGTTTTTTTATTCTGCTCACTGTGTTGCCTTTGTTATCTATGCACCATTTTTACATTTTTATGCACCTTTTCTCCCCTTTTTACTTTCAAATATTTGAATTTTGGTTGGGTTTATGTAGGAAACTTCGATGAAGAAGATGGAAACGATGTCGGTGAGTACGTCATCAGCAGCAAGAAATCAAGAAAACTTTCCCAAACTAAGTTGAAGAAACCCAGAAGTATGTATATTTCATATTTCAATACTTATTTAAACTAACATCCAAGATATTGATGGGGACCAATAAAACAAAATCGATGGACTTTGGAATACAAACATAAAAAATAATAACTAGACCAAGCAAAATTGTTTCAAAAAGTGGTGGATATGCTATTGCCCGGGGCGGATACCTCTCTCTTCACTTTATAATAGTGATTGAGCATTATGGGGTTCTTGCATTTCGAGCATCATCAAAACTGCTATTTCTTACAGCATTGACACTTTTGAAACTTTATGGCTACCAGACACTCAAAAAGGGCGCTTTAATCTTCTTGCGAGGGTATCCAGAAATGTCATCCATTTGCTTAATTTTCTCCTGATTTTACCCATTTCCTTCGTGAATCTGAGTATCGGGCATTCTACCGTTAAGGCCCTAACCTCTTTGCCTTTAAAGTAACGGTTACGTGGTTCTTTTTACCCATTAATTTAATTAATTAATTCCTCTATAGAGTGAATTTTAATGAAAAAGTTATGTAGCTTGAAAAATATGTGATAATCTTGTTGGAGAAGGTAATTGCTAGAAGGGGGTGTTCAAAATTATGGTACAGCAAACATATTTTATTCCCAAAATTGAACCAAAAAGGATTGTGAAGTATTGTATCTTCCCAAGTATGGATTTCCCTATCCGAATAGTTCAGCGTCCTAGAATTCTGATTAAAAGTAGTTCATTTTATTTGTTCTGAATTCCTAACTTGACCTATTTTGCAGTGAAGTCATGATAAATGCCAAATCTTTCGTTTTAAAATTGTGACATAAGTCATGACTTTGCCATGAAATATGTTCGAACATGGACAGTTTGTTCATCTAAACTGTTACAACATTTCATTTATACAATAAATTAAAAAAAAACGTGTAAACCGGAATATAAAGACGACCTTAGTCCCAGACATGCTACTACTATGTATTCTATTATTATTAGTTCTTACTTTTTAGAAGAGAAGAAACAAGCCAGTGTTCGTCATATACCTGACAGCAGAAGAATCATTCCTAAATCCTCTCCCCCACCTGAAGATGAGCAGGTAACCAAGCCAAGAGAGATTGAAAAATCTTATAATTCTATCCTGTCTTGAAATGAATCATATAATTTCGAATAGAGGTTTTTATCATGAATGAATATGCATTTCAAATCTTTTATGTCATTTTGGTTATAATGTATAGCAAAGTTTTCAAACCGTTAATTTTACTCTTCATCTGTAGAAATAATTTATATTATTTTTTAATGTTTACGTCAAGCTTGGGCTACTCACTGACCCTGTGTAACCAACAATATTTTATTGATTGCTTTACCTACCTGCCTAGTCATATGGTTTTCACCAAAGCATGTTTTGGTAAGTATGAGTCACTGATGGATCGCGGCCTCGGGGCGCGATCCATCTGTGGCTCATGCTTGACAAAATAAAATTCAAGATTTAGTGATTATTTTGTGTATTTTTTAGGTGGAGATTAAAAAAACAAAAAAATCTGTTCATGAGAGACTTGGTCGACTTGCAAATACATCAGAACCAAAGAGAAGGGCATTACCAAGTGAAAGATTCTCAAAGTCTGTGCGACGACGACCTTCGCCTAAGTGGGAAAGTGATGCTCAATCTTCGACAAATTCTTCGGATGATACAGAATCAGAAAGTGGAGAAGAATCTTCCGACTTGGATGCATCAAGAGAGAAGAAAAGTTCTGGTTCGGTATCTTCATCTGTTCGAGTCGCAGCCAGGATGAAAAGAGTTTTTCCTGGAGACGAGTTATATGAAAAAACTTTTAGGTAAAACTGTAGAAAAAGGAAATGAAACCGAAACAAAACACAGAAAAAGAAAGATACTTGTGTCTGGTCGAAAAGAGGGATCATCGGCGAAAACATCTCGTGGAGAAGAGACTGATAAAACAACAAAAAAATTAAATGTAAAAGATCGTTTAGGCAAAGTAATTTTGAGCAGCGTACTTAACCAACAGTCTGCTCCTAAAAGTACGAGTGTCGTTCCCAGTAAATCCAAAAAAACTGAATCCAGGGAATCTGGGAATCAAAAATCTGAAAAAAGAAGAAAGCGTGAAAGAGACCCAAAACCTGACAAAAAAGAAGATGTTTTGGAAGCAAAGATACAAAGAATTAAAGAAAAAAACAGTCGAATCATGAAACGGCAGAAGGAAATTCAAAAAGAGAAGGAAAAATATGGATTCTAATAATCATTGTATACCATTTTTTGATCTTGCACTATGTCCACAATTTCGTTTTTACTTCCAATGTTGATATTTTGTTGTTGTAATAAATACAGTAAGAATTAAGGACATCGTGGCTTTGCATTTACTTGTGATGTGGTATACCAGAGTGCTTCAAAAGTGAAATTTGGGAAAAACGTCGCTATTACTACCCCTTATAAAGGAGTCGTTGAAAAAAAAATCCGCACAAAAAGTTCTTTTTGAGAATGTTATGGAATGGGGGCCAGTGGTTAAAAATTTTGAGTCCTAAGAAAATTCTCGCAACGGCAAAAAAAATTTAAACTTTCTAATTTTTATTTTGGTAATTTCAACAATTTTAGCTGTTTTGAATTTCGAAAACAATTTTAGCAAGGTTTTGAACATTAGGAGTTCGATATGAAAGATTTTGCCAAAAATCTCAAATTTTGGCAAAAAACGACGAAATTATTATTCAGAACATCTCCGTTCTTTGGACGATGCCAGGGATAAAAGGATGTATCTTTTGGTTCGCTAAATATCTCCTAATACTAAATTTTTGAAGTGGGACTCCAAGTTCATTGGATAAATTCAAAGATCTTTTATAAGAAACGACAAAAACGAAGCAAAGATGGTTTTATCATCGGGGCAGATACCATTCACTGTACTTTACCGTGGCGGTTCAGTTCCGATTGGGATGTCCGTTTAGAGTGCAGTTGCTGATACTACATCTTTTAGTAACCCATTGCTATTAAGTGGCCGTCGATTGGTTTCTTTTGGGCACAGTTTCGGCCTTGTTCGGAGTGAATTACTATAGAAAAAAGTTCAATAACAAATGGTAATTTCATGGAATAGTACTAGACATAAGAATTTTAAATATATGTTAGCATTAGAGGAAATAAAGTACACAAGTTCCGTGTGCGTTACATGCAGCGCTGATTAACGCAATACACAGGACAGTGGTGTACGTCGTTTATACTACTACATACTGGCACAAACACAAAGCATTTTAGCACCGATTGTCTCGTATTCAGTTGTGAAAAGAAGTTGCCAAAATAAGGATTTCATATTTTATCATTTATTTGCGCTAAAAATTTAGATTTTGGGCAAAATCTTCAATAATGGATATCTTAAAAAAACATTAATATTGTACAGAAACCTTAAATTTCATATACAATCTATCTATCTATAAATATTTCTAAACACGACATCAAAATAGTTGACGTAGAATGGACTTTAAAAAGTCTGAGACTTTTTGCGGCAGACAGATTTCACTTGCAAGGACTATGTTTTTCGAAAATTTCTTTTCTTTGAACCATAAAAAGTGGCAGCCCTAAATGTTATTTAAGAAAAGGTTGAGCGTACGCTAAAATATTATTGGGAAACTCTATAAAAGTATGTGAAAAAATTGTAAGTTTTCGAACTAAATAGCAATATTTAAAACCGTAAACACTTGTTTGTTTCTTAAATTCCATTTGCACCAACCGTGGAAGTGTAAACAAGTCCTCTGTGGCCTATCCGACTGCCTTCTCCCCACCATACCACAAAAAGTATAAAAATATGATTTAAGAAAAATATATATTTTGCTCAACAAATATTTGGGAAACTCTTGAAAGTTGATAAAAAAATCACAGTGTCGAACTAAATAGCAATATTGATAATAACCGTAAACACAAAGCAGGTCGAATGATAGACATCTTTTAATGAAAAAATGGTAAAACAATCCATAAATGGCAAAGGTAAAAAAGAACAGTGCTTATAATTCAAAAAAATCTGAAATATCCATAAAAAAAAATTGAACGAGAAAAATGTTGGAAAAATAATAAGAGTACACATTAAGTCAATTCAGGTCCTCATAACCGGAAGACCAACAGTCGAGAAAGGTTTTTCGCAGAAGTGAAAATAGTTAAAGGGCTGGTTTTGTACAACGAATATAAAGATGTACAATCTTTTTCTACTTTAACTAACAGAAAATTTCAGAAAATTATCTGCTTGACAGAAGTGAGCCGAAATTTAAAATAATAATAAACAGGCATAATATTATGGAACATACAAACGTTAGCCCGTAGTTATGTTACTATGGACATACTTTTGCGAGTTTTGCTATATTTATTTTTCTTAGTTGATGTCAGCGCTAATATTTACATTGGTTTGGCTATGAAAAACGATGATAGTGTTTGTTGCAGATTATACAGAAGGTACGTCACACTGAAACCATAAAAATACATATGATAAAAAAAAGTTTGTTATATTAAATTTAAGCAGTCAATGATTAACAACTTTTGATTATCACACCCATTATGCGCTGTTATTAATTGTGATGCGGGTCTTGGCATTTCGAGGTCGAGTAAGGGCATAGTGATTTTTAATGAATAACAGCATAGTCAATAAAAACCTGGAAGGCACCAGGACTGCGTGAGACAGGCCAAAATCAATGATACTAATGATTAAGATAGCTGCTGATAGCATTCTCATAGCACAAGGGAAAAAACAAAGGTAGCAGTTTTTATTTCTATGCAAAATTTTTGAAATTACCACCATTTTGAAAGATTTTGTCATTTTTTTACGAAATAAGTATTTGAAAATGAAAACAAAATGTCATCAACAAGTCAATGTACAAAATATATTAAGTATTGGTCACAGACGGATTGCAACGATTAGGCAAGAGCCATCTGTGACACAGGCTTGATAAATTAAATTTCTGGTTGGGAATGGCAATAATTTATATGCGGAAAAGGTAAATATATACATATTGTGAAGCAAATATGAAATAGTCAAATTAAGGACATGGACAAAACCCTAGCATTTATGATTCCAATTTTATTGATATGATTTTCTCAGATCTTGAATTTCATATTTTTATCTTCTTTCCACTCTCAATATTCTAATCAACATATTCAATATTCATGAATCTATTGAAAACTATGCTATGGAGAGATGAATTTGATGGAAACCAAAATGGTAATTTTCTGAATTTACGTTGTATTTTTCAGGTGAAACTACGACAATGAAAAATATAACTTACAACGTGAAATATAACATAACAAAATATTACGGTTGCAGACTTGCGAAAGATTTTAATTTTTCCCGCCCTAATTGTATTATCATAATCAGTGGCGCATATTGAATTAATTCTAAAAATTATAATTATTATTATAAAATTAATTCTGAAAAAAAATTAAATATTGATGTCATAATTGGCGCCGCAAACGAAAAAAAAAATTAAAAATGTTTTTGTTTTATCGTATATCACCATAAGGCAGACAAAAACTGGGTTTCAAAGCTTAAAAAGAGATAATTAAGAGTAATTGTAGCTGTAACAAAAATGGGAGATTTACCACATTTCAAGCTACGTTGGCACTTAAGAGGCCATTCTAAGATTTTTTCCATTAGCAGGTGAAGGAGGTTGTACCATGACCCCCTCCCCACACCACGATTTAAATGCACTATTGAATATAATATACACAAATCAAACCTCTTACTTAGAAGATTAGCTTGAGGCATTCATTTCCAATGTTTAATGTCTAATATAGACTACGTTTCGAACATTACTCGTTCAGTATCGGGAAAAGAAGTTAGTAGCGGGAAGAGAAGTTTTAATGTTATTGCGAGTTGTTCATGTGGTGGTGATGCTCGTTCGCGCAGCACCTGTAAAAATTCAATGATCCCACTTACATAGTTCTGTACATTTTAAATATAATATATGGGAATGTGATAAAATAAAAACTCACCCACACGAGAATATTGTCAGACTCTCGATAACAGTATCTGGAAATATGTAATAAAGTTAAAAGCTTTGATTGGTCCGTAGATGATCCTCAAAAACTCACTTCGGTGGCATATACTAAACGAAACTAATTTGGTCAAACTATTTTATTTGCGAACTGAATTTCGAAGCATTTTTTCAATTCCTTTCGCACTCTTGCCCCGTGGATTATGTTTTCCATCATATCTTTTATTAAACCTTTTTGGAATTTGAATAGAAAAAATCAAGTATTCAAATTTGATATTTTGTTTATAATATTTCGTAACAACCCTTGTATGCACCTAATAGATGTATTAGGTACTGTGAATTGATTTTTATAGCTTGTCGCAGGTCTGAGAAATTCGAGTCGGTGATTTGAATTGAATCGAAAAACAACTTATTTGAATCAGTCACGAATCGTTCATAGGGTCAACCTTGTAAGTTAAGGTGGAATTTTCATATTTCACTTTCAAAATACAACCAAAATAGGAATGGTATGATTTGATTTTGAATTAAAGTGAATTAAAATACACCGATTTTCTTTTTACTGATTTTGCTGAATCCGTCGCTACAAATTTACTGACTTTGATAAAGGAGCAAATTTTAATGCTAAAAACTGCGAATTTTATATTTATATGAAAATCAGTGATTCGCTACTATTCGAACTAGATTCGAATAATAAATGTTTCAATTTCGCCCAGCCTTACCTAATCTATATAAAAATTCATTCGAATGCAATTTGCTTCTATTCGACAATCTAAAATTCGAAAATCTGCCTACAACTCTCACAAATACAATTCAAACATATAACAATATTTTCACGTTAACATATGTGGGCTAACCTTGTCGTTTTAGACTTTTTAGTGTGAAACATTGTAAAATCAAGTCCAAGTATACTAGAAATTAGATTCGAACACAAAAATTTATAAATAGAACTGTTAATTTTGATTCGAAGCATATATTATTCGGCCATAGAAATAAAAATATTTATAAAACGAGGCTGATTTGCCGTGTTTCAACAACAAAGTATAATCTCAAAGTTGACTTATGTAACATTTATTCGTTCTTTTAAAGAGTAACTGCATATATAAAATGTATTGTTTCGAATGCCATATTAGTCGTCCTTCAGAGAATTCGTAACTATAAATTTAGTGATTTTGATTTTTTCACATATGCTAGTTATTTACGATTTGATCCGATTGCAGCCCAATTGAATAAATGCAGAAAATGGTGAATGAACAAAAAAATCTTACTATCGAAGTTGTATACATTTGCATGTGAACGATTTGAACCGCGATTTTGATCTGATGAAAAAAAGTTATAAATTTGAGTATAAAAATATGTGGAACCTTCTTCATTGAGAAATAGCATGAAATTATTTTTTCGCCAAATAATATTAAACCTGGAGAATAACCCATTCAGAAATTTCATTTCTTCAAGCATGTACCACAGATATAATGCGCGTAAAAGCGATCCATCTGTGGCGCATGCCTGACAAAATGAAATTTTTGTTTCGGTTATCGATTGCGCTAGGTCATAATAAAATGTTTACACTTAATTGCATGGAAAATAATTTCGTTCTTGATAAGCGAAATACAAGGGAGGATACTCCCTCCTGCTATGAAACTTGAATATCGAATAGGAATAAATATTACTGATGTAACTCACCTTGGGTGGCTTGGTGTGCTGTTATTCCGGAATATGCAACGTCGTCAAGAAAGATGGTATACTTTGTCACATGGTGGTCGTTTTTATCAAGGATCAAAACAGGAAACGGAAGCACTGGGTGACTTAAAATGTAATCACCTGATAATCGAATAAAACAATTATCAAAAAGTTACGACTTGTGACCTGCTGGCGGACTATTTCCGTCGCAACTGTCTTCTTAACGGTTGCTAGTCGACTTTTACCTATAGAAACCATATTTCTACCTAACTGGTGTAACGAACATAATTTGGTAGTAAGTTTTCAGTTTACTTTCTTCATCAGTCGATAACGTATTATTATTTATTTTATTTGAATTCGCTCAGAGCAAGGTTTTAGGAGGGCTCCATGAGGGAAGAAACGAAGGTTGAAGAACCTTGAATTCCAAGTTCGCGAAAAAAACTTCTCATATAATCTTCTCATTCTTATAATTGACTGTGACACCATGGAACTTCTACAGTGAAAGGATGACATGGGAGTGGGAGGAAATGGATGTGTCACGAGTTGATCGGAGGAACGAGAGCAGAAAGCTCTTTCGAACGAAGGCCATTATAATATCGATAAAATGTGAATGCAACGTTACCACCATACGACAAGCTTTGCAGACCAGAAGAAAGTTTTGGACCGATCATGTAAATCACACGTAGCTGGATACGATCAAGCAGGAGGGTAGCCGCAGTAGAACCCCAAATGTGACAACAATACTCCATGCAGGATTGAATATCGATGGGGAGGAAGGAAGGGCGAATAGTCTGCTAGATGGAGATGAAACCCCCATGCGAATGCCCTGCATACTTCGCACGACTATGTATATTAATATAAACTTGCAAATTTGCAATTCTTGCAAATGCAAGAAGGTCCCTGCTTATTTATATAGTTTTCATTTTCTGCTTCATATTCGTTAATCCGTAGAACTGTTTTTTATTGGACACTAGTATGTCTGGGCAAAACCGAGTCATTTTGTATTCGAATCCGATAATTTTTTAAAGCCGGATCGAATCACTAATTCCATAAAGAACAAATATTCTATTTTACAATTACAACTTTTCTTCATTTTGAAAATCAAGAATTTATAGTTACGAACTGCGAATATTATTATAAACAAGCCTAAAAGCAACTATTTTCCATTACATTTCATGTCCAAGAACGTAAGTGTTTGTTTTTAACAACATAATACAATCGATTTTGGTCAAATGACCAAAGTCGATTGAGTTTTGTCGTTAAAAAAATCAAAATTCCGTTTCATTTAGCCATTATTTGTTCCTGTGAGTGATTCACGATTAATTCCGAATAACTAGTGCTTCGAATCATCGAATCATTTCGCCCAATCCCTGGACACGAGTCTTAGTTGGTGGCGCAATCCATCAATGACCCAGCACGCTTATAAGCTTGAATATATTCAGAATACATTGGCTCAACATTTTTTCGAATAAGAATGCAAATTTACCTTGAAATTGGTTTTGTACAAACAAGTATCTTGCTGCTTCAGTTCCTTCAAAAGTTTCAACCAAAAAACGAATTCTTGTGTTGTTGTTAATGTTGAATACATAAGATGTATCATCCAAATTGTTATCATTGTGTGAAAATAGAAACGTTAATCCGTTTTGATCCGACGAAACCGTGACATGTATTCTTGTCTGAACAGATATGAATAAAATATTGCATTAATAGCATAAAAATTTTTTTGGAGATACATCTTTTTAGCATAATTCATATATAGACACTATCATGTTCAGGAAACAAAGAGTCAAATCTTCGCTTATTCGACGCGGCTTGAAAATAAACTTGAAGCTTCACATAAGAAATTGTCGGTCCCACTACGAACACTGTAACAAGGCATGGAGTTATACCAAAGTATTGATCAGTTGATGTCTACAAAATTTCACGATTATTAAAAATATACCTGTTGTGACGACATTTCGATTGACCTGATATTCCGACGCGGAGTTTTGATGTTCTGAACCACCACAGCGCAGACGCAACGACGCTATTTATACCCCAATTGTACTTCTTCTAATATTTGTCAGTACTTGGGCGTATTTTCCGAAAATATTTACCAACCAAACGTTAATCGCGTGACTTTCAGGTCGATCGCAAGGTTGTTGGCCTCGAATTTATTAAAATTGTTGTTTGCTGACAAACATATCTGCCAAAATAATTAAAGTACCGACCTATTGATATTTGATATCGACGAATTTTAGTTGAATATGCACAAATTACATTTTGCATTGCCGTCATTTATCTTCGCAATAGCAGCTGGGGAATTCGTCTCTCGCATATATCGAGATGAGAAATAAACGTGACAATGGAATTGCTGATTATGATAGTTGTAGCAATCTGTAATGGCAAAACTCCAAAAGAATATATTAGTTTGAAATTTTTTATTCAAACTTTAAACACCTTTGCATCATAGAGTCACGGTCTTATCAGAAAAAAAATTGTCGAAACATAACTTTTATTAAGTATGGCTCACTGATGGATCACGTCGATAAGATGAATCGTTGATAAGTTAATTTTTCGGTGTATCTGATGATCTACATGTGGCATAAGCCATACACCAGTGCCACAAGTTTTACTATAACTTCATGCGAAATATTTTCAGAAATTTGATTTCGCCAAGCATGAACCACAAACGCTTAACAATACACGTTTTTGAGAATTTTTGCAATGAATATGCTATTGAAATGGATTGATTGGTGTTTGCATCATTGTGTTGTCCATTCAAGCTTCTCAAATCAGTATGATTCTGAAATCATTTGAGATGGGCTGCGCGAGGCACCCTCACACATTTTATCCGACTGACAACACCTTATTGCGTGAAGGAAGGAGGGAAAGCGGGGCAATTGCACGCTAAACAGCGGAAAGGTAGGGAAAACGGGAGACCACAAAATCGAAAAGGCGGGATACGGGGAAAGTGGAAAAAGCAATCAAAATTGAGCGAGGAAATTAAACATAAATTGCGAGTACAGAAATGTGAATTGCAGGTTGAGAAAAAACACTAAACGGCGGGAAGGAGGTAAAATACGCATTGAGTTGCGCAAAGTACAGTACATATGTTGTATATTAAATGGGTGGAAGGGTGAAGGAAATGCTTCCCAAAACATAAAGCAAAGCACCATGATCAGAAGTAACTCGTCATGATGCCGCCCACCTAAAAATACGCCTTTCTACACCAAATTCTCTGCTTCTCACTGGCCTACTCCAGTCTCTTGCAATTATTCGTAATTGGTGGTAATAAGCTTCGACAAAAAGTATTATTTCAAATTTTTGTAGTTCCAGTGTGCCCTTAAATTCCTGTTCCTCTCATAGTCTCGAAAAATGAGCGCACATTTAAAGGGCTTTTATAATATAAAAATATAAATATTTTATTTTCATTCAAAAATCAAGGACTTTACAGCAAGACGTGATGTGGAAACGAGGACAAGCAAAATGGACTTGACAAAGGTTGAAGGTCAACTATTTTTCCTCGGACGACGCCACTGCGCCACCAATTGAGGGAAAATTGCGTCGCTTTTTTCACTGAAACCAATATACCTCCCGCTCGCTTACTTACTAAAAAATTTTAGTTGACCTCTAGGGAACCTCTTAACCCCGAAGGGTCAAGATAGAAGACGATATAGATGACCAAAGTTGATATTCTTTATTATACTTCAGCAAAAAGAATAATTTCACGATACCATCTTATTAATTGATAAAAAATGCACCAGCTTTTATACATTTTCTGTGACCATCCAAGTTAGCCTTAAGGCAGGATATTCTAATAGTTTTTCGTCGGACGTGATCACAACATAATCATCGTACATGTCGACGAGGCAATTAACCGGACAATCTAAACTATAATTTCTTTCATTTTTCTTTAAAGAGTTCTCGGAGTGCTAATCATAATTGTTTATGACTCTCACTGCGATACTAGCCGATTTGCCTTAAAAGGTTAAAGGTTCCGAATTAGAGTTATAATTCTGGGTGTAAAAAGATTAAAACTTGTTTTGGAGCTATCATGGCCGGTTTTAATTGCTTATAAGAAAACTTTTTTCTAATTTTTCTGATCATGCGTTGGACGCATGATGCTCGAACTTATTTAACCTGATATATTGAATGCCAAATTCTCCTAGTGGTCATGATTTTTGCCCATGGTTCCTATAATATGTCGGCCCCCTAAACACGGAGTGGCTTTGCTTAGGGAACATGAATGGTCAGCTTCTGGATATATATCGATATATAAAGAAAACAGCAATAAAATAAGCATACATACGTAAAATTCACATCTAAAACAAAAATTTATACCACCAAGAGAGGTGAAAATTTAGTAAGAGAAAGTAAAGATATAGAGAATGTAGGTTTGAGAGATGTAGAGATGTAGGCGTTTTATTTATTTATTAAATTGATTTTGACAGATTGAACAATGTTTGAATTCAATATATTTCGTTACACAATGAATAGCTTTTGCGCCTTATACGTAAAAAAATGTGGCATCGTTTGCCTTTGTAGTCGTTTTAGTCTTTGCCATCTTTGGGCTTTGTATAAAAAAAAAAGATTTTGGATTGATACTCGCTTTTTGCGAATATATCCTGGCGCGTTTACCGCTTTATGTAGCGATGTTTTTTTAAAGTATGATTCGATTAAATCATCTTTCAACTTTTCATTATCAACGTAAAATCTATTCAACAAAAACTATTTGTTTGTATCTGTCACTCTCAATTAATTTGGTTCAGAAAGAAAATTTACTGATATTACCACCGACGCACAATTAATTGATCAGAAAAATTATGCATGATTAAAATATCAATTTAAGCAATTTCTTTAAGAAATTGATAAGCCGAATTTTAACGCCATAAAAGAAAAAAAAAGAAAATACCTGAAGTAGTTTTCATAGAAGGAAGTAAATTCTATAATTCTTCAACTGTAAAATAAACAATATAATGGCAAGAAATAAAAACGCAGCACAATTTATAACAAATCTGACATCCGAGCGATATAGTTTCTTTGTTTTTGTCAGCGATGTCTTTATCTTTTAAAAATTTGATTGTTCACTTTTTTTAATAATATTTTTTTTATCAACTTTAAGTGTTGTACATTTTTGTAAGACAGTCTTTCACCTTGAATAGAATGTTTTTAAAAATCGTATTGGAGCAGCCCAACATGTTGCATTGTTTTTCCGATCCACGTCCGCTCTTGTTGTTGATTTTGATTCGATCTTCTGTTCAAAGTAACATCGTCGTTTTGTGTCCTTTGTCTTTGCAAAACCTCGATTCTTTAATTGGGGTTGAATACGCTGGATGAAAAAATACGAACACAGATTAATGGTAGCAACGGCCCCTATACGCTATTTAATATAATCGTGAAAAACGTTACTTAACTCTTATTTGAAATTTCGTCCTGACTTCCGTGCTCCAACAATGCGGCAATCTTCAACTCCAAATCAGAAGGCACTATTCTTCCAAGGGATTAATTGAAAAATGCGTAACCATGTACATTCCCATATAGCCTACTCATGAATGACAATCCATTCATCATGCTGGCAATGGGCGATATTGGTACTGCAGACATTTTTTTGTTTCGAGATATGTGTTTAGTTAATTTCAGTGGAAAATTTCGAAATTTGGTAAAGAAAATGAACGAAAGTTACGTCATTTAATACATAAAATGATCACATCACATAGCTTTGATCGGATACTAATATCGTTACATCAGAATAGCCGATACTAGCCTGTCGATCCTTACGTTAATCTCTATTGCTGTAATAGTTCATCCTATTCGGCCTAAATCTGCTCACCAAGACAATTCTGAATTTTGGAAATATATAATTACTACAAATGAAAGGTAAGTTTACTTTGCTTTTGCCGCAATGCACCTCTTCTACAAAGATTTCTTTGAATCCTGATCCCCCTGTCCCGATAGATAAAAATATTAATTAAAGCAATACTACTACATGCTATCGATTTAAAATGTTAGTTTAATCAGCAAGTTTTTGTTGATATGAACTATTTATGATTGACCCGAATAAAATGTGCTTCGAATCGATTCGAATCACCGAATCGAATTGCCCAAACTTATATCTCCTTATATCTTATAACCTCCCTTTTCCAACGTGTTGATATCGTATTCATTGGCAATAAAACCGTGCTTTGCTGGTGTGTGAGTGTAAATGCTACAAGTTGCAATTTGAAATATTTTATAGTTAGGATGTGCAATGAGATACCATCTTCTGCTACCAATGTCTTTATAAAATATTTCTTCTGTTTTCCGTGGCATTCAGCATTCTGCAGAAAATACATATATATTCAGTTTGAGGCTAAAATAACACTGACAGATGCAGTATAAAACATATCCCTGGCAAGTATCTATATGCTTGTTACAAATTAGTGCACTTGACAAATGCCAAACAACGAGCTGTATCATAGTAAAAAACATTTCCCAGGGCAGGCCTTGATAAGAATGAGTCAGGGATGGATTGTGCCGCTGATCCTGCCTCTAATCTGAACTGCCTATCCTCAACCCATCTCCTTCTAATCCTCCTTCTAACCTGAACTGCCTATCCCCAACCGACCTCCCTCTGACCTGACCTATTCACAGACACCTCCCTCTACTTGACCCCTAACACCAACCCACCCAGTGCTAACCTGCCTACCTGTCTGTCTGACCCAAACTACCGCACTCCCCCTGACCTGCCGTGCCCGCATATTTAGTAAATTGAATACATTACCACGAACGCATGGGGTTTCCGGATGTCGAGCTATAATAGAGAAAGTGTCCGGAAGGTTTCGAATTCTCCTCCCCGATGTCCCTTCTTTAACGTAACTACACATTGTCCATTTCCGTGAATTACCGTTTACGTGAACACTCAATCCTATAACTTAAATTCTCACCGTAAAGTAAATGGGTAACTGAACCGGCGGTACAGTGAGACGTTGCATCCCTAAAATGGGTTGACTTTTTCGCATTTTCGTCAGGTGTTCTATTGTCTGGTAAAAATATTCATTCAAACAAAAACAACAAATCAGGAAAGCAGTGAAAAGGCAAGGAATTCCAAAGTTTAGAGATATGACCAAAATCGATATCATGTTGCCGTTAAAATATGAAAATTGTTGCTCTTAGACACCGTTGTGTGAATCGAGAAACACTACAAACTATCAATTAATTACCTTAGAGCCAAGATGGTGACAAGTTGTTATACTAAAAATTTGATCTTTTTGCATAGAATTAGGGATTCGGTTTTGCCAAGCCCCAAGCACAGGACAAAACGACTACAACGTTGCGGCTGACATTGGAAAAAGTGGTTTGGTGGCCTTTAGTGTACAGGGCCTTGGTTAGATCGACCGATACAAAAAGAATGGATATAAATATAAGAACTTTTTAAAGCAAATATGTTTTTTTTTGAAATCCCTATAAGTGAAGTTATAGACACGGACAATACGAAAATAATTTACCATAATTGAGTTGTTTACGACACCGCTTGAGATAACCAATTACCCCTTAGTCATTGTTAGCGTATATGGATATCATTGTTATTTTATAATCCACCCACCCAATTTGAAGTTATGAACTGGAACGGTATGAATTCATACTGTTTATATACTACTTGAATTTATTATTTTGTCAAGTCCATGCCACTGATGGATCTTACCTATCAGTCAGAAAAATAATATCGGAAAGTATTTTGTCAAGCATGGGTCACTGAGGGATTGCGTCGAAAGGCGCGATCTGTCTGTGGCACATGATTGTCAAGATGAAATTTCCGATACATCATTGGTCCATACTCGACAGTATACTGTATACAGTAAACTGACTAACATGTACCCGATGGTGTCAAGGTATCGATGTTCGATAATTTTCCAGTCCCTGAGTGTGCCTCTCACCAGTGCACGTGTTGAGTAGCTGAAAAGCACGAGCGAATGAGACGGAGTGTTCTTAGGCATAATTTAATTCAGGCAAGGTTGATAACGGCAGCTTAAAAAGAGCCTCGCGGGCTGTGAACTAATTAGAAAATCGCACCAACGGGTAACTTGATTTAGATAATTTGATAATGCAGACGTAAAACGCTACATTTTTTTATATATGAAAATTGATGATTCGATCCGATCCCATATTCGAATTCATAATGATTCGATGTTTACCAGCTCTGGTACGCATCGGACAACGACGAAACCATATATCATATGTTAGCTTCTATAATGGTTTACTCTTAGTCGGATGCAAAACAAGAAGTTTTTAATAGGTAGAATCTAAATTGGGCTTTTGAAAGACATTTTAATCGAAATTTGAAAGTTACTAGTGGAGTTCAGAGCCACTTTCCAATCGAATCATATTATTTGGAATTGAATTTTCTCGGATCTTGTTTTGTTGGCGATATTTATGAGAAAATTACAATGCACGAGAATTTAGATTTAGGGAATTCGATTTTTAAATATACGTAAAATCCCAATATAAATTCAATAAAATGCTTGTTTAAATTATTTCTGTCGGAAAGTACCAAATCGAAAATGTTTTTTCGAATCAATCGTTATGGTTATTTATACCAATAGCTTGATTCTTAATATGCAAGCCCTAATTTTAAACGTTTCATTTCGTATCTGAACTACGGACACTACTTGTATTCAATTATCCATTTCCTCATAGATTTCCAGATGGATAGTAAAATTATGGCTGCGATTAGAACAGATATATAGTGGAATTATTTTAGATCAGGAAGTAATCAAGATTTACCGAATGAGTTATTTAAAAGCTATTTTACGTTGGCAATATATTTCCCGTTGTTACTATTACTGGTGACTAGTTTTTAGGAACTTAACTAAATCTGCCTATTTTAACTGTCATAACTAGTATATTGTCACGTAGAATTCGAATTGAAACAGAAAATTACGCTAGTGAGTCAAACAATATACCCAGTCAGAATTATTTTGCGTCCATAGCTTAGTATGAATCACTGTCGTGCCGTCGAGGCACGGTCTCATGCTTGAAAACATTGCTTTCGGAGCAAATTATTAAATTATGCCTAACAGATGAAATTTGAATATTCAAACGGCATATGATGCCAACACCAGATAAAAACATTGCCGATGTTTCAAGTTTTCGGATTACACAAGAATTCGTGAGTCGAGATCATAGTTTTTGAAATTGTATCCCCAAAAAAAATTGTCTCGAAATACTTGGACAAATTGTTCTTTGTCAATCATGCGTCACTGATGGATAGAGCCGGGCCATCTGTGGTTCATGCTTGACAACACTAACTTTCTAATGGGGATGTGTACTAATCAGCTATAGACTCTGAAAATGCGATCAAAACTTCACTTTCGGAAGTAATTTGAGCCGTTTATAATGAAATAAAACTATAAGATGACTTTTGTGAACAATAATGCGCTGTCCATAGAACGCGCTGTTCGGGGCCCGCTCCATCAATATCCCATACTTGGTCTTAATCTCATCATCAAGGGGGATCCAGATATTAGAAAAAATACAATTACTGCAAATGAATGGTAGATTTACTGTACTTTTATGACAGTATACGCAGAAATGCGAATAGTTAGCAAATCTTTGATTTCTGTCGTTTGTTTCTGCCGCGATCCTCCTTCATTTTGTGTATCTTACCGGGAACAGAAAATGTTGGGGTTCACCTTGTTGAAATTATAATAATCAATCAATCCGAGATCAATTACAAAGCAAACAACCAACAATCCGCCTGTACGTACGGGCTTTAGAATAGTCCTAAAGTATTTTCTGCTTGCCGTATCAGGAAACCGAAAAGGAAATGAAAAGTGGTAGGAGGTTTACCAAAGCGGTTCAGTTCCTTTTGAGACGTTTTCTGTTTAGAGTACAGTTGTTGGTACTACATCTTTTAGTAGCCCTTTGCTATTAAGTGGTCGTTAGTTGGTTCCTTTTAGGCACCGCTTCCGGTCTTGCTCAGGGTGAATTTCAATGAAAAAAAATAATTTTGTTGTATATGAGAATGATCATGTAACACGGCATATTATTTTACCAAAATGGTAGGATAATTTTGTCTTTACTTAAATCCAAAATCATAAAGCTTTTTTTGGACGTTGTTGTGCTGCATCGTATTTCTAAGCATTATAACGGTGTAACAGATACAAGTTCTACCTTCGCAAGTATGAGATGCGTTGCAAAATTGCAGTAAATTTACCGCTCGTTAGCATTAATTGTATATTTCAAAAGTTTAAAACCGCTTTTTTGGCGACACTTATGCCAAGTATGGGCTATTGATGGGCCGCAACTAACCGGTGCGTTCAATAAACAGACCATAATCGGTCAAAACGTTTTTATATTTTTATTACAACATCAACGAGTGAAATTACTGTCGAAGTGCAGTGGTTTTACTGCATTTTTGCTACAGTGTTACCAACTTCGCGAGCGATTTACTATAGTATCTCATACTTGACTAAAGGTCCCGCAATTTTTCCATGTAATGTATACTGTATCGGAAGTAAGTTCATGGTAATTGAAATATATAGTTACCATGGCAAACGTGATATGCGTAACAAATGCGAGGTTTTGATAGGATATTTGACGTCATAGATTGTCATTTTCCAACGTACAAAAAAACACAAAATATGGCACCAACTAACAGCCACTTAATAGCGAAAAGATAAAGTAGCAGAAACTGTACTCTAAGCAAAAAACATCCCAAATAGAACCCAATAGTGCAGTGAGTGACCCTGCCGATGGTAAAATTATCTACCACTTCTTTGTTTCCTTTTTGTCGTCTCCTGCGACACACAGGAAATGACTATTCAAATGTTAAAATGAAGAAAATTTCATTCGTAGTATCCATCGAAATACATTGTCAAGGACGTCATAGAAACATGCCGTAGAAACCGCTTGGAAAGAAATTACGAATCAGCTATGCATATAGTCGTGAATCCCAATCTTCCCGATTTCCTGTCCTCCAGGTAAGACCTCAAGAATAGTCCAAGCGTATTTCCTGCTTGTGGTAAGAGACGACTAAAAGGAAACAAAGTATTGATAGATGACTTTACCATCGCCCTGGGCAGATAACACCCACTGCATTTTACCATGACGGTTTAGTTCCGCTTGGGATGTTTTCAGTTTAGCGTACAGTTGCTGGTACTACATCTTTTAGTAGCTTTTTGCTATCGAGTGGTCGTTGGTTTGTTTCCTGTGGGAGCTGCTTCCGGCCTTGCTCAGAGTGAATTTCAGTAAAAAATCAGATACCATTATTTCATAGCAAGTGATTTGGAATTAATCAAAATCACTTACTTTGAAATATATGCGGAAAAACTGATATACCATATTGAGGTTTAGTTTATGTTCCCTCAATGAAACGGAGAACCAGCTTTGAATGGACGTAATTGTACATTCCAATCAGATAACATACATACATGAAAACTATAAGTTAAAATATCGGTAACCCTCAAAACCAAATTACGTACGTCATTTATTTGCGATTATTAGATTTTCTTTGCAAAGTGTCCGTGACATAGCAATACACTAGCAGGCAACTTAGATTTTATATTCGAGATTTTAAAACTGCCCAAATATTTCAAAATGTCAATTTCTCAAGTCGAAAACGCGGTGGTTTCATTTGTGTGACGTCGCATAAATTAACTTTTTTTGTGGAGCTAACAATTTTCATCGATGTAAACAGAATATTTTCGTTTCTTGCAACTACAAATGAATATTTTTTCACATCAAAAGTATTTGATTTTGTCCTGCCAAGGATGATAATTGAGAAAGAGTCAGAAAAAAAAATTGGCGTGATTCCAAAAGTTTTAATATTAACATTGTTGATTTATCCTTTTTTCCAATCAAGTATCATCCTTTTGTATTGATATTGCGGTTTAAATTGCTTTCAAAATGATTTTTATATAATTCTGTATTAACTGGGAATTCATTTTACAAAAGGCATACAGAAATCTTTTTTTTTTTGTTTTCAAATGCCCGTGCCAAGCGTTGTTGATGTGTGTCAAATTACTTAAGTCACAAAACCCGAGTTGCAATTATGCGTAAGTCATGCAATAAGCATTGGAATACAATCAGTACCTTATATAAAAGGCAATACATTTCCACTCAAAATACATAATAATATCGTATAATAAAACCCTTTGGTAGTTTTTCGCGGTTTTATCAAAAGTTGAAAAAAGGACTTAGGCACTTCGGTTATGAGGGTGACGATGTACAAAAAATTACACACGACTTTAGGTTAGGATTATTGCGAAAAAATTAGCGTCATAAAATGGTCATATTGAATATCATCGCAAACGTTTATATTATGTTAGAAAACTTATTCTTGATAATCGTTTAGTGACCAACCAAAATCTATATGTAATATTATAATATTGTACAGAAGCGATCTGCTCCTGTATCGATTGTCAGAAAGATGCTGAATGATTTTATGATGAAAACCTCAATTGGAATTTTACTTCTCTTCTAAAAGAGTTGGGCGCCAAAAAGGCAAACAAAACATGCTTTTCATTCTTTTTTCGTTGTTATTTGACATTTTAAAATAAAACTGAAGGAAAATCGGAGTTGGCTAATCACAATGAAATTTTAAAATAAAAATAAAATGCTCGAGGAAAGTGAGGAGTACATGTTTCCTTGTCTTTCTAAAACTTAGTCCTATCAATCATTTGTCAGACAAAGATGTTGCATTTTCTAGCTAAAATTTTCTCTTTCACGGTCCATAGGTTTTTCAGTTTTCGTGGAAAACGGTAAAATAATAAAGATTGATATGGTTTGGTTAACTCGTTAACCATGCGTAACTTAGTAAAATACGCTCAATAGAGTAGTTTCATGTCAATAATCTTTCTAAAACGTGCAAACAAACTTGGCAAAATAACAATGTATTGATCTGAATATAAGCAGCATACGCATTGATTTGAGAAACGCACGTTATGTCAGATTTTGCTTGAGCATGCAAAGTGTTCGCAACCCGAATTATGCTTTGCATCTACGTAATGGACTGTCGTCATATATTAGTCGATATATTCGTCATAGAAATCAGCAAGCTTAATGTAAAAAAAGTATTCAATTAACCTTCTGATGGTAATGCCACATGTAGGAAGTACTTTAAAATAGTTCCCAGCTTTGTTGTCATCATGCCATACACCACGCAATTTGCCTCACAGTCATAAAGTAGAAGTGTATGTGTGTGTCGTTTAGAAATCGAATTATCAAAATGGAAACTTGCATGCGACGTGTGGGTGGAATGTTGGTTAAGCTAAATAGATAGGGTTTGTGCTAGGCTGATTCTTGATGGTTAATAAAGGTTAGCTACTAATTACTAAAAGAGAAGTTGAAAGGATAGGAATAGGTTAAATACTTTTTGGGAAGTATGGGTCACTGATGGATCGTGCCCCCGAGGCGCGATCCATCTGTGGCCCATGCATGCCAAAGTAAAATTTCTAATAAAGCATATGGCAAAGAATATCAGGGCAGTATATATGGCATTTCATATGTTATGTACATCATATTATGTGACTTTGTGTTATTATCATTTTAGATCAAATTGGTTATAAGATATAGTTATATAGAAGATAAGTTTAAGTTGATAAAAAGCTCGTATGAACTCCTAAAGAGTGAAGATGAAGATGAAATTATTGAACATACAATGGCTTCTGTGGATACTATCACTAATTTTCTCGAGTATGAGCAATTTACAATTTTGAATTTGATACTTGACTCGTTGGTTTTTAGTGGCATGTAACTGGTTGTTTTATGTTTTAATTAAGATTTTTAGAGAGCGCTTTCGGCACAATAATGTTAGAATAAAGATTTTTTTTCTGAAATTCATAATTGGGCGCGATTGCCTAGTGTCAATATGCATCGCAGGTTGAAGGTTTCGGGTTCGAGTCCGGCTCGTCCACCACTAAACCCAGTGTGTGATTACTTGGATAGGCTAAGCCGAACAGGAAATAATCATATCTTTTCAGCAATTCTAACTCTGCCCGTCTATAAGTGGCTTCTGGTACAGGTCCTTGGGCAGGGTGTTCACTCCAAGATGTGGCTATAAAAAATGATACATTGACATAATATTGTCCCAACAGTCAACGAATATTTCCGCGTTCAATCTATGTTGAGGACTTTTATAATACCGTCCATTTTTCTTGATAAGGTTATATAAATCCAAGCATTTTTTTAATCATTTTCAGTTCTAAATTAGGATCCATTGTGAATTCTCAAATTAAAAATCAACGATTTCCATGACCGTGAAAGCAATACAGTATATATAGTTGTGAATATAAGCAACGAATATAAGCTGACTTGAAAGTTGTCCATCTTTTTCTGACAACGCACAATTTGAATTCGACCATATGTCCATATATGACTTGTAGGTTTTCTAAACAAAAGGCCGCGTTATTGAAAAATTTCTGTGCACGAGTGACGTATGAGATCGTTTGAATTCTATAGAAAAAGTGCCATCGTATTCCAAATATAAGACATATGCATACGTCAAAAGTTTTTCAATTGAAACAAATTTACGCCAAGTTTCAATATCGAGGTCAAATATTCAATTCCTTGATGGGATAGAACTTTGGCTTGTAAAAACTTGTCTTACGTTCCAGATAATAGCGCAAAAACTAGAAAAAAAAATAGATTTTTTGGGACATATGCCACAGACAGATGGATCGTGCCTAGTTGTCACAACCCATCAGTGATTTATGTGTTTTTGATTTTTCTTCCAACAATTCGCTTATACGCTTCAGATATTGCGCAAAAATTAAATAAAAATAGATTATTTAGAACTTATGCCACAGATGAATCGTGCCTAGTTGTCACGACTCATCAGTAACTCGTGTTCAACGAGATATAAATCTACAAAAATGATTGCTGTAGTTTCATAGTTAACGTCACATGAAACTTACATTTTCCGAAACTATTTTTTAGCTCCATGCACTGCCGGAAGCAGTGTTTCAAAGCAGCAGTGCCAACCAACCAGTATTTCAAAGCAGTGTGCCAACCAACGATCCCTTTTATAATATAAAATTAATATCCTCAAAATTTCCCATTTTGGCGCTGCACTTTAAATAGAAAACACGCCAGAATTAACTAGGGTTTGTTCGGATATAAGTATATTGTACTATCCGGATAACGGATATATCAGAATAATCAGATTATTCTTCATCCGGGTAACTGGATATTAAAGATGTATTAAAACTGCTAAAACAAACATTGTCAAGTATGGTTCTCAAAAATTTCCAAGATTATGATACCTTCTTTGGACTAGAATATTTCCCAGTCCAGTTGATTTGTTTATGAAACAAAATGCAACTGGTTTTAACTACGAGAAAGTGTTACGAATCTTGTGATGAGCAAATAACTCCAAAATATGAATTTATGAGAAAATATGTAATTGCTTCTACATAAAAAAGCAGAAATGTAGTACTTGTACAATCCCGTTTGAAAATCCAAAATTGTCCGTATATCGGATTATCAAAAACGCTGCAAATATCCGGATATCCGTTATCCTGATAGTACGTACAACCGTAGAAAAGACTGAATCATTTTAATAAAGGGAAGTGATTTTATAGGTAGGCACTGATAAACGGTTCGGACTCGTTGGAACTCGAACCCAAGATTTTCAATGCTGAGGTGATTTTAATTTTTTCAGTCGTAAGAGTAATAATGTGAGATTTGTAATATCACATTTTTTTAATGGACTTAAAGCTCGTAAATAAGCTGCTTCTTATAAAATATTGATGATTTGTGATAGACTATGTCAATGTATGTGTAATTTATATTTAATTGAATGAAGTAGATTCCATATCACACTAAAAAATTGAATTTTCTTATTGTTATCCAGTCTACACAGCAGACAACATCGTAAACGAAGAAAAATATAAAAATATCACGGACAAATGTCTAAAATTCGCAAACAATCAAACACACAAAAGTAAGTTAGAATTTTTTTTATTATTTTTGAGATTAGGCTTTAATTTTAATTTATTTTGAGTTTTATAATAAATCCGGGTAAAGCCGAATTAAAGACATATCATAAAAATATCTTTTGTAAAGAATGTGTCACTGATGGATTGCGTCGATGAGACGCGATCCATCTGTGGCACATACTTGACAAAGTGATTCTGATCGCCAAACTTTACTTTACAAGAACTTAATTGAAGCAAAAATGTGCGACAAATACTACATAGTGAAACGAACAAGGTATGTATTTCTGAAAGATGGGGGCACGGGTCATCTGAGTCTCATGCTCTAGAAAGGAAATTTATGATTAGCTAATTAACTAACTCATTTCGAAAGGAAAATGCAAGTTCAAAATCTCGCTTCTACGTGAAAAAAGTTCCTGCCTCAAAATACCACCATTGGTGGAAAAGTTTAAAGACTAATATTGCCTTTTGAAATTTTTCTCATGGTCTCAATGTCTCAATGTCTCAAAGTCATGACAAAAGGATGTACAAAACAACAACCTCATCCTATGCTATAAGAGAAAATATACTGAAAGACTTGATTGCCAACTTTATCATATGCATAAAACATTATCAATAAACTGCATTTAATATTGCCGCTACTGTTAAGGATCTAGTTAGTGGGAAAAAATCTGGAATAGCTGTTGAGCCCGCGGTGCCAATATGATAACCACTCGGTCATCGCGCCCAACAACTTCTAAGGTATAGAATGTGTTTTTATATTTCAGATATTAGTATATTTGCGAAAGATAGTCGTGAAAAGTTTGGCGGTCCATGTCGATCAGGTAGTAAGCTTGTGACGATTTCAAATCAATATGAAGCTTGTTTGGTTAAAGGAGTATCAGAAGAATATGCGGAAACTTCAATATGGGCAAGTAAGTTCGCAGAAAAAAACTATTTCTATTCTAATTTTTTTAAGGTTTTTCATCAATTTTGGTCTGATTTGTAGGGTTAACTCGAGACGTTCAATCGGAGATATTTTGATGAGCGAACATGGTAAATACGCAACCGGTTATATAATGAAAATTATTTGAAATCGCAATCAACGTCCTCAATCAACAAGAGTATAGTACTCAATTTACTCAACTGCAGGTCAAAACTTAGTATTCTCTTTTTGGATCGGATCAGACCAAGGTTCTGTGATAGCGACCAGTTATAAGGCGGTCCTTCAGCATTGCATATAGTTTTTCCATGAGTGGATCACCCTAGGACAAGCGGTGACTTATAGACACATACCTTTAGTATTTTTGGCACTGGTATAAATCTGTTAAACAACGAGGCTTTGAAATTGGGAATTACTGTAAAGGAAAGGTAATTTCAATGTGTTTTACGATGTGTTCAGTGCTGGAAGTTTGACTTTGCTGACGTATATTTTAGTTCCTGAAATGACTACATATCATCAGTAAACTTTTAATATTTAACTTCCATTCCCCCAAAAATTTTATGCTATATATACATTTAGTATCGGTACAGAAAAATTTGTCACCCAATTGGAAAATATTTTGCCAAGTATGAGTCACTGGTAGAACGCGCAGTCTATCTGTGGCTCTTATTTGACAGATTAAACTTTTCTAATTTGGCAGTATTGGATCTGTTATTGCAGATATTCTAAAACCCAACAACACAAAGCTGACCCTACACGGAGCTCTTTACGGTATTGATCTAAATGTTACGCACGGTTCCTCGAATTCTTGTATCGCGATGAATCTTTCAGTATACAGCGATGCAAATGCCACAGTTCACAAAGGAAATTGGTCGTTCATATTCAAAGACTGTGACGAAAAACTAACAGTAGTTTGTGAGGAAATTGGTATGTATAACATTTTAACAGGGGATGGTATAGGGATGAAGCTTCACCAGCTTCCGAAACCTCCCAAAATGTATTTAAATGAATGAACGCAAAGGATCTTATTTTGCGTTAGTTAAAGACTAGTTTATGGTAGTAATTAAGTAATGTCTTAAAATGAAAAAAATAAATCTTTACACTTAATTTGTCGTGTGGTTTAATTGAAAGGTTTTTTTAACACGGCCACTTGCTGTGAAATGCAATTACACGGTCTTTAACATACAAATACAAAACGTTTCGTAAAAGGTGGAGTTTTGATGGATATATTGTATTTTTCCTACCATATTTACAAAAATGACGAAATTTGAAGTAAATATTTGTACAAAATATAAAAAAATGAAATGATGAACCGATATAAACCGATTTGTCGTATTTATAGGCAGGAAAGATGATAAATTTGTTTTATGTGGACATGTCTATTTATGTCTATATACACTGTAATAAAAATGCATTAAAATCGCCGCTCTTTCATGGCAATTTTACTTGACTATATTTGAAGGAAACTATGAAATCGACTTTATCAGTCAATAATAAATAGCCTGTTGATGGAACGCACCGTTGAGATCATGTGAGATCAACGACGCGTTTTCAAATTTTGGAAAATATAAAATTACTGTGGAAGAACCGTAAATTTACTTCACTTTTTCTCACGTTAGATTTCTAGCGTTAATGAAAGCATATTTACCCTTTTTCCCTTTCAAAGACAATTATACTTCGACAAAGAATATTTCGAGCACAAACAACATCTTCGCAGGTTTGTTATCTCTTGCATTCTATATCTGCATTAATATTGACCAGGTATTCGTCAGTCAGATAATCTGTCGGTAATATTTTTGTAAGAATATATTCTATGAGTCTTCAGGAAAAATTTCATGAGAATTTAGCGTGTTATGACGCTTCGATTATTATCAAATGTATTGAAATATGTTTGTATTTACATACTTTCTGATTAACTGAGGTATGCGACAGTGATTTTTTTCTTCTGAAAGTATTACCAGCTATGGTAAAGTAACGAATAATGCATAATATTTTTTGTGAAGTAGCTCCAATTTTACCAATAGGCTAAATTTTTTCAAAGCGCCTTTTGTCATCTATAGGTCACCACTGATGGATCACGTCGACGGGACGCGATCCATCTATGGCCAATGCTCAAAAAATGAAATTCCTATTTGGGCTTACCATGGCAGGATGCGTACATTCTATCTCACTATTGCAGCCCCATCTATTGATAATGCTTTCCGCTCCAATGCAGTGTCTGGTAATTTGTTTTGTGGGCCAAGAGAACTATCTTAATGTCTTTAAATTCCAGCTTCGACCGAATTTGTAAATAAAAATTATTGCAATTTTTCGGCTCTTTTATTTTTTATAAGTTATGAAATATAAGGTAGTATGCATATTTTTTAAACAAAATTTATCGCACTATTTGAGTGTGGCACTGGTTGGTTGCTTCTAGGCACTGTCGGCCTTGCGTAAAGTAATTCCAATAAGAAAAAAAAGTTCAATTTATTACTGCTAATAATACCGAATACCAGAGTAGTTGAAAATACAAAACTTATTATTTATTTTCTATTTAGATTTATTCAGACAAAGAGAAAGAAGAAATTATTTTGGTAAGTTTTTAGTTTAGTTTTGCACACAAGAGTATATAATATTTGTGATTATATTTTGCAGTATTCATATTGCTTTGTGTAAATGGTGTTCAAAAAATATTTGCTTTCTGTGTGTCATTCTCATAACAAACTTGCCTTCAAAAATTTGGATAGCCCTTTTACAGTGTTGATTAAAAACTACTCGATAACATTATTTCTTTCTTATCATTCTTAAAAGTGGGTCAAATTAAGCATATGGAATTGAAAGATGTTACGCGACATTTTATTAGAAAATACATGGACATTGAAGTAGCAAGCAATATATGAGAACTTGGATGTTATCTAGTTATGATTTATAGCTAATAGTTCTTTGGAGAATGCTGAGGAGTTTGGTTCGCCATGAAGGGTGCCCGGTTAGATCAATCGATAGAAGCGTGAGGAATTCTCCGAGCCACGTATCTCCAGTTGTCCTATGCGCAGATTCGAATCTCGTGCGAAGTGATCATATTGAGGGGGATTGCTGGAACCTTTGCTGGAACCTTTGCTTTACGGTTATTCATTTAACTGGAAAATCTGGCTACACGAGAGATCGCGCTGTTTAGTTAAGTCGCATTCTACTAATCAGTCCAAAATTTATAATTTTGCCAAACATAAGTCGCAAACGGATAATGTGCTTTTTATAATACGTATATTTGGATGTGTATGTCTGGTTGGATACTTGATTTTTAATATAATTTTTCCTGATTAGGTCAGCTAATGTCACTTGCGGGATAAAAATGCAACCTATCCTATACCTTTTACATGTGTTCATAGATAAAACAACCGAAAGCTCTTTATTTACTACGACGAATCAAATATATACGACAATCAGTAGCCAAGGTTGGTCCAATAACACCACTGACTTAATTGAACCAACGCCACATGTTTCTACTCGGTCTAGCCTGCAGACGACAACGATAAATGCATTTCCAAATGGCGGTAAAGCGGCACGATTTTTGCATGGAACACTGTAACGAAAAAATGCAACAAAATCACTGGTCTTTGGGAGTAAAATTACTTGGCGGTATTGACAAATATTTCAAATTGACTTTTGTGGCCAAATATCGGTTGTTGACGGAACGCACAGCGAAGGTGCGGTCCTTCAACAGGCCTTAATTGGCATACAACTTATCAACATGGCGTTTTTTAACTTTGGAAATATGCAATTACTCCAAATGGCCAGTAAATTTATTGCACTTTTGTTACAGTGTATACACACAAATAAACTAATTTATCATACGATGATAAATTTTAGTTTCACCATTTTTAACACTTCGCCCATGCAGTTCGTTTTAATCGACTCATTTTTACTATTCACCAAATAGCTCTTGTCACACAATAAACACTGATTTTTTTCCGAACGTGGATGGCAAAATTGAAGATTATTTTGAGTTCTTTAAGTTGAGTTAAATTAAGCCACACTTTTTAAGATGCATCGTAATGTGTGTGTAAATCAAACGCAGACGGCGTGATGGAGAAATGTATCCACAATAGTTCAAAAAGAGAATTAAAAAGGTCAAGTGTTATTGACCCGGAAGTCTATTTATCTGCATGACCTTGAAGCTTCTAGTTTTTTACTTTTTTCTATCTTACTCACTATGATGTGTTCAGAAACTTGGAATGGGGATAGGGAGGGGGTTTAAAAGTTTTTGTGGGGAAAAATTGAGGTCAGAGGTAAGGATCGCCGCTGCAATACAATTTTCTAAAAAATATCACCATAAACCCCCAATGATCGCCCCGTAGTCGCGAAAAAAAAATGGAAAATAGGATAAAACTAGCTAAATATTTGTAATAAATGTACTGAATTTTCTACGTTTTGAAGCACAAACGATTTTTACACCAGAGAAGGAGGCACGGCACTATCCCCCCTCTTGAACACGCTAGTGTTAACTCATATTAATTTCTCAGCAAAACTAAGGATAAGGTTATTAAAGATAACAACTATCTTCAGCATGATATTGTTTTATTTCATATTATTTTACACTGTTCTCCATGAAACGTAACCATGCGCTTTCACTATTCACAAAGTTGACGACAAAATTTATATGGAACAATAATAATTTTCAATATTGAAAAATTTATTTTACCACAGGTCTGTAATATGACAGCAGTTTTTCGTTTTCTAACATTTCACGTATTTTATCGAAAGACTTAAAAAGCAAGTCATTCCCAATCAGGAATTTTATTTTGTCAAGTATGATCCACAGCTGGTGACTAATACTTAACAAAACATCTTTTAGCTGACTGGGATGGGTATCCGACCAAGGCCTTCTACCAATTTCTTATATAGACAGGGTTAAAATTGCAGAAAAGATATGGTCTTTTTTGTTTGGCTTAGTCTACCAGAGTTATTATACCCTGGGCAGAGTGGAAGGCATAGATTAACGACGCGGACTCGCCGGGAATCGAACCCAAGATTTTCATCCTGAAGTGAGAGATTATTAGTATTTTACATTAAGATTACTATTTTACATTTGTACTCGAACCGTGTTATCATAAGCTACCACAATGATAGCTCACCTTTTTTGTTCTCATTTCGAATTTTGTTGAGTTTCACATTATATTGTCTTAATATTAACATTCATTATATTTTACTGCAAAATAGGAAAACCAGTCAGAAATTTAATTCTGTCTAGCATACGCCACAGATGGGCCGCGTCTCATCGACGCGATCCATCAGTGACACATACTTAACAAAATTGGTTTTGACGATAATTCGACAAATCGATAGGGAATGACTCCAGTAGCATCATGCCTTTGTTTTATTTTAAAATCCCTCATATATCACTCTCCTGTACTTACATATCCACGGGATATGTGTCTTCAGGTTACGTCACTAAAGAATTTGTGTTTTATTTAGCGTTTTTTTTCTAATTTCCGAGTGATAGTTTTCCTTGTCAAGCAATGTACACAAATCCAACGCCCATACATCGGGCTTTGGTCGAGAAAACTTTATAAATGACTTCGAACTGGAAATTGCATGCGTTTCCTCGGCTTTTCTCTCACAAGTTAAAAGCTATTTTCTAAACTATAAATCTTGATATTTTTTTTTCTATAAAATAACTAATGTTCTCAAAAAGAATAAATTACGGCGTTATTGAACATTTGAGAAGTAGCACTAGAATACACAATCGATACACCGTATTATGTAACTGTATGCCTGCTCTTGGCAAGTACTTCCCGTTGTACAAAATTGTATTCCTCAACTGGAATTTTTCTATTACAAATTAAGATTTATTATTCTGTGTACGTATTTCAGAAATGTGTGAAAACAATTATGAGGAAGAGTGCGATAAGTTCGAAAGTGTTTTGAAAAAAGATGAATGCTTTGCTAAGTTTGCAGCATCAGAAAAGAAAAACTGTGAACGACAAAATGATTTAGGAACATTCGAACAAGTCAAGATTCAAACTTTAAACTCCGATGACATTACAAGTTGCCATGGCAACACTACGTTCGAGAGATTCACCGTTGGATGCCCAATTCTGTCAAATACAAAAGCAAAAGTACTCAAACTTGCGAGTGCGGAGCTCAATGTCGATTCAGTTGAAAAATTCGTTAAAAATATGGTTGACACTTACGATTGGAACAGGAGACGAATGAAATTGCTACCAAAAAATGGGCGGTTGCTATCCATCAATTTGATTGACGAGCTTGGACGAAAAATCAGTCCAATTAAAATTGATTTTGAATACAAATTCGACGCTAGAAAATTAATTGCAGAGAGTGCGCGAGCAATTTCTTTTGAAAATAATGACGAATCTTTTTTGGCAAGTACGAATCATTATGAAAGTTTCAAAACAAAATGTGTTTTTGTCGATCCAAAATCAAAGCTTTTTAACACGACCGGATGTGAATGTAAGCAACATGGAAACGAGGCAAGATGTACCAGCAATCATACAACAATATTTACAGTCATGTTAGCAGTAGATACGGTTATCATTCCACGAACAGTTAAAGTAAGTTTGTGTATATGTCATGTTTTCAAATTCAGCACACACTTGAGAGAGTCAAGCAGCCGGCAAATTAAATTCTTTATTTTTTTCAAGTACGGTTTATTTTTTTTTTTTTTACAAAAGTTGGCTCTCAGCGAGGCCGAAAGCAGCGCCTAAAATGAGGCACTCAAATGTCAAAGAGCTACTATAAGATAAAGTGCCAGAAACTGCACTCTAAGTGGAAAACATCCCATACGGAACAATATTACCAGGTTAAAGAGCAGTGGGTGGTAGCTGCCCTTGGCGATGACAAAACCACACATCACTTCTTTGTTTCGTTTCAGTGGCCTCCTACGACACGCAGGAAATACGTTTGAACTAAACACGTCCCTGCAGGAGTAATCAGTTGCTGAATGATTCTACTCAGTCCTATAAATTTGTACTGAAATTTGTATAAATTTCGAGTTTACGTTACTTCAATTTACACATACCGAGTCCGTGTACTCAGTTCCTACTTGTTAGTGTGCTTGCGTTCGACAAGACGTTAAGTGCGGCCAAATCTTTATAATAAAAACGACAATATATACTATTCCATTATGATGAAAAAAATGTTGGTGATTAAAACAAATTATTGTTTTTGTTCAACAAGTTTGGATGATATTATGGTAAAAATGGCTAACGTTGACCGCAGTACGATAAGTATACAAGAATTTCGACATATATACATTGACCACTTTTTGTCGTAGACCTGGGCAATAAAATCATAAAGACGAATCGATTCGAAGCACAGACTATTCGAATCATTCGTAAATTTTTAAAGGAAACGCGAATTTTCGAAAAATAGTGGACTTTCTTGTTTTCTTTTTTGTAATCGTCCAAGCTATTATTTCCACTTTCTTTTTATCAGATTGCTTCGATAGTAATGCAGTCAATTTCCCTCGCATTTCTGGCAATTGCATTTTGCATTCTGGTGAAAGTGAGGAAGAAAGTCAGAGGAGAGAGAATCGCAATTCAAATCAACCTTGTTGTATCATTGGCTCTTCTGCATTTTTGGATTCTGTTGAGTGACATTGCTGTTCGTTATTCAACGCTATGTCGTGCTGTTGCAGTTTTGATGCATTTTTTCTTGCTTTCAACAGGTATATGGGGATGGGACGGGCACAAGGCTTCGATAAAATATTCAAAATAGACAGGAGTTATTTATAAAAATTATAATGATCGCATTTGATGAGAAAATCCATTAAAAATTGTGTGGAACCTTCCAAGTAAATGATGGTGTGTTTCGAATTATTAACGCCTGCTCTATTGAATAACCTTGAACATGTCACATAAATAAAATTATTATGTCCTAATTAAAATGTAGCTATGAAACATATTTAATAATTTTATGTAGTTTGATTTTCATTCCAAATTGAAAAAACTATAAATTGGTATAAAAAATATTTATTTCGATTCGCCACTATCTATTGTATTTTTAGCTTTAAAATTATGTAGCAATGTTAGATGTTACAGAATTTTACTCAGCATTTTTTATTTCTTTGACATTAAAGCCAACATCGGCAGAAGATCTCAAATCATATTCGCATCGTTAGCGCACAATTACCTAATATGACTATCATAGTGAACTTTTAAAACAGTTATCTTTGAGCTGGGTACTGCTTCTCCACGATTATAACCAACTTAGTCCTCCCAGATCCGCCGCCAGTGAATAGGCGAAAATAAAGTGTTATATATTTGTCTATGGTCTAGCACAAGCCTCTTTTTTATTAAGGGTTTTTGTAAATATCCGTCAACGTCCAGGATACCGCCCCGTGTTAAAGAATCATCGATTTAGAATTTGAACTGCATACAATATATACATTTGAAAAGGGCTGGCGGGCAGCATAAGCTTCAGTACTCTGCTCCCCATAGATCGGTTGTACTTCTGTCGTAGAAATCACTAAACTCAAAATGCATACTTTGTATAATTTGTATAAACATATTTTTCACGCCCCGTGTAATCTAGCTGGGCAGCACTAAATGGCGGCGCTATTGTTCAGACTTTGTGTTTTGAGCACAAATATATCGTCGGAAATATTATGATCAAACGTGTTTTTTCGAGTATGAGCTTTCACGGATGGATCGTGACGTTTAGGTACGGTCTATCCGTGACTCATGGTTGACAAAACTAATTATCTTAGAGGGAACGGCGATTCTTTCGAAAGCAGTCTGGAATGGCGCGAATTGGATATACAGATATCTCTCTTTGCCTTTTATATTTCTTTCTTCCATCGTTATCTTTTAATTCAAATATTTTTTATTTTCTTTTAGCTTTATGGATGACAAATGAGGCGATGTTGCTCTTTCTCAAAACTAGTAAATGGGCATTTGTCCATGCAAAACGAAGAAAAATTGTAATCATTTCTATGATATTTAGTTGGGGTGTTGCAGGACTTATCTGCTCTATAACGGCAGCAATAGGTTTCTCAAATAATACTTACATGGAATCCAACAAACTGAACGATATAGCAGAAAACAAAAGCGTCGATGCAAGTTCGATTCCAAACTACGAATATTGCTGGCTGAGTGCAACTTCTGGCATCCGATTGACTGCGATCGTTCCAGTAGCGATATTGTTGGCGCTGAATCTCATAATAGCAATACGAGTCGGTGTTTTCGTTTACACGAAAACTATGGAAGCAAAACATTTTAGGCCGACTCAACAAATGACAAACAAACATATGCTTGATGTTGATTACCTGAAAAATCTCAGTGCCTCGATTAAAGCGACGGTTTTACTTTTACCCACGCTTGGAATTCCGTGGGTGTTCTTATTTGCTGCAAGTGAGTGATAATAGTTTTGCTGCACTGATAGGTTTTGATTGGTAGATGTTTTTTTGGGCCAAACTATGAGATACCCAACAAATCATCACTTTTTTCTCTTTTATGCTATACATTTTGCTCGGTTTCAGATGTAAATTGTCAACATAAAACTATTAATTTAAATCCTCCTTTGGGCTCATTGTGTATGAAATTTGATGACATTAGGTTTTTCGGACACTCAAAAGTAATTTCGCTATTTGTCAAAAACATTGCATTGGCAGGTTCTGCTCATTTTTAATTTAATAACGACTGTATGTATACTAGTTACTGTGTTGCTTGCTATATTACTTTATAACTTTAATCTTAGTTAACGGTAAAATTTTCCAAGTTTTTAATTTTCCCTTCTACCTTGTCTCTGTTGAAGTGTTGGATTGGAATATAATGAAAGAAATCAAACTTCTGAGTAATTGTAGCCTATTCATATTTGCGATATTGCAATTGTGTTTTGCTTACTTGCCTTCATATATAAACCTAACTAATATGCAGATTTAACAGTTCTTTCTGTTTGTGGTTGATTTACGTCAACGAGACTAATCAATATGATACTAATGCTGGTCAAAATAACATATCAATATCGCGAATGAACTTGGTTTCTGGATTGCCAGGGCACTGGATTTTTATATTTTAATGTGCTTTTAATTGTTTAAAGTAAACCCTGACAATCAAGAAACCAAATTCATTCACGATATTGATGTGTTATTTTGACCAGCATTAGTATCATATGGTTTAGTCTCGGTGACGTAACTCAACCACAAACAGAAAAAACTGTTAAATCTTTTGTTGAGTATGAGTCACTGATGGATCGCACCGCCGAGGTGCGGTCCATCTGTGAGTCATGCTTGGAAAAACAAAATATCTGATAGGGTTCTGTACCGAAGCCTATTTCTATTTTTACAGTTTGGGTTTATCAGAATTCATTACCGTTTTTTTTTTTTCATTTTTATTTCCATTCTATTTCAGATACTAGCGATCGTACAACACAATTAGTATTCATGTATGTGAATGTTGTTTTAAATGGATTACAAGGATTTTTTGTATTCATTGTCTACTGCGTCGTTGGAAAGGAAGTTCGAGCAGCAACTGTGAAAAGTCTCTCAGCATCTCTTATGAATAACTCTTGGAGTGGGCCAAGTGATACATTTGAAAAGTGGAGAAAACGTAAATCTCACCAACCAGTCGAATTTGCTTCCTCCTCAGCTAAAGATACAGTCAATGTAGCAAATAACGAATCGCCTGTTAAACGCTAAAAGACAATAGACTGGTAAATCAATTTGTTATATGTAGGCATAGACAATTTGCTTCAGTGAGTCGAATCGACCAAAATCAATTAATGATTATTCGAACGAAAAAATTGCAAAACGCAAGAATTTTAGGAATTTAAGTGCAAAATGTGTTCAAATATCTTCGATTTTCCGTCGAATTTCATTTTTGCGTTTATAAATGAAACCTGAATAAAATATTAAATGTCATAGTTTGCTGCATTCATGCAGGCTGGGATCCAGTGACTCATACTCGACAAAGCTCGGTGGGTGAGTCAAAAAAATTTTGATACGGATACATTGTTTTATTCCGTTGCTTCACTGTTGTTCCTAGCGCATTTGTTCCAACATCAATCTATAGATTTATGTTAAAAAAGTCATTACTTATTATGTCATAAGGTTGCCTTATTGGCATTGAAATCTGTGTATTGTCAGAATATTGATTATTGTTTGAATTATATTTGTAGGATGGAGCATATTGTCGAAATCACGAATTTCATTTGTGGGAAGTCGTAGTTACTGTGTTGCAAATTTTAGTTATGTTATTGGTTATCTGAAGATAATTTAATTTTGTAAAGTTTATTATTTTAAGATTATTAATTTTTTATTATTATTTTTTTAATACTTTTTAGCTTGTTAAGGAGATAATTACATGTTTGTTGAAATAAATATTTTTTTTTTAACTTCATGAAACACACAGGGTCTTCTTTCTTTCACATATGTTATCCCGCCTAACTAGGGAGCAACGGTGTGTGGCACCTCTGCGTAAAACATGCAGTTATTGTGGGATTATCGTCCTAGGAGAATAAGAATTACGAACCTCATTTTGTGTAAGGTAGGTTCAATAGTTCGAAGTTGATTCGGATAATTTCTTTCGAATCGGATCGAATCATTATCCCATAAGTATAACAAATGTCCCATTTTCCTATTAGAACTTATCTCCATCATGTAAATCGGAAAATCGTCTTCAATTCACGCTACATTTCTACATAGGTCGGAAAATAGGAGTACAATTTTTCACTGATTGTAGCTAAAGTATGGAAGGAAAGCAGTGACATTTTCAGAAGATTAGAACAGGCGTCAGATTTTCTGTTTGTTCAACAAATTATGATTTATTGGATGGAATGACTACGAAGACTAATGTAACTCTTACAGTAAAATAGTCCAAAATTCGCGCCGTATCTACGAATAAGAAAAACGATATTGCAAGGTCGTGAAATGGGGAAACACGTGAAATAGCAAATGCACGTCACAGAATTAGGAATGTGTCAGTGTGTGCGATGGCCCAGCGACTATCATGTTGGCATCGTAGGCGGTCCATCACTCAACCTCGGGTGTAATGACTTGGGTAGGCTAGGCAGAACCGGTAAAGATGATATATCTCCAACAACTCTAACCCTGTGTATTTATAAGTACCGCTTGCGAAGGGCATCAGCCAAAGAGTGGATATGAAAAATGACAACACAAGATAGCGCAAGACTCGTTTGTGGAGCATCTGAATGAATGAAGGTTGAGTCTGGCTGACCGACAAAAATTGTCGTGGACCGGCCGTTAAGAATCACTGGCCTAGAACAATGGTCTTAAAGTCAGCTAATCCAATAGAAAAATACTTGACAAAATCCAAGTACGAGTATGAAATTTGAATGAAAGGGACGCGCGAAAATTTCGTTATTTTCAAATCGCATGGACAATGTATTAATATGACTCAAACTGACCACGACAACGTGCGACAAATGTCCGTATTAAAACAAAAATCTATTGAAACCACACACAATATGTTTTATAATCTATATACCGAGCAATATAAAACAAAACCTGTGTTGAATAAGAGAAGAAAAATTGCATTTTCTTGTTTTAAGTATTTATTCTATGAAGTGGTTAATATAAATATCACACACTCCTACAAACTTCCCTGCATGTTGAAGGTTTTGGAATCCCACTGAACTTCGACTACTTCCAACTTTTTAAATTGGTTACGCTCCGTTACCATTTATCTCTCCTTATATATCACTTGCCTTGCATGATGGCGTTACCTGACTAAGATACCCATAAAAGTTAAGACATTGTAGTGAATATTTAGCGGGCTCCTGACAACACCCATTCATAATCAGCTTCATATCCGAGTCGTTCCAACGCTTGAGCATGAATGTGCATCACCCTGACAAGTTCGAACAAATCTTGTGGATTGAGAGACACTCTTCGATGAATAACTTCGACAAATTCGTACCAAGTTCCTCGGCCAGTTCCTGCGTTGCGCATAATTGGCATGTTCGGCAAAAATCGTACCGATTCGTTCTCTCTTCTGCCATCTGGATATGCGTGAAGATAATAACACTTAGTTCCGTAACGACATGTCCCCTTCCCTTGTTGAAATCTTTTGCATGGCGTTATAGACATCTCATTCTTGTGCTTGACCATCAAAGCCCTTTTCTCTGTAGGATCAGTAGTCCATTTTTCACATGGAGTGACAAAAGATGAAGCAGTGCGACATGTTGGGCACAGTTTGACGACTGAGCTCTCGAGTGATCTTGTACATCTCCATTGTATGATACATTCGAAGCAAAAGGCGTGAGTGCAGTTATCCAATAATCCGAATCTTCGTTTGCACAAATCTTCTTTCTCAGCAACGACTTCCATGCAAATTCCACAGGCGACTTCATCTATAGTAGTAGATTGTTGTTCAGAATAACCCGACGACATGTTTGTTAGTTTTGGTTAGATTGGTAGTATGAAACACAAAAACACTGAATGATGTTAGAGTAGACCTCATAAACGATATTTATGGTATTTGTTAGTGCCTTTTTTGTTACTTCGTACAGTGCAAGCGCTGCAAAAGTGATAACTGCTGAAGGAAGATAAGGTACGAAAATAGCGTCATAGCGGGATACAAAGGGTAACACGTTTAAATGTGTTACACATTTCAGGCGATAAATTACGCGCAAATTTTCTTATCAGCGTTTTGATTAAAGGTTTAATCATTGAAACGTTTTTTCTTATCTTCCAATGCATGATATGCAGATACCTTTTTATATATTAGAAAGTTTGTGCAGACCAGGATACAGAGCCACGTGATATCAGAAATCCATCTCCTGTGCAGACCCTGAAATGTTTTAATTAAGGAACAAATACACATGTCCACGTTCAGTCATTGTCAAGGTATATAATCAATTTATTTAACCACTTTTGTCCATGAAATATAGATTTTACAGACGTTAGCGCCACCTCTATTCCTTAAATCAGACGCTTTTTGAAATTTTAAAATATAAATGCTATTTTGGCGGTCTTTTGCGACCGGACTAAGGGCTGAAAAATTCAGTTCTCGAGTTTGGTCAAAATGAAGAGATGAAGCGAATTCAAAGTACATTGTTATATTTTTTGTCCATGTCATTATTACTGAATTTGTAACTATTGATTTTTAAGGGAGGTAAAATGCAGTGGTAAAAACAGGGTGTTTGCTTTATATATAGAATACGGGATTCTATCCGATTCGAAAAAAAGGATCCAGATTCAAATTCCAAATTATTCAGTCTCGTTTTGACTTACATATAACTTGAGAATACAGAATGACAGTCTCAACTCGGGACAGGGATATATTTGTCATACTTTTCCCATGGTTTCCCATGGTTAGTGGAGAAGGCCGTCACAAGCGATTACATGGATCACGTAAAAGATTTAAACTGTACATTAATTTCCTCACACATAATCATTCTCCATAGGTAGGGCTGAGCAAAACCGAATTATTTGAAATTAGAATCTGATTCGGACAATATTTTCGAATGTTATATAAATACCAAATATTCCATTTACTACTACAGTTTGTCTTCATTGTGAAAAGTAAGAAACTACTTACTAATATTAGACTAAACAGACTTGGAGGCTATATATATTCAATTCACCTCCCGTGTCTAAGAGCTAAAAATTCGCTCTTTTACCTACAAATTACATTTTGTCGTTATAGTTAAAAATCCCACCTAATTTGGCGAGTTTTTGTTCCTATAAACAATTCACGATCGATTTAAATAATTTGTGATCGAATCAGCGAACTAGAAAGTGCTCAGCCCCACACGCTGGTTCGCCGATTGAGTAACTCCTTTCATTTGAATCTGTTACCTCAGTGTCAATTTAGCATTTTTTAAATATATCCCAAGATATAAAATATATATATATTATTTATGCGTCTATTTGTTTCTTTTATTTAGAATCTATTCAGCATCAAGTAAAATACAGTTTATTTCGATTTTTCAATTCACGACTCATTTATAAGTATAAAAAAAATTCCCAAACAGAGCTAAAAATCAGGAAAATTAGCAAACCCGAATAAGAAATTAAACACGAAACGTTATGCTATTGTCTACAGCTTACAGCGCGCACCCAGAAAGCGAATGTGTGTTATAAATGACTAGGGAATTTGTGAATGAAAAGGAAAATTTATTTTTTCATATTTGGGAGATGTGATCCCCCGTTGTTAAACTAATAAATAAACTATAATTCGTGATTGGTTTGGAACGCTTTCGTAACAATCTTTATTTTATATATCACCGGGAATTGCAATGTATATAATATTAGAAAACAATAAGCTATCTAAATCCTTATTTTCGTTTTCCCAAATTCAAAACAAAGAAATGTATGTATGTTTTGACTACATTACCTATATTGAAATTGTGTCTAAAATTGGATTGCATATGTTTGACTATTGGATTTCACGGGTCACGATCACCTCTTAACCCAGTATTTTTATAGTGCGGATTAGCACAGCAGACTAGAAAGCTCTTTCATTCTAATTAATTCGGTGTTGATGATGGTCTTTCAGCAAATTGTTCAAAACAACTCAATAAAAATATGCATATTCAATTAACAATTTTGCAGCAATTATAATCTATTGTTACCAGCTTATCATTCTCGCCCGATAGCCTGTTATCCTGATAAATATATCGCACTTTTCTTAGAGCTTGGCGTGATATCATCCCAAGTTATTGAGATTTCGTAGATTAACGGCGAAATGTTTCGTGTTTTCTCGCATGGGCCATAGATTGATCAAGGATATTATCTATAGCCCATGCAAAATAAAACTTCAGTAGCGACATATTTTTGATTCGATATCTCCCTCAATTATCGTATTGTTATCATGTTCCAGACAATTGTTTGCGCTGCGGGGTCAAAACGAAAAACGCAATTCATTTAAAATATAATGCAATTTAAGTGGGTACTATTTCCAGTTGTTTGAAAATGTCTGCCGGATTTAGCAAATTTATTTAGCTTTTGTGCAGCGGAAATATATAATGGATAACAGAATTTTTTTAGATCCGCGTAACGTTTCAAATACTGTAGCTGCAAGAGTAGATTCATTACTCAAGAATGATGTTATTCAGGGAACATCGTCAGATGGACAGAATGAAAGCGTTTGTGGAATATGCATGGAAATAGTTTGCAAAGACCGGGCGAATGACAACAACAAATTTGGATTGTTAGACAACTGTACCCATGTATTTTGTTTTGAGTGTATTATCAAATGGCGATGTACTACTTCATTGGAAAGTTCAGTGACCAAGGCATGTCCTGCATGCCGTACCACGTCTTATTTCGTCACACCAAGTGACGTTTGGATTACTGACCCGTTTGAAAAAAGAAGATTGATGTTGAAGCATAAGTATGAAATGTCAATAACACCATGTAGGAGATTTCAAGAAGGAAAAGGAACATGTAAATATGGTGTGAAGTGTTATTACTTACATGCATTTCCCGAAGAATCACAAGCTGATGATGCTTACATGCAGTCTCCTACAAACACAAGTAACACATTGACTTTCGAGGGCAACAATTTGATTCCTGATATTACAATTTGGTGTGATCTTATAGATTGGATTGTTCAACGACTGTCTGAAACCGACATGAATTAAAGCTTCGGGGAATAAGACTGAATACGACCACCTGTTTCTAAGTCTTTAACAATTACCCATGGCACGTAGCACGACTTATACCTACACATGATGACTTCAAACGAATTAGAGTGAAAATCAATTCCACCAATCCGTGTTAAGAAACTTCAATGTTTGTGTTTTCTTTTTATATTTTCATGAGACGCCGCTTATAACAATAATTCATGAGTCACATAAACTTTTCCTCCCTTCGAGTCTTCGAGAAGACGTTTATTTACTTTATTTGAGTATACTAAATGCGTCATTGTGAAATTGTTTATTAAAGTGGTTTTGTTGAAGTAGTTTTTCCACTTAATACGGTACCCCTATTAACCCCATGCGACAAATTTTTTTGAATTGAAAATTTGCATTAATAAAGACCGCTGGTATTTATTGTGACCTTGTTACGTTTTATGCACGTTTGAGATATTGTTATGACAATGCACATTTTACTGAGAATGACTTAAACTATTTGTTAGTTCAATCACATGTATTGGGTACGATAAGGAACAATTGAGATTTATCCTGCGAGATACGCATATTGAGAATACGATACGATATATAATTTCATAGTTTTGATTTGATAACCTATAAATCTCGCTGTTGTCGACCATGCGTTATATCGAGGGGTTTAAAGCAAGAACCATATTTGTCCATTTTCGCTGGTTCGAGAACAACAGCGCGTTGGTGTACTCGATAACAACACCGATGCGTTTACCCGATATGTTTGTTACAAAATTTTTTATGAACAAGCAACCTCAGAGCAATTAGATCGAAATTAAAATATTGTTTCAATAATTCTGTGAAATTAACACAAAGCAATGATAAACAAGACTTTACTTCAAAACTGCAAAACAATCAAGAAAATACCAAACAAAACGACTATCAGCGTCCAAATTCAAAACGGCGTTAACACCTTGTCGCAACCATCCCAAGAGCAATTGTGGCGTCACCATAGCATTGTAAAGTAACTGTTCCGTCGAATAATGTGGTGCTATGACTAAGATGTCCATGCACTTAGACATTTAAAGCATGGCATTTAATAAATTGAAAGGCATGGCACCAAAAATCACTGACAAGATAAACTGTCAATCCGCAACGCCGAACTTTCCTTGATGCCAAACCCCGCTTGATTCTAAATGCTGGCCATTGTGTGTTGAAATGTGTAGCTCGAAGCGCATTTCTTGGGCTTTTCCATGCGCGTATATCGTGCCGTATAGGATAAGCCGTGATTAAAATTTAGGCTTAGTGGTTGAATCGTATTCTTTCATAGCATATAATTATAATCTAATCGAATATTTAACAAACGGCAACTATCTCCGATTCAAACACTAAACCGACTATTCCATTGATCGCTTGGTCATGTTTTTGAATTCGTTCGCTAATTCCGTCAAATTCAAGACAAAACCGTTTCTAACTTTAATATCTGCTCAATCATCAAAATAACGAAATCTATATATTTTGCGCTGACCAAGCGAGCCACCTGTGACTTAAACCTAGAGGGACAGGATCATTTATTTAAAAAAAAGTTTTTTTTTGCATTAGGTCTATAGAATGTATCTCATTGATTGCAAAAAACGACACAGTTCAGCTTCAGGAAGATATACTACCAGAAACTACAGTACAGTACAAATACACGCTTTTTATGTTATGACACAGTCACTTTTAGAAAATACATTTTCAATTTTATGTAGGTTTTCCTGATATTTCGAAATACCCGAAGTAATTTGATGGCGTATTTGTCTTTCCTAACGTAGCTTTCACAAAAAATGAGTTATTTTTAAAATCTTATTTTGTTTTTTACAATAATTGTAAAAAGAATAGGATGTACGACGCCAACCAAAATATGTTTTTATATTTTGTTTGATTTCCTAATTGATTCATATAAGTCATTCCACGTATATTTACTGATGCGTCCGAACTTTCCTCTTTGTGGGTATGAGCAACCGACGGAATTGGCATCTTTGTATTGAAATAATGAAATCCTTGCAGATTGGTTATACGGGATCAGCCGCTGGATCATATAAAGAATCAATAATAAATTTTGTCAGGACTCAACAAGAAGCAAGAAAATACAAGTTAATATACAAAAGTACGATACGTAACATGCAAATTGTGAAGCGTGCAGTTGGTGCTTAGCAATATGATACAAATTTACATTTTAAAAGCAAATCGTTCGAATTAATTTATCCGCAACTTTTACATTAACGTTTGGTTAAGAGCATAAAATACAAATGAAATATTGAGCTTCAAACTGAGGAAGTCTCCGACATAGACCAAGCTTGAAATGATGAAAGTTAGGTAAAAAAGTATGTTTATGCCCAATTTGATTCAATTTAATGCTAAAATATCCACGTTTTATGATTTTTCAGAAAATTTTTGTCATTATTTCCCCATTATTGGTAATTCCCGCTGGCAAACTCCAACACGAAACACGGCTGGCTCGACTTTATTAAACTTTCTGTGATTAATCTTCTTGTCACATAATGATGTTGATGATGTATTGTTAGCAAAAAACAACTGCTTTTCTTCGGCTGTTTTCTGTCTCTGTTTTTAAGAGGTGAGTACTCTCGATTATTCACGAACTAAAAATTTTAGACAAGAATGAATATTTTCTATTCATAATTTGAACTAGTTGATTAAATATTTGAGTCCCCGAAATACTTTCTTGCTTTTTTTCTAAAATTGCTAATTTTCGTTAGAGGATAGTATGTTAGTGTTATGAAAGTATACAGATGCATTATTCCAAGTGCATTATTTTTTGCACTGCACATCGGAAAACATTCCCGATCAAACTGCAGAGTAGATTATTCGTCTGTCACAATTTGTAAATTATTCGAATAATTGGAAATTAGATTTTTGCAATCGTTTCTATCACTTCTAGTTGAAATTACTTAGTTCAGCTAGTTTACCTGCTTTACTTGTGTACAAAATACTTTACCTACCTAGATTTTCAGATTGCTGGTTTACCTAGTTTAACTTTAACCGAGTTTACGTCTCATGTTGTACTTCATTACTTTTCTAGGCATAATGAGTAAATTTACCCAATTTTTAATTATGTGTTTGGAAAACTCCATTACGTACCAAATAAATTAAATTAGGTATATTATTTAACAAATTATTCTTGGCCTAAAGGCAGAAATAATTGATTACCTAGTTTACCTGGTTTGTAATGAAAATACTTCCATGTTATAAACATGAAAACTAGGTTACCAAGTAATGTTTTACCTAATTTTGTTATAATATCGGTATACTTTATCTAGTTCCTATGAAAACCAGATTGTCATCACTGCACTGTATCACCGTTCTAAGACATTAATTTTTCTTGCTGAATATTTAATGAAAAAAATACTTTTCTTGCCAAATATGGGCTTTGGAGGGAACGCATCTCACAAGATCAACAGTACATACTTGGCATAAATCTTATTAACAAGGTGGTTCTGAAGTTTGGAAATATACAACTTGGATAACTGTAAAAAGTATGAAAATGTATTTTAGTTCTCATTAATGAAGATTTTTATATCAATTAAGCCAAACCAGAATATTAACTACTGCTTCTGAAACATCAGATAGAATTTTGGAATGCACTGAACATCGGAGTAGCAGTAAATGTGAGTACAACCATATGAAAATTTCCAACAGTAATCTTATGATTATAATAATACTATGATGATAAAAATATCTCGGTGGTTTTTGCAATGCTAAAAATTAAATAGAGGTAAATTTGTAAAAAAGAATCAATTGATTTCAGTGCAAAAATTTTGGAAAACAATTTATGGTTTTCGACAAGCGTCATCATAATTGTGGATCAGACTAAAATCATACAATATAAAATTATATTTTGGTGTTGTATAAAAGCTCTGCGTAATCCACATACAAGCGCGGATTCAGAAGCAAAAATGTGTTATTCACTTCGAGGATATGGTTTGGTGACTAGGATCAACAAGTAAACTATAATTAAAAATGTAATAGCGCATTCCAGCTACTCATTTTTCTATGATTCTTTTATCATCAGCTATCAGATTATTTTGAATTGCGACAAATTTATTGCGTTTCTTAGTAAAAGCTGTTAGACATATCTGGGTAGCCTACATCCAAAATTCACGTGTTGGCTAGAACTACATAATTATTAAACATTATAGTGTAAATCTTAAATTTTAAGCAAGATAAAAGACATTAATCTTGTTAATGGGAATCAAATAAATGGAGGTAGAATTGAAGTAAAAATTAATGGAGTATGGGGAAGAATTTGTTCCAATAATTGGGACTACAATGACGCAAATATTGCATTGCAGGTGCAATATGCAAACCAAATGGTGAGAATTTTTTTTAATTAAAAACATTACTTGAATATGAATTCGCCAAACCTACTGAAAGTAAATTTATCTTACTGCCTTTGTTAATTATTTTTGTTTAATGTTTGCATAGCTGGGTTCATTCATGTATTTTATATTAATCATAATACAATTACCATATCTCATAAGACTTGCTCCATATATTGTGTACAATATTTCATAAAAAATATTTCCCCCTCAATTTTCTTTTATTTAAATAGTTTACTTTTTTTATTGAAATTCGCTCAAAGCAAGGCCACAGGAGAAAACTTGAACTTTCCCCTGAACCCATTAAAGTGCAAAGAGCTAAATGAAATGCAGGAAGAGGAACTAGGAAACTCCATCCCTGATAGATGTCTATTAACGCGAGATTTGAAGCCTTGTAGGTCAACACGATCAGAAAAGCAGCAAGAATGCAAGGAATTCCAACGTTTAAAGATTCTTGGAAAAAAGCTTCTTGCATAAAACTGTTTGTGACATTGTGGAATCTCCACAGTGAATATGTGCGAATTGATAGCCAATCGTGTTGACTGATTAAAATTTTAGTTCGGAGGAACGAGAGAAGAAAGCTCCCTTGAACAAAGACCATTCTAATATCTGTAAAATGAACATAGTGAGGTAACTTTGCGTGGGTGTGTCAAACTTTGCAGACCGGAAGAAAGTTTGGGGCCAATCATATTGATCACACGTCGTTGAATATGGTCGAGCATGCTAAGAGCAGTGACAGCGGCACTGCCCCAAATGTCACAGCAATACTACATGCAGGGTCGAATCTGTGATTTGTACAAATGGAGAATGATTTCGGGAGTGAGATAAAGGCGAGATCGATACAAACAACCGACTTTTATCGATGCTTGTTTAGCAATACTAGTGACATATTTATTAAGAGTCATGTCCTTAGACAGTGTGAGTCCAACGAGAAGAATATTCGAGGATTCCCCCAGAACAGTACCAGATAATGAAATTTGAGTTGCATTCAATGTTGTTCACAGATCCAGAAGAAATGGTGAAGTTGGAGGATGGTTCAAACAATAAAGAAAGGACCGTTTATATCAAGCACGATGGAATGTGTGGGGAACGATATGTGACGATAACTGGAGTATTGAAGCAGCCGAAGTAGTTTGCAACATGTTGAACTTTACACGTGCTATAGCTGCACCCAATTAGGTAAAACTGATAATGAAAAAGGCAGACAGGACGATCATTGATAGATCGCCCGTGGCGACGCCTAAATATAATACATTTCTGGTACAACTTGAGAGCAAATCTCTAATAATATTCAAAATTTGCAAATTCTTTTTTATTGCATTATAGATATGCAAAACTACTGTTCTCAGCAACATAAATAAGGATATGTTTTTTATTTTTATAATTACGAGACGATTTTTTTCGTTAAGAGGCTAATTTCTTGGGAAACTAGGGCAATGAAAAGGTGCAACCACCCAAATACCTAATTAACTCAATTTGACTCAACAAAGCAAATGGAAAATAAATGTGGTCCCAATGAGGATTTGAAGTTCCATTCAGGGCTTACTGATTTTACTAAACAGAAACGCACAAATCGGAGAAGGGGTGGGTCCAATTTGGCTGAGAGATGTCAAATGCTCAATTGATTAAACACACATTTCTAGATGTGAACACGACATGTGGGGGGAACACAATTGTGATCACGACGAAGATGCTGGTGTGGTGTGTTCGTCTGAAGTTAAGTGCAGAATAATCTATTTTAGCGAATCAGGGATCCACGAAAAAGGACAAAGTGTTTTAAACTCACGATTACACATCATTATAGAATCCTCACTTTCGTTGGCGTTTATACTTGACCCACTTGCCCTAGTGCAATTCCCTCCAGCTTAGCTACCTGCCATCTCATCTTTCCTATCCTCAACCCATCTTCCCCGGTGAAAACATCTGCTTCTACCTCACCATCCTACCTCCAATCCCCCACCATTTCGTCTTCTATACCAAAGCCACCTGACTCTACTTACCTGCTCTCTCATCCCCAACCCAACTGCTCTACCCCATTACCTCATTCTCAACCTTCCTAATCCGATAAACCTGGATAGCAGCACCAAGTTAATCTGAATTAGCTGATCTAAAAGGCAACGTTTAAAAATATTCAGCTTTACGTTTGTGCTTCCTCTTTTTCCTAATTTGTACAAGAGAATAAAGAGAAATAACAAATGTTGAGCAAGATAGGTTTAAAATTATCTCTTGGCATAAACGCATCGTATGTAAGCCTCGGATCTGACTAGGACTTGGGATCCGGTTTAATAAGCAATTCGGTGCTATGGGACGTAGTCTGGGAATACCTGAAAGTCTAAAGGTCTATTTTACGCTCTATCCATCAGTGGCTCATTTTTGACAAAATGAGGTTTGGTATTGGGGTCTTTCCTACTGTGGCCAGATCAAGATTGGGAATGCCGGGAAATCGTAAAACTAGGATTATGAAAGCTTCACTGCTTGTATATTTACAAATATGTAAAAGTTTTTTTCAATGACCAAATTGAATGTCGTTTGCGAATATATTGTATTTTTGTTACAAATATAATATATTCACTGTAATTTTCCTGCATTATCGCATCGCATAAATCGCATAAATGAGATAATTCAACATAAAAGAAAACAAATTTACGTGGACTTCCGGCGAACATGTCATATTTAGAATATATAAATTTTATTTTTTATACTCTCTCTCCACAAGGATTTCGAACTTTATAGTTTTTTACTGTGCCATTAAACATAAGATCTTTATGCTACTATTCGTATATTTATTCCATTGTTTCTCTAAAATAGACGAGGTTTGTTTCCCTGGAAATAATGATTGTAACCATGGTACATGCGGAATAGCATCTGGAGAATGTGGATGTGATCCGGGGTTTTGTGGAAAATTCTGTAGTGAAGAAGGTACTGATTTCTTACTTGTTTCATGACTATATGAGCTAGTCCTTTTCTTTGCGATTACTGCTGTTTTAAAAATTTTATTGACATTAAAATCACATGTTTTAATAGGCAGTGTTAGTCACTTTACTCAAATCAAGTCTAAGGACACACGGGTTGCGATATTAGCCATGTGTAGCGTACAACTTGATATGGCACAGGCATTTTACTTGCCTTTTTCTTGCGATCTTCTTTTATTTTTGATTTGATATTTTGCTAATTTTAAATCGGTCTTTAGTTCACGCGTCGACGTTTTTAATTTGTATCCACTTTTGATCTAGAATACAAGCCTCTTGGTGAGCCAGAAGTATTGTTCATTTTGTTTCGTTGTCAGTATTTTTTTGTTTTAGATAAAAAAATAAAAAATAAAGAATAGAAAAAACTATTCTTGCACATTATTGCAATCAATTATTTCGACCATGCTTTTATATGGTTAATTGTCGTTTGAATAATTTTAATACTTGGTGCTTTAAATCCATTAGAATCACCAAATTGAATCCTCCCTTTTTTACAGAAAGAATTTCCTATCTGATTTATTTCAAACATTTTTAAGTATTTCCTAATATAGGTGTGTTGTACCAGATTGTGGAAATGGCAAATGGTTCGATGGATTTTTCTGAAGGGACGATGCAGATGTATAGAGAATTATGGATTGGATGATGATGGTCGATGCACTGTTGAAGGTATATTACATTGATTCTCTGAACCCAATCTGTAAATTCGTTAAGAATACGCATCGAGCTACGCAATTCCAATTATCTTGTGCGAGAGAATCCTAATTCTAACCCTGTGGCTGTTAATTAAAGGGATACTGACATCAGTAAACGGTTAGGCAAAATATCCAGTAAAAACTTGGAAATAATAAATGAATGGAAGGCGTACATAAGCAAATGATCTATAAAACCTACATGCTGCAATACATCATACTTATTGCATAGGGTTGAATCTTGACTAGAATGAATTTGGCACTCTCTTAATCTATTTCCTTTATTTTAAACACTGATTGTTTAGGAGCGTCTGCATGCGATCGTCCGTGCATGGAAAATATGGGATATCGCAAAGAAGAAACATATAACAGGGGAGCGAATGTTTGTGATTGTATTGAGGGGCAGGAATTATGCACTGGCGGTAAAATATTTTGGTTATTTATTAGAACCTATAGCCAAGGTAACATAATCTGGTTTCCTGACGACCGAAAAATATTTAATACCATCAACACTGCTATTTCCTAGTACTATTGATGATTTTGAACTCTTTCTACAGTTTGATGCCATTAAACTTTCGAAAAGATACATTTTATCAATTAAGTTATCAATCAATCATCAATACGAATTTACCTTCTAGCAAGAGATATATCATGAAATATCGCCAATTTGCTAAATTTCTTTTTGACAGAACCCAGTTACTTGGGGTGTCTGTGTAGCTGACATTATGTCAGTCTGACTGCACCATTCCCAATTTATTTTGTCAAGTTTCTGTCATAGATGCAGCGCATCGCCAGAAGCTGATCTATGTGTGGCACAGTGTTGACGAAAAATTGTTTTGATAGCGTGGTTTATGTTCAACTGGACCTGCGTACATGTTCCAGTTGAATCTAATGACTGCAATTTTATAATTTGTTACATTAATTTTTCGAAAGTTTTTGCGCCATGTCACGAATGAGGGAACTAACAATTCATTGAAAATTGCTGCATTTTTCGTATCGAAACATCCTCATAATACTTCGATTCGATTTAATGCGATTTGATTTAGGATTCGGATTCGAATGTATCTGAAATTAAATTGAATATGATTTTCCGATATATATTGTTTTAATTCACATTAGAGATGTAACAATTTGAGAATTCTATTCTCTCAGCTATGATACTTCAGTGACATGCGCTTTCATCCAAATACCAAGTGGCATTGAAATCTCGCCAAATTTCTCCCGTTCATGCTTTGTTAAGTATGCACAAATGGAGGATCGCGCCGCTCAAGCGCGGTCAATCTATGACTGAACGTCTACCTCGGTTGAGTCCTACCTCAGCTTAATCTTACATTACATTTGCAGAATCCAGTGTTTATCACGACGGAGAATGGGGTACTATATGCGATGATTTGTGGGAAATTGAAGATGCTAACGTCATTTGTACAATGCTTGGCTATACTGGCGCAATTGCCGCAGTTCATGACGCGTATTTCGGCGAGTCCGAATTTCATGTTTTCTAGTTGTATGCTGTGAGATGTACTGGGAAGGAACAACATATTGCAGAATGTATTCATAGACCTTGGGGAGATGATAATTGTGGTGATTGTGAAGCAGCTGGTGTTGTTTGTGAAAGTAACTGATTTCTTGCTGAAGCACTGTTTTTTTCATCTCTTTTAATTCTGACCAGTTGTGGAGAATGAAGCGTTTTGCGTTTAATTTCGATAAGATAAAAAAAAGCACAATAATACCTTTCTGATAAAATCATGTTTGACAAAATAAAATTCCTGATTGTGTTTTTCACGCTCTTGAAACTATCAATGTAATTGTTATAGTGCTACGGTTTGATGGTATCATTTGGTAACTTTTAGAGTCAATTTCAATAAATAAATATTCTGGGACTCAGAGTGATATTCCGTTGCTTGCAATGAGGGAAGAATGTGCCTGATTCGATTTTGAAACGACTGTACTAAATATTTGCAGATTTTCCAATCCTCTAATCTTGTATACATTAATTATCCAGTGCCATGCGATGCTTCACCCTGCAAGAACAAAGAAAAATGCAGAAATCTCAACAAACACGAGTTTGATTGTACTTGTACTCCTGCGTTCATAGGCACAACTTGTGAAACGCCTTGCTGAATGAAGGTATGTCTCGTAATTTATAAGTTAATTTGTTAGCATCACAGTTGAATCTCTGGGGTTCGAGTCCCGGCGAGTCCGGCTCGTTAATCCATGCCCTTCACTCAACCCAATCTTCTTCTTTTTTGGTTAAGTCAAAACGTTTAGTTTGACCAGTGTGGGGAACAGATGGACCGCGCCTCGTTTTTGGTTGAGTTTCTCTTTGTACTGGGCAATTCAAAATATGTAGTTCGGAGCACACTCCCGATTAAGCTGTCGAGCTGTCAAGGCGTGGGCAATCTGTGGCTCATGCGTAAAAAATATAACTTCGGTTTTGGTATGACCAACTCACGACTGATTCGAACAATTTGTGTTTCGAATCGGCGAATCGAATCATCAATCTCTGATGATGGCATTTCCGGATCCCAAAATGGAATATCGCTTTCTTCCCCTATAATTTAAACCAAGAAATCTCAAGCTACGACACTTGCAGCGATACAAAACAAATGACAAGAGCCGCCGTACTTTCCATTCACATTCTATTGCTAGGCATAAATAAATATTTTATCATTGTAATATTACAATTGCACTTTTGTCCTAATATTTGTCTCTATGTCCGATCCAATACTGATTCGAATATTTTCCACTTCGGATTGCTCAAGCCATGTTCTGCACAATAGTTTTTTGCAATTCGCTACTTTTCGTGTTATTTGTAATTAAATTCACTATACTTCGAACTACTCAACTTTTGATGACAGTTTTTTCTTTCCTAGCGTTAGTTTTATACATTAATTTTTCTAAATTACTTGTTTTGTACATTGTTCCAAATCTGTTGTAGAGAAGTTAAACCATAGTCAATGCGTGATACGGTACAATTTGCCCTTGGGTGAGATAAGCAAGATAGATTGGTAGAACTAGATCTCCTGTAGAGGATTTCCTTTTAGCGATTTATAAATTTAACATCGTGCAAAGCAAGATACAAATAACATAATTTTTCCGGGTTATGTAATATTAGTCCCAAATTGATTTATTAGTTGCCATTGCCCTTGATGAAAAAACTCTGGTGCTGGAAATGTACTTTAGACAAGAATAATACCATATTATGTTTCTTTAAGGTCAATATTACTTGGTGATTTGGCAGCTGAAGTTCGAACTTAATTCAGTGTTTTTTTTTATAGTAGCTGAAGTTCATATCAGTATTTTATGCTGTTCAGAGTTTTCTTCTAGTTTTGCAAGGCTATACCGAGCATTTCGAAATTACTGAGGTTTAGCATTAAATTAATTTTGCATTGATTATTTTGAACAATATAATTTGGCTCATAATTTGACTTATTTTAGCCCAGATCTTGTTAAGACTGGACTCAATTTGGACAGATTTATTTTACGAACTTCCGAAAATATTATTGGGTCTATTCGTTTTGATAATCAACTTCTATTCGGAAGACCAGATTTACGATTCTTATGGTGCTAAACTTTGTCTTTATTATGATACTTATCATTTTCTATTTTCTACTATCTTTAACGTAACACAACCAATATGAAGTCTATTATTCAACGATAAGAAATCGTATGGATACGTGATTCACATCATTTTCTCGCCTTAGACAGCAACTTGGAGTCAAATTCGAATAGAACATCTAGTGCAGTGTTCTTCAAACTGGGGGTCGCGGAATGTTTCAAGAACAGTATTTAAGTATTAACAAGAATACATTTTAAACATTTTATTTAGAGAAATAAAGTAAGCCCACGCCCCTCCCAGCCAGAACGATACCGAACGTAGACGAGCCAACGTGTATGACAGAACCATTGTTACGTCACAAAACCTTGCCTCTAGTTGTTTAAGATAGGCTACTGGTGCTGGGGGAGGTAAAGCTCATTTTGGGTTGCGTAAAAACGGAATACCCATTATTGTCAGAACTGGCCAGCTTTGTTCCTCTTCCTTTTGCCTCCACTTATCTGTGTGAAAAATATTTTTCGACTCTAACTCATGTAAAAACCAAATATCGATCAAATTTAAAAGATTTAGAACCAGTACTGAGACCCGCCGTCACCGAAATAAAGCGAAGATTCGATCTTTTATGCGAGGATATGCAAGCACATCAGTCTTTTATTATCATTTTTTCAATATTTTCTGTATTATTAAATTTTACTTTATTGTTATTTATTTTAGTCCGTGGGGGTCGCGATAAAATTTGGCCGTGCAAAGTGTGTCGTGATGAAAAAAGTTTGAAGAACACTGATCTAGTGAATAGAAAGAACTTGGTCGTGACTAGGGCTGGGCAATTCGAAGCACAATATATTCGAATCAATCGTCAATCGTTCATAGGAACAAATACTTACAAAATGGCCTAATTTTTTTTATTTTTAACAACAAAATGCAATCGATTGTGGTCAAATTTGACTCAGACCTACCTATCCACAGCCCACCACCCACTGCATTCTACCTATCCCTCTACCTGACCTGCATGCCCCTATAACCTAACCACCTATCCCGAGTCAAACTTCCTTTACTTGAACTGCCTATCCCCAACCCAGCTACCTGTACCTATCCTCAGCCCACCACCTTCTACTTGTCTATCCCCGGCCCACCAACTCAAGCTGGCCTCCCCACCCCCAACCTGACTATGCCCAACCCACCTGCCCGTTCCTAAGGCACCCCCTCTAGCCGACCTGCCTATCTGTTTGTTTCCAACCCACAGCACCCTACCCGATCTGCCCAGCCCTTATCCTACTCGGAAAATTAACGAGAATTGACGTTTCAGGGAATATATATTTAGTAAATTGAATAGATTATCACTAACGCACGGGGTTTCCGGACAATGAGCTATGAAAGGAAGAGCGTCAGTTGGGTTCTCAGTTCTCAGCCTCGATGGCACTACTTTGACGTAACCATACAATGTCCATTTACGTGAATTGCCGTTTACGGGAACGCTCAATTTTATAAATGAAATTTCCTCCTTAACATAACTGCATAACTGAATCGGTATCATAGTGAGATGTTGCACCCCTGAAATGGGTTAAATTTGAAATTTTTGCATTTCTGTCGGGTGTTCTGTTGTCTGGTGAAAATATTCATTCAAACAAAAACAGCAAATCATGAAAGCAGTGGGAAGGCAAGGAATTCCAACATTTAGAGATTCTTGGAGAAATAACGTTACCACGACTTCTCTATTAATTTTGCGAGGAATTCAGTTCCAGTTATTCTTTAAAGCTACACACCTACGCCCGAAGCCCATATATGGCTCATACCTAACACGATCGACTCAAAGATTCAAAACAAGCGGATTCAAATAAAACCTATTTAATTAAGCTGAAGTTCGCGTGGTAGGGTGATTTGTTACAGAGATAGGTGAATCGTTCATAGGAACAAAAACTTGCTAAAAAAACTAGAATTTTTATTTTAACGGCAACATGCTATCGATTTTAGTCAAATTTGACAAAAATCGATAGCATGTTGCCGTTAAAATATGAAAATTGTTGCTCTCAAACACTGTAGGGTGAATTGAAAAAACACCACAAACTACCAAATATTTGATAGCCAAGATGATGACAAGTTGTTATACTAAACCTGTGATATTTGTTATTTACATGTAATTAGTGATTCGATCCGAAAAAAAAAATATTCGAATAACCAAGTGTCAGAAGAGACTGAAAAAGCAGAACTGTACGCTGATTTTTCCATTGTCTAGGGCTACTAACTGCACTATATAGGATCAATTTTGTATGCATTTTTTGCAGTTTAAAAGTCCTTTTTGCTAATTCGAATTTTTTATGCATGTACTCAAAGACATTTTATTTTAAACATTTTTAGACCTATACTACCATTTTATGACCGGAAATGTTTTCAATCTCTTTGTTTTGATTGATATTTTACAGGAAAGAGTCAAATCATATATCTTATGTACGCACTGCAGCCGAAACGCTTGCATAATATTGATTTCCCAACAATAATAAATATATGCATGAATAATCATAATAATATGTTACTACTCCCATATTTGTTTCACAATTTTTGTGGATAGGTAAATGTTTATTTCCCTAGGATAAACGACGCCGATCTGTTTAGGTATTTATATTTTGATTGATTTCCTATGTGATTAATGCTTGATTCATACTTAAATATTTTCCATATATATTTAATTGCAATGCGTCAAAAATTTTGTCTTAAGTATTATCAACCGACGAATATAACATATTTTTGAAATAATAAAATTCTTGCAGATACTTATTTCGGGATCAGATGCTAGATTACATAAGGAATCAATTGTAAAGCAGGTAATTAGTGTTGAGCTATAGGATTGAAATTTGCAATTAAAGTCGAATCGGCTCAGTCAAAAAATTTTGAAGTATTCTTTGGTTAAGAACGCATAAAAAATTAATGGAATATGATTGATCGAGCCATGGTTGTTTTGCTTAAACGTGTTTCACGATGACGAGGTTTATATTATTTTTAAACTTTATCATGAAATTTTCAATTGAGGAAGTTCCCTACTTAAATGCCAGCTTTAAATAATGGATGTTGAATGAATAGAAAAGGCTCTTTTCTCTTCAAGATAAGCTTATTTGTCAATCTTATTGTTACAATACCTAACTGGAAAAACAATTTTTATAGCAATTAACTTAAACAGAATGAATCAGTGCATAAAAGGTAACAAACCAACGACCCTTTGCCACATCTGCATTTCAATCAGAATGCATAACGAACAAAGTGAACCACTGTGAGCGGTATCTACCCTTGACAACTGTGAACCATCTACATCTTTTTTTTCTTTTCCTCATGCGACATGCATGGATTACGTTTACAATTTTAAAGCCTGGATGAACAGTGCAATATAGTTTGGAATGCCGTGGCACTGATAATAGATAGTATGGGTGATATTAAAAAGTACTTCCAAAAATCGAGTACCTAATTAAATTATATAGGCAAAATTTGCAGAATGATTTGCATTAATAAGATGTATCCAATTGCATAAAACTTGGAGGATTTGGCCGATTCTTAAAATCAACTCGTTAAGCTGATCGAGTAATTCAACTCAAATTGAACATGAATATTAGTTTGAAAACATTGCGTTTTAACCAGACTATTTTTAAAACATATGTTTATGCCTATTGTGTTTCGAGTTTGTGTTAATACGTCCGCGTTTCATGAATTTTCAGAGGGGCTTCTTTCATCATTTGTCATTAGCCCTAATTGACTACACCTTTTTTTGAATAATCTTCTCGTCGCATAATAATGAAAGGTATTGGAAGCACAACACAGTTGCTAGTATGGGTCTGTCTCCTATCTTTGTATTTAAGAGGTAAGTGCAGTTGATTACCCAAACACATAATTAATATTATATTAGGGAAGAATGATTATTAACATGCATGAAGTTTGAATTAGTTGCTGAAATATTCGAATCCTTCTTCCGAGGAGTAAAATATTTTTTTTTTTTTTTTTGGAATGTCTAATTTTTGTTAGGCTCTATATATGTCATTTGCTTCCCTGTTCTGTTGAAGTGTTTTTCAAGCTATTGATTCGACTAAAGTATTCCGATCGATTCTAAAAGCAACGAGTACTTGCAAACGTTCAGACGTAGTGTTTTCGTTTATTGATATTTAATAAAAACAAGGACACAGAGAAGCATAAATTATAAGGCTTTTCACTGCAATCATTTAAACATTCCGTTAAAAATTAAATCACTATAATAAATCAGCAAATGTCATAAAGGTTAGGTGAATCAATTTGTGTATACGAATTGATTCGAAGCACAAATTACTCGAATTTCGCCGCCATATTACATTCAAAATATTCTCGATTTTGATTTTTGGTTAGTTATCTATAACAGCTTACAAAATAGTTGGATAATCAAAAATTGATTCCTTTTTGTCCCTTTTGCACTTACCACCGTAGTGTTCGAAAATAATTTTTCTTTGTGATAATTGTAAGAAAACCTAATGTTCGAACTAGTGTTCGAAAATAATTTTTCTTTGTGATAATTGTAAGAAAAGCTACTTTCCCTGTGAACTATGCTGTTTGATAGAACGCACCGCACCAAAAGCGCTACTATTTTGGCATTAATATATCATCAGCATGTTGGCTTCGAAATTTGGAAATATAGAATTACTGAAAATGAGAAGGTTAATTACTGTACGTTGCCACAGCGTTGTATCTGTAAATTTGATAGCTGTAAAATCATCTGTTGTCCAATAAGCATTTTTGTCGTCATCGATAAAGTTTGTATTTCAATTCAGCACGAGCCAGAAAATTAGATGCTACATTTGAACCATCAGATAGAATTTTAGAATGCACTGAACATCGTAGCAGCGGTAAATGTAAGTATATAATCAAATGCAAACTTCTAATTATAATTGTTCTAACTGTGACGCTAACAATCTAATAAAGGCGAATTTGTATAAAAGAATTAATTGATTTCAGTGAAAAAATTCGCCAATTTTTTTAAGGTTTTCGACAAACGTCATCGCAAGTGTGGATCTCATACAATATATACTTTGTTGCCAAATCGCTTTGAAGGAGCGGATTCAGAAAAAAAACTAAAAATAAATATGATATGATAGTAATGCAATAATATATTTTCTAAAATATAGTCTAATGACCAAGATGCAAAAGATGTCAATTATCATTAAAAATGTAATTGCGTGGAAACAGGAACACAATGGTAACACAATATGGAAAAATAGCGCACTGCAAACTGCGTCGCGCTCAGCTGCACAAACATTTTTCTAAACTTCTTGAATCGTCATCTCTTCGATGACCTTTGAATGTACAAATTTGTTGCGTTTTTTCAAGACTAGATGTTAGACATGTTTGGATATTCACAAAAATTCATATGTAAATCTCATATTTTAGGCAAAATCGAAGACATTAATCTCGCTAATGGAACTCATCGAAATGAAGGTAGAATTGAAGTAAAAATTAATGGAGTATGGGGGAGCATTTGCTCCAATGACTGGGATATTGATGACGCGCAAGTTGCATGTAGAATGCTTGGGTTCGATGGTGCAGTTGAGCATTTGAACGACTTGGAGTTCGGCAGAGGTGAAGGTCCGATTTGGATGGATCTCGTACAATGCACGGGAAAAGAAAAATCTTTTTCTGATTGTATATATCAAGGACTTCCTATATATGACTGCGATGAAAACTACGACATTGCCGGTGCAATATGCAAACCAAATGGTGAGGATTTTTTCAGTGAAAAATATTATTTGAGCATGAATTAGCACCCTCTGAAGTGTATTTGACTTACTGTTTTTGTTAATTTCTTTTTCATTTAAAGTTCGCATAGCTGGGTTTATTCATGTATTTTGTATTGTTCCTATTACAATTGTCACGGGAATTATTCCATCTATTGCGTACGATATTTTATTAGAATATCTCAACCACCATTTGCTATTCATTTCTGGATGTCTATGTTCACAGATCCAGAAGAAATTGTGAAGTTGGAATATGGTTCAAACAATAAAGAAGGAACTGTTTATATTAAGCGCGAGGGAACTTGGGGAACGATATGTGACGATAACTGGAGTATCGAAGCAGCCGAAGTAGTTTGCAACATGTTGAACTTTACACGTGCTATAGCTGCACCCAAGTATGTAAAACTGATAATGAAAAAGGCAGACAGGAAGATCATTGATAGATCGTCCGTGGCCACCCCTAATAGTAATACATTTCTGACACCAATTTGAGAGCAAATCTCTAATAATAATCAAGATTTTGCAAATTTTTTTTATTAAATTATAGATATACAAACCTACTTTTCTCAGCAACATAAATAGAGCTATGTTTTTTTTATAATTACGAAACGATTTTTTTGTTGGGAAGCTAATTTCTTGAAAACTAGGGCAATGAAAAAGTCCAACCACAAAATATCTAATTAATTCGATTTGGCTCAACAAGGGCAAAAGGAAAATAAATGTGGTCCCAATGAGGATTTGAAGTTTCATTCAGTGCTTACTAATTTTCTCAACAGATACGCACACTTCGGAGAAGGGGAGGGTCCAATTTGGCTGAGAGATGTCACATGCTCAATTGACGAAACACACATTTCTAGATGTGAACACGACATGTGGGGAGAACACAATTGTGATCACGGCGAAGATGCTGGTGTGGTGTGTGTGTCTGAAGTTAAGTGCAAAATAATCTATTATAGCGAAACAGTGATCCGCGAAAAAGACCAAAGTGTTAAACTCATGATTACACATCTTTATAGAATCCTCACTTTCGTTGACGTTTATACTTGATTCGGTTGCCCTAGTGCAATTCCCTCCAGCTTAGCTTCCTGCCTTCTCATCTTTCCTATCCTCAACCCATCTTCCCGAGTGAAAAACACCTGCCTCTACCTCGCCATCCTACTTCTAATCCCCCATCTGCTTCCATTTCTATGTCAAGGCCACCTGCCTCCACTTCTCTGATCTCTCATCCCCGACCCAACTGCTCTACCCCATTTCCCCAACCTCAGCCATCCTAACCCGATAAACTTGGATCGCAGCACCAAGTTAATCTGAATTAGCTGCTCTAAAAGGCAACGTTTAAAAATATTTAGCTTAACGTTTGTACTTTTCTCTTTTTTCTGATCTGTACAAGAGAATAAAGAGAAATAACAAATATCGAGCAAGATAGGTTTAAAAGTACCTCTTGGCATAAACGCACCGTTTATGGGCTTCGGATCCGATCGAGATTTGGGGTCCGGTTTAATAAGCAATTCGGTGACATGCTGTGGGACGTAGTCTGGGAATACTTGAAAGTTTAAAGGTCTATTTTACGCTCTATCCATCAGTGGCGTATTTCTGGCAAAATAGAGTTTGTGCTTGGGGTCTTTTCGACTGTGGCCAGATCAAGATTGGGAATGCCGGAAAATAGTAAAACTAAAATTATGGAAGCTTCTCTGCTTGGATGTTTGTAAGTTTTTCAATGACCGAATTGAATGTCGTTTACGAATATATTGTATTTTTGTTACGAATATAATATATTCACTGTAATTTTCCTGCATTATCGCATAAATCACATTAATGAGAAAAATTCAACAAAAAAGCCAAACTAATTTACGTGAATTTTCGGAGAATGGAGAATATATGAATTTTATTTTTTATACTCCCCTCCAAATTTGATTTAGACTTTATAGGTTATTTAACTGTGCCATCAAACATAAAATCTTTATGTTCCCATATGTATATTTATTCCATCGTTTCTCTAAAATAGACGAGGTTTGTTTACCTGGAAATAATGATTGTAACCAAGGTACATGCGGAATAACATCTGGAGAATGTGGATGTGATCCGGGGTTTTGTGGAAAATTCTGTAGTGAAGAGGGTACTGATTTCTTACTTGTTTCATGACTATATAAGCTAGTCGTTTTCTTTGGTTTATGGCTGTTTTAAGAATTCTATCGACAGAAAAATCACATGCTTCAATAGGCAGTGTTAGTGTTAGTTAGTCACTTTATGTTGCGTCGACGTTTTTAGATTGTATCCACTTTTTAATTTGATCAAGGATACAAGCCTCTTCGTGAGAAGAGTATTGTTCATTTTGTATCGTTCTCACAATTTTTGTGTGTTTAAGGAGAGTGGGAGGAAAACCACAATGTAATAAATGCGCAATAAATTTCCTCTTAATTTCGAATATTTGCATATTTTTAAAATTCAAACCGCCTTGTTTGTGAGACGAATGTAAAGTGTGGGCTGTTGATGGACGCACCTTGGCGGTGTGTTCCATCGCCAGTCCATAATTGGCTAAAAAGTGCACTTCTGTTACTGTGTAGCAACGCCATAACGCCTACCGTCCGGCTAGGCGTTTCACATGAATTTAAATGTGGCAAGTCGTGGAATGAGCCGATTTCTAAATCTATTCAACAGCAATGACCGGTTAATTGGCCATTTTTCGCTCTAAAAGTACCCGCCTAGAATCATCATTATTGGGTCGACAAACACGTGAGGGGCGTTCTCTTTTCTGATGAGTCACACAACAGCAGACATGTTTTTTAGGTGACTGCAGACTCCGAATAAATTCCTATTAAATCAAGTCTGGTACGCATTTTGTCGAGTCTAGTACGCCTCAAGTTATTTTGCTAAGACGAGACGAGTCAAGTCATTAAAAAATTAAAAAATGACTCGATTGCGACTGGTGTCAACTAGTTGACTTGAATCTCCCAACTCCGGTGATAAAACGTCTTTAGAGATTAATTCAAAAAATAGAGAGAAAAAAAAAGAAAATGAAAAATAGTAATTCGTAAACATGGTTTTAAGGTATTAACTATTCTTACATGTTATTATAATCAATCATTTCGAGCATGCATTTATACTGGCTATATTTCGCTTGAATAGTTCCAGTACTTGGTGCTTTGAATCCATTAAAATCACCAAATTAAATTGTCCAGCCACGCCAAATTTTTTACGGAAAGAAATTCCCGTGCAACATATTTCTGATCTGATGTATTTCAAACATTTTTATGTATTTCCCATTATAGAGTGTGTTGTACCAGATTGTGGAAATGGCAAATGGTTTGAAGGATTTTCTGAAGGAGGACAATGCAGATGTACAGGGAATTATGGATTAGATGATGATGGTCGATGCACTGTTGAAGGTACAAAACATTGATTCACTAAACCCAATCTGTAAATTCGTTAAGAATACCACTCGAGCTATGCAATTCTTATTATCTTGTGCGAGAGAACCTTGATCCTAAACTGTGGCTGTCAATTAATGTGACTGACACAAGTGAATGGATGGGCGAAACGTCCAGTCAATACTTGGAAATAATAAATGTCAAGGCTAAAATCAAGGCTAGATGTTGCAATACACCATACTTATTGTACGGCGTTGAATCTTGACTAGAATGATTTTGGCACTCTCTTAATATATTTCCTTCCTTTATTTTAAACACTTATTGTTTAGGAGCGTCTGCATGCGATCCCTCGTGCGTGGAAGATATGGGATATTGCAAAGAAGAGACATATAACAGGGGAGCGAATGTTTGTGATTGTATTGAGGGGCAAGAATTATGCACTGGTGGTAAAATATTTTGGGTATTTATTAGAACCTATAGCCAAGATGACATAATCTGGTTTCCTGACGACCGAAAAATATTTAATACCATCAACACTGCTATTTCCTAGTAGTATTGATGATTTTGAACTCTTTCTACAGTTTGATGCCATTAAACTTTCGAAAAGATACATTTTATCAATTAAGTTATCAACCAATCATCAAGACGAATTTACCTTCCAGCAAGAGATATATCTTGAAATATCGCCAATTTGCTAAATTTCTTTTTGGCGGAACCCAGTTCCTTGGGGTGTCTGTGTAGCTGACATTCTGCCAGTCTGACTGCACCATTCCCAATATATTTTGTCAAGTTTCGGTCATAGTTGCAGCGCTTCGTCAGAAGCAGATCTATGTGCGAGACATTGTGGACAAAAATTGTTTTGATAACGTGGTCCTGAGGGATGCCAATTTAAGTTCTATGTTCAACTGGCCCTGCGTACGTGTTCAGGTTGAATCTCATGATGGTAATTTTCTAATGTGTCACATTATTTTTTAAAAGTTTCTGCGCCATGTCATGATTGAGGAAAACTGACCATTCATTGAAAATTGCTCCATTCTTTTGTATCGAAGCATCCTCGTAGTACCTCGATTCGATTTAATGCGATTTGATTTAGGATTCGGAATCTGAAATTAAATTTAATATGATTTTCCGATATATATAGTTTTAATTAACATTAGAGATGCAACAGTTTGAGAAAAGTTCGAAATTTGATTCTGTCAACTATGATGATACTTCGGGAGCCTGCGCTTTCATCCAAATACAAAGTGGCATTGAAATCTCGCTAAATTTCGTCAGATCATGTTTTGTTAAGTATGCACAACTGGTGGATCGCGCCGCCCAAGCGCGGTCGATCTGTGACTAGGGCTGGACAAAACCGAATCATTTGGAATTAAAATCTTATTCATATAATTTTTTCGAATCGGATCGAATTGCTGATTCCTTAAAAATAGCAATTGAACAGAATTAAACGCCATGTATTTTCAATTACACTCCGGTCCGAGAGCAAACTTTTCCATTTCAACGACAAAATATAATCGCATTTGGTCAAATTTGTTCCTATTAACGATTCGCAATTGATTTGAATAATTTAGCTGGGTCTACCTGGAGTGAGTCCAAACTCAGCCTAATCTTGCATTACATTTGCAGAATCCAGTGACGAGGTTCGACTTTCGGGTGGACTTGTCCCACATCAAGGCCGAGTCGAAATTTACCACGACGGAGAATGGGGTACTATATGCGATGATTTGTGGGAGATTGAAGATGCCAACGTCATTTGTACAATGCTTGGCTATACTGGCGCAATTGCCGCAGTTCACGACGCGTACTTCGGCAAGTCCGAATTTCATGATTTCTGGTTGGATGATGTGAGATGTACTGGGAACGAACAACATATTGCAGAATGTATTCATAGACCTTGGGGAGATGATAATTGTGGTGATAGTGAAGCAGCTGGTGTTGTTTGTGCAAGTAAGCATATGTGTAATTCAACCGTGTTAGAATTTATAATTTTTGCTGAAGTCTTGGTTTCTCATCTCTTTAATTTCTGACGAATTGTGGATAAAAAAGCGTTTTCTGTTCAACTTCGATAAAAATAAAAAAAACACGGATTCAGAAACACAATAATACCTTTCTGATGAACTTTTTGCTTATTGCCCGTTGCTGATAGAATAGAACAATATAACATATTGGAATAATGTAACAACAATGCCCAACTTGCTTTCATCACAAAGATTTTATATCATATTACGGTGAGTAAAATTTGAAAGATTGGGACATTGAGGAGTTGAAATAAATATAGTTTATTCTATTCTCTTTCAGCAACAAGTAATTAGCATTGCCTCGTCGAAAAGTTCCGTAACCATTAATTACGTTTCTAAACATGTTTTACCAAGCACGAGTCACTGATGGATCGCACCTTGATGGTCTATGACTCATGCTTGACAAAATAAGATTCCTGATTAGGTTTTTCCCGCTTTTGGAACCTATCAATTTAATTAATATAGTCCTGCGGTTCGATGGTATCATTTGGTAACTTCTCCCTTCCATGCCTTTGGAGTTAATTTCAATAAACAAAAAATCTGGGACTCAGAGTGATATTCCGTTGCTTGCAATGAGAGGAGAATGTGCCTAATTCGCTTTTGGATCGACTGTACTAAATGTAATAATATGCAGATTTCCAATCCTTTAATCTTGTATACATTTACTATCTAGTGCCATGCGATGCTTCACCTTGCAAGAACAAAGGAAAATGCAGAAATCTCAACAAACACGAGTTTGAATGTGTTTGTACTCCTGCGTTCAAAGGCACAACTTGTGAAACGCCTTGCTGAATGAAGGTATGTCCTTGGTAATTTTTAAGCTAATTTTGGTCAACTTAAAAAAGATGGAAAATTGGGTGCGATGGCCTACCTGTTAACATGATGGCGTCACAGTTTGAATAGGTCGCGTTCGAGTCCCGGCAGTCCGGCTCGTTAATCCATACCCACTACTCAACCCAGGGGCAGGCAAAGCCGAACGGCACATATCTTACCTTTCCAACAACTCTAACCCTGTCCGTGTGTAAGTGGCCTCGGGTGCAGGCCTCTGGACGCGGTGACCCACTCCAGGAAGTGGCTATAAAAAATGGAAGTCAATAAATGTGTCTTTTCCTAGTTAATCTTTTTCTTTTTTGTTTTAGTTTTCTACAAACATTTTGTCACTGTGCCATGGTTCCCAGCACCACGCAATATTGCTTCTACCTGACGAGTGCCCTTGCACAAAATAAAGCGTGCAAACTATCCAAAAATGCAACCGTAAAATCTTGCGTTGCTAAAGTTTCGATGAACTACATCGGTTGCATGGTCATCACATTACTGTCCTCAGTCAAAAACTTTATTTTGACCAGCACGGGGAACAGATGGACCGCGCCTCAGTGGCGCGATCCATTAGTGACCCATACCTAACAAAACATTTTTTGCTTTGGAGTCCATTTCCAGTTAGGTAAACAAGAATTTGTATTCTTATTAGCTTTCTTATTCTGAAACCCTTGTAATTTTGCAGTATATCACAAAGGAAAAGAAGGATAAGAAAACTAATTATCGACTTTAAGAAGAGCGAGAAGTATCAACAATACGCAAATACATTCATCCATATGCAAAATTTAGTTCCATTTAACCTATACTCGGAATAAACTATATTGGTTATGTAAATAACAACTTTGCCAACCATATCGGGCATTTTCACAAAAACAAAGGCTGCTAGCGAAGATTGATTTTTTTAATGATAGGTTGTTTTTTGCATATTTAAGTCAAGAAACTAAAATACAAAATATATATGTGTGTATATATATATTATTCAAGTCTGCTCAGAGTGAAATTTGAATAGTTATTTTCAAAAAGTAACAAAGAAAACATTGAAAGGGCACAAATACGTAAAACATTCTGTCTGAATATTTATTTTACAATATAAGTATGTTGATAAATACTAATACATATGGTTTTGTTTGTAAACTTCAATCTTTCGGCGTCGAAAACTTCACTGTAAAAATAAAAAGTTCGAGTTGTTGTTTCGACGAATGAAAATCATTAGAAATGGCACCGTTTTCCTGATAGTGATCCCATGCATAAAATTTTAGTCCAAACATCGTTTAAATTTCAGGTCAGATCTTCAATGTGTTCATTGTTCAATATTTTACCATATTTGGATAAATTTTGTCGTTATGAAAGTAATCTGAGAATCTGTCGCCAATCAAACACTCGAAATTAGTAAAAATTATTAAAAAAATTCAGCGCGTTTTAAGGCCTTTTTTATTCACATATTTTTCGTTTCATTTCAATTTTGAGGGAAGGGAAAGATCAAAAACCTATTGATTATGTTATGAGCCCGAAAAACTCGTTTGCATATTTTTAACGCGAATGAAAAGCATTTAATCCAATGTTTTCAGTTTATCCCGTTCTAAAATACACCACCCCAAGCTACTGGCTATATCAATTTTTCACACCAAGATGTCAAATAAGATAATACCTGTAATGATCACCAGCCATCGTCCTGACATCCACAACCACAACAGTATTCATAAGGATAACAATCATTGTCTTCCCAACACGCCGTACTGCTTCCGCAATATCTACAAAGCAACGATTTCATAGTTAATTCAATTTTGTTCCTGAATTGTTTGCTATGGCCTGTCTGTGATTCCACCGCGGGCTCATACGCAACTACAAGCTATCGGCAGGCACGGACCATTGTAGTCACTGTGTATGTGTTATCTGTTACAGCGACCCGCGAAGTGCCTCGGGTTAGCGTCTCAACAGACCCGGCTCGTTTATCCGCTCGCCCCTCAAATCAGTGTAATAACGTGAGTAGTCTTGGCCGGAGCGAAGAGATCTTTATTATTAAGTCTTAAGATAGATATTTTTTTCTATTCGATCCAAATAAAAAATATTCGAATCAAATTTGATGAGTGGTTTAGTTTTGCCTCAAGCAGCTCTAGGCACAAGTAACAGAAACATTGTATTTTTTTGGAAGGCATGGCCCACTAATAAACCGCGCCTCTAGCCTGCGCGATTCTTTTGTAGCTCAACCAAATACATTCAATACGTTGGGTTGAATCAAGACAATACCTCACGAGCATTTTATTTTTCGATCAATTCAAAAGATAGCAGTACACGAGAAAGTGTGACGCTAGGCTCCCTCGCCTCTTCTCTTAAAATTTTCCAGGCCAAATTATGACGTTACAATGGGCCCCGCCAGCAAGAACTACTTCCTAAAAATTGCGTTTTTATTGTATTTAACAATAAAATAGCCCAATAATGATGCTGTAAGCGAAATAAACGTTTGTAAAATGGGTCTACACAGTCTAAAATTGGTTAAATTAGTGTATGGGATTTTTTCGGCCGGGGAAGATTGCAATACAAAGACGACATTTAGGGCCGGGAAGTTCAATTTGGAGATTCGAATCAAATCGAAGCACAAATTATTCGAAGCATTTTTGATTGGGAAATAGGAACGAAACTTGCAAAGTAAGTTGGAGTTTTCATCTTTCAGCGGTAAAATACAATCACTTTTTTATTTTTTGAATCAAATTTATATCTGTCTCCAGAGATTGATTATAAACTGAACGTATATTGCCACACACCGTTTATTTATATCATTATTGATGAAGTCGAATAATATTTCCGATCCAGATTCGAATTCTAAATGAATCGATCTTCCCCGACCGTAACGGTAATATGAGTCTGTATTGTCTTGCGTCAATAGTTAACTCTTTTTGTCTAGCATAAGTCATAGACTGCCCGCGCCTTGTGGCACGATCCATCATTGAAAATTACGTAACAAAACATAATGGGAAAAAATGCTTGGTCTTCTCAGCACCTAGCGTGCCCTTCGGTAATGCACTTTGTTGGTAGCTGGGACATAGAACATATACACAGTCACTACATAAGTCCGTTCCTAACGGTCGTTGGGTATAAGCCCCCCCGTAAGTTCACGGACAGGCCATAGCAAATAATTGGAAAACTCAGAAAAAATAGAACACAATTGTCTGACTACGTTAGAAATGCCTTTCTTCCAAAAATATTATATTTTTCAAGCTATACTCACAAAACGCTGATGATAAAAAGCACCATAGCTAACAATTCCAAAAGCTTCATTTTTATGTTGAATGTATTTTTTGAACAGTCCGTCTACCAGCCTGCTGAGCGTTCGAACTAAGCAACCACATAAATGTACTTCTGGCAAGAACTTCTTATTATATAATTATATAACCCAGAAAAAGGTGTATTGAATATGATATATTTTTCACGAACGGACTATTACTCATTTGAAAATTAATTTTGTCGAGCATGAACCACGTTTGGGTCGCGCCTTGTCGATGAGATCTATCAGTGACCCAAACTTAACAAAAATTATTTGAGCAATTTTTTTTAGACTTTGGTTGTAAATCCGAAAATTATTCTTGTCAAGCTTGAGCCACGGTTGGATCGCATCTTGATGGCGCGATCCATCAGTGACTCAGGCTTAACTTAGGCTGAAACGCATCTTTATGGCAATTGCAATATCGTGTCCCTGAAACCTGATCTAGCAATGATCATTTGAGTAAACAGTATCAAGACTTGACTAATGTGTTTATTCTTATATTGATTCTGTGATACAGGTTAGCACGATATAGAAGTGTAAGGATCAAACGTCTGTATCCCAGTCAGAAAATATCATTTGTTAAGTACGAGTCACAGATGGATCGTGCCGAGAGGTGCGATCCGTCTGTGCCTCTTACTTGACAAAATTAAATTTGAGACTGGGATTGCGTCAACGAGAGAACCACTAATTTGTGAAACAGACATTGAATACGATGACTTTGACGACCCCAAATTCGCGATAGCACTTTATACTCTTTACTTCGCCTTTCTTAACATTATATCACTACGTCTTTCAATTGTAATGTAAATAAAAACTAAACTAAACATAAACACGTTGTGTCTGGCGTGTTCTCAGTAACATTTTGTTTACGGCAACAAAATGAATCACGTAAGATTAAATCAAAGCGTTAGTTTGCAATGAGAGTAAGTCAGCTCAATTCGGAAATTCAAATTTCAAGGAGAAATTATTCGAATAAATAAATGAATAAACATAAATAATAAATATCATAATCATTAGAAACGCGATTATCATTAGAAACGTTTTTTTTTTATATAGAAATTCGCTCTAATGTAGTCAAAAGTACAGGCCTTGCGCTTATTGGAAATTCAACTTCCAATTGGAACTCATCCATTCCAGTTCCATATAACAGATTATACATTTCTTGTTTCTTGCAACTAAATATTCCTATCCTAATAATCCCAATTCAGAAGTATTTTGACGGAACAGGTTTTGTTTAGTATGTGTCACGATGTTTGCAGAGGTTTACCCGAACACTATTTAAAATTGAGACTGTAGGACAGAAACTGACATGAGATAATGATTATATTAGATTATAATAATATTTAGGCAACAAAAGCGGGATTTTCGACAATTTATATGAAGCAACTTTCGTAATACACCATGCTTTCGATGCACATTACATAAATTTGTAATATTCAATAGGGAAATACACTTTAATCGAAATTCCGGACTTTTGCTAAAATATTCCTAAACTACAATCGAACCGTGACATTTAAGCCAAAATCGGGTTCGATCGCATATAAATCGATGGTAATTGTCATTGTGATTTATTACAACATATTTTTAAAATGACCAAAACACGATACAAGTTCGAAGCCGATATTGAGGAAAAATTTCAGGTGGCTGATTTTAATAGAAAATGTGTACGCACTTTTAGAGAAACATATTCGTAACATCACCCTTGGATTCAGTTCGCAATGCACGGAAGCCTTCACTTTTGGATTCATTCGAGACTTCATGTTGCTTTTGTTCCTTTGCAACATCACTTGGATTACATTATGCAAAGTTCTACTTGGAGGAAAAGGCCGTGGCTACATTCGCAACATCACTTGGATTCATTTGCAACATTACTTTTGGATTCATTCGCAACATCACTTGGATTCATTCGCAACATCACTTGGATTCATTCGCAACATTACTTGGATTCATTCGCAACATTACTTGGATTCATTCGCAACATTACTTTTGGACTCATCATTAGCAACATCAAGTGAATTCATTCGCAACATCACTTGGATTCCTTTGCAAAATCACTTGGATTCATTCGCAACATTACTTGGATTCATTCGCAACATTACTCGGATTCATTCACAACATTACTTGAACTCATTTGCAACAATACTTCGATTCATTCGCAACATCACGTGGATTCATTCGCAACATCACTTGGATTCATTCGCAACATCACTTGGATTCATTTGCAACATGACTTCGATTCATTCGCAACATCACGTGGATTCATTCGCAACATCACTTGGATTCGTTTGCAACATGACTTAGATTCATTCGCAGCATCACTTGGATTCTATTGCAACATCACTTGGATTCATTCGCAGCGTCACTCGGATTCATTCGTAACATCACTTGGTTCATTCGCAACATCACTTGGATTCATTCACAACATTAGTTGAACTCATTCGCAACATTACTTGGATTCATTTGCAACATCACTTGGATTCGTTCGCAACATGATTTGGACTCATTCGCAACATTACTTGGATTCATTCGCAACATTACTTGGAATCATTCGCAACATTACTTTTGGACTCATTAGCAACATCAAGTGAATTCGTTAGCAACATCACTTGGATTCATTCGCAACATTACTTCGATTCATTCGGAACATCATTTGGATTCATTCGCAACATGATTTGCATTCATTTGCAACATCACTTGGATTCATTCGCAACATCACTTGGATTCATTCGCAACATTACTTGGATTCATTCGCAACATCATTTGGATTCATTCGCAACATCATTTGCATTCATTTGCAACATCACTTGGATTCATTCGCAACATCACTTGGATTCATTCGCAAAATTACTTGGATTCATTCGCAACATTACTTGGATTCATTCACAACATTACTTGAACTCATTTGCAACAATACTTGGATTCATTCGCAACATCACTTGGATTCATTCGCAACAGGATTTGAATTCATTCGCAACATCACTTGGATTCATTCGCAACATCACTTGGATTCATTCGCAACATCACTTGGATTCATCCGCAACATCACTTGGATACATTTGCAACATCACGTTACCAACCCCTCTTAAATTAATTGCGCAAGAAGAATAAAAACACACGGTCTTGTCATGTTCATAAATATCAATCAATCAATCTTTGCAAAATAAACTTTTCACATACTTTAGTTTTCAATCACGAATTAGATATCTTAGCTACCTTAGATATCTTAGCTACCCATCACTTACCCACGTATCTACCTGCCAACTTGGGGAAGAAAATTTAGAAGAAATGTATCGACACATATGTTAAGACCGTTGGATCGAGCCGCCATTTCGCGTTACATCTGTGACTCATGCGTACCAAAATAAAAATTCAAAGGAGCTAAAACTTACAATTGTGAAAAACGATATTTTATGGCGCAGTGAATTTCTCCACCATGCTATAATTGGCAAAGGCGATTATATAGTTGTATTTCAACATCAACGAGTAAAATTATTGCCAAAAATAGCAGTTATTTCGCTGCATTTTTGTTACATCCTATCTAATGCACATCGGTGGATGGACATTAACAGAGAATAAGGACTTGACAAATGAAGGATGGAAATATTTTAGGATTTTAGAAATTTTTTTCAAAGTTAACTTTAACTTTAAGAAAATATTCAGATTTTCAACATATTCAGACGAATATTGTTGAGAATTTTGAGAGCCACATGTTTTGGAGTTTTGGACAATTTTAAGATGACTTGGTCACCCTCAGTGTTGAAATTGCCCACTTGGACATTTGAGTTATTTGGCGAATGGTTGACAAATGTACAAATATTACGTTAAAAACATGATTTAAAACATAGCCCATGTTTTTAAATAAGCCACGATTCAAATAACAAAATCGATTTGCCATCCGTGACGCCATCAATGATAGCATTTTTCAACGTGAAATTTGAATTCCACAAAACACGTGAGTTTTAGAGGTCGATTGAAAATTACTGACGTATGCAGACGCTTGTTGTTTGTCATCACCACAGGTAAAAGATCTCGGATTCGAGTCCTAGCAGGTCTGACTCCTTATTCCATGCCCACCACCACCCAACCATGTATGCAATATCTTGGTAGGCTCAGTTTAACTAGAGAATCAATATCTTGCTTACAACGTTAACCCCTATTGCCTATTAGTAGCGCGATTAACAAGACCTGCTCAGGATGATCCACTTGAATGAGTGGTTGTGAAAATGTTATATGATAATATATTAAACAATCAAGAAAAATCAAAATATTGATTCTGTGAAAATATTCCAACAAAGATGGACAGACGCAAAAAATATTCTAGCATATATCATTTTTATGACATTCTGAACAGAACAATAGTCGCTTTTCGGTTGGCTTCCATTTCGAAAGCAGTTTCTGGTACTTTACTTTAAAATGGCACTCTTTTAATATGTGGTCGTTAGTTGGCTTCTTCCAAGCCATGTTTTCAGTCAAACTTAGAGCAAATTTCAATGTAATAATAAACCGCACTAATAAATTGCAGTCGGTGTCATGCACACAGAACGATGGCAAAACCATCTACCACTTGTTTGTTCTTTTTGAGTTCGTGCAACATGCAAAAAATATGTTGAGTAAAATTCTGCTACCAGTGATTGAATCATGCCCTCTAATAGGTATCACCATTGCAGCTCCCCAGGCTGGTATTTCAGAGTAGCAATTTTCGTGAACTGCCACGACTGGAGAGGCGATCAAAAAAGTTTACAACACTGACGCTTTCTTGATATCTTAGTAAATTGTTTTGAAATCTATTTTAATCAATATAGGTCTGTATGTACCTGTGTTTCGAGCTTGATGCAATCAAAATTTTGATTAATCTGGGTTGCATTGACATAATGATATTCTCGGAACGACATTTTCTTGGATTATTGCTTTTAATCTAGCGGAATTGTTCTGTATGACTCAATGTCCTATTTCGACGATCGTCTCAAAACGTGAATCATATTTGTTAAAAGAAACGATAGTACGGCGTGTTGTCGTATACTCAATTGTTCAGAAAATTCTAAACAGTTGATTTGCCAGCAGTGCTTTGTTTAGGGTGATCCACTCAGACGAGTTGCAATAAAAAACACTAAATTTTAGAATTTTAACAGAAATGACAATAACCTCTTCAATCAGAACTAATTTGGAAGCGAAATTTGTTTGCAAAGCGACCTAAAAAACAGACTTATCATTCTATATTTAGTAAAGCTTATGTCCCCCTTTTTAGTAGGGTTCTCTCTAATCAAGGCGGGGGCACCTTCCAAATTTTACTGACTAGAGATCATTGAGGTAACGAAAAATGTAAAATGTAGCATCTGCAACGGCATTCTGAACGAAAACATCTCAAACGGAACTGAACCATCATTGTAATGTACAGCGAGTGATATCTGTCGTGGTTGATAGTAAGGCGATTTACCAATTCTTTTTGTTCAGTTCTGTCGTACCTGAAAAAATTCGATTTTCAATCGACAATAAGATCAGGGTTATTAGATTAATTGGACTGAAAGTAGCGGGTAGGCATACTCAGAAAACGTCTTGCTACTTGTTTTTGAAAATCATTACTCGTTATTTTTGTGCAATTTCAAAGCCAATTTGTACTGTCTTAAGATACTTGTTAAACTGCTTGATTCCAATATTAAAATCAGACTTTATTCTTTATGACAAATCAATATTTTTGATTACATTAGTACATTTGATTACGTTAGGCAAGTTGAGTTCGGTGATTTGGATAGTTTCGAATTACAGTTAGTAGGTAAGTAAGTTTATTTTGACTTTCCGTAAAAGACTTATAAACTCAATACACAGCAAGCGAACGGAAAGATCGAGAAAACAGACAACCTCTATGTTGTGATTTAAAACATGTATTCATGGGGCTATATACCCCACACACACTGACACTAGGGCTGGGCAAAACCAAAACATCTCATTGTGCCATCGGTTCAGTTATCCGGTTATTTTACAGTGAGAATTTTATTATAGGATTGAGCGTTCCCATAAACGGTAATTCACGCAAATGCACATAACCAGGTAGTTCCATAGATTAAAAACCAAGTAAACTCGGTCATTGCCATTTAGGTGCATTTTTGATTGATCTAAAGTTTGAAATCGAATTCGAATAATCTATTTTGAAAGCTTTTTAAAATAAAATGTGAATTACCTAGTTTTTTTAACCTGATACCTAGTTGAAAATCACGTAAATATACCAATTTTACCTGAAATATTTACTAGTTAAAAACTTTGAATAGAAAACTCGCTAAAAGTTGAAAGTGTTTAAATCAGACATCAGGGGAACTAGATAAAACTAAGTTTGGGGCTTTTTGGGACGACATATGATTGAGCCGTATTCTCAGCCGACCTCTCCCGCAAAATAAAAATGGGATCCTATTCCTATATTTTTGGTCTTCCAAAAATTTAGGTCAGCAAAAATCTGCGGGATCGATATTTTAAACCGTTAGCCAGTGTAGTGAGATACAACTAATGTAAGGGCTTTGGGACGACACATGATTGAGCCGTATTCGCAAAATAAAAATAGAATCCTATTCCTATATTTTTGGTCTTCCAAAAATTTAGGTCAGCAAAAATCTGCGGGATCGATATTTTAAAGCGTTAGCCAGTGTAGTGAGATACAACTAATGTAATGAGTCATTTCCTTGTATATATTCTAAATTGAGGCTGATAATTTCGTATACCCATTGTGTACCCAATCAGAATTTTTTTTTGTCACGCACGAGCCTCAAATGTATCGCGTTTCATAGACACACTCCATCAGTGGCCTATGCTTAACAATAGATGTTCAAATAAATCGTTTATTTCTAGCAATATCATTTATCTGAAGACCGTATCTGATCTCTCCCATATTTCGTTAAATTGGTACCGTAACTAGCGGGGAACGGAGCAAAATAAATGTAAAAACAAAAATAAATAATTAACAAAAATAAATTCACTGGTAAAATAAACTGGTAAAAATAAAGTAATGCGTTTTATCGCGTCGTTATTCGAAAGGGTATACATGCAAACTCTGTAGGTACAGACTTGTAGAATAGTCCTAACGTAATATCTGCGTGTCGTAAGAGGCGGTAAAACAGGGAAGGGGTAGATAGTTTTATTATCACTAAAAACAGATACCACCTACTGCACTTTATGGTGCTGTTTCAGTTTCTCGTTGAAAGTATTACGCTCAGAAGACATTTTTCACCACATTTTGTAGTACCGCTTTGTCATTTTAATAGCTGTTTTACTTGCCTCCGCTTAGGTACTGCTTCTGGCCTTTCTTTGAGGGAATTTGAATAAATATTTTTTTTATTAAAAATCGATTGCAATTCACCCGATTTGGCATTTCTTGTATGGCAACAAAACAGAATATTGAAATGAGCTTTATTTCACGATGTGCAATAAGCAATTATAAATCGCAATCAATTTACAATTTACAATATATATGGTTATCATATTTATCTTGCTTCAATTGTCATTCCATCCGGCACGGACCGTATCAAATATACGTATAAACGTATCAAAATAAATTGGCCAAGCATATATATTTAACAACGAAATAGAATAAATAAAGTAATAGAAAAAGTTCCCATTTGTTACATACGACAGTAGTCAATTTGTGTAAAATCCTGTTAGAATCAAGGCGGCTGTGATATAGTAAGCCTCTTGATTGATCCGGGAAAATGTACGACAGTCTTCATATGTCAGACGGAAAACAATATTTCGACCAAATATCAAGTTCGCCACCAGAAATATACATAGTTTCTGACTATTTTGTTCAACTTGTGAAATGAAAACGATTTTCTGCCACCGGTTGAGCAAAATAGTCAGAAACTAATCTGTCGCATTGTTATGTGCCAGTACTGGTATGCGTGTATCGTCGTTCTATCATAGCCAGGGCTAGGCAATTCGATTCGATGATTCGAATTTATTCGAAGTACAAATTATTCGAATCAATTGTGAATCGGTCATGGGAACGAAAGCACGCCAAATGCAGTGCATTTTTTTCATTTTTAACGAAAAAATGCAATCGAATTTAGTCAAATTTGACCAAAATCGGCTGTATGAAAATGACAATAATTTTTAAGTCAGTATAAGCTAATCTTTGTATTTTGTAACTGTATATTTCCAAATCCTCATATTGGACACTATAAAAGTAATAGTAAGAATGGGATATTTGTTATTTTTATGAAACCAACAATTCGATCGGATTCGAGAAAATTATTCGAATCGGATTCGAATTCTAAAGGATTCGGTTTTGCCAGCCTTAATCATAGCACCACTTAAATATTGTACCATTACCTGTAATTATAAATTATAACTAAACATGTTTTGCAAAGTATAAGCCACTGATAGATAGCGCCGTCGGGGCGTGGTTAATCTGTGGCTCATGCTTGACAAAATAAAATTTTTGTTATATTTCTTCCACATTAAAAGATTTATTATGGCAATATTATTGTTTTTTATTTAATTCTAGTATAATATATGAAAAAGCATCTTGCCCGATATATGCTTAGGCAGATGAAGCGCTAATATGTTCAGATTCCGTTCTCTTTTAATATTTTTTCCTGTTTTAATGATATTTTCGTCAAATGTTGCCGGACACCCACTTTATGAAGATGACAGTGCTCCAACTGTAAGGTAATATTCTGAAATATATATATATATATATATATATATATATATATATATTTCATTGTTTAATATTTGGTAATCCTGTGTATATTCACACAACAAAATAATATCATATTTAATAAATCGGAAAAACTATAGTTCAGCAGAGAAAAAATGATAAATTGGGTTATGAACTTTTTTTAAATAACTATCATTCTTTGGAATTAATGATAGTCAATATTATTTCCAGACTAAAATCTTCACGAATCTTCGAAGTGTGCGTTTGTTTGTAATGAAAATAGAGTTCGAACATTTTCATGAGTCGAACAAAAAATAATGGGCATGGCACCCCTCCATCCGATCATGACGTCATCCCCCTATCGGCTTTTTAAATTTTTGACACCTCCCTGTTTTCAAGGATTCAGGATTTGGCAATAACTACAGGTTGAATTTTTTTAATTGTTTTACGTTGTTGTATAAACGATAAAACCTCCCTTGTAATAGGCGGCGCGATCCATCAGTGACATATACATAACAAAACATGATTAAAGTCAATTTCTCCCAATGGATAGAGCCATAAGTATCGCTATGAACATTCGTGCTTGTGGTAAGCACTTAATCTTTTTTTCAGAGATGTCGGGCTGAATAACAATTTTAAAATATGTCGACAATTCGAGAGATATGGCTGCTGTGACGCTGAAAAGACGGAAAAAATCCAACTCCAAGTAAACGATATTATTAACAAAAACAATAATATGCCTCAAACATGCAAAAAGATGGTGGAAGAAATACTATGCCAGGTAAAAAATATAGAAATCGTGCGAAATTAATAGAAGGTAACAAGTTTTAGGATTTCTATAATGATGTTCGGTCTCTGCAGGGCTGAAACCAGCGCCTAAACGGAACGGCTATTTAGAGCTACTATAAATTGTAGCATAAGCAACTTCAATCTAAGCGAACGTAAAACATCCCAAAGAGAACGGAACTGCGCGGTCTATCTATCGGTTACTCATACCTGACGAAAGGAGACTATGCTCTAGCGAAAGCATTAATCGTGTAACATGTTGAATAAGATCCTGAAATTTTGTTATTCAACTCTCGACTTCATCGTATGCTTGTATCTTTTTGGCTTTGATCGCACACGGATCTATCTTGACAACAGTAGTTCAACAGAGGATAGGCAGTTTGTTGCACAGTATCCGTATATCTCCAGGCTGAATATTTATATTTTTTATTTTCTCTCTAGCAATGTTCAGCCTGGTCGGGTCACATGTACTCTACAGAATACAACTTGGACGAAACAAGAACAAATAAATATCCGGGAATGTGCTATGATTACGCAAGCAAATTATACGTTGAATGTAAAGCGTATTTTCCCTCAATATTCGGTTTGAAAAAAAGCGTAAAATTGTCAGAATTTCATGATCTCGTGAAACCTGGTTCGGAAAGATATTGTTTTCCTGATGTTGAAAACGTGGAAAATTCAGTGAGGAAACAAGGGGATCATGAAAGTAGGTTTATAGTTTTTACTTACAACATTAACACGGTTACTGTTTGACGTTATTGCTTTGAATCTTTGAGGCACTGTAAAAATTGCATTAAATCACTACCTAATCACTCTACAATGTAAAATAGAATAAGCAGACTTCTCCGGTTAATTATGAGACTGTTGATGGATTGCGCTACCTGATTTTTTTTTATCGCCTTTCTCTGGTCAGCTTGACTTTATTCATCATTGTTGAGAATACAGCTTCGTCTCTAGTCTAAGGCTGGGCAACTCGATAAGGAGATTTGAATTGATTAGAAGCACATTTTATTAGAATCAAAATGGGATCGTTGATTCGTTGAAAAAACCAAAAACTTGCTGAATGAACTGATACTTTCATTTTTACGAGAAAACACATTCGATTTTGGTCAAATTCGACTATATTTTGTCGCTAAATATGAAAATTGTTGTTCCTAGAATTAGATTTAGTGGTGATTGAAAATACACAATAAACTACAAATTTGTTGATTTTTTTTTACAATGGAGACATTTTGCATTACTAGGAAAGGACAAAATTGTTGTTTACATGGAGTTGGTTATTCTATCCGATTCGAAAAAAAATATTTGAATCAGATTCGAATTTGAAACGATTTAATATTACACACCCCTAGTCTCTAACCAATAAGAAAATGCTCGGCTAAATACGTTTTGTTAAGTGTGGGTCACTGTATAAAATAATTAAAATTTCGTCAATATACTAAGATGAAAATGTTGTTGATATTTACGACATCCTGTAATTTGTCATGTGTGACAACCTAAATTTCATAATTTGGAAAAAAATTGCCATTCATTTATTTTTTGTCAACGTTTTCAAGTAGGAATGAGATTCGTTGAAGAATCGATTCCAAATAACATTATTGGATTTGAAAATAAATATATATCGAAACTGTTAACATACTAATAAAAAGATCTTACATTATAAAAAAAACTAAAAATCTGTGTTACAGATTGCCTACAATTCTGTCTTGAGGAAGTTGCCAACGGTCTGTATCAACCTGTTTCAGCCAAATTCCTTGATGACGGAACAGGAAGGTAAGAAAGAAAGCGTATTTAATTAATCAAAAAGGAAATTAACCATCTTGGGAATTTTAAAAGGAATTATTTTCTTGAAAGAAAAGAAAAAATATCCAATCATGATCGCTTTTCAAATTAATATTTTGAATTTATTTTACCTTAAAGCCGTATAGTAGTCGGTAACGAAAAATTTTCGGCAAGTATTCTGGTATTTGTCCTTCAGTCAATATTTATAATAATGCTTTCAGGTTTCTTGTGGCAGAACTTCGAGGATATATTTGGATGTATCTTTCCGACAAATCAAAGCTTTCGACTCCATTTCTGGATCTTTCTGATAAAGTTACAGCTAATATGCAGTAGGTTATTGTTAATGACAATTTTTTTATCATTTGGTCTGAACAGAGATATCTAGATTCTCTATCCTAAAGAAATAAATACGCTTTTACCAAATATTCTAAGCTAGAAAGAAATAGCACTAGACGTCCTTTTGTTGATAATATTGGACCAAACATAACTGCTTCAACGCCCGAATTCACACATTGAAAAAATACAAAGTACCGTACTGGTCGTTTGCAGTACTTGTATATCTCCAAAGTTAACAAAAACCTCATGTTGATAATCTTTATGCCAATTATCGGCTGTTGATGGACCGCACTTCGCGGTGTGTTTCATCAACACCCCATATTTGGCCGAAAAAAGCCAAGTTGGATTTTTCAATACCGCCAAGTAAAATTACTGCTAAGGACCCGTTATTTTGTTGCATTTTCTGTTACAGTGTATATATAAATATTGTAGATACCCTTCTTGCGGTCAGAAACTTCTTAACCGAGCATGTTTTGTTAAGTAGCCGATAAGCCATTGATGGAACACACTGCACATGTGGATGCATCTTTATCACATGTTTGAAAAAACACAATTTCTGACCAAGACTATTCAAACGTCCATATCGAAGGCCCACATTATCAGAGTTATTACTTTCAGATGTATTCATTTTCGAATCGAACATATTTCATATTTTCAAATCCTATCTTCCCATTCCCGACTATATTTCCCGAAATTCTAATAAAAAAAATAATCGGCTAAAATTTATCTTGCAAAATGTAAAATATGGCATACATCGCAATATTGTCTAATATTTTTTTTGCAGAGTTCATAATATTAGAAAAAAAATCGAAAATATATTCGAAATCGCGACTTTTTCGAGGAATATGTTGCTTCAAACTTTGAAATCAAACCCGATCACAGAAATGAGTAACTGAGTCGATTTGCAATTTGAATCTAATAATGGTCACTGGGTGTATATATTATGTTTTATAAGTGAAAGTCATTTTAGGTAAATTTGGTAACCTCGTGAACGGGCCATAACAAATATTGTTGAGAACAACAAAAGTTAATGGCGCCATATATATTATTGAAACATGAGCAAAAAATCACTATATTTGATGTGAATGTTGCTATGTATTCCAGTGATTTACTACAAAACTGCAGTAAATTTATTGGTTATTTGCAGTATTTATTTGCAGTTAATTATGTATTTCCAAACCTAAAAAAACGCCTTGTTGATGAGATTTATGCCATATATGGGCTGTTGATGGACCGGACCTTCGCGGTGCGTTCCATCAACACCACATATTTGGCCGAAAAAGTCAATTTTTAATTTTTTTCAATGACGTCAGATGAAATTACTGTTAAAGACCAATGATTTTGTTGCACTTTTCGTCACAATGTATATTCAATGGAATTTTTATTTACTTAAATTCACCGAATTGGACACTTTTATTATATATATATACATATATATATATATTCAACTTTTTATCCTTTTATCAGCAAACAAGTTGAAATTGGGTTCAAAGACTTTGTGTTTCATCCAAATTATCAAACCAACGGATATTTTTATGCCATGTACGTTTACAGCAAAGCAGGACTTCATGTTAGGGTTTCGCGATTTGAGGTGAGGTCATTTTTCTGATGCGTTTTAATAATATTCTATAAACCTGAAGACTGGCTCGTTAGATATGCATTCATCGTTTTTTCTGTGAGCCATGCCCATATCACCAGCAGAAACTGGGCGGCGGCACTGAGCAAAAGATGTCGGTGTAAATATTTTCTGATGATCAGTAAGTAGCTCATACTACTGATAATCAGTATTTGATAATGAGCAACTACAAAATGTAAGACAAGCAACTGCACTCTAGGTGAAATAATTCCTAAACAGAAATGAACCGCTATAGTGAAATACAATGAGTGACATCTGTCCTGGGCTATGCTATGGAAAGATCTAGCAGTTCTTTATTTCTTTTTGGTCGCATCTCAAAACACGCAGAATACTTTAGGGAAGTTTTAATTAACGGCCGTGCCCAGGGCATTACCAAACTGTAAAAATATTTTGATGTTTAATAACTTCCCAATTTTGAATGAATTTGGCGAGTATTTTACACACTGAATATTAGTTTTACAGGTTTTTAAAACCTATCACAAATTGCATGATTTAGAACAGGACTAAAAGTGAATATATACTGAGAATAATTATTTATCAAGAAATAAATAGATATAATATTTGGAGTATATTGCTTTAAATTACATGTTTCATATTTGTATCGATTTTTTTTTCTGAAAACGAGTTGGATTTAGATATTCAGACGATCAAGCACATAATTGACTTTTTAGTTTTACCAAAATATAAATTTTCCCAACAAATGGTATTAGGAACCATTTCAGTCAGAATATTTTGTTTTGTTAAGCATGTGTGACAGATGGCCCTCGCTTGGGCTTGGGTGGTGCGTTCGATCAGTCAACCATATAGAGAAAAAACTATATTCCCCATACAGCTTTCCTCTCAGAATTAAACTCTGAAATTTATTCATTTTGTTAAGCATGGGCCACAGATGACTCGCGCCTCGGCGACAACTTCTAGCATTGGCCCATACTTGGTTACACAGGTTTTGATGGATTTGAAAGAACTGAGCAGGATTCATTTGCTGCGTCTTACAACCTGCATCCCGCTTAATCATTGCGTCCCCGTCTGTTTATATTATGACTTCCTGGTTTCTTTTTTTGTTCCGCTTCAGACATTTTCTTTTCTTTTTTGTTTAAGTCATTGCCTTCAAATCGATGATTCACATGTTTTTTATACAATGATAAGTTATTAATTTTATTTCGTCAAGAATCAGCCGCATATTAGCCGTTTCTTGGCAGTACGATCCATTGGGGACTCCATGCGTGGCAAAAGACGTTCAGAAATGAAATTGGGCACCAAATCGCTTGTACTTGTGTGTTTTAGTGACGCGTTGAGACAATAGGTGGGCAATTCGAATCGCTTCGAAGCACATTTGATCCAAATCAGTCGTGAATCGTTCATGAAAAAAAAAATTCGCTGAATGAAGAGGAATTTTCATTTTTAATGACAAAATACAATTGATTTTGTTCAAGTCTGACCAAAATCGATAAAAATAATATTTTTGAAACACATTTGAGTATTAAACTTCCTTCGACTCTCTCTCTAACTTTTCAAAGATATCAGAAGATGACATGAATACAGCAGATAAAAAATCAGAATACATACTTCTCGATAAGATTCGCTTAGATGGTACTTCACATAATGGTGGTTCATTGTTTTTTGGCAAAGATGGATTTCTTTATATTACAATTGGAGACGGTGGTATTATGCAAGAACCTCATAATCGAGCTCAGGACAGGTAAAAGATAAAGAAAATTTACCTATAACTGTCAACTGTATACTTTTTTGTTTCCTTTTGTCAAATATTAGCCACACATCAGTGACTCACACTTGACAAATATTGTTTTGGCCTAATGTTTGAGTGATTGCCACCAGGGATATTCGTAGTGAATTTAATGGCTCAATCGGTGATGTGCAAACGCCAACGTTTCGAATGTCTATACAGGCGTTCTTCATCGGAGCAATGGAAAGGTTGAGGCATCGACAATACTATATACTGAAAAGGGGTCGTTCTAAAATAAGTTAGTAAACAAAAGATAAAATTCTCTAAATTTCTGAGCTAAAAAAGAAACATAAAAGGCTAAAGATGAATGTCTAATCCTGTCTGCGTTAAAAGATAGTCTGATAAGCTGCTGGAAACATGCAAGTCTTCTTATCATTCATTGTTTGTGGTATGCTGTTGATATGAAATGATTCTAAAAATAGAATTTTCTTGTAATGATCTTCTCTCTCTAATATAGTAGCTTCTTCCCAATCTATTCTGTGGTCGTAGCAGTATACATGCTTGGATAATGCTGACTTCTCAAAATCACATTTTCTGCATCTCGCTGCTATACTCAACATCTTTTGGCAAAACTTCTCTCGGTTTCTTCTATGTATACCTCTTCGCAGTTTTTACATGGGTTACAATAAACTACTCCTTTTCTTTGGGTCAACTTCGTCCTTCACTTTAGATAGTGTATCTCCTAACTTGTTAGTGGGCCTGTATGACATTTTAGGATTAGACATTTATCTTTAGCTTATTATGTTTCTTTTTTTACCTCAGAAATTTAGAGAATTTTAATGTTGCTAATTACATAGTGTGAAATAAAGTTCATTTCATTTCAGACGCCAGTTTCTGGGGAAGATTTTGCGGATCGACGTAGATACCGATGGAGTCAAGAGATATAATATCCCAGAAGATAATCCTTTCGTTGGAAAGAAAAATATGAAAGAAGAAATTTTTGCATATGGGTTACGGAATCCTTGGAGATGTTCAATGGACAGAGGTGAAATTTATGCTTAGAACAAATCCTTTATGTGGGATTTAGAATTGCCATATTCTTTTTCTGCGTGCCGTAAGAGTCAGTTTAGGGGAAACAGAGAATTCGCGAATGGTTTGAAAATCGCCCGAGCAGGTTTTATTCACTGCATTCTACTCTAGTGGTTTAATTTGAATCTATATAGAATGTTTTCCACGTATAGAGCAGTTGTTTTGTTGGTGAATAGTAGTAGTAGCTCATTGCCGTGTCAGTGGGTATGTTTTGCTATGCTTAGCCAAAGATGAGTTAGTAATGGATCGCGCCGCAGAAGCGCGGTCCGTCTGTGACTCATGTTTGAAAAAATACCATTTGGTAATGGTTACTTGAAATTTAGCGGTCAGTCTCTGGTTGAAGTTATGAACTCTAAATTTTTTCCATAAGCAACATATTTGAATTTATAAAAATGTTTTTAGTCATTTTTATTGTCGCTCTCCCTAGACAAGGCTTAGATGTTATACCCACATGACTTGATATCAACCTTAAATTTTATAGTAGAATAGAAAATAATAGATCGTTCAGCCATAATCCAGTGCAGATACCACCTACTGTACTTCGTTATTGCCGTTTAGTTCGATTTGGGATGTTCTTTGCTCAGATTGCAGTGGTCGGCAATATAATTTGTAGGAACTCTTTGCTGTGAGACTGGCTTATTGTTGGTTTCTTGACCGCTCCCGAACTTGAATATTTGAAATGATTTACAAAAAGGAGGCTTTAAACCTAATGAATTCAGTTTATTCTCAATATTCACACTAGTTCCAAGCAATTCATCGAATTTCTAAAATTCAAACGATTCGTTTTTTTCCAGCAGATACATGTATTTTATTAATATCATATAAAATTCAGGAGAAGGAAAGGACAGAATTTTTTGCGGAGACGTTGGATTCGATGCTTATGAAGAAATCGATATTATTGAAAAGGGTGGAAATTATGGCTGGAGAATAATGGAAGGATTTCACTGCAGTCCTATCAAACACACAGGATGTGATATTAAAAACGTAAACAGTTGAGTAACAAACATAATATTATGCGAACTTTGAATTGGAACAATTCGGAGGTGTCGTCTACCCACTGTTCTACCGACTTTACATCTGTATAAGTCTGTTGTTCCAATGATATTTGGTTGAGATAGAATTAAAGTAAAAAGCAACCTGTTCAGAGTTAATTTTTCTAGCGATTTATTGCCCCTAGGGTTGGGCAATTCGATTCGGTGATTCGAATCGATTCGAATCACCGTATCGAATTGCCCAACCATAGTGATTCTAAAAATAGTCTTTTCTTGTAATGATCTTCTCTCTCTAATATAGTAGCTTCTTCCCAATCTATTCTGTGGTCGTAGCAGTATACATGCTTGGATAATGCTGACTTCTCAAAATCACATTTTTCTGCATCTCGCTGGTGTACTTAACATCTTTTGGCAAAACTTCTCTATGAAGAACAATTTATTCGAATCAATCGCTAATCGTTCACAGGAGAAAAATATTGCTGAACAAACTAGAATTTTCATTTTAAAAGACAAAATGCAATCAATTTCAGTCAAATTTGATTATATTTTGTCTTTAAAATAGGGAAAATTGTTTCCCTTAGGAATGAAGTCTGTATTAAAAACACACGAAAAACTATAAATTTCTTGATTTTCACAATGTAGACAAGTTGTAATTGTAAAAACGGGATTTTTGTTTTTTACATGGAATTTATGATTCGCTCATATTCGAAAAATCCCCAGCCCAGAACTAACTGCCACTATAGATAATTTCGAAGAGGTGAAAAGTTCACTATGCAAAATACAAAAGATAGTTTGACCAGCGTTTGGAATACCAGAAGGACTACGAACAAACCAAGGCTTGCAACATACTTTTGTAATTTCTTAAAAAAAAAACTTCTTTTTTAAATTGATACTTCCAAAATAAAAACATAACAGCGGAATTGTTTGACTAAGGAAATTATGGAGATCAGTTCTTTAAATCCATTACGTATCAGATTCTTAGAAAGAAAAACCGGATCATCATGCCGCGCCCTATACTTCTGGAATGCTTCCTTGAAAAAATATGTGACGCATTTATGATAATATTGAAACGGTGTTATGTATACAGTGCGCGTAATTATTTGTCCGCGCTTAAAATTCCGGAGTCCGGTCATAAACAAATACCGTAAATTTTAAAATATAGTAAAAAGAATGTAATCTCGGTGAGAATTTTTTTTACCAAACTAGTGTTGTTAAGCAAGAGACACTGATGGATTGCGCTGGCAAAGCGCGATCCATCAGTGACCCATGCTCAACAAAACAAAATTTCCTGTTGGAATTTAACTTTTTGTATAATGAGTTACACAGCAATACTAAATCCATTAAAACTTTGAAAGGTAATATTATGTTCTTTGTTTGTTTGAAAATACAGAAGATTTCATTGAGCCCATCATTGAACATGATCACAACGAGATGGCGGCAATCATCGGAGGATATGTTTATCGTGGATGTAAATATCCTGAATTACACGGCTTGTACTTCTATTCTGGATTTCAATATGTGTGAGTTTCCAATATTTTTGTGTAGTTGTGTTTTAAAAAGCAAGAATATGACACTTAAACAATTGAATCGTAAAACGGTCTGACAAAAAAAAAATTATAATAATAATTTTTTTTCATTGAAATTTATTCTGAGCAAGGTCAGGAGAAGTGCCCAAAAGGAACTAACTATCTGTCACGTAATAGCAAAGAGCTAGTAATAGATGTAGTGTAGTACCAGCAAATGCACTCTAAACGGAAAACATCCCAAACGGAACTGAACCAACATGATAAAGTGCAGTGGGTGATATCTGCTCTGGGCGATGGTAGAAACATCTTCCACTACTTTGCTTCCATTGAGTCGTCTCGTACGACATGTGACATTTATTAAAACAAGATATGTAATTTCAATGCAGAATGGAGATAACTGTGTAAACAATCGTGCTAACATTTCCTCCTGCAACATTTTCTTTTTCATGGTTCAGTGAAGTGACGTTGGGCTTGCCTGTTTTAAATCAATAAAATCTTTCCGATCTTCTATATCAATTCGCAAGTTCAGTACAATGACCTTTGCAAGTCAGACTGGCCAATTTTAGCCGATTTAAATCGATCAGAAGCACAAATTATTCGAATCAATGGTCAATCGTTGACAAGAGAAGAAGCCTGCTAAATTATATAGAATTTTTCAACGACAAAATGAAATTCTATTTTGTAGTTTAAAGACGACAATTTCTAATCTTAGGCAAGGAGTAAGAACTGTAAATACATAGCATCCAAATCTGTTTTTACCAGTATTGGTAATTCGTAACTATAAAATTCTTGATTTTCAAAGTGAAGAAAGGTTGTCATCGTAATAGTTAAAATGACATATTCCGTATTTATATATATATATTAGTAATTCGATTCGAAAATATTACTCGAATCAAATTTGAATTTTATTTGATTCGGTCTCGCCCAGCCTTTGAAAGCCTCATGTTTGACAAAATAAAATTTATACGGAGTTGGTTTTGAGATTCCCTCCTCTCCGCACCCCCCTTTGCTTGAGTCTGCTACAAATTCGGATAATTTTATTGAAATTTTTTAATCTTCTTCTTAGATTTTTGGATTAGCCGCTTTGTTCCATATGTTATACGTATGACGGTTAAGTTCGTTCTTGGTTAATCATTTTTGTAATTCCGTTATAAATTTATTTTTTTCCTTTGGTAGTGGACCAATTGCTTTGAAAGAGAAAAAAGACGGATCATGGGATCGATTAGATGTTTGTTTCGAAGAAGAATCATGCACAAAGAAGAAACTATCAAGTAAACAATCGTTTGTGACGTTGTCCTTTGCTGAAGATACAGAAGGTATGATGACTTGATTTTGTTACTTAGGAATATAACCCATTTAACAGAAACGACATTTATTCAATATACTTCGCGGCCCAACTTCGTGTAGAAGTAGAACCAAATATTTCTAGAATATTGGGTAATTCCATAATGAAATCGAAAAATTGTCCATATTGAATCAAATCTTTACCTAACTAATACAAAACAAAAAGCAAACTACTGCAAGATTTAACTTCTGTCTTTTTAAAGTAAAGGTCTATTCCAAACGTGAAAATGATCTTTAATGCTTCTTCTGCTAAATTTCTAAAATTAGCTCTCACAATACACAAGCACATACAGGATGCAGAAAAGTAGGGCTTGTCGTCATTTATTAGGTGGACTACAAAAAGATGGTAGGCTACTCATTGATGTGGTTGAATAGATAAAAATATTTTGAGAAATGTAGAACTGTACGCTTCATACTATAGAGATATTGCAACTATAAAGCAGGACAAACACGAATTATTTGGAATTCGAATCAGATTCGAACATTTTTTTCAAATCGGATCAAATCACTCATTCCATATAAATGGCAGATAATATTAGCGTAAACATACTTGGAAGTAATGTTTTTTCAATTCATACTGCAGGCCCAAGAACGAAAATTTTAGTTTTTTAACGACAAAATACAACCGATTTTGATCCAATTCGAGCAAAATCGATTGCCTTTTGTCGTTAAAAATGGAAACTTCACACCATTTGGTAGGTTTTTGCTTTTTGTTTATTTTCACTGAGTAAACTTTTAAAAACTTGAAATTGTTCTTCAAATTATTTTCAATTCAATTCAATCGATCAATTCAATATTTTCAGCATTTAACTTTTTAAGTTGAAATTCGGATCCATCTTCAACATGTTGAGAAATTTAATATTGATTTTCTTAATTATTTATTTTTATTTGCCTATAGTATCTACTTTTACTTGAATGTTTAATGATAAGATTTTTATTTTCATGAACATGTGATATATGGAAAATGATAATATAAATATAATATAAATTACATATATAATAGACATAATACTATTTATGTGGTCAAGATCGAACATATTTTAGCAAAAAACCCAAGCAAGAATATTCCTTTGTTATTATTAAAACACTTTTTATTGAAATTCGTCCATTGCAAATGCTCTAAAAATCACTTATATGGCAAGGAGCATCTGTTTGGGAATGTTGTACCAGCAATTGAACTCTAAGTAAAAAGCGTCCTATGGAGGACGATAGCAGAAAAAAGTGAGTGGTACAATGTCTTCAACAATATTACAACCATCCATCCATTCTCTGTGTTCCTTCCCGAGTGCATTGAACCGTGTAACCGTACAAGAAAAACGATATCAGAAGTTGATATTTTCAATTTACTCTCATTCTATCGATTTATATCGATTTATATCATTCTATCATTATAGAATTTTGAAAGACCAATTACAAATCATGATCTTGAAGCAATTGCATATGGCTGATACGTAAGACAGTGTAGTGGATTTGGACAGGGTCGTATTTTGAACCTTGAAAAGAGGAGGCAATCCTCTCTGTTCCCCACCAGGAGGGGGGGAAATTGTCGTGACGTATGGGGGAAATCACAATTTCTTGTGTGGTGGAATATAGCCATCTCCGTTGACTTTGCAATTGTCGTGTCTGGTGACAAATTGTTGTCTCTGTTGACATCACATTTGTCGTTAGTAATGGCATATTGTCGCCTCTGTTGACATCGCCTTCTTACCTATCCCTACGTTAACAAATTCTATTTCAATGGTTAACCGTGTGTACTCTTCCAGTTTACCAACCATTACAACATACTCAATATCCACCCTTTTTTGTTGTCAAGAATAAGTATTTCCATGCCAACTTAGTGTTTCGAGGAAGTTGTTTTTAAAGATGTTTCTTGGGCCTTTGTTGTTTTACTTGAATGTTCAAAATATTTTGCATAGTATCTAATAAACAAAAATAAACAGAACTAAACAACGAAACAGATAATAAGAACGCAAGATGCTCGACCATGATTTGTTGAGGGGGACCTTTATTTTTTGAATCGATCCTTGCGAAGAATATACCAGACGTCTTTGCCCGCTGCGAAACCGTCAACTCCGGAATCGCATCTTCATATTTCAGGTTCAGTGGTTACTTGCCTCTCATTCGCCAGGATTATCCTAGGCATATGTAAGGTGTTGCGGTCTATGTTCGTAGCAATCCGCCAGCAACTCGCGGATTTGCTTTAAGGTCTACATCACTATCGTATCTGTGCTTGGGAAAGTCGCTTCTGACTTCTGACAACGTGTTCCTGTTTTTTGTATACCGGCTTCCCGAATTGAGCTCTATTTTGCATTAGATCTAGGTTATGTATTCTCCCTGATTCCTCAGTCTTAATTACCTTGATACTCCTGGCCACATTATTTTGCTGGTGAAATTAAAAACCCTAGCGGTCCTCCGAATCCTAGGGGGGAGAGTCTTCTTTTCACTACTTATAATAATTATAAGTGCGGTGACTGGGATTCTTTTCGTAATTTCCTTCGCGATGTGCCGTGGAGTGATGTTTTCTTTTTGCCTACTGGTGATTTAGATGTACTAGATGCTAAATGCTATCGTCGACATTCCGACATCGATAATACACGATTTTACAGAAAATCACTGAATATCTGCAAAAGGTTTTCGGCGTCGTGACCTATGCATAACAAAAATATTTTTTTACCTAATTTTTGATCGGGTAATGGTAATCAACAAGTCTGTAATGATACTCTCAAAGTCATTTATAAATCTTGGAATTACATTACTTGCCCAAGTTATTTCCTGAGGCTTCTTCTCGAATTTTGCAATGAAAATCCACTTCTTAGAAGATCAGCGCAATTTACTATTGGAATATTTTTATATAATATTTACATACCGTAGGTTGTGCTAGAGAGCAATAAAAGATAAATAATTTTGTTACAATTTGGCCACCTATATGGATTATGGCCGATAAAATAGCTATTTATGAAGATTAATGTTTACTTTAACAAAAATGCAGTAGAATAACCGCTATTTGACCGTAATTTTACTTGATATACTTACTCGATACTGAATTAAAACTTTAAAATTAACTTTGGAACTAATTGTGTGCTGTTGATGGGCCACAGCGCCAAGGCACATAAATGGCATTAAACGCAAATGCAAGACGGTTTTGAATACTTGAACATTTGCCTTCTCACTGGGGGTTCCTTAGTTCCTACTCCTTCATTTCATGTAGCTCTTTGCATTTCAGCGGTTCCATTTTCAAGTACGGTATGTCTCCTGCAGCGTTGTTTTGAGCGAATTTTGATGAGAAACAAACATAATTACTGCATATGAACGCTGAAGTTACTATACTTTTGCAACAGTGTATATAGTTAATAGGAAAATCGACAATAATTTCTAAATGCACAACTGATCGTCAAATTCCCTAAAACTAGATATTAATTTTGTTAATAGAAATTCTTTTTGAATCATTCTTTCAGTCAGAAAATAATATTTTGCCAAGCATGAGTTACAGATGAACCGCGCCTTGGCGGCGCGATCCATCAGTGACTCACACTTAACAAAACGTGCATAAACAAAAATTTGGGATTTTTCAGCTACGATTTACTTTTAAAGTTGACAAGTCGGGTTTTCGTTTCAAGGCAAAGTCATTTCTTGAAACCATGCGTGGAAAACCCCAACATTCAAGTCCAGACAAATTTAGTAGTCAGACGTAGGATAAATAAATTGGAAATATTTTTTTCACGCCTTAGACGGTGGAAATCTAGAAATATTTGTTTTCAACTTTTAACACCTGAAGTCGTAAATAGAAATGTTATGAGCAAGGAGCGTCCCAGTCATTACAATATTATTATTTTATCTTGACCCAATCGAAAAAAATTAAGCGAAATACTTTTTGCCGAGTTTGAACTACAGATGAAGGTTGCGCCTTTCAAGCGCGGTTCATCTGTGGTTCACGTTTGACAAATATTTGGAATAATAATTATCGGGATTTTCTATGAGGGGGCACGTTTAATGTGTCACGTACGATCAGGCCTTCATGCACTCTGAAACACTTAAATTAATATCTGAAAATTAAAAATTAATATAAGATTAATAACGATAACTTAAAACTTATTTATCTTGATCATAAATAAACCAGCGTATATCTCAAAATGAAGCTTGTCGCTTTTGTATCTAAGAATGTTGTTCAATCATAAATAACAAATTACACCATTAGAATTATGTTTTTTTTGTTTTTTTTTTGTTCATCAATTATTTAATACTGACGAAATTTGTGACGTCAGATTTCAAATTTGAGATTTGGAGAACATATTAAATAATTTACGATAAAAATTTTTGATTCAATATTTACCTTCATAAAATTGTCTCGCGGTTGATTATAATAACTCGAATATTTGGGTTGTTCAAAAGAATTATTTCTGTTGTTTTGCGGTATCCACCATCAAATTTTTTTCCAAAATTTATGCTTTATAAATATGGAAAAATTCAGTTTCATGTTTTTGAAAAAAAATGGAAAAATATTGCCTTTTAAAATAACAATAATTTAAACCTAAAAAAATATTAATTATAACACTCTAGAACTGAGAAATTCTTTTGGAATATTAGCGAGTGATGGATCGCGCCGCAAAGGCATCAAAACAATCTTGTTGCATAACTAGGGCTGGGCAAAACCGAAACATTTAGAAATCGAATTTGATTTGAATACTTTTTCGAATCGGATCGAATCACTAATTCTTTACAAATAACAAATATCCCATTTCTACTTTTATAACTAGTTCCCACTGAGAAAATGAAAAAAATTTAGTTTGTAGTGTATTTTCAATCCGCACTTAGAGAAACAACTTTTCATATTTTAATGACGAAATAAATATAATCGATTTTGGTCAAATTTTACCAAAGTGGTTTGGATTTCGTCATTAAAAATGAAAATTCCAGTTTTTGTTCCTATAAACGATTCGTGATTGATTCGAATTAATCTTACTATACGAACCGTTTCTAATCACCGAATCGAATTGCCCAGCCCTATGCATAATACGATATGCAGCAATATAGGCTATATATCCAATAGATATCCAATGATGTGTAATTTAAAATGGCCGCTTTATCGCGTTGTCCATATACAAAAAGGAAATGGTTTATCATACAAATAATACATTAAAAAAAGGAATTTTTAATATTGTATAAAGGGATGTAGTATTAGTTTTGTTTAACATATTTTTGATAATTTTTATAATAACACACCTGTATGCCCAATTATTGTTATGCAATATTTTACAATAAGAAGATTCAATCGAGAGATGATTAGGTATTTGTTATTATTATTCTTACTAATACGAAGCAAAAATTTCAATCACAATCCAATTACAGATTGTTCATATCCTATAGTTTTGCTTTTAGATGCATTTATATTCAAAGGATATCTAAATTTAATTTGTAAGTTCACACTAAGATTCAAAGCGCAAATTACTCCCAAGTATTTGTTTCTAAATACAAACTCCTCTTACTGGACAACTAGAAGATATTAAAGGCAATATTACTTCATAAATACCAAATTGTAATGGCATATTTTTTTATGAATAAAGCAAATAAATATAAAATACCCAATAGCATATATTATCTTTGAATAGAATATCTTTCGCATGGATTATGGAGTATATGGATCTACCTACAAGGACATAGAAGAATGATAAGTGTACGCACTGTAACAAAAAATGCAACAAAATCACTGGTTTTGACCGGAATTTTAGTTGGCAGTATTGAAAAAATCCAAAATTGACTCTTTTTGGTCAAATATAGGTGTTGATGGAACGCACCGCGTAGGTTATATCTTTTTAACAAGTACGGCCGTAGATGAAAATGATTATATTATAACTCATAGGCTGATTAAAATATTTCTGCAATGTCATCTGAGATGAAACGAAAAACCCCTTAATATTAATATCCATATATTGTTTGTGCAATACTTAAGTTATAGTCATGTGATATTGAAATGACGTTGCAATTAAATTGAAATCTGCCAAGCATTTGCCGCATATATACATCTCGTCGATCTATTTCTAACTTCACTGTAATAAAATTGTGGTCAAATTATTGCTCTTCGACAGTAATTTTTTTAATGATATTCGAATCAGAGCTTACAATTCACTTTTTGGTCTATTTTGGGCGTAATAATTGGCGTAAATCACGTCGTAAAAGAGATTTCGAATTTTTCAATTATGCAATCACTGTATATAAACAGTTAATTTACTGCACTTTTATCACAGTGTATAAAGCTCGACTGTTCAGTTTGAAGAGCAAAAGTTATTTTATTCAGCCGGGAACCCGATGTCATTAGAACGAATACTTGCGAAATGAAGCGAAATTTACATCTACAAGCGATCGCCACTTGGTAGATTCATAAATATATGGCATATGTTTTAACGGGAATTCAACATTTTTATTTCATCAGTTGAGTATATTCAATATAAATAAATTCACAATATTCAAGATTTTATTCAAATTCATTCTTACATTCAAGATGAAATGTTAATTGAAAGTATAATGCTTCATAGTGTAAAACGTATATGGGAAAACAGTTTATTACTTCTCGGATCGGGAATGTTATTTTGCCAATTATGTCCCACAGATGGACTGCTTGTCACCGTATCTATGGCAATTTGGACATCAGACCAAATGTGCGCAAAATGTAAGGCAATTAAATTTACGTTATGAAATTACACCAGTTATATTGTAAGGATTATTTGAATATTTCGAGCATCGAATTGATTCGACCAACCGAAAAAAAAGCCTTACAAACAAACCACCGAATATTACTTTATTTATTTATCAACTGACATTTTGTCATCTTTGAAGAACAGGTCGGTTCAATTTTTTTTTTCTTTTGTTTACTTATTTTTTATCAGGCACTCCGCTATTAGTTTAAATTTCAAATTTTACTTAAAAAAATGCCTTTATTTTTTTAACACGTTCAGCTACTATTAACCAAAGCATTTTTGCATGAAAATTTTCATAAACAATGTAATAGGAATTTGCCACAATTACCCAATATTCATGTGTAATAATGCTACAGTGAACCGATATTTATGCTGATATCCATCTGACTACATTGTAATAAAAATAATTCAACAAAATCTCTGGTTTTTGACAGTAATCATATTTGCCGGTATTGAAAAAAACTCAAATTGGATATTTTTGGCCAAATATGGGGTGTTGATGGAACGCACCGAGAAGGTGCGGTCCATCAAACAGCCCATAATTGGCATAAATCTCATCAACATAGCGTTTTTTAGAATTCGAATTATGCAATTACTGCAAATGACCAATAAATTTACCGTACTTTTGTCACAGTGTATTTAAAAAAGCATAACCAAAAGCGGTAAACAAATACCATTGAAAAGGGCCGATATCAAAAAAGTTTGATTTTATGTTCGGAATGTTGCCAACATTCACTGTTGAATCAACTGCCAATTTTTCAAAAACTAAAAAATGTTTAACATTGTAAATAAACTCAAATTGTATCGGAAAAGGTGGAAATCTACTTATTTTATCAAACCATACCTAAATAAAGAGGATATAGCTCACTGATATTTTAGCTGACACCCGTATTACACGCCAAGGGACTGAGAAAATAAAATCGATACAATATTGGAATTCAAAATGGCCGATACCAATGCAGTTTATATTTAATACAGAATATATTATCAATTGCACTTTTTCAAACTTTCTTTCATTGCCTTTACTTAGCCAATGTCGACACTTTTATCAATCTTTTGTGAAAATATTATTGGAATTTTTTAAGCACTTTGAACATTTTGACATGGTTTTTTATATTTACTTCGAGCAAGGTGGAAAGCATGCCCTATAATGAACAATTGACATGAAAAAGATAGATAAAGAGTATCTCCTGCAACTACTCTTTTGTGTAGCCTCATCCGTGACTGTTCAAGATAGCTTAGAACGAATTTTGATTAATAAAAATCTTTGGCAAGCATGGTTCACAGATGGAGCACGCAAACGTGGCGCGATCCATCTGTGACACATACTTGAAAAAGCATTGCATCTGGTATCCCGATTCAGTTGTTCAACTTCTTCTAGTTTAATTGAGATAAATTCATAACATCGTAAAGATAGAAATATTTTTCTCGGATTGAACTTAACCTTTAAATGACCTTGAGCGTCGAGACAATTAACCTTCATCTGGGAATTTTTGATATTGATGATGGGATTTCCAAAAATTCGCATAAATATTCAATATGGGATCGTCTACTTACTGTAATTTAATACGAGTTAAAACATTGAAATCCCCACATTTAGAACGTTCAATAACTAACAGCCTCTTATGCTTTTTATTAGCGTAAGGTTAAAAGAATGTCTATAATTTTGTTGTGAATAAAATGATGTTTGGATAAAACAATTAGTTTTATGTTTATGTTTAAGTGAATTACATAATATATGTGATTCTAACAAAGAAATATACCTAGGAATTGTCCTATTTGTATGGGCGTTTCATTGTCTAAATAAGTTATACTTCAATAGCTTCAATAAATAAATAATATACATGTAGGTACGTTAAAATATCCCAAACGTATTTCCTACGTGTCTTAAGAAAGACTTAAAGGAAACAAAGAAGTGGTGTACGGCGCCAAGAACAGAGACCACTCACGGCACTTTAACATAGCGGTTCGGTTCCATTTGGGATGTTTCCCGCTTAAGGTGCACTTGCTGGTAATACATTTTACAGTAGCTTTTACGGCGAAGTCGTTCCACTCTTAGGCACTGCTTCCGGCCTTGCTTGGAGCGAATTTCAATAAAAACATAAATGCAAAACAATTTTACTCACATGGACAATGTGCATTGGTACCCGAGAACTTATACATTGATATCATTAGGCGGTGTTTTTACGTTAAAAAAACTGTAACAAAAATGTGGCGAAATTGCCGTTTTTCGAGAATAATTTACTTAGCGGTATTGCAATAAAACTATAAAGTTAACTTTTCAGGCAACTATGGATATTGTTGAAACGCGCCATCTCGTGACTGACAGTGACGTTAAAACGGGATTTTTACATTCTTCTAATATTCTCTCTTAAGTATCAGATTCTTAGAAAAAAACGGCCGGATCATACCATGCCATATGCTTCCGGGATGTTTCCTTGAATATATGTGACTCGTTTAGGATAATAATGAGACGGCGATATGTATACAGTGAGCGGACTTATTGTCCGGTTAAAAGTCCGGAGTCCCGTCATAAACAAATCCGGTAAATTCCAAAATATAATATAAAGAAGGGATTTTATTTCACACACTTTTAACATTCGCGGTAATGAAGCCATTCTCGATTAAGGTTCTATTAGAAAGAATGAGCACGTTATCACAGGCCAATAGTTTTTTTTTTTGACATTAGTCACAGATGGACCGTGCCTCTTCGGTGCGACCCATCAGTGACTCGTAAATAACCAATGATATTTGGAAACATATATTCAATTGGGTTAGTGTATGATCTGTTGGTCAAACAAGTTTTTTACAGGACAGTAAAATTGTAGTGATATTATTGAAGTTTTTTCATTGCTTTGCAACACTGACTGTTTCATAGCACGATATAGCATACCGGGTCCACCAAATTACAATGTTCAAAAAATCTAAAATTTAGATATATTTGAATGTAATTGAACAGAGTACCCAATTTTCCGAATTTGTCGGTTTGAAGTCTGATTTATCCTGCATCTTGTCGCGTGTCTGCTTCAGATTGTTTTGTGCTATTTCAAATAGACGTTAATGACCTTGTTGAAGGGCAAAATAGCTCCATATTCTAACCTACAAATAACTGTATAAAAGGTATCGACCTTGTTCTTTCAAAATTGCGTTACTTAAATTTACGTTAGTTTAATTTAATATTAGTAGTTGCCGCGACGTTCAATGACGCAATTTCATTAGAATTATAGTAAAATGCAAAGACTTTATTGCGTCTGCGTAATACGTCACAGAATAGGTAATGGGATCATAATTCTGGTGATGATACTCGTATTCTAGCGATATAAGACATGGCATGACGCAATGCGTGATACATTAATTCAACGTAGTTAGAACAAGTCAGTCGAGGTAGGTGTTGTTAAATATGATCCACAGATGGCACGCGCTGAAGCGGGGCCCATCTGTCGAACATGCTTGGAAAAGAGAAATTCTTGAATAAGGAATGGTAGTTTCTCTAAATTGAACAAACAAAAAAAATTTGTGGAATGGTTTCCTTCTAGGGTTGGGTTTCTGGTTAGTTTCAATTTTATGCTGCATTTGTCATACCAGTGGATAAAGCCAATTACTGTCATAGAACTTCAAATAGGGTGCATTTTAATTAAAATATGGACGCTTGCCATTTCGTTGGCATGACTCTTCAATAAAAATAAATGACGAGTCCATTCATTTATTCCAATATTTCTGACAAATGAGAAAAATACCTTTGGGTTTACATTTTGGTTTTTCTAAAAATTTTCAAATTTCAAATCAAATCAATCAAATAACTTAACTTTAAACAAGTCATCTGATGAATGAGGCGCAAAAATATATATAACTCTGGTATTAGTAATTATTTCGAGACCAATGGCCCAAAAAATACAGGGGGACCAAGTTATGCAAATTTATTAGATTTGATTGCAGAATTACAATTTTACTATTCATGTATTATTGCAAATTGTGACTATTCTCTCGATTTTGTTTGTTTGACGTCATTATTATGACGCAACTACCATCAAAGGCATTTTGCAACGGTAGCAATTAAAAATTCGTGTGTTGACCAAATTTTGATTAAACCTTTCTTTATAATCGGACCGTAAATGGGCATAGATGAAATGCGCAATTCATCGATGGGTCATACTTGAAAAAACATTTTTATAAAGGAATGGGCGCCGTGTTATGACCCTCAAAGTATGATATAATAAAAGAAAGTTTTTTGGATTCCGTACGTGCTTGAAGTAATTTTTTGCAAATTGTGCATATCGCCATGATGTCAGTTTCTCATTTCTCTGCATTATAAGAAACATCGATTTGATTGCTTGCACATCGAAATTCTACTTTGGCAAGTTGGAATAAATCGCAACCAAAAACTGTGCTACAGAGCATTTCACTGTTCAACTGCTCCAAAAGAAACCGGAACTCTAACGAGGGCCATACAGAAGATTTATCTTTTGGTCCCATTGTACAGTAAAATGCTTTGTAACACAATTTTTGTGCAATTTACATCAAATTGCTAAAGTAGAATTTCGATGTACAAGGAACGCAAATTGGGGGTGAACCTCCCGGATGCCCTAACCAACTAAACATAAAGAGTGGCCCCCTTTTTGGTTTGGATAAGTGAACCCAAATGGGCCGACCCCAAATTTGGGCATAATTTTTCCGAAATTTCGGCATCCGTTTATTCTCATTTGAAATATTTTTGAAGTTCGAAGCAATGGTGCATGATGAAATATCATTTCTTTTTTTTAAATGGGCGATTTTCAAAAATTCATAATGGTTATGTCGTGACTTAATTTAAGTCGTACAAGGTCCCTTGAAATTGTCTTCATGATAAATTTTCATACGCTCGCGTCGTACGTAAGTATCCGCTGCCTCAAAAACGCACTTCAATGCAACTTTTTCAAACATGTATAATTTTCAACTTTTTTCTACAGCGGTGCGTATTCATTTTATCTTTCAGATACCGTTAAATATATATCGAAAAATCTTTCGAATATTAGTTTACTCGAACGTGTGAAACATTCGTTTGTTGTTTACAGGCCGGTGGCAAGTCCCTGTCAAAAATTGTTTTGAGCAAAAAACTTCATCATCTACCTTGTGATTTTACTTTTAATCTGAAAAATTTGGAATGATTCGATTCAAAACGTTAGGATTCTATAATGAATATCCATGGAAGTGACAAGCCATAATCGGTTAGCTCAGTCGGTAAAAGATCTGTGCACGGTGATTCATGTACCAGATATTTACGGCTTCCTCATTCTCCATAGAGGTCGTGCTTAGCCATAATGTTAGGCGGTATTTTCCGCTTTATTTTACCACAGGATAACAATGAAATCTTATAATACATGCTCGGAAACTCGTTTCAGTTAAACTAAAATACCAGTATTCAACATGATATTTGCATAATTTGTAATAAAAATTGAAATTTTAATGCCTTTGGGACTTTTCTAACTTCGACATCCAAGCATTCAACAAAATGAGGGTTATTCCAATATTGGTTGGAAATAAATTGTCCTAATTTTTAACAAGTGATTTTGCAAGTCTAGCAAATTTGTATCGACAATGAATATGTTTAACATTTCAATAGCATGCTTATCGCGTCATTTATAAGTATCGATATAACGACATTAGAGTACCCAAGGATAATGGTATCTCTCTCGCATTGTAATATGAGAAAATTCTATTGAAACACTGGAAAGAATATTAAGAAATTTATATTCAATAAAAAATGTTTTGTCATCCATGGGGCAGTAATGAATTGCGCTTCTCGGACGCGATTCATCAGCGGCCCATACCAGACAACCCAATCAGAAATTTTCTTGCATCAAAGATGAGTCACAGATAAGACCGAATCATTTCAAATCGAATCTGATTCGGCCCATATTTTTTATAATGGAAATCAAGAAATTCAAAGTTACGTATACAGTCCCATAAATAATCTTAAAGGTAAAGGTATTTTCGATTCCCAGTCCATGTCTGAAACCAAACATTTTCATTTTCAGGGGCAAAAAACAATCGGTTTTGGTCAGATTTTAATAAAACCGATTGCATTTTGTCATTGAAATTGAAACTTCCACTCCAGTTAGCAAGTTTTTGTTCCCATGAACGATTCGCAATTAGTTCCAATGAAGTGTGCCTCGGATCGATTCGAATCAGCGAACCAAAGTTCCCAGCCCTAGTCCCAAATGAAATGCAACTCTTCAATACGATGCTTCCGTGAGTAAGCCGGCACAACGCACGCATGAGCAATCTATTTTTCAATGGTAAAACACGTTTTGGAGAGATATAATTGAGATTGATTCCTTTTGAAATTCTCTCTATGCAAGGCCGAAAGCAGTAACTACCACGTTTATATAACAACGAGATACTACATAATTTAGCGTCAGCAACTCCATTCGAAGTGAAAAAAACATCAGGAACCGCTATATAATAAAATACAGTGATCTGCACAATAACAAAACCAACAAGCCATCCCCTCCCTATTACCGGTGCCTTTTACGATTCACGCATCAAATACATCATATTACATCATCATAATACAGCAATATTTAGGGCTTTTGCAGGACTAGATATGATTAAACAGAAACTTTGTTTCAGCAGAATTTCTTTGGTCCTATTCTTTTTTATAAGTGACGTATTTAGAAGTTGGAAAACTACGAAGACACAAAATTTGAAAAAGTGTGTTGCTTTGATTATGGTGCTGTAATTGTCACGGTTTTTGGAATGATACAGATGAAGTAAAATAAACATTTTTTGTTAAAAATTGTTGAAAACATTAGTTCCAAACAAAAAATCTTCTTTTTGTGGAAACGTAGTAAATCGCAATTAAATGGACTGAAATATTGATCTTATCGCTTGTTGTGCTAGAGAGCATATTGCGTAGTCTTTAATGTGTGTTATTAATTTCGAGATTGAGATCATCTCAATGTCACGTGACTACACGCTTGACCGACTCCAGATTTGTTATATAATATTTATTTACAGAGAAACCCAATGCTGCGATTACATATCACCTGCGCCAGAATAATAATTCAAAATGTGTTTACGAAAACATAGTTAGGCGGGAGTTAAATGAATCATGCTTTCAATGGATTACCGGAATTATTTCTGTGTCGGCCACTTTTGTTTCATTAGGGGCATTCCCGCAAAAGTATTGATATCGAATGTACTTTTGACAAGAATAGGTCATAGATGGACCGCGCCCTAGAGGGGCGCGTATTATGCGTATTTATGGGTGATAAATTCAACAAAATAAGATTTAAGTTTATTTTACTATTGAAACTAGCAATACAATAAGGATAGTTATCAGTTACAGGGGATGTACAAGTGTGTGAATGGTTTCCAAGTAACCTTATAACTTTAACATTCAATAACACTTTTTGATATAACACTAGGGAACATTGGTTTGCCAGTGAACCCTTCTGAGCAGTGCGCGCTTTACAATTGCTGTATCCCCTTTTCCAGCTTGTCAAAGACCCAGCTAAAAATAGAAAAAAGAGTGAAACATGTTTTGCCGTCACCCAGGGAGTTTCATGCCAAGCACTGCGCTGCATATTGCGACTCAGTTATGTTTGGGATAACTTCCACTTCCACTTACGAAACACTCGGTTCCGCTGTTTTTAAGTAGTTCTTTGTCATATTGAGGGCTTGTCGGTTTCGTTTGGTCCAAGGTGAATTTCAATGAAATAAATTGTCTCGAAGATAGGGACTTAGCTCCCACCTTGCGACAGAACTAGTCATCATATTGATAAATTTGCCTGTTCTAATTATTTATATATTTTTTATAAGTTTTACGTACATGAACTTCAGACAGTAGACGTTTCTTTGATCTATGCGAACAAACACGAATAATAATTTTGTCTGTAATGATGAAGCGGTAGTGGCTCCCTAAAGAATTTTTTATGAAAAACGGTTATTTTTTAAAAAAAGTTGGATTTCTATGTCTATCAGTATTGTAATAGTGACAGACATAGAAATCCTACTATAGCTTACTCAACCAAAAATGGGTCAAGCTTAATTCTCTTTTATCAAGAATAAGTCGCGGAAAGACCGAGTCTAATCGTTGCGTTATATCAGTGACTCATGCTTGACAATATATGTCCGGAAAATTTTTTTCCGGTTTGGTAATGTCTAATTCAAACCCTATCAAAAATATGATTCGAAAGCAAGAAGGACATAAATCGCCAGATTCACTCCAATTGTTCTACTATAGATATGTTTGCGTTTCGCAGGGATGTTGTTAAATTCTTACGAATTTTGAGAAATTCTTTCACTATGTACCCACGTCACATACCAAACCACCATAAATATTTTTCACACATTTTTAAAATGTCAGATAAAATTGTATTTCCCCAACCGTGAACCCCCTGTTATGTTGTTTTCAAATATACCATCTATCGTGACCGTTCTTGACACACTTAGTGGCCACATTTTGTAAGTAGGTGAATGTTGATATGTTTTAAAAATGAATCATGTTTTTATATGAGACAGGTAAATAATTCTAATGGTCAAAGTAAACCCTATTTCGGCGAATATGCAAATATAATATGCATATCGAATTACTGAACAAATGAAAGAGGATTCTACATGACCAAAGTAGTCACGAAGCTGTAGCTTCCAGTAAACAAGCCAATACCCAAAACCCAAAAAAACAAAGGTCTCACACGTTTACAACTAGCTAAATATTGTTTTTTCCGATGATTATTTTTACTCTATCTTATTTTACCAAGAACGAGTCACAGATTGATCCTGCTAGTGGGCTCATACTTAACAAAAGATGTTTGGTAAAGAGTTTTTTAACTGGTTTAAAATAGACGTTATAAATTTTACATTAAAACTCTAAGTATAAATGTATCTGGTCTTGCTGCTTTCAAATAGATTTATTTTCAAATTCGATGTTCCATTCGAATTTTTTTGAGGCCAATTTCATTTATATCAGGAAATATATAAAAAATCATCCGTTTAAAATGTTAATTAAATATTATTTTTAGTATATTAAAATCGCAACGAATTTGAATCATACGAATCATAATATTAGTAGTGTGGGTCATCAATATGCCAAATTTAGTGGATCTGAGAAAAAGTGTGAATTCAATAAACGACGTTTTGTGGCGAATTATACCACGATATGAAAGTTCACTTCAACCACTGTCAAATACCATCTTAGCGGCATGGCCTATCTATTTTCAATCCTAAACCAATAAATAATATTCTAAAATTAACAGAATTTTTTTTTTTTTTGTTGTTGTTGTTTTATTTTCAGTGATTTTCCTGCACTTTTGTTACAGTGTATGATAAACGAACATAAAGATTCCAAAATTTCAGAACTTTACCTAATTTGAATATCTCATGACAATATTTACTCCCAATGTCAAATTATTATTGGATTTCTTATTATGCACATTTCTCATTTCAAACCAAATCACAATATTTTTCTAATTAAAACTGCATTTAATTATAAATCAATCAATTCACTCTTTTACCAAAAATAGCAAAATGACCACTGTAGATATGATCAATACGATCAGAACTAAAATTTTCTTTCGATATTGTCTTTCAAAATGAACTTTTGGATCTCGATTAAATGACGTCACAATGCGGCGTTTTTATCTAAACAGGAAGTTGAAGCTACAATTATAGAATTTATGAAGATCGCTATCAATTACTAGGTGATTTTAATAAAACGAACAAATATAAAATCGACTTTTCGTCCAATTATGAAATTTATGCCAAATATGGATTCCATTAATAAATACATGATTTGTATAATTCTCATTAACAAGGAGGTTTAAAATGTTTGAAATATAAAATTACAACAAAGGAACATTAAATTCACCGTGATTTTGTCGCAGTGTGCTGACTATGATGTATATAATCACACTGTATAATGTGTAACCTATTTTTCGTGTTTAATTTGCTTGCAGTAGCTTGAAACTCAACTTTGAGAAAATTTCCGTAAATAACATTCACCAATATTATGGTTTTTTAAATTTGCCACATCGTGTTTCAAGTTCAATAATGAGGATAATTCAACAAATATGCAAATATATGAAAATAATGTAACTTCATTAAGTAAGTCTATGGGAAGCAGCGGTCGTCCTTCCTATCGAAAATCATTCTTCGGAGCGTTTGGTTTTTAAGAAAATGCTTTATTTCGTTGAAATCAATTTAAAAAAAAGATCATCAGCGCTAAACTTAAGAGAAATGATACTAAAGGAATCAAAACTTATGACTGGGCTATTATGTTAAATCGGATGAAGATTGAATATTTCCATATTGATACTAAATATTTGCTGCAGGGTTGTTGTACCTTGCAATATAAGTGGTCGTTAAGGACTTTTCTTCGATCCTGATAATATTAGACAAGAAATATTTATGGGATTCACAGACTTGAAGTTTTAAAATGACAATTACATCGTAAAAATGACCATGTACGTACGCGATTTTGTGAGTTTGATTTCTTCGTTATCTGACTGCATTGCTTGAATAAAATTTCTTTCAAAAACATCGGTTTTTATGCGGAGTAATGTAGTCGAAACAAGAATCGAAACTTAAGAGACTCCTTGTTTCGAACGAAAATTTCGTTTCATATTATTTCGAGAACCTTTGCGTCGGGTTTTATCGGCGAACCGCACTTGACAATTTGTGATTTAAAATAAATTTTCTTTTGTTTGGTTTTCCCACAAACTTTTTTCGATTCCAGGTAACGATACTTGTGGGAAGTTTTACATTCAAATAATAACAATAAGAAGAAGAAGCTTCTAAAATAAACACAAATACAGATTACCTGGGAGTTCGCCAGAAACCTCAGAACACCTGAGATGTTACACGAAATAAAATGCTCACAAAGTGGGAAAACATAAAAAGATTTTGAATATTTCATTCAAAAATGTGAAATGGTTTAGCATTAAGGTGATTTTTCGGATCGACAAGTCCTTTTTCAATCGTTTATTCATGCGCAGAACAGTCAAAATGTTCTACAGCAATCGTTCATGTATTTCTATACTTGTCCATCAACAAAATCAAACCAATGTATGTTCAAGCACCCGTGTATGCTCTTCTCATTTCTCAAAAAGCGATAAGATAGATAACACTGACCTAATTTTATTGAAGTGAAATTTTTTAAGGTACACGGAACAGGATTTTTACCATCTTTGACCATACACCTTTTGTAAAGTATGAGGCAATAATGGTCCATCTGTGGCTTATGCTTAACAAAACAGAATTTCTGATTGGGAAGTACTCGCGACGTTATCAAATTTATTCATGGGAGTCCTACGCAAAACCGTTCCATGGAAAAATATGAGTGTTGACGCACCAGACGAATCCAAACATGACTTTCAGGAAGTTGAAACATACGCATGATGTTGAACGGAAGTACTTCAAATAACGTTAGTTTATATTTTGTTTATGCTGTTCTTGTTTACTATATCGCAGCCGTCTGGGGCCAGTAATTTGTTTCAAAGGATACGGGATACAAGAAACTCCTTTCGTGTGCCAATAAATCATTTCCTTCGTAATGCGACGGGAGATTACAGTTAGGACTGGGGAATTCGATTCGGTGATTCGAATCGATTCGAAGCACAATTTTTTCGAATCAGTCATGAATCGCTCATAAGAACAAAAGCTCGTTAAGTGAACTAGGATTTTATTTTAACGACAAAACACAATCGATTCGGGTCAAATTTGACCAAAATCGGTTATATTTCGTTGTTAAAATATGAAAATTGCTGCTCTTAGTGTGAATTGAAAATACACTAAAAACTATAAATTTCGCAATAGGAACAAATTATATTAATAAAAGCGGGATATTTGATATTTACAAAGAATTAGTGATTCGATCTGATTTGAAAAAAAATATTCGAATCAGATTCGAATTCCAAGTTATTCGGTATTGCCCCCCCCTAATTACAGTTTATGGGAACCTCGCGCCGCTGTCGCCGTAGTTAAGTATACTGGGGATTTAGTTCACCCTGGATCTACGTACTGAGTCTGAAAGACAAACTGGGTGGCATTGCCCAGAATGATCTCACTCACTTATTTTCAGTTCCCCGGAATTTTTTCATTAATAATGTTCCAATATTATAAAAAAAATATTGAGCTGTTTCGATAACTTTAGCTATGTGTATCTCTTTCTTGTCAAATACATTTACCTTTTTACTTAAAGGGAAACATGACAAATAAAGTAGTAACAGTAAAATTATCGTTTTATACATTGTTAATTTGAAGTCGTTTTGCTAATGCGTTCATCCACAAAGTGTTGATGGGTCACTTGAATTTATTTCAATACCTCATTTCAATGTCAAGGTGGTTTTGCTGTATATTCGTTGAAGTGATATTGGTATTGCAGGTTAAAGGTCTCTGGTTCGGGTTCCGATAAATCGAACTCCAAAGGATGGATGTAATGACTAGACGAGATGTAAAACTCACGGTTTTTAACATAGTCGTCTCCCTTATATTGTCTCTTTAAAGAACCTTGATCAGGGAGTTTATTCGATGTAAAACTGGAAGTTTTTTTTGTTGTTGGGAAACCTGAGTATTTTTCTAAGAAGGGGACAAAAAACGAATTTACATCTTAGTTTTGGCCAACATGAGCCATAGATGACAAAATGTGTTTAAACAACTCATCTCACTAATGTATCTCACTAGACGATAATAGTGATATTATTCATTTAATATATATAGATAGTGATATTTCACTTGCAGAAAATTTTTGCCGCAAAATTATCAAATCGAAATCGAAAACTTATAATACATATTATTATTGAGGTTTAATGACTTATTTCAATGGTGATTATTGCACAAAAAAATTTCTTTCGTGTCATCAACCAGTCGATAAAAAAGTCCATGATGCTGTAAAACATGTTTTGCAAAATATAATATTCATTAGGAATAAAATAGTTTGTTTTCAATGAAAAAAAAAAAGATAATTTAAGCATAAAAGGGTAAGTTAAATTGAAATGCTTCTTCAAATATCAAATAAACTCGCTATTGTGGAATTTATTTCCATCGTTCGTCTGGGTACATGTGTGTGTTGCAAAATATATTAGTATAACATCAGGAATCATTTTTCTCCCTTAAAAGCATAAATTTCGACGTGGTCTTATACGCGCCATACCAAACTTTCTACATCTGTTAGTTTATTACAACAACAGATGCACAAATGTTAATTTCAGATTCATACGTGGGGCGATGGCCTGGTGGTTAAACATGTTGGCATCGCAGGTTGAAGATCTCGGGTTCAAGTCCCGGTGAGTCCGGCTCGCTTATCCATGCCCACCACTCAACCCAGGGTGTAAATACTTGGGTAGGCTAAGCCGAACAGGAAAAGATCATATCTTTCCCGCAATTGTAACCCTGTCGGTCTATAAGTGGCCGCTGTTACAGGGCCTTGGACAGAGTGATCCACTCTAAGAAATGGCTATAAAAAATAGTAATAAACACAAGGTAAAATGGTAGGTAATTTACATATTAAATTACCGATAAATTATGTCAATGTCCAAAAGAAATCAAACTTCAAATCACGAACAAATTGAAAAATCTAACAAATAATTGACATTTTTTTTTATTTGGGATTTCATGAAATTATTGATTGAGGTTTGTACTGGAAGTTTCCTTTTCAAGAGTCAGAATTTATAAATGAATTCAAGCACATGTCTAGAATCGTCAAATTAGATTAATTAACACGCAAAAGTCAACACAATTTCTGACATATAATATTTGATATTGCACTTACACGTTTATCAATTTCATATTTAGCCTTTCTCGTTCTTCATAAGATGATGTCACATTCTCGTGATTCGAACGTTAATTTTATCGAAGATATTGAAAAGGAAATTCCAGGTCAGGTAATATTGCTGACATCAATGAATAATTAGGCTACGTTTGTACACTGTAATATGAATGCAGTAAAATCACGGCTTTTAATTTGACAGTTATTTTACTTGCGGGTCTTGTAATAAAATTATTGAATTGACATTTCTGGACAATTATGGGCTGTTGATGGAACGCACCGCCGAGGTGCGTCCATCAACGGTCCATGTTTAGCTTAAATTCTATCAATAAATCGATTTCAAACTTTGGAAATATACAATCACTGCGAATGACCGGTAAAGTTACTGCAATTTTATTACAGTCTAGATGCGGAATTTGGATATATTTCCTGCGTGTCTTGAGAGCCGAATAAAAGAAAACGTAGAATTGGAAGATAAATCTGCCATTGAACAGGGCATATACGCTACTCGTTGAACTTTACAATAAAGATGCTCATCGTGAAGTTGCTCTTTGCCATATAAGTAAAGTTTATTTAAAGTCTGCTTCAAGCGCTCATTAAAAGAATTCTAACAAAAAGATGAAGAATATGGTTTATTTACAAAAACAATATTTTAACACAATATTTAAGATAGATCAATTGCACCAGTTTTTCTAAAAAAAAATTCCAAACCGATATTTTAACGTTATTTTACAATGCGATGAAGTGGCTGTTAGTTGGTCCATTTCATGCGCTGCTTCTGGGCTTGGTCAGAGTGAATTAAAAAAAAAAAAAAACAATATATATATAAATGCTTAGGGCTCTGAATTTATGTCTTTATAATTTTAAGTATAATATGAGTATTCCAATTTCTGAATAAATATAGATTCTGTGCCTTCGGTGCGCATTTATTAGCTTCAACCTGATTTTATCTTGACTAAAAACTTCAACGCCTCAGTGATGAGATCCATCAGTCGCTCACACTTAACAAAACGTGTCTGGGTTGGGTCGATTTTTCTCTCGAGCTACAAATGACTTAACTACTTTGGGAACTTCTTAAATATTTGTTTTAATTAAAATTCATTCAATCGAATTTCAAAATCATATATACGTGATGTCTGTGATAACTTTTCGCCACAAATACAGAAAATTTGGAATTCCCGTGGTTTAGAAGAAATCTAATTTTACCAATATTACTGTAATATTTCTATTGTTAAATTAAGCAATCTGAAAACATATATTTTCAACTTTCTTTTTCCCCAGACAATTCGTGAGGAATTTATTTTCATTCATGACCAATTTATCTTTTATGAGTCTTCAGTAAGTTTCAACACCACTTTACCAAATTATGCCTAAAATTCACAAGATGGAATGTATCAAAATATTTCATGTTTTTAAACATTTTTTTGCTGTGTAATAATTTTGGCTTCGAAAAATCGCAAATAAAAGCATTACTGTTTTCGAGTGATAGCTTTGAAAATAAAAAGTCATCATGCTAAATTCCTCTCTTCTATAGAGAATACTCAAGCATTGGGATAAGAAATCAACTACCACATTATAAACCTAAACGATTGTCATGCAATTAACTGACCTGCTAGAGTTATTTTGAGTGAGTGGTACCAGCATTGAGTGAGAGTGAGTATTCTTATGATGCAAACAAAATTGGTATACAAATTGGTCAAAATCCATAAATTAGAAAATTATTCATGCAATTGTGAAACCTCAGTAAATGGAAATATCAGCATTCTACGCGCATAAAATGATACGCTGTTCAAAGTGGGCGGTATGCCGATGCTTGTTTAAGTGCATTTGAATATTGGGTAATCTTTCGTAAATTTTATTTCTCTAAGAAGAAGTCAAAAATGAATCGCATCTTTTTGGGGGGCTTCATCATTAACACAAGCAGTTTTGGTCAAGAAATTTCTTACTGACTATCAGACTATGGATCCGGGTTGGGTGCTTGTTATCTCTTAAAATATTCTTATGCATGCACGACTTTGAATGACCTCGGACATATAGGCAAATTATCTTTAATCTTAGTGCGGGGAAATTTGAAATTCATGGCGGAATTTTCCCGATTTATGCGACCTTTATAAATATTCAATATGAATCGAATCGATATTAAAATTATTTCCGAATTCGAAAAGTCGAAAGTTCCCTCGCCCAAACGTTATCGGAAATTTTATACATTTTTGTGCTTAACAGGGCTCTTTCGTAACACAATGAGTAAATGACCCATGCTTGTTTTTTGGTAATTTTTGTCTCGTTCCAAAAGATATTAAAATTATATTTATAATCTATATTTATTATATATGATTGGAATGTGCGCTGCATTCCACCAGAAGACAAATGCTCAAAAAAGCACCTCTTCGGGATGAAGAATAGGGTATTAAGAATAATAGATTTTCTTAAGGCCAATATATTGTCTCGTCGACGCGATCCATGAGTGACCCACACTTAACAAAAAATGCTTTAAAACATTTTTCCGATTAGGTTTAAATATATTTTCGAGTCTTAGAATGCGAGTTTTCTACTGTGTCTTTTTGATGTAAATTTTTTGTGATACATATTTTTAACAAAGACAATATGGAGTAGGAAATTAGGTATGGATTTAAAACTGAAATTTATCTTTTTTCAAATCTCTCAAAAACGTTATTAATGCGGATAAATAATTGGTCTGCAAGACACGGACTAACTATTTATCCTTCCTCTTCGTGTTCGCGGTCTCTAACGGGGCAAATGAAAGGATGCAGTAGCACGGTTGACAATTACTAACTAGAGAGGTTCTCAAAGTCCTGCTTTACACTCACAAAAGTTTTATTTTTGTATTTTCGTAATGTTACAGAAATAAAATATCTGCAGGTAAAAAACAAGACTTTGAACCTCTTCATAGCTATGCAAATATTTGCAATTTTCCGCATTGTAGCCCCCATGCGTTATCGGAAGGACGATTGACGCCGCTTAATCAGCTTTTATGACGTCACTTGACGTATGACGCAAAAAATTATTAAAGGATTCTTCAACCTGTGGAATGCGAAAGTCGTGATTTCACCAAAAAAAGAAAAATTTTTCTGGCAAAAACATGATTTTCAAGAAAAGTTAAAACCAAATATGCAGCTTTTTTAGTTAGACAATTCATTCTGTCAAGCATGCGCCTCAGATGGTCGCGCCTGGTCGACGCGATCCATCAGTGACCCACGCTTAACAAAAACTGTTTGATCCACTTTTTTCTTACCTGTTGGAAAGTATGATTACCTTGTGGCGTAATTATGACTAATCCAAAAACTTCTTCATGTTATGAATGTATGCTTCTGTATAAAAATTTAATCAGGTTTTGTACGTGTGAGCAGTCATTTATCTGCATCCACTTTTGCCTTTGATGAGTCAATTAAGAAATAACAAACAGAATCTTTTGGAAACATATTTTTGGTAATTTTGGCAACCGAAAATTGGGACAGTGTTACCTTGTTAGGACAAGATATTTGAAAATTTAGCAAGACCTAATCAGTATTTTTTTATTCATACATATGTTGTTCGAAACGTGTTTTGAATTATTTCACAAATGGTTTCAGCTACAGGATTCAGACCAAACACATATTTACCTTTTTTTTCAGTTTTTCAACGAGTATTTGAAATTTTTTGAACAACGATGAAAAATACAACGTTTTACACTGAAAACGACCCCGAGCTACCCCACCGACACTTTTCGTCACATGAAATAACCATATATGTCGAACATTTCTGCGTTTTCTTGAATTTTGATATCTGAAAACGCATTTTTACTAGACGGATGCTTGCAGAATGAGTATCGTTAGGCATGATTGCCATAACTATGCAGGGATGATTATAATGTGACAATTTTAAAAAAATTTTGTTTTGACAAACCAGAATTTCTTCAGATGGGATATTTAGCAGTAAAAAATATTTGCTCTACAAAATTTAGGAAATGAAAAATGAAATAAGTTTTAAAATAAAAGAGCAATTTAATATTTAGTCTTATAAATAGTGAGATGAAAAAATCTTTTGCAATTACTTATTTAAATTAGTTACTACAAGAAAATGCGCGCATTGAACTTGAATATTTTTTCTCAAAATCTTTCATGAATATACTTCCATCAAATTCTACAGCTTTTGGCTTAAATCTTCGTATAAGAAAATTTCCCATCCCACATACTTTGCAACCTTCAGTAGCACAAGGTAGTTTTCTCCGTATTTCATTTGTAAAGTGCAAAAAAAAGCGGGAAAACAATGACCACGATTTTTGATCAAGAAAATTTAAAATATTAATAATGAATGAGAAATGGGCTTGGGGATTTCTGCAAAGACAAAAAATTGTTATATATGCGAAACTGTGAAATGATGGACATTATTTTGCATAAAACATATATTCTTGAAGAAAAAACAATGATGTTAACACTCCATGTAAAGAAAATTTGATTCCTTGTTTATCATGAATGTTGCGGATATTTTCTGCCAAGCTTGTGGGAGATTGCATTAAAAATAGGGTTATAGAGTCAAACGAAATCAGTAAACTTCAATGTTAGAATTTGTAAACATATTTCACAAGTAGCGAGTGGTTGCCACCAGATAGACTCACAGTTCTACGGATATGGCCAACCGGTGAAATACAACGGGTGTTGAAATCCATAGAAATATTTTGCAAGCTTTTGTTCAGAGTTTATGCTCTGATACACAGTTGCGTAGGTTGCGTGGTATCTCACCCAGTGTGAAGCCTAGAAAAATAACAAAGAGCAATTACACGCCCGGAAACCGAAAGAAATAAACGTAATGGATTAAAACAAACTAACAGGAACAATTGACTTTAACGATATCAGTTATTGAACAAGCAAATGTAGCGGCAATTTATACAAACAAACAAGGGTATAAATTTGGCCATTTTCCTATTTCTGCACTTTAATCGTGTCTGAAGAAGTTAGACTATGTTCTAACGAAACTTTAATTACTCGACTACAGATTATTGAACTTTGTTAATAGACTTTGCAACCTACCATATGAGAGCAACAACCGCATACGTTAACCCGACTGAGACCTACGTAAGACCGCATTAAAGAGAAATATGAGTCACGCACTGACGCAATAGACGAATACAAATATGAAACTCAGGAAGTTAGATTAGGGTTAGACAATACCACGGAAGCTCATCCCCGGAATCTTTCAGTGTTTAAATTAAAATTCACTTTGTTCATATTTTCATAAGGAGAAAAATAGAGCCTGGAGCCAGATTGCATAATATCTATAGATTCATCAATAAAAAAATTACCGCAATACCGTGGTTTGGTGGAAAATTTTCGTTATGTATGACTCAATTTTAGCAAGGTAGGACATTTTACCATTCATTCTCAAATCCGAAAATAATTTTTGTAGAGGTCATAAGCGTATATACGTTGTGTGGTCAGTTCGCTATTGTTACATTTTTTGTGTCATTCTGTGTGGTGCTTTCAAAAGAAAAGGCTACAATGCACACTTGCGTAGGTTGCGTGATTTTCTTACGTTCGTTTCATTTTGTTCTTGTGTATTACGTTATTCAATGTAACGTAGGGTAAAATGATACAAATATAAAAACACGCAAGTGTGTATTTGAACTCTGCACTGCGTAAAAACATGCAAATTACGTTCACATATTCCCTCGTTGAAATTGGATGAGTTCGTTCAACTTCAAATTTATTTTGATGCAATCTCAACTAAGTTAGACCAAAGCAACATTCGCAACGTGCATGTGTCACAACGAATCATATTTTTTCTATCCAATCAATATGCGATACTTTTTCAATCTTGAACTATTTATTTTCTTTAAGAGCATATATTTTGAGCAAAACAAAATTTCCAAAATCACAAGTACGTATGTTGTAAATTTTCCTTTTGCAGAATTCCCCGTGTCAACATGTGCTTTTACCATTATTATTTGAAATTTTCTTGTTCAAAAACTATTATGATTGTTGTTTCCTGTGGATTTCTTTTCTCTATTTTTACAACTCGTGTCTATAGGCTTGACAAGAATTTTTCTTCTTCGGATCTTCAAGACTAAGTTTGCATCTTGTGCCCAGTCAAAAAACTTGTCATGTTTCTCGAACACAATGCCCATCAGAAATTTTGTCACGTATCCCGAAAACAATGTCCATCAGAAATTTTGTCACGTGTCTCGAACACAATGTCCATCAGAAATTTTGTCACGTGTCTCGGACACAATGTCCATCAGAAATTTTGTCACGTGTCCCAAAAATAATGTTCATCAGAAATTTTGTCACGTGTCCCGAAAACAATGTCCATCAGAAATTTTGTCACGTGTCTCGAACACAATGTTCATCAGAAATTTTGTCACGTGTCCCGAAAACAATGTTCATCAGAAATTTTGTCACTTGTCTCGAAAACAATGTTCATCAGAAATTTTGTCACGTGTCCCGAAAACAATGTCCATCAGAAATTTTGTCACGTGTCCCGAAAACAATGTTCATCAGAAATTTTGTCACGTGTCCCGAAAACAATGTTCATCAGAAATTTTGTCACGTGTCCCGAAAGCAATGTCCATCAGAAATTTTGTCACGTGTCTCGAACACAATGTCCATCAGAAATTTTGTCACGAATTTCGAATAAAACGTTCATTAAAAATTTTGTCACGTGTTCCAAATTTCTAACCACAACCCAACTGGAAATTTCATCTTTTCAAGAATGCATCACAGACGGATCGCATTGACGAGGTGCGATCCGTCAGTTATTCTGGCTTAAAAAAAATGTATACGCACAAATCATTTCTGACTACCAATGTCCATCGGATATTTTGTTACGAGCAAATCAGAAATTCAGTGGTTATTCTCTATTAAATCTTTCGTGAAAAAACTCGAACAAAAAGAATTTATTATTTACAATAAAAAATGCACTATACCAATCAAAGGTATTTCGTACAGAAGGAATTCATTAAACGGAAGGGCAATAATTGAATATTTTACAGATAAAACATTTGAATGAAAGAAATGTAAATTGATGGGGATTTTTTAGATTGAAAATGTTTTGGAATTGCATGGGGGTTGCAAAGTATGTAAAATGAGAAATTTTGAAGTATTGTTAAACGAATTTCACTCAAGCAGATGATTTGACTTTGCAGCGAATAATATGATAGCAACAGTCGCATGCGTTCGTTCGACGGGGACCTACGCCAAACCGCACAGGAGAAAAGTATAGTCACGCGCTGACGCATCTTAGGAATCTGACGCTGAGGAAGTTAGGTTGAACTTAGACACCGAAATCTTCTAGTCTTTCTGATTTTTATATAATTGTTCAAATTAAAAATAAACCCGCAACTGTCAGGGGCCAAGTTGAAGTATTTCATCAATTTTTTATTAAAGAGCAAAAATTTAAAAACTCTCCCGGTTCGTTAGAAAATTTTCACGAACAAAACAGTGATGTTCTAGCTGCGGGCAATATAAGACATATTTTTTTTTTCTAGCATTCAACCTCATATTCAATGGTTTCCGTAATTATCTATTTAATTTTCTAAAATTTCGCTTCAAAATGCCTAAAGCCCCATTTTGTCCTAATTTTCATTGGTGAGAATTTAAATACACAGTTGTTTTTTAAATACATATGATTCCCAGAAAAACATATTCTTATTTTACATATATATCAATAAAACAAGAAAATAAAAAAGAATAAGATATGGAGAACGCTGAATCAAAGACTCATCAACAAATAAACCAATTGAAAAATGAAAAGTTGTAATGTTGGATATGAAAAATTTAAGGACTATTTTACGAATTTATGGAATATCTCATTTTGGTTCCAGGTATGAAAAAATATAATCAAAAATTAGAAATTGGTAGAGGTATTTTTTCAAATAGTCAGATTATCTATAATTTAGATTACAGAAAGTTAAAACTGCCTAAACCCAAAATCTTATTCCACATTTTTAAACACGTTCACCGCACAAGCTTTTCCTGGATCATAGCCCAATTTCATCAGGTAATAGTGGTTTCCTTATTTCCTTATGGTTACCAAAGTCACAAGGATATTTTTTCACAAGGACCATGGAACATACGAGAGGCAGTCCGTCGCATGACCCCTCGAAACGTTTATGAAGTTAATCTAATTTTGCAGCAATTTTTCTTCATATATGTTAAAACAGTAACATTAGGGGGAAAGAAACATCAAAAGATAATTCCATCAAGTGTATTGAATTTCAGTTATTCTATGAAACTGATGTATTACTTTTACCCTTCTGTGTGACTTCAACTACAATGGATGTTTACGTAGGTTGCGTGTTTTTTTACGTTTGTTTCAATGTATTCATACGATTTACGTAATGTAATACAAAGCAGAGTATTATGAAACAAATAGAAAGAACGCAACCCACGCAAGTATGTATCTGACCCACAACACTGTGTAAAAACCTGTAAAATATCTTCACATGTACGTTCAATCAAATTTGCTGATTTCGTTTGATTTTAACCTTATTTTGATGCAACCTCGACTAAGTTTGATCAAAACAATTTCTTCAACGTCCATGTGTAACAAAGAATTATATTTTTCCTGGTAAAGAAGTGAAACTTTTTCAATTTATGCATCTCCATTTTCTTCAAGAGTATATGTGGTACGCAAAACAAATTTTCCAGAATTGCAGTTGCGCATATTATGTGAAAATGTTTTCTTTTGCAGAATTCCCCGTGTCCAAATGTGCATTCATTATTAATGTTTGAAATTTTCTTGATCCAAAACTCGTGGTTATTGTTTTCCTGCAAATTTCTTTTTTTTTCTATTTTTACACTCTACAAGTAACATGTTGCAAAAATACCCTTTTATTCATTATTACTATAACCGAGACGAATTATGATTTCTATTGAACACTTCGTCGGCGTGATTTATAAATGATTTTATGTTACCAAAAACGCGTGCATACAAATAATTGACTAGAAATGTACATCGAATATTTTGCGTTTATATGCGTTTCGATAGTTTTTCATATAGAGCTTTAGGTCGATCATTACTCCCGACAAATTCACGTATTTGCTCCAATAACTGCTTACACGTCACATTTAAAAATATCCAATTTATTGTGAGGAAATTGTAAAGAATGAGTGACAAATTGATCGCGCTATCGAGGCGCGGTGCATCTGTGACTAATCATTGGCAAAAAAAGCCTTAGTGTAAAGTAGTATTTGAATAAGTTCACATACCCAATTCATTCATAAAATAGATAATTAAAAACGACTCCACAGGGATTTTGAGAATGACTGAAAGTATTGTTAAAAAAATTTCCCCCAATAGATGATTGGACTTTAGTAATAGACTTTGCAACTTACAGTATGCGAGCAACAGGCGCATGCGCTTAATCGACTGAGACCTACGTAATATTGCATTAGAGAAATATATGAGTCACCCACTGACGCAACAGAGGAATTCAAATCGACGCTCAGGAAATTGGATTGAGTTTAGACTTTGAAGTCCATCACCTAAATCGTTCTGTTTTTGATTCTTTTTTGAATGATTGTTTAGGTTTTTATACAAAATAAATAAAAAGGAAACGTCTTGATACCGCCAAAAGCCGGATTGCAGAATTTTTATAAATTACCTATTGTATGAAAAATGTATACACAATCACTCTCGCTTTGTTGGAAACTGTTTGTCTTTTATGGGGCAATTTTCCTGAGTTAGTCAATAATGTTCCTACTGCGGGCAATATGAATCAACAGCATGTCGCTTATATACCTAGGTTTTTGTTTTCCGTCTATTTAATGTTTAAAAATTTCGGGTCTTCAAAACACACTGTAACAAAAAACGCAGTAAAATCTCTGGTCTTTAACATGATTTTACTTGTTGGTATTAAAAAAATTTAAAATTGACTTTTTTGACCGCCCATAATTGGCAAGAATCTCATCAACATGGATATTTTTAAGCTTGGAAATATGCAATTATTCTAAATGACCGATAAATTCACTGTACTTTTGTCACAGTGCAGTTGCCAATGTTGAAATACTTCTGTTTACTGTCATCTTTACTCGGTCATAATTTTGATTGGTGATTAGTCAAATATTCGGTTGCTTCAGAAATATATATGATAAAGCAAGAAATCAAAAAAAAAAATCACAAAGATTTGAGAAGCTCGCCAGATCAACCAACACTCACAAACAAAATAAATTCTCAAAATTCCCTCAAACAAATAAGTTCTATAAAAATGAAAATTATAATATGCTGCGGGTTTACAATTGAATATCCCATTTTATTTTTAGACATGAAAAAGGTCATAAAACAGTTATCCTTATAATCAGAAAGGTTTTATTTAAACATCCAGTCAATCTTGAATCTGGATTTTCTAAAAAGTGTTATTTTAAGGCTGAACTTTATATATTCCACTTTCAATGCAGTTAAGCATGACATTAATAATGATTTATATTTCAATCTTTCTGTTATGTTCGAAAGTTTCGAGTCTCTAAAATACCTTAACCCGATTCTGGTTGCCGATGTTGGAACAATTTTGAAAATTGTCATTTTTGATTCAGTCATAATTTTTATTAGTAAGAATTTGAATACACAGTGTGTAGAGATGAACCGATGTGTCGGTACCGGTATCGGTATCGGTATCGGCAAGTATCGGTATTGGTATCCGAAATTTGTTATCACCGATACTGCCGATAGCGGTACCGATACCGAGCACTTCTTATAGTACAATAACAGTGAAGTAGAAAAACATTTCCCACAGTCTCTATTTGCACACAGTATTTGAACCCCAGCATGCTTGGACGATTGGAGTGAGTATTAATTAGTATATTGCATCTATAAAATGTGCACTCAAATGAATGTAAGAGTGCAACGATGCAAACGTAAGTAGGTGCAAACATAAATGGGTACAAATATACCGAGAGCAAAAGTATATGGTTACAGAAAGCCTTTAACATATTTAATCTAATACTTTGTATCGGAATACAGATTAAGACGCTGGTGTCGGTACTCGTATCGGTATCGGCGAAAATTTTGGTATCAGCGCGTATGATCCTTCAATTCTTATTCTTAAATTCTCTTCAAGCTCAGACAAAGAAATATGTGCAACGCCCATGTTGAAACAAGAAATCATACTTTTTAAGCAGTTTATTCGCCTTTCTTCTAGAATATACATTTTATGCAAAACAAAATTTCCAGAATCACAGTTACGCATATGTGTTGTCAATTTTTTGTTTTTGTTGAATTTCCCGCGTCCAAATGTTCATTCAGTATCAATATTTGAATTTTTGGATACCATACTCTGTAAAAAAAAAATGCAACACAATCACGTTGACTTGTTGGTATTGAAAAAATTCAAAATTGACTTTTTCGGCCAAATATGGGGTTTTGATGAAACACACCGCGAAGGTGCCCTCTATCAACAGCCCATAATTGGCATAAAGCTCATCAACATGGCGTTTTTTAATTTTTGAAATACGAAATTACTGCATATGACCGGTAAATTTACCGTACTTTTGTTACAGTGCACATTGTTGCGATGTCACAGAAGAATTACGTCTTCGACATGCGAAGCTGATCTCTTACCTACCTACCTCAAACACAATTCACCTATCAAAACTATGTCATGTATTCCAAGTGCAATGGTAGATGTGAATGTATCAAAAATTTTGTCACTTGTCTTGCATACAATGTCTATCAAAAACTTGTCTATGTCTATCATATAGTTTTCCGCGTCTCTCGAACATAATTTCAATTGATTTGCCATAATTTTGTCACGTGTTCTGAACACAATGATATCAGAATATTTCTACGTGACGCCAGCACAATGTTAATCTAAAATTTTGTTTTGTGGCGTGACAAAGTTTGGAGAGGGATAAATTGCAATAACTGACTAACTGGTTAAACTCTACAACGTATGTATTGATGGGAATTTTTCCTACTGTGAGAATTGTTTTTATATTGCATTAACGTTTAAGATATGTCTAAATGGGAAATTTACCGATACCTAGAACTGAGCCTAAGTAAAATTTTCCTGAGGAATTTGAGGAATTGAAAGGTGAAGTTCAAAGTTATTGCAGGCATGTTCTAGATTTCATTTTTAGCTACTTATTCAAATGAGTCACCTTCAAAATTCCTTTTGAATTTTTTTGGTATAAAATGACTTTCGAGACGAAATGCTAATAATGACATAAAGTAAATTATAAGAAGCATTATAGTTCAATTAACATTTCCCCTATTCAGTCTCATTTCTCTCATAAATAATTTTAATCAAAATAAAAATATTTTGATTGCGTTTTGCCGTCAAAAGATAGAAAGTAATGACTTTTCATTTTGCAACTTTTAGTTCTTTTTACGTACTCGCGACGTCGGTGAATTAAACCTTAATAATTCACTTCACTGGCACGTTATGCACAATTATGCAGAGTCACCCTCCAGCAGACAGTAAAATAATTATTTTGACCAGTATGATCAAATCAAGGCATGCTTCCAACACTATATGTATCATTAAAAAGTGTTGATTGGGTTATGTTAAATTTTCAAAACTGTTGCCCTTAAAAGGCAAGACCGTCACGACTTTCAGTTGCCAAAATTATTACAAATATGTTTCAGAAAGATTCTATTTATTGCTCCCGACCGACTAACGAGTTGCAATGCACCAAAATAATAAGGGGTAATGAGTCGGATTTAACTGCAGATCAATGACTGCAAACACGTACAAAACCTAACTCACTTTTTATACGGGAGTATATAATGCTGGATCTCTCAGATCAGTCAATAATGAGTCACAAATGAATCAAGCTCTCCAACCCAAGAAAAAAGTTGGTCAAACATGTATTGTTGTGCGTATGTCAATGATGGATCGCGCTGCCACCTGTGCCTCACGCTTGACAAAATAAAAAATTATTGACTTGGATGACCCATGCATATGTGGTTTCAATGTTTTTTTTTTTTTTTTAAAAAGCATGTTTTTGCAATGGAAAATTTGATAAATTTTGGTCAAGTCACGATTTTCGCATTCCAAAGGTTGAAAATTCTTTTAATAATTTTTGGGTCATATTAGTGACGTCATAAAAGCTGTTCAATCATCGTTTCGATAACGCATGGAGGTTAAAATGTGGAAAATTGCAAATATTTGCATAGCTAGAGAGGTTCAAAGTCTTGTTCCTATCCTAAGGATATTTACTTTCTGTAGCATTACAGAAATAAAATATGTGTAAGTGTGAAATTACCGCATATTTACCGCGAACACAAATCCGTGAGGGAAAGATAAATAATTCACCCATGTCATGCAGACCAATCTAATATTTGCTTAAATACCTTTTCCAAGAGGCCAATAAAAAGTAAGTTGCAGTTTCAAATTTACATACAATTTCTTGCAGAATTAAGAAGCATTTTTCCCAACTGGGCGAGAGGAAAAATTAAATAAGATTTTTTAGATTCTCGTCGCGAATTGATTCCTATATATATAAATATATGTATGTGTATTTTGACATTATTCTACGAATAAGATTTTTGTGCAACGATATTATTAGAGGTTACATTTAATTGTTTTTGTTAATAATCTGTATAACAAAAAATAGATCAGAAGGATGTGAAGTAGAAAACACTCGAACACATTCGAAGGCTTGAGAAACTATGTTGAAAATAAAATAGCGATATTCCAGCTCTTACTGATCGGGTGCACGTGTCAAACAATACCTTCTCCGACATTTTTAGTATTTCAAGAAACATTACAGTTACAAATTTCAAATTCCTTGTTCTTTGCAAAGCTATCAAGGTGGTTTTTTGAATCGACAAAACAATTCCAACAGGTATGATTATAGAAAAGTGATCCATGCAAGAAACTTTTCAATATGATTTATTAATCGAGTATGATTTTTCAAACCTTTATTGAAATGTGTGTGTCACAAATGGATCGCGCTGTCAAGTGGCTGTCCATCTGTAGTTCATGCTTGACATGATTCATATGCGAGGCCTGGACACAACAACACGCTGGTGATCAAAAGCATTAATGAAACGTGAGTGGCGGTCGATTAGGTAGTTTCCTTGCACATCGAAACTAGGGGTTTCTATAGTATCTGAAATAGTTCACATACCCAGTTCATTCATAAAACCGATGATCAAAAACGCCTCCGCAGGAATTTTGAAAATGACTAAAAGTATTGTTAAAAGAAGTTCACTTAACGAGAATGTTGGACTTTGATAAAAGTCTTTGCAACCTACAATATGAGAGCAACAACCGTATACGTTAACATGACTGAGACCTACGTAAAACCGCATTAAAGAAAAATATAAGTCGGGCAATTACACAATAGACGAATCCAAATCTGACATTCAGGAAGTTAGATTGGGCTTGGACAATACCGCGGAAGCTCATCACCGTAATCTTTCAGCGTTTTGATTGTGTAAATAATTATTAGGATTCTTATCAAAGAAATAACTCACAAACACATAGTGCTAGATTTCAGATTTTTTTTATAAATTAACTTTTGAAAAAATAATGAATCACAATCGTTTTTTAGAAAATTTAAGCGTTTATGAGCCAATTTTTACATGGTAGTCAGGCGTGTTTCAATTTTTCAGTATCTAATATACAATCATTATAGTTTTCTTTTTATGTATATTTAATGTTAAAACACCTTTAAATCTTTAAAATTACACAAATAAATATAATTATTAAAACATGAAAGTTTTCAATGTCGGATGTGAATATTTAAAAATATGTGGCGTTATTATAATTGATTAACATATTTTTATTGAGATTTTGAGGAATGTGTGATCAGAAATTCAGCATTTACATCAGCGATGTTTTTATTCGAGCAGACAGGTTACATGGAATTCTGATGATTTGGACCATAATATATAGCATTTTTAACACACTTGAACGTGGCATATTTCTTGAATTTCTTCACAATAATCAGAATATATTAAAACAATGATTTTAGTTGGAATCAAATTTCGAAGCATAATTCCATCAACACATCAAATTTCTTTCGGGAATCGCTTAAACCGAATTCTCTTGTTTCTTCTGATCTCTCTCTATTTTACAATATTGTTTAAATTTAAGGCTATCTTAGAAAATTCTCAGATATTTATTACCAACGCATATATTTGTTACCCCTCGACCTTCTTTTAGAACGTCTTGTTGTCCATTAGTAACCTACACCTTGCAAAATGAAATTAACAAATTGGCAAGCTTGATTTTGAAGTTTTTTTCGAAAGACTTCACGGAGATCATAGAATTTCACGAGGTAAAAATATTTTATTTCTTCGCATACTGCAAAGTCCATGTTAAAGAAAGAATCATATTTTTAGTATTATAATTTTTTTGAAAAACTATTTTTTTTAACTTTTTTTTGTAGTTGCTTGCTCCGGACAAAGGCCGAGCCTAAAAGGAGCCAACTAACGGCCACTCCAATAACAAAGAGTCAAAGATATAAAGTGCCAGCAGCTGCTTCTCTAAGCGGAAAATATTTTATATGGAGCAAAATCACCATGGTTAGGTGCAGTGAGTGGTATCTTCTAGAGGTCTGCGGAGTCAGGAATTTTCGAATCCAAATCCGATTCCGAATCCCAAATTTCGTATTGAATCTAAACTGATCCGATCCGGAATGAAAATATCACGTTCCTGATCAAGACAGAATCCTGAACAGAAAGAATCCCTCTATTTCTAAATGTGCCAATCACTCAAATTAGGCAGATCCTGACGGATTCGACTCCAACAATCCGGTGCACAAAGGCCTTTAGTATCTATTTTCCCGGGACGACGCTGAATTCTTCTACCACTTCTTTGTTCTCTTTCAGTTTTTTACAACACTCAGGAAATACGGAATATTCTAAAGCTATTCACCTCCATGCAAAACAAAATTTCCATAGATTCCGAGGTTCCGCATATGTGGTAAATTTTTTTTTTGTAGAATTCCCCGCGTCCATGTGTTCATTTATTATTATTCTTAAAAATTTTCTTGTTCAAAATCTCATGGCGATTGTTTTACTGCATTTTTTTTCTATTTTTAAACTTTACAAAAGACCTATTGAAAAAACTTGACCTCATACTTTGTGGCGTTGAAAGAGGCAAATTACTTTCTTCGGCAAGTTAGTGGGGTCTTCTTCAAGCACAATTTTCCTTATCACAAACCATATGTCACGTGCCCCAAGTGCAATAGCAATGTTCGATGCCGATGTATCAGAAATTTCGTCACGTGTTTCAAATATAATGTATCAAAAAATTGTCACGTGTCTCAAAAGCAATGTCCTTCAGAAATCTTATCTGTATCTAAAATATATAATTCCGACTGAATTGTGTCACGTGTTCTGAACTCAACGTTGCCAAAATTTTTTCCATTGGCACTCTGTAACAATGTAAATTGATAGGGAATTCTTCTACTTTAAGCCTTGTCTAGATATTGCATGGAGGTGGCGAAGTATGTTAAATGGGAAATGTGCCAATATCAAGAATCAAGCCTAAGGGTGCAAAGTTTCTTTGGAGAATTCTATGAAAGATTTTGAGAGTAAACGGTCAAGGTTAATGCAGACATGCTTCAGATTTTATTTTTTAGCCATTCATTCAAATAATTTCGCTTCTAAAATCAATTTTCTAATTTAACATTTTTTTTTTGAATAAAATGATTTTTGAGCCTTAAAATAGAAATGTTATTCTATTTCAAAAGCCCTGATCTTATTATGAATCTATAAAATTGGTATTCGGGTTTTTCGAAGAAATAATTTGATAGTGTGAATGAAAAATCCATTTCTGTCAGATATATGGCTGAGCACAATCGAAACATGTGAAATTCGAATCTGACTCAGATATAGTTTCTACCCTTACCATATAGAACCTATATTATATTATCAAAATCAAGTCGTCACTAACAACAAATCTACTAAAATAAAAATAGGCAGATTGCATTTTGTCGTCAAAATATTTAGTATTTATTTTTAGGTGTTATTTTGGACTGGCGACCTCTGTGAATTAAACTTTAGTAAATTCCTGCACTGGTATGTGACCTATAATTAGGCAGAGCCTTCTCCAGCATACTGTGAAATAATTATTTTGACCAGTGTGACCAAATCAAGGCATGCCTCCAAGAGCATTTTAAAAAGTTTGGTTGGGTCATGTTAAATTTTCGAAGCTGTTGCCCTTAAAAGGTAACAGTCCCGACTTTCAGTTGCCGAAATCATCTTGATCATCTTCTAGAAAGATTCCATTTTTTGCCTCATGGATCGACTCATGAGTCACAATGCACCAGAATAATAAGGGGTAATGAGTCTGGTTTAACTGCGAATAAATGACTGCAAACACGTACAAAACCTACTTAAATTTCTATACAGGAGTATGTATTCATAACATGATTATACAGAGGCTTTCAAATTAGTCATAAACGAGCGACGAAGGACTCGTATTCCCAAACCTTAAAAAAAATTATCAAACATGCATTGTTGAGCATGGTTCACTGATGGATCGCGCTATGGACGCGAAAGCCATCTGTGACTCTCGCTTAACAAAATAAATTTCTGGCTTGGAAGAGCTAGCTATGCATGTGTGGTTCTAATATTTTTTTAAAAACTTTTGCAATGTTTTTGCAATAAAATATTTTATCGCTACTGGTCAAATCACGATTTTCTCATTCGACAGGTTGGAAATTCCTTTATTAATTATTGCGTCATTTAAGGGGTTTCAATCATCGTTTCGATAACGCATGGGGGTTAAAATGTGGAAAGTTGCAAATATTTGCATAGCTGGAGAGGTTCAAAGTCTTTTTTCTTAATTCCCTTTATTTTATTTCGGTAACATTACAAAAATAAAATTTGAGTAAGAGTGAAGCAAGACTTTGAACCTAGTTATCTTTGTCACTATGTCCTTGCATTTTGCTCTTACATCTACCCCAGAAAAATAGCAAATTTGCATAGATAGTATAAAAAACGTCTTTCAAATAATGAAACAAAATAAATTACTGTTTAAAATTTACGCACAATTGCTTGCTCAAATAAGAGTCATTTTTTAAACTGATTGGGAGAAAAAACGAGACAGATTTTGCAAATTTTATTTGCGGATTGATTCACGTATATTAGGATATTTTGACATTATTCAACAGCATTTTTGGGCAAGTCACATTTTATGACAGTCACATTTTACATTGAATTGCCTTTGTTAAATACGTAGCACGAAAAAACAAGGTCAAAAAAGGAGAATAGAAACCTCGCATACAAAGGTTTGAAAATATATTTGAATTCAATTGTTATATTTCTGTTTTTTATGTTCGAGTACAGCAAATAGTCACAGGTCTTTGACAGTAATTTACTTGGCGGTATTGAAAAAAAATCAAAACGGACTCTCTTGGTCAAATATGTAGTGCTGATGGACCCTGTTTTGTTAAGCTTCGAAGCCCTTTAGGTACAGTTTGCTAGAACAGTCCTAATGTAGTTCCTGTGTGCCGTAATAGGCAACTAAAAAGAACAAAGAAGCGGTAGATAGTTTTATTATCGCCTAGAGCATATATCGCTCAATGAATGGTAGTTTAATACTGTATGGGATGTTTTCCACTTAGAGTGTAATGGCTGGCACTTTTTCTTGTAGGAGGTCTTTGACATTTAAGTTACCGTTTGTTGGCTCCGTTTGGGCACTGCTTTCGGCCTTCAAAAAGAACTTTTATAAAAAAAGGTACAAATATAGCAGCAGCTCATATTTCACGAACTATTATATATAATAACGTTTGGGCGAGGGAAATTTCGACTTTTTCAGTTCGGAATTAATTTCAATATCAATTTGATGCATATAGGATATTCCCAAAGGCCTTATAAATTGTGGACACTCCTTCATCAATTTCAAATTTCCCTACGATAATGTTAAAGCATATAGGTCTATACGTCCGAAGACGTTCGTATTGGTCGTGCATGTATAAGAATATTATATAAGGTCCAGCCCTAACCTATAGGCTCATACTCAGTGAATGTTATCAAAGCAGCTTTTGCCAAGTATGTGTCACTGATGGATTGCGCCAATGAGACGCGATCCATCTGTGGCCCATGCTTGGCCAAATAAATATCTTATTGGAAAGTTACCGAAGCTCCGCCAAGGGGGTTCATCAGTTCTTCATGAAATTCGATTTGGGTATGGCACGATCTATCTGTGGCTCATGCTTGACAAAATAAATATCTTATTGGAAAGTTAAAGAAGGTCCGCCAAGGGGATTCATCAATTCTTTATGAAATTCCATTTGGGTATGGGCAATATACTGCCTACGGTATGAGCATTGTTTTATGCACTTCTAGCACACATTTTATGCGTTTAACTTTTAATGTATTTTTTTATAGTGGATCACCCCGTCCAAGGCCCTATAACTGCGGCCACTTATATGCGGACAGGGTTACAATTACTTGAAAGATATGATCTTTTCCCGTTCGGCTTAGCCTACCCAATTTATTACACCATGGGTTGAGTGGTGGGCATGTATAAGCGAGACGGACTAAAATGTGGTAATTGGTACATTTCATAGCCATTGAGGGCATCACTCTGATCAATGCCTCACAGCAGTAGCCACTAACAGGCAAACAAGAAAAGAACGTTTTGATTCGGTCGGGCCTAGTCAAGTTGTTACAGTCAGTTCGAGTTCTGGGCATGGATTCAAGAACAGTACTTTCCGGGACTCGAACCGAAGTCCCAAACTGTCCCAGACAAGTATTGTCATTGTTTATGATTTTTTGAAACCAAAATTATTACAAAGAACAGAAACCAACAATACTACAAAGAAATTTGTGAGAATATGAAATATTTTGATATTTTATTTTCCTCAAATTTTTGGGCATTATTGTGTTAAATTGGTACTAAAACTTACTAAAGACTTATATAAAAGATATATTGGTCACGAATGAAAATAAATTCCTCACGAATTGTCTGGAGAAAAAAAGAAAGTTGAAAATATATTTAGACAAATTGATTAATTTAGAAATATTATATTGATATTGATAAAATTAGATTTCTCATGAACCATGGGAATTCCAAATTTTGTGCATTTGTCGTGTAAAGTTATCGCAGACATCACGTATGTATTATTTTGAATTCCGATTGAATTCATTTCACATCATTAAGAACAAACATTTTAACAGATTCCAGAGTAAAATAGTCATTTGTGGTTCCAGAGAAACAAATCACAAATTTGCGGCCAGAAAAAGTTTTCTTAAACGAGTTTTGTCAAGTATGAGCCACTGCGGCGCGATCCATCTGTGGCTTATGCTCGGCAAAATACAATTTTGGGGTCAAAGTAAAATCAGGTTAATGCCAGAAAATTCGCAACGAAGGCGCAAAAATATCTATACACAAATTTGAATTCATATTATCTTTAAAATCAAAAATACACTAAAATTTAAAGCCCGGGGCATGCGAAATTTGCTAGTTGAAATTTGAAGTTGTCACCAATTTGGCTAAAATATCGATTTAGAGAATTTAGAGGGAAAACGAAGGGATGCAATTGATCGATTTAGAATATTGTGTTAAAATGTTATTTTTGTAAAGACGGCAAATTCTTCCATTTTGTTATTAAAATATGTTCTTTGAGAGCTTGAATCAGCTGCTAAAAAGTATTAAACAATGGCTGTGTATATGACTTAGAATAACTCCCAAATGTCGTACAAGCAAATGCACTGTATTTTGCAGTTTGAAAACATCCTAAACCGTACGAAACCTCCATTACATGGTTCCGTGAGTAGTGAGTGTGTGCACTGGACAAGAAAAGTTTTATCTGCCACCTTTTTTTTCTTTTTATACACTGGAAATAAATTAGAAGAATTCTAAATTCTGCACCTACAAATCCTAATTACGTGTAATCAATGCTGGTACAAACGTAGCTAAATTATTTATTGATGTCAGTAATATTACCTGACCTGAAGTTTCCCTTTCAATATATGCGACCTAAAGGAACGTTTGGATAGCAATGATGTGACTTCAACTAAATGGGAATTTTACAAACGTTCAAGAACAAACAGGATACAGCACAAATTGTCGAATGTATCCTAAATTAATTAATCTAATTTGGTGACTGTTCCAAGGTGCTATAGTTTTTTTCCCAATGTCATAACTTTACAGAATAAGGGGAAAACCAGTGTAAAGCTTTATCAACAGCTAGAAAAAACCGGCGGGTTATGGGTCGATGACTCAGTCTCTTAAGCACGATCGTATTAAGCGAAAGTCCATGGTTCGATGCTTGATCATTTCGCCACCGAGGTGCGCTTCAGCAAGCTCTTCGTGGGTAGCTGTAACATAGAACTGATACACAGTCACTACAAAGGTCCGTGCCGTTGTTGCGTAAATGTCCCCCGGTAGGTTCACGAACAGGCCATACAAAATAATTCGATAAAAAACTGGTTAATTAAATAAAATTTTGAAGCAATCGTCTAATCCATTTTTCAACTTTATTTAAATTTAAGACATTTGTTTGAAAGCTTCTTTTAGACATTGGCATAATTCAGATAAATTTAACTAACTGTGTCTGTAACGTCGTTTCTTTGTTGGTTATTTTATCGTTCACATGTTGCATCAAAACAAAGTAAGTATGAACTGTGGGTGAACTTTAAATTTTTGCGTTGTTAAAGGAAAAAAATTGATGTCTCAAACAAAACACGACACATATAAAAGATATATTATCTCATATTATAAAGATTTCTACAACATGATATATCTTCGATCTGAGAGGAATGTTTTCAGGAAAATTCCACCGTTAAAGAACATTTATTTTAACTGAAATCATTTGAATTAAACATGCACTATACACTAAACAACGACTATATTCAGATACGAAAAATAACGCCCAATTGGGTTTTGTTAAGCATGATCCACTGATGGATCGCGCCGCCGAGGCGCGGTCCATCTGTGGTTCGTGCTTGGCAAAATAAAATTCTAACTGGATTCAAACTAAAAACTAAGCAAGCTTTTTCGAGCATTTTCACGGATGAATTGTGGCGAACCCATCCTTTGGTGAGCCAAGGCGTCAAAATAATTTTAATCGGTCTATGACATGAAAGGAAATTTTGTTTCCAATAATCCTCAATAAAAAAGTCATTATACCTCAAAATAATAGCTTTTCGATTTCTATTTGTCAAATTTGTAAAAAAATTCCGCACGTGAAATATTACTGTATATATATGTATATATAGATACTTATATATTAAATGAAAAATATTGCGCTATCGATTGTTAATATACATCATCGCTAGGTTCTTCACGATTTGCACCGGGACACTGCACTCCACTATGGTAGGTTCAGTTCTATATAGAATGTTTTGCACTTGAGGCGCAGCTGCTATTACTACAGCGACTCCCATAATTCGTAATCTGCCATCGCATTACGAAGGAAATGATTTCTTGACACACGAAAGGGGTTTCTGGTAACCAGTATCTTCTGTTTTGAAACCAGATATTGGTTGGTTTCCATGTAATAAAACTAGAACTACATAAACAAAATAAAAAACTAACGTTACTTGAAGTACTTCCGTTTAACAGTACGCGTATGTTTCAACTTCCTGAACGTCATATTTGGATTCGTCTGGTGCGTCAACACGTGACTCATATATCTTTCCTAGAACGATTTTGCGTGAGACTCTCAGGAACGTATTACTAATCACAAGTTTAATTTTCTCAAGTAAAAGCCACATATAGATCACGCCTCAGCGGCGTGATCCATCCGTGGCTCATACTTAACAAAAGATGTATTATCAAAAATTTTCTGACGTTGTCTGGGAAGGGCTAAGCTCCTGCTCTTAGTTCCTTCAATAAATTTCCCCTTTAATCAAATTTGGTTATGTGTGCTCAATCCGCAGTTTAAGGAATAAAATTTTACTGCAAAATGATAGTATTTTCATTTTGCCGTCACGGGGATTTGAATTATTATGCTTTCTTGATTGTCAGGTATACAATAACGATTGCGGAACAAGTTGACATTTTTTTTTGACCAGAAAAATATTATGACCCAAAAATGTCCACGTATGAACCGATTGGAAATGACTTGTCGATTCGAAAAATCACCGCGATGTCAATCTATTCCACATTTTTGAAGAAAATTATTTTTAAAATTTTTTGATGTTTGCATAATTTGTAATTTTTTTTTTGTTTTTGGTATCATCCCAGTAGTGGTGGAGGCCCAGGTAATCTTCATGTGTGCTTTTTAGTAACTTCTTCATATTATCATTATTATTTAAATATAAAACTTCCCACCAAGTATCGTTACTTAGAATCGAAAAAAGTTTGTGGGAAAACGAAACAAAATTAAATTTTTAAAGGGCAAACTGTCAAGTGTGGGTCACTGATTAAATACGACGGAAGGTATCAATTTTTACGAAACGAAATTTTCGTACGAAACGAGAAATTTCTTAAGTTTCGATCCTGGTTTCGACTACCTATTATGTACACTCAGCCAACCGTGAACAACTTCCCGCAATATCTTCACACAGAACAAATAAAACTGATGTTTATTAAAGAAATTTATGCCCTGAATGTTATCGGATCAGGAAAAATTCCAGCTCGCCAATTCGCTCACTTAGAAGTTTTCATAACTGAACATTTTTAAAACTTTAACAATCGAATCTCTGTCAAACGTTCACTTGTATGGCAAATTGAAACATAAAATAAAAGAAAGGCGGGAAATGCTCTTAAAAGGGAAACATAGCAGGCAGAATTAACCACTTGAAAAAAGTACATCGGTATTAATGTCCACAATATTTAATTACTTGATATTGGTAAAATATTTTTAAATTTCCTTCCCTCGTCCTCTTTAGAAGGATAGCCTATCATAATCTTTGGCTTGCTTTGTGATCATTTCCCTTTTTGTTTAGTGCTAATCATCTTTTTAAAATTCTATTCAACGAGCAATAATAAAGCATTTTCCTTCATATTGAAATTGATATTGAAAAATATTGAAAGTATTCTTTATAAAAAAAATTTAGAAACAGTTTTCTCAGTAGAAAAATCAGAAAACCTCATTTTATGACATGTACTACGACCTAAATATTATACCGAGACACCCTAAATAAGGATTTTCGAGTGAAAGAACGACCATCGACTTACTGAAGTGTCACCATTTTCATATATTTGAATAATTAAAATATATGGAAAATGGCAAAACTTCAATAAGTCGATGAGAAGCAGTGGTCGCCCTTTCAGTCCAAAATCATTTTCTGGAGAGTTTTAGTATTATTTTTGGTCTGATAACATTAAGAAATCATACTTCAAAGTTTCAAGCCATACTAACATCGGAATGAAAGAAAAAAAATGCATTTTTATTGTACGACGCCATAGTCATACTACAACAACAATACATTAAATTAAAAGTGCCTTAATTGTATTTTTTAAAAATGGGAAAAATCTATGTTGATGAGATTCATAGTAAATATGGTCAGTTGCGAGAGACTGCATCCCCCTACTCCCAGTCACGTTTCACTAACAACCTATAATTGGTCGAGAAAGTCGATTTAATAGTTATGTTACAATATTATCCAATAAACTTTTTCTACTGTCCTAGAACATTAATTTTGCCGCCTTTTTGTAATAGTATGTTAAGTACTTCATTTAGATCTATATATAATTGTTACTTTAACTTCCTTTTTAGATAAAAACGTCGCATTGTGACGTCATTTAATCGAGATCAAAAAGTTCATTTTGAAAAAAAATATCGAAAGGGAAATTTTAAGTCTGGTCCTATTGATTACAACTACAGTTGTCATTTTGCTATTTTTGTAAAACAGTGAATCAAATGCATTGTAATTAATTACAATTTTAATTTGAGAATATGGTGATTTGGTTTGAATTGAGAAATGTGCATAATAAGAAATCAGATTAACTCGCCATCGGAATATCTATATATGTATATTTTAAAAAAAACGGAATTTAAGAATTTGTATTCATATAGCTGTTAATCATTCTCGCAAAAATGCGATAACATTTTGATAGGAAATCCAACCAGACGATCTATGATAATTAAAAAAGAAAAGAAAATTCCCGAATTTTCATCTTTTGTAAAAACACGAAATATGTAAATATATTTATATATCGTTATATATCGATGATTCAAATATATTTCTACCTCCTCCCTACGTAATGAATGACGCTAACAGACCTTTTACAACATACCCATCACTATGTTTCACTGTAACAAAAAATGCAACAAAATCACTGGTCTTTGATAGTAATTTTATTTGGCGGTATCGAAAAATTTTCGAATTTGACATATTTTGACAAATGGGTGGTGTGGATCGCACCGCGAAGGTGCGGTCCATCGAAATCCCACAATTGGCATAAATATCATCAACATGACGATTTTTAACTTTGAAAATATGCAATTACTGCAAATAACAAGTAAATTTACTGTACTTTTGTTTCAGTGTATGTCATACCCTATAGTACTAAGTGCAAAGCATCCGATAGAACACATATCGTTTTTCATTTGTTTAACTTATCTTCCGTTCCGTTTTTCTATAAATTCCTTCTGTTTTTGTTTTTCAAGATTGTCACGAAAGGTTTTACTGACTTTATATAAAATAAGTTTAATAAGTTTACGAGTTTTGATATTCGGGAGTTTTTATTATTAATAAAATAGCATTTAGAAATTTTTTTTGTCTAAATCTCTCTAAGGTCGTAAATTGCTTGATTGCCATTGGTTTATCGTGGACGGGGTCGTTGTATATACAACTGCATTTAGTACAAAACGTTTTCATACAACAAATATGTTTTCAATATGATAGTAACAGAAATTTTATATTGTAAGCTATGAGTGGTAAATAGATCGGTCATATTTTGAGACAAATCATCAATTTCAGTATTTCCAGGGTAATTTTTAAAGCAAACGGCCCATAATGAATAAACTAAAGGAAAAAGACACATTCTCAATTATATATTCTTAGTAAAAATACGTTTTATTAAGTATGGGTTACTGATGGATCGCGTCACAAAGACGCGGTCCATCTGTGGCACATGCTTAACAAAATAGACTTTCCAAATGAAAAGATGAATCTTCAATTACTTAGTCATAAAACGACACACGCAGGATTAGTTCAAAATGTCACGCCATATTTAATCAAAGTACGGATTTTATAATAAAAACAATTAGTTTCTACATTCATAGTAATCACATGTTCTTGATAAAAATGTCCAATATATTATGTTTAAACTACTTAGCATGTATCTGGTGTGATTTATATATGACCAATGTTGATTGTAGTGTAAGATATTATGACTCATCAGTCCATTAGGACTATTTCTTGCCAAGTCATCGAAGATGAAAGCAAAAACCCCTTTACACCAAAACTCATCTCACATGTTTTGTTCCTCAAGTCATCAGTCACATGGCTATGTCAATATCCTGATAAATTCTCGACTTAAAAATGAAGGTCAAAATAATTGTGTTTGTAAATTCAAACACATGTACGGTGTGATGGTTTTACATTGCAAACACATGAGCATATGTGAGCATTTATATGTGTGATAAAAAATATTTAATTAACATGTGAATAAATAGGGTAGTATTATGAGATTGATTCATGGAAGCAGAATTCCACCTACGAGAATCAAAAGTTGCAACCATATTTTGTCAAAAACCGGTCACTTGTTTATTTCTTCGAACAAAAAGAATATTTTTCATTGAAATTCCTCCTAATCCACGTTGGGAGACAGTCTTGAAATGGCGAACTACAAACACTAATGTTCATATAGTTATATAGAACGGGGAAGCAACAATTTCAACAATTCTACTTTTAGTTAATTTGCTAAAGTATGGGCATTGAGTGATATCCTACCCGAGTAATGAAGAAACATTCAATGGTCCGTAATATAGCGATATATCCGTCATCCCGATTCATGAATTTTGGTAAATAACTCATACTACAATGGTTAATGAGACCTATTTCACTTTGAGTTTCTCTACCAATGCCAAGCATGAGCCACAAATTGATTGTGCCTGAAAAAAATATTGTTGTTTTGGAAAGCTTATTTCGACAGGATTGTCTCGTTATAGTTAAACAATAGACGTGTTATGACGAATATATTTAAAAGTTGGTATAGAATGCTTTGGATGTTTTTGTGACTTTCCCTGTGACGTAAGCAACGATGTCAAAAGATTTGAATTAAGGGGTAATTCCAATATTCTCACTGCGTTATAGATCACGTAAGAGATATTACGTCATAAAATTCTCCTTCAAGTCTTCAAATACACCTATATCAATTATTGTGCTCTGACGTGCTGTGTAAAGTACGGGATACTATTAATCGCTTTACAAAAGTTTTGAGTGATTCATATTGAAATAACTCTATATTGAATAACAAATATTATATGCTAAGTTAAACGATTTTCATCACATGAAAACCGGGCAAAAGTTCGAACATATGGAAATCGGGTTTTATAAAAGTACCCCAAATTGGTCAATAACGAACGACTGTGTGCAAATATAGAAAAGTCTGGTTGCATTTTCAATCTCCCTGCATCAGTGGGTCGGGTTTACCCCGATATGTTATATGACGTCTTAAATATGACGAAACCACCATTAAAGGCATTTCAAATCCTGAAATATGAAAAACGTGGGTTGACAGGTTAGTTAACAAAACTTTTTCATCACCTATTTGAATATTACAACTTTTATGAAGAATAGATTAAAGGTGGGATTCTAGATTCTAATTCTAAACTTTTAACGTGTTGTCAGTCGTATTTTATGTCAATCCACACAGTATATTTCTTTGATAACTTCACCTGGGGAAGTAATAATTAGATTTATACTTTTAGCATGAAACCGAAAAATAATTTTAATATAATTTATTTTCACCTTAAAAATATTTTATGACTAATTATTGTGCGCAGAAGGTTTCTGATTCGGCTGACGGTATACCTGAAAGGCCTTAGCAATTTAAGAATCGAACTTTGCATTTTTACTCGCAAATTTTCGCACCACTGGACGATTACAAAATTACATTCTAGAGCTGGGCAAGACCGAATCATTTAGAATTCGAGTTAGATTCGCACAATATTTTCGAATATCACCAATTCTATATTATCAAATATGGATCCTTTTTTACTATTACAACTTGTCTCCATTATGAAAATCTAGAAATTTATAATTCCGAATATTAGAATAAACAGATTTAAAGGCAATGTATTTGTGAATCATACTCAATGTTTAAGATGGAAAATTATAGTATTTTAAGCACAAAATACAATCGATTTGATTGAAATTTTGCCAAAATAGATTTTGAAGTTAAAAAGTAAAATTTTCAAATAATTTAGCAAGTTTTGTTCCTAAAAGCGACTGATTCGGATTTGTGGCTTTAATCGAATAGAATCAACGAATTAAATTTCCAGGGTCTGGGCTCAACTTCGAAGTCTTCTAAATAACGGACGCCAGTGAAGAATGCGCGCGCAATCACTTACAATCAAAATGAATTCTGATAAAGCTGATCTGTTTATCTCGACTAGTGTAGACTATAATGTTTTATACTAAACTATTTATTTTTGGTTTTCTCAAAATATGTATATATATATATTTGTAGTTCAGTCAAAAAACAAATACAATCTTTTCCAATGCAATTCTAAATCCTTTGTTGCTTTGTTGCTCGACATGACCAAATGGAACATATAAGAATATAGGTTTAGATTTGGAGGGCTGGTAAAAACCGAATCATTTGAAATTCGAATCTGATTCGAATATTTTCTATGTAAATACCAACTATTCCATTTTTACTATTTTAACATGTCTCCATCGTGGAAATGGAGAAATTTATAGTTTATAGCGTATTTTCAATTCACACGAAGAGCAACAACTTTCATCTTTTAACGGCGAAAGATAATCGATTTTGGTCAAATTTGACCAAGCATTGAAGCATTGAAGAATTTCATTGACAGTAGATTATGATAAACATTTCAATGGCAGTATTATTACGTAAATAGAGGACAATAAGACACAACCCTACAGCAAACTGAAAACATATTACGAAGGAACTTGCAGTAGAAGAGCATTCAAGAGCGGCCTACATCTACAAAGTTATATTTTTATTTGTTTACCTTCAGCTCAACCACCAAAAGCGTTAAGGGCACAATACGCGTAAAGTTATCTTACCGATGCATAGTGTTACATTCCAGGTAACAAAATAAAAAAGGCAATACACGTTTACATTGTTTTTCGTTAATTGTATTCACAACCGTCAGCTCAATCACCAAAAGCGTTAAGCGCATAATACGCGTGAAGTTATCTTACCGATGCATAGTGTTACATTCCAGGTAACAAAATAAAAACGGCAATACACGTTTACATTGTTTTTTGTTAATTGTATTCACAAGCCTACAAAGCACAAATGTACGCAACAAAACGACCACTCTCCGTTAGCTTGCATCGCAAACCGTTCGGTCGCGTTGGAAATTGTAAACAAACGCATGCGCAGCGTTGCGTTAGCGTAAAACGCAAGGTAAAAATAAAACAAACCTAGAAAAAACGCAGCATACGCAAGCGTGTATTACGGCCTTTAGGAACATGCTTTGCAAAATAAAATTCCGATTGGGATATGAGATTAACACGTGACTAAACGCTTCATTGATTTAACCTTCATTGAGTTCGCAACAGAGGTATGTAAGTCCCCACATCTGGGGCTTTACCACCGGCACCAGAATTATATTTTATAATGTGTTAACGAAAACCATGTATTGACGGCAGGCAAAGTGATTCACACTCCAGATCGACATTTATGTTTGTGACATTTCTGAAGCATTTTGTTCTATCTGGGGCTTTTCCAATTTTACCAAAATACATGGAAATGGGTATAGGACGCAAAATCTAGACCACAAAGACCACATTTTAGCATACTCTTCCCTTTTTAATCCTAATTTTTACAGATTAAAAAGCTCCCAATATTAACTATTGGGAAGAAAGAGAGGAACGTTCTTCTTCTGCCTCTGACAGCAGCATACAAGCATTCTCGCTTTTTCTCAAACTAAAAGGTATTAACGGTTCTTTTCACCTTTCAGTTGTCCATTATATGCATGAAATACATCAGGAATGTTTTAAAACCTCGCCATTTGTAAACGATGGGGGAATAATATAGGAAATATTGAATAATACTAGATTCAAACTTCCAGGCTATTCGTTCACGAAACTAGGTTTCAACACGACTTTGACTTCCGGTGCGACACAACAATGCAATATCTCGCATCAGTAATTCCCCCAATTTAAGAAACTTGTAATGTTTTATCATAATCAATTCCGACGCATAGAAATCCCCTAGAAGTTTTACCATACAATTACTTTATTATTAATTAATGGTCAAGTAAGCTAGTTTGATGAATTAATGCCCAGTCCATGTTTGACAAAATAAAAATAGTGATGCTAACAGTCGGCCTTAGAAAAAATCCAACTTATAATCAACTATGGCAGGTATTTTCTTGAAAATCCCAAGCATGTCATTATAAATAAGTCGAAAGGAAACATGTTTGAGCAATTATTCTCTATTTATCAAGCAATAAATACAAATAAAAATAATAAAGTTTATCAATGAAATCATCTTTATTGACTAATAAGATTTACTTAATAAACACAATAAAATTTACTTTTTTTCATCTGCAATACGTTGCCTTTTTTCCCAATTTGGGTTGAATATGGAAGGAATTTTTATAAAATAAACATTATCCACCTCAGAAATTTTGCGCCTTGAGCAAGGAAACTTTTGCTCGAATAGATATTATTGATTTTTAATAGCCTGACGATTGAACATTTCCAACTTCAATGTTTGTAAAGTGGAGGAACTCCATAGATCGCTCAATCATGCGACGTACAATCTCGAAAAAATATCTTGAATTTGGGATTTCAAAGCTCCCTTGATCCTAAATGAGAAAAAAATTTTAAACCATGTTTTGACCAGTATGAGTCACTGATTGATCGCACCATGAAGATGAGGCCATCTGTGACCAAGGATAGACAATCCAATTCGGCGATTCGAATACGAACTGTTTGAATCGGTCATATCAATATCAGAAATTTTATACTCTCAAGCTTATGCTTAACACAAGATTTTTTCATTAAATTTTTCTTCTCATTGGGTAGGAACAAAAACTAGCAAAATGAAGTGAATCTTTGAATACAATCTATAGATTTTACATTTTGATGATCGAACAAACATTAAAGGGAAAAACGGACCATTATACGGAATTAGCAGACGGGAGTTAATCAGACGTAATTAGCAATTTGGCCTCCTTAAAGTATTTGGCCCATGTTTGGCAAAGTAAAATATTCTGTGAAAGAGTGTATTCAATTACCTAAAACAAATAAACCTACTTATTAGCGCAGGTTTCAGTAATCTGTGAGTTTGTTTGTGACCTTTCTCGGACAGACTCAGATCTTCCAAATGTTAAAAAATGGCTGAGATATTTTGAAAGTGAATCACTTTTTGGGATTGGTGGCCGTGGGAGGAGAGTCGTGTTAGATTTCAATCAACATTGAGTACTCAATATGAAAATATTACAAAATTTAAGGAAGCTCCTGAAATAATATTTCGTCACGTCATGATCAAACAATAAATATAAATTAAAAACAATAAATTATATCACAAATTTTCTTTTTGCCGATAAGGATTTTACTTGAACTGTATTTAATTTATTCAGCCAGAAAGCGTCATTCTTCTCACTTAGGCACTGACTGTGGAACAGGAAAGGAGGACACATGTTTGCCCCTACGATTGTGGGGGGAGACTAACAAGCCTACCCGGGAGTTTAGTATTATAACAAAAATACTTTTAGAGATTAACACGTGACTAAACGCTTCATTGATTTGACTTTCACCAAGTTCGCAACAGGTATGTAAGTCCACAAAACGGGGCTTTACCACCGGCACTAGAATTGTATTTAATAATGTGTTTACGAAAACCATGTTTTGACGGCAGGCAAGGTGATTCACAATCCTGATTGACATTTGTGTTTGTGACATTTCTGAAGCATTTTGTTCTATCTGGGGCTTTTCCAATTTTACCAAAATCGTGGAAATGAGTATAGAAAGCAAAATCTAGACCACAAATAATTTTAGCATTCTTGGGCTTTTCGGCAAGAGAGAAATTTGACAATTTTATTCCAATACACTTACGCTCTGCTTTATACTCTTGATTTTTACAAATTAAAGAGCCTCCAATATTAACTATTTGGAAGAATGACTGAAACGTCCTTCTTCTGCTTCTGCCAGCAGCATACAAGCATTCTTGCTTTTATTAAACTAAAAGGTATTAATGGCCACTTAATAGCAAAGAGCTACTGCAATATTTAGTAGCAGAAATTGCACTCTAAGCAGAAAACATCCCAAAGAGAACTGAACCGCCAGGCAAAGTGCTGTTAGTGGCATCTACCCAGGGCAATGTTCAAACCACGAACAATTGTTTTCTCCTTTTAGTCGTCCATCATTATAGGCATGAAAAACATTAGGAATGTTTTAAAACCTCCCCATTTGTAAACGATGGGAAAATAATATAGGAAATATTGAATAATACTAGATTCAAACTTCCAGGCTATTCGTTCACGAAACTAGGTTTCAACACGACTTTGACTTCCGGTGCGACACAACAATGCAATATCTCGCATCAGTAATTCCCCCAATTTAAGAAACTTGTAATGTTTTATCATGATCAACTTCGAAGCATAGAAAGCCCCTAGAAGTTTTATCATGCAATTACTTTATTATTAATTAATGGTCAAGTGAGCTAGTTTGGTGAATTAATGCCCGGTCCATGTTTGACAAAATAAAAATAGTGATGCTAACAGTCGGCCTTAGAAAAATTCCAACTTATAATCATCTAGGAGAGGTATTTTCTTGAAAATCCCAGGCATGTTATTATAAATAAGTCAAAAGGAAACATGTTTGAGCAATTATTCTCCATTTATCAAGCAATAAATACAAATAAAAATAATAAAGTTTATCAATGGAGTCTTCTTCATTGACTAATAGGATTTACTTTCCGCAATAAACACAATAAAATTTACTTTTTTTCATCTGTAATACATCGCCTTTTTTTCCCAATTTCGGTTGAAAATGGAAGGAATTTTTATAAAATAAACGTTATCTATCTCAGAAATTTTGCGCCTTGAGCAAGAAATCTTTTTCTCGAATAAAGATTGATGATTTGTAATAGCCTGGCGATTAAATATTTCCGACTTTAATGTCTGTAAATTGGATCTTCATAGATCTTCCAATCATGCTACAGATAATCTTGATTTCAATTATCTGAAAAATTTCTCGAATTTGGTATTTAAAAGCTCTCCTGATCCTAAACGAGAAAAACTGTCAAAACTGATTGATCGCACCACGAAGACGAGGCCTTCGGTGACCTAGGGTGGACAATTCAATTAGACGATTCGAATACGAACTGTTTGAATCGGCCATATCAGAATCAGAAATTTTATTTTCTTAAGAATACGCTTATAGCAACAAAAACTAGCAAAATGAAGTAAATCTTTGAAATCAATCTATAAATTTTAACATTTTGATGATCGAACAAACATTAAAGGGCAATATGAACCATCAGCCGCAATTAGCAATTTGGCCCATGCTTGGCAAAGTAAAATATTGTATGAAAGATTGTATATAATTTACCAAAACAGAAAACCTATTTATTAGCGCAGGTTTATTTCCAAGTTCCGAGAATGTGTATGTGTGCGTGTGGTGAAGGGGGGGCTAACTGTACTTTGTTGTTTCCATTCGTAGTCGGGAGAAGCACTTAATTTAGCAATAATATGTGAGTTTGTGACCTTGCTCGGGCAGACTCAGTTCTTCGAAATCTCAAAAAATGGCTGAGATATTTTGAAAGGGAATCATTTTTTGGGAGTGGTGGCCGTGGGAGGAGAGTCGTGTTATATTTCAATGAACATTGAGTACTCAATATGAAAATATTTCAAATTTGGGAAAGTTTTTGAAATAATATTTCGTCACGTCATTATTAAACAAAGAAGATAAATTAAAAACAATAAATTATACCAAAAATTTTCTTTTTGCCGATTAGGATTTTACTTGAACCGTTTTTAATTTATTCAGCCATAAAGCGTCATTCTTCTGACATAGGCACTCACTGTGGAAAAGGAAAGGAGGATACATGTTTGACTTTTATTTTTTGATTTACAAATAAATTTCTGAGTCGCGAAAACAGTTTGCGCCTTGAGCAAAGAAAATTTTGCTTAAATGGCAATTTATGTATTTTTGGTAGATAGTCAGGACTTTCCTTAACCCAATAAAATTGTTTTTATCTAATATGTTCTGTCGAGCATGAGTCACTGATGGATTGCGCATCTGTGGCTCATGCTTCACAAAACAATTTTTATTGGAACGCTCATTGAATTTTAGGCCAAATAATAATTTCACCGACTTCCGTTTGTTTTTTTGCAAGCCCAATTGAAAAATGCGGAATGAGGTGAAAATTCTCCAAATTCAATACCCATTTATTATGATGTTGTCAATTCAATTTCGGTTGAGTCAAGCAATTTATCACGTGACAGCCCTAGTCGTGTGTTCGTGACCATGCTTGGTCCACTTTGTGCTGAGTAATCCCAAAAAATGGTTGAGGTATTTTTGATGAAAAAAAAATTTCTGAAATTAGGAGTCTTGATATATTTTAACAGGAGTTTAGGGTTTTTGGGACCTAACATGCAAATATTTTGTTTTTAGGAAAAGACCTGATATAATATTCCGTTTCATAAAAAATATTTATTGCGTTTTATTTCTACTCACCCCGTTCTTTAGCAAAAAAAATTATGAAAACATTTTTGAAAAAGTGATGGATCGCGCCGCCAAGGTTGTGCCTCATGACAGGGAAATCTCTGATTACCTCATAGTATTTCAGAGGTTTTGTCGCAGTTGCTGATGTTATATTTCCTTTTGAAAAATGCCTGTGCCTAGAGCTGTGATCTCGAGTAGATGCTCACTTTATCTTATGTCTTTGCAAACGAGAATAAATTCTTCAAAATTTATTCCGTTATGATTATCCACATGAATAATAATCTTATTAAAATGAAGACGAATTAAAATTTTTGTAGCTTCAACATGTTTATTTTTTTCTTTAAGTCTTCAACTTGAGACTACCTTTTTTCTTTATTGTTTCATAATGCATATGAAAATAATATATGAATTTCTGGATTTTGCAAAGAATAAAAACTTCACGAACAAAATTTAATGTAATTTAATACCTTCAATAAATCACGCATCCCAAAATCGTAAGCTTACTTCGAAATTTAAATTTCCAAATCCGTGAGTTTTTCCATCGTGTGCATTATTATTGATGATTTGAGGGGAATTCTTCCAGCTATCTGTTGTGAAAAACAAAATCCTCAGTTCGACCGACCTTTGAGTCAGAAACGGTTTGGACTCAAATGTTTTTGTTAAGCGTGCGGCGCGGTGCATCTGTGACTCGGGCTTGACAAAATAGAATTTTCAATTGGGCTTATGGTAGAGGTTGGCCGTGTCTGATTTGCATATTTTTATTTTTAGCCCATACATAATAAACTGATAAACTTTTATATTAATAACATTTTGTATATTGCTTTTGAAGGGATTTTTAATTGGGGTTAGTTATGGTAGAGATTGGCCGTATCTGATTTGCATATTTTTATTTTTAGCCCATACATAATCAACTGATAAACTTTTATATTAACAACATTTTGTAAATTGCTTTTGAAGGGATTTTTAATTGGGGTTAGTTATGGTAGAGATTGGCCGTGTCTGATTTGCACATTTTTATTTTTAGCCCATACATAATCAACTGATAAACTTTTATATTAATAACATCTTGTATATTACTTCTAAAGGAATTTTTTCTGGCATCAATTGAAATTTCTCAAAAAATGTAGATAGAAATTGGCCACGCAAGCATATGAATTTAAAAATGGTAATTAATAATAAATGAACAATGAGCAATGCAAGGGAAATTCTGCAGCGAGGTAATGTTTTGTATACCCATTTCAAAATCTGATAACAATATATATAGAACAGAGAGGATGTTTTTTGCCACCCATTAGCTATGGATAAAGCCTATCAATCATGCTCGGATCATCTGTGACACATGCTTGATTTCAACTTCAAACTTGATCTCAAGGAATTTTTCTATTTCAAGAATATATGGTTAAATGGATGGATATTTTAGTTTTTGCGCTGCGTTACTTCGGAAATCACCGCCCATACATACATACATTAAAAACAAAGGAATTTGTTGACCAATCAGGGGATTTGTTTTTAAATATTTTATAAGTGAACTCATTTGAACTCAGCGTTTCCCAATCAATAAATTCTATTTTGCTAAGCATGTGCCACGGATGGCCCGCATCTTGTCGACGCGATCCATCAGTGTCCCATAGTTACCAAATTATTTTCCTGAATGGATTTTAAAACGACTTCAACAATACCTTCTTTGAGAATGTGAGGTCCCCTTCAGAAGGCGTGTTCACACTCAGTTCTAATTTTTCTTTTAATTTCCTTATGACTAACTATATCATTACTTGAATCATGAAAAGATGAAAAGGAAATATTCGGAAATTTTTGAATATTAAATCTAAGAACACACACTGTGAGCTTTGTACAACACGGAAAACCATAAACGCTTTTATATATTAAAAAATACCATTGGCTGGTAAAAAAACCACTATAATTTGTTTTTCGAAACCATCACAAAATTTTTTGTTTGTTTGTTCACAGCAATGAAATTTTAATTCAATTTCGATTTGTCATTGGAAATTTAAAGAAAATTTCAGTCCGTGAGATGTAAATTTTAAATCATATTTTTATATTAAATGCTGAAAATGCGTTTAAATCTAAAGAATAATATATAATTAGAAAAATGTATTAGTGCCTACAGTGAGAAAATTTCTATCCAAACTTATTTCGCTATGCTTGAGTCACTGATGGATCGCGCCTTCGAGAAAAAACCCAAATTGATTAATGACACCAATTTATTTTTTACGGAAAATTTAACATTGGTGGATTTTTCTTCCGTGAGTCAAACCAAATCAAAATATCGTGGTCTATTGTATATGTTATATAAAATATTTAACTCAAAAAAATATCGAACGTTTTTTTTTACTTTTCAAATTTTCTTTTTTTAATTTATTTATTTTTTATACAACACAGTCAAAAATGTTTTCCGGAATATTTTTCAGAATTCAAGGAAAAAGAATATTTTGATTAAAATTTAAAACCTGTTAAAAACATTTTTTATTCAAAAAATTGAATCTTATTTGGAATGTCTGGATATTTGGAATGACACATGGGGACAAGTCTTCACTGTTTGATTTATAGGAAAAATTTCCCAGTCAGAAGAAATTGCCATATCGTGATTTGTCAAGAATAAGTCAGTGACGGGCACATGTTTTACAAAAAAAAAAAGTTTCAAATGGGGTTATTCACACAAAAAAAAAATTTAAAACATCATTGATATTTATTGACCCCCTTGTGTAATAAGACATTTTTAATTTTTACAAGGTTATGCTGCGTTTCTGCACATGAAAATAGCATAGCATAAAGTAAAATATGTCCGATACATTGCATCAAAATTTTCAATTTTACGATGTATTTTCTTACATATATGATTTTTTGGTACATGCTATTGTTGGGGGTTCATGAAAAAACGGTTAAGACTCCAAATCCTATTTCTCTATCTATCATAATTGGACATTACTTAAACTTTCTTGAGAAGTGATTAGATCAAATCTGGGCACGACATTATGGTTTATCACGTTGGGGTATCAAGTTGAGTTTTCTGACTGCCAGGCTCGAAATGAGAAGGAAAGGTTTTTTAACTTCGTAAAGTGCGTAATGTGTCTAAAAAGTGGGTATAGCGTTATAAAGTGTGTGGCGTTTAATATATACTGGTATGCTTGTCGAGAACACTTCACGGAGTAATTCGGCGTTAAAGAAACGGGTTTCTTTTCTTCGACATCCTCCAATAATAATTTTTCAATTAGTTTCTGGATTATTATACTAATTACCTTTTTGTATAAAATTTTAAAAGAATTTTGAAAATCCCTGATATGCCCGGATAATAGGCTTCCGTCGTGTTTATTGTCTTCCATCCGATTTCCTCGGCGTCGAATTTGGATTCGTCCGATGCGTCAGTGCGCGACTCATATTTCCATTTGGTATGACTTCGCGTGGAATACTTAAAGCATATTCCTACCAAATCAGAAATTTTGTTTTGTCAAGCATGCGCCACAGATGGACCGCGTCTTATCGACGCGATCCATCAGTGACACATACTTTACAAAAGAGGTTTTGTCAAAAAAAAATTTGGTTGGGTAATATTGTGGGCGGGCGTCAAAGTTGGCTCACGATAGTCTAGCCAAATGAAATTCGTTATACAGACTTTGCTAATTAATAAAAACCATCCAGCTGCGTGTAATTGGGTAAGTGAACAATTTTATATGTCATTGCAACAATGAATAACGTCAAATGGAAATACCCCTAGAATCAATTAGTGATTGAGTACAGCTGGGCAAAACCGAATCCTTTGAAACTCTTGTCTAAATCTGATATCTTTTTCCAATCCAATCAATCAATCGCTTTTTCTTTGTGAATAACGAATGCCCAGATTTTACCATTAATATTTCCTTATCATTGTTCATATTTAATTCATATGGGTGGGCCGTGCCGCCAAGGTGCGGACCATCTGTGGCTCATGCATGAGAAAGTAATATTTCCGATCGAGTGCGATCCATTCACGACTAATTCGAATAAATTGTCCTTCGAATCAATCCGAATCACCGAATTTAATGGCCCAGACCCAAGTACAATATTATAAAGATGTCTCTATACTAATTGTCAACTATTCTAGAATTACGATTATTAAATCTACTTTCATTTTTGAAATTTTTCAAGTCGGTCCATTTTGCGATAGGATAAGGACACATGCTAAACTTTACAATTATTAAATTCAACATATACATGGCTAAGGCTAAGTAATTTGATTCGGTGATTCGAATCGATAGAAGTAAAAATTATAAAAATTATTCTAATCAAACGTGAATCTGTCACGGGAATGAAAACGTGTTAAACGAAGTGAAATTTTTCATTTTCACGACAAAATGCAATCGATTTTGGTCAAATCTGACCAAAATCGATTGTATTCAGTCGTTAAAATAAAAAATTTTGTTCTCGGACTTGATCGTAATTGCATATACATCACTTTTAAGTCAGTTTATGTTAATATTTGTAATTTGTGAATTTGAATTTCCTAATTATCGTAATCGAGACAATAATAGTAAAAGTAAAAATGGGGGATAAATGTTAATTTTTAAGACTTCAACGATTCGATTCGGAAAAAATATTCGAATCAGATTCGAATTCCAAATGATTCGTTTTTTTTCAGCTCTATACATGGTTTTGCGGAAGAAAAGGGTCAAATATAAACAACTTCATCTGATAAGTGGAAACAATAGGTATATGATGAATTCGAATAACGTTTAAAATAAAGTACAAGGAAGACTCTAGGACCGTCATGTAAATAAGGAACAAGGGACGGGACAATGATCAAATCAGAATTTTTTACCTTAAATTTTATTCCACTACTTGAAGAACTCAAACAGGTCGACATACTAGTTATTGCTATTTGGAATTTTCGGTTTACTATATTAATCGCCTCACCAGAACATTCCAATTATGATTCACTTTATAACGACCGTGCGTTACTGAAAACATTTGTCGATTCCAAAAACCACCTGCTGCAATGATGAAATATCGGCTGAAAATTTAAAACTTTTAATAAGAAGATTTTTTAACGGCCAAGCAAGACCGCAACGTATAAGTTTCTATTGTTTCACGTGATTTCCCTTGAAAACTAACGACCAAGTGAATCATCGTAATCAAATATTAAACTAAACAGTTATAGTAATTTAATAACTGAGAGAAAGTCTGGTATTTCCATACTGGACTTTTCGTAGGGTTAATAATAATCATAAACCCTACAAAAAAGCTGGTAGGAAAAGGTGTGAGCCTATGGGGTGGTGTATTAATTACACAAATAATGCCTGTTGAAAGAACTACGTTTCCGATACTACAGAAATACATAAGTCAAAAAAATAAATACATCCAAATATACTAATAAATCTACAAACACATGCAAAAACGAATTTGATTTGATTTTTATATACGGAGTAGTTTAAAACCTTCTTTTTGAAAATATACGTTCTTTGATGATCATTGTTAACTCTTAATTGCATCAAATAGGCAATTGACAGCAAAGATGGGACACGGATAGGATTTTTTTATATTTTAAAGAGTAATCTATACCAATTCTCAAATTTTTGATGGAATAACCTAATTAAAATAAAATAATCAAGTATATTTTTCCAATCATGAATCAATGATGCTCGCTCCATCTTTGGGCCATGTAAAATAAAAAAAAACTACTGCATAATAACGAATGTTCCCTATACAGGAAGCACATATGTCCAAGGATTGAACCAATTCCTTTGTGTATGATAATTCAATGACCCATAATGGGAAAAAATATGTTGACGTTTTTTCACTGAATTTATAAATTATTGAAACTTTTGAATAAAATTTGGAAAAATGTTGTCTTTGAATTTGTTTTCAACATGTTAACACTTACTAGATGTTTGAATGATAAATTCTGAAAATGTTTATCACGAATCGGGTGACACCTTGGGGACCTGGGAATGGGAACCCCCTGGTAATATTTATTTTTTTTTTTTTATTTCGCGTAATTTGCGAAATATCGTATTATGTCTTAAGTATAAAATTTCCCCCAGGTTGCGTTACTTGGAATCGAAAAATGTTTCGGCAAAAATTCTAATAAGATACGAGATTTTTAATTTCCGTGTTATGTAACGCGGTATTATAAACTCTAAAAGGAGTCTGCAGGAAGAAATATAGTCACGAGAAATCGAAATCTTCCGAATTGTGAACATCACTCTCGGGCTCACCGAATTTTTCTTGTTACAATAAAAAAAAGTTACATATAAACGCGTAAAATCACATTACAAAACGAACATTTAAAAAATAATATGTTTATTAACTATCGGTTTATTTACTCCAAAATAATTGCCGAGCGGGTCCAGAAATCTTTTTTTTCGATTCGGATCGTTACCATATAATAAGCAGCAAAAGTTCGCGATCTTACTGATTAAGTTGTCGCTAACATCGAAATAAAAAAGGATATATCAATAATTTGATTAGTGGTGATATAAGCATACTAACTCTATCAGAAATTTTTATTTTGTCCAGCATGCGACACAGATGGACCGCGTCTCATCGACACATGCTTAACAAAAGATGTTTTGACAAAGTTTTTACAAATCGGATGAGAAACCAGCCTTGATCTGAGCAAACTAAAAATTAAAAATAAAAAATCATGCTTTTTATGAATGAGTACAGTTAAAATTAGGCAACATTTTAATACTTTATGTATTTAAATATGTTATTATTCTTTATATTGCTTGTTTTTTTTATTGGTGTGAGCGATTCTCGTAAAATCTGCGATACTTGATTTTCTAAATTTTTCGCATTATTGAAAGGAATTGTCCAGCTATATCGCTAGATCTATTCGAAATGTGATATTGTTTTCTTCATAATCCTGTTGATCATGTTTTATGTAAGATTTGTCTCATTTGAATATTTGTCACAAATGTCACAAATAGGTATTTATAGCAAAATAATGTATTTTAATTTATAAGGGAAATTTATTTATGCACAAAATTTTCTATAATTGTAACTTTGAGTTTCTTAAACTTTCAAATAAATTTTTCAATTAACAATATCGTTCTTAAAATCTTTTGTTAAGCATTGGTCAGTGATAGAACGCACCGTCGAGGAACTGTCCATCTGTGACTCATGCTTGATAAAATGCGATCTGTAATTGAGTGTACTCGTATAGTTTTCTTCTATATTCGTTTTAATTTGTTTTGCTGGAAGGGAAAATTTTAAAATCTTGTATCATTTACATGTCAAGAAATTCAGAATTCGCAATACTATTACTATTGTTAGAGAAAGTATTTCTGAAACATATTCTCGACTTTTCCAATTGCTAGGCATTGTGTGACGTCATAAGTTTATTTTGGGGAACTCGTGTGAACGTCTTTTCAAATAAATTATATAACTTTTCGCAAACAATGCTTTTATTTTCAAAAATTAGTAATAAAGGAGTATTACCAACGTTTCTAAAGTTTTCGAATTAATAAATTCTCATGTTTATGGGTTTGTCTTAGATGCTGCCTACAGTTTGGCTTTGCTTTTTGAGTGAATTTTTAACAAAAAAATCGTTCAATATCGATAAATGCTATATTTGCATTAATATTTCCATCTCAATTTTATGTCCGACACACGCTAATGCCAATTTCAATATGTCAAAGATGAGCCACAGATGGACCGCGCCTAAACGGCGCGTTCCATCAGTGACTCACGTTTGACATAATATGTGTTGGCAGCAATTTTCTTAATACGATATGCCTTACAATGTTAACGCAGAATTGAATATTAAAATACTTCTACTCAAACATTTAAAAAGTTTTAACAAGTTAACAAGTCTCTAATGTTTACACGAGAAACGACTTGGAGGGGGATTTCAATAAAATAATAAGCTAAATCAAATATGGAATAATTCAAACGGGGTCAGACGCAATGTAATAATAGCCGAATGATTTTTTTCATCAATTGTACGGCGCACATGAACAACAATAAGGAGCAATTCTCTAAGACTCTGGAATACTCAAGGTGTATTGTGGAAAACCATTAACCCGCGACTCAATTGAAAATAGAACCGCATTATAGTACAGTGCAGTTAATGGTATCTGTCTGAAGGATGCCAAATCCATGGACCACTTCATCTTTCCTTTCAGGCATTTTACACATATATATAGTAACACTAGCATCGGGCCGGGGAGGACGAAAAAAATATATCATCCCCACATTTTCAAGAGGAAAAGACAGCCTTCAAGATTCTGGATTTCATACCAGAAATCTTTTAAATTAACAAAACCCATTTGTTTTATTTGCCACCAAAGTAATAAATGTAATTTTCCAAGCAAAAACCCGGAAAAAAACAATTTTTTCACTCAGCTTTTTGTTAACAAATTCAAATTTTACTTTTGTTTTTTATGTTCCCTCTAAAATTTGACAGCTCCCGCCACCAATGTATGCAAAATTGTGTTGAAGCATTGTAAACCCGCACCTACAATGCACATGCATCTAGATATGTTCAATATTCACCAGACTCCCAGCATATCAAGTATAAACGGAGCAGTGTATAGACATAGTCAAAGTATTTCAACATTCAATATTCGGAAAAAATATTCGAAAATCACTTCTTTTATTTTAAAAAATATTTATTTCTAAAAAACCGTACTTCAGTTATAAAACAAAAGGGTCGCGTCACCACCGTAATTGACACACGAGAGTCCGTTTTTTTTTAAATGTTCACAATACTGTTGCAATATCGTTGACAATAACCTTGCGCTAATGCGATATCACACGCATTTGCTAGCAGTTTGTCATGATGGTATGACGCATACCAACTCATCAAATACAGGGTTTGCAAGTCATTTAATACGGGAACAAAATCCCCTTTATGCAAACACTTATGTCACAAGTCTCTTTCCTCGAGTCAGCAATCACGTGATTATGTCACTATCTTCACTGAGTCAAGAATGTTGTGATCAATGAGTCTTCAAATACAAAAACGTGGTCAGGACTAGTTTGTGGAAGAGTGTGTGTTTTTTCCAATTACTCATGTGAGTGTATCACCCTGAGCAATGCCCTAATCTACAGAAAAGCACTACACTGTAACAAAAGCACAGTAAATTTACTGATCATTTGCAGCAATTGCATATTTCCAAAATTAAAAAATGCCATGTTGATGATAGAGAGTTATGCCAAATATGGGCTGTTGATGGACCGCACCATGATTTCCATCAACACTCATATTTGGTCAAAAAAGTCGATTTTGAATTCTTTTTCGATTACCGCTTGATAAAATCACGGTCAAGGACCAGTGATTTTGTTGCATTTTTTGTTACAGTGTTATAGGCAAACAAGCTAAGGGTTGTTTGGATATCTTGAAAATTTTCGTTTTCACTGAACACCCTCCTCTTCAAATATATTCAGGCGGACATGGATCTTGAACTTTGCTTGGGCTGAATATCCCCTCTCTGAATATATCCAGGCAGACCCAAGATCTTAAACCAAAGGTCAACATGCCAATCACTACGTCACGCCACCATGTTGGTATTTAATCTAACAAGTCAACATAGCCCATATTGATGTATGTTATTGAACCACATGGTATTTGACAGAGGAGTTGGCCTAGTTGCCTATTTGTTTGGAGATCCCGACTTCGAGGCTATTTAAATCTGCTTTATAAACACACAACCTCTACTCAATTGTTCACTGTAGGTAAGGGATTTAGAATAGTCGTAACGTGTCGTAAGAGGCGAATAAAAAGAAGTAACGAAGTGGTAGATGGTTTTACCATCGCCCAGGGCAGATACCGCTCACTGCACTTTACCAGGACGGTTCAGTTCCGTCGCATTTTTTCTATTTGGAGTGCAGTTGCTGGTAGTACATCTTTTAGTAGCTCTCTGCTATTGAGTGGCCGTCGGTTGGTTCCCTTTGAGAGCTGCTTCCGGCCTTGCTTAGAGTGGATTTCAACGAAAAAAACTGAGTATAATAACTTTTACCGAACAATTATGGTACACAAGTAATCTTTGCCTGTAAATGGTTATCGAAGACCTTCTTCCTTGTGTTTTGATCACTGTTGAGCAAGTATATATTAACCGTTCCACCACTGAGCGCGCCCTTCAGCAAGACACTTCGCGCGTAGCAGTAACATGGAACAGATACACAGTCACTACAAAGGTCAGTGCCTTTCGATTGTTGGGTATAAGCCGCCCGGCAGGTTACCAACAGGTCATAGCAAATAATTCGAAAAACCCTAAAAAGGGTAAATGTATTAAAAAGAATGAAGAGCAAACATGTTCTTACCCTATCCAAATGTTGAAAGGCAAAGAATTGTGTTTTTATTTGTATACATCACTCACACAACAGGTTTTAAAGGAAACATTTCAAATACATTTGTAGTCTAAATATAGAACTATATTTAAGTAAATACATTTAGTTAACGGTCGTTTCGTTAAAACTATATCTGTAAATGTACTATTCTCACGCACTGCCACGATCGGAATATTTTGTCTTTCCAAGTATGAGCCACAGATGGACACATACTTGGTGATACATGTTTTGTCAAATCTTTTTGATGAAATAATTTATAATCAACCTTGAGCGTCAAACGATTCAATTATTAAGCATCATTCGGTAAACTTTATTCTATTAGTAACTATGGAATTTCCACCAATTATAATTTTATCCAAATATATTTAAAGAATGTCAGTGTTTCATTAAATTTATTACGAATGTAAAAAAAAAAATTCCAGCATTCAGGGCAATTATAAAATGAAATTCCGATAAAATATAAAGGTTTTTGAGTAATCGTAATGCGTGGTCAATTTTTTTATCATTCATGAATCACGCTGTGTAAAAAAATCAGTGAAATTGCCGTTATTTAACAGTTGTAGTCGGTGATAAAAAAATTTGCTCTTTTCTTGCTATTATTTCCATCACTAGTCAACATCCATAAACATTATATCCATCAACTCATATTTAGCAAAAATCACATCAAGAAAATAATTTTGATTTTGTAAAATATGCAATTACTACAAATGAACGACAGTATAAGAATATGCTTTGTTTTAGTTGAATAGTGGAAGAATCTGTGTTGTTTCTTGTACAATAAATAAGAATTTTTTCTCATTAATAGAAATTCGCCTCTGAAGATTTTTCCACAAAGGAATTGAACCAGTATGCTAATCATTGGAAATATGTTCAATGCACATGGAAAACTTGAAAAAAAAAGAAAAAAATTGCTCACAAATATGAAAATAATTTTTACCAACTTTCCTGACAAAATATTTATTTCTGTTTTGGGTCTTTGTACAGACCGAGTTAGGATAAGGTAGTATTTGTATTAGGGTTCCATTTTATCTTGCAGGAGAGGTAAGCCGAAAATACGGCCTAACCATATCGCGAACCATAGCTATTCATGCACAGAAGAATCGTGGTCAGAGTTTAGGGTTGAAATTTTTTATGTGCATTGACCTGAGTACCAAGCACTATTACGTGAAACACCGTGCGGCGTCCTCATGGGATTCGAACCCAGTACGTAAGAGATGCACATCTCGAGGCACGAGGCGTGCTTCTGACGATTCAACTTCATACCTAATCCTCCAAGAAATAAGTCCCATACTATACAAATAGAACTGACGTGTTATCTCTTTATCAAGGGTATCTCTGTATCGAGAGTATGGCATGTATAAGAGTTTTGTGATTGTGATGCTGAAGATATTATTATGACGTCACTGGAAAATCACAATGATATAATAACGGTGAATCCCGCGTTTACGCAGTATCCTATGGCACGTATGAACGACGTACGTCGTAAGAAAAGATTTCTTTCGATACAACGAATCAAAGAATAGTTGCGAAACAGCATGTGCTCAGTATAGGTCATTACTTACAATATGTATTCATATTAAACAATTCAGGCCAATTTTTTTTCGGAATATTTTAGTTCTGAAAAAAATAAAGGAAAATTTGTGTACGTCTGTCCTATTGTGAATAACATTCTAGTTCTTTTCAACTGGTCTCCATAAAGAAGAAATATATTTTTGTCTCGCAACCGAAAGTTTTTTCAAGGTTGAGAAAAATATATCTTTTTTTGGACTGAGAACAGAAATCGATGCAGTGGAAATGCAATATTTTAAAATTTTCAAACATTTCCGTAGTTTCAATATGAATCACTTATGCGTATGAGTGGGACTCATATATTCTTAGGATAGAATTTCATTTTTATCCTAGGGGAGAGCAAAGCCGATACATCATTGTGAACCACGACCTTTTGCGTAGACACCAGTTAAGGATCTCGTGTAGGTTTTACTTCCCTAAAATACTTATTTCCCCTGTGCATGGTTGTCAAAGTCAAAAACTCAAATAGTAAAAAGCAAAAAAAATTTTCTACTTAAACTATGGAAAATTATTTGTAAAAAATATACGTAAAATATTTGTTGTAATTTTGAGACCAATCTCATTTTTGCTCGAATAAAAACTTTCTCAAAGTTTATTCTTTAATGCATGAACCGCAGAGTGTCCGCATTTATACGCACTCAAGGGTTCCCATTTGATATATAAGCTGTGGTGTAAGGTTTCACCTATTGGATAAGGACCTATGTAGCAGCAAACAATATAGATATAAAAATAAAACGCTATAGTTTGAGAATTCTTTGGAACTCAGCTTGGGTGTCAAATATACTGCGATATGCAAGTACGGAGTACCCGAAAGGAATCAACTAACGATCACTAACATGGAAAGGTAACAGTAAAACAAGCAACCCATACGCTACTCGAAAAGCATTCATACAGAATTCAATCACTACAGTAGAGTGCCGTGAGTGGTATCTGCCTTGGGTGATGATGAATTATCTCCCTCTCACGACAAGCGGGAAATAAGTTTAGACATTGTCCAAACATATAGGGTGCTTCTTTAGGGTCATAGCATTGTTTTAACTTCTCCTAAGCAACATATATTGAAAATTTGTGAGGACTCCCCTACGATCCAAAATTACGAATAAAAACATTTTGTTGCAAATTCTCTTCGTCCTTTCATCAATTATTAATATTTTCAAATTACTTTGTTGGTCAGAAATCTGCATCGTTGAATTTCTATGATTAAATATTCTCGAGAAATCACTATTTATCGTGTAAAAGGTTTTTCCAGTTGGTTCATTATTGAATTGTCAATGAATATTTCATTTTGTCAATAGTATAGTAGCATTAGTATTGCCTTTTTCGTCTTAAGACGGAAATGCCGATATCAAACACAAATAATTAAAAAAAAGTTAAATCTCAAAGTGATATATTTTTATGATGTAAAAATACGAGGGATTGAATCAAATTGAAATACCATTCTCGATTTAATATCCAGAGTAAGCTTGCGTCAGTTTCTGGTTTTTAATTATATTTTTACGAATAGATATCGTGTTATGCATTTCTGCCATACGCACTTGCGGGAAGATGAAGCTCCGGAGAAAATATGCCTACTCCTCGCCTAGGGCTTGGCAAAACCGAATCATTTGGAATTCGAATCTGATTCGAATGATTTTTTCGAATGGAATCCGATTAGTTATTCTTTGTAAATAACAAATATACCATTTTTAATATTATTACTTGTCCCCATTCTGAAAATAAGGAAATTTATAGTTTGTAGTGTATTTTCAATTCAATTTTAACGACGAAATATAATCGATTTTGGTCAAATTTGACCAAAATCGATTGCTTTTCGCCGTAAAAAATGAAAAAACCTTAGTTCACTTAACAAGTTTTTGTTTCTACGAACGATTCACGATTGATTTGAATTGTGCTTCGAATCACCGAATCGAATTGCCCAGCCTTACTCCTCGCCTAAAAAACACCCCGATACCGTTTCAAGACAAATTCGTCAGCTGAATATAATTATACCAGCAAGATCTTTTAAAGCTTTTTTTCATATCCTCAAGCAGTTGTTGTTTTTTTGTCACCGAGTTGGAACCCCAATCACCGCATATTGATAAAATTCGTCAATGATTTTTGGTGTATTCCTTCGAAATTCTCGGAATCTTGATTTAAGCAAACTTATTGAAATAAATACTGAGTAAATGAATAAAAATAAGCAAATTTTCTGAAACCTAACCTGACTGGTGCAATGCTATATACTTTGGATTTGATGAGATCCTAGTTTTATACTTTTCCCAAAACAGTTGTGAATCTAGCGATATTAGAAAAATACTAAATTTGAATTCAACAGCTGTCCATCTTTCCTCTAAATCACAAATCAAGTAATATACTAAGTAAAGCCGAAACTCCATTTCCAAGGAAATTAGGTGATCGTTTTTGCGATTTCCAAAATAAACTTTTATCCCACCTTGTCTAGAGTAAGGTAACGAATAAGGCTCAAATGTGAAATAAATATGTCCAGCGGTCAAGACACTTTACCATCTATCACTTATAGACGAACATGGTTAGCTAGTGTTGTCAAAGTAGTGGTAGCCTACTAGGCTAAAATTTTTCCAGTTCGTCCAAGCCTACCCTACTTAGTACACATTGGGCTGAGTGGCGGGTAGGGCTGGGCAAAACCGAATCATTCTGAATTCAAATCTGATTCGAATAATTTTTTCCAATGGGAGCGCATCATAAATTTCATGTAAATAGGCTATCTCATTATTACTATTACAACTGTCCCCAATGCTGTAAAAATTAATTTTTAAAGCTTGTAATGTGTTTGGAATTCACACTCCATGTCTCTAGAGTAGCAACTTTCGTATTTTAACGACAAAATATAATCGATTTCCGTCAAATTTGACCGAAATCGATAGCATTTTGTCGTTAAAAATGAAAATTTTAGTGCATTTAGAATTTTTTTTATTACTATGAACGATATATCAAAGATTCGAATAATTTGTGCTTCGAATCGATTCGAATCACCGAATCGATTTCCCAGCCCCAGTGGCGGATTAATTTAAGAGGTGGAACCTGAAGTCTTTAATGTGTAATAAGCCAAGGTGCCCTACTTCATTTGGCTTTGTAGCTTTGCCCATTATTAGTAAAGCTAATTATGTAGTATATCCTCACAACCGGATATAAAATTTTTGGTGTTCAAAAACAAAATTAAATAACATGAAAAACATCACGAATTGGCGATTTAGAATTTTGAGAAAAATTATTTTTAGTTTTATTTTGAATAACAGAAAAATCATTTAGTCATAATGAGTGATTTATTGAAGTTATAAAATTTCGTTAAGTTTTGTACGTGCAATTTTTGTTTTCGACAGAGGTTGAAAAATATATTTTTATTTTCCTGATACAATATGAAACATTCAGATGAAGATAGTCATTTGGTATTTTATTCTTGCGCAATAAACAAGTGCGAGTTCAATACACTGCGAAAAAATACAGTAAATTTACCGTTTATTTGTAGTAATTGTAGATTCCTAAAATTTCATATCTTTTGTTGATCATATTATTGCCATGAACTGTTGACGGACGCAAACCGGCAGTAATTCCCATCAACAAACAGTCCATAATTTGCAGACTGAAAATGTCGATTCTACGGTTTTATTTCAATAAGAACAAGCAAAATTAGTGTAAAAAAGCAGTGATTTTATTTTATTTTGGCAAGTCATACAAAATGTAATTTTGTAAATGCTGAATATTTGATCATTTCTATCATTGATATGAATCCGTCAGTGTTTCATGCTTCACAAAAGATGTTTGAGAGAAAGTTTCCTGACAGTGTGTTAACGGGGTCAAAAGCTTTCAGATAATTCAATGTATTAAAGTTGGAAGTTGAATTGATTGTCCATTTGAGTAATTGCATATTTGGAAAATTCTTAACCGGCCTGATGACCAGATTCAGGCCAAGTATGAGGTTTTCTATGGCCACTCTTAAAATGGATCACCCTGTCCAAGGCGCGTAACATCGGTCACTTCCAGGCGGACATAGTCGGTCAATCCGGTTCGGCCTAGCCTACCCATTTTATTACACCCTGGCCTAGGTCGTCGTGTTCTATCAGCTGCCATAATTGACCGAAAAACTCGATTTTACCCTTTTACCTTATTACCATCAAGTAAAATTGCTGTAGCAGAACAGAAATTTTACTACGGTTTCCCAAATGTTTCATGTGTTGTTTTTCTCGCCATTGACCTCAGACTTCGTATTTATGACGTACAAAACGTCAATGCTGTGGTGACGCGGTTTTCCCGCAAAAATCTTCGCAAAAATTTGAAAAATTTTACTATTGTTATTAGTGAAATCATACGCCAATGAAGGATAAATGCTTGTTTGTGTACTTGAAATCTTATTCAAGATATCGAAATTGAATTATTTAATACTTTTTTTTTATTTTAATGTCGAAGTTGGATGCGGGTTTAACTCCGAAATTTCTTTTATTTTGATGTGATTCTTTTTAAATGGAGTAACATTAAGATTAAAATTAATTTAAGCTTTAGGTATTCTCAAGAAAAACGATTGTAATAACTGCAACAAGTAAGCAGTAAAATTGCAGTAATTCTACTTCGTGATGTTGAAAAGGCCCCAAAATTGCGTTTTGACCGGTTATGGGCTGTTGGTGAAAAGCACCGCCGAACAATTATTACTTACATAACACACCCAAGAAATATGTAAGACTATAGTAAGTTGCTAGCACTGAATCGTGCTTTAGCTCTTTTTCATTTAAGAATACCTGCTAGATGTTATTTTTCAATAGGTGCTTCTGGCCGGTTTTGGAGCGAACTTTATTTTTAAAAAATGAGACTCATTGGGCGACTATAAACACCATCCGGTTCAAGAAAATGTGGAAGTGTGTAGTATCAATATAATCTCAATTCCATGGTAATATATTCAAATTTTGCGTCGAATCCAAATGCTATCGACTTTAATTTACAAAAATATTTGTTAAAGTTCTCATGATGATATGACAATGAAAGAAAAGAATGAATGCAAAAGGTCTTATAAAATGCCATGATATTTTCGCTAATTTTCCAAAGTAGAAATATTTGCATATTTCATCTCAAAGTCCCATAACCACCTCTGAAACCTTTCACGACTCTAACACCAAAAAAGTGATTTATATTCAAGTAATATTTCAACAATTTCAACATAAAAGATTGCTGCCTACAAAGTATGTCGAGCACGGTCACGATTAGAGCTTTAAATTTTAAAGCTCTAGTCGTGATCGTTTTCGACAAAAATGTATTTTTAAAGTTTAAAGTTTAACAAACACGTGACACGTGATAAACAGCTCGTCCCAACTAAAATTGAAAACAACACAGTGGGGGATTAACATTGGGGGTATTTTTGTACCCCGCCAGACATTCTTGAAACTTGAAAACAAACTCGCTCGAGGTATAATTGTGAAGATTTCTCGTATTCACTGAACCTGTGCGACTGCACGAGAAATTTCGATTCGAAATGTTGTTTTGAAGGAATTTACGAATGAAGGTTCAATGATAGCAGTGTCTAAATCCCCTCTTTGGTTAAATTTATCGCGAGAATTTTCTGGTTTTATTTTAATTGACTGTAACAACGTTTGGATCATTTTCTCGAAATACAATTACTTAATCCTTTTTTGTCAAACCAGTACGACAACTTTTCGGGATAAAAATACAGTTAAAATGATAAAGTTGTAATTGCAAAAAGGAATTGTTTTTTTTTTTTATTTCGTAGCTATTTCAAATACATAAACTCAATCAACATAGTAAAATCTTAAATATATATTAAGGTATAAACCATGAGGATAACATCAAAATATTTGTCTGTTACTATTTAACATGTTATTAAATTATATAAATTTTAATTGGGATGTATTATACGGAAAAATTTGCTTTCCACCGACGTTATTCGCTTTCTAAGTCGGAAATTACCCAAAAGGGACATTGAATATACGGCACAAACACAAACATCTACGGTCGTATTGCGTGATTCATTTATCTTCCCGTCAAAACATTGATTTTTCGTAAACACATTTTGAATTCTGATGCCGGTGGTAAAGTCCCAGTGTTTGGTTTCATCGAAAATAAAGGTATTATATGATACGAAAGCAGAATCACTCGAGCGTCTAGTCACGTGCTCCGTCATCTGAGCTTCCATGTACCGTAACATAAGTACATTAAATAAAGTGATCATTTGCAGTAATTACAAATTTGCAAAATTGAAATAACGCCATGTTGGTGAGATGTATGCGAATTATGGACCATTGATGGACGGCCCCTTCGCGGTGCGTTCCATCACCCTCCCATTTTGGACCATAAAATCAATTTTTGAATTTTTTTCTCAATACCGCCAAGTAAAATTACTGTCAAAGACCAGTGATTTTGTTGCATTTTTGTTACAATGGGGGTACAAAACAGTGTTTATTTAATATTTTTATGACTCAGGCTGGGTTGTGTCCAAAGTAATGCAGTTTCGTCAGTTACCCATCTTCATTAGGACCAAATCTATCTGAAACGACGTCTACTAACACTGGCGTATTTGGGGGGGGGGGGGGGGGGGGGGGGTGTGCCATAGAGTTTATTTGGTTTTAATCAACGTACTACCTTACCTTTACCTAGTTTTGTGATAAATTTGTTTTACTTAACATACTTTAGAAAATCTAGGTTGTCATATTAAATGCAGCCAAAATGCTATTACCCAGTTTACTTAGTTTTAATCAACACAGTCCATATATGACTCATATTTAGAAAAGAACGGACGTAAATAAATTTTCTCTCCGGAAATTTTCCAATGACTTGTCGGATTAGAAACGCAGGTTAAAAGGTGTAAATATATTTATTATTGGACAACACTGTCTTGATGGTTTTTCGAATATTGTTTAGATTCTCATATAAAAATATTAAAAACAAATATAATGATATATTGTATGCGTGCTTTTAAGTACATAAATGTAAACCGTAAAACGGTGGGCTCTATTATCCAACATTCTAAGCTAACTGAACCACTGTAATAAAGTGTGGAGTGAGAACTATCTGCCCTTGGCGATGATATAAAAGCCTATCACTTCTTTGTCAACTTTTAGCTGCCGCAAACGACATGCATATGAGGGCAATTTTCTAGCCCGTACCTAAATAAGTTTTAGAATTTCAAATCGAATCACTCTTAATTCGAATCGATTGTAAGCATTTCAAGAATATTCTTTGCAATTCTCATAGATTTGATTCTGATTAATTTGTGTATGGATGGTTGTTGTCGTTTTAGTCGTTGTAGAAACTTGGAAGAAAACATTTTAAATTTATTTGACTATTTGGTAATTTTTTATGATAAACGTTTACCAGTTTTATTCTGCCTTATAAAATCAATTCATGTATATTCTATTCCTATTCAGCGTTGCCCGAATTTGAATAACGAATGTATATTTGGCTTTGTAAACTAATGCATCTCAAGTTGGGAATAAGTATTTTAATGGAATCGTATGTGAATTTCTTCGTTCAGAAATTATTTTTTTCATATATTTGATCCCACAATAATACATTCGAAACTTGAATCCCTACATAAAAGGCAAGTAAGTACATGGGTGTCAAATTTCACGGCTGTGTATACACTGTAACAAAAGTACAGTAAATATAATGGTCATTTCGTGATAATTGCATATTTCCAAAGTTAAAAAACGTCATGTTGATGAGGTTTATGACAATTATGGGCTGTTGATGAACCGCACCTTCGCAGTACGTTCCATCAACACCCCCTATTTAACCGAAAAAAGGTTAATTTTGAAATTTTCTCAATACCGCCAAATAAAATTACTGACAAAGACCAGTGATTTTGTTGCATTTTTGTTACAGTGTACATGAATCATACCAGACCAAAGTAAATTTCTGATACGTTCTTGAAAAATCTCATATTAATATTTTTAACGTTCTCATATTGCATACAATGTGCTTCATCACAATGTCGCCGGTTAAAACTGAAGGATCGTGTAATATTAAGTGAATGACGCCATGATCATGCTATTGAAATGTCTGATATCATCAATTGTGTTTCGAAATCTGCAATATCTGCAAAATCGCTTGTTTGAAACGATTGGGTCTGTGTATTTAGAAAGCTAATACATACGGAAGGACTTTATTCAGAAGTATCAAAGAGTATAGAATGAGATGAATAAGAACATACCTTATATGCATAAGTTGCAAAAATTATTCTTTACTGGGTTCATTTATCGATTTTGTTCATACTGCATTCATTCACAATTGTGACCAATATGTAGTTGAAAACGATGGAACAATTAGACCCTATATTAAAAATTATAATATTTTGATAGACTTAATTTATGTTTGTGAAAGGTGACAGAACCGCTTAAATGCATGTTGGACAGAGCCACTTTAAGCTGAACTCATTTTGTAATGCATGGGTCATCGATGGACCGTGGTGTAGAAATGCTCCATCTTTAGCCCGCGTTTGATAAAACAATACCTCTAAATTATAGATAATTTTTGCTTTAGTTTTTGAATTTTACTCCTGATGCATTTCGAGTTCTGAAATGTTCCGTTATAGATTACATATACGTACAAGGAAAAGACAAGGAAAGGAGAAAGAACACTGTCCGAACGTCTTATAGCGTAAAAGCCTTCAAAATGTTTATGTCGTAGATTGAAAATCATGGGTTCAAGTGCCGGCGTGTTCAGTGCAAAAAACAATTCGACAGCAATTTTATTTTAACAAGCTTGAGTTGCAATCGGACAGCGCCTCAACGGCGTGATCCATCAGATACCCATGTTTGACAAAAGACGGACAGCGGCGTGATCTATCATAGCAATCTTGAAATATTTATATATTTGATTATTTAATGTTTGTGGAAAGAATTCATCGTTTTCCTTTGTATTTGAGCTTTAACTGTAACAAAAAAGCGTTAAAATCCCTTTTGTTGGTGGTGATTTTACTGGGTGATATTATAATATAACTTCAAAATCAACTTTTTCAGCTGCTGTCAGCTAAACTTTTATTGGCAGTCGATGTACAGTACCGCCCGAGGCACAGTTCATAAATAACCCTTATGTGGTCCAAATTTTCTAGACAGGGAGGTTTCGAATTCGAAATCACTTTGGACAAACAATAAATTTACTGTTTTTTCGTCACAAAGGACGTATTTTCAATTCATTTTTATAGTTTCATCGTAAATTCCAATGACGCGTGTTGAAAACTTGAAATTCTCATGTAGTGCAATATATATCTATTATTCATTATGTTCAACAACAGACAATATTGAATGTCTTTACTGAAAATCACGGAAAATCCCCAATTTAAAATAAAAAATAATTCATTAAAATTTCCCTCCCAATAAGTATCTATTTGGAACAAGTACGTATTATGCATGGACTATGCATAAACATAGTAGTCATTGCTCACTGTATGTGTGGTTCTTGCTTGATTGTGAACTTAATGAAATATTCAAATATATTTGAATAGGTAATTTACAAGCTATACAAGGAAGTCAGTATACATTTTCTTCCGTCCTATTTACTTCTTTTCCGTGTAGTATAATGAAATAACCGAGTCAAAAAATTCATAGCCAAAATGATTTTGTTATGCATGGGACTTTGATGGAACGCGCCGCCGAGACGCCGTCCATCGGTTGTTCATGCTTGAAAAAATAAACTTTCTCTTTGGGATTTGGGATACATAGTGCACCAAAATGATGACTTTTTATAATGCCCATGTTTTATGGATGAATAGAATCGCGAGTAAAAATTCCCGGAGCTGACTAAGTAAATACCATTTCAACCGATTGGCACTCCCTTCTATAAATTTCATTTTTCCAAATGTGGATGGATCACACGATGGATCACATATAATTCGGCAATGGACTACAGCGTTTCCAACGTTTTTCCTTGTGTGCATACCCTCCACTCCTCCTTGTATCATCATCTGGGCCTAAACAATGTAACAAAAAGGTAAAATGAACGTTTTTAAGGGGGTAGTTTTTTTTAAATCGACCCTGAACAAGGCGGGAAGCAGTGCCTAAAAGGTACCAACTAACAGCCACTCGTTAACAAAGAACTCCTAAAAGATGCCGTACGTTGCATCTACACTCTAAGCGGAAAATATCTCAAATGGAACTGGATAGCCATGATAAAAGGCAGTAAGTCGTATCAGCCCTGGACGACGGTAAAACCATCTACCACTTTTTTGCTTCCTCTTAGTCGCCTCTTATGACACACAGGAATTACGTTGGGGCCATTCTAAAGTCCTCCCTGAGAAGCTTACAAAATCGTGTTTTTCGGCCCATATTAGGCGTAAATCTTATCAATCTTATCGGTTCAGATGAAAATTACAGTGGATGATCATCGAAATTATTGTATTGTTCCACATTGTAGAGATCACTATTAAAAATTAATTTAAAGTTCAATATTATTTTACGATGTTAAAAGCTTACACAAAATCATTATCAACTCCTGCACTATGGCTGGGTGTGAATGAGTACTTTTTATCGATTTGAATAAGGGCAATCATTCAGTGAATAGGGTTTTCATAATCTTTAGTTTGTGCAATATGAATCAATCTTTGGCTCATACTTGGCAAAAACTTGATTGGCCGAGAGAACAGGAAAGGCCATAGAGAAGATAAGACATTGATAAGCCCATTCTTTCATTCATTACAATGAAATAAAAATTCACCCTTTGTTCAAAATATTGATACAATACAGAATACTAAAAGGAGAGAAACAATGGTTATCCTTTCAGCAACTAGATTCGGCTTTGATTATTTTTGATAATAGAGCTTTCAAATACTATAAATGTGTAAAAATTCCAAAAATGAAAAGGATGAATATGTTTCGATACCGAAATATGTAACCGGTAACTTTTCACCGCTTTGTACAAAGAAATTAATTTAGTCCAATACAGAAATAATTCAGTATGGCAGGAAAGAGGTTTCGTTCCCTTTATACTTTGCCAATTTAGTAAAGGAAAGATGCAATATGTCGTGTATTTCTAAAACTGTTTCCAGTTACTTACTGCAATTTTAACCAATGTAAAAAGATTGATTAAGACTCTTTTGTCAATTTGGAGCTACAAATGGATCGCGCCGTTGTGGCGCTGTTCGTTTTTTGCTCAAACTCGACAAAAACTATTTGTGACTGGAAAACAGATTTAAAAAGAACTTCAAAATTACGACAACCGTCTTCCGTTTTATTTATTGTCTAGGTTCAATCCAATTTCCTGAGCGTCAAATTAGGATTCGTCCGGTGCGTCAGTGCGTGAGTCATATTTTTTAATTGACACGGTTTTGCGTGGGACTTGTTTGAGCAAACGCACGGTTGTTGCACTTATATCTCGTACGAGAGTCTGGTACAGTGAGATATCTCATACCAGGATATTGCCATTCATAGAAACCCAGCGGGGGCGTTCTCGATCGTCATTATTTTTATGAATGAACTCGGTCGGTGTGAGAACGAACTTGGTTACTATAGTCACCCTAAGTTTTGTTAGAGTAGAGGGAAACTACCTTCGAGATATACAGTCATCAAATGTAAAATAATATCGATAACAGAAACTTAATTTCTTTATGCACGGGCCACAGACGGACCCGCCTCGTCGGCGCGATTTATTAACGTCTCATATTTGAAAAAAGTTGCTTTGAAAATTTTTTTTCGACTGGGGTTTATTGAGTTTGTAACCTTTTTTATTAAAGTTCACTCTGAGGCCGGAGGCAGTGTCGAAAAGGAACCAATTAGGCGAGTACTGTTACAATATATGGACAAAGCGCGTACCGAAATGCGAATTTGTAAAATGGAGACGTGCGCCCAGTCTACGGATTATATCGTGGAATTTTGGCTGACTGGATTAATAGCCTGACACAAAAAGTTCCATGCATGAATCACTCTGCCATACAATCGCACCGATTGGAAATGATTTGTCGATTCAAAAAAACCACCTCGATCGTGATAAAATATTTGAACACATAAAAATAAAAATTTGTTTATCTGATAAAACATATCGTTACCAATCAAGGCCCTTGGATAATGACCAACGTGCAACTTCATTTCATACTTGGTCGCACATGATGTTTTTGGAATGAGATTGTTAATAAAACAGTTCGGCGAATCATCGCAATCAAATATTAGGACAAGCAGACACGAAAAGCAAATTTCACTAAATGGGGAAAGTTTCTGTTATATTATATAGTCGTCTCTTTGTCGGTTTAATTATATATTTGGATTTTATCGGTAAAAAAGTGATAATTTAAAAAGTACAAATATGCAACGCGTCACCAAGAATAATTGTAAGCCAAAGTTTCTGTTTTGAACAATTACTTACATTAAAAATATATTTTCGTACGAGCAAGGATTTTAATAACTTAAATTTGGTTGCAGTAATTTCTCAGCTGTCTGAAAATGAATATTTTAGTGCTTTATTTGGATGCATCGTGTAATAAGCTTAAAAGTATAAGTCTCAATAACTTTTGTAATCGGGGTAACGTTGACTCCAAACTAGATATATCTTTTGTCATACCTGGTTCACAGATAGCCCGCGCCTCGAAGGCGCGATCCATCAGTGACCCATGCTTGACAAAACATAATTGACAAAAGTTTTGTAATTGAGATGCAATAGTTCAGGCGCCTTACTGAGCGGTTATCGCATTATGAGCTATCACACCTCACGTTGTCCACCACGGAAACGCAGTTCAAATTCTGTGAGAATAAATATTAAGAAAAAAAGCTGTCGGTTCACCACTGGTTACGGATTTATCATCACCATCTGAGTCATATTCTCGGCTTTCCACTCCCTCCCTCGAGATAATATTGATATCGTATTGATACTGGCCTGATTATTGTAAGTACTATAACGTGAACTGCCCGGTTTGGCCAACACTCACATAAAATATTACACGGTGGGATAACTTTCTACCACACTAAATTGTCATTGATACCAGTGACAAAAAACAAGATTTCGGAGTTTTAACGGCAGCATGGTAACTACTTGACACTCTCTGATTACACTTTATGAATATTAGCAATCAAGTTATGGCAATCTGTGCAAATATGAAAAGTTTCTTACAGTGGAACATTTGCAACACCTAAGCCCGTCCTTGAGAACAAGAGCAACGTTCCGTTTTCCCAAGTACGCGATCTTCAACCAAATATTTCTGTGAGGCCACAATCAAGTAGAAAATAAACACACAACGCAAAAAAGATGAAATTATCTCCTAGTCAGAAAAATGTCGACCAAACGTGTTTCGTTAAGCGTGGTTCTTCGGGGGCGCAATCCATCAGTGACCCATGCTTGCTAAATACAATTTCACCAGGTATGTTAACTTTACAAAATTGCTCGTATGTTCTCGTTGCCTTCATTCTTTCATACAATGTAAACAGACTGTGTAAGCAACTCAATAAATGAAAAATTCTGTTATTCCAAGCCCGATTCATCTGTGGCTCATACTCGGCAAAAAAATAATGATCATACCTTTATACGGGGAAATTATGAACTAGGTAATGCAATAACAAGAAAAGATATAAAACCTGTAGAATCCCGTTAGGGTCGTTCCGCCGGAATGCAGTACCCAGTATTGCCTGTCAGTATGCAAAATCAAACGTTTTTTTCATATTGGGAAAACCCTGATGTATTTCGGAGAGGGGGGATGCTATCATATACCAAAGGAAGACGCCCAATAAATACCCTTTTAAGTAATTCAAAACGTACAAAATATAAATACTCCGCATCATTTGGTCAGTTTTAGGCCCTGAAAACTCTTTTTCTTTTGAGAATTTTTGCTAATCAGTCGCAATATTTGTACTGTTTTACCTTGCTCAAAGACAAACGATAAAAAGAAAAAAAAAACAGTTTTAATATCAGTTCTAAGTCTTTTTACCGTGATAATTAGAACGTCATAAATCTAATTCATTGCTTGGGACCAAGGGTGGCAGTACGGTACGGTACGAAATTTTTATCGTACTTCGAACCAGCAAAATAATTTCGTACCGAACTTCGTACCGTACCTTTCGGAAATTTTTCGTACCGTACCGTACGATATTATTTTTTTCGTACATCGTACCGAACTTCGTACCAGTACGAAATTAAGTTCGATTAATATTTTTCATTTATCGTACTAAATTTCGTACCAGTACGAAAACAGGTACGATTCGCTGGGCAGCAATTTCGTACCGTACCAACTACCAATGTCGATATAAGCTTTATTTGTAAGATCTGGCCACTGCAAGAAACGTACCAACATCTTACTATAAAGTGATGCAGTTTTATGCTATCTGGTTTAAAATCCAGGACAGTAAAACATGGGCGTAACTAAGCATATGTCACCCCAATATCATTGTTCACATTGCGCAGCTTATATATATCTTTACATTCTGATGTTTCTGCTCTGATAATTCTACGTGTCAGAGTACAAAACAAAACATAATAGCGTTGGTTACTGGTTAACTTAGTTGCATAGTTGGTGAGGGGGAGATAGTTTTTAATTTAATTTCCATAAAATTTCCGCACGCCTGCGTTGCGCAATATTTTCCCCGATTAATTTTGTATATTTCGTAGCATCTAGCTTTTAAAGTTAGAATTTTTATTCAATTTTACAAAAATTTCAGCGAGCTTCCGGCGCGAAGATGCATTTTCCTGTCTGGTAATGTTTATTTCACTCTTAAAACATGTATTTTTGTTTCGTTCTCGATTAAATTTTGCGCGCCTCCAGCACCCTGGTCTTTTTTTAAATTTGAAAGCCTATGTTTGCATGTTGAAAAAAATGTGCTCCCCCTAAATTATTTTCTGGATCCGCCATTGTAGTCGGCATATTCGGGCAGTGCTTCCTTCGCCATTGTGAATTTTAAATAAAAACAGGTCAAAGCACATCGGCGATGCTAACGATATATTCAGAAACTACATCGTGATTTTTAGTATTATGAATGCTGCTTATCTTATCGATTTTAATTGGGCTATCACAACTTTCGTTATTACAGAAAATGCATTCAGATTAAGACGTCATAAATCAGCGGTCTATATGTATTTCCACGCAATCAGAAATTTTTACGCCACTGCAGTAAAACCGACATACGACATAGCTCATCTAATCAGCTCAAGTGAATCCGTTGCATTTTTACTACCATACCTGTGCCGCTTTCAATAATTTTAAAATTTCCCTTTAGTTTTAAAATTCTTTGATAGACGCAATTTATATTATCAGCGCCCTGTTATGAAACGGCATAGATGTTAAATGAAATTATTTTTTTGAATTCATCTGAGAAAAATAAAGTGTAATGCGAAGGTACGAAAAAGAGTACGGTACGGTACGAAATAAATACCGAACTTCGTACCGTACCGTACCAAGTACGAAAATTGAAAAATGAATCGTACCGTACTATCGTACCGGAAAATTCAATCGTACCGTACCGAACTTCGTACCGTACCGTACCGTACTGCCAGCCTTGCTTGGGACACAAAATTTGGCACTAGCCCATTTTCATAGCCCAAGTATTACTCCCTGTTTGAATACTTGCGTGTTGTATCTGGTAAATTGCCGAATAAAGAAAAATGATTTTATTGTAGATACAGCAAATATTTGTGTTCTATCGTATGAAGTAACCAAGTAAAATTCACAAACATATTACCTGTCATAATTTGATGCCATCCAAGTATTGTCGATAGTAAAAGATCCTCATCTGGGCTCAAGTTATACATGAATCATTGGTAGTTGGTATTACAGGGGGAAATTTATGAATGAGAGTAAACAATGGCCATACTTGATAAAACATGATATTGAACAAAGTTTTTTATTGGGATTTGGCTATCAGTAAACAATGAAGGTAATCTTCAAAACAAACGGGAACAAAGAAATCGAGATATCGGTATCGAACAATTAGAATGAATTATACAAGTAAAACCAAATTTTCAGTATTTTCGATTCTTCCCGTTATCATACACCAAATATAAAAGTGAAACTGATTATTCACTGATCGTTGAATGACATAAACTAGATTTTCGAACCTGCGGGTTTTTCACCGAAACTACAAACATAGAGAGAGAACAAATAGGCCGAAAGTTTTGATCAAAATTTTTCATTAGTTCAAATTTTAATGATGGAAATTTTACATCGATGCGAATTATCGCATGTTTCCATAATTATTTTATTCAAAATTTTAGGATCGTCAGAAACGGTAAGGAAAATTCTACAAAAATATTTCGTTACAAATTGGATATGAGTATAAAATCAAATATGTATATATAGCATAGTGGTTATCAAACGGCAATAAAAGTACAGTATATCTACCGTTCTTTCGCAGTTATCCTGTTTTCCAAGATTCCGAATTGTCTTGTTAGTGAGATTTATGCCAAATATAGGCTGTTGACAGACGCGTCGAAAACGGCGCGTTCCATTAACAACCCATAATTGGTGAAGGAAATCTATCAAATAGTTTGATTTTAATATCACGAAATAAAATTACTGTCAAATAATGGCGATAAACAGATAAACATTGCACAACTTCATCAGGCGTCAAAATAAGTTGATCACGTAAACTGAAACAATGAAATTCTGTGGATATTTTATATAAATAGGCAAATTTCTTCTGGCGCATTGCAATATGTCGAAATTAATTTAAAGTAACTTAAAAAATCAAAATAAATTAAAACAAGCAAAAGTTACTTAATTTGACAACAGAACACATATAATCATCAAGAAATGTATGTTTATAAGTAAAACAATTATTTAATACTTCACAATATACAGATTGTTCCCAGATACCAAAAGATGTTTTATAATTCTCGGAAGAGATAGTATAAGAAATTATAACCCTCAGGTTTCAACTTGAATTCAAATAGTATATTATTTTTAAACAGCAAGTTTTTTGTTTTAAAAAATACTTTCATATTCAAATTCAAATATTAAAATATATAGTTTGAATGGACTGTGGAATGTTAAATCGATTGATATTAAAAAAGAAGTGTAGAACATTGACTTACGACAACTTTGATTACGTTATAGAATAGAAGAAATATTAATTATGTGAAGTTTTATTTAAAAGTATTTACGTGGTTTTGTAACATTGCTTTAAAATTAAAAAAAATATTTTCTACGCGCAAATAGTTCGATTCATATTTCACGAAATAAATTTCTGGAAACGCATCTGAAAATTTTGGAGCGTATGGATTATCAATAAAAGCAGTTTTAGTTCGTCTTGATATCACCGATTTTATTTATTCCGTAAAATTACCTGCTTAATTGTTTTTTCCAAATTTAAAATATCCGTTTACGCTAAAACTAAACACATACAGAACATTTTGGATCAGGACATTTGGAATAAATTTTTTTTTTGTTGACTCTTGTATCGAATACTGCAAATTCGTCCAGACAAAACAGAAAAGCACCTTGAAATGCACAGGACAAAAAGTGACCTGAATTATTGGCACTAAAAAAGTTTTCCTGTAATTTTCAAAACCAGATCATAAAACTTTTTCTAAAAAATTCTGTTTTTGCAAAATGTGGAAACAATGATGACATTATAGCACAGAAAGTGAGTTTTTAGTTATAATGCTTCCATAAGTGCTATTATTTATTTCACAGACATAAAAAATAAGGGAAAGCGAAAAAACGTTTTTAATGAAAATTTTCAATCTCGAAAATTTGAGTATGGATTTTGTATTTGGTTTCGGTTTTTGTTTTCTCTCGCATCAATAGAACTCTAGAAACCCAGCAACAACATAAAAACCAGGGATTATTTTATTTGGAAATTATGATACTCCGGTTTCAAACAATATTAAAAATAATTACTCAAACATGTCTTGTTAAGTATGGGTCACTGATGGATCGCGCCGCCGAGGAGCGGTCCATCTGTGGCATATGCTTGACAAAATAAGATTTCTGATTGGAATAACTTTTACCAGACGGAGCAGGCAAGCAGAACAGACAAAATAACAATGGTCCAAACGATATAATATCAGGTATTGAAGGGTATAGTTTTAGTTATCTGAGGATAGGAATACACAATTACAAACATTTGGACCTATTGTGTGGGAAAACAAAGAGTCTGTTATTCAAATTTTAAAACATATAAAATAAGTGTAGAAGTTATTTTACAAAAAAATAGTCAAAAATTAGGACGTCACAAAGCGCACTTTAATATCGTAGTTCAAAAATATGATAATAGTTGAAACACTAATCAAGTGACGGGTTTAGAACTTAAAAAGAGGAGGGGAACATTTGATAAAAATTTAGTTATGACGTAAGAATTAGCGCCGCAGGGAAAATTTTCTTAAAGCTAAAATTTCTATTGCATGTCATGGTCACGTCAAAATTTACGCCGGCGTATGGGGAAATTTCAAAATATGACATTCCAGTACCCGCTGAAAATGAGGTAGGAGTTTCTCGATTAGCTATTTCCAGAATAAATGGGCGAAAAATTAAACAAATTTTAGCTTTTTTGCCGAGCATAAATGTCGGCATAGATGGTAATTTGCTTAAATAAATTTGCTTAAAATCATTTCCAATACGCGCATCATTTTTCATTGGTTAATTTTTGACCTATGCGCGCTCTACAAAAATAAAAATTCCTGGTATGAAGCCCATTTTGTTACATAACACACAGTGCAAAATTTTATTGTATTTAACTACAGCAATTCAATACACGCAAAAAATGATGATTTTAGGAAATTTCTGGAAAGGTCAGAAATTCGGAGTTACCCATCTCCAATTAGGGCAACGAATATCCTCGTGGTCAGCTCGCGGTTTGTGCGTGTTTTACGTACAGAGAAAAGCGTTAAGAGAAAATTCTACCATCTGTTCTCTTGTGCGTAAATGGCGTGCGTAAAGGCGCAGTAGCAGACAATGCAAACAAAAACGAGAGAACGAGAGAAGAAGGCTGGGAAAGGCTGGGAAATTCTACGTGATATGAATAACCAAAAATTCCCAAGACCGTATCTTTTTAAATAACGCGACATCGTCTCGACCATTCAGTTACTTATAGAAGTCGAACACTGCAGAGTGTATCAGGATACGCACACATGACATTATTAGAAACATACACGGACATACATTCAGACAATACTAATATGGAATATACTAATGAACGCCAAGAGAGTCTGGAAGAGAGATGCTTAGCCATCAACGAATTGGATCACAATCAGGTATGATTATTTTCGTTTTTTTATGATTTTACCTAGATTTTATTTCAATGATATCCCAATTTGCAACTGCGCACCTTCGCTCTGAGCGAATTTTGGTAAAAAAGAAATATATATTTCGACATACCATCAGTGTCCGGTAGTATTCACAGATGCAAACCAAATATGCACCTTTTTGGCAAAATAAAAACAAAATTCAGGTTTATCATAAAATTTATTACCATTCTAAGATAAATATTCAATTTTAAAGTTCTTATTTAATAAATTTTTCGTGCATTTCCGCAAACTCAAATAATTCTTCTTCATTAACAGAACAAAAAAGAGCCCGAAAAAGTTTCCCTCGAAAGTTACGAAGCTTCCATAACAAGCATCAACTTAGCTAAGTCGCAACTGGAATTACAAAAGGCAATAGCCGAGTCGAGGCGTCAACACAATCCGCAAACAGCCAGCCGATGTCGGAAAGCCCACAGTGAGAAAAGGCGTCATTCAGCTACGGATAAACAGAAACGGTCGGAAATTCCAAAGGATCTATTATGCATCAGGGACGCCACAGAGAGCACAGTAAGTTAAAACAAATTATAATTAACCACATAAACATTATATAAATAGACTATATTGTGGTAGACTTCGGAAATTTAAAATCGCAATTTACTAGCGGTTTGGGTACTTGCCATGCCTTTATTTACGTTACAGTTGAGTGGGCGAAAGAAAATAACATTTATATAATTTGCGCTCTTTCGAAAATAAAATATACATGCGGAAAAATATAAATGTTTTATTTTAATAATAATTTGTGTGGTTTTCGTAAATAAAATATGACAAATATAATGTTTTTTCTTAGAAATGGGCTATGGTTGGAACGCGCCGTCAGGCGGGTTCCGACCATAGGTCATTTGTGGCAAAAAAAAACACAAAACTTGCACCTTTTTTGGCGATTTAAATAACATTGAATGATGTTAATTGAATATTTTTGTTACTTAAAAAATAAAACAAAAAATTACTCAGGGTGTAAAAAATAATCTTATTTTAACATGAATCATCTTTTTGTTTCCGCAGGACGCTTCACAACTTTCCCGAAAAAGTCATTCTGCATCAGTCACTTCTGACGGCTGTTCAGCGAGACAGAATAATAGTCAACATAGACCAACGGAAACCTCATCTATAGATGTTTATGAAGAACTTAGACAAGCCAGAGAAAAAATTGCCAGACTTGAAAACAGAGTTGAAAAATTAGAAAAGGAACGCTCAGAGGTAATTATAATTTTATGTTTATTATCGAAAGCTTTACATGAAATTATTTTATATTAAAATTTATTATATCAATTCAAAACATTTGCAAAAAATTTCCCAAAATTTTAACAACGGTATAACAAATTTCCGGCCATTTTATGACGCTGTATCGACGTAAAATTCTAGAACATACACGACGGAACTGAAAAATTTAAATCAATAAGTTTGTGAAACAATGAAACTTGACCAAATTTATTTTTTTGTGAGGCATGAGCCAAAGTTGGAAGGCGCCCTCATAGCGCGATAAGCCAGTGACTCAAACTTTATAGAACATGGTCTGGCCGATGAAATAAAACAAAACTCAAGAGAAGCTGCGTGCGGCACACTATCTGGGTGTTTCTTTACTGTATACTGTTTGTTTTTATTCCGTAGAAAAATTAATAAATTTCGTTTTATATTACAGTTGAGAGAAGCAAACCAAATGTGGGCTCAATATGCAGCAGAGTTAAAATCCGAACACAAACGAGCTTTCAGAAGCGCCAGTGCGGACGATATTCGAGGAAGTACTTTACCAAAAGGAGTGTCAGATTCCGACAGTTTGAATGAAGTTGTAGAGCACAGACGTAGTCACCAGGAAATTGTCATGTCAAGAAAATCCGAAGGCGATTTGGATTTGTCTTGTACTCATCCACGGGCACACAGCGACTCTCACATATTGGAAGGTCTCCGATCTCAAGTGTCGTTATTAACACAACAGGTTAATGAAGTTATATTTGTTTTTATCGTAATTATATTTTATATTTGTGCGTGTGCGTTTTAAAAAAATGAATTGAAATATTTTGGCAAGAACATTTTGAGAAAATTTTGATAACAAATGCAAAAAGATTTTTTTGTGCTTGAGGGGTTCTTATGCCGTTCGCTGAATAATCGAGATAAAAAAGTGTGAATGTTTAAAAAAAATCTAAGCGATTTTCCTATATAAATTAATATTTTTCCTACAATTAATTTTCTGATTTTTTCAATTTCAGGTAAAAATATATAAAGACGATTTCACGTTAGAAAGAAGAGATCGGGTACGATCAGTAACGGAAGCAAAACGTTTACAAAAAGAAGTCGCCCGATTGAAGGGAGCTCTCACAAAACAAAAACAGCACGCAATTAAAGAACAATTTTTAACCTGTGAAGATTTTGATTACTTGAACCACTAGCACAATGTCAATTTCAAACTTTGGGGTCAAAATTCAGATTTCAAGTTAATATGGAGACAAATTGGAACCCGCCCTTGACGGGTGCGATTCATTTTTTCTCCACGTTTAACTTGCATGGGATTGAATTTTGACCTTTTAAATTTTTTACTCAATTTTATTTTTCGTAAAAATTTTGAATTTCAAAACCTCGCTATAGCCCAGACTATACAAGTGTTTTCTGTTTGCTTTCCCTTGCTTTGAATCACTGTACGCGCTGTACTACATAGAACTAGTGTTGATTTTTTTCTAATACCAATTGATCCCTCGACGTAGCAAAAATATGACAAACAAATTTGAAAAAAAAATATATATATTAATATATTAGATATGTTATATTTTTAGTTAATCTTTTTTTTGTTGTAGGTAAAATGGCTTTAACATTTCTAAGCAAAAATTGTAACATTTTACATTTTTTACATAACGCTGGCGTTTGGTAAATTCCACACCCTCCACCTTGAATAAAACATGCTTTTATGCTTGATTCAAAAATTATGTGCAATACGGCTCCAAATACCTAAATAATTAGTTAAATTTTCGAATCTAATGCAAAAGTCCCATTTTCGAAAATTATAATAAAATTTGCAAAAACCAAAAAACGAAACGAATATCCCATAAATTGATTTTTCTTGATCAAATAATTTGCAATTCCAGTTCCTCAGGAAATATTTTATGTGACTATCATAAATATCAATTATTATTATTAATAGTTATATTATTTGATCTATTATATTTTTCCCCGTGTCATAGTATATGCTACACGATTTTGCGTCTTAATTTTCTCTTCGTTTCTATTTTCATTTTGAACTGAATCTATTTAATTGGTTTTGAATTATCGATGGAATTTTTCACGCAATCATATTACTCGGTGCTGCCCAATCTATAGCTATCTATCTATCTATATTTGTGCGTTGTTTGTTATTTTTGAAAGTTTTCAAACGTGTTTTTCGATTTTCGTGTCGAATTTGGAAATTTTTTGTCGATGTAGAAAAAGCATCTTCGAGCAAGCATGGCTGTGATAAAATTGCGCTTCATGAAGCACAATTTTATCACGTACCATGCTTCATCGACACTGGTTTTACAATGATAGATTATTTTGACTTTTCAAAGTTAATTGGGGAAGTTTTCCACGTGTTGTAGTAACGTCACTATTATCTATGCACGTATGTGTCATTTTCGCGTTATTTTTTCATGCTTTCTATACTTTCCATTCAAAGCTAGTTTTACGTTCTTATTTTCTCGGATAAAAATCCCGAAGTTTCTTTTTTTACTCGATTTTAAAAAAGAATAAATTAATATATTGCATATTTTTGACATGATATTTTGTCCATATGGTGTTTGCGTGCGAAATTTCCATATCAGGGGAAATTGCAAGGTTTTCGATTTCCTTGCGCTGGCTCGTGTAGAAACTTGAAAATTGGGGGCGGAGCACGGAGGTTTTTCTTTACTTACAATATATACGTGGCGGTAAGCACGGGCCCCGTTTTTACTTAGTGCCTTCTTTTAGATATTGCTGGTACTTTCCGAATGTCTGCGAAACAGGGTTCTTAAGGGTATGGTATAGCTATTATTCATGTACGATTTGTCAGAAGGGGCGGTTGAACGTGAGGGAGGGAACATTACTCTTGCCATTTCACAAACTAATTTGCAAATAGGCGCTGCTTTGTCCTTATATTGCACATACAGTGCGGCGTAAATAGAGCGCCTTGTTTTAGATCCAGCTACTCACTGGTATTAAAATGCGAGCTTTACCCGTACGCGTTAGTAAAATATTCGTAGGCTATGCCTGTTCCGATACAAATTCGCACTGGTATCCACTGAATAGCTGGTACCAATTACACCCCAGGAGAGTGAGAATAGTTGAAATGTGCGTGACGCAACAGAAAAATATTGTGCGAAGCCTAGACATCTGGGCGTATGTCGATATTTCACTTGAATTGTTTGACATTATTTGAAAATAAAATCCTGGACGAATTTGCAAAATAGGAAGCTTTTTCCAATGAGAGCAGAGGAAAAGCTGCAGCCGTGCGTCGTATAATATAACAGTATTTAACAACAATGGACAGCTCAATGGTGCTTCATCTTTCAAATTAAAACTTTTCTCTGTTTTGGCAAACATATCGTATTGATGGTGCTTTTTCACAAAGCCTCACAACAGTATGTTTGTCCCTCCAATAACCCGACGTGTAGCCGTCTTGTTTTTGCCTTTATTGAAAAAATATTCCCCATTTAGAAGTCATGTATAACTCGACAGCAAAAGACGAGACAATACAAAACAAAACTAAGGGGATTATATGCATTTTCATTGAATATCGGGTTTTCAAGACGTGAAGTGGCGGCGTTATCTGCCGTTACCATAATGTCTTACGCGGATACTGGCGAGAGGGTTATCAATAAGGGCAATTTTCTTATGACGACATAGGACATGTACATTATTTAATGTCACATATTGCAGGCTGTAATAGCCGTGCTCACCTTTACGATATTTGACAAAATCAAAGTTTGTTTTGTTAAGCATGGGCCTCAGATGGATCGCTTCGACGGCGCGATCCAACAGTGGCCCATGCTTGACAAAATATGTCTCTTTAAAAGATCTATGCTTGTTGAGTATTTTGATATAACATTATGTACATTCACCTAACGCCCTGACACCTTAAATAATTAAAAGATATTTGACAATCTCAAAAGGAAGCAAAGGTCTTTGGAGGGTTGGTATATATCTGGCTCAAACTCGACACGAAAATAGCCCAGTTACCGTACACGGAATTCGAAATTCAAACTTTAGCAACTCGAGTTTTTTTTTCTGTACAAACCACGATTTCATTTAATATTTGATCAATTTAAAAGGTTTCAACGAACAAACTAACTTTTGAAAGTTTCATTCAAGGTATCTAACATTCTAGGAATTAGGATTTCTATAAATTGCTTCGTTTTGGTGCTTTCTCGGCGAATATCGCAATAATTATTAAGTACATATTATTCTGATAAATTAAACAGCAATATGAGTCAATTTCCTTGAGGTCAAAAGTTACCAAACCAAAATCAGATTTAGGTTCTTGAACCACATCGGTTCAATAATAACTATACCTGGACAACTTGCTCGAGGCATGTGAAAATTCCGCTACTAAACCTGATCAAAATCAACCTTATCTCGTTTACGTGTGCGGAAATTAAGAAATTCCCGAGTAAGCCGTCATCGATATAATTTGTAGCTTCGTTCGGCAGAAATGTGTAAGGACTTAAGGAGTGGACAATTATCTTTTTGCCCATCTGGTTTGGTTTCACAGAAAATAATTTGTGTTAGTTTTAGGAAATCAATCAGACCAGTTCTTGTCACATTATGTTCGTTAAATATGAGTCATCAACTGATGGCAATACAGAATAGGGGAGAGATATAAGAAATCTTCTACCCTTAAGATAGGAATATAAAGATTTAAATTGAAACCATACGTCTGTAATGCTTTTTGGTAATGTGAATTGGAACAAGACTTTTAAACATTTTTATACTTGTCCGTACATCTGCCGAAAAAGCGTGCCTAATACGCTAGGTACGGTAATGATTGTATGTATCATATGTTTCAGGTATCTGCTGAGTGCCTTACTGAAGGGCACAATTGGTGATACAACGACAAATTAATCACTGAGCCTCTTTTGGAATAATACGAGAGGACTGGACAACCGACCCAACACAATATCTCAGTCAAAAATATTGTGTTGCCAACCACCAACATAGATGACAAATGATGTAATTTCTCGAACTATGAAAATTTGTATCATAGAAAATATTTAATACCTTATATCAGAAAATATCTTAAACCATTTCTACTTGATTGGGCAATTAGAATTTCCATAAATATGAACATTACGCATTTATAACGCTAATAAGCATGATTTAATGTGTTCTATTTAACATGTCATTTCGTAAATAGTCGATCACCATAGCAGTTATGGTTGCCCTGGATAACATATGGTTTAATTGTATCTAAATTCCAAATTCTATTTTTAGAAAAGGAATTGTGTTGAAATATCATAACACTTTTCTAAGCGTGGGTCGAGGGTAAACCCTCGTTCAATAAGCCATGGTTTAACCTTGTCCCGTGCTTGGTGAGAAAGTATGATGATATCTAATCGATTATGTGTGAATCGGAATTTTCACATTGCCGCCGTGAGTGTGCAGATATTGAAAGAAAACCCCATATCGTTTTGTAATCATATTTCATATATTTAATAAGTATTCACATATTTGACGTATTTGCATCAATCATGTCCATAAACAGGGCGTTCGTGGTACAATCGTTTATGCAATAAATTAGTGGCGCATTGCCCGAAGCAAAAATTACGTGCTTTGCGTCAAGTCATTCGACCTACGTAAATTGCTGTACGCAGGTCAAGTGGTTGCGTCGCGAAACTGAATAGCTGTGCGGCAAACCTCGTCAGTCCACTCGTTTTTAATGTTGTTTTGAATTCTGTAGGCTTAGAAACTACCAGAATAGCAATGTACTTGCGTAGGTTTGAGCATAGTCACAGTAGGACTGGAAATGTGAATTTCGATCCGTTCAAAGTAAAGTTTGTAATGAACTGAAACAATTAAACAGGTATAAATAGTGTTAGGAATAAGAAAACAATATCGATATGTTTGACATTTTCATGGAAATTTTAAGTGCGAAGTCTATTGTTAGTTCAGGAAAAAATTTCTAAATTAAGACAAGACGTCACGGGTGATATCATATCCACACTGGAGCATATTGAAAAATTAAAAATCTTACGCGCGGAGTTATGATGTCATAATGCTCGCCACAGACCAAAATTTTTTCAATGAAACCTTCATTTTCAATCCAAAATAATAGGATTGAAATGACCAAAAAATCAATACGGAAGCACGAAAATGTTTCAGAGTTTCAGAAATATCATTACGTCGTTCAAATCACAGTAAAGGATGTAACAACTTTTTAGCTGCTGAAACATACATTTTCAAAACTAGAAAATTTGACAACAAAAAGACATTTTTCGATGAAATGCGGTAAATACATAAATTACAGATCTGACGCATACGTATTTCCATGCTACACAATAATTAAGTTTTCTTGTCTTTCCTCAATTTTTATAGCTCTTTTGTAATAATAAAACCTCTTTTGTTTTCGTAAGATGATCATTAAAATGCTTTAGAATTGTTCCAGCCTGCGGCGCAAAAGTATGAGTGACTCAAACTACCATGGTACTTCCTTAATTATTCATTGGAATTTTTTTGTTTTTTGACTAAGCTCGCCTAATCTAACCTGGAAATTTAATTTTCAACTAACCTGGACTATACTTTGTCAGCGCGATCCGTCAATAGGGGTGGTCGAAATATCGAATATTTTTTGATTTCAGAATCGAATCGAATAATTTTTCCGAATCGAATATACGAATCGGACGTCATATAATAAACAAACAAAAACATTTTTATCAGCTTATAATTTATGTGAAAATTCACACTTATTTTTGAAAAAAATTCAAAATTATCATTTTGTTGATTCCGAATTGTTGCAGAAATCGAATCGAATAGTTTAGGATTCGAATATTCCGAATAGAATCGAATATTTTAGACAGTCCCATCCACCATATCTCTTAGATTCAAGATTCGAATTACCAATCCGTGTGAATGTCCGATTCGTATAATTTGAATACTCGTTTCTGTAAATCGGTGAAGAGAGAGATTTTGAGTGAAAATTTTGACAAATTTGTTCAAACTTTACATTTCCGGTAACAAATTTTCCTGCAAATCTTAAATTTTATCCCGTTAAGTTTGAGCAACTGATGAAGCGCGCCTGTACGGCGCGCTTCATCAGTGGCTCACACTTTACAAGAATAAATATTGATTTAAAAGAAAAAACAAAATAGCCACGTATCGGATTTTTCTATCCATTTTTTGATCTAATCTGATTCGCAAACATTCGATTCAAAGTGTTTCGATAAATTATATGTTGATCACTGTAACCCACAGTCTTGGGACTATGTTCGAAAACCTCATCGGTTCCTCATATGTTCCACACGGAGTAGAGAGAGACGCAAGAATAATTTTATAACGTGATATAATTGTAAACATTGTTAATTGCATACTGTGAATAAAGTTCATATTGTATTAGACTCAAAAACAAATGTATCTGACGGTGGCAACTCATAATTATTCCAAAACCATGTTTCGCTGAAATTTCTATTTATTCGTGATAATTAAGCGGATTTACAAATGTTAACATGTTTTCAATGATCTGAAGACCACGGGGTGTGACATGCGTCCATTCAAAATATTAGGTACTTTCCTATTTTAACCCAGCATGGTTTACAGATGGTCCACGCGTCGAAGAAGCATGATGAAAGTAGTTGGGGTGCGCTAACATGACACTATCCGTCAAACGTGTCGTCGCAGATAGTCGGGTACATTCCATCAGTTCTCATGCCAGACAAATTTCTGAAGTTTGCCCTAAAATTGACCTGGTCGGTATAAAATGTATTTTGATCGGAATGGTTTTGCCCGTCTTCCGTTCTATGTATAACATCGCATATTAGCGTTCGCTTTTCGGTCGCATTTTGGTGATCCCTACTACAAGGCGTCTAAAAACGAGCGCACCCAAACTACACTACCCGTGTTTGAGTGGCAGACATGAAGGCTACTAACTACAACGCGCGTTTGCCTGAAGTACCTTGGAAATGTATCGATGACTTCAGAATATCTGTATCCGAATGTACCAGGACTACGACAAGAAATATATATCTCTCGACGTTAAATATATACATATGGCCAATAAGTTTCAATCTTCAAAAATATATTTCAGTGGGAGTGCAACGGTGCTTTTTCAGAGTGAACATCTCACGAATAGCAATAGAATAAAATCCTAACATATTCTTATGCTATATGGTTTTACCATCGCCCAGGGAAGATATCACACCTATCACGGCAGTTCACATTCGTTTGAGCTGAGTTTTATTTAGAGTGCAGTTGCCGGTACCACATCTTGTAGTAGCTCTTTGCTATTTATTAAGTGTTCATTAGTTGCTTCCTGTAAGACAGTGTTTCCGGCCTTGTTCAGAGTAATTTTCAATAAAAAAAAAGAAACAACAACGATCTTTCTCTTTCTACCTCACAAACAACACCATCATTGGAAGTAAAATACCATAGAGAGGTAAAACCGTCTCGTTTTATTGAAACCTTTACATTGAAAGAAATATAATAAAAAAAAAAAACAGAAAATTAAGCGATGGGAAAAAATAATTTAACGCCCTGCATCCATCTAGTCCAGGAAACATAATAAAAACGGTTACCAAATTTAAAATAATATATTCATAAAAGCAAAACTAAAAATGATAATGCGAAAAGATTAAAAGTCCCTTCGATTTAAGTTTAGTCGGATTAGGCACGATTTATCTATGGCCTATGTTTGGATAAATGTAAACCTAAACCAATTTATTCAAAGTGAAAATGATAACCAACAAGTAAATTATCTTGGACTTGGTGTCGATACACAGTAAAGTTTGGTCAAACATGTTTTGTTAAGCACGAATCATTGATGGATCGCGCCATCGAGGCGCGATACATCTATGACTCATGCTTGACAAAATAAAATTTATGATTGCGTAGATAATAGAAAACACAATAAAGGTGAGATTTTGCCACCGCCATTTCGTTTCTCTTGTAATATCAAAATTCGAAAAAAAATCTGGAAAATGTTCAATGATTTGTTTCATGCGAGCAAAAGTAGATAGACGTAGATGTCCCAGCTGGGGCTGTCCAAAATATTTATTGATTGCATATTATTCGCTTCGATTTTCTATGTGATACAAAATCAACAGAACCAAATTATATGTTTCCATATAATATAAGTCGATTTTAGTGTCTTTAACAATTCTCTGAGAAAATTTCGTCGTTTGTTTATTTATTAGACCTCGGATTCGAATTTCTGAACACAACATATATTCGATTATGAAGGAAATGAGAGTTCATATTTTTTATTCCAAATTGCGCAACGTAGGAGCGAAAAGATATCCAGAAGCTATTGTGTAAAAGTAAATGTTTTCAACAAAACGACTATCTATGTAAACTGAAAAACTGGAAAAATATTATGTGTGTGTTACTGATGGATCGCGCGATCCATTTGTGGATAGCGCTTAAGACAGTAATCTTTCGATTTTGCTATTTTTTGGATATTTCGTTAAAAACCTATTAGCGTTTATTCAAAACTCAACCTTTCGTATGAAATCATCGCCCAATTTACGTATTCGGTAGATGTGGGACTCCTCACACAAGTAATGTGTAGGGATATCTCGATCGCTTCTGTCCTTAACAAAGATACCTGTATTGTGCAGACGAATTCGGATATTGGCTGGATTCAGTAGTTTCGTTATTTAAAACGACTTAACCAACGGCCTTTCTTTTTTGAATTAGAAAAGGTTTTTGAATTGAAAAAGCTGTGGGTATTCTGTAACAGGAAAAAGTAAAATAACGAGTCCAGTGAGTACATCACAGTTCTAACATATCCCACAATGAAATTTAAATATTAAGAAATAATAATATTATAAATAATGTTCATTTATAATATCGATTTACGCCCACAACATTGGGATCTGTCAAGGGATGATTCATGTGTAGCTCATACTTGGCAAAACAAAATAGACGCTATAGAAGCAGATGGGATCATTCTTCAAAAAAGTACAATAATTTTTTCCCCTTTTGGTTGATTGTGAAAAAAAAAGAAACTAAGTGACAAACGAAGCTGTTTTTGATTGTACTTTTCACGTCGATTCAAAACAGAAAACAAATAGAACAGAAAATAATATTTGTGAAAAAAAAGCTCTGAAACTAATCAGAACTGGAAAAAGAACATAAATAATCTTTTAAACGCTCGTTCCTATTGCAAGAATTTGATGGATAACGTTATGTTCAGTATAGTCCAGGGTCCAAAGGGCTGTATAGGCTCTCCAGAATATCGGATTCGCGAAAACAACATATAATATTCGATTCGATTTCATCTTTTATGCAAAATCAAAATGTATGAATATTTCAAAAATCATGCTTGATATTTGTCAATTGTCGTAAATTATATTGACAATTATTGTTTGTTCAATATATGACGTTGATTCGAATATTCGATTCGATTTCCAATAAAAAATATATATATCCCAATATGAAAATTTTATTTTGCCAAGCATGAGCCACTGATGGATCGCGTCTCGGTGGCGCAATTCATTAGTGACCCATAATTAACAAAACAAGCTTGTTCAGAAAAATTTTCTTATCGGGTTAACGGTCAAAGTTAGTGATATCGCGGCCCATTCATGGCGAAATATTTCGATGACGTTACTCACTGCTCCTGTATAGCGAAAACGGAATTATTCATTGAGACAATTTTTTCGGCCGAAAATTACAAAAAGAAGCATACTAAAAAGAGCTTCAAAATATGAGCATTCACTAAATAAAAGGCTTCAAGTCGTAAAAATATGATAATAATGAATAAAATGCGATAATATATATAAAATAATTGCGATTTCGCTTATAGTAATCATCCTAATTATTTCTTGAAAATAATATGAGGTATGAGAAATCTATATTTTATTTTAAGTCGTTTGACAGTTTACAATATTTGCATTAATGATATTGTTGTGACGTCATCGGTCTTTATGATGACGTCATAGTACTTTGTGCTCGCTGTCATTGCACCTAGTACGTGTAAGTTCTGTTCCCCCTATTGGGCAGATACGACGCGCCCCCATGGAACTTCAAGCCGCCACCTTGCGATAGTGTATTCTTGGCAACCGAACAATTGAATCCCCGCGTCAACGTAAGATATATCCATCGCCCATAGTTGGTCGTACTTGACACGTTATAGATCCAATTACGGCCGTGGTTACGTCACACCCGCCTAAAATTGGTTCATCAAATTTCCTGGAGGGTATACGACGTCTGTTTCATCATCATAATGTCGAACCGGCTCCAAGAAACCATCGTGAATTCGACGATTCTGTAAAATACGAAAGAAATATTCTAGCGAGGATCAATTTACTATACTGGCTGAAGTTTTACTATAATAATTTGACAATCACCTCAACCAATACATTTATATCTGTACAATTGTTTTAAAAGTATGCTTTCTCAACTAATTGATTTATCCGCCTTTTGTATATCGAATTATGACGTCATAAAACGCGTAAAATATGGTCATGAATATATATTTCTTTTATTAAAATTTACTCAGAGCAAGGCTGGAAGCAGAGCCTGAAAGGAACCAACTAACGGCTACCTAATAGCAAAGAGCTATTGAAAGATACTAGCAACTGCACTCTAAGCGGGAAACATCCCCAGCGGAACCGGACCCCTATGGTAAAGTGCAGTGAGTGACATCTTACCTGGGCGATGGCAGAACCATATACCACTTCTTTGTTTCTTTTAAGTCGCCTCTTGCGACACTCAGGTAATACGTTAGAACTATTCTAAAGCCCTAACAGAACTGAACAGTGAAAAGACAGCAACACCAAGTGGGAAATGAGAAATAAATTGCCGAAATTAAAATAAAAATATGCAGCAGATATTTAAATCAATGGCAGATGAAATGATCTGGTCTATTTCGAAATCTGAATAGCATTTGTGTAGCGACATATACTTCTGATCAAATGTACGTAATTGATTACTGTGCGGTCGGCCAAAACCGAATATGATTTCATTTCAAAATCGAATCGATTCTTGAAATCGAAATCATGACAATCTCATGCATCAATTAAAGAATCGAGGAGTTTGGACAAAACCATTGATCGTCAGCAAAAAAAATGCTATGCATCTTTGGTCCAGTACTGAGGCGCGGTCCATCTACGACTCATACTTGATAAAAGAAAAACACAATTAGGCAATATTCAATTCAGTACATCATGTTCTTACCGTTGTTGTAGTCGCAGCAGTTCTCCTATGCATTCTAGCAGTATCTCTAGTATACGGGGGAGGTGGATTACTTCTTGTGCGTTCTGCATATCTTCTAGGAGCATTTGTCGTTGCAGTTTGAATCAGAAGATCACCGTTACGATCTTGCGGGTACCTTGATAAAAAAAAATGACTTTTTATAAACAACGAAATATTTCAAATTTTAAGCAAATGAAAAGTGGGTAGATGATCCTTTCGTCGCCCGGGGCAGATACTACTTGAACTTTAATATAGAGGCACAGTTCTGTTTGGAACGTTTTGATCGGGAAGCAGAAATTTTCCAAAGATTAGATTTTATCATGATCGTTTTCTGCAGTTTTATGTCGCATTCTTGTCTTTTCTTTACAAACTATATATCCATTCACATCCACCATCCTGGCTGACTATAATATTTTATATGTGTCCTTCTGACGATCAAAAACAGCACTACCCTGACATTGGCCATCACTTCTCAAATGAGGAATGTACAAACGAGAGAGATCAAACAATGTGGCATACCTGTGGCGATCTCGTGGTGGCGATGAATGCCTTCTGCCGACGTTTCTTGGGAAGGGATCATTTCCATGCATTACTTCAGGTACATCCAGATCATAATAAAAACCACCAGCAACGTTATTTCCCGCTCCCCCAGCATGAACTTGAATCTGAAATTATGAAAAGATGAAGTTGGTAATCAGTGCAAACGCGATCATCGAAATCGGAGAATTAATCGAATCGAATGATTTTTGCGTTATAAACTTGCAATAAGCCTTACCCTGCTCAGTTGTCGCTGTAGTCTCTGTTTTTCTCTCCTTTCCTGACGAAAATCTTGTTCATAGGCACGGACTTGTTGATTTAGTGCTCTCATTTCGTCTCTCATTCTCGTCATCTCCTCTGAGAGACGATCTTTTTCCGCCTGACTTTTCTCTCGATCTCTTCTCTCCGTTTCAAAATCTTCTCGATAAATTTTTACCTGGTTGAGAAAAATGGGAGAATTTATATGAGAGTTTGAAATGGAAAAATGGAACAGAGTGCAAAAGATTTCAAAGCGAAAGATCGGAAAATTAGCAGTTCATGAAAAAATATGAATTCTGACATTAAATTGAAAAAATTATTCAAAGATATTAAAAAGCAAACACAGATAATATTGGCTTTAAGAAGTCACATATGAAAAAAGAGTCATATAAATAAATTTACCAGAGATTCTCACACGCAAAAGTTAAATTGTGCAGAAAAATTATCTAAAAGGACAAAAATTCTGTAAAATCTTTGAGAAAAATCAAAAACTACATTATTTTATCTCTTTACCATACAAAAGCAAGATTTTGTGATGCACAATTGAAAAACAAATATTTCACCAAAGTCCAAATTTACCTGTTGTTGTAAGACTGCTATTTGTGTTCTCATATCTTCAACATCGCCCGTATTTGCTGTTACCGGAACAGTTGTTGTTTCTGGCAAACCAGTGTTACTTAATAACCCTTCTCCGGAAGCCGAGGGAACTTCGAAATGACCGTAAGGCGTGCCTGGAATATTATACAGTTTAGTTACAAAAAGAAACACAATCGAATCAGATTGAAAAATCAAAATCATTTCATTTTTTTTTCATTTGAATTCGCTTAATAAGCATGGCCAAAAGTGAGTAAAAAAACAACTACCGGCGAAAAGACATTAAATCAGTACAAAAACAAACAAAAAAAAATATTTCCCGGAAACTTTGCATTCATTTTCTAAGAGCGTACATTTTTGGATTCTTTTGGCTTCGAAACGGTGAAAAAAACGTATCGTCAATTCCTGAATCGGATTTACCGGATCAAATCAAATGTGAAAGACAATCTCTGCTATTGCGCGTTTAAAAAGCTAAAAAATAAGGCTCGATAATAAAAATATAAATTTTATTTTGGTTTTGTTCAAGTATCGATCAAAAATTGATTATCGATGATCAATAATCTACGCCAGACAGATCGAAAAACAATGATAATGACCACACACGTTTATGAAAAATACGTTATTTGCATTTTCGTTCAAAAAAATTTCGCGTGTCTCAAACAGTCAAATGATATTGCATCATTCAAGTAATATTTTTTGGCGAGCTATTACTTCCGTGAGGGTTTGTTGCAAAATGAAAAAAAGGAAAATATTAAGTAATAGAACTCTACAGTAGAATTTGTCAAACATGAAGCACTGATGGATCGCGCCGAAAAGGCGTGGTCCATCTGTGGCTCATGTTTGACACCATACTTTTTTGCACACATGTGGTTTTTGCCATATTAACATTAGTTCAACAGTAAAGACTGGACGTGGAAACGTCGGAAAATTGAACTATCCCAAGTTATGAGTACGATTATCTTTTTAACAAATTTTAAATTCACATTAGAACACATTTGTACATACTTTGTAGATTTTCTCCAGGTTGTGCAACATTATTTGTAGGTTCAGACGAATTATTTTCCTCGTACAATGACAAACCGGAGAGTTGACGGTTCTGTCGAATACTGGAAAAAAAAAAATAGAAAACATAATTAAGTTATATTCAAAGTATTCAAAACAAAAAAATTTTTTACCAAAACTGTAGTTTTACTTGTAAATTTCGCCAAAAAATGCGTCTTAGTATACTTGTATATGTGTAAATATATTTTCGGGTTGTGAATAAACTTTAATACTGTATCCATGACAAAATGTTTTCGACAATAAAAAGTAGCAGACTATAAAAGTAGCAAAAAAGTACGTTCCAACAATCATTGCTGCGTGTTAGTTCTTATGTGGGACCATAGAATGAGGGAACATATTCGATTCGATATCCGCAACAGTTCGAAATCAGCAAAATGATAATTTTAAATTTTTCCTAATAAATAAATGTGAATCTCCACATAAGATATAAGATAATGAAAAGATGTCTTTGCTTGTTTTTTATATGGCTTTCGATTCGAAAAAATTATTCGATTCGATGCTGAAACAAAAAGATATTCGATTTTGGCCACTCCTGTTAAATACCTCCACGATCAGAGAGATTAAAAACGAAGAGCAAAACCCCCTACTAAAATAATTCCAACAGTATTTCATAAATATAAACAAAAATTAAAAAAAAAGTTAGTAAAAGGAAAGTGATTAAACAAATAAACAAACAGGCACCTATAAGCGGCTTCGAGGGCTTGATTTAATCTTTGGTTCTCTGCTTGCACGCAACTTAAATCCGATTTAATTTTTTGTATTTTCTCATTCAATTTTTGGGTCTTTCCGTGCTCAAGGGCGTAACTCTTGGCAAGATCTCCTTTTTGGCGCTGAAAAATAAAATGAAAAAAGGTTGAGAATAATTTGAAAAACAGACTATATTACGTGAATAGAATCAAGCAAGATTCATGGATAAATCGCGCCTTTTAGGCGCGCTTTAACCATGAATCATGCGTGATCCAATTTACATACTTTGTCCACATATTATATCAATAAATGATTTATCAAGCATTGACATTCCCGAACTAAGAAAATTTTTAGTTTAATTAGTATTTTTTCTGGCTAGTATTAAAATTCTATTACACTGCAAGGATTAAAACTAGTTGCAAACTTTTATCCCAACTTTGAAGCATGCGTCTAAAATGGTGTAAAAAAAGAAAAAGGAATTTGCTTTTTGCTCATTTAAAATAGCATTAAAACTCTCAAAAATTAGCTGCCATGATGCTGCTTGTGCTGTAAATTTGACACAAATCGAATTCTACCTCAGCTAAACAGCAAAACAGAATTCCTACAAGTTCAAATATGCCTGTCGGGCGTGGAATGTTTTGCGTTTAGCGATGCAAGGTAATTGCCTCCATTTTTTATCACATACTCGTGGAAAAAATCTTTTTAAACAGCTAATGGTATAAACTCGATTTAATAAAGTTAAGATCTAGTTTTTGAAAATTCGATTCACTTCCATAAAAAGTATAAAATTTACGTACGAATTCACCGGGAAGACCGACAGAATGTCAGCTACAATGTTATACCCAAACACTTTAACAAAATAATCGCTAATAATCGGTACAAAACTTATCCAAAAAGGTACTAACTACTTCATAGTGAATCGTTCACTCGAATATATTATCACCTTTCCTTGTATATCCAGTAGAAATAAAGACAGACAAAAAGGTTTTAAAAATATCAACAGTGCTATGAAATAGCAGTGTTGATGGTTTTAAAACCTTTTTCGCCCGACGAAAAAATATTTGAAAAGATCTAATTCTTTTTCAAAAACCTACCTGTAAAATTTCGATTTCTTTTTTCGCTTCCCGCAAAAGTAAGTCGATATCCCGTTTTCTTTTCGCGTTTTCCGCTTGTTTTCCTGTTATTTGTTCCTTCAATTCAGCCATTTCTGTTTTTGAACTTTCTAATTTTGCGTTACATTCTTCTTTTAATTTATTATATTGTGAATGCCATTGTTTGTTGACGACTAAAACCTGGAGTTTCAGAAAAAACATCGTAAGAGAGGACTAGGAAGAGGTATGTACAGCGATATTATAAAAAAAAATGTCAAGGGTGAAATCAGTTTAAAAGGATCGTCCTGAAAAGGGCTTCAGCAGTAGCAACCTATAAACAAGAGGATTAGTGTCCATGGAAAACATAGGGTCTGTGTTGATGCTTGAAAAAAAGGCATTCGGGTTCCGCGAAGCCTACCGAAGGTACATCCGGGGTATGCATGAGCGAGTCAGACTCACTGAGACAAAGACCCGGGATCTTTAACCTGCCATACCAGCCTACTAACCGCTTTTCTCGAATTAAAATTAGAAAAAGTTCGATTCAAAATCGGTTGATGTGTATGTTCCGAAGTGTAGGTAACAAAACAACAAAATACGAACAAACCTCGCTTCGTTGAGCTTCTAATTTTCTGATTCTGTTTTGTAGTTTTGAGATCGTACTGGGCTCGGTTACATTGGATGGCATGGCCGTTGATGTCTCGGCACATTCCTGATAATAAAATAAATTCAAACAAAACTTCAACGAAAACCTAACCAAAGAACTGTTATATACAGTGATAAGGTTGTCACATTTAAATGCATTTCTAACTGAGTTCCCTTTAATGCCGGGAGCAGCGCTCACAGGGAACCAACCTACTGCCATAACGACTGATGAATTATTACATTAGTTATAAGATAATGAAAAGATCTCCTTGCTTGTTCATTATATGACTTCTGATTCGAATATTCGATTCGATTCGGGAAAACTATTGATTCGATTCTGACGCCAAGAGATATTTAATTTTGACCAACCCTAATGATATCGCGCATTTCTCAATTCTGACCCAAATTTTTTAAAAATTTAAAATATGATTTACTGAGCAAAAGACTACACCAAATCCTACATTTACAATGTTAAACTTCACATTACACGAAGAACATTTAGATTTAGTTTTATTTTTATTTGTCAACCACCCAAAACGTGAAATTTCATACTTTTAAAACACTAAAACAGGACTCTCCTATATCCACGTTGCAAAATACCACGTCTTTGAACTGCTACTGTTTTGCCAAGCATGAGCCCTCCGTGGTCCATGCTTGAAAAACACACAATTTCGCGCTATTACTCAAAAAACAAGAAATGACAAATTCATCCAATTAATGAAAGCCATTTTAAATTTTAACAACTGATATAAATGTCATTATGACTTTCCATTGGCGTATGTTGTTGAAGGGTTATTTCCGATTGACCGCAGAATATTCGTTTTACATCAAACTCGGAAAAGTACCTTTGATACAACGTTATTAATATTGAATACCATTTGACAAAATAAATTTAACGAGGCTATACAGACATTTGCGAGATTATAAATTTAGAATAATTCCAATGACAATGAAAATGACAATATGGCAATTTAAGAATGTCACAATATGGAAAAATTTACAGTATAGCCTTGTTGGTATCGCAGGTTGAAGATCACGGATTCGAGTCCCGGCTCGTTAATCCATGCCCACCATTAGATCGGACCGGAAAGATCATATCTTTAAAGCAACACTAACCCTACCCGTCTTCAGTATAGTGGCCTAGTAGATGGGGGCCGCGATGACTTAGAGGTCAAGATGTTGGCATCGCAGGTTCAATCTCGAGTTCGAGTCCCAGCGAGTTCGTTCGTTAATCAATGCCCACCACTCAACTCAGGGCGTAATAACTTCGATAGGTTAAGCCGAAACAGAAAGATCATATCTTTCCAACAACTCTAACCCTGTCTGTCTTCAAGTGGCCGCTAGGGGCCTTGGTCAGGCTGATCCACTCCAAAAAGTGGCTATATATATATAAATAAAATAAGTGGACACTGGTGCATGGTGTTCGTGGTGGTAATCCGCTCCAAAGAGTGGCTGTAAAATAATCATATTGTCGGATGTAATCTAAAATAATCTTTGTCGGATTATTCCTATCACGAAGATGAACAAATAAAAAAAAGAATGCTATTTTTAACACGTTTTGGTTTTGACATCCTTATTAGGGATCATTTTTATTAAAACACTTATACACATATTACAAAATAAAGTAATATTTGTTTGAACTATTTCGTAATTATACCTCGTTTATTTATCGTCCAGGATAAAAAAAAAATTCTCAAGTATGGGTCACCGATGGATCGCGTCGACGAGACGCGGTCCATCTGTGACTAATGCTTTACAAAATCACATTTTCGGTTGGAATATACATTGAGAAAAATATTTACATATTGGCAATAGTAACAACTTTATTGTTTAAAATACGGTTTTGTTATCGCTAACAGTTCTGTATGAAAGTCCCTTATCGTTTGACAACGATGAGGTAATACTTGGAACACCAAATGTAACGTCGAAGGCACACAGACTTAAAACCTTAAAGCTTTTTGTAATATAATAGGTAATTGTACGTACTGGTTAACAAGAAACGTTTGAAGAGTTACTGTACTGCAGTGAACTGAAAGCGTTTAATATATACCTATTTATTTTAGAAAACTTCCTCTTTCCTCACCAAAAACCACTTACTTCCTCGTGTACATAACATTGGGAAAGATGAAACCAAAATATGTAAAAAGACAAACCCTCAAAAATAAGGGGTGTGTCAGAAGAATTGTGTTGTTATTTTATGTTGTGTGACATCATGTCCAGCTGCGTTTTGCACAAAAACTTTGAAACACGACCATCGGCTTAGATTAGTCATATCACCGAATGCAAAATTCATGGCGCATAGAGCGTACGACGAACAAGAACGAGTATAAAAAACGGGTATTCCGGTATTAGGCCATACCTAGACATATATGGTTGGGTTTAGGCAAAAGAAAAATAGGTTTTGCAACTTTTGCGAGTGTGTAAAGAAATTCCCCCAATATTGAAGGAAGATATCATTCCACACAAATTTACTGAATCGAAAATACTTCAACAAATTATGTTGTGCTAAATACGAGTCACAGATGGATCGCGCCATCGAGGCGCGTTCCATCTTTGTCTCATACTTAACAAAACAAAATTTTGATCGTAATATTATCATTTCCATCACCGAAAACGAATGTGTGACCTCATAGCCAACGTTATCTCAACGGGCTCGAAAGCATCGAGGTCGGCGACCCTCAGGAGAGCTGAGCGAGTGAACTCAATGGGTTCGTTCAATAGATTAGATGACTGTAACGCTTAATACACAACAACAAAGATATTTGACAAAAAGATAAAACAAAACTGGCACCAATACTAAAAAGCGTGGTATACGTAACCCTCTTTACATATTTAAGTAGTTGAAACAGAGCGTGATAAAAGCAGTCTAATGTCGGGTACGGTAATTATGTAACGTAACTTAACTTACCGGTGTAAATAACTACCCTATTGTTATTGATGTGGGATAATACTGAATACCTTTCGATTTCAGAATCGAATAATTTTCCGAATCGAACACATGAACAAAATGTAATATAATAAACCAACGGACATATTTAAAAAAAATTGTCAAATATACCAAAATTTACAGGTATTATTTGAAAATATATTATACTTTGATTCTGTTGATTTCGAGTGACTGAAAAATCGGATCGAATAATTTATGATTTTGCGAATAACGAACCGAACACCTCGTATTTGCATTGCCGTACAGTAGTGCAGTTACACGGTAAATCAGCGCGAGCCATCAGTGACCCATACATAACAAAATATGCCTCGTTAAGTTTTTTCTGACCGAGACAACGCCACAAGAGTAATTGTCAATTGGAATGAATATTTCCTCATGGAAATGGCTCACGTCATAGGAAATGGGAAACCATCAACGTGTATTGAATAGACGACCGTAGGACATACAATAGACTTGTTTTCAAACTCTATTCATATACAAATATATATGTGCTCTTTTGACTTTCAAAAGCTGTGTTAGTAAACAAATTACTGGTACACATACCAATGTAAAGACAAGGGAAATGTTTACTTTTCAAGATCAAGAAACTATAGTATTACTTTTTAACAAAGTTGGGTAATTAGAAAAATTTAATTGAATTTTGTGGTAAATAAATCACCAGTGAGCAGACCACACAACAACATAATTTAACAATCCAGCCACAAATGGTAAATATTTCAAAATGGCCCACTGAAAAAAATTCGATTGGACTCGATAAAAATATTCGATGTGATCTTGAAGTTTTTTAAAGTATACGCAAATGTGCAATGATGGTAATAGACTCAAATCAAGCGTTCGCATCGTGTATTCAAATTCTAGAAAAACTGTACAGAAAATTGTATTCTGTTAAGAATGGGTCACAGATGGACAGCGCCTCGGAGGCTCGGTCCATCATTGGCCCATACTCAACAAATCATGATTCGATTAAAAATCGCGATTTCTTCTATTTGTACAAAAGTTCTATCATATTCAATACAAACATCACAACACAGAAGTTGGACACACAAAAGCGAGACTTACTGATTCACAAAACGGAGGAACTAATGTATTGAGTGGTAAATGTAAGATTTATTAAAAGAGGAATAATAACACTCGAATTCCCCTATAATTTTCCAATTCTTTATTTCATAGAGAAGTAAATTTTTCTTCATATAGGATGATTGATGACACGCGAATCATACATGTCTCATACTTAAACTTATATAGTTCAAAAGATTGTTTTATTCAAGCCGAATAACAAGTTTTAAAAGATCCCTCAAATTAAAAAAGTTCTCAACTTGGACTCACTATCAAATTACCTCTATATCGGCAATGTAATTTTACAATTTCAGCGTCCATACCGAGCCAATGCACGCTTGATGGAAGAACGGGAACTTATTCACGGTTCGTAAATGGCCCCGAGATAAATCCTTAATAAAAGGGGGCATTCATCGCGTGCTATTAGCGCACTGTTTTCACGAGTTTCGAAGGGGTTTTTGTCGAAACTGGAATCGAAAAATGATTATGCCCCCCTTTATTTGAAAAAATCAATAGAGCGAATAAAATTTACTCGAAAACAAATATGGGGAATTACCACCGGTCGGTTTACGATTAAAATTCAAGCATGGTCAATAACTGGTACAAAGCTTCGATTCGCGAGGTAAACAAGTACTTTTATGGGGCTGTAAAGAGTAGTCACAATATCTAGAGAAAAACCGCGAAAATCGCGATAGTTCTTCGACGTTACCAACCAATGTGGAAAAGGATAGAGGAGCAAGGTACATACATGGAAAAAAGCTTCGAATTGCGAGGTAAACAAGTACTTATATGGGTCTATAACAAGGCACATTTTCCATACAAAAATGCTTGACGAAATAAAACTTCTAAAAGATGAATGATGAAGTGATGAAGATAAATCAACTTTGCTGAGAACGGAAATTCAACAACACATACCTTGGCTGGAGTTTCTTCCAAAGACGAACTTGATTTATTCTGAGAATTTGATGACGTCGTTGCGTCTTGTTTACGTCTCGTAAGTTGCTTGATTTCGACGTCTTTTGACGCAACTTTCTTACGCTCCGATTCCAATTCTTGTTTAAGTTTGTCGTTATCTCGTAAAAGTGCGTCACAAAATGCCTGAAATAAAGAAAAATTGGGAATGTACTGTGTTCATTCATATTAATCGGTAAATCGGTATATGAGTCGGTATGGTTTTCAAAATTATTGTAATAACATATATAGTAAATATGAAAATGAAAAATAAATCAAAACGTATAATCGAATGGCTTGGTCATCGAATAGCTAAAATAATATCTTTTGATGAGCCCAGCCAAGCATGCGCCATATATGGACCGCGGTAACTTCGACGCGACGTATGAGTGACACATACTCTACGCACACACATGACCCCTTTGCCAATATTTTGTGGAAAGCCGCTCACAGACATAGTTAATAAAATAAAAATATAATCCATATTTGTTCAAGAATTAGTAATCGATTAGATTCCAATATTCGATTCGATACATCGTGCCTTAATAACAATGGCTAAACTCAAACCTACTACCGCTAGTCGTTCAACATTTTTTGCTTTTGTGTGAATTTTCATCGACGTACGTTCCTCCATTGAGACAAGTTCAAGATTGCAATTTGCATTCGAGCTCAAATTTTCGATACTTGGTACCGAACTGGTATTATGAATTTCGTTTTCAAATGATTCTTGTAAATCAGTACTTGTACATTGTTTGTTTGTTTCAATTTTTGGCAAACTTAAAAATGTGACGTTATTTTCCGTATTAGAAAGTTCTGGTCTCAGTAATGATACTGCCCCACTGTCTAAATCCATAGAATCATCACCGCATCCGAGCACATTGACATGTTGCTCTTCAAGGGTGGATTCGACCGATTTGTCAGATTTAGAGATAGTGCTCGTCGACATGATCAGAGTAGGATGTGTCGAAAGAACTAGAAATATGATCAGTTTTAGCAGCACATTTTCAAATAGCTTAATTATATCTCTAAAAGTTTATAAAGATGAGCTACGGTTAGAAAGAGAATACATACTCAAATATTTCTGAACAATACGCTCAACCGATGAAACGCAAAACAATAAATAAACAATTTCGATAATACAGTACAATTACACTTCGACAGTAATTTTACTTGACGATATTGAAATAAATTCAAAATTAACTTTTTTGGCCGAATATGGGGTTTGATTGAACGCACCGCGAAGGTGCGGTCCATCAATGGCTCATAATTGGAATAAATATCACCAACATGGCGTTTTTTTAACTTTGGAAATATGTAATTACTGCAAATGGCCAGTAAATTTACTGTACTTTTCTTACAGTCCAGCACTTTTTCGTCCAAGTATAAGTTACAACCCGCGCCTTCCCGATGATATATAATATATATATACCTTCATTTTTTGTTGGACTGTCGAATAGTATTGTGCATGGCGCTTTACTAAATACTTTTAATTTTAATATATTAATAGTAAATAATATTATATAGGGATCGACATTGTGGTTGTACTCGAACGATAACCTGACATTCTAAATGAGGCAAATCAAAGCCTGAAACTATACCTAAATGCTATATCTATATCTTTCCATAAAGCTGCAATGAATTATACACCAATCCAACCACGATTTAACACTATATACACCTGTACGACCCACGCAACCAGTAATACATATGATGCATATAGCATAAATTTTGAATCATAAACGAAATTACAATTCGTGTACGTGCGCACGCCAGCAAGGAAACTCTGTCTTCGCATAATGGGGAAACCACCGCACACGTATTGTAAAACCGTATCCTAATACACTCACAATGCAAATAGAAGTGAAATATATTATACAATGACAACTGAGCAAATAATATACAGCGGGGTGAATAATACATGAGCAAATAAAATAACAAAAGGGGGGAAATTTGTCATCGCCGCAAAGTTTTATCCCGACACTGCTCGCGAATCAATGCTTTCAATTGAGCTGGGAAATACCCCACACCAAGTACTGTTGTGCGGTACGCTTCAATTGATATCAATTGATAAAAGTGTATAATAAATATAATGTCTGTTGTATCATTTCATGCACGTACGACCAACCGGACCATGTTGGTACGAACACGTTATGTTAAGCATGGGCCACTGATGGATCACGCCCATAAGGCGTGGGCCATCTGTGGCTCATGTTTGACAGAACACAACATCTAATTGGGGTAGGTTAATTGAAAAAGAAAACTTTTCCAGGTTGAATCACAGGTTAGAATAGAACATCAGTCAGTTGATCGGGTGTAATTTCCAGACGTAAAAAATTTGACCACACATGTGGTCAATATGTTATGCGTGAGTCCCAAATTGATCGCGCCCACTAGGCCCGGCTCATCTGTGACCCATGCTTGACAAAAAAATTTTGACACCAAATTTTCACACTCTTATCACGAAACAAAGAGAAAGTTTTTTTTACTGAAATGGTCCAACGGACCGCTAACATGCGTTGCGTCAGTATTATTCGAACCGATTCGATTCGAATTTATTCGAAAATATGTCCTAATCGGAAGCTCGAATATTCGAGCTCGTGATTATCCAGTGCTCCATACCCAATGTCTTAAATAGCGATGCCATTTTTAGAATTATTATTCAAATCGATTCGAATACATGTGCTATACGGAAGTTCGAATATTCGAGCCTGTGATTCGATTCGATTGGAATGTGCCAGAAAAGATTGAAAATTTCAATCCGAAGGCATAACCAGGCAGACCCGTACTAGTCGACTGTACTAAGTTTGTACATAACAACATATAAAAAATTCTGAGCTTTCACCTTATTCAAAGCGTTTTCATCGTCTGAATACGAACTTATCTAAAATACCATGACTTATTAAGACTGTAACGCTCTGTATTACACAATAAAATCTGGCAACCGAATAACTAAATTTAAACAAGTTTCGCATTTGGGGAAACCCGAACCACCGTGCGGTGGTAATAAATAAATCAATACATACATGAATAGCATAATACATATAAATTCTTACATCCATCACTCCTGCGCTAATAACTTCTGTATGATTCAGATTTAGAACTGAAATATGAATTCTTGAAACGTAAAATCACAAAAGTTGAATTAAAATTAATCGTAAAGAAACCACTAGTTCAAGCCTTTTAACAGATCCTCCATGACCGAGCATGTGCCAGAGATGGTCGTGGCTTTGACAAAGTGACTCATGCTTAAAAAAAAAAAAACTATTCAGTTGAAGAGACTTCATATTCATAGCAACCTTATTGAAGTATTACGACATAAAAATATCACTTTCGACTTATCTGCGCAATATACATAATCAATGATTACTCATAGCCCAAACAAAAATTTTATTTTGTCAAGCTCGAGCCACAGTTCGACCGCGCCTGGACGGCAGTGACTCATACTTGGCAAAAAAATTCTGGCTGGGAGAGTATTAATATAGTAATTCGATTTCGATATTGCATTGAATGATTGGTAAAATAAAATCGAATCTTGGAAAAGCTTTAAAGCTTGATTTAATGAAAAAACAAGGTCTAAAGAAAGTGAGTTACTTTTCACGTGCTCGATTTGGAGTACGAAAAGACATTAAATCATTGGATTCGACTTTTTACATAGATTCGAAATCAACAGAATAAGGATGCATTAACTTCCAGAAAATAAATGATAGTTTTGATTTATTTTACAATTGTATGGTGGGACGATTTTGTTTGTTTAGTATAGGAATCCCAAATCGATTGGCCACATCAAATGCCTGCTTAATCAAAAACAACGCATTTTTCAACAATTATTCACATGGGGACCTCGTTTCAGTGCTTCGCTCGCCCACAATTTCGATATGGTCCTATTCGATGCGGGTAACCACTTCCATTAAAAAGCCGCGATTAGAAAAGGGGTATTCGATTCCACGAACCCAGAGCAAGTTTCAATATTACTAGACATTCCGAACTATACCGACAGAATGCCAACTGCTCTGCTATTCAGACACCCAAAGAAACTGGGTTTCACTAAAAAAAAATTCAGCAAACACCTTTGGTTAGAGGATTTATGTCTGAGTACCTGTTAGTAGGCAAACTGTATGAAATAGCAGTGTTGATTTTGAACCTTTTTTGTTTATTTGAATAAAATTACATGAACATTACGGACACCCGAAGAAAAACAATATTTTGTCCCCTGTTTCAACCCCCCCCCCCACCCCCAAAGAAACGAACCGAATTTATTGAATACAATCACTTGCGAAGCACACACATGCCGGATTCGGCATACGATAAATGTGCATCGTCAATTACTGACTTCGTAAAATAGATTTTCGTAATATACTAAATATAAGGCAAACAGAAACGAAAGTTACTTAAAGGAATCGTTCCTCGCTCATAAAAATCTGTAAAAATACTTTGGAATCTATTGCAACGTGTATGATTTATTGACATTATTTTATGAATAGCATATTGATTCTGCACAATATTGAATTAAAACTAATGACCAAGAAGCCACTCCTTCAAGTCTTTCAACAAACTATCCATGGCCGAGCGTGTGGCAAAGATGGAACAATGGAAGGAACAATTTCGGATTAGTTTCGTTTCTTTTCGGTTCACTTTTAAATTCATCGTAATCGTAAGAAAATCATTTTGTAAGCCAAATTTTTCTTTTCTGGAGTTTATTGACATAAATCATCTTGTTGCGAATTAGGTTATACCGAGGAAAAAAGTGATTTAAATTATCAAAATCCTAAAAAATAATTAGGAATGTTCGAAAAGTGAAACTTATTTTAAAACAGTATTCTAGAATACCCGATCGTACCCACAACAGCAATCCTAGTTCGTAATCGATAAAAGTAAAATAATTTTCGATTCAGACTACGCAACTTCAGTGTGAAAAGACAATTCAAAAACACATTCAAATGAAATTTACTACACGTTAGTAATAGAAAACTCAATCTTTCACGTTTTAGATTCTCATTCTCTCTCAGCTCACCTTCATATTCTATCACTTTCCTTTACCTCCTTCCCTAATAACAAAAATAATTTCAGTTAAGCATGAGCCACTAATAGATCGCACCGGCGAAGCGCGGTTTATTTGGGACTCATGCTTGACAGAATAAAATTTCTGATCGCATACCTCTCACATACACCCTGAAAAGCCCCTTTCAGATTTGGTAACTAAATCTTCATTCCAGTCTCCAACACTGCCCAATGCTCCCGCTCCCTAAAACCACAACCTTATACGAAAACCGCCAACCAAAAGGGCTTGTAGTAATGAGTTCTTCGGGAGTATGAGATAACTGCATAGGATGGATTTAATAAATCTTGTTCATTATTCATTTTAAAAACTGACCATACTTCAATGACGAATATATATTGCAAATCAAAAAGCACCTTGTCTGTTAATAGTCATACTTTAATCATCAAAATTTCCCATCCCGATTAAGTTGAAACAAACGGGCAACGGGCAAAACTCTTAAACATGATTTCCTTTCGATGACTGATCATGTAAGTTGTAATTCGACGTTACTATAGTAAATTTGGAATGCCAATAACGAAATAACTATACAGTGAAATTTATGCATTTTTTGTTTCAACTGAATCTCATTATATTTTATTACGAGTTCGGAAGCTCAAGTTTTCGGTACGAATTTGGTTTGGTCAGTTTTAGCCACAGATAAACTGCGTCTACAGGGAATGCGACCCATATTTGTTTCAGATTGGGGTTACGTGTGGCGGAAACGATGAGCTGATACATTGTTCTAACAACAAAATACCCGTAAATTTAACAGTATTTTCAACAGCGAATGATTTATTACATGAATAATATAACAAAATAAATTGCATTCCGTTGAGCGTTATCCTGATAAGAAATCTTATTTCGTCAGCTATGAGACATAGATGGATCGCGCCTCGTTGACGATCCATCAGTGACTCATGCTTAACAAGAACATGTGTGTATAAAAACATATTTGATTGTGATTTACTTAATTGTTCGCAACAAAGGGCGGTATGAACGTTTGTAGCTGGCATGGAAATACCCTTCTGCCAGACGACAATCATCAAGAGAAAATTGGCAATAACAAGGACAATTCATGTTTTAACGATTTCTAATAAAATTTTGATATATGAATTGCGGATACCAGGAGAATGAATAAGCATAAATGAAGACACAATGATGAATTGCTATAATTATTGAACAGATTAGGTATACAGTAGAGGTGACCAAAAATGAAAAAAAAAATCCTTTGAATTTCCATTTTCGAAATAGAGTCGAGAAATTTTTTCGAATAAAATGACGAATCCATATGGGCGCATGCTTGACAAAAGAACTTCAGAGCTGGATTGACATTCAAGAAAAGTAGAAAGGCATGGCAATCCTAATTAAGCGTCGTTGAAGCGCCTGAGAATTGAAGCAAATATTTGATTCGATTTTGATATCAAATGATATTCGATTTTGGCCAACCTTATTTATTATAATGCTTGCATCTTGTAAGATTATTTCAACTATTCAACATTAACAATTGGAAGACTAATTTCAAATAAAATTACACAATTGGCAAAATGGCAGTAATTTCCTGACACCAAATGCCTGGTAACATATAATAAAACATAATCGTTTTGGCATCAGCTTGAAAAATTTCATACCTCGCAGGCATTTGGATGAGGTTTGCGGATCGCACATCACCATACACATACATCTAGGTCAGAAATAACTTTGGCTCAACTAATGTCTTATTCAGAATGGTTCACTGTAGTTCGCGGTCCATGTGCAACCCATGTTTGACAAAATAAAATAACTGACTAGAGGTCGAAAATTCTATAATTGGGGTCGCCATTTACAGACACATTTCATTTTCGAAGAAAATAGTGAAAAATATTTCGTATCTGCAGACCTCATCAACACCGATGACGTTGTTAAAAATGTGAAGTCGTATCTGCCCTGGGTTATGTCAAAACTATCTACCTCTTGAATTCCTTCCAACACTCGGCTACTAACACCAAAACCATCTGCTAAAGCGTGCTATTAGATATACGCAATTGCATTGCTTAATTCAACGCATTGGGCATAACATCTATATGCTGTCTGACAGTGCTAGTTAGAGTTATGCTCCACAGTTCATTCAAATTAAATGGCAGATAGGTATTCAGCATTTGTTGAATTCTGAACTGATTTCTTTCTGGAATATTGTAAATTAATATTCGATTCGTTTTCAAGTAAAGTTATCACATTTGCCATTTTTAACTCCTTTGGTGTCGCATTCCGATCAAAAATTTTATTTCGTCAAGCATGAGCCACTGATGGACCGCGTCGAATCGAAGCGATCCATCAGTGACACATACTTAACAAAAGATGTTTTGACAAAAATTTTCCGATTGAGATATTGGGTCGAAATTTGTTCAAAGACCGCTAGTTATTTCACTTACCTGGTATTTTAAAACACAATTTTATCAAGTGCATTTGATTTGCGTTTGATTTAAACCGAATGTCACTCCTTGTGGAACTAACACTTGCACATAATTGCATGAAGTTTTGCGAAGAAATTCATCTATTGGCCGACTAAATCTTAATTCTAAACTCCCTTTAGTTCCGCATTTCTTTTCCAATCTGCCTGTCACGAACCTTATCAAGCATATAAACGCGTGACGATAAAACGACTTATAACATTACACTTTCGTAATACCATTTTTTCAAGTCTATGATTATAAACAAAATGACAATGGTAATTGATAATAATAAGTACTTCACAGGCTGGACTAAGCCCTATAATAAATAACATGTTTCAAGGCAAAATTCTACAATAACGTGTACGGGAATACCCGTATGGATAAAGACACGGATTTTCCAGAATATTCCGGAAGGTGACCCGGAAACTAGTGGCTTATGCAGAACAATTAATTGTACAAAAACCTTAAATTCCCTAATTTTTTTCATAACGATTCTGAAACTTGTTCCCGAGGCTTATCGCATAATGACAGCAAAATAAGATTCAGACAATAAAAAACGTAAAAATTTCCTTCAAAAAGCCCCAAAATCTATCTCACTCATGCGGCATGTATGTCTATACAGTCAGCATGTTAGCGCAACAGACCTAAGTAAATATTTCGATAGCCTTAGAAATATAAGGAACGATTTACAAAGCATAAATCAGTGATGTTATAACATACAGGCTTGTTTCAATGTTGCCCATGCCCGACGCGTACTTCATTCAGAATTAGATCTTCGATAAAAAATTTTCAACAAATATAACTCAACAGTATGAATCCAATATGCCGACTTTCCAATACAAATTGGAAATTATGCTTTGCCAAGTATGGGATACAGATGACCCACGCCCCGCTTGTACGGTTTTTTGTTAGAGCGTTTGTGATTGAAAAATCATCTGTAAGGCGAGCAAGCAGGCGATCGATACGAATTGTGTTGAATAAGCAAACGACAATAGGATTAAAGCAACATTCACCGTCGTAAAATATCCGAAATAACTGGGGATAACCCATCAGGAAAGTCGTACCTATTTCCACATTCCAGAATTAAGGGCGGAAACTCCTGGAATTCTTCGAACCGCAGACAAATATAGCGAATGAAAATTTTGTGTTTGAATGCTTGAGAATATGAAATTTTCGATTGCAGTGGTAGTGGCGTATATACAGAAACTTGAAGGCGCATAATTCGAAAACTTTGGCGAACAATCTATGACGTAACTCTAAGTTCGAGTCGGATGCCCAAGAAATTAACTGCAAATGAGATTTGAACCTAAAATTAGCTAAGTACTGTAACGTATTTTTTGGATTTCCTACATTTAAAAAGCAATGCAGACGATTGCGCGATATTTTTCGTCGGAGAGAGGAAGTGTATAAAAAATTCTTGCCGACTTACTTATGTTATGGAAAATTTAACAGAGTGTGGACTGCAGAACCACCAAAGCACATCGCACTGGGGGCAATGGACTATCGCACACGGAAGGGCCAGGACTTAACTCTAATATTTTTTATCCCATGCGCTTAAACGTTTCGAGTCGCGTCGTAAATACCAAATCAGCCAATTTCCGATGTATATTTCTACTCGCAACTAAAATTCAAATTTATGTAATTTCAAATTGTTGCAAATAAGTATGTTTGCTAATATGTCGACCACACGCGATACGAATCTATAATATTGTTTTCAATACAATTCATTTCGTTTCCGAAAGTAATATTCGATGAGAAAAATTTCGTATTAAATAATAATACGATTAGAAAAAAAACATGTCCAAACATGTTTTGTAAAGCATGGGTCATTGATGAACCGCGTCGACAAGACGCGGTTTATCTATGGCTCATGCTTGACAAAACAAATTCTCGGATTAGGATGGATTATAGGACTACACTGCAAAGAAATATCGAAAATCGACCATAAGTATATTCGAAATCAATCGAATCGAATATTCGTATAAAAAGTAGATTGCTTTGAAAAAATTTAAAATACACCTCCGTCCTTATTTTTGAAATTCTATCCTTATTTTCTGAAAAAAAATACTTTATTGGTTCTATTGATTTCGAATCACTAATCGAATCGAATACTTCGCACAACCCTAGTCCCACATAGGAATGGCACCATTCGAATTCGTAAACATAATCGTTTCAATTTCTATTTTCAATGATTCGGTATGATTCCCGTTAATTTTCCAATTCAAAACCGTGAGTGCAAACATTTTTCTCACTGGACTGACGTATCGCGCATTTGGCAAAACGAAAACAAGATAATGAAAGTAAAAATAATTAGTAGATGTAGATATCTTTAAAAACCTGAAAACAATTAACCGCATCTTAAAATTATGATGGCTATTAAAGTAAGTCGTCACATTAATACTTTTTAAACTAAACAGAAAATATACAAAAAATCGAAGAAATTTAACAAATAGTAAACAAATCACAACACAAAAATTTACTTAAAATTCTCTTTTTTTCTACATGTAATGTCTAGTCACTCAATTGGCTACGACTGTCAAATCACGATTATTGGCACTTCAAATCAGAATATCGTTCCCAAAAGGATGTTTTCCATATTCCATCGGGTTACTTTGAAATATTATATAACTGAATATTGAAATCGTGAACTGTGGCGTCCACAGTATAAAAATTATGTGATTTCCACGCATTATGACGTACTAAAAAGCGGTCACGAAGAAGTTTCCGGCTTGACCGGAAGTATGCGTGATTTCCAAATCGTTTAACATTTAGGCTAACCTTCAAGATTTTTTGAGAGTGGTCAGGTATGGTCAACACAAAGAGCAAACACAATGTTGTTAAACCAAATCATACAAGATTAAAACAGAGCTACCCGAATGCAAATATTCAACTACGCCCCTGGTATTAATATTGAAATATCAATCGTAACTTACACAATAACTAAGATACGTCAAAATATGTCTCGTTAAGAATGGCCACTGATTGATCGCGCCAAAGGGGGGATACTTAAAAAAAGAAATTTTAGCTCAGTAGGAAGCGTGTGTAGACAAAACAATATCAATCATTATGTATTGGATACAATTCTCTTCAACCGAGAAAAAATCATTATTCAAACTTACATAAAAATTAAGGAGAACGGCGTTGATTTTAACGAAAAATCGATTAACCGAAAACTGTAATTTTTTTTTGCTTACAGTGCAAGCATTTCATCGTATCAGATTTCTATTTTAATAGCTGGAAGTTCAATGAAGTCGGAAACATTCAAAGGAATGGAAAACTCATTTCTGGCAAATTTTTTTAAACAATGGGAATTCTATTTCGTTCAAATTTTCCTAAAAAGTTCCTTAAAATGGTAATATTAATATAGACAGCAGGCTTTATTCATGAATTTTCTTCAATTTACCGGACTGGAATATATATCATTCCCTCACCTAAACCAAGCCCATAGATTGTATTAACAAAGAACGAATGATTGCAGCATTTGAAGAGAATTAACAATATCGAAAAATCAGTAAAAGTGAAAAGTATTTTTTTTTGTTCTTGTAGATGTTCGATGCAGATATTGAATTTCAAAAATATTTTCTCATCAACGTTGAGTGGAATAAATGATTTTTCGTAACATAAGCTTGCAAAATGAGATTTTTCTTTCAAAATGTATCCAAATTAATAAGTATACACTAAGTTGCTGATTGATACATATATATATATGTTTTTTGTTATTAGTTATTATACTAATGATTAATTTTGCAGACAAAATAAAGCCAGTTTTATTTTATCTATAAAATTCCGTTATGTATCAGAGTTTCGCAGCAAAATCGGTCAGATATAATTTAAATGATAACAAATATCTGAAAACTCTTGGAGGTTATTTTTAAATTGTTTTTAAATGCCATTTGAAACGAATCTTGCAATAAACATGTAATATTAGGATTAAAAATAGCGGCACTTTTTTTTTTATTTCGCCAAGCTCCACAATGTAAGAATTGCAAAAAGGGAAACCTGTGCACGTTCATGGCCAAGGTTTTCCAAACCTTGGTCGCTCATGTATAGCTCGCATTCATAAAGGGTCTTGATTAGCTTGATTATGGGGAACCACTCATATACATATAAAATATAAATATTTAAAAAAAAAATCAGGCAAAATACTCGTTTATAAATTTTATCAAATTACTCTTTTTATCAAATTACTCTGTAATATTCACAATGAATTGTGCCAACCATAACGTTCAAAACTGATAAACACACATAATTTTTTCAAACTCATGGCTTAATCATTAAAAAGGTCATTAAAAAGGTTGCTTTTTAAAAAGGTATTTGTTGGGTAGAAAGGAAAATGGGTGTGACCCAAACCAAACAGTTCCAATTCAAAATGGCGGAAATAAAAAAAGGAAATAAAAGATCACAGACAAAGCAAATTAAACACAAAAAGAGGACATAGATAGAACTTGTTGATAACAAAAATAGCTCACAGTATAAATACGGAAGACTATCGTGGTTTGGTGCTTTCCATGCCGAACGAAAAGATTGAAATGATGCTATACCCAAGAGAGCCACAGCACAAAGCCTTGCAAAATAGCGTAAACAAATTTAACGTAAATTCATATTAGATTAGAAAACACTATGCATGGGGTTAAGATAGCGTGACTGCAGTCACGCTTTATCTACAACCCATACATGGAATATATTAAAAAACTTCAACAAAAATTTCAACTTATGTTGCGCAAAATGTGGTGTCTTTTACTGTTTTTTTTATACGCGTGGTTGCAAAATCACCTTACATAATGATAAAAAGCACGCATTTTTTCAGAAAAAAGGCGTGTTTAAGCTTGAAACGAACGTAATAACCCCAATTTAATGGTGCACCCTGCTTGATGCAAGGTACGGATTTGGAGATGAAGATTACATCACAAAATTTTTTCTGACGTTAGCAGACCCGCCAATGAAAAAATATAGTTGCAAATTGCAGCACGCAAAAAGTACCTCCTCGCAGACCGATGAAATCGCTGTGTCTCAATGCAATCATAAGTCGCACTATTCCAGCAGGATTTTGAAATTATATATTTTTTAAACTATGTTCTTAGTTTCCTCGGGGATTCACGAAACGATGCTACCGAAAGAATATAAACTTATTAGACAAGAGTGGGTTAACATGTGTTAACATGGGGGTTGGTACGTAAGTGTTTATACTGTTCAGAAATTCATCCAGATTAAGGTGGGTTATCCTGTCTGCGGTGACCTATTTCTGCAATTATTCATAGGTTTTGTCTGCGGTGTGTTGGTGTTGGTATTGGCCTTTACTGACGCAATTTAATTTTTGTGTCTTATAAGATAATGAAACACTGTTAACAAAACACTATCCATTTAGAATTTTTATCATCTAGCTCAAACATTCAAGGACATCCCATGGGTCAGAGACCATTGTAATAACCTGCGTTTTTGAGCAGGTTGAAATCGTGGCAGAAAGACATTATCATGAAAATCCACTGCTATAATAAGTGGGTCTAGTAAGAAAGGTAAAGTTGTATCTTACATAGGCTGGATGAGTGACGGTGAGCTTTATCGCCTTACGTATTCCTGATTCATTTTGACGGATTATGGAAAATTTCAAAAAAATAATAGGGTTTGATAAGCAATTTGAAAAAGGGAATGATGCTAATAAAAATGGTAAGTCAGTTAATAAAACGCAGCGAAGATAATTTTCACATCTAAACCTAGTAAAAAAGTGATCTCGGAATATTTTTGTCAGGGATAGGTCATTGATGGTTCGCGCCGTCGAGGCGCGGTCCATCAGTGAATTATGCCTGAGGGAATGTAATTTCTGATTGATACTACATGTCAAAATACCGCCCTACGATAGGTCAGCACATTCTTCAAAAGGAAATAAAAAAATCATCCAAAACTGTAGCTCAAAATCCATTTACCACAAAATTTAAAATCAATCGCCAATATCAAGGTCAACACCTCACGACGTAGACAATCACGATTGCGACAATGCGAGCAAAAAATAACGAAATATACATATTAGACCTTCTTATCGGGATTTCCGTTTTCAAACATGATGAGACAATGCCACAGAATATTCAAAACGTTGCACTGTTCATAAATCGGTCATCAGGGTTCCCTTTGGACAAAAATTATTAACATGTTCAAGACATGCGGTCAAAAGTACTGGTCAACTTATCCAATAATGGCTGCCAAAATGCAAGATTGTTGCGTCATACATACATAGCCAAAAATTTAACTTTGCCAAGCTTTGATCACGGATGGATCGCGACACAAAGGCACAGGCCATCTGTGCTTCATGCTTGTCAAAGTTAAATAGGAGTAGTGCGCCATTGCGTCGCAATCCATCCATGACTCGCACTTAACAATGTCTCGTCAATTTTTTTCCGACTAAAATGACGAAATGTGAATCCAGGATGAATTTATATAACACGGGAGTAACAAATCGGAACATTAAAATACTCATTTTTTCATCCTATCAGAAGTTGAATTGGTTGATCTCATTCACTGTTTTAAATTTCAATTGCGAGGGATACGCAAACAATATCCGACAGAAAAAGTGAATAAGCAGAAAAAAATCGAATATATATTTCGATTTCATACTCGAGTCGAGTATATTTTCGAGTATATTTTCTCGAAATAGAAATCGAATATGCGAAGAAGGTCTGCCAAAGACAACAATTTGGGATTTTGCCTCCAGAAGGGCTTTTTTATTTATTAAAGGACATTGGGCAATACGAATTAAAAAATCAGTTTTATATAACCATTCTTTTTGATAGGGGTATTTTCAAACTTTTGAAAGTATATAACATAAGTTAACCACAAAGACGCCGAATGAAAGTGTAGAAATTTCCCGACGACATCTGAACCCGGCCAAATCAGTCTAGACGTCTGACGGGGAACTAGAAATTTTAGACAGCAAGAAGAGGGCATAAAAGAAGAAGAGCATCTTATAGCAAGTGGGAGATCAAGCCCTTTTTTCAACAAGAAGACGTAGATAAATATTACAAAACATAATTGGATTTTAGACGTTACAGTGCGGAACAGTACTTGACTACCAAACATGAGCCAAAGATAGACCACACCTGTGGGGTGTGGTCCATCTTTGGCTCACGTTTGGGAATGTTCATTATCAGAGGAAGCTATTCGTGTATCTAATAACTATCAAAAGTCGTCGATTTCACTACACGATTTTAAGCGGTCTGGCCAGTCACTGATGACAGAAAGTTTTACTGCCGCAGTGGGATTTAAACCAAATCGAAATATAATATAATTATGTAGTTGAAGACAGATAAAAGATCAGAAATAACAATTAATACTATTTTCGGTTGTATTACTCATAAGGTTGAAATAATTTCCTAACGAGAGACGTTGCGTAACAAGTTTGATATAAACATCGGAAAGTTTTTTTTCAAATTTATGGTTCAGTGAGAGTTACATTTTTAGTGATAAATACAGCAATGTATATCAGATATGCATTTATACAGGGTGAAGCGAAACTATATCAGAGAGAAGTGTTGAAATGAAAATTAAAATTCATATTCTTGCCTGGCACATTTTATTTTATTGAAATTCACTCTGAAAAAGACCAGGAGTAGTGTCTAAATCTAAAAGAAACTAACCAACTAACGGCCACCAAAAGCAACGACTGCACTCTAAACAAAAAACATCCCAAACGGAACTGAACCGCCATGGTAAAGTGCAGTGAGTGGTACATAGACACGTCCGAATTTAAAATAAAACGAAGTAGTGGTCGCCATAGTTACATGTGAAAATTTGTAATCGGGCCATCCATTTGATTACAGATCAAACGAGCCAAAGTAACACAAAAATGTCTGTAGTTTACATATATGCCTTTTCCAAGATCACTAATTTTATTGTCTCAAACGCCAAATGTATATTTTCATCAGCACTATTGAACCCTATTCCAGTACATAGAAACGATTACAACAAAATCATAGTTGTCAGTAAACCGCGTACAAATTCATGGCGTCATAATTTAAAACAGTTGCGAGTAGGTGTATTATTGTAAAGGTACATTCTCTGCCACGTGAATAACAAAAGGAAATTTGAAATAAAACGCCCAGTCGAATATATTCATGCAGACAAAGCATCAATACGATATCTTATGTATGCATGGGTCCCGATACTAAATCTTAATTAGTATGATGATTCAAAGGGGCGCTTCTAAACATGGAAAAGCCCCCACACTTGGTCGTTGTCGTTTCTTTGTAGATAAGTTCATACCCACATGAGATGCTAATATTATGCCAAGTAGGAAAATACCACCAAATCATCGTTTATTAAGAATGGGACTATAAAAAAAATTAGCATTTGAGTCACACAAGTATGAAAATGGGTAGGGAACTTGGCGCCATTCAAACAAAAATCAATATTCGCGGTCAACCACTCACTGCTTAAGTATTTGAGTTCACTGGACTCAATTTTTGTGTGATAAATCCCAACAGAAAAAGATATTTTTCTCACACATGATCCATGGTTGATTCGTAATAGACAAAACATGCCTTCTGACTCAGTATATATATATGACAAGGGTCATTTAGCAGAATAAAAACGACAATTTAGCATGTGCTGTTGTGCTATGTAACCGTGTTTGAAATACAAGTGTGACAGTGAATCATGTGTTTATATTGTGTAAGACATGTCTCCGAAAATTCCCCCCTCGTACGTTCAAACTTTTGAACCGTAAACATAGTCACTTTGGCTTTTGTGGATACTTTTAATTGAAAAAAAATTGAAATTGAATTCGAAAAATGTAGGCGCGACCTTACGTCTTAATGTATTTTCTGCAAGTCCGAACAAAAAGACGACAAATATGAAGGATTGGAGTGGAAAACAGTTTCACTGTCACCCAGGGCAGGTACTGCAAAGTGGATGAAGAGCAGCAAAACTATGAGTTCATATTAGTTAAAATATTTACGATAATCTAGATGCCAATAAAATACAGAGTCAAAAAATCTAATTATTTTTGTCTAGCATGGGTCAATGATGGATCGCGCCGTCAAGGTGCGGTCCATCATTGGCGCATGCTTGACCTGATCGTATTTCTGATTAGGTATGGTCTTTTGATCGATCCCGTCTCTATTTGGAAATACAATTAGCACAAGGCAATTAACACCTGTTCTAAAAGGCAGTTGATGCAATCAAATACAATATGTCTAAGGATCAGACAGACAAGCTAAAAACCTACGAAAAATCCCCTTACCGTTAATAACGCCCGTCTATAGTCCAATTCCGAAAATGACCTCAACGATGAATAAGCGTTATTCAAAACAGCTACAAGTTATTCTTTCAAAAAGCGTATTGTGTGTAACAGAACACCTTTTAATTAATACCAATACGCGGAAAAGCGAATTCAATATCTACCGTTTACACATAGATCTTTTCTTAATCTGATACACTGTGTCGTTCACCCGGGGTGGTGGTGAAACGCAATTGGTGATCAATTATGATCCATGATTAGCAAAACATAAGAAAGCATTCTTGTTTCCAAGCTGAGGAAGAATCCCTAATCAAAGACAAGGTCGAAGGAACAAGAATGCGACGAGCGCTTTCTGCTTTACAATAGTTACAATAGATAATGTGACAATAGATAATATGATATCTAGGTGATATTTTGGTTATAAAATAAACTCAGGGTGGGGTAATCTTTTGTATGTCGCTGATGCAATCACTATTATGTAACCGACGACGGGGTTCCAAAGCAAAGAAAAAGGTAAGAGCTAAGCACAGAAAGAGGACCACGTTACTTTGACTCAATGAGATAGAATAGGATTGCATTTTTATCATTGGAAAGAGAAAAAGCCCTTGTAGACACCACTTTTCCCCGTTTTGAGTGACCACCATTCCCTTACCTATCTTTCATTCCTAGTCCGAAAATATATTTCAAACAGCCTTTGCTAAGCATGGGTCACTGGTGGATCGCATCGCCGAGGCTTGGTCCATCTGTAGCGCATGCTTGACAAAATAACATTTCTGACTTTGAAAAATCCATCGACTGACGTTATACTCCCAGACATACAATTCCAACATTTTTTAAAAAGCGTTACTGGAAGTGAAAGCCAAACGCGTTACTGAAACTAAAAGCCGTGCGTCTTACCTGCGAATTCCTTGCTTTTTTCTGCGTATGCATAACTTTCTGTGCGAGTCGAGCAAAAACACCCGCCAGTTTAGCAAATTGTTGCGTGACGCTCCCGCTGTTAATTTTCCCATCTTCGTCAATAGAAGTGAATAAATCTTCTATATCGCCATCTTGTTCTTGTGATGGAATCGCCCTAGTAACACCCCCAATGTCTTCAAGCTGACGGAGCTGAAAAGGTAATGGTTTATATTCGTTGACAACACGATTATATAACCAGCAGCCTTAAAGGGAACCAACTAATGGTCAGGTATATGACGGAGACATCGATTATTAACGTGTATTTGTTATCAGCAAATACACTTTACGCGGAAAACATTCGAAACAGAACTGAACCCCTATGATAGCGTACAGTGAAGGATATCTGACCTGGGCCTCGGAAGCCTAATAATTATATTTCTAGTATTGAAAATGAAAAATCCGATGCAACTGATAATTCCATGCCAAATATTTTTTACCTTGTGATTCCCACATTCGATTTAATTCGGGAAGGTCGATGCGAATAACTGCATATTAAATTTAAGCTATCACCAATTATCGGTCAGTCGGCCTTTAAAATAAAACGAATGAACTGTGTTTTTTTACATCTGTTCATTTGAGCATACCCAAGCATCGCATCCTGAGTTGAACAACAGGCATGGCTCTGCGAGCCGCACCGCGGAACTCGAACCCAAGATTTTTACCTCGAAATGCCAAAACCAGGTAATCGTGCAGGTCATCGTGCAAGCTGCGATATTCTTTCTTTGCTTTAAGGACGCAATCCAATGACGCCGAAGCATTCTAGCCAAAATTTCGGATCGAAATACGTGGTTAAATAAATTAAGTTTCAATAACTTTTTTTATAAAACTACAATACATGTCCAAAATAGGGTTCATTTGCACAACGGGGTATGACAAATAGTATGAAATAACGGAATGATCTATATTACGTCAGCACACGATGTCCTATATTCATTTCCTTGATAAAAGTACCGTAAAAGTTCCAGCTTTCGGACATCCTTACCGCAATTTCCTGGTATTGCAAATCCAAAAAGCCCAGTGTAGTGTTGGTGACAAAGCGCAACCCAAACTAGAATATTTTAATTGAAATGGTTTTGACAATTATGTGTCATCTATGGATTGTACATATCAAGCACGATTCACGCGTCGATTTTGTACATGGTAAAAATTTGAAATTGATGCCCTATAACCCACTGACCGACATTACAACATTAACAAATCATCGTTTTAATGCTTTTGCAAATTTATGGAATAGGTGTTTTTTGTAGAAGTTCGCTAGGAGCAAGACAGGCGAAAAAAGTGCCTAGAAGGATTCACGTGTATCTCTAATATACAGAAGAGCCTGTTCGCGATAGCCTTTTATAAATAGCTTGTATAGTCTTACAACCTCCAAGGGGAGATATCACTCTGTGCACTCATAAAGAAGGTTTGGTTCTGTTTAGGGTGTTTTCAGTCAAGAGTGTTATTGATGGTGCTACTGTTCGTAGTAGGTCTTTATAGGGTTGGGCAAATTCGATTCGGTGATTCAAATCGACTCGAATCATAATACATTCGAATCAACCATGAATCGTTCGTCGGAACATATACCTACCAATTGGACAAGCATTTTCATTATTAAGAAAAATGCAATCGATTTGGCCAAATTTGACAAAAACATTTTGTTTTTAAAATATGAAAATTATTCACATTGAAAATACAGTTAAACTATAAATCCCCAGACTTTCACAATAAAGACAAATCGCAACAGTAAAAATGGGATATTTGTTACTTATTCGAATCGAATTCGAATTCCGAATAATTTTTTTTTGTCCAGCCCTAAATCTTTATCATATGAATGACAGCCATTAGGTTCTTTTCAGTCTTTTCTTTTGGCATTGCTTAATGTATTTTATACTTAGGACTCATTCCACGATTATCAAATTATAAGATATAATAAGTTGAACAAAATAAAACGATTTAAAAAAACCAAGAACCATTTCCGTGTTCCAGAATTTCACTAAAAACGGAACGTAAACACAATTTAATATACGTCAAGTTCAAGGCAAAATCGTAATTTGGCACTCTGGTCAAATTTGTAACATTTATTCATTTCGCCGCGTTAATCTTCTCTTACGCGTAATGGTAATTGGTATACATAAATAAGTTTGGCGTTTAACTTCGTAACCGAAATAATCATTGATATAATATGCTGCGTTTCGGGCTCATAATTGTCAAATTAAAAAAAAATTATTGTAAAGCATGAAGCACAAATGGACCGCGCCTAGGTGGCGTGATCTATCAGTAACTCATGCTTGACAACAAATGCTTCAACTAAATTTTCACTGGTGGTCAAAGGTACAATAGATGAAAGAAGGACTGTCAAAAACCCATTTCGTTACGTATATATGTCTACATGTAGCTCAATTCAAGTCAAATATTAATCGGTAATTAGATTGGAATATTGCCCGTTATTTACGGTGATTTGTGGTTGAGCGTGACTCGTAAACAAAATGGAAAAAAATTAAATTGAAAAATTAAAAAATTTTCAAGCGAATGAGTGTCCGGCTTTATATTAATGTATAATGTCTGACCGAACATTCTCAAAATAACGTTATATCTCTTCTTGTTTTGTCGCTTGTCGCAATTTATCAAAAGTTCCAAAATCGAACGTACTTCCAGATTTTTTAATCAACATCGAAGCAAATTGTGTACACAAAACTAGAATCGATAGATATGTTATAAGAGGAATGAAATATCGAGAAAGGTGGTTTGAACAGGGCCTCCCCGTTAATATTCTTTTGATCCATAGACGTTTTTGAGTGTCACTTTCCATTTATGTTCGAAAAGAGTCATACCAAACGACAGTCAACAACAGAGTTGCATAGGATAATAAAAATAGAATGGAAATAATTCCTTTTATAATGATGAAACTTTTCGAAATACAAACCGCAACAGATTTTGCAATATATTTGCTCTTCGGAATCTGTGTCAAATTTTTTTCGGAGTCACAGTAGGACTGTCTTTACATAAGATATATCAACAGAACAGAGAGTGATTCAACATTTCAGAGAAAACGAAAATGCTGATAATATGAGACGATAATATGAGATATTGCCCCATTTTGCAGCAAAGCCATCATTTAAAGCGTAAAATTTGACATATATCATGATTTCGCTGCAAAATAGATGAATTTAAGAATAATCAAAAATAAACTAGTTTTTTATCAGAAATCTGGAATGTAAGACTCGAAGGATATCGAATGTGATCCAAAGAATCAGAACAAATCTGATTTGACAAATCGGATGTAACCAATTATGTTATAACCAAATAGGACAATGCGGACAAACAAAAGTAAAGGGCGCCGTTGAATAAAAGCCAAAATTGGTGAATTTTTTTTCCCAATTCTGTAATCTAATCTGTAACATTGCGGTAGCGCTTATTACAACTTTTACATTATAAATATCTTTTTAGCCTGATCAATCATTAGAAAGCATAGACGGAAGAGCAAAAAGTCCCCTCATTAAAAATTCATTGGAAATTGTTACTTTAAAATTAGAAAAGAGACAAGTACTTCTCTCACCTCCGCGTTAGAAACAGGATTTTCGCTTCTCAGAACTTCATTAAAAACGTTAATTTCCTGACAAAAAAAAAATTAAGCATTATTTCAGTCTCAAAAAGAAAAATCGATTTGGCGAATTGGAATATTTATTTTGCCAAGCATGAGTCATAAACAGGTAGAGGTTCTATCGATGACTCATACTTGAAAAATGGAGATAAAACAATTGACAAAGTTATATTTATATTATTATAAATGCTGGGAAGCTGCCAAAAACAGAATTGGTACTTCCGTTCCAAATACAATTTTTTAAATCAAATAAACTGTTACGTTATTTCGAATTTCAGCAGAGATTGATAACAAAAATGATGAATGGCAATTTTTTTCCTCAATACTGGTTGAAACTTTTAAAATGACAAAATAATTGAAAAGGTGTAGATGACTTCACCATTGTTCAGGTCTAATTACGATGACTGCACTCTACTATACTAGTTCCTTTCTGTTTGGGATGTTTTCAAATCATAGCAGTTGCAGTTGCACTACCTTTTTTAGTAGCTTCTCGCTACGTAATATGGATGGTTTGTTGGTTAAAATCTCGTGAATTTTATAAAAAAAAAAGTACAAATATCATTTTTTCAGATATTTTTAGATTATTCGTGATCGTACAGTGTGTAATGACTTTTAATTTGAACGATGGGTAGAATATTGAAAAAAAATAATATGTTTCAATTTCGAAATTGAGAGTAATTCGATTTCGACCACCTTTAATAATGATGTCCGAAAACCGTATATTCGTATGTATATATTTTATATTCCTAGGGTTGCTTGCTATTTTCGTATATATATGTAATCTCCATTCGAATACGGAATCGCATCGCTTGGATTAGAACCTTTTTTACACTGGAAGAAAATTTCGAAATATACGTAAAATCACAATATTCACAATTTTCTGTTAAGCATGATTCGCTTATGGATCGCGCCTCCCAGGCGCGATTTATCTGTGTATCATGCTTGGTCAAATGAAAAAAGAGGCTGTTTCCAATCACGTCAAGTCAACGAAATGCGTATTTGAAAAATCCCAATAGGATATGTATCCAAATCGACCCGAATGTAAAAAGGTTTCGTTATATATACCAGTGTCATACACTAAATAATCTATAATAAGGTGATAATCACATTTACAGAAAGACATAAATTAACTATCGTAATTTAGATGAACAATAGATTTATTAAAAACAAACGACAACGCGAGACTGATGAATTAGTCTGGCCTACTAGTGGGAGCACGTCAGGAGATATAATAATTCGGATACAATAAATAAGGTTGAAGGTAGATGGAATTCGCTGAATACAAACGAAACTTTCCACGCCTGAGGCGCAGAATACGTGCGTTAATGCTCCATTAAAAACTTTTCAAGTTTGAGCCGGGAATGAGTCACTGATAGTCACTGCGCACATCGGTTCCTCATGGAATCAGCTTCAGGTCTTGTTCGAAGTGAATTTCAATAGCACAAGTACTGTACACATTAGAATTCGTAAAAAGTTTAAAAATTATTTGAAATTCCCTTCACATTCCAAAACGTTAAATATATAATATGTATTTGCATATGAATTGAAAAATGTTAATATCATTTTATAGTAATATGCAAATGACATACCCGAAATAAAATTAATAACTGAAGCCCATCGGCAATAACATTTTTAGAATAGGCGTAACCAATAAGTGAATTGTTTGTTAAACATGGGTGGGGAAAATTGACATTCACGAAAGTAGTCGTGACAATTTGCCAATTTTCGCTGACAAGTAAGTTCCGTGTTAGTGTTCAATCTTCAGTTTGCACTAACCAAGCAATGCCCTAAAGCAGCAGCAGAACCTTTAGGAGCCAACTAACAGTCACTGAAATGACAAAGAGATACTATAGTATCTCTTCGTCATTCCAGTGGATGTTGGTAGCCCCAACAACTGTAAAGCACTCCAGGCGGAAAACAACCAATACAGGGCTGGGCTGGGTAAAACCGAATCAATTGGAATTCGAATCCGATTCCAATAATTTTTTTGAATCGGATCGAATCACAGATTCCGTGTAAATAACAAATATCCAATTTTCAGTATTAAAATTGTCTCCATTGTAATGATCAAAAAATTTATGGTTCATTGTACATTTTCAATTTATACCCAGTGTCAGCAATTTTCATATTCTAACGACAAAATATAATTGATTTTGATCAAATTTGACTGAAATAGATTGCATTTTCTCGTTGAAAATGGATATTCTAGTTCAGTTAGCAAGCTTTTTGTTCGTATGAACGATTCACTATAGATTCGAATAAATTGTGCTTCGAATCGATTCTAATCACCGAATCCAATTGCCCAGCCCTATGCAGGGCTGACCATCATAGTACAGTGCGGTGAGAGATGCCTGCCCTGAAACACAATACACCCGTCTACCACGTATTTGTCAAATACGTTATTTAGTCAAATACGTTATGACCATTCTAAAGTCCGTGCCTACATGGCAGTTAGAAATGGAATTACATTCTAAATTATTCGATTCGAATATGAAATATTCAAAACTTACATCCGCGAAAGTAACTCATATTGGCCAAATATGAACTGGAAGATACGAATAAACCCAAAAAACATTTAAATAAGACCGCACCCACTTTAGTCATCCACCGAATGCGGAAGGGCGTAGCTCCAATCTTAATCTAAATAACACCTCAATATCACGAGTACGAAATCAATAGCCATTTATTATGACCTTGGTTTCAAAGGTACAGATAACCTCTATGTCAACAACTCTAAAAATGCAAATATTAGAATGTTTTTGTGATTTAAATAGAAATTCTTATAAGAGTGGAAAAACCCTTTTTGAGGAGTTGGTTTAGGACTGTAGAGGGTTTCCAGAAAATAAAAACACGATATTTTTAGCAAATTTCAGATGGCTTAACAAAGAGCTATTGGTAAAATTCCAGTATGTGATATTTTGAAAGGACCCAAAAACAAAAGTGCACCCATTGCAAAGTAAATTTACATTTTTAAGCTTTCATGTATTTTACATCCAGACAGACAAATTTGATAACTGCATGTGTCTGTCAAGTACGAGTCACTGATGGACCGCGCCCTCCAGGCGAGGCTCATGTGTGGCTCACGCTTGACAAAATAAATATTTAGACTGATGTATTCTTAAGTGGAATAACAACATGTTTCGACAAAACAAAACAAGCGTGAGCCATAGATGAACATCACTGGCTAAGTTCGGCCCATATGTGAACTGTGGCTATTCTTAGCAAAAGAAAAGCTCTTACCGGAATAACCTTGGTTAGGTTTAGGCTAAGTTTCAACAAGACATGAAGAAGATCAGCTTTATCCCAGAAACGTTAGAGGGTCAAAAGTAAAAGTACCTATCCAGCTATATATACCAAGAAACCAAAAAAAAAAATCCCAAAACCTAATAATCCATGTTTTACAATAATAAAAGTTGAGAAGTTCAACATTATAAATTTAAAATACTATCAAATAGTTTTGGTAAATTTCACATAAATTTGAGGAGAAGTTCATTTGAATGTAAAAAAATAATTATTACGTCACCCCACGTAAGAGCCAAATCAAGTACATGAAATTATCAGTAATTGACCCCGAAGTAGGTTTACAAAGCAATGTTTGTGCTTTAAATGGGGCTTTGAAGAGTTTATTCTAGTAGATACCGCGTATCACGCCAACAACGCGCATTCCATCCAGGGCATAGTCCATTCCCCTCCCCCATAGCCAGAATAATATTTATCAACGTTGATTCGATTTGTTTTTATTGACGTTCGCTCTATGCAAGGCCGAAAGCAGCGCCTGGTAATCGACAAAATGTAGTACCAGCCGTGCACTCAAGGTGGGAAAAATATTTATTTCGAAATTCAAGATGTTCAAATATTAAGATCTGAAATATTAAGGTCTGAGTTTCGAGAAATTTAATTCGGTGATTTGAACGACAAAATGCAATTGATTTGGGTAAAATTTTGTTGTTAATATAAAAAAATCTGCTTCTATAGACATGTACATTATGGGGATTGAAGATAAATTCCCTCTAATTCTGATAGTGACAATATTACTAATTTGTAACTATAAATTTCTCAATTTAAACAATGGAGACCAGTTTTAACAGCAAACATTGGATGTTTATTATTCATACGGAATCGGTGATTCGAAAAAATTATATCAACCAGTTTGGAATTCCAAACGATTCTTTGCCATGTCTGCTGGTGATGACTGAGCGTAGTTGCCGTTTTTTCATTGAAATTCACTCAGAAGCAGTGCCGAAGAGGAACCAACTAATGCCACTTAAAAATTAGCAAAGAGATGCTACAAGATGTAGTACCAGTAACCGCACATTAATCGGAAAACATTCCAAACGGAACTTAACTGCTTCAGTAAAGTGCAGTCAGTGGTATCTGCCTGGGCAATGATAAAACCAACTCCTACGACATGAGAGAAATACAGGAGGGCAATTCTCACTCGTGCTATTTCTTTTATATTGCACGAGATCAAACAGAATATCCGAAGCATAATCTTATAATAAACACACAGGGAAATTTTTCTTATATGGAAGATGTCAATTACTTAGAAAGTTATAATCATTTTCTGTAAATATTTAAATTTTTAATTCTGTTACTTTCGAATGCTGAAAAAATGAAATTAAATAATCACGAATCAAATAACCTGGACAATCTTAACTTATAACGAAGAAATCAAAGATACTACAGAGAAATAGCTAATATTGATTGTGATGCAAAAATTTCATTTTTATCCTGCGAGAGGAGATCCGAGTATAAGACTTAACCTTATGGCGAACCACCAACTCTCGTGCAGACACCAATTCTGAAAAGGGGGTGAAGGTTTTGGTCAAGCCTTTTAACTCTTTTTCCATATCCATGATTGGTCGTAAGCAGCGATTACTTGAATCACCGTGCGCCGGCGAGGTGTAAAGCAAATCTCATACAATCGTCCCTCACGGGATTTGTACCTTCGATGAGACTATCAGATTTGCGCAGCTCAAAGCGTTTTTCTAAAGGATTGAGCTAACAAGCCAGGCTTGCGAAATCATTACATGCCTAACTGAATCAGCATAGCAGAGCAGGTCAATAAAAATATGCATCGTGTAGAATACCGACACCACTCAATTTTACACTGCAAAATAAAGAGCGTGCCAAGACACACTTGAACCTTAAATATTTGCCAGTGGTGGGAAAAGTCCCGCAATTAATGCGAAACGACGACCTTATTTCGTGTGAAGCATTTCCTTCGCGACCGATAATGCATAATTAAATTTAAAACGTTTAAGAACAAGGTCGTGGTGTTACATCATTTGTCAAATATTTATATAAACAATTAAAACCAACAGATTGATAATCACATTTCTTTTACCAAATATGGGCCACTGATGGATCGCGTCGTCAGACTTGACAAGACATTACGGATTACGGGGGTTGGTATGATGATTGGTGATGTGAGATCGTGGTATCAAAATGCTGTCGCACATAAATTAGAACGTTCAGTAACCTGGCAATATGATTTTCAGTATCGTAGCAAATTTTAGAATACTCGATTTAATTATTCAAAAGTAGTATATTTAATTTCTTCGGTTTTTAATTGTGTTTAATGTGTTTCGATCTTAGCCAGCGCAATTCAAACACTTGACGAAGTAGGCCAAACCTGTTATGCCCGTACGTCAATTTTTTCAAAGTAATGTCCCAACAAGGAACTCCTGAGAATATGCCAGAAGCATTCCTAGGAGTGGATGGAATGAAATAATACCTCTTTAAGAAAACATTTTCAGGTAAATGATCTGATACTATAATATGTAGTGTGTGGTAGGTATATAGAGATATCATTCTTAGAATAGGATTCGAATACGTGGCCGCGATTCGGATACTCCAGATAGCATCAAGAATCGAATTTGGTGGACCGAATACATAGTATATTCGGATCATTAGAACGCTCGTTTTCGTGATTCGGCATGATTCGACAACGATTTGCACAAAAAATTCGCCAAATTTTACGCGATCTTTCATTTTTCGCCGAATAATATACAATAGAAGATATTTTTAGTCAAACATGAGCAACCGCGATCTATCAGTGGCCCACATTCAACATAGCATATTTACTGGTTTGGAAGAAAATTTATCGGCTACTTGTTGATTTCCCTACAAATGTTTGCAATCGAATTTCTGAATCAGTAGCGGAACGCTTCAATCGATTCGAAATATTAAATTCGAAAAAAAGTGCATCTGAAAATGGCAATCGTGATTAAATATGAGTCCATATACTTTTCTTAAATTAGACTGACAGTAGAGGACAGGACGTCAGGTCATCAGAGGAAATAGATGGAAATAACCATTATACATTATTGAATATAAAATTCCGTGTCACCAGTTAAAGTGCGTGCGTCGTTGAGCAAAATTGGAGTCAGTTTTAGTAGCATTTGACACACGGGCGGGGAAAACCAAAGACATTTTATATAAGAGTCTAATACAGAAGACCTAAGCTGATCTTATGTTGAGTATGGGCCAGAGACAGACCGCGCGTCCGAGGCGCGAACTATCTGTAATCCATGCTCACCAACGCAAAATGTTTTTCGTACATTAACTTTGCATGTCATTAGTTGAAGAAACTATCAATAAACGTCAGCAAAGGGTCATGAATGAATTCAACGATTCAGCTTGCTATACTCGCAAGAGCAAGCGCCACGCCCTTTCATGGTTGACCGGATCCAGTGACCTTCCTCATGAATGTGTCGAATTGATTATTAAGACAAGTCGCCTTTTGCAATTTATTACAATTTCAAACAGTTCGATTTTAAAAGTTCAATTGGAGAAGGTAGCAGAATATGGGATACTCTGAAATCAAAGCCTCAAAAAATGGCCGTAATATTGCAAAATATCATGCCTGTAGATAGAAGAAGATTGAAAAGTTTGAGTCTCTCAAGTGCAAGCAAAACATATTTAATGCTACTTTGACTCATATGCCGCTATGTCATTTTTTATCAAAACTCGCTAGGAGCAACGTTCCAGAGAGAACTAGGAAACTAACCATCATCCTTAGAAGATTCGTGTTGACCTTGACCCGAGTTAAGATTAACATTAAGATTAACACAATCGGAAAACAGTATGAAAGTGATGAATGAAATAATTTGCGACAACTTGCGCCTTGGCGGTACAATCCATTAGTGATATATTTTCAACAAAACGTGTTCGGTTCAAATATTTTTGACCGGGAACGGAAAAAAAGAATCTGCCCTCCAGAAATCGAAAAGGTTATCATTGCCCTCATCATCTCAAACATACCGGACAAAGTAAAATATTTTCAAGGCTCACCTGGGATAACGACGGTATAGAAGAAGTATGGTAAGCTTGACGTTCACAAAACGCAGCAGCAGCAGATGCTTGTAAAGCTGTTGTATTAGGACTTGTATATTCTGGTGATATATTACTTGTCGGATGACGAATTTCAGGGCCTGAAAACAAGAACATTATCAACACTAACGAAGATGGTTACATTTTAATGCCATTAAAAAACGTGCAATACAAAGGCCGAGTGTAATGTTAGTTGAAGTACTTGGATTCGACTCCTGTTAAAACCGGTATATAAAGCTATGTCACATCTCTCCCAAGGTAATTTTAGTAGGTTTGGTCGATGAAGAGAAATTTTATCTTTTTAACAACACTAATCTCTAATCTACAGCAACTTTCCGCCATTGAGTGGCCGTTAGTGGGCAATTTTAGGGGCTTTTTGCAGCCTTTCTTATAGCAAACTTCAATATTTTTTGCAAATTTCTGATTCGAAACCCTCCACATGAAAATCTAGTGATTATTGAAAAATGCGAAATATTAGTACAGACGCATCCGTGTCAATATGATAAAATCTGAATTTGAAGATTATAAAAGTACACATAGCCATTAAAAGAGCATTACTCTCGCTTATTTCATTGCTGGATGAAGCTTAGCATATTTGCTAACAATGCAGTATCGAGAGAGGTTCAAAGTCTTGCTTCCCACTTACACAAATCTATTTCTGTAACATTTCGTCTGACCAAAGTCAGACTTCTTCAGACAAGCAATAATTTTAAAAATGTGCAGTATCGAAATACCAATTTCAAAAATTCACATATTCCCATATTTTTTTTTAAGAAAGAACCAGGCGTACGTAACAATACATAAATATAGCCATATGTCGCTACATTAAAACACGATTTGAGCTTTTGTAGAGGTTGTAGAGGTTCTAGAGGTTACGTACTTTCTATTCTAGAATATTGTTTGTTTGTTTATGTTGGTATAACTAGCAATTGAACAAACACGAACCGTAGATAAATCGTGCCATGCATTTGGCATGCTATTTCCGATAAAAAAAATGTCATTCATAATAACGATCTCACACTTCCGCTTACCAGGAATATAATGAGCGTTATCCTGAAAGCCAAAACATGGTTCCAACGCCATCGCCGCATTTCATAGAAACGTACAGGAAAATCAAATGAGCTAAATTTTTCGTGTTGTTAGTACGAAAAGATTTATAAATATGTGTTACAATGAAATTTATAAATACGTATATGACGTATTACCCTCCTTTAATGTAAACATCACCCTACTTACAACACAGCAATTTGGGGTCCATCTCTCAGTGACCAAACTAAACATACGGTTCTAAAATAAAATTCCACGTTCCCACGATTCCTATTATTGATCAGGCAGTGAGTGTTTGTCATCCGGTAGACTAATAGTTCTATGGGCTATTCTGAACCGGTGAAATAGAAGAAAGTAATTTGCCAAATTGGTTTTACACCAAAAGTAGGATATAAAAATGTTGTCTGTCTTTCAAAATTTAAATGTTTCTTCCAAGTTTCTGACCGTAGTAATGTTGTACAAAGGAGTTCATAATCATCAATACCACTATTACATAGTCATACATAATTATATAAAGTTATGTTAAAGCTTCAAGCCAAATTCTGTCACGCGTTTGAGCTAAAAGATGACGATTATGTGGGTAAAAATACACAGAAAATTACTTCGTAGACACATGATTAAGATGTGAAAACTAGCGATGGAAAACTAAACAAAAATAATAATTGTTTCATTCGAAACTCATGTTCATAAAAAGTTATTATAGCATTAATAGTTAATAGTTAGCACAACTTAAGTGCAGAATCTATATTTATTTCCATCCTTCTTATTTGGGAGTTTCAGAAAACCATCACGTCGCATGGACAAGAAAATCCCTTCATAAATTATGCAAGATGGTCGAAAATATATTCAAATGCAACAATATTGTAAGATAACGTGGTGAAACTTAATATTTAATAAGCCATGTTAAGCTTATTGAAGAATTCATTATCAAAAGTTTCATCAATGAGCGAATGATGCAAGAAGTCTCGAGGTGGGCAGAAAAGTGCTATGTCGAATCAGAAAATAATAATCCAATGTTATCCCACTAGCAATAATGTGGGATATCATGTCAAAGTTAGTGGTAGTTGGTTAAGAAGCTTATCTTTACACCACGTCGAGAAAACTAATTTCAATTTTTCTACTTCTTCTCAGGACTTCTGCGAACGAGAGCAACATCTCCACAAACTAACTGTATTTTTTCATATACAGTTTGTTCAGAAAACATTATCCTTGTCACAAAAAAGGAATTATGCAACTATAATAATAATGAAACACTACAGCCTTTTCAAATTAAAAATCTTCTGCCCGTTTGGAGAATTAAAATCACGTATTCATTTCATTTGTCAAAGTTGGGGATGGCTTTTGGATGGATGTTTTCTAAGCATGAGTCAATAATAGATAGCGTATTTTAGATTCGAGCGTCATTTCAATTTACACCTAGTGTAAAAAATATTTTTTATAATTATCCAGAGATTCGATTAAATTGGGACACGTATAATTCGATTTTATTACGAAAATATCTCGTTGTCGGAAAAGTCAAGCCCAATGAGATGGGAAGTTGACGTTTTGTCATTTCTGACAAAAAAGTGCGTTGTGAACATTATTCAGATTGAATAGTTAGGTTTTACAAGATACCGCTGCTAGTAATCTTTCCCCACGCAAAACGGTTGGGCGTTCTTGACAAGACATCCGAGTCGGAAATTTTTCGGCCTAGCATGTTTTGTTAAGCATGCGTCACCGATAGATCGCGCCTCGAGGCGCGGTCCATTAGTGACACATACTTGATAAATGAAATATTTTTGATAGGCTATAACAGCATTAGTATCACGAAATGTCACGCCCGTGAAATTTGTTCCGAGGGCGTAAACGCTTAACTCGTGCGTGGGCAAAAATAGGGATTTCGTTCAAACAATACTTTGAAAAACACATATTGCATTCTTTACGATGCAGATGTAATAAATCGGCGAGTGGGAGGTTTTGGAGCATATAAAGATTTAAAATTGCTATTCCACAGAAATTTTCAGCGAATATCCAAATTATTCGTCCGTGAACCATAGAACGCCCGGGACATTCGTAGTGATCATGGCCCATCGGGAATTTAATTTAGACAAACAAGACGAATGAAACATTCGGAACGTCAGCAATATACATCATTTGCTTTCACTGACTGTGCTTATTTCATTCTCTAACATGAATATATCTAGTGGTAAAAGTAAAAACTCGCTGTTCAAGACGAAAGAAAGATGAAAATCTTAGAACAAAGTCCTGCCAACATTTCTGGGAAAGAAGACGCCCTTTGCACATACAATACAAACGAACAACCGTGTACCGTGGTCATTGTGGCATGGTCATCGATGTTCCACCCCTTTAATACATGTCCATATATGAGTAAAGATAAGAAGGGCAGTAAGTTTTGCCACAAAATATATCCCTTGATCAAGATATGCTTCAAAGGCAGGAGATTTTTGGTAAATATTTCAATGCGTGGAAACGACGATCAGATATGACTCTGTGGGAGGATAAATCAATTGAGCAAATGCAATAATGGTCTGATAAAATTCCAGAAATATTTTCTATACAATAGTAAAAAATATCCTAATAGCGCCTCAAATGCTTTTGTATGGTCATTTCTCATTCGTAGGAATGCGGCGTGCGTTTAAAAAAGCACCTTCATGCGATGCGTTGTGCGTTGAACGCGAGGTTTCTGCGGTGCCTATTTTAGTGTTCTTTTGTTCATGGGTGTGAATGAACAAAGGCAAAAGGGGTTTGGCTGCGTCACGTGAATTAGGGAAAAATTGCGTAGGGTGCGTGGGAGAAAATCGAGAGAAACATTTGGAACACCTTTTCCACAAAAAGTCACGCACGTGCGTTTCAACTTCGCGGGTAACGGGTTGAATATAATGATTCTCGGGGATACTGTGGAGTTTGCTCAATCTATCGTCGCTCAAAATTACGACAAACTAAATTAAACTGCATTGTAAATATAACCAATCATAGGGGGGCTTTTGGTATTTAAAAGAGAGAAAATAAAAAAAGGATTTCGCTGGCCTTATCCAGTCAGATTTTGAATATTTGTTAAGCATAAGCCACAGACGGACCGCGCATGACCGGCGTGATCCATCGAAGACCTCAACTTAACAAAATATGCTTTGACAATAAGCTTTCTGAATGGCTATCCGAAATTACGCACTGTCTGTAACAATCCACAGATTGGGCCCGCTTTCGTAATGTGATTCATCCATATAATAGAGCTCATAAATTCTTATATATATATCATAAGTTTCATTTAATCGGAGATAATTTTTTCGTAAAAAGGAGGCACTTTTATTAACTGTCCAAATCGGAAAAATTTTGTCATATACCTTCATGTGCGCGTCGCTGATGGATCGCGTCGATGAAACGGTTCCATCTGTGACACACGCTCAACAAAATAAAAATTTATGACAGGGTTAGTCTACTATAATCCATATTTGATTATGAAAATAAAGCGATATTTTTTTTGCACGGGACTTTTCGTGATTTATCATACACAAGAAGACAAATATTATGTAAAAAAGAAATTTGCATAAGGGAGTGCTTATCGTAATTTCAAATTTTAGAGTCACCAATATCCGACGCAATGGACAGCGCAACAAAGTCAGATTTACGTATGAGATAACAAAGACATATGCTTTCCATACATGCCCGACACATTGACGACGTATCGAGCACCATAACTTCAACATTTCCTGCATCGGATATAAATAATATTTCATCAGGAAAATATTTAAAAAAAAAATAAGGTATTATCAATTGATAAGCACATATAGAGCGTACACCAGGTTTTTCGACGTACAGGCGAAGATTACAAAACGAAACGTTGTACTAAGTTGCACGAGTACGTAACGTGAACATATTTTTGTGTCGCGTTCATTCTCTAACATGAATATATCTAGTGGTAAAATTAAAAACTCGCTGTTCGAGACTAAAGAAAGATGAAAAGCTCAGAACAAAGACCAGCCAATATTTCTGATTGGGCATGGGAAAGAAGGCGTCCTTTGCATATACATAACAAACAAACAGCCGTGTACCGTCTCAAGCATGGTCATCGATGTTTCGCGCCTCCAATGCAAGTCCATGCATGGCTAAAGGTAAGAAGGGCCGTTAGTTTTGCCACAAAATATATAACTTGATCAAGATATGCTTCAAAGACAGAGAAATTTTGGTAAATATTCCAATGCGTGGAAACAACGATCAGATATGATTCTGTGGAAGGATAAATCAATTGAGCAAATGCAATTATAGAAGGATAAAATTCCAGGAATATTTTTATACAATAGGAGAAATGCGGCGTGCGTTTTAAAAGCACCTTTATACGGTGCGTCGTGCGTCGAACGCAAGGTATCTGCCGCGTCTATTGAAATGTTCTTTTGTTCGTGGTTGTGAACGAACAAAGGCAAAAGGGGCTTGGTTGCGTTACGTAAATTAAGAGAAAATTGCGTAGCATGCGCAGGAGAAAATCGAGAGAAACATTTGGAACACTTTTTTCCACAAAAAGTCACGCACGTGCGTTTCAACTTCACGGTAAAGTGGGTAAATACAAAGATTTTTCGGGGTTACGTCGGAGTTCGCTTAGTCTATGGACGCAAGCGGATTGAATTACATTCTAAACATAACCAAAAAAGGGGCTTTCAATATTGCAAATAAAAAATACAGGATTTCGCCAGTCTTATCCAGTTAGATTTTGGATATTTTTTTAAGTATAAGAATAAGCCACAGACGGACCATGCATCTCCGGCGTTATCCATCAAGGACTCATACTCAACAAAAGAAGCTTCGACAAAATATTTCTGATCGGCTAAACCGAAATTCCGTACTGCCAATCTGCAGATTGGGCCTGTCTTCGTAACGTGATTCACCGATTAAATAGAGCTCATAAATTCATACATATGCATATATATCATGTGGTTCCAGCAACTGCACTTTAAACGGAAAACATCCCAAACGGAACTAAACCGCCATGGTAAAGTACAGTAAGTGGTATGTGCCCTGAGCAATGGTAAAACCATCTACCACTTTTTTGCTTCCTTGTAGTCGCCACTTACGACACACAGGAAATACAATAGGGCCAAAACCTGTGGCACACGCTCAACAAAATAAAATTTCTGACTGGCTTAGTCCACGATAATCCATATTTGAATATGGTAATGAAGCGCCAATTTTTTGTACGGGACTTTCAGGGATTTATTACACACCAACAAGACAAATATTATATTTTATGAGAAATTTGCATAATTGCTTATCGTAATTTGAAATTTCAGAGTGGTCAATACATAAACCAGTCGCAATGGACAACACAACAAAGTGAGATATACGCACAGGATATCAAAAACATATCTTTCTCATACATGGTTCACATATTGACGACGCATCGGCCACCATAACTTTCCATTCCTAGGATGCCCAAATATTATTTGCATATCTCCTCAAATGCTTGCTACGAAGCCGTGCACAATATTTTATCAGGAAAATATTTAAAAAAAAATAGGGTATTATCAATATTAGGCACATATAGAGCGTACACCACGTTTTTCAACGTAATAGACGTACAGGCGGAGATTACGACAAGAAACGTTGCAGTAAGTTGCACGAGTACGTAACGTGAAGACTGGGTATAAAATATTTTTCTGCCGCGTATCTATGTCAATTTTTTTGAAACCCTACTGTATGCATTGGACATTTCTTCAATTGGTAAAAATGACAGTGACAGATAGAACACATAAATGGAACCAGGCTGACCAAATATAATGCTAAGTTTTATACATGATGTGACTGAAAACGTCACCTTCTGCCCAAGTTTCCAAATTTTAAAACTTATTTGGTGAGTCCAACGTCCACAATATATAAATATATATATTATATTATATTACACGAGGAAGTTCATTATCAATTTTATGAACAAAGAGACAAACCAAAACGAAGTTTTTTCAAGCTTTGAGTCATGGCAGAGAGTATATCGCCCGCATTATATTGCACAGGCAAGTTCATTATCAATTTTATGAACAAAGGGGCCAACCAAAACGAAGTTTTTCAAGCTTGAGTCATAGCAAATAGTCTATCGCCCACGTTATATTGCACAAGCAAGTTCATTATCCATTTTTTTTTTTTGTCAATGGGGCCAACCAAAACGAAGACAAGTTTGAGTCATGGCCGAGAGTGGTTTATCTATTACATAACAGAACTTCTGGTGGAGAGATGCCAGCCCCCCCAAGTACGTTGATTCATCAGTGTGAGTTATAATAAAAAAAGGAATACGCAAAGACAGAGCTATTTTAAGATTTTGAGCATTATTAATATCATAAAATACGACTGAAAATATTACATTATGCTATTACCTCCACTTAAAAATGGGAAATTTGGAAGACGGAACAAAATAAAATTAATGGCCATAGCAGCTTATAAAACAGTATGTCATTTTCCTGTCTGGTCTCATTTGGCTAATAGTCTGTTCTGTATACAAATGGGCCGATAACAAGACGACGAAAAATTCCCAAATGCCAATCGAAAATGGAAATAGTCTTAATAACGTTCAAGATAAGAAAATGAATGGTGAACTTAATAGGAAATCACTAGAATAAGTCACAGTCTTCCACGAAAACAGCTGCTTTTATTAATAATATCAACAAACTTGTTATTAGATTAGAATTGTATTCCCGTCCAAGCATGAAACATGGATCAAACGAGCTTGAAAATCTCGTTTGATCAACGTTTAACGTATAGCCCGGCATGGTCAAAATACTGAACACGTGACTCACCAGTCTGTTGGCCCGAGGTCAAAATAGATTGGGTGGGAAAACCGCCGGACGGTTGGACGTTATCGTTTGATATAACGCTATCATGATGTTCTCCGGAGACGCTTCGTCGCGGTTCTTGAGCGGATCGCGAAGCAGACGATAGGTCATCATCATAATCTTTTAATGGAGGTGGAAAGGTCGTCATAGTAGTCATGGAAACAGAAGGGGCGAGGATAGGGTGTGACGCTGTAGTTGAGTGCAGAGATAAAGATGCTGAAGAAGTAACGGACGTGACGTCATGTGGCTGCACGATTTCGTAACCCTCGTCTGTGGAAAAAAAACAAAAAAAATGTTTAAGATTTTTATTTAAATAAGAAAGAGACAAAAGCAGGGTAAGTAAAAATAATCTGTAGAAGAATATTGTACTTTCATTGATAACGAAATAAGTACCATTCTAGAAATAGGAATGCTGAATATCTTACTAAACCTGCAGTTGCAGCCATGTTTTTTAAGGGTAAATATTACTGCAAAATCTAAAAAAAAAATGACAATGAAGCTCAATTTCCTTTGTTTCATGGAGCTATATTCGTTATTTATACATCATAAATAATTTTTTCTGTTGAAATTACACAAATTTAAAAAACAAATATATGTTTTCGTTAGCCCTTCGTCTGAAATATATCTAAAATTTGATAATACACTATATTGTATATGTTATATCATATCCGAACGTAATCGAATATTCTATGCGTTTCGGACATCCCTTGTCTTTGATAATAGAGAGGTCGGTCACATCAGCGTATACTGGACAAAATAAAATCTCTGATTACAATGGACATCAGACATCAATAAAAATTCCGAATAAAACACCTGTGTTTCCTCTAGCTCCGTTATCTACGTCATCGTCCGATGTTTCATTGTCACTGTCCGAAGCTTCGTCCTCTTTAACAGACGAAAAACGTCCTCCATCGTCCAATTGTAAATGGACACCACTCTTCTGTTTATTCTTTCTTTGTCGTCGCATCAACTGTTCAACAGTTTCTTGTAAATCGCCATTTTCTTTTGCAAGATTCATATTGCTTTGCTTATACTCGGACACCATACGACCTGATAAGAATAGGAAACGTACTATAAGAACTGTATGAAATATTCAAAAACAATAGCTGAATTAACACCTTCATAATATATCAATTTTTTTTTAAATCTATGGTTAGGGGATGATTTAACTTTGAAGTCCATCGGTGTCAATTTTGTTATCGTGAACATAAGTAAGACTGGAGAGCACTCGAAAAAAACTTCAAAAAATCAAGCGCTGTTCATGGAGAAACCATCACAGTTATTAGTCAACTTCTTATCTCAGCCCATTCACTCCAGCATGAGAGAGAAAAAAAAATTGGGGGCAGGATCAGAATGACATAATTTTGTTTTCTTTGCCCGTCTGAAATTCAGACCTTGTTCTCCTCGGTTGAAAAATAATTAATTAACCTAATTTTGAAGTCTTTTGTACAAATATTCAGTTGCAGACACCCTGATCCTCACGTAAGTCGTACGTCTTCAAATATTACATGGAATTTCTTCCTGAAATGGGTGTACTTGCTAGTTGTCTTGATAACAGTGCGTTATATTTTGCTGATCTAGTGGGCACGGTGGTGGTTATCATGTTGCCATGGGAAGTTGAAAGATCTTGGGTTCTAGTAACGGCGAGTCTGGCTCGGTAATCCATCCACCACTCATATCGGAGTGTAAAAAATTGGGTCGGCTAAGCCGAACTGGAAAGATCATATCTTTCCAACAACTCTGACCATGTCCGTCTATAAGCGACCAGGGTGAACACCTCAATACTTAAAAAAATGCATCTATATTACAAAATATTCACAACAAACAGATCTTCAATACCAAACTTGGAACAATATCAGAAGTGAAAATGCTGGTAGAAATATGCACATTCCATCTATTGAGCACAAAAAGTCGGATTTCGGTCAAGTTTTACATCATAAAATTGTTAAATGTATCAGAATTTTTTTGAAATGTGAATGGATCGGAAATATTAGAAAAAACGGAACTATTTAAAACAAAATTCAGAAACAGCCAACTACAGTGACACAAGGTCGTCGTATTCGCCAACTTTGCATTCAAAAATAACGAGAAATACACATTTATTAAAAGCTATGTTATTAAACAAATTTATTATAAAAATAAGAAGAAACCATTAATAACCACCGGAAATATATTATTGATAACTGTTGGCTTGCCTAAAATTAAAAAGGTCAATTCGTCTTCAAAGTCAGGTATATCACGTCACAGGATAGCGTTCTCGTCTAGGCAACATTTCAAAATGTCTGACTGTGGGTGGGTATTTCCACAAAGAAATAAAAGATTGGTAAGTATTGGTACTTGAGTACCATTTCCAAGAGACGATAACTTTACTTCTGTAACAGGGCAATACCGCTCCTATTCGGTTTTGTCATGTTCGATCAAGCACGGACAAAAAATGAACCGCGTCTTTCAGACGTGATTCATTTATGGCCCGTGCTTGTTCAAAAATGCATACAAGATTAGTCATCAAGATTTTAATATTTAAAGTAAAAATTCTATTTCTAGTCAGTTGTTGAGTTATAACGTCGGAATGCGCTGTCGCTGAGTAAATCAGGTGGTTTCCATCTACTAACATGTTAATGTCGAGCGAGTTCTGTAGAAGGAACAATTCGCCGTATAAAGAGTGTTGTTTGAAATCCTATGAAACTCTTTCAAGCTGACGAACTTGTTCAAACAGATACTTACGATTTTCACAGTTGACTCTATTTAAACATGGGTATTTTTTCTAATCTCTAAATGAAATGGTTATCTTGAGTAGTACTACTCACACACGAACAGGGTGAGTCAATTTCGTTTGAAAGAATGAAATGAACTTTATTCCACAGACAGTTAGCAAGGTTCAAAATTCTATCTGGTTACGAGATTATCCTGCGTCTTGACCTCACCCAGTGTGCAACAACAACCAAAGCTGTGGTTCACAGTGCCTTGCTCAAGGGAACTCTGCGTGCACGACTCACTGAAGCCCTTTTCTATCATTAAAGGTTCGAATCCGCGTCATCCATCAAGGGTTAGGTTCGGCAGCTATTATAGGCTTCATCACGTCACCACAAACATAACACGGGACATCCTCAACCAACCAGTGTGTTACCTACTTCCTCACAGTCATTGTACAAATAGTCCATATGAGCGAATAAGAAAGAGTATTGGAGTCTCAACATACTTGAAACTACTAACATTCATCATCCTAGTAGAAAATATGAGCGGATCGCATTTACACATAATATCACCAAAAAGCATTGACCGGGTTCAAAATTGTGAAAAAATTCTTTATTCTATCATTTAATTATTTGTTCCAAGTTACTCAGAAATATCGCCAAGACCTTTACTAATCGGAAGTTTGGTTTTGTCATGTGGAAGAGCTTCGACCTCGGTGAAGCGTTCCGTCAGTAAAAAGAATTGCCTGTGTACCTTTTTAGATAAGAAGTAAACAACAAAACCCGATGGGAATCCAGGAAATTCCTTGTCTAGCATGAGCGACGGGTAAACCGTGCTTAGGCGGCGCAATCTACCGGTGACTCATACTTGACAACAACGCGTTTAGACCGATATAAAATGCAAATATTTTGTCGGACAATACCCTTGATAAAAAATAGATGGCATGGGTAATGAAAAATCTTTTACAGTTGCGGTTACACCGCATGATCGAAACCAATTCATTTGCATAAAACACTTCATTCAGGTTGTGGTAAGTGAATGACCATAGTCTTCTAATCAGAGGCTTTTTTGTATTAGCCACTAAGCGGCGCGATTATCAGTGAATCATGTTTGCAAAAAATGCGTTCTGACTGTGATTCTGACAGGTGATTAAGGATACCGAAAATTTGCTATCGTAATTCGATAATTCGATATAAGGATGAGAAATTGAAATAAAAAATCGTGGAATGAAATTAAAAACAATCGTATAAATCTCGGTTTTAGAATTACCCTACGTGTAACCTAATTCCAGCGTTTAATAAGATGTAATTAAAAAATGTCAATTAAGAAGTAGAGACGATTATGCAATCACCCCAGGACAGATACGAGCGATGTCTTTATCGGGACAGTCAGGTACCGTATTCTAAAATTCCAATCAAAAGATATTTTCGTTTTTTTGATTTGTTTATTGATTGATTTCACTATTCAGTGAAATCAAGATATAAGCCAAATTTTACGATGTCATAATATATATAAATCATGATTTTGCTGCAAAAATGGAAAATATCTTTGAATATTAGCAACTTTGTTAACTTATATGAAATGTTGAAACACGATTCCATTTATATATTAAATTTGGAATAAAACATACCACTCACATACCTCTCATCTATATCAGTAAGTTCCCTATGAAATGTTTATCTTGTTCTGAAGGTGCGTTTGCTCGTCTATATTTTGTTGGTAAGTTGGTGCTTTCAATTTTTACGGCAGTATAGAACGCTTAACCGAGACAACCCCCACCTGTGGCCATTAACCGCCTACCGTGAACAAATGACGCAACGCACCGGCAAGGCAGCTTTCATCCGGCTAATTTATTATTGGAATTTTCCTAAATCTTAGCACTGACCTAAATTTTCCACGTGGAGAACACGTTTTTTGAGTTGTTCGTTTTCCCGCAATATAATTTCGATTCTTTTGCTGATTTCCTCAGTCGATGTGACGTCACTGGTCCCTGTGGCGCTAGATGATTGTTCGGATCTCACATGTGTCTCACCAAAGTCTTCTTTTGAGGAGAGCGGGTCTTTGTTTCCCGCATTGTTTGAGGTCATAATGTCAAGTGGGACCTTCCTTGTCAGACAGCATTTGCTTATTTCATTAAAATTACATGTTACCAAAAATATGTTTCATAAAGCTGAAAATGAAATTCGGAGAAAATGAGTATGTTATACCACGTTTGTTGATTGCAGGCTTTGAAGCTCAAAAAAAGGAAAAAAAAAGAAATTGTTGCGAGAAAAATATTGTCAAGGTGTGTGTTGTTGAATCTGTATGTATGTTGACCTTAACATTTTTTTTTTGACTGGGTAATAAAATAAAAAAATGAAAGGATTATACCACTCAAATGTCTATAAAATCACAGATATGACCTCTGACCAGGAATCATGGATTGACAGCGTCGCAGTGACTAACAACCTATGCAAGAATTTAGAGATGTACGAATCGGCAGCCGTTGTCTTGGACTGTCATTACAGCTTAGTTAAAAATGTATTCAAAATTCACTACTAAAGTGAATATTGTTACAATATTTTAGATGAACGAAAATGCTAATATTTGATAAACTTTTGCCAATATTGCAGCAAAGGTCATGATTTTATTTTACAACGTAAAATTTGGAGTATATCATGATTTCATAGTAAAATGAAACAATTTAAGAGTAATTGAAAAGCGATATTACTTTTTCATACAAGTATTATACTCTGTAATTATGTATGATTCATGAATTGGCATCAATTGAAAACAGATTCCTGACGTGTTCAAAAAGGTCATACTTATCTCACAATACCTTTTGTAATATAATATTGGGTTCACGAATGCTCACGAATGAAAAAACATAGAAGAACATTTCTAAATTTCAATAATATATTTTAATGGGAAAGCTCTATGAACAAAAAATTCGACTAACACACGTCATAGATTTTCTAAATGAAGTCGTTGGATTTGTGTGACAAAAGGGATGTACAAGTACGCGATCGAGAAATAAATAAAAATATACCAATTACTTTTTCAGCGACTTCATTATTTCTCACAAAAGGGAGGTGATTGAGCATGGATATCTTTGTTAGGGAATAGTCATAACCACAGGAACCACAGATGTTTAACTTGCCATACCAGCGTGAGAACCAACAAGCCATGACCGTTATTATTATATATATCAGGCATTACCCTGTTTGATTTGATTGAGTCAATAATTTCAGCGTGCAAAACACTTAAATATCATGAAGTCACTAAAGAAATAAGTGGGCAGATGGTTTTGACATCACCCAGTGAAGTTACCATCCACTGTACACAATTATAGTGATTCTGCTTTGGAGTGCTTTACGGAGTGGAGTGCAATTAATTATATTACAGTCACATTCTCAGCAGCTTTTGGCGGCATAAGTGACCTTCACACAGGCTCCTTTTAAGTGTCGCTTCTAGCCTCACTTGGAGCGAATTTCAATAAAAATAGTTGCAATCGTTTTTTTTTCAAACCCGTTTCAACTTCAATTTGTTTCCCTATTCATGACTCAGCCTGCTTTCAACAGAGTTTAACTCCGCCATTATCATTATTTGCATTTTGGATAACGGTATTTGATTTAATTTTATCAACATTACCATACCATACCCAAGTCCGCAACTGAATTCGACAAAATCGGTTGCGAGTATATAGATGACATATCAGATATCTTAAATGTGTCATATGCTGCATTGCTATGAAATATTCACAAATTAGGCAAGATTTTAAAAAAATACTTACTTTTGCATGGCGTTCCATCAATGGCTCATGCAAGGCACATGTAGACATTTTTTACTTTTGACTCATTCAGTAGCGAGTAAATAGTGCGTTGATTAATTATGAATAGCGCGTAGGTGGTTTCCACTGGTATCTGCAATCACACGCACTGACATTTGACATCTTGTCATAATATTGATGAAAAGGGGTCACTAAGCCACTTTATGAACTGTGATCGAAAAGATAGCATCAAGTAAGAGGTGGTAGTTGCTTTTACTATCGCCCCAGCAGTTATCACTCAACACTGCACTTTGTTATAGCGGTTCGATCCTCATTGGAATGTTTTTCAAATAGCATATCAGGTGAATGTACTTGAGGTACCTTTTTCTCAAGTAAAGTGGCCGTTACTTGGTTCCTTTCAAGAGCTTCTTTAGGTTTTGTATAGAGCGAATTCCGTGATTCGTGAATTATAAAATTCGACTCTAATTCTACTTAGTTAGTTTTAAGTGCAGCAGGTGCTAAAAAATGATAATAACTGAAAAAACTGAAACTACTAATCAACGCAGAAGAAACACCTCTGCAAGCTAAAGCCTCGACGACCGGCCGGCCTATTTTTCGCTCACAGATTCTAAGAACATGACACCCAGATTATATATTCTAGAATAACACCAGTCAAAATATTCTGTCCAAATATAGATTGTAAAATATGGGTCACAGATGAATCGCAAACTAAGATTCATTCTCAGCAACTATAATCTTCGACGGGGTTTCAAATTCATATCAGGTATTTACTAAATATCATAATATAATAAACAACCCCAATCAGTGGCTCACGTTTAACAAAAGATACTCGGGTAACTTTATGATTGAGGCAGGTTTGATCGCCAATTTGGTCAAGTACGTGTCACTGATGCGTTCGATTAAAATATCACCAGCATCGTAGAAGCCACTTTCTCGATATGTGTGACTAACTAGAAAGAGTTGTAAAATTGGTCATCTGTATTGTATTGATATTCCCATTCAGTAAAGCATATATTTCAATAATACAAAATGTTCGTATATTAAGACGACGTGTTGTTCTTTGACTATAGGTGTAAGGCGCTCGAATATCTCACGATTGTCACACAATCATTTAATCAATGTGTTACAAACAATGGAGCCGCGGTAGTCTGCGGTCAGGTACTTTCCTACCGTGTGAATCACGTCCGATCCGATTATCATACGGACTGTTGGAGTTTGACCCATTGAAACGAACTATGCCATTGTATATGAGGCTATGAATGATATTAGCCACATAAACATGATTTAACAAAGTCTGACATTTTTCTATTACATCTTAGTAACTCTCGTTTTCTATCCAAAATGTCATTTTGCCAAGCAAGAGTCGCATATGGAAAGAGCGGCCCAGTTTTGAGATCCATCCATGGGACTTATTAGACAAAGTATGATACCGCCAAAAACATAGTTACGCTATTATATATTAGACAAAATAGTCAGAGCTTTTAAGTAGACTATATCAAAGATGGGCCACGGATAGCCGTACTAAAGTTCGTCTTTATCCTGGTCCTCATTTGGCCTAGCATAAACAATATTATGAATCATACATATGCAACATGGGCGCCGAAATCAATCTCTGTCCAATTACCAACCCATGACGCAAGATGGGTCAACAAAGGCCATCTTTGTATTTCTATGTTATAAAGAACCATAAGTAATAGTCGAGAAGTTTTGTTCATGAGCATAAGCAGTCAACTTTGCGACATGTACGCTAAAAAAGTAATATTACTCGTTGTCCATCTAATGTTTACAGTCCATAAGAAATCATTGGAAGGAAATATTGATTCGATTCGTGATTCGTCAATTCATCAATTATTCAATTCCTATTTCTTGCGATTCGAAATTAAAAGAATCAATAAAGTGTATAGAATTCGTAAACGAATGTAATTTTGATGCATTTAATATTTTTATGAAAAATATCTTTATTTTTGCCCATTTTAGTAATATTTTATTTAAGTATTTTCGAATAATAACCAATTTCATACGTTAAAAAATTCTATTGGATTCAAAGAGTATTCGATTTTGTTTCCCCCTACCAATTGCTATAAATTATGCTCAACAGCTGCGAAAACGAGAATATCAATTTACTTATATAAACCAATGACGTCATCTATGAAAAAATCCTTTCTATCGGGCGACCAATAAAAACTGAGGAGTGGTAAGTTAAATGTCATTCTGCAGTAGATCTAGCGACGAATTCACAATATTGAGGAATGGGCAGTTAAATGTCCCACAAATATTTGTTTATGCATAAAATATTGAAGGCCACCCTAGTCGGGCGTGTAATAAACATATATATCATACCTGGAATTTATCAGTTCTCAGCAAAAACGATATTAAAAATATGTAACTGATAAAATAAGATGTGCAGTGTATTGCGATAATCGACATCACTGCTTTGAATCGACTTTCTGAGTGTATTTAACCCATTAATAACCACTGTTGAGCAAAATCGCGACTCCGCCAGGATATGCATCTACTGTTACCACTATAGTCCTAATTGTAAGGTCAGTTTTTGTTTTTAAGTATAGGCGAAACAGAACATTGTCCACCCAATAAAAAATATTGGTTCCTGCGGATCAAACATTTGAAAATTTGCCCTAACTGGTTAATAGTAAATAGGTAAAATTAGCTTAAAGTTGTGCCAGATGGCGGTTCGCATCAACCTTGCTTCAGCTCCCAATTTATCCGACTTTCCTTTACAAGCAAAACTTGCTTAAATGCTCTGCCACTGTCTCTGCCTTGCTTACTCCCAAGCTTAGTCCCTCTGTCACTGTCTCCGAATCCCCCGGCTTGTTTACTGCTTAGCCCATTCATAGTTTTGTAATAAAGCCTATATACTAGTACCTTAAACTGACTTGCCTCAACGCCAAAATATGACAGCCATTCTGCCATTTCTACAGGAACTAAACCAACTTCTCATTCTGAAAGCAGCCCAGAAACTGAATTTCATTCCAATGTGAATAAATGAACACTTATGTAATCCATTACCAAACAATACTTCCCGAAAATCTTTCCAGGCAGAACAAATTACAAAAATTAAATAATTTTTAGGCTAAAATACTCGGCATGTTGACTACAGTACTTACAATACGGACGCCATTGAGAACATCGCTTGGCTGAGCAGAACTCAATCGCATTTGTTTCTCTCATTCTATCAATACCATACGGGGATTCCCATACCAATTACATGCTAAACGCATACAACGCAATGATATTGACCCTCTACTTACCACAAAAAACGTCTTCAGAAGCGTCGATTTAGACAACTTTTTCTGACACGATATCCAACTATTTTTAAGTTCGCAACATTTATAATAGGAGCAAGCATAACTGCTCGGTTAATTTCCTGTTAGCAATAATATTTTCAGTTTTCGACAGCGTGATGCAATTTATGGGTTCAAAGACCTATATTCCGTTTGTATTCTCTCGTATTCGGTGATTCCCAGCATACCAGATGCGAGATTCAAAGGGTCACTGCAAAATTGCGCCAATAATTTGAAACCTGCAGCAGGGTGGGGGCTTGGCTGAAATTTTTCGATTAAATCGCGCAAAAAAATGGTTTGGAATAATTCCAATCTTATTTTCTCTATTGTAAGAGGAGGCGGGTTTAAAACGGAGCAACGAAGAAGATTGCTACTGCTCAATCAGAAATTCAATTTCTGCCAAGCCTGAGTTACAGAAGTAACGCGCTTTGGAGGCGCGAACCATCAGGGGCTCACACTTTGACAAACAATTTTTTGACAGCGTAAGTTCACTATAACGAATCTGGGAATGGTTCCGGCCTGGAGTGCAGTTGACGCCTAGGTGGTTTCACATTTTATGTTACAACTTATTGTCATATTGGTTGTTAATTCGTTGAGAAAATGAGAACAATTAAACCAATAAAGCCCATCATACAGCAAACTACTATAATCAAGCAGTCAAACATTTGCTTTTGCAGAGCATGGGTCACGGATGCACCCGTGGCCAATACTTAACAAAACGTGTTGCGAAGACTTGGGATATACTATTTTTTATGTATTGGGTTGGCAACAGATTCATACTAATTATATGTGTATATGTTTTAAAACAAATCCAACCACAAATGCACAAGGGAATAATGTAGAGCACAAATACATGGGCAAAACAGAATAAGTATTAGTTTACAATTACAGATTTTCAAAAACAAACAACATAATTAATTACATTTACCTAGATATACGTGTAAATGCGTGCCATAGCGAAAATGTCATCTCGTGTAGTCGTGTATTCTTTTATCTCACTCGGGAATATCCCACGTTGGATATTTATCACGTGTCCAGTTTTTGAGAATGGGCCTTGGTTTATAGGCACTGTTTATACTTTGCCCATGCTCGACCCGACAAGCCTAATTATAAAGTGACCATAAATGGACGTACGAGGTGTGAGCCGAACCACTATGACCTTCCATGGGACATTTTCCTCCTATTTTAAAAGAGTGCGTGACAGAGGAAATACCAATTTAGTCGCTACAAATTGCAAGTAGTAGTAGATCTTTGTCAGAAACGTTTTGCCAGACCATGTTTTGGTAAGTATGAGTCACTAATAGATCGTAGGTCCCAGCTAAAAAAGTTTGTCAGGGCATGTTTTGGTAAGTATGCGCCACATTTGGAGTGCACCACCAAGGCGCAGACCATCTGTGACTCGTGCTTGACATCTGATAATTTCCGATTCGGATTAATTTCAGACTCTTTCATTTCCACATTTATGATTGTACTGATATTCCGAAAATAGCTTTAATTAAAGTAAATTACTGAAACGCATATATTGCAACCTCAAATCAGGATTTGCCGATCTTAAGTCACAGATGGGCCGCTCTTCGATGGCGTAATCCACTAGTAGCAATTTTCTCGACCACAGAGTTTTAAATTTTATTTTTATTACATAGAAGTTTGTTCTGAGAAAGGCCGACCACAGCAGCTAAAAGGCACCAACAAATGATCACCCGAACGGTAAAGAGATATGAAAAAAGATGTAGTGTCAGGAACTGCACTCCAACAACCGTAAAAGATCTCATTCAGAACTGGACCACAGTGGTAAACTGCAGTGGTATCTGCCCCGAGCGATGATAATACCATTTACCAACTACTTTGTTGCGGCCTGTCCGTAAACTTAGCATCAACTAAAGAGCAGCGTAAAAATGGTGAAAGAAGTATGCAATTTCTGGTTGTCAATTTTGTGCAGCCCTTTGAACATTAGTTGTCGCTAGATGGTTCCTTTTTAAGCGCCTCATTCAGCCTTATTCGGGAGTTAGGAGTGATTTCAATTTTCAAGTATGTCAAGTATTGAAAAACATAAATTCTTAAATACACAATCTTTCTCTCTTTTTTTGAAAAACATATATAGCATAATGAATTGAAGTTTTTGTGTTTCACTACGGCACAAAAACTCACTTAAAATCTTCTCAAATTTTCCGATTTATATCATTAAAGCCAATGGAAAGAAGTGTTTCATTATTACCATCAAAAATTTATTTTGTACAGTATAAGCCACATATGTCTCATACTTGGAACATTTTTGGACGGACGTTCTTTGGCTGGGTATGGCTGGTTTAATATACACCTCAAGTCTGAACGGAGGCTAACTGAATTATTCACACATAAAATTGAGTCGGCATCTCAAAAATATTATATATATATATATAAAATGAATGAAAACATTGTCGGATGTCTGTACAACAATTTTTCTGCCTAAGGTGCGTTAAACACTAGTTTTATTCGTTAAAGCAATTATTTCATTAGACTCCACAGACCCCATCTGACTAATAAAAAATCACGCGTATATGAATCGACTAATTCAACTTCCAATAAAGATGAAAATTTATTATTTATAACGATACCGTAAAGATAAAGGTCTAAAACGAGAATTGATGAAGATAAAAAAATCCCTCGATAAGACCGACGTCAAAAAATAGCCGGAGGATAGTAATGATGACGTAAATTCGACAATTTAAGTACGAAATACGAATACAAAAATACTGTGACATTTCCAAAAAATTTAAATGGGATTTTTTTTTACTAAAAATGCTTAATCGGGCGAAGCTAATTACAGAAATTATGGTATATACAAATATTCAACATTTTCAAATTTTAGGTTGATATTCAGCGAGTTGCCACAGATGACTCTCACTTAACAAAGGATGCCCTAGATGGACAGTGACTCTCACTTAACAAAGGATGCCCTAGGGCCTAGATGGACAGTGACTCTCACTTAACAAAGGATGCCCTTAATGACAAAAGTTTTCCGACTGGGCAAAACTATATTTCTTGCAATTGTATAGCATTTAGAACTCGCCACAAATAGTGTTGGGAATTTCAATTCGATGATTCGAATTGATTCGAATCACAAAATATTCGAATCGGTCATTGGAACAAGGGGTTATAAAACTAAGTGGATTTATCACAATTTAAAGGGAGAAAATAGCAAGCATACTTGTACCCCCAAAGATCGAGCCTAAATTAACCAATAATGACTATCAGAGACGATATTCACATTATCTCTCTCCAATAGTCATTTTCAGTGAATCCGCTGTTATTATGTTACTTCCTTTATTTTTGATTATGGCGACGTAGTTTTACGGAAACAGCCAAAAATGCTATTTAGAGGGGGGATTATGGGTTCGACCGGACCGATAAAAATTTTCGAATCAAATTCGAATTTCGAATGATTCGATTTTGCCCAGCCCTAGTCATAAACCCTATTTTATCTAGTAATGTTTTCAAGCGATCTAGCAGATAATTCAGTTTCGATTTGACGTTTAGTAGGCCTTTTTTATTTTTCGATTTTGCTGAGAAGTCATTAAAGGCGCTCAGCCAAAATTTTTAAACGGAGAGCAGGCAACATGGATTTCAGACAAATGTTTAGTGGGGAATTTGGAATGTTGAATCATTAAAAAAAAAACGATCTTTCTTGTCCACCCACTAGCCAGCCATGTGGCCACCTTCCCCCCACCTAATCATTGACTATAATAATAACACATAAAATTACCATGAGTTTAGGCTAATATTGGACATCACATGAATTTATTGTTCGCAAATTATGCGAAACACGACCTATACATGATGATCTTATACCCACATGACTTGGCGTTACCGTTGTTTAATTCAGACAGAGAATCCCCCGCTTTGTCTAACACGTGTACCACGTGTACACAGTAAACCACGAATCGATTTTATTTCAGAATTCAGGCAAGAAGCATATTATTAAGGTTGTCAAGTCGTAAACCTATTTAGCAAACTTACTTATTTGTATATATTTCTTATGACAACGCTGCATCAATTTTGTAGAAAATAAATCTAAAATTACCCTAGAACTAGAACATGTGCATTACTATCCTTTCAAATATAATGAACAAGTATACAACGATCTTCCAAACCCCGATAGCGGGGGTTTTTATACGAATATAACGTTATCCAGATCACATCATTAATTGAATAAAACGCTGATTCATTGCAAAACAATATAATTATTATTGAAGGAATTCCCCACCATTCACGATACACAACCCTAGTCATTTTTAGGCAGCAAATTGATCAGCCACAACACTTTAATGCACAATGAAGATTGGGAACACCGTTAGATTTGTTTGCGTTAAATAGTCAATTAACCAGACTAGCAGAAATGTCAGCTACCAAGTTACTCAAGACAACCGAAGGAAATGGCTTATGTCAGAAGAAAATTCAGCATCTGAGCAATATTTCAAGATATATCCCTTGCTAGCAGTTCGGAATGTCTCTTTTTCAGTGTTACGTAGCGATCAAACTAAAGAAAAGAGATAAAAATTATCAATACAGCTACGAAATAGCAGTGTCGCTGGTTTTGAAGCCGTTTTCCCATACGATAAAAATGACATGAACATTTTTGACAACGGAAGAAAAACAAGTTCCTGTCGTCCATACGATAATTTATTTCATTTATTTATTATTTTAAATTTTTTGATGTCAAATCCTTACATTTCGTAGTTTTAGCATAACTTCAGATTATGCAGAAAAAGTTAATTACTATTGTCTGAAAATTTTTGTGAATAAATACATATTTTGCAAAATGTGTCACGAATAGGGCTGACCAACGTCTTGGGATTGATTCTTCATTTTCGAAACATAATTAAATATTCGATTGAATTTTCCGGTATGGGTAATTCATAACAACAAAATCAAAAAGTATATATATTCAAACAACAATCTTGGAGTGATTCTTTTTTGGTTTTAATTTTCCGATTGGAATAATAGACAGAAATCATATCGAGGGAAAGGATTCCTTGTTATAATGAGTTGTCACGATTTGTATTTCTGTGCTGGGCGATTATAAGACCTAAACCACTTAGAATACTTCGACAAAATCGTGTCATTGTTAAGGAATCGAAAAGAAAAATAGAGAGCTTTTTCATTTTTATATAAACCGCGCTCAGGCGATGATGTGATATATTAGTGGACACAAACAAAAACTGTTGTGGCAGAATTTGTAATGTCAAGACATTCAACAGCAACTCAATGTCGCCACCAAGCGGCATTTCGTACGTTCAAGGGCATTCTGCGTCACTGCGTCGAGACTATAAAAAGTTTTAATAAAAATGAATGAATGTGGAAAAGGCCACGTACCGTACAGTTCGAAATTCCCCACAATACAAACGACTTCCAGCGTAAAAAATAGGTCAGAAAAGGGACAAAAAAAGTGGGTCAGATGTGAAGTCGAAAAAATTCCGAAGTAATGATATTTTTAAAATATTTCGAAATAATTGTTTGAACAAATGCTCTTTCTACCTCTTCTTCCCAGCCCAATCCGAAATCTTATTTTTCTGAAGAAAGATCCACAGATGGCCCGCGTCCACAGGCGCGATACATTTGCGACCCATACTTGACAGAAGGTGCTTCGTCGTAATTTTTCTGACTGGGGTGAGCGTGAGACCGAAGATTATATAAAATGCGATAATGCGATAATGCTAGCAAGCGAGAAATGAAAGCAGCAACTGGTATCAAATTAATATTGACCTACATATTCACTCAGGATTGATTACCATGATATAGCAAAATTGAACAATGGGCGTTAAGATGTAGAAACAATTTTTAGTTTCGGTTGTTGTGCTTGTGTCAACCTGTGGGGAAGGTACTGGTACGCAAGTCCATTTTATATAATTTCTCGATTTTGCGTTTCTCGATTTCACGTTGTAAAATTTGACCTAAATCATGACTCTGCTGGAAAAAGGACAAAATATGGTAAAATATCAGCAATTTTATTTTCTGAAATGAGGAAACTACAAGCTATTTTTATATGGTTAATTTCGAATGCTTTTTAAACTATGAGGAGTAAAGACAATCCTAGGTAGGACAGAATTAATAAAAAAATAAGATATTATTCTGAAAGTAAACACATCATGAGGAAAGACGAAGAAGCTAGATACGCTCCGATCCATGATTGCAAATTAACCTTCCCAGAGTACCCCTACAAAGCACATCCTACTCGCAAATTAGATTTTTTCGCAACACCACATAACGTAAATAAAATGTGCCTTGCTTTGAAGGTTACTTAATATGACATGATTCCGAATGCCGGTTTACGATGATTATTTTTTTTATCTGAGGAAGGTTTTAAAAGACTTTTTATAATAGTTACTCAAAACCACTATTGTACGAAATGAGCTACGTAGGGGCGGAGATGAAGACTGAAGAATGTTCAATCTTCATTCCCATAAGATACTTATTGACTCGAGTTTTGAAAGCTTGCAGTTGCATATCCACGCGATCGGGAAAGCAGCGTGTAGGCAATGAATTCCAAATCTCAGAACATCGCGGGGGGAAAAAAACTTCCTGCGTAAAAATGTCTGTGACATTGTGGAACTTCCACAGTGAGTGGATGTGAATTTGTAGCATTGGCGGTAAAAAATTTTGTTCGCAGAAACAAGAGCAGAAACAAAACATGTTCAGGCCTAAAAAGCTTCCTGATTGGGGTAGTCGAACTTGATATCTAAGCCAAATTCCACTAAAAAATTCATTATTTTCACAGTGTCCGTCAATCTGTGACTAATCCGAGTGTGATAGTTCCTCACGTCAGGGTAACTCCGAAATATTCTTCATTCATTGCAACAAGATAAATTGTATCGAAAATAAAGAAATAGAAATAAAAGAATGACGAGGTGAATTTATCTTTGTACAAAAAAGTCAATATTGACGTTGTCACCATGGTTTCCATAAATATAGACGAAAAACGGAACGAAAAAAGAACGTGGTAGCGAGACAAACACAGGAAGATAAAACAAAATGGATGATCTCGTATACAGAAATAACTGAATGCGATGCGTTGTCTGTCTATTTTACACTAATTCAACGGTTAAAGCATAAATTTATACCTAAAATGTTATTGGACTGTGGCAATCCGAATCGAACTGATTATTTAATTACAGGATTCGGCTCAGGCGCCATTTTCTAAAAGCCGCCATATTGTATAAGAAAATGCACTATGGTAGAAGTGCTGTAAATTTATCGTTAGATTGACGTACTTGCATAATTCCAAAATGAGATTTGAGCAAATCGTGGGGTGTTGGGTGTTACAGTCCGTAATTTGTCCAAAAAAAAATTATTTCATTATTTTATTTTAATATCACCAAGTCAAGTTACGATCAAAGAACGATCATTTTATCCCGTTTTTGTTAAAGTGTGATCAACCGTAAAGTTGTCTACGTTCTGTCCAGCTGGCAAATTTTTTCTGATTAGGTTACACGAGTCGCAAATTACCCAAATTAACAAAAATATATCAAAGATGGCATGAAATTCCCTAGTTTCATCGAAAATTTTTTGATAGAAAATCACTTTACCCAAGGCTCAATTTGTTCATGAGCAAAAAAACTCCCGAGTACATGAAAATTTTCACCAATGGTTAAAACAACAAAATACCCTGGTTGATCAGAGAGGGAACGCCCAAGTGATGCTTGAAGACTTAATCATTTCATGCAAGTATCACATGGGCAACTTGGATCACGTGTAACCAATAAACCACCCACGCCTCCAGACTCAATTATAACAATACATCGCGTGGTAGTGAATCGGGAGAATTGCTCGGAAACGTTCGGCTAAAGGGAAAACGTGTTATTGGGGTACATGTCAAAAATAGAAAAAAATGCCTTGTTCATTGAGAAAAATTCTTCTATAGTGGATAATTTGTCAAGTGTGGGCGGATATGTTCAAGAAATTTTCCACTCACCTAGAATGCCTATTAAAGTTAAACTTGAGCTAGATTTCGCGTTGCGAAATTTGTCATAAAACGCATGAGAAAGTATGAATACTCTGAATAGTATGAATAAGTATGAATTATCAAATCCTTTAAAAATAAAGATGTAAATTGATATATACATATATATATATATATGTATATCTAACAGTAAAAATATAAAAGTACTTCAAAGTTTATAGCCTTATCCATATATAGGAATATCGGCACAATTTAGCTTTCAAATGCATAAAAAAATCAAAACAGCATTTCCGAATTTGTACATATCAGTAATACGACAGTTTTAACGTCCTCAGTACTTGGTGAAATAAATAAAGTCAGGATTTTTGTCAGAATTGTACAACGTGAAATTTGGCGTATGATATGCATACTCGAAAATTAATTTAAATAAACTGCACTAGTTAAAATAAAATTAAGTGAAATTTAGCTTTTGTTCCGAAATTTAATGATATTTAATCTTGATAAACCACTGCCTAAAATAAAACAATTTTGAACAGAATATTTCATACAAAAATGATATCGCTGTCAAACGTTTTAACATAGGCAAGAAAAGATATTTTTGTGAAAATTACCCGCCTATTTTTTTTGAATATAAGTAAATAACAATTCAATATTCGACGAGACAAAAATATATTTTTATAAATTCGAGCTCTAGAAGCAAGGCGACAGAATCTTGATATTCTTCAAAAGTCCTGGACAGGGTAGTGCTAATCCGTGGTCCTAACTACACATTCTGGAGCGATGACTTAAAGTAATTTCGTTTTTTGATGACTTTAAATTGATTTATTTTGCAGTAAAATCAATATAGAGCTTCACACTTGCACAAATTTATTTCTGTAACGTTTCGTCTAAGCAAAGTCAAGACTTCTTCAGAAAAGCATTTTAAAAATGACATTTTTAAGACAAGCATTTTAAAATTTTTAAAATGCTCGTTCATAACAAACATACGCGGATATTGATAAAAATGACATTTTTAAAATGCTCGTCTGAAGAAGTCTGACTTTGGTCAGACGAAACGTTACAGAAATAAGTTTGTGTAAGTGTGAAGCAAGACTTTAAACCTCTCTAGTTAGTCATAGTTACTCTTGCTACTGTATCATTGCATTTACTACATACAGATCCGTAAACACAAAGGCACAGTGGAAGGATAGGAAGTTAGTCCACATCCCCCAGACCAATAGCAAAAGCACGATATATGTCAAAATTTAATCTGCTGCAAATTGGACAAAATAGGGTCAAATAAATGCAATTTCGTTTCGTATCGTTGAAACATTATTCTATTTCTATAGAGTTTTTTTCAAATACCGCTGAAACTGATCTATAAGGACGAATCCATAGTCTGGAACTTTAATCCACGCTTCAAAGTCTTCAATAAGTGTCCGAGTGCATAGTATTCAAACTCGTTTGAAAAAAAAAGATGTTTCGAAATTGTAAAAAAATCAGAATAAAAAAACAAAGACGATCGTCATAAAAAAGGTAGAAAAAGGTACATCTGTTCAAACCTTGCGTGACAAGATTTGTACAAAGAAGTAGTAAAGTACAGCATCGGAAAAGGTGAATTCATCTCGGTAATTTTGAGTGGGTGTCAGGTCCGTTTTGTAACAAAACATTCACGATTTACTTCCAGTCAAGGCAGAAAAATTTATTTTGTCAATCATGAGCAGACAGACCGCGCCTTGGCGGCGATTCATCAGTGACACATGCTTAGTAAACACTCTTTGGGGGGGAGAAAATCTCTTTTCGTTTAATAATCTTTTAGTGGCGTGCATTCGTTCAATCTTTAATCTTTAACAGTTGTAGGCACTATTATTTTCCCGAAAACACGATAAATGAAGAAAGAAAGAATTGGATAATGAAAAACGCCAGTTATAATTCAAGAAAATGTATAACCAAACCATCATTTGTTGAGTATGAGAAATCGGTGGATCGCGCAGCCGTCTGTAACCTATGCCTGACAAACTAAATTTCTGATTCAACAAGACTGAAAATAAGATGTTCTTATCCGAATAAAGTGATTTTATTATTCTTAAATCGATTGATTTTTCAACACAATCCTGATATGTGCCAAATTTTACGTCGTTAAATTTGACATATATCATGATTTTACTGCAAAATGTTTAAAACGGTTTGTGAAGTGTTGACAATCCTAATTAATAATATGAAATTTTTAATTTACGAATCCTTCGTTCTAGATGTTTTCGCTATCGCCCACTCCACTATCGCACCCATTAATATTTGTTTGGCTGAAAAGGAATAAACAAAACGTGGACTTATAGAACAAAACATGGACTTTCTCAAATACGTGCAGTCGATTGCGTAATTTCAATAAATTAACCTTTGGATCCAGGTGACAAAAAGGAATGAAAAAATGCGTGGGACTATTCGATCAGCGTAACAAAATGGCGGGATACATTTCTGTTCATCTTCTGTTCTGCTACGCCATCTCGCGAATGAATCAAAATATCGGAAATAATCGATTGTCGATCGGCACAACCAAGCAACAATGAAAAATTAGTAAAAATTATCACAGATAGACCATTTAAGTTGAATCTTTCGGATTATATTGCTATATTCAAAATACAATCATATATTTTGCGTTATAATAGTAATACTATAAGGTAAAGTTATAAAACATTAGCGAAATTGCACTGAATTTCTAAAAAGTTGGCGCGCAAAACCAACTGATTATTAGAATCGCAAGATTCAGTAGCGTAAAGCGTAACAATTTTATTTTTGCTCGGATTATTGGCTCAGACGGTTGTAGCACGATTGTATTGTTCACAAATCCGATGATGAGACGATTAGCTATTTCAGTAGGGCTGGGCAATTTATTCGAATCAATCTTAAATCTTTCATAGGGACAAAAACTTGTGAAACGAACTAAGATTTTCATTTTTAAGGACGAAATGCAATCGATTTTGGTCAAATTTGAACAAAATCAATTTTATTTCGTCGTTAAATATGAAAACTGTTTCTCTTAGTGCAAGTTGAAAATACACCACAAATTATAAATTTCTTTATTTTCACAATGGGGACAAGTTATAATAGTAAAAAAGGGATATTTGTTATTTACAAAGTATTAGTGATTCGATCCGATTCGAAAAAATTATTCGCGTCAGATTCGAATTCCAAGTGATTCGGTTTTGCCCAGCCCTATTTACAAGATAGCTGAATTACACAATATATATATTATACTGTCAATACAAAAGCCCGTGCCAAGCACTCGTTAGGTTTTGCCTACCGATAGATTAACAGACAAACCATAACATGTGACAAAAGCCGAAACGTAAAAAATGACCGTAAAACATAAATAAAGGGCATTATTGTTGGTATTAAAATAAAATTTACTTTCAAATTCGTTAAGCAAAAGTCGATTCATCATATCAAATACGGCCATTGCTTGAGCGCGCCCATTCGGCGGGCTCTTGCAATGGCCCATACTTGATAAAACAAGTTACCGTAAATTTCTCGCAATTACGGGCGCTGCAGGCGTGGAATTTTATAAACTTAGGAACGTGGTACAAGTTCTAGTTAAATCGATCCTTGAACAACGTTGTTGTTTATTTCTTCTGCTAATCGCGTTGTAATCGTATCGTCTCCGGCGTTTGAGTTGTTTAAACAACAACAAGGAACAACAGAAATTAAGTCCCAAATAATCTTTTTTCCTGTTATTAGTATCATAATGAACAAATTCGCAATTCGCTAAATAAAAAAAATTTAAAATTGTATACAGCCGTTTGAATCAACGGAAGCAAGCCTATGATAATATGCGGATTGGCAGACTGTCACTTACTCTGATATCCAAACTAGCGATGGACACTTAAACTAGGTAAAGCTATTTGGTAACCTTGTTTCACTTTCAAAGCCAGGTAATACGGCAAACAAAATACACATTTCCGTTACATTTAGAGCATTTTAATAGATTTCAAAGCTAAGGAGCTATTTCAAGTGTGAGGAATTTCATACCAAGTATATATACTTTCTTGAAAAAATAAGGTTGTTAGAGGTTACCAACTGGCTTTGCGTGCGTAGAAAAGTATTAAAAAACTGCCGTGAAGTTCAATTATCAGTGGCTCAGTGAAAAAACAACAAAATTTCTGATGTATATAACAAATACCACTATGTGTACTGTAAGAAAAATGCAGCAAAATCACCGATTTTTGACAATAATTTATTGGTAATAAGATTAAAACCATGAAAATGAATTTATTAATCAATTATCAGAATTATGGAAAGTGTCCGTTTAACAAGTCATACCAGGGCAGATACCACTTTTTCCATGGTGGTTTAGAAACATGTAGGATGTTTCCGCTAAGAGTGCGGTAGCTGGCACTTTATCTTGTAATATCTCTTCGACAGTTGATTGGCGGTTACTTAAATCCTTCCAGGCACTGCTTTCCGCCTTGCTCAGAGCGAACTTCTATAAGAAAAAATATCATTAATACAGTTTCAAATTTTGGAAATATACCATTCGTGCATATGAACGATTTATTGTCCTCTTATCATGGTGTAACGGTGCGTGATGTGAAAAATGGGATTACATCGATACTAGGGCAATTCAAACTATACGATTCAATGGACCATTCACGAATCTCAAGTGAATCAAGCAGCAATTTACAAAACGCCTTGTATTGTTGAAATTATTAAATTATTATTACCAGTTTTGTGAACTCGATTATTTGCCGTCTGACTCGAATATTAGAAATTTTTAGCGCGAACATTAGCCTCAGGAATATGGTACACGTTACCAACCAACCAATAAACTTCCTATAATATTTTATGACCCATTGGCAACATCTCGTGGCTGAGCACACAAAACTTTCTTTATGGAGTGGAACTTCATAAAAAATAACATCATAGATAACACATTACCTAGAGAAAGAGTAGTACAGTGAACGTGCAGTATACAAAGATCATATGAAGACGTAATGTGGTTAAACAAAATGAACAACATGTATATACATTGTTTCCCAAGCTTGAACGGTATGTTCTGCATAAAAAGTATGTGCAGATCAATTCTAACCGAATGTTAACACAAAAAGTGATGGATTGTTCTACTATAACTAGGGCTGTGCAAAATATTCCATTCGCATAGATTACTCTATTCAATTTTCCAAATGATTCGAAATGACATATTCAAAAACATATACATTTTAACAAAATTGAGGTATATTTCGGTGTTTTAACAATTTCCTGAAAAATTCTTTTTGTTCATTCATCATAATTCACCTATTCAAATATTCTATTCCATGCATAGGAGTTATTCGATTCAAATCTGAATTCATCATATTATATTCGATTTTGGCCACTTGGTTATCGGAGCGGTTATCATGTATCACTTAGCATTGCGATTCAGTTCCATATGGAATGTTTTCCACAGGAAGTACAGGCGCAGTAGTTGTTCCATCGCACGAATGCATTTTCTTGAAGGCGAACGTAAGTTGAATCACACCACCGGGGCATGGTCCATCTGTGATTTAGGCTTGACAAAATAAAATTTCTGATCGGGAACCAACCTGATACTGTAATAACTATACTCCGGGGAATATAATAAATTCTACGTGACATATAGAAAATTTTGCTGATATGTTGAAATGCCATATAAAAGCGATTGCAAAAAGTACCTTGGTATAAAAATACATGACTTGGAAACAGTCTCAAACACACCACAATACATATATAAAGCAACGCCTATGCCGCGCCCAAAATTAACAAAAAGGACCACACGCAAACAGTATAAAGAGAAGTAACAAAAAAAATAGAGAAGTACGGTACAAAAACAAATATTATGATGAAACAATATTTCGTGTCTAGCATAGACTAGTTCCTGAAAGTAATAATGCGAGGTTCATTGTAGCAAAATTACAGTAAATTTACCCTTTATTTGCAGCATTTGTACATTTCTTGTTGATGGAACTGCACATAGGTGGTGCGTTCTATCTCCTGGTCACAATTGGTAGATTTCACAGCTAGATTCAATACCACCAAGTAATAATACTCTAAAATAGTGGTGATATTATCATCAAATTTTTTTGTTACAGTGTACCAATGAGTTCAAATAAACCAAATACTTCCCTTTTTTAGTTACATATCAATCTAAGCGCAACAAACTAGGTAAGGTCAAGCATTAGCCAACAATCGAAGTACCTTTATGACAGGACACGTCTGTACTTATACAGTACTTTCCAATGCCAACAACAAACCTAATATTGTCTAGTATGATGAGAAGATGGACTGTGCCTTTATCAGTCACGCTTATCAGCGATCAAACTTGCTTCGGAAAAAATTTCCCGACTGTTCATAGATGCGCTAATCAAGAATCAAAAACATTCATCAATACAACAAAGAAAAACAAATCTCAAAGAAATTACGAGCATTGAATTCTGTTATGGTTGCAGATCACAATGCCGACAATTGTGCGAGCAATACATTCAACATAAGACGTGGAAATTCCCGTCCGTATCCTAGCATCTCGACAAAACATTAAATATGACATTTATTAAGCTAGCATTGAAGACAACCGTGAAAACCGCATTTGCAAACAGGAAAAAAGTAATGCCTATCAGGTCGCGGTGTCTGGTCTAGCATATAAAAACTGCGCTATTTCCATGCTTGCAGAGATTCTGGTCGAATCTTCCACAATTTTCATCCTACAAAGATGCCTTTAGATTCGAATCGATTACAATCTCACTATTGCATAATCAAATATTTGACAGCAAAACTTCTCATAGAAACGGAATAAAAATTTTCTGTCAGATTTATGTTATCGATCCAGGAAGTTTTACTCAATTTAAACTGTTGGTTCCATTCGGGTGCTTTTTACAGCAATTTTTTGGAATGGATCACCCTGCCCAAGGCCCTGTAACAACGGCCACTAATAGACGAGCAGGGTTAGAATTCCTGAAAAAATATGACCTTCTCCTGTTATTACAAGTTATTACACCCCGACGTGTTTAATCTGCCAACATGTTTAATCACTAGCCCACAGTGCTTTCGAAATTGAGTGATTTTTAGTAAAGTAAAGAAGGTAAACAATAAATGTACTGTTACATACGTTGACATCTCATTAGGGTGTACGACCTTTCATACTGCAATACCAATATACCAGGATGTATATTCGTTGGCCTGTAGAAAGATCAAACCAATCAACTTGGGCTGAACTACGAATAGCAGGTTGATAAGCAAAACGATCGCAGCAGCTTTGAACTTATGCACATTTGAATTTTTCCCTGAAATGTTTGCACATGTGAGTATTCGCACTTGCACCTAGATATGCACAGGCTCCATATATTTGGGCCCGCTTACCTTTACACCCAAGACACGTTTGCACATATGGACGTCCGTTGCACGTCCATCTATACTCAAGTACGTTTGCGCCTTGGTACATTAGCACCCACGTACTTTTGCATCACGCGCTTGCGCCCAACGTACAAGTAGTGCGAAAAATGAATTTCCTACGTTTAAAGCACTTAAATAAAATCCCAATCTGCGATTTTTCCTGTCGGTAAGAGGGCATAGTACCACTAGCCCAAACACACTAGTGTCCACATATACGGGGAAAACGTTTATGAGCATAAGACAATAACAAAGCAATCGTAGTTTCGGATAAATTCTTGCGGCATTTATATCGCTCACATTTTGCACACTTGACCAATTTTATACACATTCCATCCAAGTATATGAACAAAAGATGGTGCGCGCTAATGAGCGCGCCCCAACTATTGCCCATAGTTGGATCGGCAATATCCACAATATGAGCAACCTATTGCTATCACACTGCCTGGGGATTTTGCCGTCTATTTATAGTGCTGCTTTCGCAGATCGATTGTCAACAAACCACGATTCGGGCGGTAAGGGGGTTGAGCTGTTCGAAGGTACTTTACTCCAGTATAATTTTAATAGTCGAACACATCAAAATAAAAAAAGGTAAATATATATTTCAAATTCAGTCACGTCACCTATCAAATTGACCTACAAGACCATTGTCATAAAGTTTTAAATCTGTCGCATGCGGCATTTGCCAGATTTTTGCTTTAGATCAAGATATGCGTTACAAATTATACTCCTCTCCAATCCTTGTCTATATTCGCAATATTTAGCGTTACGGTTAAACAACACGCCGAGGTGGGGTTCATCTATGTACCATGCAAGATGAATAAACCATCATGATTCTGATGAAAGTATATCTTGTAGCGGGGTCGGATCTTCGGGTAGCAAACGCCCTCATCGTTATTTGCATTATATGAAATGCACCAATCGTTAAAATGTCCACACATTATCAATTGTATTTTAAGAATGTATGGTTTCATTTGTTTTCAAGAAAACGGGATTCGCTACAGTCCATAGTGATGTATTTTGATGCTACAACTGCTAACAAGATGAATTCAAGGCGAAAACATGATATATTTGTTAGTATTTCGGATCGAAATGGCAGTGGCTCTATTGAAATGTATCGTACATGGTCTTAGTTAACGTCTTATTCGACATGCATTCACTATATTTAACGGTCGCTGATACCTATATCAAGTTTTATTTCGATTGCATTTAATCAGTAAGATTGTGAAATTCAACTTCGGTTCATGTCACTGTCAAGTCAAGTCTACACTGCAATCGACAAGACTATGAATAATACTAATTCATTGCATTGACTAATTCATTGAAACTCTCAGGTAGATCTACATTAGTTGCGTAGCCACCAGAGGGATTTTCTGAATGCCTTTCAAGATTACAAAACTTTCAACGAGTCTCGAGTACATTGTTCTGACGCCGATCAGGAATTCTAATTTGTCGAGAATGAATCACAGATGGATCGCGCCCTCAGCGGCTTTCCGATTACGATACTTTCCCATTCTGATAGGGATGTCATACATACTAGTAAAATTAAGTTTCAAGACAATGATTGATCACTCAATTAACGCCGTGCGAAGAAAACATTTTAAAACTTCTACTGGTAATATGACCTAACGAACAACGCCTAACTTAAGATGTAGATAACAATAGATGTAATATAGATAATGTGATGCATTATGTCAGCTTCCTCATAGTATATAGTTAAGCGATATTTCGCTTGACCAGAGCGTTATCGGCACGCTTTTCTGTTATTAGTATGACCTCAAATTGCAGAGCGACTTTCTGATGACCATCGGATGAATAATAAAGCGGCTGAAGCAACAATTTTGTGAATAATGTTTTCCAGGAACTCATACTAGGAAAATTTAGACTCTAATCAGGAGTTTTACCTTGACTTACTTTGTCTTGATTACTCTTAGCAAGACAGGAAGCTGGGCTTAAAGAAACCAACTGACGGCCACCCAATAGCAAGAGCTACTACAAGATGTAGCACCAGCAACTGCAATCCAAGCGGAAAACGTTCCAAACAAAACTGAACCTTTCCGGTAAAGTCTAGTGAATGGTATCTGGTCCACGCGATGGTAAAGTCATCTATCACTTCTTTGTTTCCTTTTAGTGACATCTTACGAAACGCATTAAATACGCTAAGTCTGTTTCTACTAGGCTGAATCCATTATGAACCACCGATAGAACGCACCAAACACTTTTTTTCATTTCTTTTCCCGCTGAAACTGAGATTCAAACACTAAGCTTTCAACCTATTAACCTCTACCCTGTTCCTCATTTTGCAGAAAGTATTTATTTGAAATTGAGCGAGCAGGATAAACGAAACTGCGCGCGTGTGTTGGAAAGTCCCGGCTTCGTAAGTACGTGAGACCATCTGTTTATTATTCCGGCACTCAATAGGCTGAGTATTTATCGGCGTAAACGGTTCAATGGAAACGGGAAATAAGCAGACTAGGTCGCGAGTTTGTCGATTTCAAAATTGCAAAACAAAGACCTTATTAGGACGGATATACTAGACCTACAAGAGCTGCAAAAGGGTAATGGGATGCAATGTTTGGCGTGAACAATATGTTGCTAATTTTTAGACGCCAAAATATTGTTACCCAACTTTGCAAGTCTGCAAATTCTCAGCTTTGTGTGCTGGCTGACATTCAATAAATATTTCATTTTATCAAACGTGAGCCTCAGACAGATCCGCATTGGGAGCACAGTAATCATGAACGGAATTACAATGATGTGTAACGAAATGCAAACAATGTCTGCGCAATTTTTCTTACTAGGATAAGCCATCATTTGCTAACATAAAGAGTAATGGCTTCACAAAATAATCTGATGATTCTATATTACTTTTCCTAATATGGCACACTGTCACTAACAAATAAAATAAACTACAGGAAAAATGGAGCAAAAGAAAATGAAAGCAAATAATTCGGGCATCAGGAAAAGCGAAAAAAAATATTAACTTATTTACTCCACACATACTTTGAGGCAGAACCAACAATTTGACAAATTAGAATCAATTCCATGCAAAATATTGTGGGAAAATGACCATTTCATTGATTGCTACTATAAAATACAACACTGCAGAATCAATATACATACCTGGGCAACAAAACTGACAAAAATTTGACATAAAAATATGGTTAAATATCAGCATACATTGGAAATGTTGAAAAACATTTGTCTATTGATTATATATTGAATTTTGAATTCTGTTGAAAATAATCCAATTACAGCCCCAGTAATGATTGCCGAATATTTATCAGTTTGTAAATTGTTATGACCTTTGACTATACATTAGTTTCTTACAAAACTGAAATACAGTTACAACATTTTGATTTTCTCCGAGAGTCCGATTGTACATGTCGTTTTCAGCGGATGGACAAAAAAGCTTTAAAACCATCAACACCGTTATTGATGATTTTGAACTTTTTCTACATTAAGAAAGGGATATTTTTATACTCTAGTGGTAGATATATCATGAAATATTGCCCATTTGTATTTGCTGAATTTTCTTAAGATGTCATTTTTTTAAGTGTCTGAGTAGCAGAGCAGATATTCTGCTTTGCCAATCTGCAAAGAAATATATACAAAATGAATAGTGCTTGAAAATAATTTTCACAACATCGAAAGTAACAAGAATATTCATTCAGCAAATTTTTAATAAACCATGATGATGATTGACCGAATCATGATCCAAATGAATATGAATTGATGATGGCAATAATTAAGGATACAATGCCAACAGACCCCTCACCCCCTATCTAGTTTTTCATTTTTGTAGTTAATGCCAGTTTCTCCACACAAATGAATCTAACAATTACATAGCAAGTCGTAACACTACATTGAATCTTTACTTTAATCTTTTTATTTACTCTGTAAAAATAGGATAAAATAAAATGCTCGGCCTAAAAATTGTTTGATTGCTCAAACATGGTCTAGTGATAAAAAAGTGACAATATATTTGCGTACAAAACCTTCCAATAATTATGTATTGATTCACGAAAAGGTGTCATTATTATAAAATAAATCAATTGAATATATATTGTGGAAATAGGTGTTTTCATTTTTATCGGAAAATCTCTTAAGCAAGGTCTAAAACAGTACTTGAACAAAACCAACTACCGGTAACAATCACCAATACAGCAAATAACAAGAATGTAAATTGATGCACCCAAATGAAATCATTCCATACAGAACTAAATAGCTATAATAGAGAGCAGTGAGTGGTATCATCACTGGGTGTTGATAAAACATTTCAATCAGGGATGGCCAAAATCGTATCGCTTTTGATGACAGAATCGAATCGAATATACAAATCGGAAGTCATATACACAACAAAGATATCTTTTTATCGGCTCATAATTTACTTGAGAATTCACACTCATTTATAAAAAAAAATAGAGGTACCAGGTAGCGGTCCATCACTGACTCACACTGACAAAATAAAATTTCTCATTTGGTAAAAAGAATGCATTTGTATAATTATGAATGGATTTTTCATTGATATTTCATCGAGGCAGTTACGAAAAGATGTATTTGTTCCTTTCAAAACTAAACTTAATATTGTGGATGCAAAATTGCACATTACTTTATCTACTAATGATAAACACTGTTTTAATGAAAAATTTTTCAATTTGCAACTCCAAATTTCACAAATGAGAAGTTCTTGGAATCTCAATCGAAATCAAAAGTTACTAGGGCTAAATATGTTACACTATGATGAACTGGGATCCCTGATATTGTCATTTAGTATTGTTGCATGTCAGTCTTTCTGCATTGTGAATAATTACAGTTATCTTTGATGATTCTAATTTGATCTAATTTTAATGTACAGTATATAACAAACTAGTAAACTAGTAATTGACCTCTTTTTATAGCATCCTTTCCCTGAGAGTGTGGATCCGCTCTCCCAATAAAGAAGAAGAATGAGTAGTTAGTCCCCAAAAAGTCACCATATGAGATATCTGAAAATATCTGCTTTATTCAGCAGATTTCATGATTGCTACTATCCCAGAGAACAAACCAAAATTTCGAGAAAACTGGAGAATATGAATAATTTGTAACAAAAATATCGAGTTTATCTGCAATAGCAGCCATATAGCAAATAGGAACCACCGTGAAGATAAGTCATAAATATGGGCCTTGAGGTTTACTGATTTTTGCGACTGAACTTTTTTTGTAGGGATGGACATAGATGGTGGGAAAAGTAAAAATCTGTGACTTTGTATAACACTGTTCGCTGGCAGGGTGCCCAGCAAATCTCTCACGTAAAAATGCCCATCTCAAAGCTTATTCCTAACAAATATACTGAGTTAACGGAAAGTGTACACTTATAGTATATCAGTTCATATGAAAAGGTTAAATAATAGTCGATCTTTTGCATCCAGTCTGTTCATAATATTTAAGGAGGTTCGAGAAACCCGATAATAACTAATGCAGTATGAGAACATGAGACTCAAATCTGCCAAAAAGTACATGGTAGTCTATGTGCAAAATTCATCGGCCAAAATAAAATGGAAAAATATACAGCCTATTCCAAAATTACAGCTGAATTAAGAGCAGAATATTTTATCATGAACAGAAAAAGTCAACACAGTGGCACTAGTTCCCGGGTTAGGGCATCATTTCTAAAGTACAATTGAGAATTAACTAGACCATAGTACCAATATCTTACCAGAGTGCTGATGATAGAATTCATAATACCAAAGTTTTCCTAATATCTGATCCAGGATCAGTAGCAGTTACATATATTTAACATTGAATAATAGTGAGATATCGTTTGTGCAAATTCCTAATCAAATTTATATTATTTTAAAAAGTCTATAGTTACGTACCATACAACCAAAATACTTCTCATCTAAATGGAGATCTGATTTTTGTCCATCGCCTGTGCGCAGTTCTCCGACATTATGACCCGACATAGACTGAAAGAGCAACGAACAAACAGAATACCGGTACTAACAACTCATCTGTTGACTGACAAACGCTCTTTCTGAACTCAGGTGGCATGTGATAACCAGCAACGATACCCCTTTTTGTGCCATATAAAATCCAATGCCAATCCCAATTTTTTTTTCATGATTTAGATGATGCCAAATGTTTATGTCCAAATTCACATTAATTAATCCCACCACAAGCCCAATAATGAACAGAACAAAATTTAAAAGCACAATATTATTAAACACAAATTTAGTACCATTATCGATGAGTTATTACCATCTCATATGAAACAGTTACATTGAATTTTTGATGTTCCTATAATCCATCCATTCTGCATTGTTGTGACCGTGTATCCAGTTTTACAATGATATAATTACCGTATTATTATAGTTTAAACATGGAAAATCAAGATTTTATTAATTAGATAAATAATTGATTCTATCAGACTTGGTTGGTATGGGGTATCTGGTGCAGCGATACCGTCCATAGCACTCTATTTCAGATTTACGCCAAGGGTGTTGGAATAGTTAAAGGGGATTTCCCCTGTTTCGTATGCGCAATGGCCCAAAACGCAATCAAGTTGTGAAATTAGGAACGGACCAGACGTGAATGTGTGAATTATCCCGTCAGCGTTGCCAGATGGCATCCTAGGATGCCTAAATGCGTAATTTGATGTCACATGGTACAAAAAATTAAATTTTGAATTCCAGGTTAAAAAGTGACACAATGTGGAATAATCCGAGAAACACTCATCTTTTTCACAAAAGCGTGAACATTATTTTTTCTCCATTGACCGCTATTCGAGCGTTGACTACTTTGGTTACTTCCTAGTTGTAAGCCAATCATCGAATTGTTAAAAATTGACGTAACAATGCAAATCTTGTATCTTCTCAGAACAAATTTCATATTCAGATGGATTTGTAGTTTGCTTTGTTGGCCAGAGGCGAGGGGTGGAATAACCAATGCTTCGAACTGTACATCTATAATCGTCTGATATATGTTTGAATCCTGAGGAAGTGAATATTTAACTCGACAAAACGTTTTTGATGCTCCATGATATTTTTTGTTTTTGTCCAGTACTATTTTCAATGATAGCCCTTATTGGTCATGTTTCAGAATTGCTGTTTGTGCAGCGTAACTGCATTGCTACATTAAATTAGCTATGTACCATTGCTACCATGCCAATCAACTGAAGTTGTTCTCTTGTTTTTTGTTATTTCGGGGATGGTGCATTTTTTGGCATGATTGAAATCCCAGACGATTCACAATCTGGCAACTTTGCTGACTGCGTTGAATGCAGGCAGGTCATACGCGCCTGAACACCACTACTTCTCGGGAAAAAGTGTGGCCTGCGCCAATCAAATATCTGAAACAATCAACTACCAATGACAACTTATGTCGAGATATAATCGTTATCATGAGATTGGAAACTCGATAGAAAGCTTCAGAAAAGCTGTTATGCAAAAGTCCGTTATCTTATCAATTTGGTGTGGTGTTTATTCACTGGCACTTCTTTACTTCACAAAACCCGAATTCCAGTCATCTTCTTCAAAGGAGTTGTAGGTCTATAGGACACTTTAAGTTAATAACTTGAACGGAAACAGCAGTTAAATCATCTGATGTGAAACAACAAACAGGTTTTTTCAGCAGATGCGAATTCTTCATCATATGACACATTTACGCAACATTAAATTATAATTAATTCAACTCGATACAGAAATTTGAAATTATGCACCCCAAATCTAAATATTCCAATGAACAAATTATGACGTTCTAATGGGTGACACGGGAGGAAAATATTGCTTTAAAACTTGCAGCTTATCGTAAAAATGACTAGGGGAAGTTGAGTGGAATGGAACATCGGCACAGTAGTAAAAGTGATGTAATTTTCTTTCAAATAATAATAATAGCAGTTGCCACAGCTGCGGCGGTCCGTTTTGTTTGTCATCTTGTGCTCTTCATCTCTTGCTGTGAGGTCCGTAGCTAAATTTTTATATAAACTGAGAAATTTATATTTTTACATTCTCTCCATACGCAAGCGTCGCAGTTTTATGCCATGAAATCACTTGCCCGATGCAAAGCTATCGGTAGCGGCTACATTTTGGTGATGTTAGGTGATATAGAAGCACTTTCCAAAATTTTCCAAAAAAAAAACGTATTATTCGAGTCCAGCCGTCGAGGAAGGTGAAACAGGTTTAAGTGGGGCGCAATGGAAACAATATGGAAACATAATTCTGCAAAAGTTTTGGATTACCTCCATTCATTTGTAAATGCATGTTTACTATTTAGCTGGCTTTTTTGAATTTTTTCACGTCTATGAAATCCCGAACTCTGATTCAGCACAAAATATAATGGAAACATTGAGGACATTGTGTGAAACTTGTAGCTAAATCTTAATTAGAGCTTAAATCAAAATGTAATTGGGAAGAGCTAGTTTAACTTTTGATGCATTTGATTACGTGAGTTCATGCAAGTGTTATGACAATTTTCATTTGTTATATAATAATGCATTTTAGTGGCTTGTTTACTATGTTTGATTGACAAGATTTTGTTTTGATTTCTGTCGATGTTCACCGCAATTGCGCAACAATAAGAATTGTTGACTAGGGAGTAAGTCGGTAATTACGCCAAGCATGATCTACATTCGAAAATTTATTCTACGGCTTGCCGCTAAGAATATTATTGCGTTTAGTTTGTTAGGGTTGATTTAACATTAGGATGACGTAGGTTGCTATTTGGATTTAATCAGTATTGTGGCACAAATTTCATAAGTATAGTAACTTGACAACAATATACTTGGGGCATTTTATAATTATTCTGACAAATAACCTCTCCATGTTCCACACTTTCGACATTGAAGTTACGTTTTACATTGTTAGCTTAAATTGTGTCTCATGCAACAGGAATTCACCGATTTCAATGATTACAATCTCTTTGTGTGCGTGTTAAGTCACAGAAAAGGTCGCTGGGGAACACGGGTCGCTTCATTACTAGGAAAAGACAGGAATCACCCGAAGGCACTGACCGAATCTTGTTGGGAAATCGAACTAACGTTGTTTAAAAAGTGTAATGCGTGGGCGCGCTCCAATCACCTTTTGAACGATCGCCGTAGACCAGGCTACGTATGGGACTGGCTCGTTGCAGCAAGAAAGCTCGTCGCACCAATCGTTGGGTTATTATTGAGAAACACCGGCAAATATATACATTATACAATATAGTAGCATACCTCAAAGCCTCAAGACTTCCGGTTTCCAAATAACAAATATTCTCATATTCTTAACTAATCCTTCAAATTACCTCACAGTGCAGTGGACTAGGGATTCAAATCGAATTTAAGTTGGATGGGGCATGGGCGTTGTTTTCTCATTCCAACAATGAAACTTGAGGATGACGTGGTAGATGGCAAGAATATCGAAAACAAATCAAATATTAATTCAAATACATTCGTAAAGGAACATATCGGTGCAGCAAAACATTATGATATATTTGGTATATTGACACATGAAAATGTGTTTAATTTGACAAAAATCAATTGCATTTTGCCGTTAAAAATGAAAATTCTTGTCCCATTAGTAAGTATTTATCCCCATGAACGATTCACGATCGATTCGAATATAATGTGATTCGAATCACCGAACCGAAATTGCCCAGGGTTACGTACGCTGTCGGGCCGTTTTATTACAACGAAATAGATGATGTTCAAGTTTTCTAAATCATAAGAAAAAAAATGATGATGTCAAATACCCGAAGGAAAACAAAGTTCATCATTTTACCATCAAATGTGTTATTTCAACTTTCTAAATTTTTAAACAAATAATGTAAATACTATCCTTTTTCTGTTTCTTGTTCTTTTTTCTCATATTTGTTTTTGCGCTCAATATTTTTTGTTTGTTTCATTTAATAAGGTGTATACCGCACATCGTGTCTGTGTGGTTTGATGTATACTACTTGCCCTTTAATTCAAACATTTTCATTTTTCTGTTTATTTTTATACATGTTCAGGCGAACACGCATATTGCGTATTGAAATCGGGGTTTGTTGTAGAAATCACACGTATGTATTTGTTAATTAAAAGACTTGAAACAATCTAAGAAACAGACAGCATGATGACAAAGTTGACCTAAATCTAAAGAATAATGCTAAACGCAGAGAATCCGATAATTTAATATTTTCTATGTTTTAAATCATGTCCTGATCCCCATTTTTAATGGTGATTACACAATGGAATGCATGCGTTGTCACGAGTACAAAAAGGCGCGTCCAGTTAATCTGGGTCTATCAAGAAAGAATACTAGATGACGAAAATGTCAATAATATGTCACAATGCACTGTTATACTATGATTGCTACTGTTCAATGATTGTAACATAAACCGTGAGTGTTGAAACAGAATAAGCGGCCTTTTGCTATCGGCTCTGAAGTAATACCGTTCCTAGTAGAACCTTTCACCGGAGGCTTGAATCGTCTGGATATGTTATATACGTGGCCACCATCTTCTGCTGTTGAAAAAAATTGGTTGAATTCAGTGGACGTTATACCGTCTCATACCCATACTCTGATAGAGGATAGGAGAAAATATTCTATGACATTGATAGATAAAAAAAAACTAGGGCTGGGCAAATTCGAATGTGATTCGAATAATTTTTTCGAATCAAATCATTAATTCCATATAAATAACAAATATCCCATTTTCACTAATACAAATTGTTTCCATTACAAAAATCGTGAATTTCATAACTACGAATTTCTAATAATAAAATCGAAAAACTTTCAATTCAATCAGCAATCAGACAAAAAGTTTCTCATTTTATCGAAAAAATACGATTGATTTTGGTCAAATTTGAATATGAACCTTATTTAGCAAGGTTTTGTTCCTATGAACGATTCGTTATTGATTCGAATCACCGAATTGAATTTCCCAGTCCTAGTTGCAACGCCAACATGAGCAAATTTTTTATCTAGAAAGGCAGAAGAGATGCTTCCCCTGATATATGGCTTTTTGAAAATGATATCAAATACAGAAATTTATATTTTTGCGATGTATGATAAAGTTGACCATGACAAGATGTTAAAGGGTTTCTTTGTTCGTCTTTGTAACTTTCGTATTGATCATATTACGGTTTCTAAACTACCTGTTATAACCCCGTCGTGAACGGCAGAAGGACATATCTGAGAATACCATCCGTAATACTGATCTCCCGCTACATGGTACTGGCTTGGGTCGCATCCTGGTGGACAGAAAAATATAGTTTCTTGAGGTTCTTCTTGGAGATCACCAAATAATTTGGTGCAAGCTGGATCTGGAAAATTAATTTTATGACTTGTCACAACAGATGTAAGGTATGAATCCCGATATTAAACGTTCATTGTTTCTTTTTTAAAATTACTCCCATAAAGTTTTTCAAAACAGCGATGAATTAGTTACCCTTACCCACATAGCTTTTCTATCTAAATTAGGGCGTTTTCAGTCGTAGTCTGTTCTTTTTTTCTGGACAACCAAAAGTCGATGTACTTCTCGAGATTATCATTAGAAATATAATTATTGGAATCAAATTATTGTAACTTTATGAATGAAAAATGATGTTTTTATGGGGAGTCAATATCATCATTTTATCATCAAAATTTGGACATTTTACATCACCTTGCCTACTGAAAAAATACCGTATTTCCGTATATGTTCTCAAATGTGGTACAGAAGTGATTCCATTCCGAGTAGCTCCTCCGAATGAATGAATGAAACGATGTGAAATGTTCCTCACTTGACCGCCCTTTTCCGCTTGAAACAGATAACTTTGCTTAATCATTATTAAAATCCCAGCGTTTGATGAATATTCATTTGCCCTGTATGCTTTAGTTTACACCAACGAATTTTAGTATAAACTGATCTTTCAGCTGTTAGCGATGTATAAACAGAATATAATTGGTTTGTGGGTCAATATAAAACTCTACCATTGTGACAGATGAGGTAGTGCAATGGTAAATAACAATAAGAGCCGTTGGTTTATATCTAAGACAAGCTTACTGAGGCATTTAAAATGAAAACGATTCAACGAATAAAATAGTGAATTTGTTGTCGTTTTACATTTAACAGATATCACACCTTTTCACATTTATGACGTCTTGGGTAGTAAAAGCAGACATTGTTGATTCCAAACACTATAGCAAAATGCAAGAGAACCTTATGACAATAGCCTTGACTGGGGTCGCACCTCCATCAGAAATTTTCTTTTCACAAGCATGCGCAACAGATGGAACGCGTCTTGGCGACGCGGTCCATCCGTGACCCATACGTAATAAAAAACGCTTTGATAAACTTTTTCCAGTGCGGACGATCGGTCGCACTGTACTGGTCGGCTAATCTTTGTCTCTAGTTTACTTCCTCTTGTTATACTACATTTTGATTAGCGCGGGGTGCGGTTATGCACTATGCTCGATTTTAATAACAACAAATAATAGGATGAGAAATTTATACATGAAAAATACTATCTTACTATATCGATACGAAAACGAAAGAAATTGATGAACTTTTATCGTAAATGACGTCTAGATTTTAGTCCTAGGATTACGAGTGTGGTGTGACGGATTAGGCTGCATCATACTCGGATGTTTTCAACACCCACGCATTTTCATTTTATGATGCTACTTTAAAGTACTTTTTCAAACTCTCATATAATCAAGAAAGACATTGATCAAAACTCAAAAATGGCAAACTGTGGCGTAACGCGAAGAAAAACAGTAATATGTCGTTTGTCTTTTGGCCCTATATTTTCAAACATTCAACCGATGGATTACGAATACTCAAATCATTCTTCAAATCAAATCATATAAAATATTCAATTCTTCGACATGATTCTGTAATTTACACAAATACACTTTTCAACTCAAATTACCTGTAATAACACCGTCGTGAATAGCAGATGCACATATTTGTGAAAATCCATAATAATATTTATTTCCAATCACGTGAAAGTGTTCTGGGTTGCATTCTGCTGGGCAGTAAAACGTATCTTGTAATGGACGAGGGAGATCCGAGAATCTTGTGACGCAAGCAACATCTGAAAGTATTTTGCATTTCAAATGGGAGCGATTTCCTAGTGGTCACTATGTTAGCATCGCAGGTTTAAGATCTCGGGTTCGAGTTCCGGTGTGTGCGACTCGCTTATCAATGCCCACCCCTTCAGTCCAGGAGTAATAAACTTGGGTAGGCTAGGCCGAACAGGAATGATCATAGCTTTCCAACACCACTTACGGGGTCATGGTGATCGATCCACTCAAATGAGTGCCTATAAAATTGGCAAGTATGAGTCACTAATTGGTCGCGTCTGTCTTTTATTCTTGACACTAATTTTCTGTCAAATTAAGACATTACTAATATTAGCTTATAATTTCACGAAGTATTTTTTTTCTTTTTTTACCTTGATTGTGAAAATAGTATAATGTACCACCTAACGTTGAGCTTGAACTTATATCATTCCGACTTGTTCCGTTTATTTTTCGTGATATGTAACGATTTGCAATATTATACACTTTTCCACCTTTGCTAGCTGCAAATAAAAATATTATTTATCTCTCACACTTTTAATCGGATTGAAAAGTTAAGACGGGCTGGGTAAAACCAGATCCTTTTATGCGGATCTGATTTTTTTCCCAATCTGTTCGAATCTATTTTAATAGAGAATATTGCGTTTTTTATGATAACTGGCCTAGTTTATGCAGATTGAGAATTTTTTAACTGCGAAAGCACTTTCAAAAATATAAACATAGGAAATACACTTTCGATGCACACCTCATCCTTAAGAACAGAACTACATTTTCGTTGCATCTATCCGTTAAAATATGAAAATCCGTTTTAATATTGCAAGTTTTGTTTCTATGATCGATGTACTACTGATTTGAATTAATTGTACTCCAAAGCGATTTTATACACCAAATTGAAATACTCGGCCCTAAATTAGGGTTAGGGCTGGGCAAAACCGAATCATTTGGAATTCGAATCTGATTCTAATAATTATTTCGAATCGGATCGAATCACTAATTCCTTGTAAATAACAAATATCACATTTTTAGAATAACACCTTTTCACCATCTTGGCCATTAAATAATTGATATTTTGTAGCGTTTTTTCAATTCACACTACCGTGTCTAAGAGCAACAATTTTCATATTTTAACGACAACATGCTATCAATTTTGGGTCAAATTTGACCAAACTTGGTAGCATTTTGTCGTTAAAAATAAAAATTCTAGTTTTTTAGCAAGTTTTTGTTCTTATGAACAATTCGGATCACCGAATCGAATTGCCCAGCCCTACCCGTGTGACAAATCACCCCACCACGAGCACTTCAGCTTGATTAAATCGGCTAAGGTCAGCCAGGTCGGGTTAGATGGGCAGGTCTGGTAGAGGTGAGTTGGGGGTAGGCAGGTAAGTAGAGGGATGTGGGCTGTGGATAGGTGGGTCAAGTTAGAGGAACGTAGGTTGATGATAGGCAGTTCAAGTAAAAGGAGGTGGGTTGGGGATAGGCAGGTCAGGTTAGAGGGAGGTGGGTTGGGGATATGCAAGTTAGTGGGAGGTGTGTTGGGGATTTGCAGCTTAGCGGGAGGTAGTTGGGGATAGGCAGGTCAGGTAGAGGTAGGGGATGCGCAGGTCAGGTGATCTTGGGATAGGCAGATCAGGTAGACGGGTGTGGGTGGGGATAGGCAGGTCAGGTTAGAGGGACGTAGGTTGGGGATAGGCAGTTTAAGTAAAGGGAGGTGGGCTGGGGATAGGTTTGTCAGGTAGAGGGAGTTAGGTTGGGGAGAAGGCAGGCCAGGTTAAAGGGAGGTGGGCTGGAGATAGTCAGAAAGGGGGAGGTGGGTTGGGGATATGCAGGTCAGGAAGAGTGGGTGGGCTGGGGATAGGCAAGTCAGGTAGAGGGAGGTGGGTTGGGAATTGGCAGGTTAGATGGAGGTGGGTTGGAGATAGGCAAGTCAGGTAGAGTGCGGTTGGCTAGGGGTAGGCAGGTCAGGTAGTGGGTGGTGAACTAGGGATAGGTAGGTTAGAGTCAAATTTGAACGAAATCGATAGCCTTTTGTCGTGTAAAATGAAAACTTTAGTCCATTTTGTAAGTATTTGTTCTTGTAAACGATCCACGATTGATTCGAAAATATTGTGCTTCGAATGGATTTGATTCGGTGACTAGAGTTGGGCAATTCGATTAGAATCAATAGTGAATCGTTTATAGGAACTAAAACTTGTTAAATGAAGATTAGGATTTTGGTAGGATTTTCATTTTTAGCGACGAAAGGCAATCGAATTGCAGTTTCGTCGTTAAAATATGAAAAAGTTGCTCTTAGTGTGAATTGAAAATACACTATAAACTACAAATTTCTTCATTTTTACAATGAAGACAGGTTATAATTTTAGAAATAGGTTATTCGTAATTTACAGAAAATTGATGATTCGATCCGATTTGAAAAAAAAATATTTGAATCAAATTTGAATTCTAAATGATTCGATTGTGCCTAGTCCTACGCCGGATGTATAGTATTGGCGTTGGAATCTGTATGGACCAAAAGAAGCAGCGGGTTTCGGGACAGAATCATTTGATTTTACTATCTAATATTGATTATTCTGAACTACTGCAAGTACCTGTTATCAATCCAAAATGAACAGCAGATGGACATATTTGAGAATCCACCGCATAAAACCTATTTCCAATAACATTATATACTCTCTGATCACATTCTGGAGGACAGTAAAAAGAATCAGTCAAAGGTCGATGTTGAAGTTCAGCAAATCTAGCAATACAAGCAGCATCTGTAAAACATTTTCACAGCCTGGGTTAAATATCAGTACACACTGACCAGTGCGTTGATGCGTTTTATCTGTTTGTGTATTTGGAGTATCGAGCTGAAATTTTGAAAGGTGGCCGAGGACAAGGACAAATCCAATCACTATTGGGCGACAAACAAGAACTGAAAAGATATTGGGCGCATCGCTGTAAATGTAGGCATGAAACACGAGATGATATCCCTTCCCATTTGATCTTGGTGACAGTGTTTGTAATCTTCCTGTGCGGGAGCATAAGTTTCATCCTTTTTTCCGAAGGAAATTTCTCAATGATATTGTGATGATCCTCATTAATTTTCACAGGGCAAATGACCTATTTGTGTATGCCGTCCGAGGCCTGTAAAAAAAAGTATCAATTTAATATATGGTTCCTTAATGTTCAAATGTGGTGAGTTGCGTTTTTGATCAGTTTTGCCAAAACTTAGGAGATTTTAGAGAGTTTAGTCAACGTAAGATATCATCTATCAAGAACCTTCTGTAGGGAAGTATCAAAGATCATTCCAGATATATAATGTACTAAATGGAATAGAAACAGAATGCTAGCAAATGCATCCAGGAATTAGAAAAAAATCTGGAATTAGGAGTTTAACTGCTGCGTAGTAGAATGCATGAGTGAATTTGACAACAGATTAAAAACTAGGAATTGTAATCAACTTCAATAAGGTTTGGCGAACTAAGTTGTTTGTAGAAATACCTACACCAGCATTCCCGTTTTATGATGTATTTTTGTTGCTTTCACACCTTAGCAGCCTATTCAGCTCTGAAACTACGAAATATCGTAATGATTTTGAAAACAAGTACTTTAAACTTCTCCATTAAATTGACAATACTTTTGTAAACAACTCATTCCTGTCTTATTAACTGTATAGATACGCATCGCCTCTGGATATATTTGATTTCTTTAAAACATGAAAATACGCTGCAACAAAAGAGCAGTGAATTTACCGTTATTCACAGTGTTTGTATATTTCAAAATTCGCACCAGCCTTTTTGATTAAATGTATGCCAAGTATGGACTGTTGATGGACCGCACAATGATGGTGTGTTCCATCAACAGTACATAATTGGCTGAAATTATGATAGCTGTAGAAGAGTGACGATTTTACTGCATTTTTGTTACAGTGTGTACCTGTAAACATAAAAGCTGTATATGTTGTTCTGAATCGTCGAGATCTTGATCTTATTTTGTGACGTTTTGAACCAATATATTTTGTAATTCCACCGTACCATATCGTTACATTTCCTCCTTCATCTTGAAAATAATGAATATATATTACGAGGCCCTGTAGGTTGGGGCTTTAGAATTGCCCTAACATACTTAATGTGTGTCTTAAGAAGCGACTGAAGGAAAGTAAAGACGTGGTAGATCATTTTACTATTGCGCATTTACAGTTTTACGCTCTGCATTTCATTTTAGAGGTCCACCTCTGGGATGTTTCTAAGTAGAGTGCTATTGCTATACTATATTAAATATACTAATATATATTATTTTATTTCTCTAGTGAAGATCTTAGTCATTTTGTAGTAACTTAGTCGCATAATTGGTGGGCGCTTCTACTTCTGGACGTGCTCTGGACACCCAATCATTTTCTCGATCATTCTTGGCATTTATGTAACCCACAAAGCGACTTAAATTTTGGGAAATGGTCAGTTACTGAAAATAAACGGTAAATTTACTGTAGTTTAATTATATTTTACTTGTTAACCCTGTCGAAAAAATTATCAAAACTTCTTTTGTTAAGTATGAGTCGCTGATGAATCGCGTCAATGATCGAGATCGCTTCGCTTGTTTTGATTTTCACACCTTGTGCCTCTCTATACTGAAAGTAAAAGTTTAAAAAATCGCTTTACTCAAATTCCTAGGAATGTATACATTCGTCTTATTTATATGTGTAGATTAAAATCGCTCGCTGCATTATTAATATAAAAATACCTGTTATTATTCCATTGTGAATTGCAGCAAGGCATATTGGCGATGAATGATGATAAATATTTGTTCCTATTACGTTTCCACCAACTGCAAAGCATCCCTTCGGACAAGTGTAAGTACAATTTGACTTACAATATTGATAATACCGCCAACCGTGGTGATTGCAGTCTATTTCTTTTGAAAAAAATATCTTTTTGATATTCATTGAGTTTGGGGTTCTAACCTTAGCTTTTGGTTTTGACCACTAGGTACCATATGCGTGCAGCTATTTACATGTCCATCCACAAAAGGCAGTTTCTCATTTTCCGATTTCGGATTTCAAATTAATGGAACGATAAAAGATAATGGTGCGTTTTATACAAAATTTGACGGCGTCAATCGCGGACCATTAAACATTTTAAGCGGTTCGATCAATATCGACAAGCCGACAAACTGAAATTTTGTTGTCGTACTTAAATAATGTGACGGCGTCAATCGCGGACCATTGAACATTTTAAGCGGTTCGATCAATATCGACAAGCCGACAAACTGAAATTTTGTTTTCGTACTTAAATTCATTTTACATGTTTTGAAAGAAATGAAAATTTATATAACCCAAATATAGACAATTATAAAAAAAATTTTGTGAGTGGAGTGTTACCTTTGCTTTTTCCCGTAAAAATGATCCCAACAAAACAGAAAATTACACAAAATCTGATTTTCTTTTCGAATGAATTTACTCCAATGAGCATCTCTAATGTTTGCGATAATTTCTTCTTGATAAAAGTATACTATTTACACTGAAACAGATAGCAAAAGTATTTAAATAACCCTCTTTCTTTCACACATAGAACCCTAAACTTTATGATTTAATTAGAACTATCAAAATATTCAATATCTGAATGATCATGGAATCATTTAAATATAAAAAGAGAATTTTAGCCGCTTCGGCTGAACTAAAACTGAGGATTTGCTGATAGGGCTGAACAAAACCGAACAATTAGGAATTCGAATCTGATTCTGATAATTTTTCGGAATCGGATCGAATCACAATCCGGAATTAACAATCAAAATTTTCATATTTTAACAAAAAATACAACCGATTTGATTTTTGACCAAAATCGATTGCATTTTTTCGTTGAAAATATGAAATCTCTCTCCACTTAACAATCTTTTGTTCTTATAAGCGATTCGCGTTTGATTCTAATAAACTAGGCTTCGAATCGATTCGAATAACCGAATTAAATTACCCAGCTCTATTTGTGGATCCAGGAATTTAGAAACCCTAAGAACCCTACCCATTTGGAAATTTTATTTTGTCGAGCATGAGCCACTGACGAATTTTGCATCGGCGGCGCAATTCATCAGTGATCCATACTTGTCAAAACTTGTTTTAAGAATGGATTTGATCTGAGAGACCCGGTTCAAAACATAATATATTCTTAAAGTTAGGGTTTAATTCTGATTTCATTTACAATTATCTTCCTCAGTCGAACACAACTCAATAACCAACAAAGAAAATATGGTTCCTATAGATTGGACAGCTATGAAGATCTACATCCTCACCCTCGTAATTTAAATGGGAACATCCACAGTTGCATGCGATTGCATTGTGTCGTGAACGTGTCGGAGATTTTGAAATTACTCATCCCTCAAATATATTCTATTGAAATTCCCTCTGAGCAAGACCGGAAGCAATGTCTACAAGAAAACTAAAAGCGGAAACTCAAATAACACAGAACTAATTCATAATGTAGCAAACAACAATATTCTAGGAAGAAAACACCACAGAGAACTGAACCGTCATAATGAAGTGCAGTGAGTGGTATCTGCCCGAGGCGATGGTAAAGGCATCTTCCGCTTCTTTACTTTCTTTTAGTCGTCTTTTAAACTGCACAGTAAATACGTTACGGAAATTATAGAGCTTGCATTACGAACACAAAGAAGAAATAGTTTATTGATATACCAAAACTCAAATATTCACAACCGCCGTCTTTTAAACGTTTTTTTTTTACTTTAACCACATGGGAGAGAACTATCATCTCGTAAAATTACGTATTCACTAATTTACTTATTATATCACACTAATTCACAGGAATACAAATATGTCCCCGAAATATTCTTTCAATTATGTAACATGTTGATATTGATTAAGATATTGGCGGGTTTAACGTCAACATATTCTGATTCTGTTAGTATTTTCGCTATTCCTATTTAATTTCCCTTGAAATATTCCCAATTAATATTTCAAGTGAAAATATGTTTGCAAAATTACCGTATCCTAACCACAAAAATGAACGTCGAAAAAGTACAACCTGAACCCGACGTGCAACGTTGGTCACCCCAGTCGGAAATTTTATTTTGTCAAGCATGAGTCAATGATGGTCCGCGCTTCGACAGCGCGGTCCATCATTGACTCGTACTTGACAATATTTGTTTGGACAAAAGATTTCTGAATGTGTCAATACGCTATTATTTTTTTCGGAAGATTTAGATTCGATGGTTTGCTAGGCTCAATATCCGATAATATCAGCAATCGACAAGGTAACAGAAATAAAAAGAAGCAGTACTGAAAGGAATACAGGCATGATAAAAACACTGTGGTGGATTGAAATCCATTTGTCAAGAATAGAAAATAAGAACCATTTTTAGGCTATCGTATCGATTCTCCAACCTCTTCATATTTATTCATATTAAAATGAACGCCTTTATGTAAACATGGCTTTCGTCGATATTAAACAGAAAAAAACATGAATAAAAACACGAGTTGCTTAAATCAAAATAGTCCTTTCAATATGGACCATATGGTCTTAAATATTTTTTAATATTGCAACATAATTGGACATAAATAAACCGAAAATCTGTTTAATGAAAAATAATTTCAAAAAAGGAGAAATGTGTTCGTGTTTTTCATATATATAGCCATATATAGTGTTTTGTAATGCCAGTTGCAAGACGCAAGAAACATTTAAGCAGGAACGGAAGTGTTCATAAAAATAATATTAATGGGCTGTTGTCGCTGGAGATTTATAAGAGGTTGTGTATTGAAACTTCGAGTCAGAGAGAACACTTAAATATTCGTATATGCTTTGACGTATTTTTTGAATCGCCTAGATATTGTATTGAACAGTAAAACTGAATAAAAGAATGAGGAAATAAGTTTTGATGGCCCGTAGATGGATTTTACAGCTTAAGTGCAGTCTAGGGCTGGGCAATTCGATGATTCGAATCGATTCGAAGCACAAATTATTTGAATCAATCGCGAATCGTTCCTAGGAACAAAGACTTGCCGAATGAGGTGAAATTTACATCTTTAACGATAAAATGCAAGCGATTTTGGTGAAATTTGATTACTAAAAGGAAACAAAGAATGGGTAGATGGTTTTACCAATACCCGGGAGCAGATACCACTCACTGCACTTTGACATATCATAATTCCGTTTGAAATATTTCCCGATTAGAGTGCAGTTGGTAACACTAATTTTTTTAGTATCTTTTTGCTATTAAGTGGCCGTTAGTTGGTTCCTTTTGAGCACTGCTTCCGGGGTGGATTTATAAAAAAAAAATGAACAAATAAACAAATCACATTAAAAAAAGACATTTTTGGCCAATTATGGGCTGTTGATGGTCCGCACCGCCGTACTTGGATGAACTGAAGATAATTATTTTTTGACTAGCTTTAGGGCAATTTTGATATGGGGCTCATTTACCGAACGGCCTATTTTAAGATATTTTATTTATTCGGCCGTGCATGTAGCTTCTTAAACAGGTGATAGGATAGTTCTTCTGGGTACCCTTGAGTTGAAAATAAAATAAATTTACTTATCTATCTATTGAATTTAAACTTCCGAAAAAAAAACATGATAAAGACATAATGAATGGCCATAAGATTTGGATAGAGAAAATAAATATACTGCAGTGCAGTATAAATTTACTGGTCATTTGCAGTAATTACATATTTCGAAAGTTAAAAACGTCATGTTGGTGAGGTCTATGCCAAGTATGGACTGTTGATGGACCGCACCTTGTCGGTGCGTTCCATCAACAACCCATATTTGTTCAAAAAAGTCAATTTTGTATTTTTCCTCAATACCGCCAAGTAAAATTACTGTCAAAGACTAGTGATTTTGTTGCATTTTTTGTTACAGTGGGCGTGTTCTTGTCTTTAAGAGTCGATAAGCTAGCCTAACGCTTCTCTTATTTTCTTTGCAACAAGGTGAAAAAATACATTATGTTTCAAAACATTCAATTAAACATAAATCCTTCTGCAAGTCTATAGACATAAATTCTGCTGTAAAATACATATTCAAATATCAAAATGGCCCTATGTTCAGAGACAAGTGTTAAGCGAGCGAAACCTGAAAACATGAACAGACTTCTTTCAAAAGCTTACAAGGGAATACAAGATGACATGCATTTGATGTTACAAGAAAACAATGAAATTCTGGCGAATAAGTTGCAAGAATCAACTAGTGAAACGCAGGGAAAGCTCGAGTCTGCGATGCAAATAGTGAAGTTAAACTTGGAACATTTACTCAAGGAAAATCAGGACCTGAAAAAGAAAATACAAAAATTTGAAGCGTATCAGGAAGCGATTGAAAAACGTAACAACCATGTCAGTAAAGAAGGACATAATGAGGAGCAGGGAAAAAATGGGAATGAAAATAAGACGAGCGACGACAGCTCAGACAAGGCGAGCAGTTCTAGCCCAAAAGTTCCAAATGAAGGTAAGTTTCCGTACGCCTTAAAAATGCCGAAATTTTACTTTTTTGCTGTTACTAATTTGAGTGCGCCCTATATAGAAAGGCACACCGTTAAATGCTGATTGGACTAAACGTACGAACACGTCATCTCCCCCAGTTATGGAAATAATCCCCAGACACATTTTGTTAGGCGTGGATAGCCGACGGATCAAGCCGACCAAGCGCGGTCCATCTGTTAGGACTGGTGGAAACCGAATCATTTTGAATTCAAGTATGATTCGGTTATTATTTTCGAATCACAATAGTCTATATAATCACCAAATGTCCCGTTTTACCGCTACAATTTGTTTCGCTATCTAAATAAAAAAATCTATAGCAACGAATTCACTGATAACGGCATAAACAAACTGTAAGAAGAAATGATATACTTTTCTAATCAAACTTCATCTCTAAGGACAGAAATAAAGTTGGGCGAAGTTCAAAAGAATATTTATTTTATTATGTCGTTAAAATTAGATAATCCCTTCTTATTTGACAGTTTTTGCTTTATGTTACTATTATTCATGACACGCCAGATTCGAATCAAAAAATTGAACATTCTGTGATATCAATCTGCTGGGCGATCTTATAAAATACCTCCCTAAAAAAGCTTGCACTTTTGCAAATACTAACGTACAAAATTCGAACGCTCCGTGTCGAAGAGCATCGAGTTATATGTTTTAACGACCTATTGCAATCGAATTTGGTCAAATTTTTATGTTTGATTTTTTAGTTTACCTTATGAGGTAATGTAGTGCATTGAAGTATATTTACGTTTCCCAGGTGTCGGGATTGAAATCTTATATTCAAATGAACAGAAAACAAACAGCCTATGTGACAACAAAAGGATTAATACAAAATTAAAAAATAAAATACAAGATAATAAATAACATATGGACCTTGTGCGTTGGTGTTAGTTTACCCAAATATTGATTTTATTTAATTCGCATAGGTTTGCAATATGTCAGTGAATCGCAATAAAAAACACGCCTCACATTAATAGCTGCAAAATCAAAAACATAAAATGGGTGAGCGCATAAGGTTACTCTGGTTATGATTACTCTGTTAAAACAATTGTGCCATTTTACCCTATGTTAAGTAGGAGCCACTGTTGGATGGCGTCGTAGAGGTGCGTTAGTCAGTGATCGTGTGACAAAACTTCATGTCTGACAAGGTTCTGATTCCAGATGTCCATGTCTTCGACATCCAAAAACGTAGTGACTGTGGTAGCTTTCAATAATAGTGAAGTTGTTAATCTATATAATAGTATAAATATTCCTAATTTCTTCATTGGCATCAATTGCGTGTGGTTGGTATACATCCCTTAGGATATCCATGATCAGAATTTTATTTTTGTCGAACATGAACCAGTAACGGCCAGCGCTTGGACGGCGCGATCCATTAGCGACCCATGATAAACATAACATGTCTCGACCAAACATTTAAACTGGAATTGTGTATCCCAAGGTCGCAGAGCCGTGTTTAAAAGAATTAAAAAATTGGCCCAGCTCGGTGGTTCAGTCGGTTAAACGCGATCGTATTGTCCAGAAGGCCGATGATCCTATGACCTATATAATACCTACTTATCGAGCGCGCCTTTCAGCAAGGCACTTCGCAGGTAACTGTAACGCAGAACAGTCACTACAAACTACTGTTGAATAAACGTCCCCGGTAAGCTCACAAACAGACAGCCCATAGCAAATATTTCGAAAACCAAAAAAGAACTAACGCAATGTAGATATAATAATTGATGAAATTCTCTGGTTGAGTAGGTCCTCTGGAAAAGCTGGTCTGAAAGACTTCAAACCTTTTATCATTTTGGTCGTTCACTTACAGGCCCAAGCTTCAATTTTGAGAAAGAAATAAATAGCAAAAACACAATGATAGCATGCGATGTTGCTGCAGTGTCGGAAGGCAGTGATATGAAATTCATGGATGGTTTGAACTCAGATGACACCAAAGCAATGGTGAATAAAAATGCAAAAATACCGGATATAGATGAGGAATCTAACAGCAATGCAGCAGGTGGATCAGTGGACGTTAAAGGCATTGACGGTATGGAAATTTGTATGGATATACCGTATATAATGAAATTAGGATCATAAACAAATATAGCAAAAAGCTTTTTTCCTAGAACTGCGTTTCTTTGAACTCTCCTCCTTAACATTTTTTAATTTATTTTATGTACGAAAGTTTATGTCGAATATTTTCATCACGGGGTTCGGAATCAACATCTCAGATACAAATAAAAGATGAAACGCTCAATAATATCGTTTTCTAAAATTGTGTTATTGTCTTCTTAAATCACATTCATCGGGGGAAATAGGGTTTTCACTGATGTAGTTCATTGCCCTTTAGTCGTCCTTCAAAGAGTTCCTCTATTTTATAGAATGGCTAATGTTTTGTTTAGCTTGCATGACATTCGCTCATAGTCACTTTTTCAGTTAAATTTGTCTATCCAGGATATCATACTACGAATATCCCAGAAGTCACTGGGACTTTATCCGTTCTTCTCATCATTATTATTTCCTTATCCTGCTACGTTTATTCATTTCACCCTTTTTTCCCAAGTTCATGGTCAAATTGCGTCAAGAAATTTTTGAATGGAGCACTTAAAATCATTGTACTTTTAGGTACGTTTGCAGGATGCGGAAAAGTCAACGTACAAAAGAATGAACAGAATATATATCTTCCGGGGGATCGTCCAAATAGCGAAGGTTTGTGCATTGTGACAAAATAGCAGTTAGTTTACCATTCATTCATCTATTGTAATTGTATTTTGATGAAAAGTATGACGTAGTAAATTACTGTCATAGAGCAGTGATTTCACTGCAATTTTGCTACAACGTGAAGAGCAAATAAACAAAAAAATGCATAATATGCATGAAATAAAATACACTCGCCAATTTGAAATGCGTTGAAGCAATAACAACCAAATAAGCAAAAGTACATTTATATCAAATGAAGGATATTTATATTTAATATTATAAATGTTTTGTTTAAAATTAAATTATATGCATAATTCATTATAGCTATCGCTTAAAACAATTTAAGTGAAACTTTTCATGCATTTCCTTTCATTCATACTTTGAAAATGACGGTGTCCTCATACTGCTTTCTCATCCAGCTGAATACTACTAATCTGCACTTATGATCCATATTTTGACCACTTTCCTCCCTTCTTGTTTCATTCAACAAAATGACTAGCTACATATAAATGGTGGACATAAGAAAAACTGGTGATGAGATAGGCATGATTATATCGTAATTTTGATTTTAATATGTTTAATTATATTTATTTTTAAGTTGATGACAACGGAGAACCAATCAAATACAACAGAGCTGACAGTAAGTTATCAAGTACTTTTTAAGCGGTCAGAGAAGTCACCCCAGGCATTAAAATTTCACAACGCAGCAAAAAATAGCTGGTATATTTAGCTCCTTGAAAGACGGGAAGGGCAATTATATTCTGATTAATTTTATTATACAATTTACGAAGATGAAATAGTGAGCAAGAATATCATAAATTCAAGAACTCTTGAATTTGCCGCCATATTTTTTTTACCAAAATTTCGGCCCTGAGCATTTTTATTAATATCTCATTCACTTCATAAAAATTTACCATAGGGTGTTTAAACATATAGCATGACATATCTGCCAATAATGATAGATTGTCTGTCTAGTCAATTACAAAGTAATGACCACATTTAATTAAAATAGTGATCTCTTCTCTCACATTGAAATGTTTGCAAAAATATGATATTTGATGATAATATTTGGCTACTTTTTGTGGCCATAAGGAACGAATAAACTGTTTTGGGAGTTTCAGTTTTACTACCCCCTCAACTTTGAAATCATTTTCAAAATAAAAAAAATATATTTCATCCTGAACCTTACTTTGGTTTTCAAAAGTTAACTATTTGCAGAAGACGAATTGTCCGAGTATTTGGATCGTGTTCGAGATGAAGCTTCAAAAGACGAGGAAGGTATATACAATTTGTTAGAATAATATTATTATTTTTTCTATATATTGAAATTCGCGATATGCAGGGCCTTCACAACTCTCTAAAAGACGCAAACCATCGGCAATTTGTATAACAATGAGTCAGCTCAAAATGTAGTACTAGCAGCTGCAATATGAACAAAAACATCCTAGGAAGAACTGAATCGCCTATTAATACGATTTTCACGTTGCAATATTAGTCTTTGTCGCTTTTGCACAGAGCAAAGCTTTGTCGTCTGAAATCACTTATGTGCATGTGTTTTCATGCCCCAAACGGCGAGTTCGATATCACTTCGATATAGAGAACCTACTTTCATTGAGTCATACAGTCATTCCAACTTATATCCTTGAAAAGATTGAGTCAACGCGATCCATCAGTCGGCCAATGCATAACAACTCATGTCACACAAAAAATTATTCAAATTTCCGAAATGATGAAGATTTTTTCCGATATTGCGAAATATATCCGAGAATGCAGTCCCATTTTTCCATGCCTCCTTAACTGAAAAAAGTTAGATTTCTCTTAAGTGAGATAATAATTAAAATATTATAGTTTTGCTTAAGCTTTCACTCTTTTCAATACTTCGTATAGATGGCAAGACAGAAGAGGCCAAGCAACTACTGGAAAAACAGAAGCATGACGATATATCAAGATTGGCAAATATGTTGAAAAGGGAAGAAACAGCAAAAAATTTTAGCCTTCTTTGTGACGAATTGGTCAAATTAAAGCCTGTCCAGCTTTCTTCTTTGGGGCCTAGTTTGGAACACATAACCAGGATCGACCTTACAGGCATTCAAATGAATTTTCGAGCTATGAGAAGCTTTTTTCGTTGTTTTAACGATAAGCGATTTCAATGGCTGTTGTTAAGAGGTTCATGCGTGAAATCAGATGACATTAGAATTCTCGTCGAGATCTTGTCGTTAAAAAAATGCAGGGTACGATTTTATAACTCAATTTTGAAGTATCATCGGGCATTCATTTTTTAATAGGGAAACCGATAAAATATTCGCATTTATGCCAATGTGTTACCCCAGATCTTTCTTTGTTTTGAAACTGAAATGCATTTACTTCTCTATGCCATCTCTGAAATAGCTAAAAGAAATGCAGATAGCACAGACACAGACATCAAAATTATCACTTTATAACACTATGGTGAACAGGGAGAAAACTTTGTAAACATTTGAACATCAGTTTCCAAATATCTGCTACTCCATTTTGTTTTATAAGTACAGCACATGTTTCTTTGAGAAATTTGTGTTAAAAAATATTATCAGTATATATATATATATATATATGTTTGGAATATATGGATTGCTGACTTGATGTAATCCTAGCGTTTTTGCAATCCCCGTTCATTCAAGCTGATGAATTTTTTCATTTATTATTGTAAATGTACAATCTTCACTTATTTTTCATGGTCACATTGCAATGTAAAAAAATTTTTATTCGGATGACTAATGATAGGAATTAAAAATGTATCTCGAAAAAATGAAATTCTAACTCGTCCAAACATCAACCGATAAAACATCAGTTGAACATTCAATTTTCGGAAGCAATATAACAAAAAATGAGAAGAAAAATGCGTGTGTGCGTGTGTATGTGCATTTGCAAACATAATCAGAAAACTTTTGTTTCTTTTTTTCTGAAATTTTCCCCCCGTACAGATCGAATACCTGGACATGAGTTCGTGTTCGTTTGAATGTTTGGCTTTTATCAGTATGGGCCATCTGTTTCATCAAGTTGATGCTTTGATTCTACGATCATTAACATCAGCGAGCATAATTCCAAATGGAGCAGGACCAGCAATAATATTTTCTGCTGCCGAAGCTCAGCAATTGGCTGAGAGTATCTCCCATTGTGATCACGTGAGTTTAAATTTAGTGGCTGTTTGTAACAAAATAAGAAGAGATTTTATTTCGTGAGGTGCAAAATTTACTTGAAAATAAACAAAATAATAATAATTTTGAAGTTTTCACCAGGATTTTTACATTTTGATACAAATATTTTTGTCCCATTCATATCCGTAATTCAAATGTATTCAAAAACAAATTATTTGAAGTTGTCACAAAATGATTCTGCATTAAAGAATAGTGTGTGGTGCTGCATCGAGATTCGGGTATTGATTAAGAAGTTTGAAGTGCTGGCTTGCCATACAGAGCGATATCTTGTATGTTTTTTTGCTAAGTTATCACACCCTGAGATGAGTGGTGGGCATGGGTAAGCGAGGCGGGAACGCCGGGACTCGAACCCGAGATCTTCAACCTGCGATGAGTTTCCAATTGGGACTCAATGAAACACGAATTGAATAATCTATGGCACGTAACATGACTAACTTATTATACCAACTTTATTTTTTCAGATGTTATCACTAGACCTCTCCTACTGTGATTTCAGAGATGACGTTGCAAGTGCATTATCAGGATGCATATCAAAAATATATCGACTTTCACTACGTTATGGACAATTTAGCTCTAATGGGTTGAATATGATGATCGCTGCAATTTCCAAAGTAAAATTCATATTTATTTACATATATAACAGCAAAACGGTCTGTCAGTAATAATAACAAGTTGTTGCCACCAGGTAGACAGACTCGTGTACAGACTTTCAGATCTATTCGGAATGTTTCATGATTATAGTGCATTTGCTTTTTACAACTTTTTTGAAGTAGCTTTTTGAATTATGATTGAATGTTAGCTGGTTGTTTCTAGTCAATGTTTTTGGCCTCCAGCCCTCGGCCTAAAAACAAATTTTCAGTAATAAAATGATATGCTCAATCGGTAAAATACAAACGATCTACATCGTTTTTGTTGTTGAACTTTTGATGAAATCGCAATTGAATTTTTCAATGATTTATATACAGCACATTAAAAAAAATGATATGGAAATTATAACTTAGTTTGTATAATGAATATTCATCAAAAAAAAAAATAGAATGATAAATAAACAGTAGGACTTATATTTGTTATATTTCACGTTTATACTTCATATTTCTCAACACACCAAATTGATATGGTATATTAAAACTTGGTTTGAAACTCTGTTTTTGAAAGTTGATACCATACCATATGTTTTTTCGAAAGTATAACATTATATAATCTGTCAACACGTTTCGTAAAAAAATCTATCAGGGCTTTAATAAACAATCGCAAAGAATCGGACACAAAACCGAGTAACAGCATTTTTTTAGATATTTATATGTAATTTACATTAATTAATGTAAATAAATTTATTTAAATAGAATTTTTATTAATCGTTCAATAATTTTCAAATAAAAAACTAGCCACTATTGATATTGTTTTCATACTAACGCTAGAAAATTTGTGTTACTTTTCATTGATTTTGATTAAGTAAAATCGACATATTCGCACAGCAATAAATAATTCTATTCTACCTTCAGTCCGGTTTTTAGAATCGCTTAGCTTTATGCATAAAAGTAGTTAAAGAAAAAAATTCTCCTTTGAGATACTATTCCTTAATTTAGAACCTGGCATCATATTTTTCAGATGCAAAAAATCGACCTTTCTGGCGTCGTTTTACAAAAACCTGGTGTGGAAATAATTTCACAGCATATTTCAAAGTTTACTGTATTGATTCTTAGTAACGTAATGTTGGATGATGGATGTGCACAACCTTTGATTGATGCTTTGAAAAATTTACCAGAAAGTGTAAGAAAGAAGGATTTGTTAGAAATTCGATTACGCTGAATTATGTGCTTGTAGCTAAGGCTGGGTAATTCATTTGGGTGATTCCAAGCACAAATTATTGAAATCAGTAACATCTAATCAGACATTTTTCATAAGCATAAGTCACAGACGGCCCGCGCCTTGACGGCGCGATCCAACAGTGTTTCATGCTTAACGTATGATATCCTGATCCATTATTCTGGCTGGGTAGAACTTGAAAAATAAAGCGGAACATTTCCCAAAAAAACACAAGCTATAGATTTTAATAATTTGATAATTGAGTAAATATCAATGATGAGAATGGGGTATTTAGTATTTGGATGGTATTACCAATTTGGAAAAATTATCCGAATCAAATTCGAATTACACGCGATTCGGCTTTGCCCAGCCCTGCGAGTAGCCATTTTTATTTCGCTATTGGGTGTGTAATACCCCAGTAAAACAAAAAATCATATTTTTATTTAAATTGTTTGTCGGAATTCTTAATTCTAGTCAATGGATCTCTTGGATGTATCGCTGAATCCAATCAATGCCTTACATGTTTCAAATCTGCTGGGGACTCTTGGACAAGTCAAACTATTGATGTTTTCTGCGAATCAAATTGAATATCTAAAACACAAGGAGATACTCAACGAAGAAAAGGTTAAATATATAATAATTATGAATTTATGATACTTCAAGTGATAAAAAAATCATTAAAACTTTCTATTTTGCGACTGGTGTGAATATTTCCTGATGACTGCACTACTCAAATTGCTGATCTGAATAGCGTTGACGCGCCAACAATTCAAATAGACTAATGTATGTCCACGCTATTGGGATTACAATGCATTGTGTCGATGGCTGGGATTTTTGAAGCAAATACTAAACGTCCTTTACTAAAGCATAATAATATTGCTTCTTTTACTTTCGTGAATAACAACAATAAAATTTTGGTTTATTGTATTTGGAGTGATTTTTCAAGAAGGCTGAAAAAAATGAATTAATTAAATTCTAGTAAAAATTCAACCCAATCGAGTTTTATGCATAGCATTCTAAAATAATGATTCTAAAAAATAAATAAGAAATGCAACTTGTGCAATCAATACTCGTAGAAATGTTGATACATTCTGATGTTCCAATATTCGAAATTGTACGAATGTTCAGCAATCATATTTTCGCATAATTTTTTTCTGAAGAAGTAGGCACTCAGGCACAAACCAAGTGCATTTGGTTTACTTGCTAATGCAATTTGTTTTGCGTAGTAGAACTGTTTAAACCTGTTGACATCAATTCTATTTCCTAAACCCAATATCATGTTCATCATTAATGTGATATTTTCTGCGTAGAGTAATAATAATTTGTCATAGAATAACAAGAATATGTATATTAAGGTTCTCTTGAGTGAAGTTGTAGACGGCAAAATATGCCGTCTCGATGAAGACGGATCAAATAACTCGGGATTTACTCATTGGATTGCTTGTGTTACACCAGTTGAAGATGTTGTGAAAAATCATGTTTCTCAACTGGTTTCAATATTCCAAGAAGAGCAGATTGCAATGCAAAATTCCGAGGTTTTATTTTAATTATTAAGATAGGATAGAATTTTATTTTTATGCTGCGGAGAGGAAAACTTAAAATACGGATTTGATCATATTATGGTGAATCACGACCGCTCGATCAGATACTCATTCGAAGCTGAAGAGGAGATGTTTTGCCTAAACGCCTCCTAGTTTTTTCTGTGCATAGACAAGGTTGGCGAAGGGGTTCGAAATCAGTGGTTGCGAACCCCATTCAAAAATTTCATGACAAACCTCGTTTTGTTGAGTATGGGCCATCGATGGATTGCGACGCAGAGTCGCGATCCATCAGTGGCTCTTACTTTACAAAATAAGTTTCCAACCGGGTTTGAAACACTGTGTGATGACGACGCAAATTTTCTTACTCATTTTCTACGGGGTTCAACTTTGAGCGCTTAAGGGTAGAAAGCTCGAAGCATATTCCAAACGCTCTTTATTGATTAAGTGAAGCAATAACTAGGCACAGAAAATATTGAAAGATTCCATTTTGGTATGCCAACAGTGAAGCAATTTTTAAGATTTTCAGTTGCTGACAGCGTCAAGTTACAATGGTTACCAAAACACGCAATACCTTAAAGCACATTAAAAGCTTTATTGGTTAAAAAAATACATACATTCTGTATTTATGGAATTTAATGGTTGTTACATGCTTTTATTTACATCTATAGCTATAATTGTGTTAATTGTTTGTTTTTTCAAACGATTATTGTTATCAAAATGTCAATCCGGGGATTTACATCATAAGCGTGACTACGGTAACGTTTCCTTTTTTGATAAATTTCAGTATCGTTGCAGTAGATGCAAGATTCATATTGCTTTTACAAAAGATGTGTTCAGAGCACCATGTGAATTTTTACAAAATGATCGGAGGATATTCGAAAATTCATCTTTTGTAACAACCTCTTATGCAACATCATGTGGGATCGATACGAACTCCAAAAAGAAACATTTCTGTTCCACGCCCACCTGCACAGTCAAAGGGTAGGATATATCATTTTGATTGACATAGTAAAACAATCTGTGATTAGAAACGCTTATTTTTCGAAACAATTGTTAATCGAGTACACCCCCAGTTGAAAATAGGATGCCAAAATATATTTTGCCAAGCATGGGTAACTGATGGAACACGCCGATCAGGCGCGGTCCAACTGGGATTCATTCTTAGCAAAAGAAATTTCTAATTGGGTATGGAGCAAACATTTTCCATAATAAACCTAAACTTTCATTTTTTCTCGGAAAATTACGAGCTATATTTAATTATTTTGGCAATGAAGCAAATAAGTAGGTTTATCTGCGCGTGGTCTCAGAACCCTTTTAAAACTGTCAAGTTTTATCTGTATGTGTATGTCAAGTAGACTGTTACAATAATGCAGTAAAAGTCGCTCTTCTTTGACTGTACTTTTAATTGGGTATTATAAAACAAAACTATAAAATTGATTTTCCTGCCAATTATTGATGGAACGGGCATCCGGGCTGCAGTCTGTCAACAGTTCACGTACGTGGCATAAACCTCGTCAGCAAGGCGGTTGTCAGACTAAAAGTAAAAAGTAACGGAAATTAACGGAAATCTCTGGCATATTTAATAGTATGGATGCTAAACGCAAAGAAAGCCCCTCTATTGTTATGCTATATAACAGGCAGAGAAAACTTTTTTAAAAAAATATATTTATCTACTTTACCACTCGCAACTTTCGACAAGTCTGGTATATAAAATATTTGGTAAACTAACGTTTGCATTCAGATACAAAGTATATAGATGCAAATGTATTCACTGTAAACAAAATATTGGAGGATACTACGAAGATAAAAACGGATGTAGATTCTGGTGCCTTTATCAGGAAGTTCGGTATTCACTTGAAGTTGGAACTTCAAAAGCAACTTGTGGACAAATGTAAAATCGGATAGAATTTAATAGTTTTCAAATCTTCAACATAAAAATGTAAAATACTGTCATACATTTTGTTCCAATACGGGCTCCTAATGATTGCGCTTCGGGTCGCGGTCCATACGTGGCCTATACGGCACGGCACATACACATTGATAAGAGAAATTTAACGTTTGACTGAACATTACACAATTTTGCTGGTGATGCGCATGTGGGCGCATAAAGAACAGTATGGGAATTATGTGGGGTGTAGAGCGTTAGACGTGAACTATTGGGGAGACATTAAAAAAGAAACTCAAATTCTATCAGTAACGCGTCGAAGGCGCATTTCTTGCATTTTTTCTGGGGGCAAAAACAATACAAATATACAGGACATCCCATTGCCTGCCAAAGGCGTTAAAAATTTTTTTCTATTTCAAGCTTGATGGCGGGAGGGGGGTCCTCTATTTCGCCGCCAGTTTGTGATGATAGCACATATAATTTTCTCTGAAATCTTGTTCACACTAATGTACACCGTAACCGTACGAGTCAAACTTATACGCATTATATTTTTAATAAAATTCTCTTTGAGCAAGGCCTGAGCAGCAGTGTATGAAAGGAAACAACGAACGGCCACTTAATAGCAGAGCCACTGCTAAGTGTTGTACCAGTAACTGCATTCTGAGAGAAAAACAATTCCGGAATTGAACTGCTATGGTAAAGAGCAGTGAGTGGTATCTGTCCTGGGCGATGGTGAAATCATCCAGAACTTCTTCGTTTCCTTTGAGTCGCCTTTTACGACACGCAAAAATTACGTTAGAACTATTCTAAAGCCTGCACCTACATGACTTGTATATACGAATGTTTCTATTTGTCTTTCTAAAAATGGTTTCTTTGCGTTTTGGTAGTAACACTGAAGCGAAATAAGTCCACGATTATTTTTTAGATTTCAAAAAAAAAATAGACAGAGAGTCGACTTAGAACATATTTTTTTAGAGTTCAGATTTTTTATCAAGTCAAAAATTAAATCTGACATGATTGTTTTGAAAACTGTGCATGTGTATAATTTGTCATGATTATTGCATCTTTGGAATATATATGAAAACACAAAGTCATGATGTTTTTATTGTGAAATCTATTGATCGTGTAAAATTTTATTTCACGTGGCATTTTGTGGCTAATTCACATTTTTTCCATACAATGATAATTGATGAATTGAAAAATAAATTGAGAAAATGTATAAGGTGTATATTACATCGATAAAAAGTGCATGCCCTGGTAGCAATATGTAATATGTCTAATTATACAGCATAATATTCCAATCAAAAATATAATGTTAAAGTAAATATGAATTAAGTAAAGTAATATAAACCATACTTGGCCAATAAGGTCAAATCAAATTTTTTTTCCTATACCGCTAAATAAAATTACTGTCAAATACCATACCCATCCTGGAACTGTGGTCTGCATGGGAGGTCGTGACTTGCCTTATTTTCGACTTTCTTGGAATAAGTTCACCAAATATCAAATTTAATTTAAGCCTAACGTTTGCGGTTCATGTTCGACTATGCAATATTTGTTGTCGGGCTTAACATGTTTTCATATGACTAGGTCGAAAAAAGTTTTCATGTCATTTCAGTTCAAATATATTCGTGAATATTCATAGAGATCATGAACGCCGAATTTTAATATTTTTGGTGTATGACATTAAATCTAACTAAGCATTCGCGATCCTGGGCCCTTTGGCGGGACACACATCTCAAACAATATTCCTTGATTAAATTGCCTATTATATTTTCATTACCAAATAAATGTTTTTATGTTACGAATGGCCAAATACAGTAAAAAATAAAGACACAAAGTTCGGAAAATATATAATCAATATCACTTCACACATTTCAGTACACAATCCATCAGCAATTGCGGACTTTCATATTGTACAGGATTTTAGAAAATGAGTGTTTATTATAAAAGACACCAATTGGCGTACAGGCTTATTGGGAAATGACATGATATTCTGGTTTGTCCCAACCCAAGTTATTACGATCTGGGTTTAGTGGTAGGCATTGATTAACAGGCATTTCCTGACAAGACTGAATCGCGAGATCATCAATCTGCAATACTGATGTGATAACCACTAAGCCATCGCCCATGACTAGCTAAAAAGCGAAGTGCAATGAATGCACTAGCTGAAATACCAGCGTTTCTTGATAAAACCAGTCGTTGGCTAAACGCCAGTGTAATAAAATTAGAAAAATCTTTTCAGTGTTCAAATTTCTACACTTTGAACATGAAATTTGATATGACGTATTTCGAATTGTGCTTGTATATATTTTATCCTACGCAGCACGAGGCATTAGTGACTCATAATTGGCAAAACAAGTTGGATAATAATATTTTTGACTTGGAGATCACGCGTAATTGGCATATAGATGAACAATACCTATTGTGCTTTTATTGTGAAAGATATTGATTGTGTCTCAATCAGAAAGGAATTTCATTATGTCAAGCATGAGCCACAGGTTGACAGCGTCTTGTCGACGCGATCCACAATTCCACCATGAAAATTTTACAGATACACCTGTGTGTATACGCACATCGGAAATAATACATCAGGGAATAAAAAAACGTACTGTGGCAGGAGGTTCGTGTGTGCGGGATCGTACATCTCGGGCTTGCCACGTACTGGCGGGGATGCTTATTTGAAAAATAAAAAGTGCAAGTATCGACGCAACGTGTTTTATTGGAGCAATTAGAGATCGGGTGATTAACCCATTTTTCGTAAAAAATTTTTCTTTGCAAAAATCGTACTTGGTACGCAGTTGGTTTTTTATTTCGCAATGTACACTTTTTCGTAACTTCGCATTGCCCCACGCTCTTATCACGTAAATTTTTGAACAAATTTCTTTCAACAACTAAATCGTTTTACAACTGAATCATGGGCTCAAATAGATAGTCAAGTCTTTTAAAGGTTTTTCACACTAAAGAAAATTATTTGATGGCAGGTAGGGTATTAAAATGTAACTGAGTTACGTGATCTGCCTTGGATGACCTATGGGGTAATTCGATTTTACTGTCAAAAATAAACCAAACCGAAATTGAAACCAAACCTTACTCAACTTAAACCAAATAACATTACACTATGTTTATCTTTAGTTTGTGCTATTCGTGGTATTACATGCGGAGGTTCGGATTTTACAAACTAGGCTATTTTGGCATTTATAGTTGGCAAGGAAATTGTTGTCTACCGTTACAAAGTGCGGTACGATTTATTGAAAAAAAATAATATCGCACGGCACAGTCTGAAGATTTTCCCAGCGGTACGGTACGAAGTTCGGTAGGGAATTATTTTGCTGTTTCGAAGATTATTAGAAATCCTTACCTACCAATACCATACTACCACTTTCGCACAATGAGTTGATTAATTAAGCAATTAAGCAAGAAATCGAAAACATGTCAGTGCAACGAGGCATGATTGATGGAATAAGTTTTGGAAAATGTTTACTTTTGGCGGATCGTTATATACAGCACAATAATGTATACAAAAGGAAAGGTTAAATTGTGCTGAGAATTCAAAGTCTGCATACCTGCTGTGATCTTGTTGGCAGCAAATGCTGTTTGTGACGATGGATAATTTCTGCGTTGTAGCAATACTATTCGTTTCTCTGGCTATATCAGTTGAAGCTAAGAAGTCATGTGAACTGCCTGAAATTGACGAGGAAATCAATTTCAATAAGGTATTTTGTGAATCATGTCCACACAAATGGATCGCGTCCTATGACGATTTTGATATTATTCTGGAAAATTATAAATACCAAATATTCTATTTTTACTTTTACAAGTTGTTTTCATTGTGAAAATCAAGGAATTTAAAGTTACAAATTATAAATATTAGCATAAAAAAGTTTTTGACACATTTGACAATTACATGCGATTAGAATTCCAAAAATATTATCCAAATCGGATTCGAAATCTAAATTATTTTTATTCGGCTTAAACCAGGTTACGCTGTAACAAAAATACAGTAAAATTGCTGCTTTTTAACACAAATTTTACTGGAAGGTATTAAAATAAAACTATAAAATCGGCCAAATGAACAGTTGTAATTTACTGCACATTTGTTAAAGCCCATCACAAGATACTGGATACTGATTCTCAATTCTTATATTCGAGGAACTTGGTACAGATCAGTTTACCCTTACGCATCATATTATGTAGCAATGGGCTGTAGAGTGTTGGAGTTTGAAGAAAATGCAAAAATTTACTGTATTCGAGGAAAGTTTATCAATCCAGAGTAAGTGAATTATATATGGCGCGCAAAAATTTATTATCAGTCAGGCATTGATTCGAATTCGAATCCCCAAATTAAATTGCTCAGCCTACTTATCATACAAGTATTTTTTTAATTCACAAGGTCACAATTTGCAATTCACATTATCGCGTAGCGAGAAAATTGCCATTTCAATTTCACCAAATTGAATAATATTGTATGGATTTCAATACGGGTTTATCCTAATTTAAGTTAGCAAAAGTCATGTTGAAAATTTTATATAAATTATCGATTTTGTTTTTAAAATACTTCGACCTAGTTTTATGGATGTCTGGAGTTTTTTATTTGAAGTTTTACCAAATACACTTACTAGGTAAAATAGGTATTTACCTAATTTCCAACTGAATATCTGGTTCAAAAAATAGTAACCTAATATAAAAAATAGGTAAATTATACTTTCATTGTAAAAGTGCATTTGAAATATAACATTCTAACATTTCAATCCTAAAAATATTTTAAAAAGCCTCCAATGCAGCCAAACAATAATTACCAGGTTTTTCATCATACTACCTAGTTTTGAAAGCGAAACTTGGTTACCTAGTATTACTTTACCTAGTTTTGTAGAAATTATTATTACTTCGCCCAGATTGAACAAAACTTGGGTTGCCAACTCTAAACGCAAGATTACTCCGCACTGTATTTCATGTTTTTCAAATCATAGTTTTATTACATCAAGCAAGATTGATCGCGGCCGGATAAAGCGATTGAATTCCTAAATATAATTTTGCCGAGCATGTGCCACAGATGGACCGCGTCTGATCCATACTTACCATATATTCAGATAAGTTTTCCGATTGTTTAATATACAACCGCTCATTTGAGCCGATCGCCCTGAACATAGACGAACAAGGTAAGTGCAGTTGAAAAGATATGAGCTTTCCGGCCCGGCCGAGCCTACCTAAGTTACCACACAATGGATCGAGCGGTTGGCATCGACAACGGACTTGTCGGAACTCGAACCCAGACTTTCAACTTGCAATACCAACATGATAGCCACAAGCCCCGACGGGTTATCAGTATTCCATTATAACAACATGAAAAAAATCGCCTCCTTGGATTAAATTTTGCCTGTATGTTATTGATATCAACGATTCAGGTTCCAACTATATTTACTATTCCTACAGATACTTCGTCATGGAAAAATATGCCTGCTACGTATATCACAGATTATGAGACTTACGTCATCAAGCTACATTGCAATGTTGAAGGTATGTTAATCTCGATGAAAATATGTTTACACCATGAATTTTTTCTGGAAGCTACTCTGTCGACCAAAATAACTTGGAATGCCTTCTGAAGCATTGATTCAAAATGTCGGAAATCCTAAGAAGTGTCGGCACTCAGTGGTTTTAGGTAATTCCTATTAATACGATAATCAAAGATCGTGAAATCCTATTTTTGAAAAACATTCAGCTCATGTGAAGCATTTATTCAGTCATTTTGGTGCGCATTATGACATCAAAAATTGATCACTGAAAAATTTTCGAATTTTTACCCGTCTTTTTTGCATCTTTAAATGTACCTATGATATATATATATATATATAAATATACATGAATATACATAAAAATACCTGCAGGAGAAAAAATTGTATCGGCTGCTACAGCAATACCAAACCCCGATGCTGACGATACTTTGAAAATACACAACAAACTTATCGAACTCGGGGGGGGATGGCAAGACGTGAAACTATATGCAGATGCATGCGATAACATTGACGTTAGAAATCAATGAAAAGTTAGGAATTCCTGGAGCATCAACAAATAGGAAAAAACAAAAAAATTGTGCATATCCAAGTGAAGTACATAGAAATTAATGAATAAATTTGTTGAAAATTATCTGAAAGGAATTTAAAGCATGCAGTCTACATACATTGTGACAAATGTGCACCAAATAACTAAATCACAAATCACTATTCGTTATTTTAGAATCAAAGTCAAGACAAGGTGTATTTTGTTTCCCCAAAATACAAAATAAGCATGAAAACACAAATAATAGTAAACCCAAACAAACAATGGAAACGGGAAAACAACAAAACCCAAAACAAGTTTTAAAACACAAAACGTGCGTCGTTCACCCCACACAATCGTGTTGCAGTGGCGAATCCATAAAAAATCGGAGGGCATAATGTTTTTTTAACATTCAAACAATAATCCATCCGAAATATAAAAATGAGCACGCGGCGAGAATTTTTTCTATTTTTTTATAATTCACCCTACCTAATTCCTATTCCCATTATTTTTGGCAAAATAGTGCAATTCAGAGGTCGCATAATATTATTTGCCGATTTCTAATACATTGGATGAAAATATCAATCAATCAAACTTTCACGAGTCTAATCTACGGGTAGTCTATGAAGTACCGTATGACATTTTAGCCAATCGAGTGACTCACTCTTTACACCTGTTTAATGTGCCAGAGTGACTCTACGGGTCCTTTCAGACGTTCCAGAGGGTCCGTTCAAAGAACTTTTTTTTTAATATTTGATCAAACCGAAATGAGATATAAAAAAGAAACTTTTGCATAGTTATCTACCTCAAAATCCAGCAGTTATAGCCCAAATATATATATTTATTAATATATGGAAAATGATACATCACACATACATATGTGTAATATATCATGTTATGAGTGCATTAGCAAGCAATAAATTTAATATATAAGTACATATATTACACATATCGTTCAGACAACTATGGTTCGCTTTCGTTTGAAAAAATCCCCTTTGTATCCGTTTCGGCTCGTTCCTGACCGTTTCGGTAATTTCAGTAACCGCTGAAAAAGCATTTTTTGCATACGGTACTAGGCCATGCACTATACGTATGGCTGTCCGGTAATTCCAGCAGCCGGTCCTAACCATGTCCGTAAACTGTCTATACTGGATAAGTGGCTGTTAGTACAGGACCTTGGCCAGGGTGGTCGACTCCGAGAAGTCGATATAAATAGATGTATATAACTGCAGTATCTGGTATTGCGTAGGTAGGTAACGTTAGGTATCAGAAAGGCATTCACCTGGCGGCTGGCACTGGGAATGCAGAATGTGGTGAATTGAAAAAGAAGTTGTAAAATCGTGGAGTAAGTTTGTGGACAAATTAAAGACCTGATATTGAGTTTGAATATTCAGTACCGGTACGGTATTCTTTTTATCAAAGTCGCCCGGTTTGCCTTCATTTGATGGGTAGGCTACCGTATACTGGTAACGTTATTAAAATGGAATTCGTCTGGAATACAAATATGGTGAATTGAAAAAAAAGTTGTAAAATCGTGGGGTCTCATGAAGTTTAGTACCATACAGCATATATCCGATTATCATAATAATTTCCCATTTTGCAAGGCACTCATCCTAACCCGGGAGACAATGCCAGATGCTTGCAGCATTGGTGCCCTCTAGTCTGTAGTTAGGATGAGAATATTCTGCCAGTTTTTATTTTAATGACATTCGGGAATATGGTACTGAACTTCACTAGACCAAAATCGTGTTAGTAAAGTTGTGGTCGAAGTAAACCACCAATACCGAACATCGAGATTTCAGAATCCGGCAGGTATTATTTTTTGTAATTTCAACATACGGTCAGTGGATAATCATTCAAAATTAATGTTTTTTTTTCATTTTATTGCGTTCTGTTACTAATTTTTCCAAACCTAACCCCCCAATAATCACCTGAAACAGCCTTTTCCCCAATGACATACTACACCAATTTTGAATTAGGTAACCTTGGGGGGGGGGGGGGGGGTGCAGGCTAAAAGTATTTATAACGTACAATGTTAAAGTAGGATATACCTGTACCATACAAATTATATGCCGGTGTTGCATCTAGAAGCTTGAAAAGAGTCCAACAAAATTAGAAAAAATAATAATGAATAAATAACAAGGTGAAAGTTATAAAGTGCCACATAAAAAACGTTGGAGCTTACTTGCCTACGTCTTTATTTTTAGGCTGTTTCTGAGTTGCTGAGACATCATTGCTCTTACACGGGGAGTGGCTATATAAACACTAGAATACTATACATACTGTATATCATATCTTATGATGGTATGTTCTCTTAATGCAGACCATACCAACATACTCTTCACCATCATTTCCCTGAAGTAGACCTTCCCAGTATGAGCTCAAATAATTGTATAAAACTTTACACTTGTGTCGAACCAACACCAGCTTCTATAAAATGTAATAATAAGAGCCTAGTTTTGTGAAGTGTGGGAACCCCGTTCTGTTTAGTATAGAGTAATAGCCTATTGTATGCAATTAAGGTATTTATTCCAGGATAGTCATTGGTCATGGATACTAATGGGAACACTGTGAAACTATCGAGTAGTAAGCACACCAAACATCCAGAAATAACTGAATCGGAAGTTACTCATAGCGGGAAATGGTTATCTTCCAATTTAATTCATTATACTGATGAAGAAGGAATGCAAAGGCAATGGGAAAGTGTTAGCAGGAATACAAAAGTTAACCCAGATACAACAGATGGGGTGGGAATCATTCCTGTATTAAAACGGTCATTGCACCATGATTGCTTTATTCTTGTAAAACAATTTCGTCCTCCTGTTGGTAGTTATTCGTTAGAGTTTCCTGGTGGACTCATTGATGCAAAAGATAATGGACCTGGTGATGCAGCATTACGAGAATTATATGAAGAGACTGGTTACCATGGTAAAGTAAAAGGTGTATTTGATAACTTCCATGCAACCTTGGATCCTGGTGTATCTGAAACAACTATTACTTTTGTTTGTGTAGAAATCGATGGTGATAGTAAAGAGAATGCAATACATCAGCAACATTTAGATGATGGTGAATTCATTGATATCATACTTTTTCCTGTTCGAGATTTCACTCTGCCAAAATTGAAAGAATGGTGTAAAGAAGCTGGAGATACCAAAATATCAGTAGATTCCAGGGTTATTGCATATGCACTGGGTTTGCAAATGGCTGAAATTATGAACAGTAAAAACAAGAACTCAACCTTGATGGATGACGCACCCAATGAAACATGGTAATAGGACAGATACGTATTGATTTCTGCATCCTGCTTCGTAAAAACTTCCAGCACTGCATCCAACACAAGATTATGCATGTCGTTCTGCGGAGTAGAAGAGATTTATACGTCCAAGTAAAGAGCAATTGAAAAATTGTGGTTTCTGAGAAATAGAAAACCTTTTGCTTTGCATGAGCAAACATTTTGTATGTTTGTCTCATAATTCATGTTTGGATGAATGAGATTTCTGTAAATAAACTTGGAAAAGTTCCACTTTTAAAATATTTCTGGTAATTTTTGTTTAACACTGTGACAATTGAATACTGATAATGCCCATCAATAATTCTACTAAATAATTGATCAAGTGACAGAATGTCTGCTACTGTTAGTCAAAATATCCAAATGGACTGGTTTGCGTCATTAAGGAGTCTTGCCATGATAAATAATTTTCTGAAATATTGAAAAATCAAAATATTTCTCTTCTAAGGGTTGGCTATAATGAATTTGTAGAAAATGTTTAAAACCCGGTGCGATCCATAAAAGTGTTGAAAATTGGAATTTGGAGTATTTTATTTCACCTGGGAAAAGTCACATGAAATCAGTCACATCAGTTTTGAAAGAATGCCAGATTATGTCAATTTGTTAAACATTATCATGATTTGATCCCGAATTTATCATTTTTTTTTAAATATGATGATGCGTATTAAATTTTTGATGGTATTTATTCCTGATCTAAAGAAACCATTGCAATGAAAACCCTCCCAGTCAAAAAATTTTGTCAAAGCATATTTTGTTTATTAGTCACTGATGGATCGCGCCGTGAAGGTGCAATTTGCCTGTGCCCTATGATTGCCAAAATTAAATTTCTGACTGGGTACAATATTGTTGACAGGCCTTGTCTTTCAGATTCAATTGGAATTAATCGACCCATAAGTCAATTTTGTGAATTTATTTGTTTCATTAAACTTTATGTCAAGTTTGTAATTATTTTCTATCTGTTTTTAGCAACAACAGAGTGAGGATCAATTTATTTTCAATAGCATTGACAAATTTCCGCCTCAAATTAAATTTTAAGAGATTCCTCTTGTAATGCCTTGTTCAAACATCGAATTGAAAATATGTTGAAGTACTTTTATTCCAGTTTCTAGTTAATAAATTTGTTTCGATGTGTATGCTGCATTGTCTTAGTGGTACCATTGTTGTTCCAGCTTTGAACAAATGAACGGAAACTCTGATCAGTTAAAAATTATCCAAATAGCCAGACACAAAGATGCTATTATATTACTTCATTATCTTATTTTCTATAAAGAATTAATATGGCCATTGTCCGGACTTCTTTTAAATATATTAGTTGCTCCCATTTCTTGATAGTGACATTGATAAAATGCAGTGGTTCCCAAATAGTGCCTTTACCACATTAATAGGTATTGCAATTGTAGCTGATTGTTTATTCAGGCAAACAATGTATACTGAAAAAAATTATGAAGTTATGTGCCCAAGTGCCAATCCAGTGCATTTTGAAATTACTTACGCGTCGTCACCAATACTGTGGTTGCAATTAGTTTATAATTAACTAAAATACATAGTCTATGGTAAAATTTTATGTGTTACTGAAATCATGAATTATTAACAGCATACCTACATACAATATTTCATTTACAGAGAATGCGAATAAGACGGTTCTTTCGTTTTAGGTCTGGATACTTGTGGAACTCTAGAATAATAAAAATGGTGAAAGTAATCGCTATGTATGTTGTACCTCTGGTTATATCATATTGGTATATCACGACAAGTCTGTTTCTTAATGCACTAATTGTTTTGGGAATGTATCTTGCTACAGGAGGATGGAAGTTTGCTGAAATATTTGTGAAAACGCTACCTCGGGACATATTCTCTTTATCTTGTTTACTGAGATTCAAATTGTACATGAGTAGAAATATTCGTCGGAATCGTACTGTTCCTGTCATCTTTCAGGATATCGCTAGACAACATCCAATGAAAGTTGCACTACAGTGGGAGAATGTTAAATGGACTTTTTCTGAGCTAGAAGAATACTCCAATGCCATCGCAAACCACTTTCATACTCTGGGATTAAAGAGAGGAGACAATGTAGCTATTTTTGTATCCAGTCGCCCTGAATTTGTAGCGCTCTGGCTTGGCCTCTCAAAAATTGGGGTGGTGTCAGCACTGATTAATTTCAATCTGAGAGGTGATGCACTGGCACATTGCATCAATATTGCAGAACCAAAAGCAGTTATTATTGGTGGAGATTTAGCCAGTCACATCAAAGATATTCGAGGAAACTTGAAAGTTGAATTAACTTATTACACTGTTTGTGAGAGCAATGAAAAGCAAGCTGCTGGTGACAAGAGTACACTCTTGGAAAATGCCACATGTCTTGACCATGTTTTCAAAGATGGAAATTGCAATCCTTTGCCTCAACCTGAAGGTGCTGATTATTTTGATAGATTGACATACATTTATACGTCAGGAACAACTGGTCTACCAAAGGCTGCTGTGATTACACATAACAGATTTATATTTATGTGCACAATGCCACATTATATCTTGTCTTATAAAAAGGATGATGTTTTATATTGCTCACTTCCACTGTATCATTCCAATGGTGGAATAGTTGGCTTAGGTCAGTGTTTGATACATGGTTTAACATTTAGTTTTCGTAGTAAGTTTTCAGCTTCAAACTTCTGGACAGACTGTATTAAATACAATGCAACTGTTATTCTTTATATTGGTGAAATATGCAGATATCTTCTCGCACAACCTCATCGAGTAACGGACAAACAGCACAAAGTTAGGATGGTTTCAGGTAATGGATTGAGACCAGAAGTTTGGGAGGAATTTGTAAGTAGATTCAATATCTCCAAAGTTGGAGAGTTCTATGGTGCTACTGAAGGCAATGCTAATCTGATCAACGTTGACAACAAAGTTGGGTCTTGTGGATTTGTATCCCGTATAGCACCATCTGCCTATCCAGTAAAACTAATGCGAGTGGATGATGATAGTGAATTTATACGGAGGTCAGATGGATTATGCACTCCATGTCTACCCGGGGAACAAGGAATGATTGTTGGGAAGATTATTAAAGGAAGTCCGACACAAGGTTATGTGGGATATGCAAATGAAACGGCATCACAAAAGAAAATCATCAGAGATGTGTTAGTCAAGGGTGATCAGTATTTCATATCTGGTGATATATTAGAAATGGATGAACTAGGATATATGTACTTCCGTGATCGGACCGGAGACACGTTCAGGTGGAAGGGTGAAAATGTTTCCACTGCAGAGTGTGAGTCGAGAATAGCAAAAGTTTTCTACAAGAAATTAACTGTTGCTGTGTATGGAGTTACAATACCACTTGCTGAGGGCAAAGCAGGAATGGCATGTATAGAAGATCCTGGCAGAACAGTTGACATTGAAAAACTGTATGGACAGTTAGAGATGGTGTTGCCGAGTTATGCAAGACCATTGTTCATCAGACAAGTCGACGAGATTGAAGTTACAAGCACTCACAAACTCAAAAAGGTTGACTTGACGAAAGAAGGTTTTGACGTCCACAAGGTATCTGATCCGCTGTATTTCTTTGATTCCAAGCAAAAGCAGTATGTTTCTCTTGATCCTGACTTGTACAATAAAATAATGGATGGTACTGTTAGAGTTTAATACAACCTTCAAATCATATTGTGTAATGAACAATGAATGTCTCAGCAAAAGATCATCATGTCACAATAGAAATTTATTTTCTTTTTTGTAATTCTAGTTTCAAATAGAAATTTTACTCTGTACCAGACATTGAACATTTCAGGATCATTTGGAACTAACGATTCTTTATCAGATTTACTTGAACTACTAATATCTGACTGATGTTTTATGAGTAACTCTACTTTCTAATCAAGAGCATGTTATCATTACAGTCATCCTCATGGCTTAGTGTAAACGATGTTCGAACTTCACTTTATAGATAGAAATTATCAACATTTCAGACAAACAAAATTGTTGATATCGGACCATAGTTTTCCAAATTTCGCATATTGGTATATCATGATTTCGCTGCAAAATAAATCAATTTAAGACTATTCGAAAAAAACAAATTACTTTGAATTATAATTCTAGTGCTGACATTGCAGATGAGGACATCCTTAGTAAGCATAAAGTTTATTGAATAACCATAGGTTTTGAAATCAACAGATGTACTAGATTACCTACTTTTACATTGCTAAATAATTCTGGCGATCAAATGCAGGTATTGGATGCTTTGAAATATTAAAATATTTCATGAACAGTTTTGAAAAAATTCCAACCCCAATCCATCAGTACAGTGGAACTTTGCAGCATGATAATTTGGAACAATATATCGTTTTATATTTTCTTGTGTGCTTGTTTATAAATAGAGTAGTATTGTGTTATGCTGTGAAATAGTGTTATATATAAACTCATTCAGTTATATTTTACTTCATTGAAAGTGATTATGTTGTGCCATATGAATATTATATGAACTTTTTTTTAATTGTCATAGTGGTACCGAGTAATTTATACTATGCCATATCTTCAATTTTATGGATGTTTATGTGACAGTAAATTCTAATAAATCTATGCACATTTCTTCTTTGCTCTGCAAAATCCGAATATTTTTGTCAAGCTCCTGAGTAGCATGGTTGATCAGTGGCAGATCATCATATTTCTGAATGGCTACTATTTGAAGCCCTATTGATTTAACGATTTTTATGTCGAAACAAGTTTTTCATGTCAAGTACTGATTGTCACAGATGGATTGAACACACAGACTCATGGCCTTGTCCACCTGTGGCACGTGCTTGACGTAATAATAATTTTGACTGGGAGTCACAAAATACTGGCATTCTATTTTTGGAGGATGCTTGTTTTTCTGTTCGGATTTCTGCTATGCTCAACTACACCAATCCGGACGCCAGTAACGCAATCACAGTTTTTTTATGAATATGGAGCAAAAATTCTTTTTTTAAAGGGAGAAATATGATGACGTGTTACGCAGACCTAAGATACTTGCTATTTTGCAGAATTTTTGATACTTTTTGTATTTTCACTTTTCATCAGCCAAAATTGGTGTTTTTCTATGTCATAAAACATTTTTTCCCCACTTGATCTTTCATAGAAGATTTTTGAAGGTAGCACAGTGTAATGCTCCAGTGCAATCTCCACGGATCTGCTGCATAGTCCATGTGAAAGCCTCTTGATTCCTAATTCTAGACCTTTCCAACTATTTGTATGATATGGATTTCTAATGTTATTATTGTTTTTTGTAGCAACTATAAGCTATAACCTTCAGTCATGATTGTGACCATCAGTCTAATGCATCATTTCAAAATATAAATTTGAGTAGAAGCGATAGAAAAATTTAATTATAAATTTAATCTGTTATTCGTAGAAATTTGTATTTACTATTAGTATTTTTGTATTGGGGGTGGTTCGAGAGACGGTGGTATTGTCAGTTTTAGTTTAAAAGAACTCACTTTTCAAGAGCAACTCCTGGGAGGGATACTTTTGAAAGGTGCGTTTTTTCACAGCCCTGGAAAATGCTTACATGTTCATCTTATAGGCAGATGGGAGTTCCGAGAGTAGAGTACAAGTATCAAAATATTACTCGCCCCACCTGCTTTTAACAAGGGGAAGCCCCCTTAGTCACTCCCTAATCTGACGCCCTAAAAATTGCCTCCAATACCTTACCAGATATTTTAGCAAATTGAGTGCAACTGCAGTTCTGTCACATGATACCGTAGGATTCGGATAGCTCAACAAGAAATGGGCATTTTGAGGCCTCCCAAGTGTTGATTTAGCCCTAAAAAGTCTCCCAACTCCTGAAATTTGAGTGAAAATAGCGGTACCGTTGCACTGCCTTGTGATAGCGTGATAAAGAATGCACATTCTAAGACGCCCAGACCGGTGATTAGGACAAATCTGGCACTCTAGACAAGAAAACCTAACAAGTGAAAAGATCGAAGGTAGGTAGGCTCTCAAAGCTACAGATACTTGGTCTATTTTGAAGCCCTAGAAAATGGTCATCCTTCAATATTTAAAAACGTGTAACAATTGGCGCCAAATAGATGCGGAAATTTTTGCGCTTTTCTGAACTTAATATATATCGCATCCTCGACCTAGGAGAAAGTCCCGTGTTCCTAATCAAAAGACTAGAAAATAAGATATTAAAACATGACAACCAAAAGAACATGTTACAAAATAACTTTGTACGACTAAAAATATCGACGATACAGCATCAAATTCCAACGCGAAATTGTCGGGAAATCACCTAAGGTTTTAAACTTTTTAACAAATTCTAAATGGTTTTACTTTTGGTTGATATTTGACTTTCAATGATGAATAGTCCTATCAAAGAGGATAAAAGACATGAAAAGAAACTCGCTTTTTGACCATTATGACATCTCGGCCCGTCGCACGGTTGAGTGTATGACAAAAACAGTGGTGTACTCTCCGCTAATCGCTTGCTCCATAGCAGACACTTTTTGATTTGATGCAGTAATGCACATCAATCTTGCATAAATTTTATGTAACGTTCGAACGATCACCGATTTTTGTAGGGTACTCTTCGCTAATAGAAAGTAAAGAATTTATGCAGAACGTGTGAATTGTAACAATATGGCCCAAGTACAAAAAGTTTCTAAGTTCCATCATTAAATTGCGCAATGCAATTTATGTAATAACTTGACCAATCTGAATTTTGTATTGTTGAGATGGACAGCGCTCTATCCATACATATTATAATTTGTATGCTCCCTCAGTGACTCATGTTTGGTAAAATATTTTCGAAGATTCCTTTAACTGGTTAGTCCAAAACTCTTTAGATCAGGTCAAAAGTACATAAATTGAAGAGACAGAAATAAATTGCGGTGGCCAAGCCTTTTGAACGTGATTATATGGTATTCAAAGTCGAATGATATATTCACCGTGAATATTACGGATTAGAAAACGTCTCGGATTGGTGTAGAACATGCGAAAAGTGGTAGCTTTGACTTCATGAAATTTTCACTTTGGTTTGTTCATGGCAATGTTATTAACTTTGACTCATAATATTGAGCCTTAAGATTGTTTCAATTCGAAGAATTTTCAATAAATTAATTACGAATGTACACGCTAAAACGCCGTATTAATAAATAGACGCAATAATAATAAACAAAAGTGACGTACTTTACCATCCAAACCGTGGCAAAGGAAGGCATGAAAAATCGAGATCGAAGTTTTTCATTTCTTCTCCCTGATAAATTGCGCAACCTAAGGCGCACTAAAATGTGATCTATTTAAAAACTTTAAGATAACATTAAAATAGGGGGAGTGCTGTTCCTTATTTAAATCTCGGTGGGGGAGGGGCCGGTCCCTCTTGCTCCGCCAGTAAGAAAAAACGAAAATGTTTGAACAGTTATAATAAGTATAATAGGTATGGTTCTATCCTGCTATCCGCGCATCAGTAATTACTCCGGAGTAATCAATTTTTCGCCTTGTAATTCCATTTTCCAAAAAATATTTTCGCGCCCCCAGCCGTTTTATTTTATATACATTTTTTCAAAAACTATTTTCGCCTTTGGCGCTGATTATGACCTCATGATTTCACTTTTGAAAATTTTCCTTTCTTTCAAGAATCTAAATACGCCACCGGCTATACCATGATACAATGAATGAAAATGAAAAAAATAATATATTCTGTAAAAATCAATAAAATATTGAGAACAAACTAAGTGCTTTATTAGTTCCGATAAAGCCTGTGCTGGTTTCATTTGAAAAGGTGGAGCATAAAATCTAATAACAGGACAAGAATATTTTTATTCGACGAAAACTCTTTTAATAGGCATACATAAATTTATGTTAAATACCTCCGAGATGGGAGATATAAAGATGGAATTTAAATAAAAGCTGATGTTCGGAATTGAATTATTTTAAAATCGTGGTTTGCTGTTAGTGGCGCAATTTATGTAATCGAAATATAAAATTTTTTTACAACAATAACGATTCTAAAATATTGAAATGTTTGGTTAGTAATGGGGATAATACGATAATTTAATTTGAGCAGTATTTAAAATTCACTTTATTACATAAATAAAGCTTCAACCTGTTAGATACACGAAATTAATTTTGAGAATATTTTCTGTGCCTTGCAGTAAAACCTTGATCTACAGCAATTTTTACAAAGTTACGACTGGTATTATTGTTATAATACTCAATCATTTTGGAACAGAAATCCAGTCCACAGGGTTAAATGCAGATTTACAAAATAAATTTATCATTCAAAAGGAAATATTATCGCAAGTTAATTAGATTTCAAATTAATACCGAAATACTGCACAATCAATACTGGATGAAGAGTTGGTAGTATCGGTTCTTGAATCTAAAAGTGATGAATAGGATATTTTGCTGTAAAATCTAACATAAATCATGATTTTGTTGCGCATTCCGCCGAAGCTGTAATTTCGATATTCGGAAATTCTGATACGTTTTACAGATAAACTAAATTTTCTTCAACTTCTCAAGTCACAAAAAATATTTTGGGATATTACATGCGCAGGATTCATAAATGTTTTTGGTTTCAAACTCAATATTTTAATGATATTTTCCAATTCAAATTTACGCCTAGGAATGTTCGAAGCAGTATCCAAGAAAATAATGGATACTCGTATGACAACGAGCTACACTGTCAACTGCACCCAAAGCGATCACCCCATTGATGGGTTGATATATTCAAATTGTTATTAAACTACACCAAGTATGAAATCTACGGCTACAACAACGTTTTAAAATCCCGAAATAAATGAAAAAGAATATCCTCCACAGACACCAGTGAATTCCGGTGGAATACATCCAGAAGAAAACATTGCATACTTTCCAACAATTCCCCAAAACAGTCTATCCACCACAGGTTGGGCAAGTACTATTTCACAATTTGTAAAAAATAAATTGTTGAGTCATTAGGCTATCTGTGATTATCACACTCTTTATTGGAATTAAATACCATTTTAAACTGGAAACTTTGGAAATCTAAACACAAACACATATCGAAAAATATATTAGAGCATAATTAGACTTGGATTCGAATATTTGCATTGAAAGTTTTCAAATTATCTTAAGTAATCTTAATCGAGCACTAAATATAAACTGGCTTATGCATAGACGCATTTTTGTCAAGCATAGACCCTCTATGACTCATGCAAAACAATATCAGGCGCGATTCAAATCAATCTCTATACAACAATTGTAATGTTGTTTTCCTAGCTAGTTGATTAATTGAATAGGCTTAGGTGGTTATTCGTATATTCTATTGAATATTCGATCACAAGTGAACGGTAATGCTCTTTGTGTGGAAAAAGGCGACTAAATGGCAACGATGAGGTGGTAGATAGTTCAACCAGGGCATCACTAAACGCACACCCGATCGTCGGGAAGGACATAAAATGTGCAGAAAATGGCGGAAAGTGCGAGAGGATTTGTATACATCAACACATGGGCGGGATAATATGTACACCGACCGGCGGGAAGGACACAAAATGCGCACAAAGTGACGGGAAGTGCGAGAGGTTTTGTATGCATCAACACATGGGCGGGAAAATATGCACACACACGGGGATACAAAAAAATGCAACTTGGAAGGTAGTGCAGTACTAAAGTGGCGGAAAGTGCGAGAGCTTTGTATACATCAATACATGGGCGGGATAATATGTAACACTAATCGGCGGGAAGACGAAAAAACAATAAAAAATTAAAACTGGGAAGCAAGTGCAGTACTAAAGGACAGAGAGAACACAAAGTGACGGGAAGTTCGAGAGGTTTTGTTTACATCAACACATGGGTGGGAAAATATGCACCCCGTGCTCAAAGAGGTGGACAGTGCAAGAGCTTCTGTATACATCAACACATAAGCGGAATAATATTTAAACTAATCGGCGGAAAGGCAAGAAAAAAATGAAATTTGGAAGGAAGTGCAGCACTAAAAGACGGGAAGTGCGAGAGGTTCTGTATACATCAACATGTGGACGGGAAATATGCACGCCGATCGGCGGTGAAACAAACAAATTTGCAACTGCGAAGGACACAAATGTGCACAAAGTGGCGGAAAGTGCGAAAGGTTTGGTGCAAATCAACACATGGGCGGGCACACAAAATATGCATACTAATCGGCGGGAAGGCGGGTAAACAAAAAATTTGCAACTGGGAAGGTAGTGCAGTACTAATGGACGGGAAGGACCAAAAGTCTCCCTTATTTGTAAAATAAACAAAGTGATGCAACGCTGCGACGGTGTGACAAACTTTGCAAACCGGAAGAAAGTTTAGGGCCAGTCATATTGATCACACGTCATTGAATACGATCGTGCATGCTGAGAACAGCGACAGCCGCACTGCCCCAAATGTTATAGCAACACTTCATGCTGGGTAGAATCAGTGATTTGTATTCAAATGAAGAATAATTTGGGGAGTGAGATAATGGCGAGCTCGGTATAGAAAACTGACTTTCATTGAGGCTCCCAATCCTGAGGCTTGTTACTAGTGACATATTCATTCCAACTCATGTCCTTAGACAGTGTGAGTCTAACGAGACGAGAATATTTGAGGATTCCCCCAGAACATTACCAGATAATGGAATTTGGAGTTGTGTTCGTATTAGTGTAACGATTTCTTGATAAAACTTTGGTCTTCTCCGAGTCAAGAGTTACCCCTTTGAGATACTGTGGCCAAATCACACTCATGCGATTTTGCCAGAGTCAAACTAGTTCCGGAAGATATTTTTCGTCGAGGCAAGAATATAGAGTTGTATCATCGGCATAAATGACCAAATCACATATCAATATATGTCAATAACACAGTTGGATCAAGAATCGATACCTGAGGCACAACGGATGAAATGGAATAAGTTCCTGAACGTTGTCCGACCAAAACAACACTAATCTTGCGATAGGATAAGAAAAGATTCAACAATTGAAAAAATACGAGTGAGTTTCGGAATGCCGGCACAATCGTTGCACATTTCCATGTATCGGGGAAGGTGCAATCATTTGTTCATTATTTTGTCCGCAGTGTACTTGTTGAATTCTTTTGACAATGGATTAATAAGGTCCGGTTTGAATAAACGCTCGGTTGACGTCGAGGTAGAATAAAGTAACAAGGTCTTCTATTATTCTTATTAATCAGGAATTTTTTGTTTTTGTAATTGGGTTTTTCATTTTCAAAACGTAATTTATAAATTCAGTATTATTGTCCGTCCAGCGCCCTGCATAATGATCACGATGATCCCGCACCACTTGTTTCAACAAAGGCAGGGATCTATCTGGTTTTCAGATAGCCCAAAACGTTGGAATCTTTATTTCACACAAGTCAAATGATGTTTTCTCTCTTTTTTTCAAAACCAGAACATCATTAGATTTCAAAAGATCATCCACTGCATCACAAATACATTTTTTCAAGCCTCCATCCTCGCCAATTTCGTTTTGCATATACCGATTCAAGTTGCCACACAAATGTCTCCAGCATAATATATGCCGACAAGTTGGCCAAACTTTGCGAATGGCTTTGTGAAATGCTTTTTCGTCGTCTGTCCCTCCATTCAATCGCAAACCAATATGAATAAAAAAAATGTAAGAAATTTTCAAAATCGTTGTGGAGTAACCAAAGACCCAAGAAATGTCCGTTGCATGTATCCCGTCGCACCACACTTAAGTTTTTCGAAACAGTTACTGTGACGTGCACCAATTCTAAATTATAAGTCTTGTCCACTTCCATGATTGTTCTTCCCTTCAGACAAAAACGCTTCAGATCTTGTATTTGGGTATCATTGTGTAATATCATCGAGGGAACCTATCGGCTGTGATGTATTCAGAAGAAATTGGAATTAGTGTGCACCATGCTGATTACTCACATGATATGTAGCAACTCACAAAAGTCTAATGCCATAATACTTTGCAGAAGCGAATTACTACCACGGCGACAAGAACGCGCATTGAACAGTTACATATTTCTGCGCAAGCAAGGTATCATATCATTTGTAGCACCCGTTTTTATTTGGACATCAATCAACCATATTATAAATGCATTTTATGGATGGCATCACTGTCACATTTCGAGGTGGCGCGACTTTTTCTCAAATAAATAGTTAAAAATGATATCCTGTTACAAGCTTAATTAACTGGGGGACACTCCTACCAGTATCGAAAAGTGGGAATAGTCTCCTTTAGAATATTATAATTTTATAGAATTTTCTGCGCCAAGTGCCTCCAGCGACCAATCACATTCGAGTGAAAATTTAGGTTTTACTATTCCTTCTGATTTTCTCTAGTGCTACGTGTTTTCTTATTTTTGTGAGAAAATCGGAATAAATTGAATTATTGTATTGTAACTAATTTAGGAGACTAAAACCCCGAGCTCTGCCAGTTTGTGGAATTTGAATCAGTCATGAATTGGTCATTGGAAAAAAAGCTTATAAAATGAAAAGAAACTATTATATTTTAACAACAAGATGCAACCAAACTATTTTGGAATTTAACCAAACGTATTTGTGATTCCAAGTGTATATTGAAAATAATTTGCCTCCAAATGTTTTCATTCGGAGATCCGATTCAAGAAAACTAATAGGAAACAATCGGATACAGATAGATTGATATAAATATAAACAGTTTAACGAAATTTTCTCATTTTGGTGTGCAGGACGAATCAGGCAACGACTATGACCTCTTCAACGATATAGACAATAAGAGGCAACAGATAATGTCTTAAAGCCTTAAAATCGCTAATCAGCCCCAACTCACTAAGTTCAGCAACTGAAACTGAACGATTTTAATAGAACAAAAGTACCAGGTTAGAAACTAAACGTAATAAAAAATCAATGAAAATAGGAAAAAAAGAATTATTCAAAGGTCTACGTCGTAGAAAGTCTATAGCAGTAGTGCTTAGAGGAAGTCTCAAATCTGTTGGGCTAGAGATTCCGATTTTCTCAAGATCTCAATTGCGCGTCGAAGGAACAAAACAGACTAGAAATGTATAGAAAAAGCAATATCGCAAGGCCGCACTTGGGGTGAAACCAAGCAATTATTCAAGTATCTAGCAATTATCGTTGATGAATCAAACAAACACTAATAGCAGGGTTTGTTAAGTCGAAAAATTAGTCCTTTCTGAACTTGCCGGATTTAGGCACCATATTTTGGGATTGATACTCTAGGTATCGAAATTCACGATCTTGGTCGGCCCAAAGACAATTCTCCTGCAAATTAGGTAGAAAACAAAGAGCTGTATATTTTGTTGCAAACTGCTCGGAGATCTTTGTATTTTTAGTATAGAATCCGATCAAAGTATCAAAACGGGTTACTGAGTTATAAGACCCAATTCTCCTAGCAAAGGTGTTCTGTAGTGTTAGATTGAATTTCCTCTGAATTAAAAGATATGTACAAAAACGCTCGGATGAATTTGGCATTAACAAATATAATAAGAACTCTTCAAAAAGCTCATTCATTTCACGTTTTCTTGTATGTAATTTCAATACTTTACTTAATTTTAGTGGGACGATTAAATTTTCAGACAGGGAAGAAGTTTTGCCAAGAAACCACAGATGTTTCATTTTGCGACGTCTTGTAAGACTAATTTTAATGGAACCTCACAATGACAAGGAAAATCAATCTCCAATGAGCGTTTAATATTACTGGCTATGTTGCTCTATGGTTATGGGTATAGTATCTTATCCATACCATATTATATTCAATTAGTTTAAGCGAGCGTCTAGATTTGTAAGTCAAAATATTTGAGGGTGCGGACTCCAATATTCGAATTTATCGTTGCCAAATAGAAACAGCGAAGAGGCATGTACCACGTCGCCAATTACGTATCAGCTGTAGCGTGTCGCCCAAAAATAAACCGAGTCAAACCAAATAATCTTTTACGCGTCTCTGTTCGCGCATGGAAGTATTAACGTTCCTTATCTAAACTACTCATACTGCTTTTTTCTATGTCTAATAAATCCTTCATAAACGCTCAAAACAATATATTATTCACTTGTTCTCGGGTCACCTCAGGATTTTGTCACAGACTTTGCGATTGGTAGCAGTCAAAATCTAACCTGTGTGGAACAAAGAAGTCTTGTATTTGTGTGACTTCGACATCAAAATCAAAGTAACAATGCCACGTAATAAATCTACAAAGATATTAAACAAATTAATATACAGTTTTATCTACAGAGATCGAAGTAACAAAGATAGAGGTATCTTTGTGACATCGCCTTATTTATTCTCTGGGCAGGCCTGGGGCCTGGATTTGCGATGTCCAAATGTCCGTTACATCAGCCAGCTACTGCAGATTCTGTTCAATTCAAATTCACTTAAGCGAGGTTAAAAGCAGTTTAGAAAAATCCGGCGATCACTGAAATAGCAGAGAGCTTTATAGATTAAAAACCAGCGACTTCATACTAACGCAGAACATTTCATATAGAATCGAACGAGTATAGTAGAGTGTATGGAGAGTGGTGTTGTTTTTTGAATTTTTGGTATTAAATTTTTATTTTCCGTGTTCAACGTTAATATCAATGATAAACAATTCGAAAATGTCGCGCGAGCATTCAAAGACCCGCAGTACGCCAAAAAATAGCCATGATTTATGCAATGGGTCGGCGACCTCGTATGTGATGTGGGCCGCTTTAGTACTGATCTTCCTTGTACGAACTGTCAAACTAAAAAATACACGGATGTACACGGTGTTTCCCCCGCGGCCTTTGTATCCCCAGTTCGCAGTTAGAATCTAGGATATTATGTGCGACTAACAGGAAGCGATGCAGGAGTTTAATGGAACAGTATTGTAAAAACTCACAAAATATATCCACGAGCCGATTAAAATTCATATCATAAATACACGGCAAAATTTTACCTGAAATAAAAGTTTTATAATTGTATGGTTCGCCGTAAAACTTAAAAACTCGCATTGCAATTCTTCCTGGCTTCTCTGTTTGAGACACCACATCGGCATTTTCACAAATAAAAAAAATCATGGTTCGGCTCCTACTAGCGCTGAGCGTCATGAAATTAGTAAACAATTTGCACGTGTAGTTTTATTAAGAAATACTTTTTATGCGAAAATAATATATTATTTTTTCTGTGATACAATGTATTAGCGCATGTTTTAACAACTTATTATAGAACTGTTCGTGTTGTGTATGCTCTTCTATTTTGTATAGCTTTTTCAGTCCAATATCAGAGATGCGATTTCTTTGGCCAACATAGAAGACAAACCATTAATATTTGCAAAGATTCTATCGACAGAAGTTATCTTTGGGTTATATTGAAAAATTTTAAACCGAAAATTATATCACGGATTACAGAAAAAAAAGATAAGAAACAACCAGAAGCCCAGTAAAGTTATATTCTGCCGATTCCTATGGAAAAATATCAATCAAATTATTTCGACTTCTCCACCAACGACACAATTAAAAACCAACGAACGTACACTGAAACATTAAAAAAAAATCTGAGCGCAAAATCTGTATCAAGATATAAGACATGAGAGACATGCGCACGTTCACCTTAACATACAAAACAACAAGCGTTGCAGTTCGGAAGAGAGTTTAGGGCCGATCCCATGCACGATCGAATCAGTGATTTGTGCAAATGAAGAATGATTTCGTGAGAAAGATAATGGTGACCTTGGTATAGAGACCCCTTTTATGGCTTGTTTAGCAATACTTTGTGCGCGGCGCGGTTTTTCATCCAAATTGAGGTATCTAGTCTCGTTTTACTATGTAGCAGAAAAACATCAAAAAGTTGACTTGGGCATTCGTGTGGAGGAACAACACTGAGAAAATAAGTAGTCGCAGAGGTGCTTTGGTAGAAAGGAAGGAGAGATAAAATGGTTAACATTGAACATAACATGTAGTACCCACAAGATTGAATCATGATTTATGGAATGATTTATCAAGATCATTCGGGAAACCCACTTTATAAAACAAGCGAATCGTTTGTTAACCAAACAATAGGAAACTTATTTCTTGCCCTAACAATTCGAGTAACATCTGTTAGTGGAAATTGTGTTGTAGTCCTACAGAAAATACCTGTCTGTTTATTTGGATTGCGCAGACATCGGAAATAAATGCAGATGCTTAAGCAACAATAGCCAAGTGGGTGGACACAAGATCTTGCGTAGGGCGGAGCACTGCAGACAGTCTGTGGGAGACGAAAGTGGAGAACGGTTTGTTTATTATTGTACCGTTAGGCCGCAATGCGTTTTTTAGGGTTTGTTTATTCGACGCTAGCACAATGGTCCGCATGCAGTTGATCACGTTTCCCAACGCAACCAAACGGTGTGCTATGCAAACTAACAGATAATGCTTCTTTCGTACTACACGTCCGTGCTTTGCAGGCGTGTTGTGAATACAATTAAAGCTACGCAGGCTTTTACTTGAATGTTGGCTATTTTCTTTTGCTATCGGTATCGGCCTACTTTATAAAATAAGCAAAATATAATAAAAAACATTTGATTCCCAATGTCGCCACAATTCCTCTTGTTCATTTCAGAACAAAAAGAATATCATTTGTATACAATCTCACAAATGCCGGCAGAATTGGACCAAATGGACATGCCTCTCCTACGATTTATGAAAAAGGAGGCGGGGGATCGGTTGAAGCCCAAAATTTCATATTATAAAAAAAATCAAAATAAGTTTAATTTTAGCGCGCCTTCTGTTCACAAACACGAATATCGGTATCGGCTTTTATATTGTCACCTCGAATACAACGCAGTACATCGGAAAGACAACTTCATGCATTGTGGCTTGAACTCCTTATTACAGAATGACCAACAAAGTGGTGGAATATGTCATCGCAAAGGAGTGCGCCTCTCTACCCCAAGAGTCTACTCCAGACAAACTTGAAGTCAAGTGTTGAAAGTTTCAAGGGAATGAACTAGAGATCCTTAACTTGCGATGACACACAGCGGCATCGTTCCGCTTAAAAATATTATGCGAGGCCCAGACCGCTTCCGAGAGCAAAGCGCCGCGAATTAGCCAAAACGTCGCACCAGCCATCACATAAATTTCGCCACAGCACGCAACGCGTGAAAATATCTCTTTTATTCTCTTGCCCCTGCGTTAGGCCTTCAGCAGACCCATCAAAGAAAACGAACGCCGGTGACCTACAACGCACTGCGAGTGAGGAGCAATGATAAAACGAGCATTAAGTTAGGTGGAAGCTGAACGGGAGTCTTGCGAGCGCGTGTGAACGTTTTTCGGGCTTGCATCACCGTCCCTTGCCTTGCTTTGGTCAGGGAATCCAGATGTGAGGATTTGCGTCATCCGATTAATTGTAATATTGATTATGATAATTGTTGGGTCGGCAAAGCGATTTGTGAATCCTATAGCACCGCAGGATATAAAGGTTTTATCAATTTTCAGATTAGGTTAACGTTATGTGACATCTGCTATTAATTCATTGATTAATTGATCTCATTGTATTAAACATTTAAATACTGAATAGGCAAACATGCTGTATTTCACTTTCACATAAATGGGGTACCGGTAAGGTTAGTTACTAACTTACGTTAGTTTCCCAGTCTATACGTATCTGATGTAGCCTGTTCGGCATAAAGTTATACTGTACAGTTTTATACAGTATAGGCGCAGAACGGCTGGGCGGGTTATCTGATAATCTATTCAGCCGTTAGAGCCTGGACTGCATGCAAAGATGACTACATTAATAAATCTCAAAATAGGCAGGATTGAAAAAATAGTGGGGCATAAATGGAATGTGGAATCATTGATGGCACAAGAACAAAAAAATGTGATAAAATTAATCTGAAACCCTGTTATACCGTACCATATTTCATACATTGAAAAGCCAAACAAGTCCGCGAAAGTTCATAGGTTTTTGAGGTTTAGCGCAAGGATACGAAGATAACTTGTGGTGTTATTAATAGATTGTCTGGTAAGATTTTGCAATATCTGCAGTCTTGAGAAGTCGGAATTGTGGTATTACGATTTGATGACACAAAATTGGATTAAAAGAGAATCCGGAGTGACAAATATTATTTGCAAAATCAAACTGCAACCAATTTAAAGAAGTACCGTCAAAGTTGGTAACTTCGGATGCTTTGTAACTTCGGACGATTTTTTAAAATGGCCATAAACAACGAAATACGCCATGTATCTGGGTCAGTCTATGTTTTTCTTGTAGATAGAAATTTATGCTAAACATTTACACATTACTCGTGTCCCCTGTCTTTCTATATCACTAAAAACGTGTAATTTCTCCTAAAAATACAGCGCGCCGTTTCAAACGGTCCAAAACGGTACTTCGGAAGTAATGTCCGTACCAAAATTGTTGATTCCGCTAGAGGGAGTACTCAATGTCAAATTAAAATTTAAGTGGTCGTTAGATGTCGACGTAGGACCGTGAAAAAGTGTTCTTTCTAGATTGACGAAAATCTTCCAAATCTCCCAATTTCCCGGCTACGTCAAGATCGACGTCAGCATGACGTCGTTTCATTATCTCTCACTCTCTTTACGTAGCGTCAGCGTGGCTCTGCGTCAGTCTCTGATGTCGCCGGTCTGCTTGCGCCAGTCTGTGATGTCGCCGCGCTAGCGGAAAACGGACATCGTGGCGCCGTTGTTCGCCGTGACCAATGCGAAAAATATTGCCCGATGACCACGAGCCATAGATGAACCGTATTCGATAAACGCCGAGGATGATATATTTTCATAATTAGAAAAAATTTTATGATGTTATGCCGGAAAAAAAATTAAGCTTTGTGCGGCTGATAGTCAATTTTACACCGTTCTCGTCTCCGAGTAGGTGACATGGCATACGTTTTTGAATAATTCCGTATAGAAATGCATCATGTACATTTGAAATGTGAAATCAAACGCTATGAACCTATTATTTAGTATCAAATGCCCGACGATTAATTCCGTTGTCAATTTATTTGTCACATTTACATATGGCAACCGAAATGCGCTTTCATTTAATACTTATCGGTTCATTTATCTTTAATTTCATTATCGCTGACAAGTTCTTGCGTTTCATGATTTTTAAATTGGTATTTTATCAGTGGCCCATGCTCAATAAAACAAGTTATAAATGCGGCCTCAAGTTACGTTATATAGAGGCAAGACAAATTAATACGTAAATGACATCGCGACTCGACGCAGATGCGTGATCACTCAACTGTCACGACGTACGATATTCTCTCTCTGCGTAACCCATCAACAGAGACAGAACGAGGCATCCGAAGTTACAATTTTTATCGCGAGGTATGTTAAATTAATAAAAACGGGGAATTAGGAAGAAAAAATCATCGCAACGACTTCTGGTTTTTTATAATCGTTCGGTCGTGGCGGCATTGTTCCATCATCCAAATTTGGTGTTATTTGGATAAAAAATGGTCGAGTGAATGACAAATTTACTACAAAAACGTCCGAAGTTACCAACTTTGACGGTAAGAATATTATAGTTTAGTTAAATACTACAATCTTATTAGAGAATGTTCTGCATTCCATAGTTCCGGCACGCAATCACGAGTGAGGGAAATTTTTTTTTTTAATAATTTTTTTGCCCTCCAGGGTTTCACACTCAAGCAATTGTCCCGAATTTCTTTCGAATCCCATACCACTAACAGCTAATGTATTGCTGCATTTCTTGAGTTTCCCTGAAAATAACAAAGATTAATTTCTGTCACAAACTTCTTGTAAGTACTCATGACCAGATGTGTGAAAGCAATGGTATTCTGCGAAATGGCCATTATCGCAAATGTTAGTTTTAGTCGAGGTACAAATTGAATTTTTTGAGGGTACGAACTTATTAATCGCTCCTAATGTTATTTTGTACTGTGACTACTTAAAAGTCTCATCGGATTCATGCCTTCATATTTGTTTTTGCTCTTGGGTCCGTGAAAACTACATTCCTGAGGCTAATTGTATCATCACTTCCCTCCTATGTAGCAATTTTTATGGCCATGTAACTTGTAGATTCCCAACTATTCTAAGCTGGAGTTCATCCTGTCGTGAACAATATTTGTGATGCAGGCAATAATAATATCAGTATAGATGGGCCAGGCCACTAACTTTAGCAATTTAAATTTTAATTATAAGCTCTGTTCTGAAAACTTTCAGACGACCCCTGTTTGCGTATCTTCGGAATTGTGAATTCAGTGCTCAAGGGGAAGGCTTTTAATGTTAGAGTTCGCAATAAAAATTTTGTGATCACATTTAATGTCAAAACGCATAATATTTCAAATCTGGTATATATTAAAATAAGCTGTGGATATGGGTTGCAAATGTTAGACCCTGTAGCAGTACATCCACGACGGCAAATAAAGAAAAATCAAACATTTATGTGCTGGTAGGACAGGGGTTTTGCAGTTACCTGATTTAATATGGTTTTCTTTTGTTTCATTCGTGCTAGATATAGAAAGACTTTCTCTGATCAATATTAATAACCATTCAATGATATATAATCAATTATCATGTACATATTTTCATAGTTATTATTTATATTGTATAAATTTCCTAATTAAAAAAAAAAAATGTCAAAAGTACCTCCAACATATGGTGATCTTGGAAAATCTGCAAGAGATCTTTTTGATAAAGGCTATAGTAAGTAACGTTTTTTGCACTGACTATCTCATATGTATTACACAATTCAGAATATGCCTCCGGTTCAAACAAATTCTTGAATTCTTGAGTATAATCAATGCTGATAAGACAATTCCAATTCAAGACAATTCCTACTCTAAAAATATATTGTTCTTATTGCCTTTAATATGCTTTAGTAGATAATGTTATTCTAATTTAAAATCTTGTAACATTTTTATTGGTCAATTGGTGGATGCTTCCAAACATCATTGTTGGTTAAGTATCCTAAAATTTTTCGTTTTTTTCAGATTACGGATTTGCCAAAGTTGACTTGAAGACAAAATCATCATCTGGAGTAGTAAGTTTTCAGAATTATGTTTCATTTTATTGATCTCAGTCATGATCTGTTGGGTGTGACAGAATCTCTCTAAAACTTTATTTTGTGAGAAACTTTCCATAAATTTCCTTTCTTGAAAAAATTCCTGATTGTCCACCAATCAAAAAAAAATCAAATTCAGAATAATTGCTAAAAGATTTTCGCTTTTCATAATTCAGAATATTTTATTTATTGATCTTTCTTTCAATATTATTTTTTTTATTTTGATTATGTTTAATTCAGTTTAATTCTGATATGTCTAGCTCTATGTTGAATTGAATTTCGGAATATATTCTTCGGTTCAATGATGATTTATTGATGACGAGTCAGATGTGTATTACAATGCTGACAGAAACGAGGCATTTGTCTGAGAACCAATTAAGTAACTTCTTATATCTATTTAATATGTCCAACGAAAAACATTTTCTGAGCTTGCCAAATTTTGATCTTTTGATTGTATGTTCACATCTATTCTACAGGAATTCACAACTAAAGGATCATCTGCCCACGCCAGTGGTAAAATTGGAGGAACATTAGAAACAAAATATAAAAGACCAGAACAAGGTTTAACATTCACAGAAAAATGGTCAACGGATAACACATTGGGAACAGAAGTTGCTATTGAAGATCAATTAGCTAAAGGACTTAAAATCACATTTTGCACTTCATTTTCACCTCCCACAGGGTAATTAGATTTTTTCTGTTCAATGCCATAAGATTGTTTAAATCTAGTTTGAGTTGACCTCTTAAGGGTTGTAGGATGTATATTTTTCCTGGTTGCAACGAATTGTGCTGCAACTATTCTAGGTCTTGTAACAATGATCAATTTTTCATTTGTTTATGAGGTATTCCTGGAATTGAAATTGACGGACAAAGGATATATAATTTTGCAAGATAATTTCTAAATGATGGTGTTATCACCACAAACTAAAGTTAAAGTTCTAAATAAATAGCAATTTCCTGTATTCCATGCTGTCGCTCTGCCACTTTTTGAGCTAATTGAACAGTGGTCCGAATATCAGTCCTTGTCATATTTATTTATTTTTTGTTTCTAATAATGAGTCATCAATATTTGTTCAGGAAAAAGTCCGGCTGCTTGAAAACCGCATACAAACGTGACTATTTGCACATGAATCTTGACACCGATTTTAATTTTGCTGGCCCCACTTTACAAGGTTCATCAGTTATCGGGTAAGTTTTTTTTTAAAATGTCTTGAGTGTTCACTCTAGCCTTTGTTAAGAACTACATTAAAGCACTTTAATCTTGTTATTTGTTGTTTATATTATATTTTATGTCAAGATTTTACTATAGTTATGTTCGTTGTTTTCAAAGCATTTCAAATGTTAACTTAAGGGGTAGAATTTCGTTTCAATGCTTCAAGCCACCTACTTTCAATAAACATTAGCTTATTTATTGTTTGATTTTCATACTTCACAAAATCAAGTTATGACATGCGCAATTGGAAAGTTTCTTCGTTAGGCTTTAGACAATTTTTTTTCCGACTGGGAATTAACTACTGGTTAACAGAATCTTGTTTTTCTTCGGATTTTCTATCATTTTTGTTGATGACATCAAGATGCTCAAAATTATTGTCACTGGTATTTCATAGTTGGTAAGGATAATTTTGAAGCTTTTTCTACGATTCACACAGAGTGGACATTTTAATCTTTTAAAAAGCAATTTATTATGAAATAATTAAAATATTATATTTCTGTGTTAATTTATTCTTTATTTCTTTGAATTTCCCCTAAAATATCTTAATATTTTCATATATGCCTGAGTAACTGATATTGTGTCAAGTTGAGGTTTACCATAATTGGAGGAAGTACAGTAGGCCATTGATTTTATGTTTCCTTTACAGGTATGAAGGTTGGCTAGGCGGTTACCAATTCGCGTTTGACACTTCAAAATCTAAACTGACTAAAAGCAATTTTGCTCTTGGGTACAATGGAGCAGATTTCCAACTTCTTACTACCGCGTAAGTGTGATTTATCAATTGCTTCACCGTGTATCATATTCTCAATATTATTTATCAGAGTTTCCATGCGATAAAAAAAAACTGGGAAAGTCAGATAAAGTAACATAAAGATCAGATGGTGAATTTTCATAAAACCCGTTAAATTTAGCGATACTACTTTTTATATGGAATTGGAAATCTACATTTGCAATGCAGGGATTTTATATAAAATTCCAAAATATATGCATCTGGAACTGGCAACCATGTGTATAAATTTATAGATATTGAAAACTGCCATATTAATATGACACAAAATACACTGAAATATGCGCTGCAGTTTTTCAAATTAGTACCCTGGTAAAGTGCTTGTCATTATTTCGATTCAAAACTTATGTACAATTTGTTACAAACATAGCTGTATTTTATCGTTAAATATGCGCTCTTTTTATTTCCTTCCTTATTGACCTATTGATACTTATATATTCTGGTTCAATGATGATTAATTGATGACGAGTCTGATGTGTATTACTGTGAAGACAGAACACGAGGCATTTGTCTGAGAACTGGGATCATTAAATTTTTTTTATGAAATAATGCATTTAGTTTTTATGACCTTGTTTAGTGTTTTGTTAACCATTTTTGAGAGTCTAAGATCGATGGTTTTTAAAATGTGCAATATTTCTTATAAATACCTTTGGTAAATACTAAACAAGACTAATTTCGGAATGGTAATATTTGGTGCTTGAGCTTTTTCAACTGAATGCACTCAAACAAGAAAGCCACTCAAACAAAAAAAAATCAAAAACAAATTGGCATGCAGGCACATGCTTAACTTACCAATTTTCCTATTCCGATTGGGTGATCATTGAGTAACATTTTAATTTTAGGAATGACGGATCTGAGTTCGGCGGATCCATTTTCCAATCAGTGAACAAAGATCTGTCAACTGGTGTGCAATTGGCTTGGACATCGGGACAAAGCAGTACAAGATTTGGAGTTGCTGCCAAGTATAACTGGGACAGAGATGCAACTATTAATGTAAGAATCCAGCACAAAACTCTCAAATCTATTGTAGTCTTTTTTTTATCATGATGCTGATAGCGTTCAACCAAGTTCAACCATCTCCCTGGGAATGTCTCCAGATTCAAGATATCAATCATTCACTTAATTAAATCATTTTCATCAATCAGTATCAACCGTAGACAAAAGTTTCATACGATTTGTTGCTATTTTATACTAGTTATACAATTCTATTAATTGTTCAGGATTTGAAAAACCTGTTAATACATTAACATGGTCTAAATGTTTATATGAAAATAAATTTTAAAGTGTAAAGCCGAAGTGTAATAATACTGATAAATACTATATAAATAGCAAAAAAAATATTTTCAATGGTATTTACAGGCTAAAGTTAACAACGCCGGGCAAGTGGGACTTGGCTGGACACACAAATTGAGGGAAGGTATGTTGGTTTATCATTTTCTTTTATATTGCATTGAAGCCATGGATTGTATTAAAGATAAAACAGGGTCCTAATTTGCCCCATATATAAGGGACTCCATTTCTCACAAAAGAAAGTGATGCTATGCTGCTATATCTAACTGGGGTTCATAAATAAAGTCCATCCATGTAGTCATGGAAGAAACTTTGGTTGGTTCAGATGGTATTGTTAGCATGTACAACAATTAACAAGTTGTTTTAGCTAAATTGGACTGGCCTTATTTAAATTTACTTAATTCAGAATCACTATTGTTTTCTTTGCTTTCTGTGGTTCTACTGCATGATTTCCCCCTTTCGCACCACTAAGCATTTCTTTATTCACAAATCAGTTTCATCCAAAATGTGCAACGGTGAAAACTTAGTCTTGATATTTCTGAATACCCTACACATGCGTGAAAGTATATAATTCTCAATTTTGTTAAACATTCTTTAACTCCAAGCTATCTGTTTCAGGTGTCAAGCTCACACTTTCAAGTCTTATTGATGGCAAGAATTTCAATTCTGGTGGACATCAACTTGGACTTGGCCTTGAATTTGAAGTTTAAAATCATGAACATTCTCTGCATGGCTAGTATTTTTCCCACTTTATAACGAAAGGAATATGTGAAATCGATGGTATCTAATACATATTATAACATGGCAATACGGTAATTAAATGTAATGTATCCAGCTACGTATTGTGCTAGAGGTTGCTAGGTGTTAATAAAATCATTTGTTTCCTACTAATCTAAAAGAACTCAAGTCACAGCCAACGCATACCAGATTCCTCTGATTGCCCTTATCTCGATAACACTCTGGCCTTACTTGATATCACAGATTTGAATTTTACTGATATCCCTAATTCAACCTTCTGTGATGATTGTCCTTTTACGTTGTTTTTTTTTTTACACTACCCTCACCAGCTGGGAAAAATTGTGAGTTCATGTTTGTTGTAGGCAGTCCCATCTGTGGATCATGTATAGTAGAAGCGGCTTTGGTATAACCATAGCAAATTAATTGTATTCGATTCATTTATGGGTAATGTTAATAATTCTACAGAGATAACTTGAATAAATTCCAAGCAATGTACAGTGATATGTTTGCATGAAAGAAGCCCAAGCAGAGCATTGAATTGTGTTTGTAACCCTTGGGTCATGGCCAACTTGAAAATTTGTGACTAGGTTGTTGAGTGTTTTTCTGAATTTTCTCGTACATGCCTTGTACATGGGTTTGATTAGAGACTGGATTTGCCACTTTTGAGGAAGTATTGAATTCGTATACATGTTCGGTGGGATTAAAACTGGTATACGCCAGGATAAGAAAAGGGAGTTCTGAAAGATATGGGGCAGAGGAATTTAGCGGACTATTGTAGTGTTGGTTGTATATTTCCATTATAGGAATCGTTTATTGTATTATACCAAATACAATTAAGCACTGAAGGGTAAATACATAGTTAGTTAATTACGCCCATTGCCGCTGGACTGTGTTTACATGAAAGCATTGCTTACAGCTTCCTTCACCAGCCAGGTCCAAGCCTAGTAAAATATGAGGAATATTTAAAGCCAGTAACCTTCACCTGATTGGAAACTGTTTGGTGCTCAAGGGGACGTGGTTCGCCATCCTAGTTATACCATATACCTAGCTTTTCTCTTTCGCAAGAAAAAAATGAAATCCTGTTCTAATAAGCGTCTCGTTTGAAAGGTAGTAATCAATTTATGTGACCAAGTGCCCAAGCATTAAACAAAGTTTAACCATTTTTCAATGCCCTTGGTCTGTTGTCATGTTTCACACGGTTTCTACTATGCCAAATACATTGATTTCCTGTCCCTATTAATACCTAATAGAGATGCACGCACACAAAGAAATATTTTGTACGCACATGTTTTTGTTGAATTTGAGTCACTGGCGGATCGCGCCAAGCAGGCGCGGTCCGTCTGTGTTTCATGCTTGGTGGAATAAGTATAATCATAAGTGGAATCATAGTATATACAGGGAAGTCTTCTGCTCACCGAAACGCACTTTGGATAAGAGATTTTGACAAGATAGCCTATTGGAAGTTGTGGAAAGCTGGTAGCTAATAACAAGCGAAAATGTTAGTTTTACCCCAGTTGTACATCTACTTAGTTTTGTAGGCTACCTGTTTGAAGGTTCTAGGCAATAGATTTATTCCAAATCAAAAATTTTATTTCAAGCTTGGGCCTTTGATAGGTCGCTCTTAGCAGCGCCATCCATATTACATTGTCATTATAACGCGGCTCATAAAAACTTAAAAAAGAGGAAAACACCCGCGAAAATGATATATAAAAAATCGCGGCCAAAGTTTATTGTCGACTGGGTACACCATAGACACACACTTGAACTTTACAGGTGAACATATTTTCATTCTTTCTCTTTCCTTTTTTAATGCGTATGTATGTGATCAAGACGAAACGTGATTGAAATTGGGGATCCGGCAATTTGTTTTCATTATATAGATTATCGTTGATATATTGTTAAACCTAAGAAAATGATTTTCTATAAAAAATCACACTTCAAACAAACTTCAACCAGACGATTTTGCATTCGTCAAATGCCAGTGTTATCAAATATTTTTTATTATCGAATTTAATTCAAGGCTCGCGTAAATACAAATCGCCGAAATATTTTTCTAGCAGCATATAAGTTATCAATGTAAAACGAAATATATATATAACATTAAATAATATTTAAACATACGCATCAACTTCTTTAAATCTTCCGAAACATTTATATCACACACATCTTTTGAAATGCTTCTCTTCTATTTTTACTCCTATATTGCATATATATCACAGTGATTCGTTTATTCACCATTTTTTAAATGGTATACTGCACGCAAATTTTACCCCGACTTCCATTCGCGAAAGTTATATATATATTATATTAAATGCACTTGAATTTGGCAAAATTCGATGCGTTTTCAAATGGTATCATGGCAAATTTATGATATTCTAAATTATATTACATTGTCACGATCATAACGCGTGGCTAATTAGAAACAAGTACGAACGAAAATTATTTTATTAAGCCTTCAGGTCAAGTTTTGGCCAATTCAAAATGACCGTATAACTCGTTTTGTGAGGGCATAGAGGACAGAGCTACAAACGGGCGTGCAGTAAGAATTACCAGCTCTTGGCCATCTGGCCAGCGATTTGACTTTCATAATGGATTCGTATCAACTATAATATTATCTCAATAAATATGTTAAAATACTCTTTACCCTACAGCGTCTTTTCCTGAAAGTGATTACACGGGACGCATTCTTATCAAGTACCATGTGAGGTTGGTCCTCATTTTGTCAAAATAAAGAACGAGCTGAGGTACAATCATTGTGGTGGTTTTGAAACGGTTGTAATCATAATGGCGGAGAAGCGCTATAAAAAGATGAGCAGAACCTCTCTGTCATTTCAAGTTGGAAAGTAATGGTCCTTTGCATATAGTTTTGGCGTACATGACAACTTTTATCGGGTGGACGATATTTCCAAATTGTAAATCTCTGACGTTAGGAAATGTTAAGTAAAGCAAAATCGTCAAAAATATTTGATTGTATGCGATGAAAACGTACCAACTATACATATCTTGCTTATCGAGATTATTTACTACTAAGTACTCTTATTTAGTTTTTCAGGCAGGCAATTTACTTTCTGAACTTTTACCCGTTTACCACACGTCATTAAGCAAAATAGATTAATTTTTGGCACCTCATTTAAATCAGCTAAGAGCATTAAAAAGAAGTGTCTCAAAAATAAAATTTTAACAAGTTTCTTCCTCGACACTTTAATATCTGGTTGGGAATGGGAAATCTTTGTCATATAGCCTGGTGGTGTCAGTGTTGGGATCGAATTCATCATCATCGTGGGCCGAATTTCAATCACGTGGAATAAAATTGTATATCTGTCTGAAGACAGCATATTTCTTAGTCCGTCGGATTATTAGTGGCTTGTTCGACTCCATGTATGTATGTTTATTAGTCTCAAAATCAATACATCATTAAATATACAATAATAAGAAACACATTATGATTATGAGACAGGCTGTACGTACAATACCGTTTTTGGCCTAAGACACAAAGTGCCACGTAAGGTTGCCACCTACTTAAAACAAAGGAAATTAAAGTGAAATATAAGTGGGAGAAAAATAAAAACATACATTTTAGGTAAACAACATTGTATTGTATGTGCAATGGAGTGTGATAACCTGAATTTTTGAATGGGCGTGGAAAGGCCCTGGCCCAAGTGGGTCATCTCAGTTTACTACACATATTAGTTCATTCCCTTTTTCGATATCGTTCCTGCTGAGATGTCTGAGAACTCTGGATGCATCGTCAATTCGCGGTTGAGCTGAAAATATACTTAGAAACAATACCAATGCCTAATATGCTGAGAGTAAATTGCTTTTGAATTTGCTGCGAAATTCACGTACTGTTTTGGACCTTTTATTTCCTTCTGTATGGAGTTCCATAACTTTGAACCCATGAATACGATAGATTCTTGTGATATGGACTTTTTACGAAATGGTATAAATAGATTGTTACTATTTCTACCAGAATCGTTATCACTTGATTTAAACGCCTTGTTAAGGCATACTGGAAGTTTACCAATAGAATACGTAAACATCATTATGCCAAGTTCTAGTTTTGCAAGATCATCAATTCGAAGAATCTTTCTAGAAATAAATATAACCTCTATATTATCATTTTTGCCCCTTTTTGTATGTCATTCTTAAAAAAATCGATTACAGACACTTTGTAGTTTTTTGGTCGTTGTTTTCTGTCTGTGTATCCAAGTTGATTGCACCATAGCGGAGATAACTTTCAATAAGCGACTGATATAGGCTTAATAAACAGATTCACTCAGATTGGGAGAAATTTTTGTAACCGCGCATAACAAAGCTCTGGTTTTAGAAAATATATGTTTAACGCGTCCACGATAAGTTTTAGTCGAATATTACACCCAAATAACAAATTTGTTTGACTGTTTCCAATTTTCTTGATTTTAATGATGGTTACTCTTGGCGGATTTTGTCTTGTTGCACTGGAAAGCATATATTTTGTTTTATCTTTATTAACCGTTAATTTGTTAGCTGCCATCCAGGCGTGGATGTTATCGAGGTCCTCATTGGCCTTCTGCATTTTATTTCTGATGTTCTTACCGCTAAGATAGGGAGTTAGTTCTATCGTTCGCAAACATGATGGCATCGAAATGTTGTAAAGCATTGGGCAAATCATTAAAAAATCAAGCGATCCAAGAATACAACCTTGAAAAGCCCCTACAGTTAAATCGCAGAACGTGCTGGATAAAGTTCCATCATAAACTACAACTTTTTTCTGTTCGAAAAATTGCTTCGGAACCATTTGTAGACTTCGCTTGTGATACCGATATAATGGAGTTTTGACAACATGATCTCATGATTGGTGCTGTCAAATGCTTTGGATAGGTTCAAGAAAATTGCTACGCAAACTGGCCTTTTTCAAACCCGTCTAGTATTTTACTTGTTGAAAAAGATATTGCTTGGTTGGTAGAATGACCATGGCGAGAACCGAATTACTTGGAATTAAAGAAGTTCTCTATTTCGAGATAATTGACTATTCTTCCATACATAACCTTTTCAAGGATTTTAGAGAAACTAGGTAGTAAGCTAATGGGTCGATAGTTTTTGACATCTTTCATGTCTCCATTCTTTGAAAAGTGGAATCACTTTTCATAGCTTGAATTTGTCAATATATTGCCCATATTTCAAAGACAAATTAAATATGTGTTCCAAGGCTTTGCTCTTAACGCCTTGGACGGGACTTCGTCAAGACCGCAGCTTGTTTTCGGTTTACTCGATTTCCCAACTGTTTGAATTTCAGCTGTTGACGCCGGCCTAAGAAACATGTATGATTTGCTTGCATCTCCCATATATTGGATAAAGTTTTTGTCTTGAGCATGGACATATTTGTTCGCCCTTTCTTTACCTATTGTTAAGAAGTGATCACTCCACTGCTATTTTTAAAGGGTCACAAGTTTCAGGTCCCTGAATGGAAAACGGAAACTGTCTGCCAAATTATTTTAGGATTGCAGAAATTGTTGCGAAGCAGCATTTTATAGTATGCCTGTTTTCTTAGTGTATATAAGTTTTTTGCATTGGATATACTTTATTTTAACGTCGTTTGATTTCGTAGAAAGATATATTTTTTATAGTAAGTCTGTTTTTTCTTCTGCAAATTGGCAATTCTTCATCGAACCATTTGTTACTTGGCCTACTGGAACTTTTTTGAGCGGAAAACATTCGTTGAAAGTGTGCTTGAATTTTTCATTGAACAAGTCAAAAGCGGCATTCGGGTTTTTTCATAGTATATGTCAGAAAAGTCGAGTTCACTCAAATTTTTCTTCGAAATTGATCATACTTGTTCTATCGTGTGATCTTAAGCAGACATTTTGGGGCTCAGCTTCTTTCTGGCAGAGCGACACCAGCTGTATCACAGGTAGGTGGTCAGAAACTGCATTTTTCATAACAGCTCTACTTGGTGTTTATCATATATGTTAGTCCAAATGTGATCAATTGTAGACGCGCTTTTTCTGTTATTCTGGTTGATTTCGAAAGTGTGGAGATGAAAGGAGAATGAACTCACTGTATCACCATCGGACCGAATGTTGAGCCACCTACCAAAGAACACATCTTTCTTTTCTGTTAAGGAATGTTGTAAATTTTGCCCATGTAGATATCGACATTTAAAGTCGCATATTCGCACATGTTCGGTATTAGTTTTACAGATATTTTCTTCTTCAGCATTATTGTGAAAGATTTCGTTTGAGTTTCTGCGTAAAATTTATAAGTCAGTACATGTGGGTTTTTCTATGCATAGATCGTTAATTTCTGAAGAAGACAAGTCATTGAAAGGCATGCATTTGCTTTCACAGAATATACAGCACCAGGATATAGTATCCGGTTCATTTGCTGAGTTTCATGAATTCATTTTGGTCTACTTTATTCCACCTTGGATGAATCCAACGTTCACACAGGTCACAAAAATGCCATCTTCCCTGTTTTCTCAATTCTACGGCACTCATAACATGACTGAGATTTGCTCTTGGGGGACCTATACAGAATTTTAAAAAGAAAGTGAGTATGAATTCGCTTTAATCAATAATTCAATATAAGTTACCTTTGCGTTGAGAGTGTTGCTTGTTGGGCTCAAGCCTAGCTGACTTCATAATTTTAACTCAAACCATCGGATCTCTAATCTAGATTGCGAATATATTGTTAAGTTTTGAATACTCGCCCTTGTCCTTTGTAATTTCCGTAAATATCGCCGTTCTTAGTCTAATCCAGATTGTGAATATCTTGTTAAGTTTTGAATACTCGCCCTTGTCCTTTGTAATTTCCGTAAACATCGCCGTTTTTCGTCCTCACGTTAGAAAAAGATAAGCGTTTCCGGGACTCGTCGAGAATTTTGCGGCGCCCGCAGTAAGTGATTCCGTGATTGATAGTCCAGAGCCCTGAAGATTGTTTTTGGCGTCGTATATCTCATGTTTGATGCAGCGTCAAATTTAATTATAATTGGTGTATTCCCCTTCTTATCCTTAGGAAGTACATAAGTAGTTTTTATATCCCCGTACCGAATTTGTTTTTGAAGTCAAATTTTGCTGTTGATTGCCCGGGCGACAAACATTTCGAACTGGAGATAAGATTTTGGTTGTGGTGTTACTTTCGCACTCGTGTCGGATAAGACAGATTCTCCTGGCCATATTGTTCCAATCGCGGTCGTCAATCGCGATCGATTTTCTGAAAGTTTCTGGCTTTGTTTTCTTGCATACTTGTTTTAATCTCCTTTATTTCTGTAGCGATGTCTTTAAGTTCTTTCATTAGTGAAGGGCTGTTTTTTGATTGCAATGTTGGTTTTATTATTTTGGTGGTTTTCTCAGCATCAATCTTTTTTTCCAAAAGTTGTTGCTTTTTCAAGACGGTGTCTAATTTTTCTAGAATTCTATCGTTTTCAATGTTTTTGGCTGACAGTGACACATCGATGTTGTTTTCTTTCATTCCTATTTCGTTTATATATGTATTATATAAATATATATAATATATTTTACCCCTGTAGTAATCTATACGCTTTTCTATGAACGATCACTTGGTTTATTTATTGGTATTGTATTGTGATATCTCGATCAGCTAGTCTGTCAGCAAGGGTGGCAGTACGGTACGGTACGAAATTTTTATCGTACTTCGAACCCGCAAAATAATTTCGTACCGAACTTCGTACCGTACCTTTCGAAAATTTTTCGTACCGTACCGTACGATATTATTTTTTTCGTACATCGTACCGAACTTCGTACCAGTACGAAATGAAGTTCGATTAATATTTTTCATTTATCGTACTAAATTTCGTACCAGTACGAAAACAGGTACGATTCGATGGCAGCAATTTCGTACCGTACCATGTACCAATGTCCAACTCAGCTGTATTTGTAAGATATGGCCACCGCAAGAAACGTCACCAACATCTTACATCAAAGTGATCCAGTTTTATGATATCTCTGGTTTAAAATCCAGGACAGAAAAACATGCCCGTAAATTAAGCATATGTCACCCCAATATCATTGTTTTCACATTGCATATAATATGAGAATGGTAGACCGTGGTGATAAATGGTGGTAGGATGAGTACAGTTTTTCGCGAAAAAATCTGGCATTAAGCAATATTTAGCATATTAGCAGCATTGTGCGTCGTCACAAGAAATTCTCTCTCGACAAAAGAATGTTCGTCGTGCACCACACATGCGTTTTGCGTTCTCATTCGAAGGCATGGTTATAAGAGCATTATCATTGTGCATTTTTTGCTTTGATTCCTGGTGCAATTTACGTTCTCTTCACATTACTGAATAAATGCTATTTTTTTTTTCATACCACACAGACGTATTCCCGACATGCCTCGCTGTCTATATTGTGACATGGCTGTTTTTTTTTACAAAATATATCTTCTATTTAAGATGAGCATGAGCTAACATTCAACTCAAAACAGCCTAAATATATCTTTATATTCTGATGTTTTCTTCTGCTCTGATAATATACTTCTGCGTGTCAGAGTACAAACAAAACGCAATAGCGGTGGTTACTGGTTAGCTTAGTTGCATAGTTGGTCAGGGGGGGGAGAGTTTTTAATTTAATTTTCACAATCTTTTTCGCGCGCCTGCGTTGCGCAATATTTTCCGTGATCAAATTTCGTAGCATTTAGCCTTTGAAGTGAGAATATTTTTTATTCAATTTTTACAAAAATTTCAGCGGGCCCGGCGCGCAGATACATTTTCCTGTCTGGCAATGTTTATTTCACTCTTTAAAACATGTATTTTTGTTTAGTTCTCAATAAAATTTTGCGCGCCTCCGGCACCCTAATCTTTTTGTAAATTTGAAAGCCTTAGTTTGCATGTTCTAAAAATGTGCCCCCCTAATTTTTTTTCTGGATCCGCGATTGTAATTGGTATATTCGGGCACCGTGATTTTTAGTATTATGAATGCTGCTTATCTTGCCAAATTGAATTGGGCTATCACAACTTTCGTTATTACGGAAAAATGCATTCAGATTAAGACGTCATAAATCAGTGGCCTATATGTATTTCCACGCAATCACAAAGTTTTACGCCACTGCAGTAAAACCGATATACATAGCTCATCTCATCAGCCCAAGTGAATCAGTTGCATTTTCATTACCATACCTGCGCCGCTTTTAATCATTTTAAAATTGCCATTTAGTCTAAAAATTCGTTGATCGACACAATTCATATTACCAGAGCCCCGTTATGAAACGGCATAGATGATAAATGAAATAATATTTTTGAATTCATTTGAGAAGAATAAAGTGTAATGCGAAGGTACGAAAAACAGTACGGTACGGTACGAAATAAATACCGAACTTCGTACCGTACCGTACCAAGTACGAAAATTGAAAAATGAATCGTACTGTACTATCGTACCGGAAAATTCAATCGTACCGTACCGTACTGCCAGCCTTGTCTGTCAGCCTTTTAGCAGGTCATTAGCATTCGGAGAGCGAGACAATAAAAAGCACGTCCGTCCGCTAGCGCGTGTTGGTTTTATTTCTGGGTGTTGCTGCGGAGCTGTCCTGATATAATCTGTAGTCTAGTATCATATATAAATGAAGTCAGATTGTTATACTTATGAACTTATCACTGGCTTCATAGATTCTCTAGGTTGAACCCATGGCTCAATGCAAGGAATGTTCTCGGGAAGTCTTGCATTGCCATTTAGTGGCACATCATGACGAACGAGTGCAAGGCGAGAAAAGGCAAATGCACCTTTGCGTCGCCTCATCGTTTTATTTTTACACCTCTTGCATAGCGTAAATCGCAAAGATAAGATGAAACAAGCGAAAAAACACCCTTTAACGTGTAACGTTTTCCCAGCGTGTCGTAAGAGCCGGCGAAATGAACCAACGAAGTGGTAGATGGTTTTACCATCGCCCAGGGCAGATACTTTACCATGGTGGCTTGATTCTGTTTGCTCTCCTGGCAGCTATAAGGTGGCCCTTTGTGGTTTCATTTTAGGCACTGCTTTCGACCTCGTTCAGAGTGAATTTCAATAATAGAGGTTAAAATATACACAACATTGACTCAAGTTATTCTGGACATGAAGTGTAAATGCGTTCACGATAAACAGATTGCTCCAATAAGACATCGAGATCGGTGCGCAGGTACAAAATAAACGTCTCTTCTTGTAGGACTGGGCAATCCAATTTCGTGATTCAAATCGATTGAAGACACAATTTATGAACACAAACATGCAAGATGAAATAAAATTTCACGACAAAATACGATATTTTTTTATTTATACTTTGATTCGTCAACTACGACGTTGCGGAGAAAAAGTGTAGGGAAAGGTGGGGTATGGTGGAAAATTAGGCACAGTGGGAAACACTGTTAATTCGAAACGATTCTAAGAAGTTCAAGAAAATTCGTTGTGTTTCTAATAAATTCATGTTGAGTCGCGTATTTGAATTTCAGTCGTTGTCGGACCTTGAAAGCAAAATATTAAATCTACTTGGCTACTTGGGGATTTCTAAATCCATTCTACTCCTTACCGTTAGATTAATCGAGTGGCGGTCAACTAATAATATTCCAAGGCGGCTTCAGGAGGTAAGTTTTTGTTGTGCTAGTGTTATCAAAAATCCGAATCTTTTCTTTGAAATGCGCACAAGGGCTAGGGTTTCAATGAACGGATTGAACCCGTTGAACAAGTATTGCCGGCCCATACGTAAAAAAAAAGATTTAGCCTATCACACAGTTTTCAATCAGTAATATCCATGTTAATAAAATATGCCAAATTCAGTCCATAATAGAATTTGAAAATCATACTATCTTGGAATAAATACTATCCACTCTTTATAACACTCCAAATCTGGTAAAAATTGTTTTTAACATCAATCCCAGTGTCCAAAATTATCCAACTCCTCATGCCAAATTTGGCCCATGGTGGCATACAACACCTTGGCCTCGCCTATTTCGCTGTGTCGCCCAACTACAAAACATACCGAAATTGGTTCATGAAGTCCCGTATCATGTATGTGTAAATTTTTTTGAGGTTTTAAAATTTATTTTAGGTTTTCTTTGCTTTCCTGATAACTCTGTAATGTGATATCTTTATTTAGATCGCCTTTTCTGTTGACAGGGGTGTTGGAATAAACCATGTCTGTAGGTTAATAGCTATAGGTCTATCACCAGCAAGCTGTTAAATCAGTGCTTCGAGTGTATAGGATAGGATTTTTATCCTGCGGGAGAAGGAAAGCCGATAATTCAGCTTAATCATATGGTGAACCACGACCTCTCGTGCAGGTACCAGTTCCGAATTGGGGTGAATTGGCTTGTCATATTTAGCATTTTGAAAAGTGGTAGATGGCTTTACCATCGCCCAGGGCAGATGCACTTTATCATGACGGTTTAATTCAGTTTGGGATGTTTTCAGTTTAGAGTGCAGTTGCTGGTACTACATCTTTTAGTAGCTCTTTGCTACTGAGTGGCCGTTGGTTGGCGAGTGGTGATGCGAAACTAGCCTATCACACCGCTCAGCATTTGGGTTTTCTATTTTATTTTGTCGGCACCATTCAGCAATTTTTCGTCATGATATGGAAAGAATGCAAGTATTGGTGCGACCAACTGTTAAGTGTTAAAGACGTGATTTTCGGATTTAGATACTGCTGATTGCATCGAATAGCCTAATTGAAGGTGTGTGGGACATGCAATACAAGGCGCAAAGCATTCTATTCGGCCACTTTCACGGAATTGGTGCACTGAACTAGTTTAAAATTGACATGTATTCAGGCAGCAGCCTATGTAAAACATCGAACTAATAACGCCACGTGGTCAAAAAAGGATTACTGCTTCGTGGATCGCATCCTACATGATATATATTGACTTCCCCTTTTCTACTACTTTTCTAATAATCATGTGTACATAAGTGGGACAGTTAAAGTGTTTTTGAATTTTGTTGGCTCTCCTGATCTGCTTGGTAAATAGCGTTAGGAATTCACTTCGACCGCTAACGTCCTGTGTTCGAATTCCGTACGGGAGGATTATATGCGAGAAGATTACTAGACAGCTTGTAGGCGCACGGTGGTTCACGTTACGGCTTCCTCCACCAACCATGTCCATGCACAGAAAAAATCTGCAAACGGATAGGCAAAAACCACGTTTCCGACCTGGAACCTCATCATCTACCGTCTTATATGCTGATTATGGATTCGAAATGAACTTACTAACTGGTATCTGAGGTCGTGGTTCTGCAAAGCATATCCTGTGTCATCTTGTATCTTTTTTACCGAAGATCGCAATTCATGCTAATCGAGTAGAAAAGACTTTACTTATCTGGCAATGCCACTGTCCACTTTTTTCAGTAATTTTCCTTCGCATATGTAATTTTCATTTCGCAAAAAAAGAGAAATGAATATACAGCATGGTACGTTAATAAAGTTCTGTACACGAAAATATATTGATCACACGTTTTTCCTCATTTTTTTAAAGTCAATATCTGCGCATAGATAAATAATCACAGAAAAATGCGTATTAATGGTCTGACGTGATGTTTAATTGAAGTTGACTATCAATTTCGGAATAATTGATTTCCCTACAAGTGCCTCAGGCACTGCAAGTTCCCACAAAGAAAATTAAAACAGCTGAAGCGCATCGAGAAATCGCATGACGTCACGGCTCCGGAAATAACTGTGTCGCCATTTTCATTTCTTCCGTGCGTTATCCTTTATCTGTTATTCTGGCATTCAGCATCGGTTCGGTCAACTCGTAATTTGCAAATAGAAGGATCTGTTTGGTTGCAACTAGCTCAGTCTCTGTAGTATAACCTGTTTCACACTTTGTTGTAAACTTATGATAGAAAATTGTCAAAGGAGATAGCCGTGTATTGTTATTGGCCGCGTTTGCTGTCGCCTGTGACTGCTTGTCGAAATCTCGACTGTTTCCCATCTTTCGTGAAATCACTGTAAAGGTGAATGCAGGTAAGCGTAGTTCATTTTTAGCTCTTTTTTCATAGGTGATATCACAATGTTGATCAATAATGTCGACTATAGCTAGTTTATAACAGTAATTTTGGAAAGAATGCTTGATAACCAGTTTATCAACCTTAAACCTCCAGCAGCAGAACAGTAAAGCGAAAAAGTGCAAGAAAAATTTGGTGATCGAATGAGGTTACAAGCGTTACAAGCGTTATCAAGTGCACTCCTGTATGCAGATCTGAATTTCTGATTCGCACAGCGCAGGCACATTATTAAGAAGTAGTAACTTAGCAATTGCGAATAGCTGAATTGAGCATATTTATAATTGAACTAGAAACTTAAAAAAAATGTATGATTACACCATGCTGCTGCTGATATCTTCTTTGCACCGCTGATTCGTCATATTCTTTTGTGGGGAACATTAAATTGGAATCTACCTTCCAATGTTTATAAAACATTTAAAGAGTAAACTTTGCTTTTGACATCTAGTAGCGTTTTACAAATGTTTTTGTTGAAAGCAGTTTGAAAATCTGTTTCCTGCATTTGTTTTAACACGTGTTTCATCAAATTTAAGTTTTAATCCATTATTAACAGTGTTGGGGAGACTCTAGTCATGACTCTACTTGAGTCACCTCTGGGACTTGAGTGGGGTCTTATAAAGTAAGAAGTGGCAAATTAATCTGTCATTGCACTCGAATAGATTTAGAAAGTGACTTGCGACTTAACTTGCGTCTTGTAACTACAGTCAGTTGCCCTGACTCTTTGACTCTAAATTTGAATTTTTGTAAGACTTTGACTGACTAGACTCGAAACTCGCGTTCTTTGACTTTACTTGACTTTGGACTCAAAGTGCAGTGACATGTTCCCAACACTGCTTTCTAACGATTCACAATTACAAGTACCGGTACCACTCTCACAGCTGTGATCGTTATGCATTTGCATGATGCTTCAAATTATTATATGCTCAACCCATCATTCTTTTTTTTGAATAGCGTTTTTCTCAATAATTACGGAAAATTTGAAACCATTTTGTGTTGCACAGGAAATATTTTAGGTCTGTTATGAAGTCTGCAACGATATTGACATGTTGACAAAAGAGATCTATGGTCAATGAATGTTCTTCATAAATAAAATTCTGTTCGGGTTCCCGATTAGGTAAATAGGTAAAGCGTTGGGAATATGCTTCAAGCTATGCATCTCTGATCGTCATGACGCAGGTTTGAATCTCGTGAGGAATGATGATTATATGTGAGAGGTCTTCTGGATGCCTCGGAGGTGCGCGGTGCTTCACGTAAGCGCTGCTTACGGCTTCCTCCACCAACCAGGTCCATACAAAGGAAAAATGAGAAATACCATAATCCAAAAACCCTCACCCCGATTCGGAACTGGTATCTGCACGAGAGGTTGTTGGTTCGCCATATGGTTAAGCTGTATTACTAGCTTTCCAGCTTTAAAAATGATATCCTAGAGTTTTGTCACTTTATAGCAGTTTTTTTATGTATACTTCATTATCATGCCTGTGCTCAATAATAAATTTGGTATTTCAAAAACTGTTTTCAAAACATTTATATATAGCTTTAATATAATATTTACATTTAGCAATTTACAAATATTTCTCTTTCCAGATCATATCCATGCCTAAAGATGGTGACAAAATCCATCCTCGACGAGCCGTTTCTATAATGAGCTCTGAGGAGGTAAAATCCGGAAAAAAATCACATTGGGAAGAGCTCGATATCAAAGGTATATTTTTAATTGCTAACTACAGGTGCTAAGAATGAGAATTTCCAACCTGACAATTTTCATTTGGTTTGGAGTATGATGTTTTGAAATTTATTATACTTCATAATGCCCTATGTCTGCACAATGCAGCGAGACGGAGTCTTGTTTTTTCTATGGGTCTCTGGAAATAATCATATCATTTTGTTTGGATACATAGCATTTTAGGATTTTGAACCTTTAACTTGTAGCAAGATATGTATCATGAAATATTGTTAATCTACTACATTTTTTTCCTTAAGAACCTATTTTTAAAACTGTCTAAAGGCCACAATACACCTTTGCATAGGTTGCGTTTTTCTAGGTTTTTATATATTACTCCTTGCGTTTCACGCTAGCGCAATGTTCTGCATGCAGTTTCGTACCGTTTTTCAACGCCGCTAAATGGTTTGCTATGTAGGCTTACAGAGGATGCTCGTTTCATTACGTACGTCTTTACTTTGTAGGCATGTGAATATGATTGACTCAAAGCAAGCGTGTATTGCTGTTTTTATTTTGTTACCCCAAATGCACGCAATGCATCTGTAAAACAACTTCATGTGTATAGCGACCTTGGCAGCAGAGGTGATATTCTGCCAGTCGAGCGCAATGCGTCAGATATATTGCATTTGAATGTTTGGTGAAGTTAAAATTGAATCAGGTCTTTGAACACTTGAAAAAAAACTTGCTCAGATAGAACAATAGATACAGAATATGTCATGTGATACTTGTTCCAACTTTTTTGTCAAATATAGTAAGCTTTTTTCCTAAAGCGATGATGTAACTAACCTGAGAGGGTGCCTGATTTTGTGAATGGTAAGGTATCTTGCTTTACATATCTGAAGATGAATAAAAAAAATTAAGATTTAGATATAAGTTCTAAACCAATATAAAAGAGTACCATGGGTAGATCAATTAACCTTTTTTGCCAAAGTTTCGATCTTTGTTATACATTCGCAACTTGGTGGTCAATGCTATGGGTCATGATGTTGAATTTGTGTCAGAAAATAAAAAATTTGCAGTGAATTTATTGCTCGGCGTCCAAACAGTTACTAGTTAATCATTTTTCGCTGACAGAAAAAAAGTTGTTAAAGCTTGAATGTACATGGCTGATGTATTTGTAGCCTATGATTGGTAAATTGAAATTTCTGACTAAATCGGATCTACATTCTTATTAAAACAAAGGTTGTTTTCGATCTAGTAATCATCCAGTAAAATCGGTGAGGTTTTTGCAACATTTAATAAAAAAGAGAGGTTTAACATTCAAAAGATGATGAATTTCCTGTTGGGAAAAATTTCACAAGCGGTCATACTCCTGTCCATTCATCATGGTATTGAAAGACATTCGGACATTATTCTTGGTATCATAAAATTTCAGTAATATTAATAGTTTTCAAAATGCGAGGATTTGTGCGTTTTCTGTGGTATCCTTTTCTCTTACGTACTTGTTATATAGTTGTATTGTCGAATATGCTTACACCATTGAACAGCTTTGCTTTTCCTCCTATTGCACAATGCTAGTAAAAGACGTATACCGGTAGTTGCAATTCATGCCATTGTATTGCATTGGATACAGGAAGTTTTTCTTGCAATTTTCTGCAGTCAGCTATACCATTGTTTTTATTTTTTGTAATGTTTTGTCATTTTTTTCTGGTCTTTTCACACTATTCAGAATTGATTATATCAATAAAGTATACCTTATAATACTTTAGGTAAATGTTTCAGATAAAGAAATTGCTGGTATTTGACTGTATTTTGTGGCCCATTTTATAAAATTCCACATTTATCTTGATTTCACTGCAAAATGGATTGTTTAAAAATAAACAAAACAAAATGAAGAATTCTTTTCAGAATTCTTCTCAGATTACCTTACTAAGAAATAATGGGAAATAGTTTTGTGAAGTTGTTGTTGTGGCATAGGCCATGCAACTTCTTTATTATATAACGGTGTGTTCAATCACATTTGAAATTTGCTCTAAGCAAGGCCGAAAGCAGTGCCTAAGATGAGTCTGCTAATGACCAATCGAATGCCTACTACAGGATGAGTGCCAGCAACTGCATTCCATACAGAACTGAACAACTATGGTAAAGTAGTCATTAGGCCATGACAAAACTCTCTGCCAACCCTTTGTTTTCTTACGGTTGCCTCTCGCGGCACCCAGGAAATATGTTAAGACTATTCTAAAGCCTATACATGGCTCTCACTTTTCTACTTTACCACCCCTTGTAGGCTTCTCCATTTTATGCTGTTATTGTTTGAATTAAGAGTGAATCCTATGGCCCCTTTGATAATTTAGATTAGGATTTCATTTTTTATGTTTCTAATATTTATGTATATTTTTATTGCTAGATACGTTTCATGACGTTCATTCTTTTAATTTTTATTGTTAGGTCCGGTCAGGAATCTATCCCCAGCCATATGGAAATTATCGCACTTAACCAGTTTGTTCCTAAATGACAATCAACTGCAAAGGATTCCTCCCGATATTTCGAGATTGCGGAATCTTTTCCTGCTTGATCTTTCGTCTAACAAGCTAAGAAGTCTTCCAGCAGAACTTGGGGATTTGTACAATCTTAGGTATGATTTTTTCCTGCCTTTTCCATTACAAGTAGAATAATTGTTCCTTAAAGGATTATTTTACAAGGAGTCGACAACTATTCTGATCGTTCCACTTAGTGTTGATTTCATCCATTTTGTGTTCACTGTCTAAAGTCTTTAATTCGAGCGTGTTGTGGACCTAAGCACATTTAAGTTATTTTGGGGTTACAACCACATGGAAAAGGGATTATAGTGTGTGTCACTGTTAAAGAATTTTAATTTCTTTCGTTATTATGGTCTATCTTTAATTTTTTCCACCGTGACAGTACTATTTGCAACTGATGCATCACTAGTTAGTTAGTTAGATTTATTTTATTTTTTGCTCAAAATGGACCCTTTTCAAATCGTTTCCATCCTAGCAATATTATGTGCTACTGATGTACGATTGTTTTCGAACAAACTTCATTGCAACGAATTTTTGCGACACTATTTATTGCGATCCAAATTTTTTCGTTAATAATTTACCAATTTTAATAGATAGTAAGATTATCACCCGGTACTCGGGTTTGTTTTTGTTGAGTTATTGAATATAATGTCATATTTTTTACATCAATATTTTTTTGTTTAATCGAGAAATGAAATATTTAACTAATCTTATTTCTCAAGAATGGGTCACCAATGGTCACCTTTTAAGGCACGGTCCATCTGTGACTCATACTTGACAAGATAAATTTGTGATTGAGTTTTCTATAGCTGTTGTAATAATATTATCAATGTTATCAGTTATTAAAAAGATTATTATAATATTAATAGTAATCTTAATTAAATGTTTATTACCAGTTTATTGAGACACTGTACGTAATATTATTTTTCTGCCATAGAATAGATTAACACTAGATAAAATCACATTTATTATCCTAATTTTTGACGAGAATGAACCACATATGGACAAACAAACCGTGATTATGCCAATTTCGCATTTTTTTCGTTAGTATATCATGATTTTGCTGCAACTTATTCATCAGACTTTAGTATTGATGATGTTTTATACAGTGTTGCTGAATTTAAAATATTTGACTCGGTCATTCAATTGCAGTACCCAAAGTAAAAAACCGTGATGAAAATCTTGACATTTTGGTCACCACTCAACCATTTTGAAGTACGTTTAAAAATGATTTAGCGCTTTAATGACTTGCCAAACGTTGAATTGCTTCTTTGAAATTTTTGTTGTTATTATTTTACTTTTAATAAGATTTTACTTATTTCAATAAGAAGTATAGTTCAAGGGGGAAACAAGCAGCAAATAGTTTAATATTTTTTCGTTTCTATCGACTTAAAAATAATTCATCATGGCGTTTGAAATATTATTATGAATGGTAGCTTTTTTTCTATACCTTGATCAAAGTTAATTTAAAATTTAAAAAATTATAATATTAAAAGTAATTAAAATTATAAGGATGTATTCATTCTTGATTGTTATGTTACTTTTGAACTCAATGAAATGTGTCTCAATGAAATATCCCTTCCAAAACTACGTCTACCTCTGGCAAAGTCGCTTGAGTGGGATTTGGCCATGGTGTCTGGTTGGGGTAACACTCGGCATGTAATTTCTAACTCAGAGAAGACCAAAGTTTTATCAAGTAATTTGTACACTATTACCAATGCAACTCAGATTTCATTATCTGGTAATGTTCTGGAGGAATCCTCAAAATTTGTCTCGTTGGACTCGCACTAAGGACATGAGTTGGAATGAATATGTTACTAGTATTGCTAAACAATCCTCTATGAAAGTCTGTTCTCTATATAGAGCTCGCCATGATTTCACTATTTGTACAAATCACTGATTCGAACCCTGCATGGAGTATTGCCGTCACATTTGGGGCAATACCGCTGTCACTGTTCTCAGCATGCTCGAATGTATTCAACTGCGTGCGATAAATATAATTGGCACTAATCTTTCTTCCAGTCTACAAAGTTTGCCACACCACCCTAACGTTGCCTCACTTTGTCTATTTTACACATATTATAATGGTCTTTGTTCAAGGGAGCTTCACGCTCTCGTTCTTCCGAACAAAATTTTTAATTGGTCAACATGCTTGGCTACCAATTTGCACATATTCACTGTGGAGGTTCCACAATGTCACAAACACAAGGTTACAACTTCCGTTAATAGACATCAATCAGTGATGGGGGTTCCTTCGGTCCTATTTCTGCATTACATGGAGCTCTTCGCACTTTAGTGGCTTCAGGGGAATTTTCTAGTATGATTTGTCTCCTGTGGCCTTGCTCTGAGCGAATTTTAATTTCATAGTAGTATTGAGGGTTCGGAAACTTCTTGTACATTTTACTGTTACCAGACATTCAAAAATGCATTTTGATTTTCTAGAAAGATATATATATATATATAATAACTTAAAATATTGCCAGTTTACTTAACTTTTTTCTGTTGGAATCTATTTCCATCAGGCATCTGAGTAGCTGTCACAGAGTAGCTTATCCTGTTAGGGGGATTCTAAAGGTATTATCATCTTGTAGAGAGCATCATACATTAGAGTAGGGATGGCCAAAAACGAATATCTCTTGAATTCAAAATCTTGAATCGAATATTTGAAATAGCACTTTTTTAATGAAAAAAATGAATAAAAAGATTTTCTCAGAAAATTGTTAAAAACCAAAATAAACGTCTATTTCTGTTAATGTATAGTTTTTTGAATATGTTGTTTTTGAATCACAGGGAAAATTTAATCGAATAATCAATGATTCACGAATTATGAATCGAATATTTTAGACAGCCCTACATTAGAGCACAATGATTCTGTACTGAATAACATGTAAAATGACCAAAAGAATTTTCAGGGAATCAATTTTTTTTATCTGTGGAATAAATAACTGTACTTCAAACTTTCACCAGAGCTTAAAAACTTTATATTTTCAATGATTTAATTTGACCAGACAGTGTTTATCATTGAGGAAATGCTTTTATAGATAATTGAAAATACTCCTTTGTCTGTTTGTGGTATTATGACTCATGAAAATTGATATACATCAGATTTTTTACCTGAAATTTTGCATATTGTACATCTGTGCAATATCCTTTTACTCACACAGAAAGTTATTCCAAAAATATTTAGAAATAAAAAAAATAATTGCTATTTAGCAAATAAAAAAAGCTTATGTGTTCATATTCGAATTGAAAGAGCTTAGCAGGAATATTCGCATAATTTTCGAATTATCGTATATGAGTTTACAATATATACTATCTAGGGATGTGCTATTTTAGGATCAAAACATTTTGTTATTTTCAAACTTAAATTACACTTTGCTAGGGTAGTAGAATCTTGTATTTTTTTTTTCGGTTATCCGAAATGCTCTTGTCTTTTTCTTTCTTTTCTTTCTGCTTTGTGCTTTTTGCTTACCTTTAAACCAAGGTAAACACGCACTCCATCTCGGTTTTATTCAAAATTGGTAGCAAAGCAAAAGAACTGTTGAAAAAGTCCAAAATTTAATTTGGTTTAAATATAATAGAATATCCCATACAACATATCGATACCATAGGCAATGGTAATCCTTTTATAAATAATTCGGTTTTCTGAGTTTCTTATGTACAATAAATTTTTTATCTGCTTTTCCAAATTAATAATCCCGCAGTAAGGTATATACTGTATTTTGCGTTGATAAATTAGTTGTAACTTATAATGTTGTTTCAAAATCAAAATCAGCAAGAGATAGTGAAAATTGGTCCTTGAATCATTTTACCACCGTACTAAATTTACAGTATTTTGTAGAATAATGCTTTTAGTGGCTTCAACAAGTAATATTTTTTTGACAAATAAAATTTATTTCGTGCTCAAAAGAATTCATAATTTACTAATTTGCTAACATTTCTTTTTGAATAATTTGCTTGCAAAAGATTAGAATTTGTTGCCTATGGCAAAATTGATTCATGTATTTCATCATGTTATCAACACCAAGACTGTTATTATCGCACACTATTGTGTTTTGTCTGATCATCAGTTTCTCGTTCATTAACCTTGAGTTTGTCCAAGTACGTCATGTATCATATTTACACAAATTCGTCGGGAGATGTTTGTGTTTGACTTTTATAATTTGTCGAAGTTGTAAATTCATCAATTGCCAAAGTAAGAGGTGATAAAAAATTTTGTTCGAATTACATTCAAAATTCAATAATAACGTTTTTAATTATATTTATGGCAAAAAATAATTAAAGTTATTGTGTATCATATTGGCAAAAAGCTTTTATGTCTATAAAAAAATTAATTGAAATAATGTAATGTTTCATGAAACAGAAAATCTTTATTCAAAACAGCTTAAAAACAGGAATTCTTTTACCTAAAATTCGTACTTCTTCAGTTATGACACTTTTTGATTGTTCTTGAATTGAATGCATATAACATGAAAAGTGCGATGCTCTATCACCTAAATGTTACCTTACCATATCTAAGTACCGGTATATAAAATTTCTGACTTCGTCAAGATCTCAGTTGAAATAATCATGGCCAAGAGTGTTTTATCAATCAAAAGTCAGTAGTGACTTGCGCTTGGTATAACTGAGGCACATTGCCAAATAGATACAACCTTTATGAAGAAACATTGCAGCTACTATCAAAGGTTTTGTTTAGCCAGTTATATTTTGCCACAAGATGCATGATATTATGGTTTGAAATTGTTGATTTCATTTCAACATTAAAAACGATTACTGTACGTAATTGCCACAGTGCTTTAAATATAAAAGTTGGATCTATCGATTAACATTTCTCCCCCACCCAATCTGAAAACCTTTGTCAAAATATCTTTTGTTAAGTATGTGTCAGTGATTGACCACGCCTGTTAGATGCGCCTGTTCTGCGGCACATGCTTGACAAAATAAAATTTCTCATTGGGTAGTATATCAGACAATACTAGGAATAAACTCTAAATTTGTCAATTTATTTTGAATTTCATGTTTCAATTACGGTATGTCGCTTGGTGAGTTTTAATTCAGATTGATTAGATATGTTTTAAAAGTTGTATGTCGAAGATATAATGTTGTTTCAAGTCCTGTTTGATTGAACATGTATTCTTGAATGCACACATAGATTATTTGAATGTATGTCATTCTTTTTATTTGAGGCTCTTTTTGCTCCTTGCTCAGTATTAAATAAGGATTTTGGCATATTTCTCCTGTTCAATATTTAATTAGTTTTAAGAAAACTTATAATTCTGTACAGCCATCGATAATGCTATAGTATGAAATATATGTGTTCTATTTTATCAATAGCAGACACTTGGGAACATCTTTAACGAGCATTTTTTTTATCAATTTTTCTGCCGCCTCAATTCAATTTGAATTGTCTTGAGTAGCAGAGCAACCTGACATTTTGCTAGTCTGCCTCTCGTCATTCGAAGACAACTGGTTTCAGCGTAAGAACATTTAGCAAATGCTGATATTTTATGAAATATCTGTGCTATATTATCAAAAGGGCTCTTTGATTGTCTAGTAGCAATCAAACTATAGAAAAGGTGCAAAATCCTCACTTCTGCAACATTTCTGACATTCGAAGAAAAACACGTTTCTGTCACCTCTGTCTGCCGTATAAAAGAAGCTTATTTGCTTATTATATAAAGAAGCTTTATTTTTTATTTACTGCTTTCACTATTATGTTTTCATTGCCTTTCGATTCTTTCTCCTTTTAATATGGTTTTCCTGTTTTCATTATGTATAAAATTAATGTCATAACAATCGTCTCAATCAGATATTTTACTTTGTCAAGCATGTGCCACAGATGTACATCAGTGGCACATACTTCACAAAATCTGTTTTGATTAAATTCTACCGATTGGTACTACGGTACCTCCATTTTTGGCAGCATTCACGGACGTCTCTGTGTATCACTCATTTCTAAATTTAGAACAAGTCGTTCATACATGTCAGGTTTCATGTAGTCTTCCTAAACACTTGCACAGGCTGGCTGATGCATCATACCGGAAATGATAAAAATAAGGGAAATCACCTCTAATAACCCATTCTCAAGTATCTTATTAACGGAATACAATAAATGGGTCTAGTATTCTGGAATCGTATTTTATTTGGATATGTATAAATTGATTTATTTTGCAAGGAAACATTACAACTTTGGTACATTTTACATTTAAAAAATTTTGAGAGATAATATAACTATGTTCTCCTTAGTGCAGTAGCCTCGTAACAACATCTTTTTCTTATACGGTATATAAAATAGGATTCTGCATTTTGGTGATTTTGTTAATTATCCAGTTTGGACTACAATAATATAAACTTCATTAAGTATGTTACTTAAAACAATATATATATCATTTATTTTTTATTAATTTCAGGGAGCTTCTTTTAAACAACAATTGCTTAAGATCTCTTCCATATGAACTTGGAAAATTATTTCAACTTCACTGTCTGGGTCTTGTTGGTAATCCTCTATCTCCAGACATCATGACAATGTATAATAAAGGAACGCCTCGTCTTTTAACCTATTTCCTTGACAATCTTGCATGTGAGTTTAAAGTATACATTCCACACTTTTTTTCAATTTTGCTTTACTGACAGAAATTATTTTGTCGGTTTGTTTTTATCAAGTATAGATCTCGTTGATTTGTATCACCAGGCGTAATTCCATCTGTGGTTCATGATAAAATAGTATTTTTGATCAAAGTCAAATAATCTCTCTTCAGAATTTTGAATTTCATGGGTAAAATTATATGATTACTAGGGCTGTCCAAAGTATTTGATTTGATTTATGATTCACGAATCATGAATTATTCGAATAGATTTTCAAACTGAACAGATGGTAAAAAAGTATGAATTTCTATAGAATATATATATCAATTTTGGTGTTAGGTGTTTTTTGACGTTTTCCGAGTAAATGTCTCAGTTTGTTGATTATAATACTTGTAATTCGAATCCAAAAAAATTATCAGATTCGGTTCTGAATTCAACAGATATACGGTATATTCGATTTTGGTCACCCCTTATTATTATGGTAAAACGGCAGAAGGAAGTTTAATCAAAGACAACATTATTTCAATAAACAAATTACAATGCAAAACCCATACGGAAATATGCGTCATAATTTTAACGTAGGCTATGAAATGGAAATTTGTTTCTTGTTATAAATTGATGTATTTCTAGTTTCTGTGGAAAGTCCTGTCGTATCACCTTGTATTTTCCGTTGAACTTGTTTTGCTTTGATCGATTTCTCTCGATGATGTGATATTGTGGTCGAAACAAGTTTCTCCATACATGCATGCGTCTTGAACGACTTTATTATTGATATTATTATCCCCCAGGCTAGCTATTTAATTTGGCTTTCATCACGCATACAATAATAAGCTGCAATTCTGCTGCATTTGTGTTTAAACACGTAATTAAATTGGTCAATTTTCAATTGAGGATGCCACACTCTTTATCTTTTTTTTCTATTGAATAATTTGCTGAAAAGGAGGCCTATTCAGACTGCCAAGCAAGCTAGCAAAGCCGAATAAAACAATTGTGGGACTATTTAATCAACTTAACGTATTATTGGAAATCATTTTTCGTTTAACTTCCTGCTTATTTATAGCTCATAAGCTATAGCTCATATAATAAGATCATATTTTTGTACATATTTCTTATCACTTTGGTCTTTGAAGTTTAAACGGTATTCGAAATTTGCTATATGAATAGAATAACGTTTCCAACATTTCAAATCAATGAAATTGCTGATATATGTCAATATTTGCCCATTTTTCTGTAAAATCATGACTTATGTCAAATTTCATATTGTAAAATTTGGCATTTATCATGATTTTACTGCGAAATAAATCAATTAATAAACAATGTAAAAGTGAAAGTACAATGCTGCCTGTCTATTTGGATAAGAGTTTTCTCACTGTTTTCTCAATTATAGTAACTACTCCTGAACCTCCGGAACGACAATGGATAAGAATTTCTGATCCTGAAAACACAGGCAGCCCTACAGCATTATTTTCAGTCATGTCGTATAACATCTTGTGTGACAAATATGCAACCCGACAGGTAAGGCTTTACTGCGTGGGGGATATACTTGAGACCTTTTTTATTATTTCGCTCTTAAGCAAGTCCGAAAGCAGTGCCTGAAAGGAGCTAACTAACGGCCATTCAAATTGCAAAGAGTGCTACAAGATAAAGTGCTAGCCACCGCACTCTAAGCAAAAAACATCTTTTACAGAATTAACAACCATGGCAAAAAGCAAAAGTAGTATATGCCCTGTGCAATGCTAAAACATCTGCCATTTCTTTGTTTTTTTCATTTAGTCACATCTTGTGACATGCTGAAATAGGTATATGGACAGTATGAATTATAAAGCTTGTATTGTAATTCAGACATGAAATAGTTTGAAGTTTTCCTCACTTGCAATGTATTGGACTGGCATAGCAATTCAGAAATGGAATAATTTAGGACCTTTTATTATATCACATGCAATGTATTAGACTGACATAACTATTCAAACACCCGAAGAAAAGGATAATTACCGTCACTGGTGAAAACAATTTAATATGATCATTGATTTATTAAACCCGACTTGTTCTCTGTAATTTGACGCCAAAGCATTTTAGCTTGTGTAATTGCTTTGATATTATCAAGGCAGACTTAAAATTGTTTTCATAAACTGCCTTGCTAATCATATAATGTCTTCTTTCATTTAGATGTATGGTTATTGTCCACCCTGGGCTTTGAATTGGGAATACAGGAGAAATACAATTTTTAAAGAAATTTTGCATTATTCGGCAGATATCATTTCACTTCAGGTATTTTGTGGGAATAATAACTACATCTTGCAATTTTGTATCTATGTCCAAGGAAATTACAGAACGCATGTTTAATATTTGTACTTTGCAAATGACATACCAAATTTGTATGCGAAAATCCTCTAGACTTTTCCAAGTATATTGTTAATGTTATTTCAAACCTTACATGTAAATTTTTCTTGATATGACTTGATTTGCATCTTACCGCACCATGTTCCCTAATCAGCCCACACACAATGTTTTTGTTCAGTCAAATTTTTGAAATGTTATTTTTGATATAGTGCATACCGCATTTTGAGTACCGGTACTGTCCGAACTATTGAACTGAACTATAATGAATAAGGTTGTCTGTATAGTTTAGTTCAAATTTTATTCGAAATTCACTATACATACCGTATATTGTCATGTATATATATATATATAATGTTTGATTATTTTAGATAACCGAAATTGCTGATTGGCCTTATTTTCCATTTTGTTCATTTTTAAGTAAATTTATGCCAAATATTAAAGCCTAAAATTTGGCATATATCATGATTTCACTGCAAGCTTAGGAATAATAAAAACATAATTACTTTCAATCAGAATTCTAGAATACCTTAGTATTCGGATAAGAACATTGCTACTGATTGATACCAATTTTAGTGTTCAATTTGTAATATATACTCAACTAACTATCTGAGTCCTTTGCTTAAAAATGCTACAATAACAACTTTTTCGTTGAGTGTCTGTCTGTATTTTGTGTCGTTGAACTGCCATGAGATGATCACACTGATAATAGTTTTTATTTGAATTTTTCTTGGTATCATATTTCATGGGAAACCTTGCTTTTTCTATAAAGAGCAAAGATGCACCATGCTTGAGAAAAGCATCATCTACGGCACATGTTTGAAAAATATGATTTACCAAAGTTTCTGTTACTCTGATTGTGTTCGTCAGTCTAATTGAAGTGCATTGTGTTGTTTGGAAAGAGTCTTTTGTTACTCGGGCATTAAATTTCTACATGGTTGGGCGAGCTCAAACTGACTAGCCATTCGCCTGCCTGCACGACAAAAACAACCCCAACGTTTCTCTTTCACAGCACTAAATATTATTACCAGTAAGGCCAAAATAGGTTGGCAAATATTACATATCACTGTCATTGTTTGCTAACCACCGTTGAATTTACACTGACTTTAAAATTCTTTGTACTATGATACGGCCGGTATTACTACAGGGTAAATAACCTGGGCTTTAAATAAGTGTTGGAAGAACTTTGATAGTCTGTTAATTCGTAGATCTTATACAACATGTATGTCTAAAGTATTTAAGTTTGTTATTCAAATGAAAATGCAAAACCAAACATTTTGATAAGGTAGGATAAACAATAGACTATTCTTATGTAAACTGCTATGTTGTGTTCAAGTTTGAGAATTAAACGTAAATTGAGGTTTAATAATTATGATGTGTATTTCCTCCCATCCCTAATGTTTCGATATGTCCATCTCTTCGCTTTCAATACGTTCTTGACAAAACATGTTTGGAAAACATTTTTGATTGGTGGTTTGTGCTTCCTCACTCACTCAACTTAATTTTTTTTCAAATCTGTGCTCTCAGGAGGTGGAAACATGTGAATACAACAATTTCTTTGTACCTGAACTCAAACTTCATGGCTATGAGGGAGTCTTCAGTCCTAAATCTCGGGCGAAACATATGATTGAGGACGACAAGCGACATGTGGATGGTTGTGCAATATTCTGGAAAACAGCAAAGTAGGTTTTGTATCTGTTTGTTATGAAATTAAGATATAATGTTATTGTTGTGTATCTCTTGCAATAATGTAGTGGAAGTCTTTTTGATTAATTTACAGTAGCTTAATAAAGATTGTTAGCGGACATTATGAGATTGAGTTCAATGCTTTGGCTTAATCTAATCTTCATTTGCTTATAACACACAATAATGCCCTTAATAGCATACTAAGGGGAATAGATTAATTAAGTTTTTCCTGATGCGCAAGTGATCAAAATAAAATTATTCATTGAGATTTCTCTGAAATGTCAATCCGAGTTCAATCATGTTCAATTGGTGAAGTTGAAATGCTGCAGAAACGTTTTCAAAAATATATTTTGATTCTCTTTGGTGCTTCGAATATTCCATTCTGAGATCATATGATGTGAGACTAACCACTACACATAGATTAAATTCAAAAAATTCCTGGGTCTAATAAGGCAACAAAATGTACTATAGCAATTCAAATTACTTGCATATAATTTTGTTCAGAGATATATCGTTTAATGAACTGTGAAACCTTCCTTGTTTACTTGTGATTTCGGATCCGTATGTGACTGTTGTCACAAGGATGCTTGTATGAGATAGTATCAAAGTCAAGAATAGAAATAACACTATCTGTTTCGACAAAATTACAAGTATATTTCTGACCTATTTATTTTGTGGAAAGTAATCCTGTTATTCCTATAATATTGTCAATAAATATTTTATTTACTCACAGATTTACCTTGGTTAAAGAACATTTGATAGAATTCAATCAGATTGCAATGGAAAATAATGAAGGTTCCGAACATATGCTTAATAGAGTAACCACAAAAGACAACATTGGGATAGCAGTTTTGTTGCAAACAAACGATGGAATTTATGAACAACCTCCAGGTATTAAATATAAAGTGGTTGTTTTGATCCATTTAACACATAAATTTATTTTGTCAAATGTGAGTCACTGGTGAGGAAGCAGGAAATCTGCTATTCTACTGCTCAGTAGGGATGCAAGTTTCGAATAATTTTTTTTCAATCTAATCTCCACTAAAATAATTTTCAATCGATTTTTTTCAAATATGATTCTATTTAAAAAAACTCATTTACAAAAAACACATTTGTTGTTCAAATTCGACACAAACAAGACCCAAATAGCTGTGCATTGATTTTATGGCCGGACACAATAAAATTTGCAAAAAGTTAGAAAATTTGCCAAAATAGCCAAAAAAAGAGTTCAAAATGTTTGCTTTCAAGGCTCTGACAACAACCGAACTTCACATACGTGACTCGATGTTAATCGCAACGCATTTTTTTGAAACTCTGTGAATCATTCAAATTAACATCGAATCAAAATTCTATAACTTACATTCCTACTGCTAAACAATATCAGGTGCTGAATAATACCTGACTATGCCTTAGTGATGTGATCTGACTTGGCACTCCTAACTAATATGCTTTCCAAAATATAAAATAGCGTACTATAAAAATAAAACATAAAAACAACTTGAAACAAATATAAATTTTTGTTTTCAGGTGGTTTCAGCCCACAACTTCCAAAACAACATATGCTTGCTGCAACCGCCCATATGCATTGGGATCCAGAGTTCAGGTGAAAATCTATATATTAAACAGTAGTTTTGTCCCTGAATTACTCTGGCAGAATTAATTTTAGCGCAGAATCTTTTTTTGGTAAAGACAATAAGAGCGCATCAGAGTGACAGAATATTTTTTTCTTGAAAGACCATCAACACTACTATTTATTATTTTAAACATATTATTTTGAGGAACTAGTGAAGGATTGATTTTTGATTAAATTTTGTCTATGTGCAAATTTTTTTTCTGTTGATTGTCATTTTCTTCGGGTGTCTGAGTACCTGACATTCTAGCAGTCTGGCTCCTATAATATAGGTAAAGTTGTATAACACATCTCCTTGTAATTTGTCTCAATTTTTAAATCTATCAAATCCTAGGAAATCATTTTTTTTTTAAATTCATGTTGCAAAATTTAGATTTTCTTTGCCAACTTGTGAGGAGACTCACTATTGGCACCTTTGTTATTGTTGTGTAGACAAATGTGATCGATCGCACATCAATACCAGTGATGTATATCGATACAGTATTTTAAAGTTATGTGAAAGTGTTCGATGGTGAACAGGTGCATGATGAGACATGACATCATGAAATTCTTTCAATAATCATAAAGTATGTTACAATTCAGAGTAGCAGAATGTTTGCCATTCTGCTGCTACTCAGACACGCAGGAAGAAAATAGGGTTTCATTGAAAGAAAATTAGCAAATGGACATCTCTTGATATCATCAACATGATGGTTTTGAAGCTTTTTTATCCATCGGAAGTAAAACATGAATATGCATGCCACCCTGTAGTTTTTTTTAATATGCTGTTGATTTCAATTACTGTAGTATAAACGCTGAATTGAATTCCTGAATATTTGACAAATCTAGAATCGAACAGTTGGATTGCTTTAGTCGTCGCTTCGACATAAAACCATGTATTACTTCAAATTCTCCAGGGATTTTAGGTTTTAGGGCTGTTATATAAGAGGTAGACGGGTATTATAAAACCCACAAAAGCTCACCAATAAAGTTTGATATTAAAACGTAAGATTTTTAAATACCGGTACCATGGTTGGTTCGCTTCGTACCGGTATGTGTTGAAAAACATAATTAAACGCATGCACAGAGTAGAACACAGAGTTAAAATAAAAGAAACCTACAAACAAAACAACCTACTCTAGCATGTATTGCTGCCCCAATGATAAAAATTGTATGAGAATTCAATTCTTAGGGTCAGTTTTTTAAGTAAAAGTGGAAGAGCAAATAAACGAAGACAATATATTGATTTAGTGAAAATATTGTCACAGGACAAGTCTTCCTCTCGTTTTATTGTCATTGATTTGTTTCTTTTTTTAGTGACGTCAAATTGATCCAAACAGTTATATTTTGTCATGAATTGAAGAGGATTTGTGACGAATCTACACAAAGTCTACGTCCCAGAACCATATCAGGAAATCCCTCGTCGCCAGAAGTTCCTCAAATGCCAATGATAGTTTGTGGTGACCTTAACTCGTTACCAGAATCAGGTTGGTCTTTTTAAAAAATTAAAACAGTTGATACATCTTAAGTTTAACATTGATTATGCCAAAGATTTGTAAGCGACTTTCAATCTGTAATGTTTACTATATTCAAATCATACATAATATGTTGCGTTAAGATTTCTATTTCCCACATAGATACTCCTTGATTTTGCAAAAAATTGATGACTTATCTCTAACAGTTTGTTCAGCTTAGGCAAGGCTTATCTGTGACTCTTATATTGCAAAACTTTGCAGTTAGAGACGAAATGAAAGTGTTTTTAAATCAAGCAGACTGGCAGGATGCCAGCTACTACTTAGACACTGAAATGAAAATGGTGTCCATCAATAGAAAATTTAGCTAATTTCAACATGACATTTTACTCCGACTAGAAGATAATAATTCTTTTTTTCCAGTGTCTGGTAGACTAACTGTAGAAAAAGATTCAAATTATCAAAACTGCTATAAAATAGCAGTGTTGATGGTTTTGAAGCTTTCTGTACATCCGAGAAAATGGCATGTATACATACTTTTGTCACCCGAAGAAAGAATTCTCAGATTTCTTGATTCTGCACTCGAGTAACTATTTTAGTTCAATTGTGCTCAAAAAGTCTTACTTGGTATTCTCTTCGTCATATAAAGTTTTGTAAACAATGTCCTGCATTTCAGGTGTTGTTGAATATTTAACGACCGGTAAAGTTTCAACAAGTCACGAAGATTTCAGGGATTTAAAATATACGAAAACTCTCAGCAATTTTAGTCACAGGCTACGTGAAATCGATGGGCAGGTAAGAAATATTTGGCGTTAATTTTGTTTGAAAGTCAAGGCATGCGTCTGGTGTTGTGCAACAAACCGTCTATTCTCTCTTCCACTGCTCTTGTGAAGATGGATCCATGTAATGGATCCGTGTGCGGCCAAGGCCTAGTAACAGGCAGGTGTGACCATTACTTCAAGCTTGACTACCAGCTACTCTGTACTACTCAGAGACAGCCGAAGAAAATGGGTCTGTTCGGAAGAAAATTTAGCAAATAGACAATAAATCTGCGGTTAGAAGATTTAAATGTCCAAAACGGTTCAAAAACATCGATTCTTGTATGAAATAGCAGTGTTAATGGATTTGAAGCTTTTTGTCCTTCCGAAGAAAATGGCATAAACTTTTCGGACGCCTGAAGAAGATCGAGATCTTGTCCCCCTGCTTCCGACACATTATGGAAAAAATTATTTCAAATATAGAATATCAAATATATTTTTGTTTATGTTTGTAATAAGAAACATCATTTCAGCTAATTTCAGGAAAAAATTTTCAGATGGTCTCTGCTTCATTTGTATAGACCCAATGCTTCCCCATTTTATTTTGACAGATATGTGCCACAGATGAATCTCGTCTTGGTGGCGTGATTCTTCAGTAACCCATGCTTGACAAAACATGTTTTGAAAATATTTTTCTGTCTATCTTTTATGAACTATTACCGAATATTAAATATATATATATATATATATATATATATATATATTTGCAGAATGATCCAGACATCATCACCCATCCATTCAAATTGAATTCATCTTACGACGAAAACACAAGACACTGCCTCGAGTATTCTAACCATACATTTGAGTTCAAGGTATTTATTAGCGCTGCTGGTATTCAAATAGCTCAGGTTATTCAATTTACACTGCGAAACATATATATGTTTTCGCTTCATTGGTTAAGTAGTTTTAATTTGTGTACTCATGGAGTCTGTCATATCGATTGAAGTATATTTTACCTATGCCATTGCTCTGTTCCACACTTGGTATAAATTTCAAGAAGTCTCATTTTAAATATGATCCACGGTAATCTAAAAGTCCTGTTCTTCTGTAACAAGCTTAGTTGTTTTTAGTTAAGTTACTTTGAACGATAATCAAAGGTCACTATGTGAATAGATTGAAACATTCCAGACTAACGATATTGCTGATATGTGACCATACTTATTCCCCACCATACTTATTCCCCATCTTGCATATAAGTCGTTATTCATGTCAAAATTCACAGCGCAAAATTTGGCAATGTTCATCGAATGTGATCACTTTTAATCGGAATTTCGGAGTAACTGACTTTTGGGATAGCGGTCAACTATTGGGATAACCTTTTTTTGATGAATTTATTTTTAAACTTGTATATTTTATTTCAGGGAATCATCGACTACATTTTCTATACTCGATCACAAATGAGAAATCTTGCTGTATTGAGCGGTATTGACAGCAATTGGTTTATTGAAAATAACATCCTCGGATGTCCTCATCCCAACATTCCCTCTGATCATATTCCTCTCGTTTCTGAGTATCAATTGTATCCGCCGAATTACCAACCCCAATCACCTTCACCCCCCAATGCACTCGGTTCCCAATATTCAATGTCGATGCAGCATAGTCATCGTGGCAGTTCGTCGCCTTCGTTCCATCACCTCAACAACCACATGCCTTTCCATCATGGTGGAATGGCGAATGGGTTTCATCCGCTCTTCTCCAACAGTCATTCCCACCCATCGAGGGGTTTCGGAGGTCCAAGACGATCAAGCCCCATCACAAACAGCAATTCGACACCACCGATGGGTATGGGTTCACTCAGCATGCCCATGAACGGTCGAAGGTAGTGACCAACGAAGTTGTTCATCTTGACTACATTGATTTTTCGCCTACAACTTTATCGAAACTTTGCACTGAATACAAAGACTTGGAAAAAAGTACATGTGTGGATGCTCCCGATTTTAGTTTGACCGTCTATCTCGTTAACTCTATACTTCCAGAATTCAATTAAATGAGCGAGTGATAACAGAATTTTTTTTTAATCGTCGGAAAAATATTTTCTCAATGTCATTTATCAGGAACAATGAAGTTTCGGATCACAAGTCTTCAAGTTATATTGAAGGTCTGAATACAGAAGCCTTCTACAGGAAAAACATTCATCTTTTACAAATCATTTCCATCGGCCATGTGTTAGAGCTTGACTTTGTCAATAAGACTTGATTTATCTATGGCCCGTAATAAATGAAATATTTCATTATGTGATCAACTGAAACAAAAAACCACCATTTTTCATGTTTTTATCATCAAATTTTTTGGATAGTACATAAATAACATCTTCATTGGAAATAACTTCAATTTAAATTTAGAAGACTAAGCAAGGATTTTTCACAGTAAATTTGAAGATCCACATTTATACTGAAGTGGTTCAGTCCTCGTAATCATGGTTGACATGTCGCCATTAAAGATGCAGGTTTTTGTATGCAAGACTGAGCCAACTTCAGAAATTTGTGGCTTGTGAATGCCTCGGGGGTGTTATTATATTTTGTCTATCTTCTGGCTCTTGTTTTTACTTCAGTTTCTGACATCATTTTAATGAAAAAGTTACATTTTAGTAGAAAAGGTACATATTTACTCACTTTTTACCCATTTCTCATATTTTGTTCATTTTCGCGATGAACGCTGTGATGTTTGTTACATGCACAACCTCTGTTTGTACGCATTAACAATTGAATCTCATCGAATCATGAAATTTTTCAAAGACATGCATCATTGCATTGGTGCGCTACGTTCCGTTATCTACAAACTTTGTCTCAATACTGACGATCAATTGTGTTATTTCTGTTTCGACTAATTTTTAATATTGTTGGTGAGCTCGAGTACCCTCATCAGAAAAAGGGTTTTGTCAAGCATGGATCACAGCTCGAATCACAACATCTTAGAGCATAGATCTTTGTTTTAAAATTATTGTACAATATTCTCTTTGCAGAAAAATCTAATCTCAATTAGTATATTCTTTTCGTCGAGCATGTGTCACAGATGGATCGCGCCTTAGCGCCGCTTCCATCAGGGACCCATACTTACCAAAGCCAATCTTTTTTGATTTGGATGTACGAAATTTACGATGTAAAATTCATGTGAATGTGGGTTTGTCAAAAAATGGAGAAAATATTTTTCGAAAAGCAGTATTCTTGCTCAGCTCTAATTTTGAAACATAGTTCCGTAATTGAAATTGAATTTCAAATGCTAAATTATAAAATCTTTATATTGCGATTCGTCAGTGACTCCTACTTGATAAAAATGGTTGGGCAAAGTTTTTCTGGTAGGGGACAGTTTAGAGATGACTACTAACTACTATTATTATTATTTTTTGCCGTATTATTATTTTCCCCTTTTTACTTGTGTGAACGTGGGTCGTTTGTGTGTGTGATGTCCGAGCCGTAAACACATTTTTGTGCCGATAGTAAAGAACGACTCGCAATCATCTGTTTACGGCTGATATATAGTGAACGATGCGCTACGTTGTTTATTGTCTGCCTGATGTTGTTTCTGAAAAGTTCCCAACTGTGCGAGCGCACTTTAATTTTAAACATATAATATATTGACTCTTATTTCCATCAAATTTTAGAAACCCCAGCTTTTTTGATCACCGTAAATAGCAGAAGGAAAATTTTTTTCCATTTTTTTTTTTTTTTTTTGAAGAACAAGATCAATGTTTCAGATTTCAGAGCAAACGCAAATACCCGAATTTTGGGTACAGTAGTGAAAAGTTTGATAATTTTATATTTATGAAAATTTACTTACCCCTACCCTGGGCATTAAACGGATAATGGTTGCAATAAAAATAGGGTTAAGTAGATGATGCTCTGTTTTAATTTTGTGGTGTAAGATTTTCGCTACTCGGATGATCGATTTCTAATTATTTCTTTTGTAGCTCAACGTGCTTATTTATCAGTCAGTCTAGTCCGATCAAAAATTTTACTTTTCATCGATTCATTAGAGATGGACTACATCACTTCAGAGAAATGCTACATCTAGCGTATGCTTGAAAATAAATTTTCTGATCGGGATGCACCTGTGTTTTGTCCCTTCGTATTTTGAGTTTATTAAATAATAAGGTGTAAACATATTTCAGTAATTTGGTGCCAAACAAAATGTGTACCATGGATTTATAAATGAAAAAGCGCATTTTCTACATCATAATGGTATGTTATGTTTTTATTATTGTTGCTATATATCAAGCCTCTTCATGAGCCTTTCCATTTTATCAATACTCCTGTATCTAGAATGTCTTGTCCATATTGAGAGTGACCTGTGATATTCTATTTTGTAGTTTTCCCCAAACAGCAATTTTATTTTGTCAAACATGAGCCCTTAATGGCCTGCGCCTCAACGGCGCTATCCACTAGTGAATCATGCTTAACAAAATTTGGACCGAAAAATTTTTGACTGGATTTGACCATTTCTATATAAGGATACTTGATTTCTTATGAATTCATGACGAAAATCGCCTGCGCTGGCACTGACGCAAATTTGTATTATGATGGTTAGCATTTACTCTGGCCCATGTGGTCTTGATTTTGTGATATGAATCACATTCACTGTGATGTGTGCCTACTATCTTATTTTTTGGAATATTCTGGTAACGGACTATCAGTCACTCGACAAACATTTAGTGGAGTTAATCTGCTCAACCCGCCATGAAACTATGAATGTTCCAAAGAATTTATCTGATTTTAAAAAAATGTAATATGATTTTGTTTCTGCACATCAAATCAATTATTCCAGAATCCTTCGATAAAATACCAAACATATGTGAATATAGACTGTTGTTAGCCGATGGCGAGGCACATCTCTACGATTATCTCTTCTTATCTAGTAGGTTGTCTGCACTTCAAACTTTTACATTTTTGTATTTTTTCTCCAAAAGAGTTTTCATATTGAACGCAAGTCTTATCTCTTGTTTCGTATTCTTGATTTGAATTTTTATGGTTTTGATTCTTTTTTTTAATGTCTAAGTTTGGTTTTAATGAAGTTTGTTTTTCACCAATTTCTGAAAAATGGTGATTGCAACATTTCGATGACTTGCTGAAATCCATGCACCTAGTAGGATAGTTTTGTCCGATTGGTGATTGATGCAAGCTATCATATTATCCCTCACTTCCAGTTTCAGACAAAATCTCCATCCTCGACAAGACTGCGTGCAGATCTAATTTTTTTTGAAGGTCTCACAAAACTTTATAAAAGAGAACTATCTGACTGTGTTTATAAGCACGAATGTTGTTCATTTGATTTGATAATTATTAAACTTAACCATGAGAATCCAAAAGTGCAATATTTTGTTGTGAAGTGATTTTTGATGAATTTGAAAAGTTGTCTTGTTACGAATGGCTGTTCAACATATTTGATTCAGTTCGAGATTTGACAAATTGTTCGATTCGATCCCATATATATCGGCCCAATGCATATCCACCATACCTAGTTATTGGTGTGTTATTCAAATCTGATAGTATCAAACAATTCTTGTTCATTCAGTTGTTAAATGCATTGTGTAAAAATATATAAAACCCTGATCAATCAGTCTTTCATTAGTTGTCATTATATTGTGACCAAAACTTCTTGAAATGTTGCAACTTTTTAAAACAATCATTTCCCTGATGCACCAGTCTCTCTTTTTTTCTCTTTGTTTTATCACAAGTCGCATTGACAGTTCAGATTTAACAATTGTTTTACTGATAGTCTTTTATCCCTGTTTTTAGAATTTACTTCTGGTCATTATTGAAATAAAAATAGCGTTCACCGAAAGAAGTACATAATAATGCAATTTTATATAAAATATTTTTTGGGCGAAAGCTTTGCCAAGATTATAACTGACAGTGACTGTGTGCTGTACAATGATTTACTTTTTTTCTACCCAATTAGAATATTTTTTTTTGTTAAGCATGAGTCACTGATGGACAGCGCCTAAGCGGCGCAATCCATCAGTAACTCGTGCTTAACGTAACATATTTTGTCAAAATGTTTGACTTGGCGAGTCAACAACTGTCAGAATGTTTGTTTGTTAAGCATGAGCCCTATATGAGATGCACCTTGGCGTCGCAGTTCATTAATGACCCTTACTTGTCTTAACAATCTTCTAATTAAAATGTTTTCAATCTGTATTGATAAAATTAAAGGAAAATTGCTTCTTATGACGAGTGCTTTTTTACTTTTTTATGTCAAATCTCCATTGATAATATTGACACGATTAAGTATTTATATTATTGTAACTTCTTTCGGTGATCGTTTGTTGCTTTTTCTGGTTTGACTGATTGATTTTTTCGGTTTTAAAACTTAAGCGACATTGTTCCACTGTATATTATGCAAATTGAGAGACTTTCTCTTTTGAGAATTTTATGACAGTTTTTTCTTGCAAAATTTAAGTCTACGAAACCGAGATCTCTGAATTGCGCTTATTATGACGCTTATTATGACTTAAAAAAATAAAAATAAATATCAACTCAAAAGTGCTATAGTTTATTGATCAATACTTTTTTTCCAAAATGTTCGCTTTACTAAAATCTCGCACGATCTCAGGCTAATATTCGGACAGACTGTATGTATTTCGAAGCATCCAATTAGAAAATCTTTATGAAGATGCATTTTGTTGAGCCATGAGTCACTCGATGGATCTACGAAATTGAGAAAGAATTTCTGATTGTAGTATCACCTAGTCACTTTGCTGATTTTTGGCCTTGATTGTTAATATTGTTGATAATTTTAAAAACTATTCGATTTTTACTTCATTATTCAGGTAGTCCTTTGTATCCTCCAACGGTAAACAATTTTGACTACAAGCCAAAAATTGGGATAATTTTAACATGCTACCTCACACTCTTCTTTGTCTGTGTGTGTTGCTAGTGTAGTTTCAATATATCTAAATTTAATTTTCATTAGCAAGTAATCGTTGTCTAGTGAAATAGTCAGTTTTCGTCTTGTGTTCGAACTAACACTTATGCCCGTATTGTGAAATTGAATTGTGTTATATATCGAATCAAGTACTTCATATTCAAAATTGAAATATATTATTTATATTTTAATACGATCCATTTCCAACACTTGATGTCATTTCTTAATTGCAGCTATTTCAAATTTTATCATCTCCATAAAAATGCTCGAATCTTTTTAGTATTAGGAAGAGACACTATCTTAAATTGCATTTGCCTTTCGAAATAGATTCTTGTTTTGCAGCATGCTACATGCCAAAGTTTTTCGAAATTGCGCAGGCCTAGCTTTGTTTGCGCCCTGCTTAAATATAAAAATATTTGGATACATTTGCTTTACTTCTTCATTGATCATAGTTATCTGATGCTGGTTCAGCTGGTACACATGCAATCAATCTCCTTAGTGTAAAACCAAACTGTGATCTTTAATTCAATCAATTTTTTTTTTATCGAGTTTGAAATATATTTACATTAATCATCTGTTGCCACGCAACAATTGTGATTCAATAAATAAATTTCGAACTAGAAATCTGTTTCCTACTTTTTTATCTCGATATTTTTACACCACAATTTTAATGCTGTTTGCCATCTGTTTTGATTGTTATTTTTGTTTCAACTTGGCTTTCCTTTAATTTCCAGTTTTTTGTGTGTGTTTTGTCCTATGTATTGTATGTGTTGATGTCCTCAAACGACCCCGTTTATTTTTTCTTACTCTTTGTATTATGTTTCTCTGTTGGCGGGAGATAAATTTTTACTATTATCGTCTTTGTCTCACTTGATATTTTATAGAAAAGAAATAATAATGTCATGTGACTGCTGCACATAAAAATTACTTTAGCTGTGTGATTTCTTTTGTTTTTTTGGGGCCCATTCAACTACCTTGATCAGAAATTTTATTTTGTCCTGCGTGAATGACAGATGGCCCGCACCTTGTCGGTGCTTGGGAACTGTAAATGTGCCAAAAGTTCCATAAAAAGATGTCCTGATATCTCGCTCAATAGAGTAACTTTAAATGTATACTCCTGCTGTGAATACTCTGTTGCTGCTGTGAAAGTCCCCTAATATAAAGTTGTGTGATGAATGAAAGCTCACTGAAATGGATTCTTCGATATATAAAACATTGGCACAAATATTTCACATTAGTATCAAAAATCTGATTGTTTTCAAGCCAAAGAAAGACCAGTCATATTCAGAGATAAAAAGAATCTGTTTGTTTGGGACAGTAAATTAAACATCACTCCATACAAATCTTGGCATGGCGTTCGATTCCGTCCCATCCCGTCCATACCTTCAGTATATGTACAAGACATATATCTGTTAAAACCATAGTCCACATTTTAAGTTTTCTTCCCCAACTAGGATATCCCTCAACCATATTAAACTTGGGTGGGTGGAATTGTCTGGATGTCATGATCCTCTGCCACCATGTAAAGTTAACAGTAAAACACAGAATTAAGTTTCGATGTGCACTCTGCCATCACCTATACTTAACTAACACAGAGATAAACAACACAGCAATCCACATAAGGTAGACAATCAAGTAATCAAGCAACTAAAGCAATTAGAAAACAACTGTAAAACAATCACATTTATTGTGTTTACTAAGTTAACAGCTTCCGGGTGTGTACATAACTTCCTTCTGTAAAATCATTTACTGTCTGGCTCACTCTATTCTGGCTATGACAGACAGATGGCGTTGTTTAGATCTCAGTGTTATTCACTCTCCAACCCAAGATGGATAAATGCATTTATTATGGCCATGAAGGGTACAAAAGTATCAAATATACTAGTCCAAGCAAACAAAGTCTTGGGCAAGCTACATCAAAATGAATTCTTGATCCATTCTATATTCCGAACTAAGAATAGGGCTTAACTAAGATGGCAAACTATCACCTGGTGTACTAATTCCAGTTCCACTAAGTTGGGAGTGGGGGACCATTCTACTGAAAAGCTTCCAAAGACTGGTGGTGGATGAAACCATATACAGCAGTTATTTGAAATAACATATATGATAGTTTGGGAGTTATACGACTGATAATATTATTTATTTGAAAGCATGTGTTGCATCGAAAACCTATACTTGACAGAATCCAGATAAACAAAAAGAAATGTACAGCCTCGCTATTGCAGCCATTTAAATGACAAATGAATTGTCAAAGAAAATTTCATTAATATTATATAAAAAGTTACAGTCAACGTTAAGTAGAATCTTGCGTTTCACAATGTACTTCAAAATCTGAAAATTCATTGTCCCAAGTGAGAGGTCTTTTTCTACAACAAATATTACTTTTACGCAGTTTTGTCTCCAACAAGCTGGTGTATTTAGGTAAACATCTAATGTCAGGCAGTGTGCTTTTATCTGCTTGTGATACAGTCTCTGATTGTTCTTCGTCCAAACATTCCATTATATCTTTAAGTTTAGTACATACTCTGTACAATATATCAGGATCAGCTAAATCTTTAGTTCGTAATCGTATTGCTTCTAAAAGTTTGTCGCATTCTCCAACCATCTCCTTTGTATCTTCTGGTTCAACCTGTGAATGCAACCAATATTCATACATATCAGCAAAATATTTATAATTGTGATGCTGGGTGCTCGAGTAGCTAAGATCATAGTATTAGAAAGGAACAAAAAAATCATTTGGAATAACAATTTCTCTAAAATTACTGGATACAAAATTATCAAAACTAGTATGAAATAGCACAAAAATATGGCTGGAACCAGACTGACAGAATGCATGCTGCTCTGCTTCTCAGGCACCCAAAGAAAATGGGTTTATCAGAAGAAAATTTAGCACACTGGCAATAGTTCACGATATACATCTGTCTAAAAGATAAAAATATCTATTTTTGATTATCTGTTGGTGAACAAACTGTAGGAAAAGGTTCATAAATCATCAATACTGCTATGAAATAGCAGTGTTGATGGTTACAGAGGCTTTTTCATTCATCAGAAGAAAATGATATTCTATCACCTTGGCCAAAGCTGTAACACCCCCTCAAACCCTCACAAAATGGTTCCAGCGCTAATGCTCGACTGAATCGAGTTATTTTTTACCTGAAGTTGGATTGTTAATGGACTAACTATGCCATCACTTTCATCAGCATCAATATATCCTGAATCAATACAAAGTTGGTTATCATTGATATTTCCAGTAGTGCCATTCATGCAAGTCAAAGCTTTTGATCCATCATTCAACATTCTCAAATTCATATCTGTTGTGTTTGGTGACATATTTTCTGTTGTAGGTGGGGTGTTTTCAATAAATGTCAATGGTGTTGGAGATGTTCTACTGATCAAATCCTTCAAAACATCGAATTCCTCAACTTCTATTTTTGACAATGACCTTGATGAGAAAATGAAAATTATTTTTACGATCCCTCAGTATGAATAAATCACTTTCAGCTCAAATCAGAAAGTTTATTTTGTCAAGCATGAGCCACTGATGAATAGCGCCTTGGCAGCGATAATACGATATCGCAACAAGTTAAACAAAAGCAGACATTTGACTCACTTACAGTGGCTTTGGACTCTTGCATATTCATGAAAACAACCCCCACACACATTTAGGGAATGCTCCACGCGTCTCTTTGGTAAGACACAATAGCATACTTTTTGATGACAGAAAGACATACTGGTAATACCAGCATTTTGGCAGGGGTATGCCGGTTGATAATATGACCTTTGCCACCCAGCTGTAATGTAGACATAAGTTTTCTGACCGGGGAAGAGATCTACACCAGACTCGTATACATGAACAAAATTGCTGTTGTCAAGAAAACAGCATTTCGAGTATATACCATCAACTAGCCAAAATGGCCATCACAGAGGTAAAATAATTGCAGGGTATTTTCTATACGTATGTAGTCTATTAATAATCAAATATTTTTTGCCAAACTCTCGATGGGGATGGGTGCAGGCATCACAGAATACTTATAAAAGTATTCCAAATAGAAAATTATCTGCCATAGCTCTTGAGTCATGACAATTACTTGGTAAAAAAATGTTATATCTGGACTTGTCTAACATGAAATAGTCAAGCAATTAAATAAAGACAACTTACTTCATTCTAGATTTAGCAGCATAAATATGATTTTTTATATCTCGGTTCCGTGGATGATATCTTCTAGTAGTTGTGGGGGGCATACTTCTACCTCTGAACAAATTATCTCGGACAAACAATAATATCCTTTCTTTAATTTCATCAACAGATTCAACACCAGCATAAACTTGGCAGTGAATGAACTTCACAATAACTTTGTCAATTCTTTGAGATTGTGCTCCATCCTGTAACAACAAAACAAGATCATGTAACAAAAAGTTGCCATGTTAATACCACCTGTTTCTAATAACTACAAATGCAACAAATGTTGTATAATAAATACTACATAGAATGAATAAAGTGATTAAAGGGTGTACATGGCATCCAGTGCAATTTGCACCTAAACCCCTCCCAAAATATCTTACTGATGTGCTCATAATCCTTGGTCACCTCGGAATAATCAAAAAGCCTCAGAATAATATATATGCCCTAAATCAGACATTTCCATGACCGCATGGTATTATGACCGCTAAATTAATGCAAGCAATGGAAGCTTACAAAATATTACAAAATCATAAATTTTATTCAAAATTGTAGACCACTCAGCTCTTTCGAAAAAGACGGTCCTAGTTAAATCTTCCATCCACTACCTATTGCAGCTACGAAGGGGGTACATTTCCTGAAGGCCACACCAAACATCTTTGTAGGTTGTGTTTTTGCTAGATTTGTTTTATTTTACCCTTGCGACTTAAGCTATGGTCTGCATGCATTCACTTACGGTTTTCCAATGAAACAGAATGGTTTGCTATGCAAGCAAATGAAATGTGCTTGTTTCGGTTGCGTGCGTTTGTGCTTTGTGGGTAAGTGAACACGTTTAACGGAAAGCAATGTAGGCATGTATTGCCTTTTCAATTCTGTTACCCGAAACGTAATGCAACGCATTCGTAACACAATTTCACTTGCATTGTGGCTTTTAGTGTTAACCAGCCTATTTTCTGAGCATGTTATAAATGATTGAAAACAGTTAATTTTGAATGCTTCAAACTTGGCCAAGCAATCTAAACCCTAAAATAAGGTTTCACCTAATACATTCATACATTTGGCACAAATACTTTTTCAGCAGCAAAATTCCATGCTTTGAACCGATTTTTCTTCTGATGTCATAAACTAGTCAAGTTTAAATATCCCCTTCTGGAACCATTACTCAACAAAGGGGCTGAAAAAATCAGTTTCAGACCTCCAAGGAAATAATCTTATTATGAAACATTTTTGCACAATGTCACAGAAATATTAATACTCGCGAAATATTAATAAGCGAATTTTAATAATTTTAAAAAAATCACCTCTCCGGTTGAATGATTGCAGTGATCTGATTGATTCGGCAACTCTATATAAATTCTCCTTTCAAATGACACATGCTTTGTGCTGTCTGCAATATCTTTCTTCAATTGCTTCGACAATTTCAATCGATTTGCTCTCGCGTCTTCAACAATCTTAAAAATTTGACGAAACACGTTTAACCATGTATGAGCCAGGGCGGCAGTATCTCAGTTTTCTCCGGGTGTCCGAAATGTTCATGTTATTTTCTTAAACGAAAAAAAAATATTTAGAACCATCAATCCTGCTATTTCATAGCAGTATTGATAATTTTAAACATCTTTATCTAGTTTGATTGTTGACATCAACTTAATGGAGACATTTAAATCTTCTGTCCCTTGCTATATTTTCTTCTACGGGTGTCCGAGCAGCAGACACTCTGCCAATCTGGCACATGGGTACTGGTGGATCGATGGCACATACAGGAAAAAATAAAATTTTGTGCCTGTTGGAAAAAAATTTTAGTACACAAGAGAGAAATATTAACTATCATTTCATTTTGGTAAAGGGCCAATACAAAACCACAAACTACGCAATTCTGGAACACTGTAAAGAACTGAGAGCACATCCATTGAGCCTCAGACCCACTTGAAATTCAGCATTTTTTCCTTAAAAAATTATTTGAAGAATCCAAATTTATTTGAAACTTTCCGTTGGCAGATCGTTATCAACTTGATATTTGTTAAGTTTACCATATGATCAGGAAACTTCAATATTTCCCTCATTCTAATTTTAGCTGCGCATCCAACTTTTTTAGTTTCTCTGACAATCATCTTTCTCCTTTTACACTGAATTTCATTCTGCAAGATAAAAAAATTAACCAAATGATATTATTAATAGATGGACATTGTCATTAATAATGCTAAATGTTATCAACTGGGGTTGTCTTGCAGCATCATATATATCTAGGAATAAAAGTTTCAGCTTTTAAAATTAAATTTAAACCAATTTAAATTAAATAAATCGTCGGAATAGAAGAACGCAAACATCATCCAACGAAACACCTGAAGTCAAATTTTGGTTGTAATGTGCAGAGGTTCAACTCCACCATATTACAAAACATGAGAAATCCTTTTAAAATTTACTGCAAAATAATATTTAACAGCAAATTATCCTCTACTTTACACAAAGTCCGAAGATTTTGCAAAATTATTGCATATCAATTTCTCTTTCTGAGTGTCTGATAGCAATCAAAATGTATAAAAAGGTTCAAAATCATGTTGCTAATTGTTGATGATTATTGAAGCTTTTTTGGACACCGAAAAAAATGACACTAACGTCTCGGACACTCGAAGGAAAACAAGATTCTGTCACCCTGAAGTCATATTTGATGAGAAGAGTTTTTTTGCAATTATCAGACACAGATGAATTTTGTCGAAGCTGCACGATCCAACAGTGACTCTCATACTCAACAAAACATGTGGGGTCAAAATATTTCAGCTTGGGCTCACCGTTTGCCTTTTGGTCTTGTATTTTTCTTTAGCAGCGATATGACGATCTACACCATGATGGCAATCAAGTATTTTATGCCCCACGACCATGAAAGGAACTCCATCGAATTGTAACCTATACCCAGCAGCTTTGTTGTTAGCAATGTCTTCCCAGAGAATTCTTGAATTCAAGTGTATTGGACCTGAAGCGTTGAATGACTTTAGTTAGTCTCGGGGGAAAATCAGTATATTATCATGCCAAAGAGTGGTGGGGGACTACATAGGAGGATAAGAGGAAGCCTAGAGGTCCAAGGGCAACACGAATTGCCAATGGAAATAGTGAAGGCAGTTTTAGTATCAAAGCTGATTGAGTGGCGGCAGGGCTGGCCTTTGTAGACTCACATCAACTTCTCACTAGGTCAATATTTTGAAATCCAATATCACTTGGAAAGGAAGTTCTACTCCAAGAGACCAAATCTATCACAATCACAGATCAAGGCAAGGAAATGAATATAATAAGCTACAGCATGAAAAACATCTCTATGAATCGAGCAGAAAGGGGGGGGCATGCCTCTTCTAAAGTTTTAGGAAAGGGCAACAGAAAGTTTAGGGAAGGAATTGATAGCCTGTAGTTTATAAGTGGGCCTTGCTTGAAAAAAATATAATTGGGAAAGTTTCTGTGGGCCGTCGATGGATCCTGCCGTCGACAAGTACTGAGTAGAGGAGCAGACCATCTATGGGTCATGCTTGACAAAATAAAATTATGGGTAATATTGAAATACAGGTACCCTACCTTTCAAATACAAATTGGCAGAATAAAGTTACCAACTCCCTTTCCGAAATTCTTCCTCTGCTTCGATGTCACATATTTGCTTGTATTGAGTTCTTCAAATCGCCTTACTACTTCATCAGCATCTTCAATATTATACACATAGCTTACATTTGATGTCAATTTTCTACAATAGCCAGCACGACCAAACATACCAACGCTAGGGTACTGGTATTCAAACAGACGCTAAGCAATAACTGCAAATCGGTAGCAACTTGCGCAATTGCAGACACATTATTTACACAAATCAGAGATGAAAAAATGCAGAATGAACACTTTGGCCTGACTTTAAATACCAATGAGCGCAAGGTGGCAAAAGCGAGTAAGAATTTTCAACAAATTCTGCAAAGTGATAAAAAAAATACGCTTCAAAGGCAGAAGGGGTTCGGTGGCCTAGCTAGCCGATTAAATTCAAATAAATATGAGAGTACTGTAAGGAGGCCCAGTTGGCTCAGTCGGTAAAGGCGTTAGGAATACGCATCGCCAGTGCCCAGGGCTCGGATCGCGTACTCTCTGATTTTGCTGGAGAGGCTGCTTGGACACCCCGCCACGAGCCATGTCGAGGCACAAGAAGAAGCAATTTCTTTGATCGGTACACGGATAATGCAGAAACACAAAAATCCTGACATCAATGTTTTTTTATACATATATTATTGAAAGATTACATAATCTTTCTTCCTGAAGTTAAATATTTTTTAAGAAAAAAAACGCCAACAATGGAATGATTGCATATCGATGAAAAAAGACTGGCCCCAATGGTATTGAATGGTGGGGGTTGAATTGAACACTCAATCCACACACGGGTGGACTCTCAGACTGGTTAGATTTCGTTTCCATTGATGAATCACATAAGAGGATGTTTTTTTTGTATGGTACCTCAGTTTAGTTCCATTTCGATCACATAAGAAATGAGAGTAAATATAGGTCAGAGGCCGTCAATTACGCTGAGTACCCTAATCTTGTTCTTCTGATACCTTTGTACTTACCCTGATGAGTACTAAGCTGTTACTAATAAAAATTATAATCCGTAAGTAGTGAGTAAGTCTAGGCTGCCTGTTTTTTTTAACACGATTTTACAGTCGTACTATGTTTATTTGTTAAAAATAGAAAATTCGCAAAACATGACAATTATCCTTCCTAGTGGTCTGCATTGAAACAAGCATAATTTTATAGACAATATGTACACATTGAGGTATAGAAAAATCACCGTTTTATGCTCTGTTGCATGAAGAAAACATCAGCAACGTGAATTCAAATTCTCGCGACTGCAAAATATCACAATTAAAATTATGTTCGTCACTGTCACATTGGTCACTGTTAGAGTGTTTGAAAGGCGAAACAATTAAACCAGAAAAACAACAATTTCAAGAAAACAAGAACTCAACGATAAATATCGAAATTGCATTGTTTGCGAATTCGTTTATTTTGTGTAATCGTTTATCGAAGTAAAAGTTGAACAAACGGAAATGTACTTCGTGCATGAAAGTCATATAGTTTCCAGCAGCACAATTTTATAAATAACAGAATAGATGCGTAAATGGTGTTAAAAACAGCAGTTTAACGGTCAACGAGGAGGAACTAGGTGGGTGAGAATTGACCGACGATTAAAGTAAACGCTACAAGTATTTGACAACCTACTACAAAGAATTTATCAGGATTTTTAGCAACTATATGACACGATCGCTAAAAAGACTTATTTTCGAATGAAGTCGCTTTTATTATCTTAAATGGTCGATTTGGCCATCATTTTCGGTTCGTTATCGATCAAAATTGAAACTGTTTGGCAACACCAATGTTAAAATATCGAGATTGAGAATATTTTCGTAAACGAAGCGAATTGAAGCTTTGAACACAAATCACTGATAGTGATGGATCGAGCCGCCAATGTGTCGCTCTTGTTCATTCAATAAAATATAAGTTGAACACATAAATATCTCTCAATATTAAAAAAAAAAAACTTTGTTTACTTATGGACAATGAAACAGAATTTTTTGAAAAGTAAAATGAAAATAGTTTAATCAGACGATTCAGCTAATTTCTTTTTAAGAGCGTAAAGGCCTTCGTTGCAGTGTTCTACATAAGGAAGTTTCTTCATCATGTCTCGCCATTTCACTATGTTGGGAAATTCCGATAAATCCAAATCAAGCAGTTCAGTGAAAGTAATTGACGCGTAAACGGAGAAATCTGTGAAAATACGAAAGAGTATGATTAGATTTAGGTAATTAAAATATTGGATAATTTTAATTCAGTATAAAACATACTTCCTGATTCAGAAGACAAAACCCCGATTTTAACAATTTTTTACACCAATATATTATTGAAAACGGTGTAGGATACCTTGAAAACACAAGAATTAAAACTAACATATGTATATAGGATAATAAGGAACTCGTTCGATTATGATTTGTTGCATTGGTTTCAGTTTGAACAGACATATTACGTGAACCAAATTCCTAGGAAAAAATCGAGCTAATAAAAACAACATACTATACAAATAAACGTTGTCGAGCGAAGTGCCTATTTTTATAAATAAAATAATATATATATATATTAAAATAAACTAACCTGCAATACTCAATTGTTTTCCGGCAACATACGATCGATCTTTCAAGTAAAATTCATCGAGAATTTTGAATGCTTTCTTCATTTCTTCCTTCTTTTCTTCTGAACTAGGCTGTTTCTTGAACAATTGTGGAGCCTGTAAAAATGACAGGCTTTATTAGAATACGTTTTGTGACCTTTACTCATGCATCGCCATTTTTCTGTGTATTGAATATACCCAATCATAAATTTTATTTTGTTAAGCATGAGCCACCGGTGGACCGCGCCTTGCTGGCGATCCATCACAGCCACATGCTTAAAAAGGCATAAACATCACACCTCCTGAGTCAATTAGGTCTATATTTTTTGTTCATATAGTGAATTAGGAAAGATGGTCAAAGGTTACGTGATTTGAGGTACGACATTGAGATGTTATATTGCCTACAATTCATTTGCTACACAACTTCATGCACGACGATACACGCTCGCTGTCTCAACAGTATGACAGAAAAGGGTTTCGGATTTTTTTTTTGCATTGACACCATTCACTAGCAATTTTATTCATAGACTAAACAATGTACATCCCTAAATTAATTAATATAAATGATGATTATGCTGTCACTCAATTTACGCCATTATTTCTATAAGATAATGGTCTATGTTATATAAAATACGGTATACTCATGACTGGATATGTATGGGGTATCGAATAATCTCAATAGTAGTGTGCATATTTTAAACGTAATGCATTGAAATTGGTAATTCCTCACTCTTTAAGCTAACACAAAAATAGAAATATGAAAACTTACGGCCCATGTCAATGCAGATTTATAAAATGTGCTCTGGTCAGCGTTGAGAACGTTGTCGATAGCAGCTCGTGTTTTTGGATCACGTGGATAAAGTGGATGATCTGGTCCTCCGAATGTCGATACGAGATATGGCATAATTGCGCGACTGAAAATATATTTAATATCATGTTTCTATGCATGCTCGAATATATTTTTGGTGGAATTATTGCATAGTATAGAGAGGATTTGCCAATTTTGACTACGAAGTCTTTTAAAAACTTGCGTCACAAACACTATCTTAGTTTATGCCTTGCTCGCTCGGCGACCAAAATAACAGATGGGCTATTTAATTCTTTGGAACATAAAAAATACCCGACAGTTTGTTATATTGTATGCCATGGATTCGAATTTTTTCAAAAGATTATAACATCTTCGCATTTTTGTTGTTTTGCTGTGATTTACGATTAAAATTTTGTCATTTCGTCTCCGGTGCTCATCAGGATATCACAATTTCATTGCAAAATTTCGAAAATTTAATATTAATTATGATAACACATTTACCTTTCCCACAATTTAAAATCTCCGTCAACGTATGTAGGAACTGTATGGAATGGATTAATTTCTGTGAATTCTGGAGTTTTTTGTTCTCCTTTGAACAAATCTAATGGCTGGAAGTATAAAACAATCACAGATTAGAAAACAAAAAATGTCTATTAAGCATAGAGCTAGTAGTAATTCTATACTACTATACCATAGTACTATAGTACTATTTCCAACAAGTGTCAACTCGATTCTATTTTCCCAAGAATAGACTAATAAACGATTGTCTTCTATTAATTACCACTCAAATAGAAAAGATATATCTGAAAATAAAATATTATGTTCCAGCAATTGCACTCTAAGGGGAAAACCATCCATTGTAGTGATTCGTATCTGCCCCGGACGACGGTAAATCATCTACCACTTCTTTGTTTCCTTTTATGCGCATAAAAACGGCACACAGGATTAACGTTAAGGGAATTCTGAAACCAGTTCCTCCATTATTCCTAGAAACTAGAATGTCTGTGGTGGTAGAAATTGGAAATTTGTACTTCAAGTAATCTAACTTCTTAAAATAATGCTTTCTGGAGTTGACCGGTGATATATTTGTTTTTGACCGGGCACGGATTGTTCGCTCACGGTTGCACAATTCCCTACCCAATTGTTGGATTTATGCATTGAGCAATGAGTGACGTAAACAAGAATGAAATCAAAATTCAACTACTCTCGATCTTACTCGTTTGGGTAATATTGTAGTGTGTAATTTCAAAACATATCTCATCACAAATATTTCACCAAAACATGTTTTGTCAAGTATGAGTCACCGATGCATCGTGCCGCTGTCGTTGAAATTTCTGTTTAGGATGCACCACCAATCACTTTTTTTTCAATAATTTCCATACACCAATTTTTGCAAACATTCCAATATATTATATAGATAATTTTTATGGTAACTTTCGTTGAGAAAATAGTAGATTTACCATAAACTGGTCTAGGTATATTTGAAACAAGCTGGGGTACAATGAATTACAAATAAACCTACAATAAAACAACACTTACCTTGAAATTAGGTTTGATTTTGAGTGCTGCACATGTCATCAGTGTTGCTCTACATGGTGCGCTAGGCCATGCCACATATAAATCTCCTCTTACTGTTTTGAATTCACTTCCGGAGGAATTTGCTTGTTGAATCTGTAAAATTGGAGAATATATTTGATTAATTTATATTACTACGTGTAAGATTTTCTAATGGTGAAAGTTTAAAAATCTGCTAGCTGATTATTTAAATTGTTTGTTTGCTAAATAAAAATTTTATAAGCGATCACGGAACGTGCACGAACCGCCGCAATGAATTCATTGGTCAGGATATGTCACATGCTAAACAAAACAGGTGTTGTCTATCTGAGACATATACTTTTCGAAAAAAGGTTTCTGGTGGAGAATTTAAACGTGAGTCGAAGATATTTTAATTGATATTTTTAATTACTTTTAAAACATGTTTAGAAACTAACGTGCTTGAAGGATATAAAACTTGCAATGTATCCTGCTGTGAAATCCGTATTCGTCTGCGCGATAATATTCAGATGATGATTATAAGTGGCAATTTAATCTGCCATTGATGTTGAACAGATTTGGAAATCTGCTCCTCACTTGACTTGCGACTCATTAATGTATGACGTGACTTGCAACATGAAAGTACAGCGACTTGACTTGAGACTTTAAATCTAAATTTTGGAAAGACTCAGACTCGACTCGCAACTCCCGTGTTCTTCGACTCGACTTGATTGGGACTCGGAGTGAAGTGACTCGTTTCCAGCACTGCTTCGCGGTACGCACATCTTATCGTCCCGATAATGAGAATACTTTTGTCCAAAAACAAATAGTTTATTTTTTATAATACAGGCACAACCGCTGCATTATTGAGCCCAAGCCACATTTATACCACCACAGTTTATTGGCTTCTGTTCAACAAAGCAAATATTTCCAACAAAGGCTCACGCTGATACTTTTCAGCTACAAATATTTTCATTTACCCTTATTCTATTACTAAAGTATTCTTATATTTGAGCTCAGTCGGGACTGACACGCCCCATTATGTACAGAGTTAAACCATAGAAACGAATTAGTTTGGTAACGAAAACGAAGTGTCAATGTCAATAGTTTTCATTGGCGTCGTCATAATAAAAAAGAACACTGCACAGTCATTGTCGAATATATTTTGTTGATGAAATAAATTGGATATTATTGGTCTTGAAGAAATAACAAAATTTTATAGGAAAGAAAAACAAAGATTCCGCAGTCTATCAAGCAGAAATGACCTCCTCAATAAAAAGCCCACCACCTCTATATACCTCTCAAAACTATACACGTATAATAAGATTGCTTCTTTTGGTGAATTTACATATTTCAAGTACCTCAATAAGAATTATGGTTATCCAGATTATTATCCAGGACATTCTAAATTCGCACTTTTCTTCAGATGATAAATGTAAAAATATAGCACACAATTTTGTGCAATATTATACAAGAATTATACTATGTTTCATTTTAAAAAACTGCAATGCCTTTTGATGTTTTCTTCAAGTACATATTCTAGAAGGCACTGGATGCCACTTTTAGATCCAAAGATTCGAAGCGATTTGGGTGAAGAATAGATCAAACGCACCACGTCCAGACAATTTATCGGTGATTTAAGATTAAAAACAAATGCGTGTACAAAATTTTATTGACTCACGTGTTAAGCCTCGCAGTATTGATTAGCGAAAGTCCCCTAATTCTGAGGCAATTCATAAAATTTCGTATTATCGACTCTATAGCTCATTGTGGTTCAGCTTTATTATACAATTTCGGAAGATTCAATTCGATTTTTTATTGAGCTGTCAACAAGACTGGAAGCATCCACTAAAATGAACCAACCAACTGTCATCCAAACATAAAAGATCTACTTCAAAACATGAAGTACCATCAACTGCAGAGAAAATGATCTCAAGTAACCACTGAAGCAACATATTAAAGTGCAGTAGTAAGTAATATCTTCCCTAAACGGCGGTAAAATCATTCTATTTAAATACAGAATTCTCTAACAGTGACATTGTACTTGAGACTCAACTTTGAGCTAATTTACTATAAAAAACAACTTTACAAAATTTATTTTTTGTCTTACTTGTACTTGTTTACTGCTGTTACATCCCATTTTTGTCTTTTATGTTTTTTTTCAGGCGAAATTAAAATCGAATTCTGAAATAATCCCACAGCCTCTTTGCAAGACAAGTATTCCGAACTAGCAATTTCTCACTCTTGTCTTTTTGTATAAGTACATTTGCTGAATCATTTTTTCAATATTGAATGTTATGTTTAGATTAAATCTGGACCACAGAAAAAGTGTAATCAATCAATGACCGATCTGATTGTTCGTAGAGCTCAAGAAAACAAGTCCAATTTTGTCAAGCAGCATGTGGGCCGCTCAAGAGACCCGATTCAACGATGGCCGAAAAGAAACTTTTGATAGAACTCAATCGGAATTTTATTTTGTCAAGCATGAGTCACAAATAGAACGCGCCTCGACGGCGCGTTCCATCAGTGACCCATACTTGACAATACCTGTTTTGTGAAGATAGTGCTGACCGGGACTGATGAACTGATTTGAAAAGATGGGATCGTTATTTGTGAAAGTGAGCGTCGCTATTATTCGAAAACGTTCGTTTATTTACTTCACTCCTAGTTACTATTATGACTATTATAAATACCCGCTCCAAAAACAAATAAGTCGTACCTTTGTTAATCTAAAAGAAAGAGTGACGAAAACACGATTACTTTTGTTGCATAATTCTTTGTTCTAGATGAATGGATTCTCGTCGTTGTTATGGCAACTTGTCGTAAGGATATATCATTTTCTCGAAAACGCTTTGTCACGTGACATGAGTAGGGAAATATTAATAACTAAAAGGAGAATATCTTTTGCTTATTTTAAACAAGTTTTACACAATGTTGTAATCCTTCCTTTTACAACTAAGGTCTGAAGTACACATTAGACTGGAGAAAAGTTCGTTTTGTCACACGCATTCATTTTTGAGCACCTAACCATTCTAGACATAGTTGTTTTTATTGCATGCAGTGAGACAAATTCAACTTCTAAATACATTTTTGCTCTACAAAAAAATTGATAGCGTTTTGAACATGGGGATCGGCTTGTGCAGTTTCAATTTGTGAAACATATCCTGCTTCCAATACGATTACTTGGTTTAATATTTTCTCAATTCTAGTAGTTAAATCTACTTCGGCGTATTATGTCTCCTAAAAAGGCTTGGAAGACTAATTTCAGAATCATGATTCACTTCAATCTGAATCTTATTCGAATAATTTGAATCTCACTATCGGTACACATCGACAAAGATTTGACAAAAAAGCATTGGATACGTTCAAGTTCTGCATACCTTTTATAATATTTTGCCAATATAATGACATATTCGATCGTTTATCAAAACTTTTTATATTAATTTTTAGAATAAATTACAGTTCACCTTGGTACTAGGTACCTGGTACTTGGTACCCTAGTGAGATTGCGTTCCAGTTCTTCACAAGATCAAATTTGACCAAAATCGATCGTATCTTGTCCACCTTATTTTGCAAGTTTTTATTCCTACGAATGGTTCACGATAAATTCGCATAATTTGTGCAACGAATCGACCAAATAAGCGAAAAAACTGCTAATGTGCAGAAAAATAATAGTTCTTTGACAGTAATTTTTCTCCGTGACGGAAATAAAATATTGATTCCACATTTTGGTCAATTACTGGCTGTTGATGGAACGCACCGCCGAGATGCGATCCATCAACTATCCATACTTGGCATAAATCTCATAAACAGGGAGGTAGTGAACTTCGGAAACATACAATTATTGCAAATGCACAATGAATTTACTGCACTTTTGTCACAACGATGGTTGAAAAGGATATGATTATATTATCAATTCAAATAATCTGGATGTTGCAACCCTTATGCCGAGTATCGCGAAAATCCAGTCTCAACGAGCTCAATAAAAGTTGGAATGAGTCTGATTTCATTATCTGTTCTCGGACACGATAGCATAGCGCTTAAAACAAGATAGCAGGTTAACGATCTCGTGTTCAATGACATCGGTAGGCGCGGCCTAACGAGAAAGTTTCAACTCTTTTCTTCAAGTGACCGCCTGCGTAAATATAATGATTGTTCTGGGTGACCCATTTAAATGTGTGGTTACGAATAGGTTGACTGGATTAAACCTGTGTTCCCAGCTTTGGACTTGACCCAATGCAGCTCCAGCTTAGTTTCATCAACGCTATTTGTGGCATGTTTGTGCATAATATCACTATAACGTGCTTATTTTCATTGGCGTCGCGCTGACAAAATAATATTTATGACTTAGTCATCTAATCAACTTAGTCCCAGTCTTCTTTAAATATGGGTCAGGGATAGATCGTGCAGCCGAGCCGTGGTCTATCTGAGGCCCATGCTCGGTAAAATTTACTTGCTAGTTGGGGGTATTTTAGAGAAAGATTTGGTTATAAAAATAAGTTATGTCCAAGTGTTTAGTGTGACCCCTGGGTAACCTATTGATTGGGTAACGCTAGATATCAATATTATTATTAATTAGATATCCTGGCCACGTAGAAATCTTATTTCGGTCGTCAGAAGAGTCCCCAAGCCTTAAGTTTATCTTGATGACTCAGTTGTTGGGAATTTGTAAGAAATCGTGCGTGTTATTCAACTTTTTTTTCGCACGGCATCGAAAAGATTGCATGCAATCTGTATTATCGTGGAGTGGACTGTTTAAAAAATCGTCGAAAAATACTTAAATTTCCCTGTTTTGAATTTGGCCTCCACTTTTTTATAATTGTTGCCCAATATTTAAAAAAGTTCTAAATACGCCACTGAATAAGGTCTTTTATTAAATTCGTTGATTGGTATGGAGCTCTGAGTGCAACACAAAATGACGAATATAGCGGTTGGCAGCATGACATTCCAGATTTGAGATATCTATACCAAGCTTGTTTGTTCAAATATTGCATGGGTTTGAGAAATCTGCCCCCTTTTAACAGTCAGAAATCTCAAACATGAATTATTGCGCATAAACTAATAATTGGTAGTATTAATTCTAAAAAAAGGTGGCGGTCAAATAATAAATTATACAAAATAACTGATATTTAACATTGGCAAATAATTATCCCGTTGCTTAGAACGGATATCACACACTGCACTTAGCTATAGTACTCAGTTTTCTAAGAAATGATTCCACCTGGGATTTAGTTGCTGATATTGCATTGAAAATAGCTCTTTGTCACAATAACCATGAAAGTTGAGATTGAACGTCGAACATTTATCGTATCCTAATTGAGCCAATTTTAAGCTATCTCAAAGACCATGAAAGACTTGTGTCTATCTTGTTACAGTCCAAAGTTTTAATCCCCACGAATCTTTAATGAAAAGCGATAATTAGTATGGGAAATTGCATTAACGACAGCATTCCAATATTAGCTAAGTTTTTTTTTTATTCTCAAATGTCAGTATTAGTTTTCAGAAATTTGCAGTTGATAACAATACATTTAGTTCACTGTTTTCTCTCGTTTTCCTATAATGCCATGGCACGCGACTCGTGCCTCTTTGTGGTTGATCACGCCATTTATCGGGTGCCTTTGATCTCCAAATTACACGGTACTTAGGTGTGCATCCACAATTCTCTCACATGCGTTGGGTCGGATGTGGGTGCGTGCAGGAAGAGAAAACGGGGTCGCCATGCCCTATTTAATTTCACTTGTATTTTTTATACTATTATTGTGGGTAGGTTGTTAAAACTGCATGTTCTTTGGGAAGATAATGTTTCTATCGGATCTAAAATTTTCCATAAATGACTTGTCAAAGAAGCGTTTTATATGAATGAAAATATCTAAAATGTCAACTATGATACTTTATTTTGTGCTACGTTGTGATCGAGGTGAACTTGGAAAATACAAAAATTACAATCCGGATAAAATCGTTCGCATAGTCGAAGAAAATTTATGATCATACTCAAGCAATTTTCATTTATCATTTTCAGTGAAAGAAAAATTAGGAATGTTTATTTGAAATATCAAATGATGACGCTTTAGTGAGCACAAAAGAATAAAATTGATGCTTAAAACATAGAATTCCTGTTTAAAACCGAGTAAAACAGCACAGCACAGAATTTGCGCCGGAGGTGCATTTCACACTCGCAATCTACACTGTATCAAAAAATGCAACAAAATCACTGGTCTTTGACAGCAATTCCACTTAACGGTATGGAAAAAATTATTTCAAATTGACTTTTTTGGCAAATATGGGGTGTTGATGGAACGCACCGCGAAGGTGCGGTGGGAAGGTGCGACTTTAGACTGTTTAGGATGAAATCGTGAAAATAAATTGTTCATGGTGATATCGGAGGCATATTTTAAAGACTAACAACTCGCAATTTTTGCTAATTATGTGAGCTTATACATTTCAAATATCAGGACCACGTACAACTTTTTAATGCATCTTAGAAGTACCTGAGTAGCGTCAGGTAGGGTCACTTTTAAATTACCTCTTCGTGCATTAGAAAATAAACACTCTTATCTCGTACAATGATACTTTCGTGTCTCCTCTTTTTGATATTTCAATTTTCTCACGCGAACGGTTCAACTCGGTTCATACGAACCCGGTGTAGTAAAACGTTTGACTGATACCAGACTGAAAGTATGTGAGGCATCTTCCATGGTAGACACGCGAGTCCTATTGCTGTCACGGAACACAAAAGTTTCAAAAAATGTAAATCCGAAAATCGTGCTCGTGTCGTAACAACAAACTAATTCATTCGGAACAAATTGATTTGGCGTTGCACGCTCACTATTCTATATATCGTCCCAATTAGAAATTTCCCTTTCTCAACGGCGCGATCCATCAGTAACTCTTTCTAAACAAAATACATTTGGACCAAATGTTTCTATCCGTAGACTATTACTATTGAAATAATTGAGATTTTGTGCAATTTTTACACCATTCCTTTTTGGAAACTGGTGACATTCTGAAACGCGGCGATAGTCTGAAACCGCAGAATGAGGAACGTAAACAATCATGTTCCTCGTATCTTTTATGAGAATATACTGAGATATCTCGAACTCGAGATATTCAACCTGCGATGTCAGCATGGCAACCACTAGGCCATCGCGCCCACTCATAAAACGCGTTAGCAGCACATAAGTTATTACACCCTGGGTTGGATGGTGGGCATGGATTAGCGAGCTCGACTCGCCGGGACTCGAACCCGAGATTTTCTACCTGTGATGCCGACATGTTTAACCACTAGATCATCGCGCCCACCAAATTAACTTCGTTTTGCGATTATTGTATATTAATTGAATTTCGACTCGTACATCATGATTTTGCTACAAGTTGGGCAAATATATGATCGAATATGAACAATTAGTTCATCCGAATGGATCTATACTGAATTTCGAATATTGCTCAAACTAAACTCCAACGACTGCATACGACTCTTGCATGTTTAGTGCTTCACAGAGGAAATTTCTGATGAAATTTTGGGCCATATAGGTAGTGTTGCTGCATCAGACTATTGATTGAGGTCTTTCGACGTCAGATCCTCGCCGGTGGTCGCCCACTGTTCTAAACCAATAACAAAGAAGCGAACTTGTGGTCTATATGATTCTTGGGCAAACTTATTATGGTCTTTATTCTTTAACTAATGTGTTTGAACCATAAACTTTACCGATAACAAAGATCACGCAATTACGCAGAAATATTGGGAAAGTGGAAGATTACCAGTAGCTAACCATTACGATTATAACAGTGTTGAAAAATTCGCACGAAAAATTCTTCATCTTAACTAATTGTGGAGATCAAAATCAGTGTATTATTCACTAATACGAGTTTATTTAATATTATTAATTATTATTATGAATAGTATCCCCATTCCCTCGGCCCATATTGTACAATATCTCGAAAGGCTTACCCGACACTCGTTAAATGAACATTTTCACAGTGTCTTTGTAGGTTGTAAAATTAGTCATTTATCATGATTTCACTACATATTAGTTATGTGCAGATGTATCGCAATATATATATGGTATGGTCATTGGCACTTTGACCAAAAAGAGCCGATTACGCTGCCATCGATTCCAATTACTAAGTAAATATCAGTAGAGCATTGGTACTCGTATTGAATTGAAATTCGATGCCTTTATATGATATATTATATGATGACTTGTCCAACAATCAAACCCACACTTCAACTGTAAATTGTATACAGATATATTTACAGAATCGACATTACCAAACAATAATAAATCAATTGCCGATTGGCCTGATTAATGTCAATTATTGAAGATTTGTCTGAACAACTTTCTGATCAGAAAAATTTCTGCACAAACATGTTTGTTTAGTATGGGTCACTAATGAACGCGCTGTCGAGGCGCGGTCCATCTGTAACTCATATTTAACAAAATAAAATTTCTGATTGAGTATGCATTTTATGTTTGGAACCGTTATCGGCGAGTATCGTTCACATAGATTATTATGAACTATCAATCGGCGAAGCCTGTGATTGTCACACTAAATCATGGAAATTCGGTGTTCTGACTATTGATATTGACAGATTATATTACAACGTACTTACATATTGTTAAATGTATTCCACAAATATGAGCAATCAGTTAGTGTGCGTCATATAATAGATATACGACTTAACTACAATATAATATAATGATTATTCTATGTAATTGGGTCGGTCCTATTGAAACGTAGCGTGCAAAGCCGTTCATGACAAATGTAATGTCAGAGACAATGACTATTTCGCGTGCCCATTACAACAATATAAAATGCAAAGCAGATCTTTCTATCAGCGTTCGTCTTCGGTAGTTAAAACTTGGTTGTATCATAATCGCTATAAATTTAGGGCAAATCGCGCACGGCTACAACCAAATTCAAGTTAAAACATGTTTGGAACATTTTCTTTTATTTTTTGTCCATATTTTTTATCCATAAACCTTTTTTAAACTTCAAATATAAAAATCGGAACTTTACAAAAACACAACTCTCCTGTATAACCCCAAATCCAAACGAATCTAAATGGGAATTCGAATCGCATTCATGTTCGAGTTCTTATTCATTGACATTGTAAGTGAGGAATTGGATGAATAAGAATGTAATTTAATCAGCAATAGTACGTATTAAAGTCGTTTTCATTCATTTTTATAAGTTATAAAGTGACTATAATTTCTCATGTGTGGATTTTTATCGATCACTATCGTCAATTTTCATAATCGAAATTCGAATGCTGCCGGAGTAGTATGATTTGTTTACTCGGTTCTCTGCTGCGCCTGCCAGCAATGTGCTGTCTCTTATACTCGATTTTAGTTTTATCGATGCGGAAGTTATTACCTTTATTCTCTTCCAACGAGCAGACGAAAAATAGTTTAATAAAGAAATATAAGTAAGTGTATGTCGACTTCAGATTATGAACATAATTCAAAGAGGACATTTCCTTGAAATATCTCAATATTTGTTGTGTGTCGTCAAACAATGCGTTGCAAAAAATTGCTTTCCAAGCTAGTCTGATTTCGATCTTTTTCACCGCATTTTTTGGTTTAATTGAAAAAATTGTCAAAAAACAAGTCATAGGATAGCACGCAACACAGCAGTCGCACGCTATATTTGAAGAATTGTGGCGAAACGATTTGCTACTCACACGCAATCATCAAGGTTTTGCGCTAATTTTTTCGAAAAACAGGACAAATTTATTTCATCGGGAAAGATGATATCTCTCTGACCACACGCACAATAGTCGCATCGATTGAACCATTGTTTAAGGTCGATTTTGAACCAACATTATAAAAACATACAGTCATTTGAAAGGCATTACCTTGTGTTACCCGAAAAAAGCACAGATATTTCATCGGAAATTGTTGCTGTATTGTACAGAGGCTGTGGCGTATTTAGAAGCTTGAAAATGTGGGGAAGCAGAATCTAGAAAACGGTGATCAAATCATAACCTTCCAATGAACTTTTTCGTATATCTAAGTAAAACAGCAAAACTTAAATATGGAGGTAAAACCTTCACAACACATCAGTATACCAGCGATCATTGTCCGTTGGCATATGTAGGGCCGGGCAATTCGATTCGGTGATTCGAATCGATTCGAAGCACAATTTATTCGAATCAGTAGCGAATCGTTCATGGGAACAAAAACTTACTGAAGGAATAAGAATTTTCATTTTTAAAGAGAAAATGTAATCGATTATATTTGAAAAAAATTGAAAATTGTTGCTCTTAGACACAGTGTGTGAATTGAAAACGTACAATGAACTATAAATTTTTTGATTCTTACAATGGAGACAATTTTCTAATACTTAAAATGATATATTTGTTATTTACATGGAATTAGTGATTCTAAAATTATTTGAATCAGATTCGAAGTACGAATGATTAGGTTTTGCCCAGCCCTAGGCATGTGGTCTTGCGCAGTCATCTACTTTGGGATTTGTGATTCAACAGGAAATAAAAATTTGGGTTAGTGGGTACTTTCAGAAAATTAAAACGAGTATGAATTAAAGTACAGTTTTAGAAATTAGGCTGACATTGAGCCGCTGTCACTTACAGGCTTGTTTCTGAAAGAATAAATCCCAGCCAAAAATTTCAATATCCATAGCAAATATCATGTTTGTGCCATTTTAATTTATCCCGTTTTTAATTCATGAAACCGCCCGAGATCGCGGTACATCTATGGCTCACGCCTAAACAAATGAAATCTCTTACTGAGATTCACTAACGACGATATAAAGAAACTTTTAAGGGCAATAATAGATTTTTATTTTGCATTTCACATTTGCACATTATTAATGACACGAAAAAAATTGACAAAAAAAAAAAGGCAAATCAAAATCGAGAAAATTTCGAATGTATTCTCGCGCTAAAATATAATTCCGCTTTTCAAAATGTTCTTACGGCTCATCGAACCGGCTTGATTCACGGAATAGAATTGCTCATCACTATGGTTGCGACCGACAAGGCGTCTGAGTTATTTTATCTTCTTCGCCACACAGTATAACATGCTAGTCTGGTATTTTTACGACAGACTCGGGCGAAAATAACGTTACTATGACATTTTCAACTTTCGTTTCATTGAGGATTTTAACAGTTTAAACTGTAAACAGTTCAGAACCAGAACGTGGAAATCATTCTTTCTTACCATCATGACGAATTTCGGTGACGTCATAAGGCGGGCATGGGCAAATTGATCGCACGATACAATTTCCTGGTGTTCTAATTGAATATCAGATGTCGCAAAAAGGAAATGGATTTTTATGAAAGCTTTTTCTGAAAATAGTTTTTCCCAATTCCCTGTCTGATTGGGGCCAAAGTTAATTACCTGGCGCCACACCTGCCAACATATCACATTTTAACAAAGCGAACTTTGCTCTGTTCAATGCATATATCGATATCTGCGAGTCACTATTTATTTAATTTCTGATCAAGATAAATAGGTCAAACAATAGCTGTGTTTACTTTCCATAACACTGGTAAAAATATCGCTAAAGTTTGACTCTTATTCAAGTGTTACAAATCATCTTGCAAAAAGAGAGGTAAGCACTGGAAACTTTTATTTTAGCCGAATCTTGAATATTATTACCTCAATGATCGTCGCTTTAACGTAAAATCATTCAGTACTCACCAATCGGTGACATTGAAATATCCGTTTTTTTAACTGTCAGCGAACGCGATCAGATAGCGTGCCAATAAAGATATTACCTACTTATAGACATGGTGAGTTTACGACGCATATGCCGCTGAAAGAGATTAGAGATTCTATTGGTAGGCCGATAAGAAATATTATTTTGTCAAGCATGAGCCACTGTTGGGACGCGCCTCGACGACGCGATCTATCAGTGATTCGCACTTAAAAAATATATTGAGACAATATTTTGCTGACATACCTACTCATATCCATAGCAGGTTTACGATGTATTGTTTAAGCCGCTCAAAGGGATTCGAAATTCTATTGATGCGGAATTGAAGAGGAAGAAATAGGGATAACGAGAGTAAGATAGAGTGAGAGGATAAAATGCATTTGATATCAGTAGGTTTTTGCTCAAATTTATGATCAATATTAAGATTGAGAATTATTGTCATTTATTTTTTATGATCACAAGTTATTTTAGCCCTGTAGATACGGGGTTTGGAAATGCTTTTACGTACTTTCACTAAAAATTATCTTTTTAACGTTGCCCAAGTCAGACATCATTCACTACACTATCTATAACGTAGTCATATATGAGGGTTTTGCTTGGAATACAATTGCTGGTACTACATTTGATGTTCCTTTCTTTACAAGTGGCCATTAGACGTCTTTAATCGGGAGTTGCTGTAGACTTACAGTGAATTTAAAAAAAAAGTCTTTCTCACACTGTAGTCATTGTTGTTGGTCTCGTTTTTAACATGTTTTTTGTGTTTCAAATCTATAAAGTAAAATTGTCAGGCTAGAAAAAGAAGTAGATGCTTGGTAAGATAAAACAAAGAAATAAATAGATCATCCTCTTCAAAAGTATTAAGACTATTTTTCAACTTCCGCGACAGAAAATTTGGTTTTATTGATAATAATCTACATACTGTTAACGGTGTGTTTTATCAGGCCTATCCAACTCAGCAGTTTTATTTTGTCACGCATGAGCCACAGATGGACCGCACCTCAGGGGCGCGATCCATCTGTGGCTCATACTAAACAACGTATTTTTGTGTATGCGTTTTGTGGAATTTGACAAAAAGCATTCTTTACAGAGTAAACGTTTCAACAAAAATTTTTCAACAGATTTAATCTCAACTTAATTTACCACCGACTTCCTATTTTGCCCAAATGTGACAGAATCTATATTAGATCAATTGACAGGAATAAAATAGGGGTTAGTTGCCTAATTCTTTGTGATAAACAGGAAATGATTACGACTTTATTTACAATTTTTTTCTGTCAAGTTTGTTTGATTTACAACACTGACCCCTCATGCACCACATAAGACTAAAATGTGGGAGGGGGCACAATATGTATATTTGCTAATAGAATACATATGACGTCATAGTGTAAGCGCAGACGCGGATTTTGTACATGAATTGCCGATTTACCGAGAGTTACGGAAGAAGGTATCAAATCTTAATCAGGCGATTGTTTCTTGAAAAAGTTTACAAAACCTTTTTTGCGAACATTTATCATTTTAGAGATTAAAAATTCAAATTCAGGTCAAGTTCATATAATATGGATGAAAATTTTTTTCGCAACGCATGATCGGAAGTATTAAGGAATTTTCGGGTTATCGTGATATACGGTCCTCGAAACCAAAAAGCCAAATCCAAGGGATTTAACTTGTTTAACAATAAGAGAAGATTTAACAAAAGCAATTTAACTGAGCAAAGAGCCATCCGTGGTTTCAGTTCGGAAATGTAAATATTTTTCACGCCAGTTTCATTCGTTATCTTTGTTCTGTTGAGTCCTTCAAAAAAGTTTATTCGCCTGCGAAAATACTCGGCAAAACATATACAATAAAATCTACAATAAAAGAAATTTACAAAAAAATCTAATTGGCAACCAAACGGGCGCTTTGTCCGATTAAGATTGCGCAGAGTCAGTTAAATATATAGTTACTATTTCTAGTTTTGTAGCTATAAAACTTAAGATATATTGTTCAACGTTCATACTCGCTGTTGGTGGTAATGTAATATTATAATTAGGTTGTGTGATTTTTAATATTTCAAAATATGCCAAATTTTCATGTACCTTCGCACACAATGGGTAATTTGGAATTCCTTGCCTTCTTGCGGGTTCCTTAGTTCCTGTCCCTGTATTTTATGTAGCAAATTTTCATGTACCTTCGCACACAATGGGTAATTTGGAACTCCTTGCCTCCTTGCGGGTTTCTTAGTTCCTGTTCCTGTATTTTATGTAGCTCTTTGCACTTTAGTGGCTCCAGGAGAATTTTCAAGTTTGATTCTTCTTCTGTGTCCTTGCTCTGAGCGAATTTCAATAAAGAAAAAAAATATTGTTGTTCTATATTTTCGCTTCAAAATGGCGTTTACTCTCCCTAAAAATGGCAAAAGGTTTAAGCGATTTACGTTAGCACTTTTGTTGCAGTCCTCTTCAAATATTTGGAACCTTGTGCCTGTTGTCTGCCAATTAATCAGGACTCAAATTATAATTCCAATGTTATGCAGATGCCTAAATAATGCAATCGAATCGTAAATAGCACATCTTAGACTAGAATGTTGAACTACAATCCTGAACTAGACTGTAGAACGTACAGACGCACTCGAGGCCGGGTGGAGTAAGGGCGTTAAGTGGGGCAAAACCACAACTGCGATTTTCAGGATAGACTTCCCCCGAATCGTAAAATGTCGGCACGCACCAATTGTAAATTTTGTCCCATTTGGAGTTTCACACGCGATTTATCGTGTTGCGGACTAATTTTAACCCGATTGATTGTAACTTGCCGTGAGATATATGCTCGCGTGAGAGTCTCTCGTCAATCTCGCGCTAAAACGATAATAATTAGTTTCTATCATCGTTTTTATGCTAAAGGTTTAAAATCTATTTGGTATACACGTTCGCGGGTAGCGTTGTTCACTGTTGCACAATGCAGTTAAATATGTAGAAACTTGAGGATTCATTTGGCTGAAATGTGTCTTTCGATTCCGCAAATCACTTGCATTTGTAACGGACCAGGCAGTGGCGTATTTAGAACCTTGAAGAAGAAGGATTTCGTGATTAAATTATGACGTCATAATGGGTACTACAGGCAAAAATGTTACTGGAAAAGGCCTTTCCATTATATCGCATATATCACAGCTCGAAAATCGCGCCGAAAACGAGAAAAGTTTCGTGAAAAAAGTATTTTGAAGCCCAAACCCAAATCAAACGCAATAATCATTGCGCGCAGAAAGTGCGCGAATTTTATTTTATTCATTTCTCACGTTTTCAAGTATTGAAAAGGCCAGTTTGCGATTTTTTTGGGTCGTGTTGAGGGTGGGCATCATACTCTCCTAAATAGAGCAGGACGTGCCGGACGTGCTTCACTTAACGTAAATGCCGTAATAACTTGAATTTATAAAAACTTTCCGTTGAAAAATGTCCCAACGAGAAATTCAGATTATTGTTAATAAATCGCTAATGCAGCGCCTCTCTTCTACTCCCGTTTTAAAATTTTATTTAGTCTAGCATGAGCCACAGATGGCCCACGCCTCGACGACACGCTTCATCAGTGACTTAAACATGTTTTGAACTTTTATGATTGGGTTCGCGATTCGTCTGCAAACCTTGCGTGACTGAATGAAATTCTCGGTATAAAATTACAATGTAAATGCAGTTAATCATCACAGTTGTTTTTGCTTTGCTTTTAGTTGGATAGAAGTCTGACAGTCATTAAGGTCTATCGTTATCCGCACGATATACTCTGATCTTTAACGCCAGGTCTGACTGTTGTTTTTGGTTTTTTCGAATGAGATTATAGACCGCATTCGGCGAATGATTGTAGGTTGATATCGAAAAAAAAATGAGTCTGCTTTATTTTGTTTTGTTAATAGTTAGGGCTTTATGATTTAATTCAGTTTTGCGTGATTTTCCATGTCAAAAATTTTACCTACCTGGCAGTGTGATGAAAAATGGTTTATAAAATCCATTCATTTATTCATAAATATACTATTTTACTTTCAAAGGGTTATTATTTCTAGGTGATCTATCATTTACCTTTTTATGTAGATTTTACTTAATATTTTTTTCATATTGTGGTTTCGTATCCGATTTCATGATTTAAGAAGATATAAAAGGGCGAATTTCAAAACGATAAGGAGCTATTCAAGGAACAACTTCGTAGCATCACCATGTTTCTTCTACCCTACCTATCATCAGTGTTTTCTCTCGTCGATACATTCCGATTCTCTTGTGTTTTTACTGCAATTTTGCTCCTGACACGATATGTTTTACGTTCCAAAAACAAGAATTTAAATCTTCCACCTGGACCGAGTGGTCTTCCTATTGTTGGTAATATATTTCAACTAGGCGAGAACCCTCATCTGACGATGACAAATTTGGCAAAAAAGTATGGTGCTGTCTACAGATTAAAACTTGGGTCTAGGATGGTGATTGTTGTGAATGGTATGGATGCCATAAAACAGGCCCTGCTGAGACAACCGATGGACTTCGTGTCACGTCCTGAAATGTACACAACACAATACGTTTGCAAAGGCCATAGCATTGTTTTTGGTTATATGCCCGTCGATGAACACAGAAGATATCGTAAATTAATAGTAGACGCATTGGGGACGTATGCGTTGCGGAAAGTAGATAACGATACAAACAACAATGCAAGTTCTGTTAAAGCAAGCCCGGTGGTGGAACGTATTGTTACGGAAGAAGTTAGCGATCTTGCACGCAGATTGTTGAAAATTGGTTCCGAGAGTGGGCACGAAGCAGAAGTACACGGTGTGTCGGACGAACGTAAAAATATGACCGGAATATTTAATGAAATAGCTTGGACGACCAGCAATATAATGAGCGCTTTCCTGTTTGGTGAAAGGTAACATGCATGTCTAATATTATTGTAAATACAAACCATTATTATAGAGAAATTCCTCAGTGAGGTGATCAGATTTTCGTTCGACAGGGACTGTAAACTTTAATTCTGGTCTTTCTAATAAAATTGTAAAACATTACCAACTATTTTAAGTATCCAAATAAACAACACTGGTTATTCATAGGCAGTGGGAATCGATTCCATTGAAAGCATTTGAATCGATAGATGGATATGAGGACATCACTTTAACAATATTTGAGCCGATATGCAGATTATCTTAGAAAGATTTTTTTATTTTTCTTGGAGTCTATATTTCCAAATTATGATTCAATTTGGAAAATTTATCCAAATCTATCTCCATTTGTGTGTCATTCGGTTTTGTCCAGCTCCATAGTTACATAGGTCGCATATAGATTGCTAATTGACCAATAACTCTTCCAATCAAAAAACAATCATTCCTGGTGGTTACCTCTGGAACTTTTACTCGGCCCTACATGCCCAATCTAAAATTTTATCTTGCATAACATGATTCACTCATGACCGCGCTTCGGCAGCACGATCCATCAGCGATTCATACATACAAATTTTTTGTACAAAAGCTTTAGCATAACCACTTACCACTCACCGTACTTTACCACGGTGATACTGTTCTATTTGGGGTGTGTAGTAGTTACTGGTAGTAAATCTTTGCACTAGTTATATGCCATGAGTGGCCATAGTTTGTTATAAGCACTACTTTCGGCCTCTATCAAAGTGCATTTCAATAAAAAAATATTCTTTAGATACCAACCAGGAGATTCTCACATCAAATTCATCATCGACAACAACAATGATTTTTCAAGAATCCAAGCAAATTCATCAGCTGCCGATATGATGCCATGGACTAGATATGTTATCCCAGGACTACTAACAAAATTCAAAGCAGTTTTAAAGAAATTCAATGAGTGAGTATCACAGGATTTATCAGAGTATGAGAGTGTGGCTATACTTTTATGCTTGTATATAAAAAATACCAATACTATATCTGAATTGGACAGGATTTCATTTTTTATCCTGTGGGTGAGGAACTATGAAATAACTATTTAACCATATGACAGACAAGTTCAGATACCAGTTCCAAGTCTGGGATTAGGTTTTTTGCCTAACCGTTCACTGATTCATCCATTGCATGGGTAGGATTGGTGGAGGAAGCCGCAAGCGTGTGTCAGCGAGGTGTCCAGCAAACCTCCGCATATATTCATCTTTCGCGGGATTCCAACAATTGTTGCTCGCCGATTGCGCTAACCGGTCGATTATTTTCATTACCTTTCTTGAGGTTGCGGCTTTGCCAATACTGTATTTTAAATAATGTATTTATTTTTGTTTAATTTAGCTGTTCGTGATATGTTTTCAGTGAATCATAGGCCCGGTGGGTAGGTACTCGGTGAGCACTGAAATTTTGCCCATCTAAATCTAACAATATCGCGAGCGACTATTCAAGTTTAGCCTTTTTATTATTATTTTGGGCCCTACAATAGAACAGTTCGTTCATGTCCTTCAAGATTCTAAACTCACAACAAAAATTTTTTGTCTTATAAAACGAATATCAAATACTCAATTTTGTATTATTTCATCACTTATTCAGTTTCATGCAAGAACACATTCAGAAACATTTGGATAATTTTGATAAAGTTTATGACTGGAAAGCGCACGACGAAACACCAGTTGAGCCAAAGAATGTTTTGGACGGATTAATTGTCACTGCAAGATTAAACAAAGATAACCCACTCTATGACCAACAACATACTTTAAACACGGTAAGTCGCATCATCGCAAATCCAGATGTTTTGATACAAGAGAGAGTGCACAAAAATTATATTCAAAAGCAATGGAAACTTTTCGAAAAAAAAAATACCGTCTGACTAATACTCAGCCCTGAAAGTAATTGGGAGATACGTGAAATAAAAAAAAACTGTAATTGCATGCACACTAGGAGATTGAATGTCGGCAGATTAAATTCAAGTCACACGAACTTGGTTATGTAAACTTCATCAAGTAAAGCGCACTGCTTTATTGATGGCCCGCCGATGAGAGGTTCATTTCTGGTTCATGCCTGACTAAAAACTATTTAGATTTTCTTTTATTTAATTTTAGCTTAAAAGTTATATAAATTTTAAACTCAATTGACCGTATCTCAAATCCAATAGAATTAATTCGTAGGTATTTTTTATTTTTATTTTGGCGTTCGCTCTAAGCAAGGCGGAAAGTAGTGCCTGAACGAAGGTAATAACGGCCACTCAAATGGCAAAGAGCTACTACAAGATAAAGTGTCAGCAACAGCACTCTACTCGGAAAACATTTTATACTGAACAAAACCACCATGATAAAGTGCAGTAAGTATTATCTGCCCTGGGCGATGATAAAACCACCTACCATTTTTGGTACCATTTAGTAGCCTCTTACAACACACAGGGAATACGTCAGGACTATTCTAAAGCCGGTACCTACACGCATTTATTTATACACACAGTACCTTCAAGGCATTTATTTATAACAATTTTTTTGCAATTTTCAACACATTGTTAACGTTATTCTAGATTGTTGATTTGATGGGTGCTGGGTTTGACACCGTTTCGAAATCTCTGATGTGGATATTTGTATATTCTGCCGTGTTTAAAGACGCGCAAGAAATTATTAGACGCGAAATCGACACTTTTATGCACAAAGAAGACAGACCACCAAAGTAAGTTTTGAAATAAAGATTCTGTTTTCCGATCAATAAATTCCATTTTTGAGCATGTGCCACTAATAGAACGGTCGGCGCGTTCCATCAGTGACTCATACCTAACAAATCAAGTTTGCTTATAAATTGCTGACTGGGATACTTATCTACCTTAGGAATTCCACGATCAGTGACACAAGCAAATGTCAAAACATGTTGATTACCTATGGTATGGTAGAATTTATTAAATAGCATTTTCCTGACTATTTAACTTGTTATGCAAATTATTTTTACTAAATTGGGTTAGTTCTATTAAAATGTGTGATAGCTGAAAAAAGTTCTGCGACTCAGTCAGACACCGCACCAGACGGCTGGTTGCACAACACGAGCTGGGTAACCAGCTACTTTTCTTTTTTGCCTGTGGTCTGAATGCAAATTCAGATTTTTTGTTTTCAGATATGCTGACAGGAATCATTTTCCGTATACAAATGCCTTCATTCATGAAGTATTGCGTCACTCATCGTTTGTCCCGTTCACGATTCCGCACGCAGTTACCCGTGACAAAGTTCGTCTTCTTGGTTACGACATGCCCCGTGGCACAATAGTTTTTATAAATCAATGGTCGGTCAACTACGATAAATTAGTCTGGAAAAGTCCAGAACATTTCAGGTAACCTTCAATATTTTTATCATGTTTTTTAGCCTTATGATTTTTTGCAAGTTGCGATGATTGGAGTTTCCGACTTTGTATATATTAAAACGAGTGGATGCAAACAATATTTGTTTTTGAATGAAAAACGTACTGGAGCGTGCTGTTTACCGTGCTTCCCTATTACGCGCTATTGCTATTGATGCACTAACTCGTTGCGGATCAACTCAGGCAAGATCTTTGTTGAAAGCAATGTTGTTTACATTCCTAAATAAAAAGTGCTGCGCTATACAAAATCGTGACTCCACGGCCTTAAATGTTATTTTTATTATCGACTTGTTTACATCTAAAATTTTTGTTTACTTTTTTAGGGCTTGTTGTACGGCAGTGTTTGGGATGCCAATTTTAAATTCACATTCCGCATCAATTCGGTTAAATAAATAACTGATTTGCGTTATTCGAATACTGAATATTTTCTAAATCAGAAACCTCGCTTCGAAAAACATAGGAGGCATGAAGATATTTGAGCTGTGGAATATTCCTTCCATGTCTTAATATTAACATTCTAGTTTGTTAAGTTTGCAATAGAAATATGGCAGTTTATTTATCCGCCGTTTAATTTCTCAAATAGAAGCAAATTTGGGAAGATACGATTCCCATTTATTCAAATCGATATTAACTTCGGAAATTAATGTATCTGAACCTTATCACAATGCAAAGCTTTTTTCAAAATATGCTTTGGTTTGTGTTAATTTGGAATATTGGCTTTAGCGCTGATAGGTTTACTACACCAAGTTTTTCTAATAATCCAACTTATTTTTCGATTTTTGCAAATTCGTGCTCTTTTGATAAATACCTAATACTTTTTATCAGGCCCGAACGCTTTCTAGACGTTGATGGAATGTTTCAACAAGAAGTTGGTGATAAAGTCCTGATGTTTGGCATGGGTAGACGCGCGTGTCCTGGCAAAGTTCTTGCGAAACTGGAAATGTTCTTATACATCACACAAATTCTACGGGTTTGTAATCTTTCCATGCATCCTGATCACCCAGGTCTTCCAAAAACAGAATACGGCCTCACAATGCGTCCAGAAACCGGCAGAATGATTGTTCGGCCTCGGTGAATCTGATAAACATCGGCAACTTAAGATCTTATACAGTACATACAGTTCATACACAGACACCAGAATAGCTAATGTGCGATTGATCACAGATGCTCTTGAGACAGATACTGAAAGCTTTTCTTAATGGTGCTGGGCGGGCCTTGATTTATTAGCATCACTTCGGCCTATTCTCGGATGTGTGTCGTTCCATGTGCGTCGTCAAAACGTATCTGCTTGATATTACAACAGTGAATTGTATGTTAGGCATCACGTGAGATACGAGTACCCTTTTCCTTTACGGTTGTAGTATATGAAATGACGCTTTTATAGGTTATCAATATTATTTTGTTATTTGTTTGCGGGACTTTCGCGCACAATATATTAATGAATGATTATGTTTGAGAAATTGCAATATCGAGTTGGTAAAGCATATTTTGTAAAATATGTAGTCGGATGTTTTTTTTTTAATTTTTCTGCAATTTCCGATACATTCTTGCTTTTAGGTAGTACTACACTTTTATAAAGAAAAATACAAAAAGATGAAAAAAAAAACATTCAGCTTTTTCTCTGTTATCAAAGACTGAATCTTATTTGTTGAATCAATTTTCATTCCAAAATTCATCGAAAAAGGTGCATTTCCAGTGCCAGAAGTTCTTTCACTTTATGAGGCAATAAAAAGAAAATATCAAAGGCAAAAAAAAACTGATCTATTGACCCGGTCTGTGCGCTGTCAATTTTCATTCCGATGGTTAAATCTTAGTACAGATGATGAGTCTCAAGTCTAATTACACAGCTACTTTTGACTATGATAAAAAAGCCATAATCTGCTTTTAACCGACCTCCCCTCCATTTTCGCAGTCATTGCTTTCTGCATGTCTGACTGTGGTTTGATGCAGCAGGCTGACTCATCCGACATACGTGGAAAAGACGTGACAAGGAAATATTGTCTATTAGCAAAAAACAAGGCATTTTTGTACTTTTCGTCACAAAATACCGTTTGCAAATAAGCAGTGCAGGGGGCGCGCCGGTAGTAGTTACGTCCATGGACATTGACTGGAGCGCCTCATATAGAACTGTCATTGCTATATGTTATGTTTTTATTCTTTATTATTTACTTCCTTTCTCTTATGCCATAGCGTTTTCTTTTTTAAGGATACGCCTAGCTAACTTTCATACAATACAATGCACAAACTCATACATACGTCGTTGTGACTGTTACTCTGCCCAGGACGAATACTACACACAGCACATAGCGGGTTCAGTTCTGTATAGAATAGTATCTGGTTAGAGTGCAGTTGTCAGCGTTACAACATAAATATCCGTGTTGTGTCAGTCAGTTCTCAAGTTATACTTTTGACCTTGCCCAGAGTGAATTTGACATGAATAAAAAATATGTGCTTCTTCATAACCTTTTAAATTTGATCAAGAATCCAGGTCCAATAGTATTTGGTTAGAGTGCAGTTGTCAGCGTTACAGCATAAATATCCGTGTTGTGTCAGTCAGTTCTCAAGTTATACTTTTGACCTTGCCTAGAGTGAATTTGACATGAATAAAAAATATGTGCTTCTTCATAACCTTATAAATTTGATCAAGAATCCAGGTGTGTAAAAATAGCAGGGCGGTCTGTGGGTGCTCGAAATTGCTATTAATCCGAGATGTTAAAAACCCTACCGCCTGTAACAATAGACGTTATTGTTCTTGTATTATGTATTAAAACAGATATAAAAGTAGACGATAACAAAACTACAGCAAACGGTACAACCCTTATAGTCGAAAGAGGGGATCATATGGTTGAGTAATCACAGGTTAAAGGTCACAAATAAATACTATTACACCGCCCTCCCGCGCCATTGATATGTCGTAGCTATCATGGGTATCGTAGATACCAGTTACTCAGCTAGTTATCGTGGTTGTGAAAGCGAACTGTCTCGTAAATAAACTTAATGTACTGTTGCGATGCGTTATATGCATGTCTCCGTGCTATAAAAGCTTTGGTCTTAATGCTCCATTATTCACAAACACAGAGTATGTTCAAAAAAATTGTTGCCCCTTACCCATTACCTTTAAGATAAGGATTTGGTTCGACTTTTGCTTGCGTCGATATAACTCAAAACAATTGTACGTCACGAAATAATGATCGACGTTAGACTTGATCATAAGTCGTTCGAGAAAACGGCATGAGAGAAACTTTTAGGGTGGAGCAATGTGCACGGAGGCGAGGTTAGCAACAGAACAATATCGGATTGCTTTTTCAATAACGACTACAGCGATTGTTCAAGTCTCTGTGGAGAAATTTGAAAGAAATCTTGAGACCGAGACAATATAGATAACTGTAATGAAAAATGACGTGTACATGAGCGCTGTTAGTTTTGAGAAGACTTGAGCCTGTCACTTGACTTCACTCGAGGTGCGACACGACTAGAGGGACTCAAGAAAAATTTGACCAGAGTCTACATCAATATACTCGATAATCCTGAATATGGCAAACATGTCGATTTGAAGAAAACTATTCGTGAATTAGATCAAGTGAAAAAGGTGGTATCTCATCTGATTTGTTGTATATTCATAAGCATGTTATTTCAATATTATTTATCGTGACTTATTCATATTAAATGCATGTGATATATTTTACAGTCGGCTAAAAACTAGGCGTCAATATGACATTAATTTCATGAATTTATAATCTTGTCGTACTGATCGCCGTTCTTGCACCAACAAAGTCCAATGATGCGATGTAACGCTAAGCACTCAAGATGTAGATGAGAAAAGGGTGAGATAATTTTTTTTTTTTTATAAAAAAAACACATGAAATTTGATTCTGTGAATTATTTTCTTGTGAACTTTCTGATAGGAAGTTGTGTTGAGTCTAATATGGGGAGATGCGAGAGCCGAGTTTTGAGTTGGCATAAAAGTGTGGATGTGCATGTTTTCCAGATTTGTCCCTCAAGTGTGTGCACGCACGCGTGTGTATTTTCTCAATAACAATGACGCTAACTCCCATATGCCTCTAAGTTCCTGTTTATGACAAAAGTTGACTATCCGAATTCCCCTTCATTTACCTTTTGTTGAATAAATCAGCTTGCTGCATCAATCTGGTATCAGATGTTAAGGACTGGTGATACTCTTGTTAAAGTGAATTCTTGCTTCATTATTCAATTTAATGGAGCGACAAACGAAGGCATTGAGCTTGATTTCGTCATGGCGAATTCTAGGTATCGTTTTCTTCATTGCTTTAGGTGAACCTGAAAATGCTTTAATACTGAATGTGTTTTCACCTCATCTATCGTAAAATTTTATTTTTGTCAAGCATGAGTCACGGTGGAACCAGGTCTAACCGACAGAATATGTCAGTGATCCATGCTTAACAAAGCATGCTTGGGCGTTATTCGATTGTAACATGTTATACTTGTAACAACAAGTATAACAATTCGCATTTCAAGAGGTTTCAGAGATTGAAACTTTAGATTTTATATTCGCCAAATAAGCATGATTACCATAACTGATACCTGATTTGAACACTATTTTCAAAATGAAATACATAAATATGTGCTTACATGTCCTTGGTCATTTTCATTTATACAACTTGGCTACTTTCAGTGTCCCAGAGCAAATAGAGAATGAAATTAACTCACGTGTAAGATATAAAAACCCAATCAATCTATAAATGATTACACGTTTATCTACTAATTTAGCGACCCTGGTAATTTCCAGACAACACACCGAGAATTTTATGGAACAAAGTCGGAATATAAATTGCGAAAAACGAGTGGTAATATTTGACATTGTTTTAGTTTTGGTGGCATGCTTCATCAGTGACCTACTACTGACATTTCAACGAAATTTTATCGAATAATATGAAGAATATCGATTTATTAAATTAACGGCACTGCCAAAAAACCTTTTCCAACATGTTCTGTAGGCAGGGATAGGTAGTCAAGTTATGTGAAGAAATATTTCCTACCAATTCATGTATTGCTGTGAACTAATATCTTCTCCTTAGCAACAAGTAACCACTCTCAACAATGCGATAATATAAGATGATTATGCCTAAATGATGCCTTTAAAAGTACGTCAATCTTCGTTTGAAACTGACTAAATCTGTGTAAATTCTGCAAATCTATGTTATATCCATGGCCATGATGGGGAACATGAAGTCATTCAAAAAATTCAAAAAGTGTAATTAAAATTATACTCACCTATCCTGGGAATTATTTTCACAAGAGTTCAATATCCATATATCACTATTTCTTTTACAATAACCAATGAATGCATTATTAAAAAAGACTATAATAAGGCTTCGATTGTCTGAACGGTATCACTCTGTTTATGTTTCAGAAAAAATTTCATGGATGTAGGTATAGAACAAGCTCAACATCATTCCACGGATGATTTAATTAAGGTGGTAAAAGATATATACTGTATGAAAATGTATATTCATAAATAGACATTAACTACCTAGTTTATTTAAATTCAATACACGGTGGTTAGTTCAGCGAACATTCGCAAAACGCAAGTGCTGTGTACAGATGCGAGATGCTCCCTATATTTACCGAGTGCAAATATACTGGACGCAGGTGTAGGTATAGAAAACCACCGTTCGTGAATTTCATGTCTTTTAATATCAAAAACACTTCTTCCGAATAAGGGGTGGTCCAAAATCGATCCTATTATTTCCTGCACTAAGTAACTTATGTTCACAATCTTTATCGACAAAAGCCATAAGACTCTGGTTGCTGAAAAAGAGTTTAGAGTCCAACCAACGATGTATTTTTCGGCTGCGATTTGGAAAATCAGAAATTTTGTCAAGCAAGAGTTGGACCGTTTCTTAGTTCGCCATCTATCAGTGATTCAAACTCAATACAAAACTGTTTGTACAGAGACTCCTTATACAGGGAAAACATAACGTTCACTTTTTTCAACTCTTTCCAAGCCATAGTCAGTATTTCATTTGCATTTGGTCGATAGTTAAATAACAAATTATGATTCCACAGTTAAAATGTAACAAATGATCGAGAAAATAAGATGCACTGTTGTTGTATGCGAATGTGCGATAGTATAGTGTTTGATTATCATATAGATTCAGTGGTTACGTTAACCAACAGGCGCATTCGAGGTGTCCAGCAAACCTTTCGCATATAATCATTCCACACGGAATTCGAAGCCAGGGCGTTGAAGATCCGTAGCTCGAAGCGTATTCCCAACGCTTTTGCCTATTGATATAAAAAGACAGGAAGGGTCAAAATTTCTTTATTTGCATTAGTCTTCAATTGCTATTCGATCCGATCAAATCATCCGATCAAAAATATTCTTTTAACAAAAAAAATTTCATTAATTCTGAATATTTTGCAAATTATTTATTATCCATTACCTTTCAGAATAAAATTTTCGGAGTATCTTCTTATCAAGTATGAGTTATTGCTGGAATGCACCGGTGAGACGCAGTTCACCAGAGACGTATGCTTGCCCAAGTGATGACGTAGTTTTAACAGATATGACTATCGAATTTGAACTTTCAAATGGTTTCAGATATCTCTCCAACGAAGGTGGGTATCCAAGTGCAAAGTAGAGACCGGGGACTTGCGTAGAACATTAATAAGAATCTTGGTTGTACAAGAACCGAGTACTGGTAAAAAAAACGAATCTTCTCACAGTCTAGAAACTTTTTTAATTTAAATATTTCATTTAGCAAAGATTTTTATTGGAATAAAAAATTTTTCCAATTTTTGTGATTTTCCATAAATATTTGAAATTATCAAAAATAAGTAAAAATCCAATACCCTAAAAAAATTTGTGACTTGATCCATCGACAAGACGTTTCCTTCTGAAATTGAGATTTCTAATTGAGTTTACATATATTTTCAAATTATACAGGAAAGCAATACGTCTACGCTTATTCATCTTACAATGGAATAACCGCAAACAGTACCGCTGAAATATTCAATACCATTATATTGCATGGGGAATCACAACCGTTATACATCTCTAAGGGTACTGAAATCAATAATGTTGAGTAATATCTCAAGTAAACCAACAACACTTTTTAAAGATGAAAACGGATTTTGAGTCCACATATTCTAAAGAAATATTACTCAAACAATTATTATGTGTATGTGTCCCACACGGGGTCCCAAAGTTCCAAGTGTTTAAAATTCAGCTTACAATGATAAAGTAAGTTATGTTACAGGGGCAGCCGTTGTTATCATGTTGGCATCGATCGCTATTTTAGTTTCGAGTTCCCGACGAGATCGTCTCGTTAATCCTTGTCCACTTCTCAAGCCGTGGTGTAATAACCTGGGTTAGAACGCTGGAACAGGAAAGTTCCTAACTTCCCACAAAACAAAACCCGCTTGCTATTAGGTAGCCTCTGTTACATGGTCTTGATCATTGCGATTCACTCAGATGAGTAAAAAATGGTGGGGGTCAAATTCGATTATATGGTACGATTAATCGAATAATTTAGAGAAATAAATGAATCCTCGAGTTGATTAGTAACGAATAAACAAAAATTCCCTTCAGACGTGCAGACCGAATAAGTCGATCCATAAAGAAAATTCTGGTTTGATTTATATAAGTTGCAAAGCAAAATCTGGTTCTTAGTAACCCAATGCATTGTTTGCTTAACGAAAAATTGTTAAATAGCTGTGATAAAGATCCAGCTTTTTCAGTGGTCGAATTGCCCACACACATAGTTACAAAATATTATACAATATAATAACAATATACTTTATTTATTCATGGTTCATTGTACTCTATTTATTCGTTCCCAACCAGAAATTGTATTTTGTCAAGAATGAGCCACAGATTAACCGCGTCTTGACAGCCGACCCATCAAAGACTCACAACTAACCGAAATATGAGTGCACAGAATTTTACTAATTGGATTGTAATACCACCTCAGAGATGTGTTCCATCAACAGCCATGTTTGGCCAACAAAGTCGCCGAATAAAATCACTGCAAAAAGACCTCTGATTTTACTGCATTTTTGTTACAGCGTGCGGTTACACGACTGCGACAATAACAATTGCCTTTTCTATGTCATCGTTAGGGTAGGGTAAGATGAAGGAAAATTGACGACATCAGAAAGTTTCAACGCTCTTTCTGGTCAAATTTTGAATTAGTGTAAAACATTAGGGAACCAACTACAGCATTGTATTCAGAAATAGAGGGCACAGTTGTTTTAAACGAACGGTAATCCACCAAGAGTCGTTGGATTCTTTTGGGTACTGCTTCCGATCTTTGCTCGGAGCGATTCTAATATAGAAAAATTGCTTTGTTCCGCAAAACTTTGCTGATGTAAAAGAAGAAATTGTTTCAAGAAGAACATTAAATTTTTTCATAAAGATCATGGAACCAATGAAACTAAATTTAGTCTGGAGAGAAAGTTGAGCTGCGTAACGTTTTGATATTCTTGATTTCCCAAAAAATATAAGTGTTGAAAAATTAGGTTGCTTAAAGGGATGAGTTTTCACAACTTCACATAGCTGAGAGAGTATCGGCCGTGCCACTGTCTTATTGTGCCAGCGTGAGTCGGAATTATTCAGCTTCATGTTTCTACAGGGTGGCATGTTATTTTTATTGAAATTTATTTTAAGAAAGGCCGGAAGCAACTACCGAAGGGAACCAACCAACGGCCATCCAATAAGAACTACTGTAATATGTAGTACCAGCAACTGCACTCTATATATCCAAACATTCCCCTGATACCACGAAGGTACTAAAAAATATATTGTTGTTCTTATAGTTTGATATAAACGACATTTAAAATCCACTCTACAAATTAGAATGATGTTTCAACATCTCAAATAAACGGAATAGCTGAAACTTGATCTTGTTTGCACATTTGGCAGCACATTTATAATTTATGTCAAATTTTCATATATTATGATTTTACAGCAATATGAATTTATTTCAGAATAAAGGAAAACGATATTACTTCCGAAGGGGGAAGAGAAATCAGAAGGTGCAGTCATAAAAAAATGTAGAATGCATAACTATTCGGAAAACTTCTATTCAGGGACTACTGACGCGTTTTTTAACTCGATAGCTGCTGTCACCAGTATTGCTAACTTTAATCAAACAAATGCCGGAAAGTACGTTGTTGGGCGCTATAACTCAGTGTAAACACGTTGCATCGCAGTTTAATGCTGGTTCGGGTTCCGGTATGTCGTTCGGTAATCTGTGCTGACCTCTCAATCGAATGTGTAATAACTTGATATGCTCGGCTCGTGTCTTCTGACAACACCAGCCCATTCTTCTGCAAGTGGTCGTTAGCGTAGGTCTTTACTCACGGTTATCGAGGGTGGCTAAACCTCACTGTTTTCACGTTGCATCGCAGTTTAATGCTGGCTCGGGTTCCGGTATGTCGTTCGGTAATCTGTGCTGACCTCTCAATCCAATGTGTAATAACTTGGACATGCTCGGCTCGTGTCTTCTGACAACACCAGCCCATTCTTCTGCAAGTGGTCGTTAGCGTAGATCTTTACTCACGGTTATCGAGGGTGGCTAAACCTTAATGTTTTCAATATACGCATCAAGTATCCCGTATGTATACCACCAGAATTTACCACCAACATCAAAATCGACAAATCTGGCGGATCAAAGGGACAATGCACATTCAATGCACTATTTATTTCGGAAGACACAAATTAATTCGTTCAAAAGCTAGAAGGAATCTAGTTGTATTTTGTCGTCAAATATAGTTTTCCCTCATCACCAAAATTTAAATAACTTGTACCTCAAATCGATTCGAATCCCCGAAATGAATTGCCCAGCCTTTTACCAAATCAGAAAAGTTTTACCAAAATATCTTTTGTCACGGATGCGCCACTGATGGATCGCGTCGATGAGACGCGGTCCATCTGTGGCACATGCTTGACAAAATAAAATTTTGGATTAGACTATGGTGATCCACTCGTATAATTGGTTGTAAAATAAATCTATAAATCAACTAAATAAATTCTATTCCTGTTTATTAAAAAGGTTAAAACATGTGGACAAGTTTGCATAAAAATAGTGAAGAAAAAGACGATAACGCCTAAAAGTAATTTGTATCACATGAATCATAGTTTTATAAATTAAAAAGCGAAATTATAAATGCAAAAAATTAAATAACTATCAGTATACTAATTTCAATTAGAACAAATAAGAATAAATAAAATCCAAAAAGGGTAAGCAATCCTGCAGAGCACAGCAGTGCCAACTTATGAGTAATGTACAGGATACTGGATCATATATTACTCTTTTGTTCTATAGCCGAATATATAACCAGCACTCAAAGCGGAAAATATTTCAAACAGAACTGAATTCACATAATGAGATGCAATGAGTGGTATCAGCGTTGGGCGGTGATAAATCCATTTCCAACTTTTTTTTTTTTTTTAGTCGTCTTTATTTCAATTTTACGTCTATACGAATAGAGTACTGTTAGAAGTCTGTTAAGGTATTCATTCACTCATTATAAATTTTTGTTCGTTGTTGCTGCTGTTTTGAGGATATTTATGGTATCGACTCATCATAAGGAAATGGTACTGGTGCAACAATAAAATATGGGTAAATATAAAGTTTTTTTACGCATGGACCACATATGGACTGTTCCTCTGCAACGCGATCCATCGGTGGCCCATACCAAACAAGACAATTTAGGTCATTACTTTAACTGTGCCCTTTATGTATATCATTCATATTTATTTTATACCAGAAACGTCATCGTGTTGGCAATAGGACCGTCACAACCCGAAGTCGAGCATGGGCCACTGATGGAATGATGCGGTCCATTTGTGACCCATGCTTGATTTTCAAGGTACTTTGAAATCAAACAATACCTTTTTTACTATTATAGAATGAGTCGTTCGTTTTTAATGAGTTACTTATTTTAAGCTTGTGATTAGACTTTAACAAAATTCTCTGCAGTAAACAAAGCCATAAAGCTCCTTAAATATAAGATTCATTGACCAGTCTGAAAGGTGCTTTGCATTATAAAAATTCTGGCTTAGGATAACCGAATATTTCGTATTGTTTTGCATACACACATAAAGCTCCTTAAATATAAGTCCTTGTCTGAAGGTTCTTTGCATTATAAAAATTCTCGATAAAATACTCATTGTTTTGCATACTGAGTTTGTCCTTTTGTTTTTCGTTAAAAATTCAGAATACTGAGTTTTCCATTTTTTGTTCCTATTTGCTTCTACGGCAGCTGTTAAAATAATTAGAAGAGTTATGGAAATTTTATTCACATCGCACGTATTTCGAACACCGGAAGCAGTGCCCCAAAGCAAGCAACCAAGGGCCATTTTACAGGCAAAGAGCTACTACAAAATAAAGTGCCAGAAACTACAATCTAAGTGGAAAACATCCCAAAGTGCAGTGAGTGGCTTTTACTATGGGCGATGTTAAAACCATATACCGCAGACTAAAGACATTTATAATGGACCAGTGCAGATACCACTCACTGTACTTTACCATAGCGGTTCAGTTCTGTTTTGGAGTTTTTCCTTTTAAAGTGCAGTTGCCGGCACTATATGTTGTAGTAGCTATTTAGTAGTGGTCATTGGTTGTTTCCTTTTAGGCACTGCTTCCGGCCTCTCTTAGAAGGAGTTTAAATAAAGAAAAATAAATCAATTATGATCTTGGGAACAAAACTGAAAGAAGAAAGTCAGGCAAATATTAAAAACGTGAATTGTGGATTTGATTTTAAGAAATCGAATTCCGAACAAATAAAATTACATTATGAGTGATCGTCATCTCGCATAATTGCAAAGATATTCTCTTTCATAATTATTTCAAGTTTTTTCAAGCATCCTAACGTATATTTCTTGAGAATCTATCTGCCTCCCTTGTTACAAAATAATTTGAGCCTATTCTATGTGGAATGAAAATAATATTTTCAACGTCGAATTCGGTTTTATTAAGTATGGATCACTGATAGAACGCGCCTAAGAGGCGCGGTCTATCTGTGAATCATACTTAACAAAATAAAATCTCTCACAATGATGGATGAATCATAACGAGTAGAAATACACATAAAAATCCCACGCACAAAGTTTCAGGTAAGTTTGCCAAAGAATATTTGACAAACAAAACAGGGCGTGCATGCTGCTGTAAACAAACACAAAGTTGTCTGCTAATATTCCTCACGTAATCTACCTACATCGGTTGTGTAGTCATCGGACTGGGTCAAACCGAATAATTGAAAATCTGAGTCTGATTCGAATATCCTTCGAATCCGACCGAATCACTAATTCCTAATAGATAGCAGGTTATTCCCATTATCAAAACCAAGAACTCTATAACTTCGAATTCAGTAATATTTCCATCAACAAAGTATTATAGGTAATTCACCATCATTTCACATATCAATTTTCAGAATATTTTAAAATTTTGAAGTTAAAACTTTTACATTCTGTTCATTTTTTTATTCCTATGGCTAGCTAAAACTGATTCAAATAATTTGTACTTTGAAACGATGAATCGAAAGATTTAACACCGGGTTTGAGTAATTCTGTTGAGTGATTTGAATCGATCCGAAACACAATTTATTAGAATCAGTCGTGGATGCGTCATAGAAAGGAAAACTTTTATATTTTAACGCCAATATACAACCAAAATATTTTAGGCTTTGTTTAAAATTATTTGCTTCTTATAAGATAAAGTGTGAAACCTTCGAAAATTTATTTTAAATATTCTTTAGTGAATTATTTGCTATAGAGGTTTCTGATTTTGATAATTGGGGCAAATAAAAATGATCAAAAAACTGGATATTTTCTATTCATATGAAATAAGTTGATTCGATTTAAGACTTATTCGAAGGAGATACGGATTCTAAATGATTCATTTGGACTCATTTAAGATTTATAACGCATATAGTTGATAATTATTAGGCACCGACATACAATTTTATTTAGTTTAGTTGGAGAAAGATTGAACTGCCAATCTCTATTAAGGGAATTGCAACATAGCATGTGAAATCAGCAACTATATTCTTAACGAAAACCTTCCTTTACGAATCTTGTGACTTTTGGCAGCGAACACGTGATCTATTTTAAAATTCATCACTTAGTGAATATCTTTCTCATGATTTCTATTTCTGAGCTAAAATAATAGCTCCAATAAAACATGATGTATTTCAATATCATATATCATTTATCAAACGTCACACTCGGATAATTCACATTTAACAATAGGGGTCATTTTCACATATATTTGTTGTTCGGTTCGAATCCGCATGGTATCATACGTGCGAACCGACTCTTTTTAAATCTGATTCCATATTAAAAAATTGACTAAAGTTTTAAATATATTAATGAAATTTTAACATATCTGATTAAATTTTGGTTCAAAATCGTTGACGAGTTATATCGAATTTCAGAAATGTATAATCGAATCTCCAAAGCAGGCTTGTATCCTAATCGATTCAAATCTTGACCCTAAAAGTGGCCTTCTTATTAACCGAATATTCGAATATCAGAATCAGACATGTATCCGAATAGATTCGAGTCTAGATTTTAAGTTTGACATTTTTATTGATAACTTACCTGGAAAAAACGGTGTAAAATCATATCCAATCTTCTTAGATAAATATGCTACATCGTCAGCAACAGTTTCCAGCTTTACGATATAATCGAAAGTAAGAGAACAAGGATCGCACATATCAGTGAATCTATCCCAGTGAGCATCCAGTCTTACTTTCCTATTTGGATCCAACAAATAACGAACAAATTCAATCCATGATGCATGCTGTTCTTTATCCTCTGTGTCACCTAAATTGTGATACATCATGTTATAAGTTAGGGGTATTCTGAAGCCTTACCTACACATTTTTACTTTGAGACGAATGATGTGAAATTAGGAGAAAATGCTTGGAAGGGAGTATGAAAAAGATTCGAAAAAATTGGTGAAATGCGAAAAAATAGTGTATAATAGAAAGATGATGAGGGAAGAAAAATATGAAACCGTTACGTAGAAAGGAAGGAAGCTGTATATGAAAAAAAGGAAATTATACGGTTGGATTAGGAAGGAGAGGGAGAAATCAGGATAAAGAAAGTAGATAGGATCAATAATAAATATTGTGACAATGCTAGAGAAATTTATGAAGTTGAATTATGTAACAATTTTAATATCAAATTTTATAAGCGCTTTGAGTTGAATTGAGTGATGAAATGACTTGCTCTTGTTGTAAATAATTTAGCAAATTATAACTACCTGATGTATTTGTATTTTCTTTGTACTGCGCATGTATTTGTCTCGATACTTTCAAATACGTTTCCCCTCCAGATCCTGATGGCAGCATTTTATCTTTGTAAGCTGAAACCAATCTTTCCAGTGGTTCCCGAACAGTCATTACATGAGTGTAATTCTGTATTCTTTTTTGTAGCATAGAATGAGAATTCGGATCATCTGCGTTGAAGTTGTTCCAAAGATATCTGGAAGGTGAGTTAAAAATAAATTTGACGAATAATATAACTATCTTGGATATAAATTTTACATAATAATTATAGTATGGTGGATTGTACAATTTTTTGCAGAATTTTATAGTGAGGTTTTATTGAAAGTCAGGGGGGGGGGGGGGGGGGGGGGGGGGGGGGGGGGGGCATTGGAAAAAAAAAACTTTTACCACATATCTTTTGTTAAGTATTAGTCATTGATGGTCCATCTGTGGCTTATGCTTGACAAAAATGAAATTTCTGATTTAAGGCGACAATGGTTTATCTTAATAATAAAAACAATGCTACTTATTTAATCAAAACATGTTTTGTTGGAGTATATAAGTCAATGTTGATTGACCCGCCACAAGGAGGTTCATCAGATGCGCATGCGAGACAAAATAAAATTTCTAATTTTTAGGTTAATTTTGAGGCTATTCTTCTATTGACGACACGCGCAGGGGGATATGAGATATTACACATGTTCCTTTTATTTGTCTGTTCGTGAGGGAGCATATTCTATTGCATTCCTTACTTATTTGTACGGAAATTCAAAACGTATTTTATATTCGGACATCTACAGTAGTGATAGCAAACTGATTATTTTTAAACTAAGTGAAGTATTACTAGGTAACTAAGTTTCGCCTTCACAACTAGGCAGTACCTAAATGAAAAACAGGCAAACTAGGTAATTTTTTGTTTGGCTGTATTTAAAGCATTTTTAATGCATTTGAAGGCTAAAATATCTAAATATCTATAATCAATATTGGAAGCTTTTTTATAATGCAACTATGATTTAACTCACTTTTTTTACTATTTACCTAGACTTTTCCAACCAGGTATCTAGTATTTACCTTGTAATCTTATTCGTATTTACCCAGTAATTTACTAGGTAAAATATGAAACAGAAAACTCTAGAAGTTGAACCAGGTAAATTATATTTTCTTGATACTAGGTAAATATACTTAAAAAAACGTCAATGCGCATTCTATCAGTGATCCATACTTAATAAAACCGAATTCGACGTTGAAAATAAACTCGGTGAACTAGATATACCTTTACCAAAAATTACCAACACTAATCTGCATTATACAGTATAATATACTTCAGAAATTCATCCCTTCCTTTTTTCGTCGTTTTGGGGCCTACTTGAATTGAATATACCATTTACCTCTTGCTGCCCAAGGTATGAGCAACATCTCCTGGCATTTTTGCTGGATTAGTCAGATTGGTTTCTCCTTCCATTGCTACCAACAACTTCTTCCAACTTGTACTTCCACACTTCGGTATCTCGCAAACCATAAACTTTATTATAAAAAAGAAGAATGTAAATAATTCAATTTACTGCATTATTTGAGCTCAAAAATAGAAATCATGAGAAAGATATTCACTAAGTGATGAATTTTAAAATAGAACACATGTTATTGCCAAAAGTCACAAGATTCCAAAAGGGTTTTCATTTAGAATATGTTTGCTTTTTTCACATGTCATGTTGCAATTCCCTTAAAAGAGATTGGTAGTTCAATCTTGCTCAAACTAAACTAAACTATAAAATTGTATGTCATTGCTTCATATTTATCAACTATATGCGTTATAAATCAAACGAATCCAAATATATTATTTGGAATTTGTACCTTATTCGAATAATTCTTAAACCGAATTACTTTCTTTCATATTAATAGCAAATATCCATTTTTTTGACCATTTTTAATTTCCCCCATGGATGGAAGAAGAGTCTGAAAGGAAGCCAGTAACGCAAAGAGATATTTAAAAATGAAGTACCAACATCATGGTACGTTGGGCTTCATGGTCCGTCAAATTTTGAATTTGGGATAGAAATGGACATTATTTGCTACGGTTATCCCACATCTTTTGAGTTGTTAAATTGGACTATCGTGACGATGAAAAGGTAACACGCCTAAACCCAATCGTCAACCCATATAATCACTAGTTGCGAAAATGTAGGGATTCCTTAATCGAATAATTGTTGTAAAATTGTTGAATAATGATATGTTACTTCTTATGAAGAATTTTAGAAATAACAATTATGGAAAAATACACTTACATTATATTTATCAGAAAAATAAAATCTTGGTTTTTTAGAGTCATGTTGTTTTAATATATTCTGTACGTCGATTTTTTCGAATATTAGGAGAAAATTTAGAACAAGCTTCCTTTGCATGTTTAATACGCTGAGTTTTTTCAATAGTGTCTCCGTCCAAAATCTCAACATCCTTTTTCACCGCGACAGTTGTATCTTTAGAGATAGGAGAACGTGCTTCGATTCGAGAATTCGTTGAATGTGATGGCAAAGTCAATTTTCTTGCATCCGGTTTTATTTCTTCCAAACTTCCAGCCTTAATATTAGCTCCTTGTTCAGTAATTTCATCTCGACCGTATTGATCATACGACAATGTGTTCCGAACCATAGATCGTACCTTTCAAAATAATACAAAGAACAATAGGTAATTATTTCTTTCGTTCGTTCAAATTAAGGTTATGGGAGAATACTCAAACGGAGCCGACTAACACAAATTTACTAAATGATAAATATCTACTTTGCTACTATGTTCAGTAATTTCATCTCGACCGTATTGATCATACGACAATGTGTTCCGAACCATAGATCGTACCTTTCAAAACAATACAAAGAACAATAGGTAATTATTTCTTTCGTTCGTTCAAATTAAGGTTATGGGAGAATACTCAAACGGAACCGACTAACACAAATTTACTAAATGACAATTATTCACTATGCTACAAAATATCGAATTAGCAAGAGCGTTCTAAGTAGGGCTGGGCATCATTTGGGATTCGAATTTGATTCGAATATTTTTTTCGAATCGGATCGAATTACGAATTCCATGTAAATACCAAATATACCGTTTTTACTACTATAACTTGTCTTCATTGTGAAAATCAAAAAATTTAAAGTTTAAATTGTGTATATTCAATTCACACTCCATTTTCCATATTTTATCGACAAAATATAATCGATTTTGGTCAAACTTGACCAAAATCGATTGTATTTTGTCGTTAAAAATATTTCATTTAGCAAGTTTTTGTTGCTATGGGCGAATCACGATTGATTCGAATACAACGTGTTTCGAATCGATTCGAATCACCGCATCGAATTGCCCAATCCCTAATTCCAAGTGTAAAACATTCTAAACAGAACAGAACAATCTAGGTGTATCTTAAACTAGGTAAGAAGAAACAAATTTTACCACAAAATTAGGTAGAGTATTATTTGGTAACTTAGTTTTACTTACAAAACCAAGTAGTACCTTGAATAAACCAGGTAAACGTTTTTTCAACTGCAATTAATACATTTTAAGATGGAAATTTTCATATAGTCTGTTTTGAAGCTTTTTCTGTCGGATATATAATTCACCTATTTTTTACTTAGTCATGTGAACTATAGGGACTTAGTTTAAAATGAGGTAAATATACCTATCTTTACTAAAAGACTCGGTAATAGTGAAGAGTAGGTAAATCAGATATAAACTGGGTATACTGGGTAATCTCGGTACTTCCACCTAAAATTGCCAACACTGGTATCTACCCTCAGTGATGGTAGAACCATCTACCGCTTGAGTGGTTTTATACCGAAAGAATTAATATCCAATCCCAGATTTTCATGTTTATTACCATAGTGTCGCTCAATGATTTAATAGAGAAATCACAAAAAGCGAACAATATATATTTTTGGTAAAATTTTATGAATAACACAAAACAAAAACAAGATATCTTCAAAATTTGAACAGTCGGGTTCGGGTTCAGTAATAAAATATTGTTTAAATCTACTGGCATTTTGTTCAAATAATTCTATTATTACACAGAGATTATTACAGCAGGGCAGAGAATCATAAATTTTATTTTGTCAAACGCAAGCATGGGCCCACACTTAACTTCACAATTTCGAAAAGGGTTTCATACAGCAATTCTTTTGTGATATTCTTTTGTTAATATTCGTTAGTTTACCATATTCAATATTTACCATACCTCCATATTCAACGGTCTAGCGGACTTTGTTTGTTTTTGGACGCTGGTATGAGATAACAAGGTTCTGGTTAACGCAAATATTAACAATACCTAATTCAAAAATTTTTAAGGTTCAGCACACGAACTAAACTTTGCCTTATTAGTATCATTGAAATGATTCACTGAAAAAAGCAAAGGCTTGCTACCGTTTTCCCTATATATATATATATATATATATATATATATATATATGTATATAAATATATATTTTTTAATTATCATAGACATTTTAGCATAGCCTTGGTGTAGAAAAATGAAGTGTGTTATAGTATTGACAATTTCATGTACAAGAACCGAATTTATTTGCAAAATACTTTTACCTAGCTTACCTCTCACCGAGATTTCTAATGGAAGATTTCATCTAGTGAATTTACTCGGTAAAATAGCTAAATTTACCTAAATTTCAAGTAGTTAACTGTTTCTAAAAAGTGGATAGCCAGCATAAAAACTTGTTAAATCATATTCCCATTATATGTTTTTTGAAGCAGAATATTTTGAAATTTTAACTTTCAAATCCATTAAAATCTCTTAAATGGAGGCAAATGACAACGGCATGATTTTCTCGCTTTTTGATCAAGGTTCAACTAGGTTACCTACCTGGTTTTGTAGCGAATTCCATTTTTCTTTGCCTTGTTTAAAAATAAACTAAGTTGAAAGCACTCATGTGTACACGATTTGTAGGACTTTGAACGTATTTTCACTGCGGAAATTTACTAAGAAATATAAACACTTCGTACTCATTTTCACATACGACACAATGCATGCTCATGAAGCGACACCACGCACGCATTTTTCTTTTGTCACGTATGCACCACTGTTGGACCGCGCATCGAAGGCTAATTACACACTGTGCTTCTGGTAACAATGGATCTGCATTCGCTATGACTTATAACCGGAAAACAGCCAAAATTGGTTACGTCAGTTCGTGCACAATTCATCAAATGTTCAGCATAATATTTGTCACAATTGGTTCAGTGAAAACCAAATCATTTGAAATTCATACCTAATGCATATATTTGTTTCGAATCGGATCGAATCACATTATAGACAAGAATTTCCAAATTCGTTGGAAAATCTATTTAAATACAGAATCAAAAAGTAACATCCTTGAACGTATGATTGAAATTGTGACCACTGAATTGACACAAATTATATCAATTAAAAATAAAATGAATAATAATGGCCCGGTAGGTACGTGCTTTAGAATAGTCCTAACGTATTTCTTGCGTGTCGTGGCGACTAAAAGGAAGCAAAGAAGTGATAGAAAGTTCTACCATTACGCAGGACAGATATCACTTACTGCACTTTATCATGACGGATCAGTTTCGTTTAGACTGTCCTGTTCAGAGTGCAGTTGCTGGCACCACATCTTTTAGTAGCTCTTTGTCATTAAGTGGCCATTAGTTGGTTTCTTTTCGGCACTGCTTCCGACCTTGCTCAGAGTGAATGTCAATAAAAAATAAATGAATGAATAAAAATGATAACATTTACCTTCGATGAATGTATTATATTCCCATACATCACTGTCATAAGAAATATAACGAATCCACACGCAAACACTATAGCATATTTTATATGTAATTGCTTCATACTGAATTTAACTATATAACAACAACAAAAATTAAATAAATTATGTGTTTCAAAACATACATGCATTAAAAAGCAGAGGATCATAAATTGGGTAGCCTAAAATGTTCCATTTTGTGGAACATGGAGGGCGTCTATAGGGCGTTCAGATATGAGGAGGCTGCACAAACTACCGCCCTAATATGTTCTGTTAAATCTGGGACACTGATGAGGCGCGTTCCATTTTTTGTTGCTCATCATTTATATATATTACGTCATAATATACGCACAGAAGCGGATTTTGTAAACGGATCAAACATTTACCAGGAGTGACGGCGGAATACAGATTTGCTACAATCGCTATCGGGCCACTATCGTTTAGCGAGGGAAAAGTGCACCCTATTAAATCATTAATTTATTTGGTAGATAATAGAAGTACATAAAGTGTGATAATGTAGATCATTTCCCCATATATTGTTCGCAAGACAGAATCTCGAATTTCTTTTCAAAGGACAATGTTATTGAGCGAAAACGGTCTAGATTACTTGCAACAATTACAAGCCGCGCTTCGAAAGTTTTTGTTCAAGTAGGTCCATTTGGCTTTGAAAGCTCGGTGAATCAATAGTAAAAAAATGGTAAAAAGACTATGCCAACAAAATAACACTTGACACCAGAAATAAATACCCAGGTTCTCAGTAAACAAGGGAAGTAAAGTAATCTACCTGCCAAATCCTAACCGCTCAACTAAGAAATGATTACCAGCTAAAAACAGGCAAAGTTATATTTGAAACTCCCAAAACGCCTTTTACTGATTTTGGCAACTAAATTACCTAATACTACTTTAACTATTACTGAAAATATCGGTGTCAACCAAGGTTTCGCTTGCACTAGGTTGACAACCAATTTTAAATTTTATTTTGCGAAACATAACGACTGATTATACTGTTATGCTGGTTGAATATGCCAACCGAGTTTTACTGAAATATATTGTCAGAAAATACCAAAATATTTGAAGATCAGAAATGTTCATACCACAAGTGAAAGATTGCTAGAATATACAAAAACATACATATACCTAGTGCAAAAAAAAGCGAATTTTTCTACAATTGAAGTTAAACTTACAGAGCTTAGAAGGCGTGTTTTTGGGGGTAGAAGATATTGACTTTTAATTCAAGCCACATCGCAAAAAATTAAACAAAAAGTAACCTGAACGCAGCTACGACTGGGTTTTTCAAATGGGACTGATTATATAAAGTTAGAGATGGACCGGTCAATTCTAGACGACGTTATTCATCAGTGTATCACTTTAAATAAAAGATATTTACACAAAATAGATCAAGCAAAAACTAGGTTGACAACTGTGCCAATCAAAGATGACCTATTATCACGAATAAGCCACAGTTTCACAGGCCCTCGAGGATGCTATTCATTAGCGAATCATACTGAATTTTGTTTTATTGAGATTCACTCTCAGCAAGGCCAAAAGCTGTACCTAAAATGAACCTTTGTCGTAATTGGCAAAGGGCTAGTACATAATAAGGTACTAGCAACTGCACTCTTAGTGGGAAACATCCTCATGCGGACTGAACCACTTTGATATTGTGTTATTGTCCTGGGCGACACGTTGGTAAAAGAACTTCCTGGACAAAATATTCACCCAAAACTCTGCAACCCAAACCAAACAAAAATAGAAATTAACTGATTCCATACTGAACACTAAAATACACTAACAAAGTATCTGTCTTCAGGTCCACGATCCATCATATAATCTTTCTTTCAATTTAATATCCCCTTCTCGAAAGGCTAGTTATATTGTCACCACAGTACTATTAATCTTTGGTTATTGTAAAATAAACTGACAATACATGAACGTAACGATCCATTCTATTCGCGTCACTGACCTAAATAGAAAGGTTTTACTGTTATTGAGCAGCGTTATCCATCAGAAACTCAAACTGGGCAGAATATGTTTAATTTAAAGTGTTTGCCTTGGTTATAGCAAAATGAACGATATATGTTTACCACCTATAGATAACGAAATTCGCTCATTTTAAAAACAAAAAAATTAATACTAGAGATCCTGCTGCGCTAATTAACACATTGCTATATTGTAATATCAATATCCTGCTAAAGATAGGAGATATATGATAACGCAGAAAAAAAGCACCTGTAAGTCACCCATTAATCTACGAATGACCTTTGTTGACCAATCCCACACACAAGCAAGTCACATATCTTTTCGCCTTTTTCTTGGAAGTTAGCTCTGAACAAGATCGCAAGAAATTCTTAAAAGGTGCGAACTACTACTTTAGGACTACTCGTGTGCAAGGCTGGACAATTTGATTCGGTGACTCTAGTCGATCCAAAGCGCAAATTATTCGAATTAATTTTGAATCATCCAAAGGGACAAAAACCTCGCTACATGATGTAGAGCCTGCATTATTAACGACAGGATACATTCGATTTTGTTCAAATTTCACCAAAATCGATATAGCATATCGACTTTTTGCTCTCAGACGTGGAGTGTGAATTTACATTGTATTCAAGTCTGTCAAGCGAATATTGGTAATTCGCAACCATAAATTTCAATTGAGACAATTTGTAATAGTAAAAATAGAATATTTTTTTCTTTTTGTATTTGGAATTGATGATTCGATCAGTTTCCAAAAAAAAAGTATATATCGGGTTCAGACTCGATTTGTAAATAGTTCTGGTTTGCCCAGACCTACTCACGTGGCAAATAGCTTGCAATGAATCTAAAACCAGCAGTTTCCGAATTACTGTACTCTAAGCGGAACACATTCCAAATAAAACTAAAACGCCATAGCGTTACGATGAGCACCATGAATCGTATCTGCCCCAGCCGATGGTAAAAACAACTACCACTTTTTTGCTTTTTTTCAGTCGCCCCTCACGACACCCAGGAAATACGTTAGGGCAAATCTAAAGCTACAATCTACAAGGCTTGAATAGGAAACTCTAGAACTTTGACGTAGCAATGTATATTTCCATTATTCCGAACAATGAACAATATTTTGATTTTCGACACTATAGAAAAAAGCATTGTTTCATCTGTACTGCGTCTACACATTGAACTATGAGTAACACTACTGGTGACAAGCATACGATAAGGCGAAGTATGTACAATAACTATGTATTTGGTGGTGATACTACACGTTACAAAAATATTCTGAAAAGCCTGCCCCGTCGCAAAAACTATCCATTTTAAAACAACATCTTCAAGCTTATTAAGGCATTGAATCAAATCTCAAGCATACGTTCGATTTTGTCAAATATGAGCCACAGATGGACCGCGTCTTGTCGACGCGATCCATCAGTGACCCATACTTAACAAAAGATGCTTTGCAGCATTTCACTGACTGACTGGGATATTATTATACTACAATACTAAATATTAAAATACTACGAAAACTTTACGATGTTAAGAGGTATTCTTTTGTCGAAGTACCTGTTTACAGTCCTGGGTTAAACCGAATCGTTGAGAAATCGAACAAATTTACTCAAATCGGATCGTATCCCTTATTCCACATACAAAACTATTGATCAGCTCTGTTCATTACAATTTCACCCCATCATAAAACATTAAGAAGTATACAACTGCGAACTCACCAATACTTCTATAAACTAACTTATGGAGGCAATGGTACATTATTTTACACATAACCTTCAAGGATATAAATATATTTGCTCGAAATTTTATCATTGAAGTATGACAATTTCACTTCACTTCACGTTTTTGTTCCAATGATCGATCCGCCGTTCTGAATTCCACAGTCCTACCTGTTTACAAATACTTTAATCAAATATTCCTAAATAACGCGTCATAGTACAAACCCTGGTTAATTGAGACATCCAGTTTTACGGCTTATCTCTTAACGAATATTGACTTAATATGGGCGGACGCCCACCGTAATGTTTTCTCCATTTTTGTTAGGCATACTAAAAGATGAAAATCAGTAGAATTTGGTTTTCCGGTTTGTGAAAGTGCGAGAGTTCGTGTCTTGTCTAACACTGACTGATGCCGCCAACGCGATAGGTTCTCTGTCAGTAACTAGTGGTGGGCAAATCGAATCATTTGAAAATCAAAACTGATTCAGAAATTTCTTTCAAATCTTATCGAATCACTAATTATATATGAGTAACAAAAAAAATTACTTCCTTATTACAACTTGCCACCATTATAAAAATCAAAACATTTAAACGTACGAATTACTAATCTTAGCATGAACAGGAAATTTATTATAAGAGCAAAATGTTTCATATTTGAACGAAGAAATATAATCGAATTTGGTCAATTTTGACTGAAATCAACCGCATTTTGTCGTTAAAAATGGAAGTTACACTTCATATAGCAAGTTTTTATACCTATGAACCATTCGTGATTAATTCGAATAATTTATACTTCTAATCGATTTGAACCACTGAATAAAATTGCACAGCCTATGAGTAATTGACTAGCTACTGATATGCTTAATAGCCTCATATGACAGGCAGGAAATAATTCAGACAATTGTATGGCACATATTTACAAGACTCAGATTATGTTCGACAGAATGATAGTTATGAGGAAGTTTGAACAGTAGGGGGGTTGTCTTTACTATTGTCACCATCTAAAATGAGTTTCAAAATCGGTCTAGCCTGCCTTTTGTACTATTTTATATGTACCACAATTTTAAGTATAGTCAATATAGCGACCTTTTTGAACTAATTTCCTTTATCATTATACTTCATTTTATAAGATAGTCCCGGTAGATTAGAAAGTGGTTAACATCATTGCAACGACCAGCATTTCACCATGACTGTATTCAGCTAAAGGCAGTATAATAAATTATACTGCCTGGGGGTATTTAAAAGCACGCCTCTTGTGGAGATAAACATGCTGGGACGTAAAACCTCGGTCTGTGAGAGATTGCAGTTTGAAACACTACAAAAGATCAATCAATACTGGTTCCAATTGCTATGTATGATCTACAGATCGGCCGCGCCGGTGCGGAGTGTGCTTCATATGTAAAACATGAAGGGTATCATGGAACATATAAATGTTGATAAGAGAAGGCATTAGTGATATTAGACGTCTATGGAAATTGAAAATGTATTGTTAATATTAATCGCTCGCGTATCAAAGCAGGATTTTGGTCATTCGAAGATAATCATGACCAATGTCAAGATGCATCTATCTAGTGTATGTAATTATTGCGAAGTGACATGCACGTTCTTCCTAGCTTTCTGAACTCGTCTTTCCTCGCAATTTCTTTTGCTGATCCGCCTGGCTATCTAAGTAAAGCTGCCTGGTTTACAGCTGAAGAGTAAGAGTCATTAACATTCATTTTCAAAGAAGCTCCTTGCGACAACTGCATTTCTCTGTAACTCTAATCTACCATACTATTTACAGAAAAACTAATCGTTTCCAATCCTTGGATAATGATCGCTATTTCCTTAAGCTGTCTTCACACTGAGTAATGGAGTTTTTACACATATACCCAATGTCTATTAGTGATTTGGTCTCCAATGATTTCCCCCAATTTCGCTCTATCAAACATCAATAGAAAACGTTACATTTTTAAGAGAGAGGTAACAGCTGAGTCGCTTCTCCAAGACTCGTCTGTTTTGTGAATCATGTTCGACGAACTATATTTCTGATGCATTTACATTTCGTTTCAAGTGGTCTATCTATATAACATATATATTTTGTCACTTGAAAAAGGTTTCATAAAAATGCTGCAAATTCTAAACAGAAGGTTAAATTTGTTGGCTTGTTTTATGCCTTTTCATACTTGACTTTAATCTTAAAATAAGCATTTTATAACGTATTGCTAGCAGATTTGTAACCGCATATTATAACTACATATTCAACAAAATATGCTCCATTCATCATCCAATAGGTAATTTCATTTTAATTTTTCAAGCATGAGCCACATATGGACGTGTCTGGCAAGCAAATAATCTGGCTATAATCTAGTATAAAAAAACTAAGTAAATCATATTTCCAGCATAAAATAGCTTTCGAAATAGACCATTTGAAGACTTTAGCCTTCAAAAAAATACCCCAAATACGGCCAAACGACATAGTTACATAGTTTAAAAATGATAAATAAACGCCAGTCATATAAATTAGGTGCCAATATTTTTTGTCAAGCATAGGCCACAGATAAATCGCGCCTTGACGGCGCGATTCATCAGTAGCCCATGCTTGACAAAATTTCTCTCTAGCTATTCCGTATCAACCGTTCTTGACCTGTTCTCTAACTTGTCTATACCTTAAGCTATTGTCTATCGTTTCAATGTTCAAAATATTAATTAAACTTCGAGGGAATGTATTTTAATAATACATCAACGAGATATTTGGAAATGCTTCTAGCCTACTGAATCTTTCATGCATTCGTTCGCTATAACGGGTTGATGACGTTTCTATTATTGAAATTTCGCTCTGAGCAAGGTCAGTAGCGGCGAATAACTAAAAGGAACAAACTGACGGCTTTTTGTATGAGAAAGTGCTACGGAAAAACATCCCAAACGGAGCTGAGCCGCGATGACGAAACGCAGTCGGTTGTATCTGCCATCATGGACAATGGTGATGGACATGAAGTGGTAGATGGCTTTACAATCGCCTAAGGCAGATATCAATCACTGCCCTTTACCATGTGCGTTCAGTTCCGTTTGAGATGTTTTCAATTTGAAGTGCCGTTGCTGGTACTACTTCTTTCAGTAGTTAGTTCATTTTAGACATTGCTTCCGGTCATACTAAGAGTGGATTACAATGAAAATGAAAAATAAATGAAATTCACATCTTTCACTTCTTCGTTTCTGTAAAATCGCCCTGTAGGGCAAAAAACACGTCCAATGCAATTGTGAAGCGCACACATTCAAGACAAGGTAGAATTGCTTCATTACAAGTTTTTTTTAGCATATCACTCACTGCCAAGTTTTTATTCGTTGGATATGTTGAAATTTTGTGGGTGCGGCCTTAACCTGACAAGCCCAAACATGATAATAAGATTGATACGGAAGATTCGGAAAATGATCTGAATTGGTGATGATAAAAAAATGCATCTTGAATTGGAAACCTTAACCATCAATAACAATGGCCAAGTTCACGCAACTGTTTTGTATATAATCCAAGCTCATAAATTTGCATATAATTTCCTTTAAATCACTAGTCAGCTAAGTCAGGAAATTTTGAGCACACACGCTTTTTTAAGCCGCCAAGCTGTGCCCATCTGTGCCTCATGCTTGATAAAGAAAACAGTTTGATCGTGTGTTAACCGACTGCACAGCCATTCATCAGCTCAAAGTACAAGTGGCACGAACCTTTAGTATCCAATATTCCTAAACAGGGCCAGGTAATTCGAGTAAAAGAAGCTGTACAGCCTTGACTTCCTGCATTGCGGTAGACACGTATTTTGAACTTTCATCGCAATTTTTTATATATAGAGCCGATCGAGAATTTGATCTTGCCATACATGAACATACCTGATAAAAATATTATTGACTGGGGAACGCAAAGCAATATTGCTTATTACCGACGGTGAGGAATGCGACATTGAAGACGAAAAATCCCACAATGGTTAACAAAATTTTACTATAAGCAGATACTAAACATGTTTAGCGTACTAATTCACTTGATTTTGACTAAACTACTTAATTCTGTGTAACGCGACGGCTTTATCCTTTATCAATGTAAATTATAAACTAACAAGTATTCTATTCTATTGCACACTCTCAAGTTACAAGATGCATCAATAATTTGGCTCCTGAGCTCGGTATGACAGCCTACAGTTTTCTATACCGTAATATCTATCGATCACATATTTATAGAATGTATTGAACTCTCAATGTCCTTAAACCTGTGCATATTGATGGTCTAGCAGTATATTAAGTCAAAAAGCAATCTTAACAGAATAGCCAGGGGCAATTTTATCCTATTTTAAATCACTATGACAAAAGTCGGTAAACGGTTCATTTGCAACAATTTTTTTTATTTTTATAATTTTTGATGAGGTTTACAGCAAACATGATGAACCTGCCTCGTGCACCCTTTTCCATCAACAACCAATAACTGGCCAAAAATTCGAATCTTAGTTTTATTCATTTGTTATTGCGTGAAAATAAAACAAAGTTGAAAAATTGGTTAGCGAAACTCATCATAGAGAAGGTCAAAGCCCAAATAAATTTGCTGCGTGTTTTCTGGCAAAGAGAGAATGCGAGCTGTGACACGCGATGACACACTTGTCTTGTAAATGAATTGCCCTTATCTCAGTAAGGGTTATAATTATGTAGCCTGTTTCTATCTTGTACTTGTTTCTATACCTTGTCGATATATCTTATCTCCAGTTTAAACGAGTTTAATTCATAAACCTCAATGACTCTTCATCTCATATTTTACCGGTGATTGACACGATTCAGACATGTTGCTATTGCAGTTACGAATTCCATATGTATGTACGACACACAGATGAAACACAGCTAGACAACACCTGTTACAGCAGAATATTTTGAATCGGGAACGTTCGTAACGTTGAGTGCGTGTAGAAACGAAAAACTCATTGCTAAAAGAGAAGTAACAACATTTTCAACTACCCTCACTTCCGTGCATTTATGATCTATTATAATAGTGTGAGCATAATATTAGGGAAATAAAATTCTAAAGGCGTTTTACCAAGCGTGCTTTACCGATGCATCGCAACGTCCAGGCGTAATCATATTTGCCATGAAAAATTCTTTTAAACAAGATAGTAAACCATAGATATTTACCATATTTTCGCCAATAAAAACTCTTTTATATTGAAGTTTGCTCTAACAGAGTGGCGGTTAGTTGGCACTATTTAGAAGCTATTTCCAGAGTTTCACAAAGCGAATTCAAATATAAAATAAAATCATGATTTTGAATGAATTAGTAAAGGAATACTTTCATTCATTCATATTTAAATTTCCTCATCATAGCCCACTTACCGCAGCTGACATAACTTTTCCGACTTTTAATCAAACATCTAATTATAGACAAGGCGACGCCCCTGAATAGATTTGTCTAATCAGAAATTTTATTTTGTCAGGCATGAGTCACAGATGAACTGCGCCTTAGCGGCGCAATCCATCAGTGACTCATGCTTGACAAAGTGAAGTGAGATAATGTTATTCTGAATAGAATAACATATATGAAAAATGAACTTTCAATATATCGTATCCTGTTTTATAGCTTACTGTATGGAATCGACCACGTACTGGCTCTAAATTAAAAACTAAAATTGCGCCGGGATTGTAAAGTTTATCTATATGTATGGATTGTCAGATTACGACATGCCGTTAATACATTATGTCAAGTGTGGATCACTGGTGAATTGCGCGGCCCATCTCTGGTCCATGCATAATAAAATGAAAGGCTTATGCTTGAACAAGGAAAAATTTACTGTAAGACCTCGATGGTTGGTTTAGCGAAAAATGAAACATAGTCGAACCAAATTTTGTTTATCAAGTATGAGTGGTCACTGATATGCAAATAGATACGTCAAATAGAACATCAGCAACGGACTCTTGGAATGATGTTAACAGTAGGGAAAACAAGCATTCAGATTGAAGTATCAATTCAGGCACATGCCAGTTTGGAAAATTCAATAAAGAAGTGATTTTAGCATCGCCAAGAGAATATACTCATCACGTAAGTTCAGTTCCAGTTGCGATGTTTTCAGCCTAAAGTGATGTCATTTTGTCGTTGCTCATTTCCATTCCAGTGGCCGGTAGTTTTATTTTTATAGAAATTCAACCATCTTTTTTTTGAACATTGCTTCTGGCTATTGCGTAGGCCATTTTAGTAAAAGTACCGATTTTACCTAGTTTATTTCAGAATGCTTTTACCTAATTACACTGATATCTGCTTCACCTTTTACAGAGTTTTCTTTTAAATTTACTAGATAAAATAGGTAGATTTACCTAATTTTCAACTAGGTACTCGGTTCCAATTACTAATTACTAAACTACTATTAAAAAAACTAGGTAAAACGTGTTTCTATCACTTAAAGTTTTTAGGAGATACAGTATTTGAAGACTTCAACCTCCATTAAACTATCCATTAAAATGCTTTGAATGTAGCCAAATGACGATCACCTACCTAGTTTACCTGGGTTTTTAATCCAGGTACCATCTTGTTTAAAAGTAAAACTAGGTTATCTAATCCTGTAGTAAATTCGTTTTACTTCACCTACATCAGGAAAAACTATGTTGCCATGACAGCCTTGTTTTGAGGACACTTTGATGAAGAAAAAAATACTCGTCGATTCGATATGATTGAAAATAAATTTTGATGAAAACTTTTCACGTATTCTACATAAATTTCCATCACAGTGATAAGGTATAATTGGCCATGCGTTAAGCTTTTCCAGAATCACCACCTTATTTATTAAGTATTCACAGGAAGATTCATCTTCATAATGATTTTATTTTTTCTATCAACAACACAATCGGTAAAATCTTGTCCCAACAAAATACATATCTTCAACAAAGAAATTTTGAACGCTCATGATCATCAATCCTCGAACAATTATAATAAATAAACAATTTTAGATTTGCATTGATTCGGACACATGAATCGAATATTGATTTCTGCTCTTCGAGAAAGATTTTGGGCAAATTTGTTTTTTACTTTTGTTAAAATTTTACATAAAAAACAATAAAATTCACTCTGAAAGTTTATTTTGTCAACCATAAGTAACTGATACCCACTTCGCGATTTATCAGAGACTCATACTTGACAAAATAGTTTCCTATGATGAAAAAACCAATTGGCAAATTTTGTAAATTCGAAACAGCGAATTCTCGATATATAACTGTCTCAGATAGTGACAAACCTGATATTAGATTATTTTTTTTAATTCGTGACTATATTGCAAAGCCTTTTTGCGCTGAGAACAAGGATATAAGTTTCAGTAATTGTACTTCTCTTTCAGCTGTCAGAGCGAAATTCTCGAATTAATATGAAATTCCAAGTTCACTTTCGACCTCTAGTTTATCAGAATTACTACAAAATTAATGAAAAAGTAATCTATCTTCACCAAACCTTTCATTTAGCATACATAAGTCACAACATGACTACTACATTAGCGACGTGATTTATCAAAGTATCCGACAAAACATGTTTGCCTAAATAGTCATTAAATAACTCTTCGTGGTGGTATTCCAATCAATGCCTTTATTCCAATGAAATTTACAATGAATTCCAAAACTCATAATAGAATCAAAATGTGATAGAAATAAGCAAACGCTGCATTTTCAAAAATTTGTGAATTTATTCCTTATGAAGATTTTTTGATGTATTTCTTCAAAATGTAATAATATCAATATTTCTTGAATAATGGGCGACGTGTTATTAAAAAAAAAATGACAAATTTTCTAGCGTGCAGTCTTTGGTAAACCTAATTAAACTAATCTGTTACTACATCTCTTTGTACAACCTATGCCTGCTCACATATCTTTGGGTGACCTGGTAATATTCATACTTCACTGAATATGTTCCTGGGTTATGCTAAGAATTAGGAGCATAACTACCGAAGCGTTACATCGTTCTGGCTCAATAGTGTACGTAATCTATGTAACATGTTGTCTTTGTGTTATAGCGCTATATCATGTCTTGGCTGCAATCCTTTTCACTACAAAATTTTGGATGATACTGAAGACGCCACTCATACTGATGCAAGATTCAAATCGATTTGGATACTCGATTTGAATACTATGTGATTTGTGAAGGGTTGTTCCCTTTTCAGGTGAAAAATGCTATTTTGTCAAGCATCAGACACACATTGATCGCATTTTGAAAAAGTTGAATTGAATATCTAGATAGATGGCTAGTAGGCAATTTAAAGATATACTGTTAAATGCGTCTGAAGTTGATCCCTGCATGGTCAAAACCGAATCATTTGGGATTTGCATCTAATTCGAATTCTAATCTGATTTTTTCGAATCGGATCGATTCATTTATCCTGTATAAATAACAAAAATCGCATTTTTACTACTGCATTTTGTCTTTATCATAAAAATCGAGGAAATTTGTAGTTACAAATTACTAATATTAGTATTAACAGGTTTGAAGACAGTGTACTTTCAATCCACAATCCGTGTCTAAAAGTGAAAATTTTAATTTTATACGACGAAATCCAATCGATTCAGGTCAAATTTGGCTGAAATCGATTGCATCTTGTCATTAGAGATTAAAAGTTTATTACATTTTTTTCTTTCGGTGAAAGATTCGGGATTAATTCGAATAATATTTGCATCATATCGATTCGAATCAACTAATCAGATTTCCCAGTCCTATCCCTCCAACGTACTTCGACAACTGAACCACCGTGCGCATCGGTAATGCTGGTTGTATATCGTCGTCAAATCTCTTCAGGATGTTGAAAACCTGTTTTTTCTAACACACACTGCGGGAAAAAGCGGGGAGTCGGAACACCAATACTAAATATTATAAAGTCCACCCTCTCTTTGAATCCGCAAAAATTATTCGTAAAAATACCAACTTTCGCTCCCATGCGACGGTTCTTCTAAGATGAAATTATTATCAGAATACGTTCTTTTTTTCAGCAAAAATTGGGAATGATTTCCTATTCTTTTCAATAGTCGGGAGTGAAAGTGTACATGTCGTTTGAAAACTTTTCGCCTGGTAAGTCATAAATTTGATGTCTATAATAACCTTCCTTGGTGGTGCAATCCTTCGGTGACTCATACTTTGGAAAACATACTTCCACAAACTATTTTTTTTAACTAGGATATTCACAATCCTTTGCTCACAGTTTCATAAAGGCTGTTCTCGATCAACCCCACTTTGTCCTCGGTTTCACATAATATAATCAACCGCATCAGGAATAATTATCCCGCCAATGACAGTGCCACTATGATTTTTATTTCACAAGCTCGTAGACAAATTGGAACCAATTGTGAAATAGTAAAACTATAAAAATTAACCCAGTTAGTTACATGTAACGTAAAATTCTTGTACAATGGAGATCTCCTCGTTTTCGTTTCTATTCGAACAAGACAGGCGCCTATTGAAAATTCATTTTCTTATGACATAAAGAAAAGTTGACATACATGTTGAAAGTGTCTTGTCCAAAACCTTGAAAAGGAACAAAAAATTTAAAAAAAATGTGTAACGTTATAATGGGCGCCGCAGGCAAGAAAATTTACTAAAAATCAGAACTGTAACGGAATATCACAACAAAACAATCCAAAAATGTCACCAAAGGCTAAACAAACTGAAAAACAGGATTTCAGGGCATAAATTTGTTTAAATAAGTGTCGGGCCGATAAATCATCTGCCTCATATACCCATGCCAACACTTCAATCTAGAGCATACCTTATGTAAGCTCTACCGAACCTGAAAGCTTATTCTTTATTGTCAAAATTTGCTCAAAGCAAAGTAGCAAACGACTTCATATATTAAGAAACTTAAAATAGAAGGAAAAATTTAGTTCCGACTCATTGCATCATCTTCATTTCAAGTATAAAAAGACATTTGAACTTTTTTCCCAATACAGCATTGGTCTAGATTTTGAAAATGGCTACTTCGAAAAATTTAGCAATATAGAACAGCACGTGAGGGCTCCATCCACTTTGGTCAATTCACTACAGTCACATGAAATCAGCTGAACTCCAGGAAGACTTTCGTATGCCTGAAAATATGAATTGTATAGCCATGGTATATCAAAATTTGAAAAGAAAAAGAGTTCAAATTGTGACGCCATAATAGGCACTTTAGCCGAGGAGGCTGACGGCAGAAGGTCGTATACTACTAAAAATGATATGCGTAAAGGTCATTTCAAGTTTTTTTCGACCGGCGCCCATTGAATACGCTCGTGGCGGTCATCATTCTTGCACCAGTTTCATTTTGGAGACCTCGTATTCGAACCAATTCTAATAAGTCTGATAAATGAGTTGATATTGATACAACATTAGTGGACTCTGCCAAACAAAAAAACAATGTCATATTTATGTACGCAAGTCACATTTCTTATCTCGTTAGGCGATTCATTTCCGTTTGAGATGTTTCCAGCTTCGCTTATAGCGAGCTTCATTACAATATCATCTCAAAGCTCATACCACTATAAGTTGCAATGTATACCTTTCTTGAATTCGGATAAACATCAAATGCTTGATGAACAACAGTTGGACCAAGTTTCTTAGATTCGATGTATAAACAATTCGCACCAATGCCATTTTCATCGATTTCAAGAAACTTGCAGGTCTTCTGCGCTGATGATTTCAGTCTCTAGATATTATTATGTAAGATTTTATTGCGCAATGAAGCCTTATCATTTCACAGAATAATAAAAATTATATTTGAAATTGATCAGCTTTCACAAATACATTTCTGTATACACTGTAACAAATGTGCAGTAAATGTATTGTTTACTCGCAGTAAATTCTATATTTTCAAAAAATTCAAAACTGCATTTTGACGAGGTTAAAGCCAAATATGGACCGCTGGTGGAACGGGTCTTAGGCGGCACGTTCCCTAAACAGCGCGTGATTAGCTAAAAAAGTTGATTTTGCATTTTTACTCCATTATCATCAAGTAAAATTGTTTCCAAAAACAGGAATTGCGTGTTTTTTACGTTTATCTCCATTTGGAGAAGTTCGAAACTCCTACAAAAATCATACAATTTTAAGTCTTAAACTTGTACTCGTTTACCTGTGCCATTTCTCTATGTTGGGGTGTTTCACTGGAATACATTATGACACCTGGACTGACTAGAGAACAGAAGCTTTTCAAATGTAAACCAAAAGTAACCGGAATCGAAGTTACAGGGAAATCGGAAAATGTTTTTGCAAGTACAGCAAAACCAGCTTCATTTGTGCGCTTACTGATACCAACAAATATTTCCTCTCCTAAAAAGGAATTAAAGTTTAATTAGGTTATTCAAACTTTACTCAAACTCAACCCCATCTTCTTACCAAGGAATGTCGACTGCTGTTGGCTATGCTAAGCAAAATTACCGAGTGTGCCCAGTACACTTGGGTCTACCGGGTTTGTTTTCAAAATATTTTTACATGGTTTTAAAAATATATGACTGACTTAGTTTAATTTTTTCCATTTGTAGTTTTACTTACGGTGAATTCATTAGGTAAAAAAGATAAATTTACTTATCTATCAATAGGTAAATAAATATATCTATTTTTCAGCTAGTTGCATGGTTTGAAAATCTAGTTAAATCATATTTATTTTCGTCATAAAAGACTGACCATTTGGTTATTTCTATCTTCAAATCTATTGAAAATGCATTAAAAGCAGCCAAACCACGATTTATCTAGCTCTTAATCGGAGTATCAAGTTTGGAAAGTGCAACTAGGTAACATAACTGTCGCAGCGTTGCCCAGTCAATTTTTTGTATTTCATTTTACTTTGTTTTAAGCAAGATCGGGAGAAGTTCACGAAATGATGCAACTAACCACTCTAGCGACTCGTGCTTAACAAAACATGTTTAGACAAAACCTGGTCAGTTTTTGACGGGGTTAATAACAGAAAAATTTCGCGATGCTTACCTGTAAAAAGCACGTCACCACCATCCATTCGAGCTTCCCGGTCTTGATCTTTCATTATCGTCAACTCCAATCCAAGATTTCGTAAACATTGTTGCATAGCAGACGTCTAATACGTAAATAATTCAAAAAAGCATCTACGGAAAAGGTTCCTTTCTCTCGTCCAGCCAGCCAGCTGTTTGTGTTGAGTATACTTACTTGTTGACAATATTATTTATAGTACAGTACTGGTTGGAGACTCATTCGGGCTTCAGACATAAATGGATACTAGCGAAGGCAACCTTGGTATTACCACAAAACAGGTATTACTACGTAACCTAGTAAATGTCGTTTGGCGGTATTTAAAGCATTTTGATAGATTTGAATGTCAAAATCTCCAAATAATCTATTTTAAAGCGTTTTTTCATAATGAAAACATGGTTTACCAATTTTTATGCTGGGTGCCTAGTTTCTTCAACCTGGTGCCTAGTTGTAAAATTGGTTAATTTACCTATTTTACGTAGTAAATGTAATGGGTAAAATATCAAATAAATATATTTTTTAAACTAGGTACACTACGTACTTTTACGTAGAATTGCCAACACTAGTTTTTACCTACACTTAAAAGTATATTAATAAAGGTGAAGTATTAATATGTAACCTAATTTCACTTTTAAAACTAGGCAATACTTTAAATTAACTAGGTTTGATACATTTCATTGGAAAGATTGAGGATTAAAATTACCCGATTGATCTATGTTAAAAGCTTTTTCATAATGAATATATTCATGGTTCACCTAGTTTTTATACCCCCAGTTACCGAGTTTGAAATTAGGTAAACCCACTCATTTTCTCTTGTAAACGAACAAAGCAAAACTTCAAGTTACAACAGATAAATGATGAAGCGCCAATGAGCCTTATTGTTAAACATCGAAAAGAACCATCGAAGACAGGGGTTAGTCCGTAAAAAACAAAGATGGCAAATTTAGACTAATTGCATGTATACCCAACCAAAAATTTTATGTGGCCCATTCCCACTTTGGCGATTTCTCGGGCAACTCATGCCGACAGCGGTTGTCGTGCTTGGTCGGCTAAAATATTTCTAGTGGGATACCGCGTGCAACATATTCGCGTGCAACATTTTTCGCGACCAACTATTTTGTGAGTGGCCACTTATTGCAGATGTGTTTACTACAGCTTTTACAACAACACGCAAACCACCATGCCCAATAACGACAGAGTGCAACGGTAACTGCGTCACTCGATACCCTGTCTCTTGAAACAACATACACTTTAAGGCTTGAATCTCTTTCTCTATACACCCGAATACAATAAACAAAGCGAGTACACTCGAAATGTGTTGATGTATGAGTGGAGTTCCATGGAACTCCTTCCATTTTACTACATCTCCGTTTTGACAATTTCTGAGATATGCGGCGTTACGCACTAAATGACTTGCGGATAAGAACTATACGTAATTTTCCACTTTCAAAACATATCGTTAACATGGTATATATATTTTTTATCTACCTACTTATTTATATATTTGAAAACTATTTTATTTAAGTACAGTATCTTTGTTCCTTTTGCGCATTAGTGCGATTAACATGGTACTAACATGACATAGCACGAGGACTTAACTTCGCGGTAGTCTATACAATATGGGTCTCGTGTTCATATTCTTTAATTTAAATTCGCTCTATGCAGTACCTACCGGAAGCAGCGCCTAAAGAGAAGTTAAAGCAGTTTTAAGCATTTAAGCAGTTAAAAACTTTAGAATATAGTAGCAGCAACTTCCCTCTAAACGGAAGACATCACAGAACTCAGAAAGTACCGAGTAGAGGTGTGCGAGGTATTTGTTCAAACAACGTAGTTATCACTTAAAATCATAATGAGGTCAAAATATTTAGCAATAACGGAGGGTTTCGAGACATTCACACAGGTACAAGGTAGCCTACAGAATATCAATTCACCTGCTGTCAACGGATCATTGGCTTAATCCAAATTGTTCCGACACAATGCTACTTTAAACCTCTCGACTGTTAATGATAAGCCAGGTTCAAAATCTGAAATGGCGTTTCTAGGAATTATTTCGTGGCCATTTCAAGATTGCTCAGCACTATCGCTCAAATTTACGAAATATTGAAGAAATTAATTCCAGTACTACTGTTGCATTTTCGATGAGGATTTTTGCATGTGGCGATCACACTCAAGTTGGCGTCATAACACATAACTTAAAGAAAATTTCTAATATCACCCTCTAAGTAAAATTTTTATACCAGGTACTGCATCCTGGTAAGTATTCGTATGTGGCGACCTGAAAGAAAGTCTACAACCTCTTTGGGGACCGGTTGACCATTAAAAAACGATCGTAACATCGCAAGATGTCGACAAAGCTTTCGCTTAGTGGGACCTAGGCATTAGCGGCGCGACCCATCTTTAGCCCATACTTAACAAAACATGTTTTAAGAGAAGTTTCCTGATTTTGTAGCGGATCTTATTCTTTAATTGGATGATTGCCTATTAAATTATATTGTACATGAAAATTCCCGCACCTCTGCTTGTCTGTTATCATGCCCCGGTGTTGTGATCAAAGCTTTATTTCCAATCACGACGGCAACATCTTCAACAAATACACAATCAGGTAGTGTGTCATCTTCCGGAAGTTCAATAACTTTCAATCCCATTTCGTCTCTATAAAAGATGATATTATTGATTTAATATTTTTCGATTGTAAATGTCTAATCCTATCTGCGTTGAAAGATTGTCCGATAAGCTGCAGGAAACGTCCAGTCTTCTTGTCATTCATTACCTGTGATTTGCTATTGATAGGAAATGATTTTAATAGCCTTTTCTTGTAATGGTCTTCTATCTCTAATATTGTTGCTTCTTCCCAATGGTCGTTGCAGTATGATTGCTTGGATAATGCTGACTTCTGAAAATCACATTTTTCCACATCTCGCTGATGTTCTTGACATCTTGTGGCAAAACTTCTCTTTGTTTCTCTACCCCAGAAATTTTAGAGTACTTTATCTTTTGTTTGCTAGAATATTTTAGAACGACCCCTTTTTAGCATATATTAATGTCGATGACTTAACTTTTCCATTGCCCTAATGAATAAAGTCTGTATAGACATTCAAAACGTTGGCAAAATACGGCTGAGGAACTAAAATCACCATGGATATTCCTGGTGGCAATCACTCAACCATTGTTCGATTGTAATATGAACAACACAATATATCTATTCAGTTAGAGCATTTTTCAGATTTTCAATATCTAGCTGTGATTTGACTGCAGTATTTGATGTAAAGTAAGAATAAAGGATTTGAGTAAAAATAACCGCTATCAAAATATCTCTCCAACCCCATAAACCATTGGATTGAATCGTTAGATTCGAAGCAGAAGCTAAACCGAGCAGCATGTTGCAACTCTTGGAAAGCTGATATATTTATAATATTTCGTTAGATTGTGGAACGTGTTGTTCCTTTCCTTTCGACGGTGCGATCCAGCAGTGACTCATGCTTAATATAAAATGAATTGATGCAACCTCGATTGCGCTGCATATATTCATCGACTCTGTTCATTCAACCCGTTTAGTTTTTCAGAAGATAAATACATTTAGTGGCAGATGAGAAATCATCACTGCTAAGAGCCAAAGCAACACAAACATTAAAACTGCGTAACATTGCTACATACACTACATACCGTAGAACATTGACGTAATTCGAGTACTGATTGACTACAATTTCCCAGTCAACTGGTGGTAATTCCGGATCAAGTCTTTGAGCATTTGCCGGGAGCGACTTTGCAGGTTTTCTCACGATGACTGTGTTGTACTTGAAGTAATTATGCATATTTGGATAAGTCAACAGATCAACTAAATATACAAAAAAGTTTTGGTATTAAAATCAAACTATGCCACATAACGCGTTGTCGAAGAGCGTCACATTCGACGTCTTAGAAATACATCAATGAAGACGTACTGTTCTGTCTCTAAGTAAGTTTTGTAAATTTGTTTTAAAGAATGCATCACATACGGACCGCGTCGACCCCCTAGTACGCAGATATACATGTAAAATTCTCGCCGCATGCCTACCGAATATGATTATGTCTAAATATTTCCTTCACGCCAATCTTAAAACCACCATTTACAGAGTAAGTGACAGCACTTTTTTCGACGATTCTAGATACCAAATGTACCTCTAAATACCCTGTTTCTGCTTATGCTAAAACCTGATTGGCCTCTAATATCTGTCATTGCACAAGCCTTGCATTACGGATGAATTGCGCTGCAACTGATTTATGCGACACTTCAAGGATACAACAGAGCAAACAAAAATTGGTCAAGTGGATCAATACCATTAATCATGTCAAGGGCATATACACTGCTGTTTTGGCAAGGCGGCGTGGGTCGTTGTTGCTCATCTAATATATATGGCATGGTAATTATGTACATACGCGGATTTTTGCATACGAATCGCATATTTACCGATGAAAGGTATTAATTAGCAATAAGAAGATGATTACTTGCCGAAAGCGCACGTAAAACTAACATAATAAGATTTTTTGCGAACATTTATTATTTTTGGGAGTAAAAATTTAAATTCCGGTAAATTTTCATGGAATATAGGTAGAAGTATATTTGTGCGTGACAAGCTCGCGAGGGTTCACCCGAAATGCGCTATTTACTGCGTGCGGTAAAAATTGAATCAGTAGAGAATTGTGATGTATCTAATTTTCAATACTGTTTATGTGAATTTTAATCTTATCTGTTAAGTTGGCAATTGCTGAGCTACTACCATGATACCATGGTCTACCAGGCTCACTTGTCGCCTTGTATCTGGTATTTTATATTCAGTTCATTTTGTGCTTAGCTGTGAAAGGGTTTATTAAAGCCTAGTTTTGATTCTACAGTTGTGATTTGAATTCTATATTGCAATAGGTTACCCCACTATAGTTCCGGTGTATGTTTCAAAAAATCTATTTGGGAGGCATGGGCAGCCCCCTTGTTACGCCACTGTCTGTATTTCCATAACTAGAAATCGGTCAAACCTGGGAAGATTGATTTCGACCGATTTTAGGATCACGTAATTATGGCGGTAGCTCAGCAATTACCAACTGACAGTTAAGATTCAAATTCGCATAAACAGTATTGGAATTTAGATACATCACGATTACGTACTGAACTAATATTTACCACATTGCCCAGCCCTATCAACATCTTAAAGAGTAGAAATAAATCGACCAAAATCGAGAATATTATTCTACTCCCAACAGAATTTTCAATTCAATTATTCCGCGCGATTGTCTGCCCAATCATTCACTGCGGAATTAGCACAATGCCCTAGAAATATTTTTATGAAAAGATTTGCTTTTATACACCTTTCGTGATAGTGCTGATCTACATGGGTTTTAAAATCCGGCCATAAGGTACCTTCTGAGGAAGATTGAAGATTCTTAAGTCTTCATTAATACACTTTTGTAGCCTTTTTGCACTAGTCGTTTTGGGATAACAATATGGAAAGCTCTTTGCAACCTTGCCACGAGCAATTTTTGATGAAAAATATAAAAAAGATTTCAAGCATCGTTTTAGTTCCAGAATAAGACTCTTTTTGAGACAAGGCAAATGACAATCATGTATATTGTAAATTGCAAAATATTGTAGATAGGCATGCCATTTTCAAAATGATGATTTAAATTGTTCCAGACGTCCGATTCGGATGATTCAATTACTCCTTTCTGTGACTCGACAAAGGTTCGAAAAATTCATTAGAAACGCACCCGTTTCAATTTTTTTCATGTGCTGTAAAAATATTCATAAATATTTTAAATAAAATCAGATTTGAAGGGATTTGATTTCAAAGTTATTGCCTCTGAAAGTTGCCACCATTGCAAATAGATGCGGGCGTAACTGCCTAGTGGTTATCATATTTCTCTCTCGTTAATCCATGCCCACCAGTTAACCCAGCGTGTAATACTTTGCTTCGGTTAAGCAGAACCGGGAAGTTAATATCCTTTATTGTAACATTGAATACGAATCCTATCATTTGTTTGGAAATGCAGGTTTAATATTCTAAAGTATGAAATGCCAGTCTCTACCCACTTTCAAGCTCCTCGTAGGCTGTCTCAATTATAGATGTTGTCCTCATTACACGGTACTTTTTATTCATATATTTATAAATATAATAGTAATATTTAAAGCAAATTATAAAAGGACTTTGTTAAAAACTAGGAAACGCGTGTAGAAGAAGAACATTTCTTATAAATAAGTACGATTTTGAAGATACTTTAGTTTAAAAGAAGGTCAAATTTCATAAGAACAGTATGATAGCCATTTCTGTAAGTGATGCCATATACTTCTTTATAACCTGCCAACTTTCGCTGGAAACAAGTTTAATGTATTTAGATACCATCCATACAATGAACAAACAGAGTTTCTCTGTCGAATCCGGAGAGTGGTTAATTCCATTCCATTCATATCTGTATCCAGTATGATGAGTATGCGTCACGGATGGATCGCGCCGATGAGGCGCGGTCCATCTTTGACTCATGCTTGGAAAAAAGATTTCCGATTAAGATGGTCAACATTACATAAATATACTGACAAAAAAAGACAATTTTTCTGCAGGTTTTTAAAAACGACTACGTTCTTCAATTCGATAGGCCCTCTCGTTCAATTCAGCAATATAGAACAGCATGTGAGAGCTCCATCCACTTTTGTAAGTTCACTATTATCGCACGATATTAGTTGAACTCCTGGAAGACTTTCATATGCCTGAAAAGTGAAAGAAGTGATTATATAGCAAGATCGTTAATGTAGAACCACGCTTCCAATAGTAAATTTGTGTATAGTAGGGTTGGTAACTCTGCTGTTGTCAGCTGTTAGATGAACATTAGTTAACAACAAGAACGACAGCTGCAGCAACGGCAAACGATCGCACTGTGAATCTCTTTGACTTAAGTTTGTTCCTTAAATCTTTATATTTTAAGACCTTTTTTACTAGTGCCGGTACATCATTGGCTTATGGTATTCACGACGTGCTTAGCTATCACAAGTTTACTAATTTTTTGTTGGTTTTTGGAGAGGCTTGAAAGTTGAATTCACACTATCAATTTGAAAAGTGCAGGTCGAAGACCAAGAGCTGACAGTCAAGGCGCTTGTTTTGCTTAAACGTCATTTATTATAGCATATTCCTAATGTTAGATCACATTTATTTTATTAGCGGCCGGAAAGGGATTGGGAGCTCGAATGCTCATATTGTCCCACTGAAGTGGGTGGCAAAATAAAAAAAAAACGCAGCGCAATGCTGCACAACTTTGCTATAAATCTTTTGCTAATCATGATACCAGAGTATATCAATAAGAAACGACGTGACAGCTTCCTTCCTTCCCACAAATTTAAACCTACTATAAATCATTGCGTGCAACTAGGACGGGGTAAAATCAAATTATCTGGAATTCGAGTCTGATTCGGGATGTTTTTTCGAATGGGATCGAATCCCTAATTACGTCTAACAATGCTCCGTTTTTACCATTAAGATTTGCCCTATTGTCAAAATATTGAAAAACACATAGTTGGTATTTTCCCAGCAAATTAGAAAAGTCCCGTACTTCTCTTCTATTTCCTAAAAACTTTTTGTTCCTATCCCTGTAATAAAAATTTGATGAAAACATATTTTACTAAGCATGCGGCACTGATGGATCGCACCGTCAAGGCGTGGGCCATCTGTGACTCGAGCTGAACAACGGGAGTGTGACCTATTCACGAATAATTTTTGCTTCGGATCGTCGAACCGAATTGCACAGCCCTGCATGCAACGTTACCTTTCTTGATTCAGGATAAGCATCAAATGATTGATGAACAACTGTTGGTCCGAGTTTGTTAGATTCGATGTGTAAACAATTCGCCCCAATGCCATCTTCATCGATTTCTATAAACTTGTATGTCTTCTTTGCCGAGGATTTCAGTCTCTAATATAGTATGATATTATTGATTTTACGTAGAAAGAAAAATTAAATACTAATGGTCTCAGCATGCTTTATTTTCGTTATTGTTGTTATTTCATAATAATTGCTTACTTAATTCTTGCTTCGATATTCTTATTACTTATATACTTACCGATCCATTCGATTAAGATAAAGATTCTATTGGGTACTGCTTTTTGACAATTTCATCGGGAATACCACTTCACACGCATAATATGATAAGTGACCAGTGGCATATACAAAGAGCACCTTAACAAGGGAGGGCCAAAAGCGGAAAAGCATCATGATGGGTACCACAGAAATTTGGAAAAATGCCTAAAATAAGCTGAATATGTATACAATTTAAGGCGCGCCGAAGGAGCACAAAAATGTTAAGATTTCCTATATTTTAGAGCGCTTAAAGTTCACTTTGGGATTATTTTTCTGTCGGCGAGGGAGGCAGGGCACCATGGCCTCACTGAATAAGCTAGCATGAGTGATCAGTAACCTCAGTTTTGACCAACAAAATCCAATCACTTCAAAATATCATCACTCCCTGTTGTGCCTCCACTCACTGACAAAAATAGTAAAATTGGCGGTTTCATTTCAAAAACGCATCGAAGGCTGGCTCGGACGATATTTGCGAGACATTTTGCTTAATGGAATGTGAAAAGATTACTGGTTTTTCGTAATTTCATCATATCCTCGACTCTATGCTTCTGTCGCCTATATGATTACTGCTGTGGTACATAACTTTAGTATATGTACTTGGATCGTTTCACATTCTACCATTTGTTTGAGGGGAATGAAGATTTGAGATGGGGCGTGGTTTCATCAATATAAAAACTCCACGCAACACGGAGAGATTTGAAGTAAAAATTTTGCCCACTACCTGTGCCATTTTTTGGAGTTCAGCTGTTTTCTTGGCAAGTACTATAACACCTGGACTCATCAACGAACAAAAGCTTTTTAAATGCAGACCAGATGTGACCGCAACTGAAGATACTGGAAACTCGGGAAACGTTTTCGCAAGAACTGAACAACCAGCTCCATTTGTTCTGTTGGAAATACCGACAAAAATTTCTTCTCCTGAAATTATATAGAAGGATAAAAAAGATGGATATGGATTTCTCACATAAAAGTGCCCCTATTGGGCAATTTGACTTACTGGATGCAATTGAGTATGCATATATTTTTTATTCTGCGAGCAATAATACCTGAGCATCATTCCATGGCTCTGATCTCTAATATGGAGCTAAAACGCACACATACGATCGGACATAATGAAAGGTCAATTATATTTTTCATTACCATTGCAAAGGAACATTAATAATGCCAGTTTTGGTCAATTTTTGTTTAATTTCCTACGTGATACTAAGAGGTTAGCCTGGTCGGGAAACAAAACTAGTTTTGACGAACGTTCAGGCAAAATAGTAGTACATGCTAGCAGTAAAGCGCAGATATATCGCGTTATAGATTACAAAAGATGACGCGTTTTTTTAACCTGTATCGTCTATGGTCGTTACTAAATAGCTACGCTTTTCCAGCATACACATAGGGCTAGGAGGGAAATAAATTTATCTACTTATTCAATTCAGACTCTCCCAATCCAATGTAAGTCAACAGAATAACCATTTGAACATCCGACTTGAAGTCTTCAACATATAATCATTACCAATTAACATCGCGTCGCAAATCATCAGTTAAATTTGAACCTCGATGGCAATAAATCGAATGCATGATTATTTGGATTCGGACCTATATTGATGACCAGAGTAGAAATTATTTTCTATGGCGAAAGTCCGAGTATACGTGAATAAAATTCCGCAGTTTTTACCCGTAAAAAGCACGTCACCACCATCCAACCGAGCTTTTCGATCCTGCTCTTTCATTATCGTCAACTCTAATCCATGATCTCGAAGACATTGTTGCATAGCATAAGTCTAGTAAATTGATATAAAAAAATCATATAAATTTTCCATAACTCATGGCAAATATTTTAAATAAATGAAGAGATAGACGAACATGCATTCCCGTCCGACATTCCGCCATTAGGCATAGAGCGATACAGCACTTCATGGGGTCGAAGAGCTGCAAATTCATGTTCGGGCATGGAATATCCTGCTGGAGTGAAAATAACGACATTTAAACGGTACGCAAATTAACACGAGTGTGATTTTGCAACCCCACAATAATTTGTTTTTATATCGAATCGGATGCGCGCGGATCTAATTTAATAAAATTTGGAAATTTCTACAATTAGACTTAAAAATCAGTTTGCAATCGGATCTTAAATTAATGGAGTACACAATATTGATTGATCGCGCCAACGATGCGCAGGTGGTAGGTGTTTATGCCTAAAAAAAATAAATTCCCAATATATCTGCATAACTGAAACTTGTACAAGACAACAAATTACAGTAAACAAAATTAACGTGGATGAAAGTGGTATATTTAATCAGTGCAGAGCAGGACGTGATATTAAAAGAAGGGTTTAAGGTAAAGTAATTAAAGTAATAAAGATAGACAAATATTTACAAGTTCATGAAATAGGGCAGGTAACATTCGAATCGAAGTCTTCACTAAAAGGCATGAATATATTATCAAAGCAGCAGTCAAAATCGTATACTTTTCATCAGTAAAACACTGATCTTACACTCGCATGGTTTAGCTATTGAAGCATCCCGAAAATATTTTGTTTAGGGCTATTCAAAATATTCGATTCGCAATATTTGAATCATAAATTATTCTATTTATTCCATTATTCGATTTCTACAACAACTTGGATTAAACAAAATAGTAATTTTGAATTGTTTCGAAAGTTAAATGCGAATTTTCACATAAATAATAAGATGATAAAAGGATGGCTTTGTTTGGTTTTTGATTCGTAAAAATTATTCGATTCGATTCTGAAACAGCAAAAAAATCGATTTTGGCCGCCCCTATTTATGCTTGAATCTTCATTTAACAATCGATTTTACACGAAATATTAACGAAATGTCAATGTCAACGGTTTCGAATTTCATGTATGATTATCGGTATAAAGAATATTTATGAATATTCGTCAAATGTCATAAGATACTATGTGGTATATATATCATGATTTTCCTGCACATTGATTCGGCTTACACCTATTAGCAATTTGATTTTATGGAAAGCGATCCATTGACCCAGACAGAAGTTTTATTTTGCCAAGAATGAGTCACAGATAGACCGCCTTTGCAGCGCGTTCCATCTGTAACTCATACTAAAAAAAGATGGTAAGACAAGAAATTTTCGACGGGGAATGTTTGCATCCAATAGCAACTCATCATACATGGTGTAACATTTTTCCAATATAACAAAAATGCAACTAAATCATTATAAAAGAAATCCTGACATGAAATAATATTTCGTGCCAATATTCATAAATATCATGGCATAAAAGTGGAGCATGGTCAACTTTTTGGCATATATCTATTGGAAATTCACTCCAAGCAAGGAAGTAGGTTTCTACAAATGTTTACTTATATGCCATTGCTAATCTGCATCTGGCATCGTGAAGTGTGAAAAAGCATAAACAAAAAATATATCATCTTCGGAAAGATTGTCATATGATATGGAAAAATTATCATATGATGGCACGTCAATGGCGTTTTGCAACGAGGAGAATGTATTTCGATACTCCATAATTTAACACGACTGAGATCTCGTTTTCACATATAGTCATTACACTACCAATCTTGAACTGGGCCACACCGTGCATGAAAAACCCTTAAAGCTTTGGCTTCAGTGTCGTGGATTTTTGCCCAAAAGTAGCCTTTTAAACCATAGTATATTCCAGTAGTTTTGATGATATTTTCCAGATAATCGTACATTTCTTTGTTATCTTTCCATCTTATCCAGTAATGAAAGCAGCGATCCACACAGTAAACCATCATGTCATCTTTGTTTCCACGTGTCGGAATCTGAACTTTCACAATGAAATGTTTGCCGACGTGATGAGAAATTTTGCGTTTGAATTCAGAATCTGTCAGCTTACCACCATCAAACGTTTCCGACGCACTAACCAAATCATTAGATCTGCGGGTATTGGCCAAGATTGTGCTATATCCTTCCGTTTTCCGTTTTTGCAACAATTGATCCTTTGCATTCCTTCTTATGATTGTTTTCCTTCCAGTCTTTTGTTTGACATTCTTTGCTACAATAAAACACCGAGTAACATTTTCCGCAACGTTTCAAGCTCTTTGGTTTTCTTTTACAGGTTGCACAAACAGCCTTCTCCTGCTCTTCCTTTCCATCTAGTTTGGCGAATGTATCACACAGAAACTTTTTTAATAAAACGTCATCTCCAACTTCATCAAGAGCAACCTTTCCATCAATGGTTGGAGCTCGGGGATCCGCATCGTATCCTAGAAGTAGTTTCATCGTTTCGAGATTTTTGTGACAAGCCGCTATATAAAATGGGGAATATAGCGCTGAATCGTGCGCATCGGGATCGGCTCCAGCGTCCAGCAAAGCTTTCGCAGTTCCAATGTGAGCAAACTCACCAACCGCATAGAATAAAGGAGTTTTCTCCTCGTCATCAGTGCAATCGACGTGAGCCCCTTCCTCGATCAGCAACTTAACTGCTTCGTGTGACTTTCCAAAAACTGCGTAAAATATAGGTGTATAACCGAGCACATCATCAGTGTTCAGTACTTCTTCTTTGCGATCTGGGAATATCTTTTCCAGTGCCGACTTGAATCGCTTGAATGACTTCTCGCTTTTACCAGCTTCAAAGCACAGCTTTCTAAATCTAGTACGAGGTTGGTACCACATAGGAAGTGAATCCATTTTAGGCGACAATAGGAAAATCACTAGAGTTACAACGCATAAATGTCTTTTGAAATAACAAATATATTGAAGATTAGCAAAGCCTGTACTAGACTACTATACAATTCGACGTAAGGTGTGAAAATATGTGTCCGCATGAGAATATTCTGTTGCAAACAGTGAAACAGGGAAAAACGATTACATTTTATCATTTCACGCGGTTGACGTGACAAGTGATGTAGCCATTTGAACTCCTCTATTACGAAACTGAGATATATTCTAATTTAAAAGCGTCCAAGTATTTGTAAATATGAATATTTACAAAACAAAGGGAGGAAAGGCAAAAAGTAAAAGCACGATGAGCCATTTCGATGTTCTACATGCAACTAACTGCACGCAAGTAAACAATAACAATCAACGCGTGAAGCAGTTATCTAATACTGTGACGTAGCAATTGACTCCACACTAAACCTTAGGGGGGAAAAAAAATCCTGCATTTGCTCTTCGCAAAGTTGCTAAACGGGCCAGATGTTGTGTTGAAAATTGTGCCAACACGCATTTCATAATTCAAGGTATTTCGGCTTGTAATCTTGTAAATGTCAACAAGAATGTTTATAATTAGTATGGTATGACAATCGGTAAAATGAAAACAGTGTTTCACCTCTACGCAGTCCAAGGCTTTCATAAAATACATGAACTTAAACCCTCTCAAATCTACTGTTGCCTGTGAACGCAACACACTCGAATATTCAATGAACATACAGTTGGGTTGAAGGAAACTTTATTCTGTTCACAGTCCAAAACCTGTAGATGACGCAGTTGAAAATTGAGTCACAAAATGCAGGTTTAATTACAACTAGTACGATTGAGCCTTGTGTACGGATTTTAAGTACGATAAATTAACTGTGTTTGACCACGGACTAGAAAATAGTCATGACAAATTCCAAACAAGAAAAATACGGTGATTAACAACAATCTTACAGAGCATAAATAACACCCAATTAGTATGATCCTTACATGAATCGCGCCTCAAAAGGCTCGCACCATGTGCAGCCCATAAATCCCTTGATATATTCAAGTATCAATCCCTGATTCTAAATTATTAGTTAAGCTATCCCCAAACAATCTTTTAGAGAACTGAGAACTACCTAATATGTCTGACAAACTACTTGATGCAAAGATGAAATAGCGCGGGCAGGTTTCAACATGCCCGTGACTGCACAATAAAACACGGAAGTCATTAAAGACCTGTCCTATAACGTCACACACAAGATAAGAAAGTCGTAAATTCTCATCAGTTTTGCAATCGTAGCAATTGTGATAAACCAAAATAAAACATAGAGGTAAAATCAACTAATATTGATGAGTAATACCAAGATAGCGAACATTCCTAACACTTACAAAATGATCACAACGAAACGAAAAACGGTATTCTAAGGGTCATCGCCAAATTTTTTGCTAATGCCAGTCATACAAGTAGGCTGCAGTTCCCGATTCGAACGCTGCTCCACGAATCGAACCTATGTATATTTTGACTAGTTTTTGCACCAAAGATCATTTGTATTCGCATGTGTTGAGTCAACTTACATTCTTACCGTTGCACGTTTAATTTCATGTGAGTGCAAACTTTCGTGGAGACAAATATACTGGGTACAAACAGTGTAATAAAAAGGCGTTTTGGAAGTTGCCATCACAGCTGAAACGTACAAACTAACAAGGTAACGGTCATGCATATTCACCGATACCGAAACTTCAGGAATCGCTGATATCGATATATCCGCACACTCTAGTTATAGAATGAATTCTAGAAAATGAGGCGCAATCTCAGAAAAGAGCGCCTTGAGTTGCATATTTTCTCCGCGTATGTGCCATTGGTGAAACGCACCGCCATGGGTCAGCCATGGGCTGGAAAAAACTTTGTAGGAGTTGGGGGACATTTATTTCCACATTCAAACAAGCATTTTGAAAAAAAAATTGCTCGTTTTCAAGAGCGAAATAAGTCAGCGAAATATATTTGAGGGCAGGAGGCACGTGATTCGGTTCTCTCTTCCTGAATCCGCTAGTGGGCCTATGCTGAAAATTCAACATTCAGCTACTTATGTATGGTATTCACCTATTATTTCATAGCCCATTACATATTCAGTTATATTAAATTAATTCCAAATCTAATGTTACAGTACCTCTCCCTGTCTGTTCTCATGTCCTGGCGTAGTTATCAAAGCTTTCTTTCCAATGACCACAGCTACATCTTCAACAAATACACAATCAGGTAGGTTGTCATCTTTTGGAAGTTCAATCACTTTCAATCCGATTTCATCTCTAAAAAGGATGATGTTTTGGGTTTGAACATTTTGTGATGTTATTCAAAATAACATAGTATAGTCCGACTATCCGAATCATTCGAAAAGTATGTTCCCGTTTTACAGTCGTGATTCGACTTGATTCCTATCAAATAGTTTTCAATATAACATATACGTTTTACAAGACAGCTCCGCCGCCGATGCGCTGTCTAATTGTTGCTATTTTCGACTAAATGAAATTTCTGTTTTATAATTGTGCTGTGCAATTCCAATTTGTGGTCAGAATTATTTCAAGCCTCGGTATATCCGTATTCTGTGAGCGCGATGGCCTAGTCGTTAAACATGTTGGTATCGCAGGTTAAAGATCTCGGGTTCGTGTCCCGGCTCGTTGATCTATGTCCAACCCAGGGTGTAATAACTTGGGTAGGCTAAGCTGAACGGGAAAAGATCATATCTCTCTAGCAATTCTGCACGTCCATCTTGGGCAGGGTGATGCACTCCAAGAAGTGGCTGTAATGAAAATCATACGGCGATTGGCCATAAAGGTAAACATAACACTTATTGTGCACCATTTTTCTAACAACAAACTGAACAAGATCCTTTTTTTCAGTCTTGTTTCTGGACTCTGGTTGGAAAAGCAAGTTGAAAAGCGGTCGAAATAAAAGTTTTTTACAAAACATGTTTAATCGACGGTTCACAAGATCTGGAAATCTAGAGAATTCACGTCATTTGAATCGGTCATGACATTCAGCTTGTCAGTTTATTGTTCACAGCCACCTTAAACAAGTTGATAGCAGCAGCTCCTGACGTTAGTGACTCATATTTAACAAGGTTAAATATTTAGAGAAATGGTTGCTGACTGAAAGAAGGAACAAATTCATATGAAGTGAGAATTTGATCGTCATTAACTGAATAAAAAATACAATTTGCCTATGAGTAGTTATCATGTTGGCATTACAAGTTAAAGATGTCGGGTTTAGGTCCGGCTCTTCAATTCATGCCCCTCGACTCGACGTGAAGTGTAATAAGTTGGGTAGGATCAGCAGAAACGGAAAGTTCCAACATCAAATACTATGTTCGCCTATAAGTGACGACGGTTACATGTAATAATCAGGTAACTCAAAAAAAATGACTGTAAAAAATCAAAGGTAATAAAGAAACAGTGTACCTTAACATATTCACATAACTGTCATGTTGCTTTTTAGCTTTTTCCAAACTGACTGAAGATTCAAAGTTTTCTCTCAGAGCTTCTTGCGGAAGTGATGATGAAATTCCTCGGACAACAGCAGCTGTGTATTTGAAATATTGACTCATTTTAATGCTGCTTTATCGAAGGAAGTTAGCAAATTAGCGACGTGATATTCACTGAAAAAAATAACAAATACATTCTCTTATTGTTTTTAATTAAATATTCGTCAACCCGCAAATTCAATCGGTAAAGTCGTTAGAGAAACTCAACTCACATCAACCTGGGTTTGATCCCGCGCGGGATGGCTGTATGCGATATGGATTATGGTGCACGTAACCTCCACCCCCGTGTTTAAATCTACTGGGGGTGGTGGTTCGCCATATGGACTGAACCTTATTCTAGTTTTTCCTCCACCACACCCCTTATTTTGTATTTCTTCTTTATTTTATGTATTTGACAAATTGTTCACTGCTACAATAAACTACTCTATGATTATGAATTCTTAGAGTGAGATGTAATTAGATATTAAACAACCGAATAGTTTGGAATTCGATTCTGATTCGAATAAATTTGCCGAATCGGATCGAATCACTAATTTAATGTAATATCAGATATTTCGTTTTGACTATAAAAATTTGCCTCAAATGTCGAAAAAAAGGGAAATCGATAACCACGAGTGTCAAGCTGAAAGAGGAGTTGTACTTTCAATTCACAGCTCAGCTCTGGTGCAGATGTGAATTTGTGCAAAATTCAGAATGGTTTTGTTGCATTTTGCATTAAAATTCATCTTCATTTTGCAAGCTTTCGTTCCTATGAGCGACACATGGCAGATTCGAATGCTTCGAATCAATCTGAAAAAACTAACTGGATTGCTCAGTCTTATTTGTCATATCGCTACTCTACAACACATTTATCATCTATTTGCAAAAGGCTCTATTTCATACTGAATATTTTTATGCGATTTTTGCGTCAACTTGAAATATGTTTGGTTAGTTTTTGTTTATTTTTCACTTTTAAGGCCTTAAGTGGAGCACTTTGTGAATTTTTGGAGGAGTGGTAAATGTCTTTTCTAGATTACTTCGTTGCCGTTTTACGGGTCTGTTCTACCTTCACAAATAAAACGACTCGCTAAGAGGCGTTGGAAACACATAGACCCGGTTGCCCATGTACGCCCTCCATCTGCGGAAGTTAGTGCCGCTTTGTGGCATACCAGAAATGACGTCTTGGAGAGCTTTGATACGATACTGCCAAAAAAATTTCGCGTGCTTCCGGCACGAAATTACTCCTGTTATTTATATATCTACGGTATTACACTAGTAACTGAGATAAAGAAAATGTTATTTTTGTTTTGCCGGGGCTTAAGAAGCCGTTACCATTGCGAGATTTTACCGATTACACATTTCAATTTTTGCCTCATTTTTGAACTTTATATTGGCCTTTTTTAAGGCTATCCCGCCACCACCAACCAGCTTCAATGGACTTGTTGTAAGAACAATGTTCATGTGAAATAAGAGATATTTAAAAATGCACACCCCAAGCTTGACACTGGTCACTCACTCTAGAGGTCGTGTTACGTAATAGATATAAGTCATTTTTAAAACGTTCGTTCTCAGGTAAAATAGTGTAATATCCTATTCTATCAACTTGATCCGGTAAATTGGATAATATGCAAAATTAAATGCTTGGGTCGAGAGATATCCACTACACTCAGATTTAGGTGACACTCAAAGGAGTTTAAAAACCACTTGTCTGTGAGCTAGAGCCCCCCACACCTACCTAAATCCTACAGCCTGTCGATCAACGTGGACGAATTTTCAATCCATACCATATTCAAAGAACATATGAATAGTACCTTAAATGATCAGTCTAAAATTCCCGGGATTTTTTCCATTGAAACTATTTTATACCTATTTATTTGTCGTTCTAATTTAATTTCGAGAAACAATGTGTGATGTAAATTATTTACTTGATTTTTCATATTCATTGTCAAAATCGTCGTTTTGGGCTGTTTATTCACGGCTCGTACTCGATATTGAGATGTAATAAATTAATCATTTGTTCTGATGTAGCTGAATTTTAATATCTTTAGTCACAGACATGTCAAACAATCTCAATGCAAACAATGTTAAATGCTGGAATAGCAAATTTTTATAAGTTGCTTTCTGTAGAATCGGAAATTACAAAATAGAAACTGCACGCGTAAATCCAACAAGACTAAACGTAACATGCAATTGTTTCAAAATTGAAATTAGAATTAGATTTTCAAATGAATTGTAAATATTTGCTTGATATTTACTTCAAGTACTAAGCGTCATGCAAAATTGGTATAATAATTTCACAGTTGGTGAACTTTACTATGGTGGCCTGTCGCTATAAATGTTTTTTGTAAGTCTTGCAGAAATTTTATTTTTAAAAAATTTTTTCTTAAAATAATTTTTTAAGCTTTAATTTAAAAAAAAATTAATTTGTTTTCGAATGAAATGGAACTTTCTCTAAAAGTACAAAAAAAATGCTAATAACGATGGGCGATGGGCCACCTTACTGTACTATTTTTTTATTATTTCATGCTAGTAATCATGTTTCTTTGTCGTACAACCTTGCCATCTATTTATTATGGATGAAAAACTGCTTGGCTCTCCGAATGATGCTGGCTCAGAACAGCAATTACGGCTGAGAAGTAGTCGCATGATCCCAGATCACCTGAAATTCATGCTCTCCGCCTATTATAAAAATATTTTCATCGGATGCATATGAATATATGTAAGGTCATAAAATCACAAAATCATATAAAGCTGTTATAAATATTCTTGAAGAGACGCACAAAAGAACCAAGAATGAACTAGCTACGTGGCACAGCTCCCTGGTTCCTGGCCTTTATCTAACTTTCTCCAGAAACTTTAAATTTTTGATAAAGATTGTTCATCCATTGCATTGTCAGCAGAACCAAACCACAGTGCAATAGGGCTGGGCAATTCAAATGGCTTCGAAGCTCAATTGCTTCGAATCAGTCGCGTATCGTTTGTAGGAATAAAAACTTGCTAAACGAAGTAGAAATTTTATTTTTTAACACCCAAATACAATCGTTTTTGGTCAAGTTAAAAAACGAAAATAGTTGTTCTTAGTGTGAATTGAAAATAAATACACTATAAACTATAAATTTCTTGATTTTCACAATGAAGACAAGTTGTTACAGTAAGAATGGGATATTTGTAATTTACATGGACATTATGGATCGATCCGATTCGAAAAAAATATTCGAATCATATTCGAATTCCGAATGATTCGGTTTTGCCCAGCCTCCAGGGCAATTTACTAAGCGATGGTTACAGAAATGGCATTGCTTCTGCGTGTTTGGCGAATATTTCATCAAGAGGATCTTGACCTCAAAAAGCATACGCTCTTGCTGAATCACTGGATGAATCCTAAATGCATTCGACCGCATGTAATCCTCATTGTAAGAAATGTTTGTTGTATATTGGTCATGGTTGATAGGATTCAGATTCTAGAATATTCTTAGCCTATGTTGCAATCATTGATTTTCGAATGTTGCCATTTTGTGTTGTTCTTACATATACGGTATTGGAGACATTTGGTTCAGAGTATCTTATTTATATTATGCTAGATAGGGTTATATTTTATTCAATATTATGGTATTTCAATCGAGCATCTAATTGGATTGCAATCTAAACTATTTATTGTTTAATTATCGAAATCGTATCCATATTTCTGGCAACCGTAACTTCTGACATGCTGCTTTCCATTTGCTGGAAATTTCTCAGTAGCGCGCTGCAGTATCTTCGCTTCTGTCTCTTCGCTTCTGTCTCTAATTTGCTTTATTGTGAGTAGTTTACTGTTATTTATGTTCAATTTGATTTATATTTAGGACTTCTATGTGGAGTGAGTCATACAAATAGGTTTAATTGTGTTATCATTAGAATAAACTGTGCTGATTTTCATTAGTGGATTAAACTTCAGTTTTACAACAAGGGGTGGATGATAACTGTGGTATCGAGCTTGTTTAAGTATTTCTGGTGATAGACACACATTGAATCACCAGATATCGCTCCATTACTCTAATCCCGGTTACTACAACCTGTAGTCGCTGGCAGTTGGAATCTAGCCCTGCTCTTTTCCTACATTTTGGATTAAACCTAATATTGACTTATGGATATAAAGTGATAAATTGGAACTAAACATCAAATGGCATCATTTGTTAATACCAGTGACGAAATTATTGGGAATTCGTTCAAGGAAACATGTGATTTTTATTCGCAATCTGTGGCTGAGCACTGTCAAAAGTTTACTACACTGATGACAAAATTGTGTTTTGGTTGTAAAAGTTAAATCTGAATTGGACACTGTTCTAAACACTTATTTTCTGCAAAATTTTATTTGTTCCGAATCTGGAGCGGTTTCACTAGTTTCGTCTGAAGAGATTGAAACGGCAAAATTACAAATATCGAGAAACAAGAAAGCTGTGGGACGTGAAATATCAAAGTTATTTGGAGTCGTGTGTTGCATTAAGTCAAAAATCTAGTAAAGAATCATCCAAATCTCACCGTTCCACAAAAGCAAAGAAATCCCATTCATCCATATTAACATCTTCAAGTGTCACAAAGGCTCGTCTGTTAGAAACAGATGCTGCTGAAAAGGTAGAAGATGCTCAAGTTCATTTGGTTAGATCGAAGCTACAAGCTCAATTCGACAAGCAGGAAGCTGAATTCAGCAAACAACATGCTGAATTCAACAAACAACAAGCTGAATTCAACAAACAACAAGCTGAATTTAACAAACAACATGGTGAATTCAGAGAGCAAGAAACTGAATTACAACTGCAAATTTCTCTAAGAAGTGCTCAATTGCAAAGGGAAAAGCCACAGGTTATAGCTGCAGCAAGTAGTATAAAATCATCAAGACGAAGTAGTTCTCATCATTCACATGTCACTATACTTTCTACTCCACTTGTACTTCAGGCAAGAGAATATGCAACAAGATCTTTTTCTGCTAATATTCCAGTCACATCACAAAGTATGCAAATGCCTCCTGTTTTAAAGTGTACAAATACTGCTTATCTTCCACCAGTTATTGCTCCCCTGAGTGAACCGATGTTGTCCATGGACCCGGCAATCCCTGCAGATGTATCAGTTAATCAACCATTTCAGGAACCAAAGTTAATTAGCTCTCCAGTCTCCCCTGTGAAACTGGCAGACACTCGCTTCCCTCGAAGCACAAGTGAAATGCAGCTTGATAACTACACTGCAGATACCGGTATCTATTCAATCAACCCTAATAAAACCAGCTTTTATCAGCGAAGCAGCAGTAATCCTGTACATGCACAATTTTCCAGTTTTTCTAAGAGCGCACCGCGGCAAACTTGTACCAAACCTGTGATGTCGACTAGAGCAAGAAATGTAATTCCATCTTATGAATATCCAATGCATAAGTCTTATCGACCATTTACAAGTGCTAATTAATACCTCAAATGATGCAGCAAGTAAAGATGATTTATTTGCATTGATGCAAACTGTGCGTCAAGGTTTCACTCTACCCAAGCTTGATCCAATAACTTTTGATGGCAATCCTGAAAATTATCATTCATTCATGCAAGGTTTTGACAACATGATCGACAAACATCCATATCCATCTGATGTCAAGTTATCTCAACTTGTACAAATGTGAAAGGGGAAAGCGAAGAATTCTATCAAACACTTGGTAGTCATAACTCCAGCAGAAGATGGTTATGAAATGGCAAGGAAAGCGCTTGAATTCAGATTTGGAAATCTTATGATCTTGCAGTAAAAATGAGAAATTGTTTTGTCATACTTTCTCATTGGGGGAAGCAGCACAGTCATATCTAAGGGATATTTTGATCGATTGCCATATCACGTTCAAATGGATTATCTGCGTGATCAGTCTTGAGTACAATTGATATATTAATAGGATCCGATGTATTAGGACGGCATCCCATTTCTGCCACTAGAGTTGGTGAGGAAGGTTCACCTACTGCCTATCATACTGTATTAGGTTGGGCTTTAGCTGGTCCCGACAAGAATGCTGAAATTATCAATAATGCTGATATTATTTTTTTACAAACAGATACTGCAATCAAATTTTTAAGTGATTCTTCTGTTTGTCATATTTGTGGTCATGATTTTGTTGATTTATATGCTGATCCTTGCACTACAGAGTTTTCGGTTGATGACAGGAAGGCTTTAAGCATTATGTCTGACACGGTGAGGATGGTGAATGGTAGGTATCAAATTGCTTTACCCTGGATATCCGATGATGTAATTCTCCCTGATAACCACACTTTGGCGGAAAAGAGATTAATGTATTTAAAGCGAAAATTCTTGAAAGACCCAGATCTTTTTCAGAAATACAGAGGTAAAATACACGAATACATCCAGAATGGCTATGCACAATTTATACCCGAACAGTAGTTGCATGTTGGTAGTATACAGAATCCTGCTGATATTGCTTCGCGTGGTATCATGCCCAATAAAGTTTCATAGCATGGTACAGGTCATGCTGGTACACTACACGTTCTTTCATCGACAAGAGAAAGATTTTTGATACTAAGGGGTCAATTAGCGGTTGGAAAGGTTGTACGAGATTGTGTTTAATGCAGAGAAAGATCAGCTCGTGTTGGTGAGCAGTGGATGGCAGTTTTACCAAGTTGCAGAATTACTGCTGGAGGCAAGCCCTTTCAATCTCTTTTTGTGGTCCAATCAAGGTTAAGCTTGGTCGTAATGAATACAACCGTTACGGATGTCTTTTTACATGCATGGCAACCCGTGCTATACACATTGAAGTAGCAGAATCTCTTGATACGTCTGCATTTTTACTAGCCTTTTTAGATTTACTGATCGACGTTCTACAGCACTACATGTCTGTTCTGACAATGCCACAAATTTTACAAGTGGAGAAAAGGAATTAAGAGAAGGGATCAAAAATTGGAATCTTGATCTCAGAAAGAAATTCAATGGCATTTTTCCCCTCCTCTGGCCAGTCATCAATCTGGAGTTGTTGAACGGATGGTTCGTGAAGTGAAGAAGACATTGCGAGCTGTAACTCATGTAAGAGCTTTCACTGATTATTCTTTGTAGAGTTTCCTTACTGGAGTTGAAGGAATATTAAACGATAGGCCACTAACACCATTGAGTGATGACCCCAGAGACATGAATGTTTTGACAACAAATTCAATTCTCATTGCAAAACTTGATCCTTCATTACCAACTGATATTTTCATAAAGTCTGATGAATACAGGCGAACTTGGAGGAATTCACAAAGACTACTGGATATATTTTGGGATAGATGGAAGAAAGAATATTTGCCCATGCTACAACAAAGACGGAAATGGCACAATACACAGAGAAATCTTGAAGTTGGTGATTTGGTTTTAATGTTCGATGACAGTACCCCTCGTGGTCATTGGCCCAAAGCTATTGTTGATCAAACCTTCCCTGATAAACATGGTATTGTGCGCAGAGTGAAAGTGCGTACTTCGAATTCTTTATATGTTCAAGATGTTAGTAAATTGCGTTTGTTAGAGGCAGTACAGTGAGACACACATACACACACATTTGTACATATACACTTTATATACCATACATCTACATTGACACATCATACTTGGTCTGGTTATTTTAGAATTAATAGCTGATTTTCTATACCTACTTTCCTATACCCTTCCCACTTTACCCTGTGTTACTAAATTCAATTGCCCATTGCCGCCTTGATGTATCAGAGGTAATGTATTTTATTTTATTATTTGATTCTTTCTGTCATTTCCTACGTTTCTTTGTGGTCTTTGTTAAACATTTCTCTTTTTCACTATGAAAATCACATAAAATTCATATTTTCTATGATTTTGGGACCGGTATTAAAAAATGTTTGTTGTATATTGGTCATGGTTGATAGGATTCAGATCCTAGAATATTCTTAGCCTATGTTGCAATCGTTGATTTTCGAATGTTGCCATTTTGTGTTGTTCTTACATATACGGTATTGGAGACATTTGGTTCAGAGTATCTTATTTATATTATGCTAGATAGGGTTATATTTTATTCAATATTATGGTATTTCAATCGAGCATCTAATTGGATTGCATCCTAAACTATTTATTGTTTAATTATCGAAATCGTATCCATATTTCTGGCAACAGTAATTTCTGACATGCTGCTTTCCATATGCTGGAAATTTCTCAGTGACGCGCTGCAGTATCTTCGCTTCTGTCTCTAATTGGCTTTATTGTGAGTAGTTTACTGTTATTTATGTTCAATTTGATTTATATTTAGGACTTCTAACATGTAGTGAGTCATACAAATAGGTTTAATTGTGTTATCATTAGAATAAACTGTGCTACTGATTTTTATTACTGGATTAAACTTCAGTTTTACAACAAAGGGTGGATGATAACTGTGGTATCGAGCTTGTTTAAGTGTTTCTGGTGATAGACACACATTGAATCACTCGATATCGCTCCATTACTCTAATCCCGGTTACTACAACCTGTTGTCGCTGGTAGTGGATATCTAGCCCTGCTCTTTTCCTACACTCATGTTGGAGCGACAGCATTATTGGAACAAAATTGTGAAAGTTCAGAATGCAAAATGAGTAGCAATGAAAGTTGCAGAGTTGGCCGTGACAAATTATCGAATATTGCTGCGACTTCCAAAATCAATAAGAGATGTTACTTCTGTGTATCATTCGAGTAATAATTTCCCTGCAGGAAATGACGAGTGTCACGACTGTCATTAAAGAAGACATTATGATGCCAAGCAAAACACAAAGATATTCCTAGGAATGAAAAAGCCAAAATTTCTGCATTATCATTTCTTATGGGCCCCAATAGGGCCAAGCCTAATGAAAACCAGCTATTGTCAATGTTACAATCGGTGAAAAGAGAGCTAAAGTGTTAATCGACTCTGGGGCTACTCAAAGTCTTCTTGAGCATGGATTTATTAATGACACTGCATTGAGTTGTATACAGAACCGAATTCAACTTTTAACATGGCACCTTCAAGCTACTTCAGATACTTGAGAAAGTTTGGCAAGCATAAGTACGATAATGTCAAATTTGGCGTTTTGAACCATGTCTCGACTGTTCAATAAAGAAGATTCTATGCTCATGAAGCAAGAAAACAAAAATTTGCTGAATGACAGATTGACAGAAAATCACCCTTGTCTTGATGTCTTATCCTTTGCCAAAACACAACGTAATGGTCAATGACATTGCGAAGAATTTTTTTTTATTTTTTTATTGAAATTCATTTTGAGCAAGGCCGGGAGCAGTGCCTAAAAGAAACCAACCAACGACCACTTAATAGCCAAGAGATAGCAAAAGACGTAGTACTAGAATGCTATATGACCGACATTGGAACTTAATTTGGCTTGTTATCAAAGAGGTCTAGATGGCGAAAATGAGCCTTACGCCGGGTTTGAAGCAAATCGACGCCTGCGTCAATTCAGCAGGGTTTCCGTTGGTACATCGAATGGGTTTGCTGTCTTCACAAAGAATATATGACTTTTAGTAATAGTAAAGCTGTATTTTGTGTGAAGAAATTGGCAATTCTCGGATATCTTGTCTGCCATGGTGCGATTCTTCCCATCCTGACCGACTCCGCCAGTTGTTGGATTTAAAAGCACCAACAAACATTAAAGAACTCGAAAGGTTAATTTGGCTACTGCGCTGTTGGTTCCCACGATATTCTGAACGAGTTCCGACCACTGCTTCTCTCTAACGTGCAAAGCTGTATCAGCTTTTGGTTAGATGCAATAACGACGATGAAGAATTTACAATAAATTGCGACGCATCTGATAATTCCTTGGCTGCAATACTTAACCAGAAAGGACGACCTTGAACTTTCATGACAAAATCGTCTACAGAGCGTAAATACCCACTCGTTGAAAAAAGGCTGCAGTCATTATAGAGGCTGTCCAAATATTCACAGCAAACCCTTCAATCTCATTGCTGAAGTCATCAAAAGTCTGTATCTTACATGCTGGAGGATAAAGATTAATAGGATAGAGATTTGTAGAGCAGAGTCGGAAAAGTATCTGCACAACAAACCGTTCAAGTTCATTGCTGAAGTCATCCAAAAGTCTGTATCTTACATGTTTGATCGTAAGAAACTCAGAAGGATAAAACTTATTAAGATTTTGAGGGATGAGTTGAGAAATTATCAATGTGAAATAGTTCATCAAAGCTCCGAAAGATATGGGAATTGGACTATGTGAGCCTATATATATAATTTTCAGAACATTTTATTGAAATTTGTCGAAACACTTTCAAGCGGAAAAGAATGTTACGACAGAAAACAACAGCGTTTGAAACAAACGATAACTGGGTTGTATTCCGTTTACTACTCCTCCATTATTACCAACTCTCTCTCCTATCCTTATTACCTACTCCTGCTGCGTAAATATTACTTTATTGAAATTTTGTCGAAACACTTTCAAGCGGAAAAAGAATGTTATGATAGAAAAACAACAGCGTTGAAACAAACGATAACTGGGTTGTATTCCGTTACTACTCCTCCATTGTTACCAACTCTCCTATCCTTATTACCTACTCCTGCTTGTCTTATCCGCTTATGGCTATGATATGATTCACCAGACAAAAGTAAACTAACATTTGTGGTAATGTCTCAAATATAAGTAAAAAAACAATTAAAAAGACAAAAAACTTTTAATTGTTAAAGAATACATTTTATTTGAGTAAATAGCACTCATTTACGTCATTTGCCGAATATAGGTACATAACCTCTCGAAATTGTTAGCAAAGTTATCAGTATCTGCCAATACTAGATCTTCAACAACAAAAAATTGTGCTACAACAGTAAATAAATGTATTCACAATTTTTTGAGATTTTCAGATAGCTAAATTGCCAAAACACTCGTCTGATGAATCGATTTTAACATTATGTGCAAATGGTGTTTTTTGCTGCTAACACGGTTTTTGTGGAGGCTGATACGAATCCAATGATACCAAGGTGTGCGGCTTGCAGAGGTGGTGCACGCTGACCCCTCCCTAGCACTATAATAATACCATTTTTTTGCAAAATACTAGAACATCTTATTTTTGAGTTTATACGCTGTTATTTTTCATAAAAAAAAAATTATATAAAGTTTTAAGCAAGGAAAATATTTACTTTTTTATAGGGACCAAAGTGCCATTTATTCGTAAGGAGGCATATGACTTCAAGAGGCTGTAACATTTTTGTGATACCACAATGTTACAGTAATACTGATTCTAGAAGGTATGTGAGATAGTGTACTAACAAAAATACCGAAGATCAAAATAGGTTCTTCGGATGCTACGAACCAAAATTTCCCATGGCAACTGCTGCCGAACTATTTCTTTTAACGCCCGTCAATTTACTAATCTCGTGTGAAATATGTCGAATAAAATCTACTTTCTCACCGCGTGTTCTCGCCTTGCAATGCAGGGGGTTCTATCACGATGGTAATGACGTACGAACGTATGTATTTCCCGAGCTTGCACCAGTCATAAAGCATTGGAATATATACATTCTTTATTGCACGAATTCGCATAAATTTGACTACATCCAAGTTGGAACCACAAACATCTTTCAAAGCATTCTAGTTTTTATCGAGGTAAGAGCTCCATGCAACATCTACATTACGACTCGAGTCTATTTGTTATCTCTCCGCATAGGATGATAGCTTTTATAAGGCCAAAGGCGTGAAACTAACATCTAAATCCAAGTACCTTCTGAATCAAAGGTAAATTTGTTTCATAACTTCATAGTCTATACCGCAGGTATTTAATAGTAAACAGCTCTTGATCACGAATTTCATTCAATTAGGAATGAGTCACCGCGTTGGTGCGATCCATTAGTGACTCATACTTAACAATGTATGTTCAGAGAAACATTTGCTGGCTGAGGAACGAACAAACGTTTCCTAAGGGAATGGTAATAATTATAATTCAGCTAAAAGCCAAAGGCAAAAATAAAATTACAAACTATATACATAAATTTCGAAAATATTCACCTAATTTATCATGTGCTTTTCTGCTTCTGTCGACCTCAAAGACTGTTTAAGCTTTCCCTCAGGCTTCCTGTTGTTATTACTGTTGGCAATTCTAGATAAAAGTACTAAATTTAGCTAGTGTATCGAGTTCATATTCAAAGTACTTTTACCATGCTTCAAGTATATATAATTTACCTCGTTTTCTGTTTTATATTTTATCTAGTAAAATAGGTAAACTTTCTCTTTTTACTACTGGTTGAAAAACTATAGGTACCTAGTATATAAAACTAGATAAAGCACATTTTTATTATGAAAAAACGTTGAAATTAGACAATTTGAAGATTTTAACCTCCAAATCTATTAAAATGTCTTAAATACAACCAAACAGCAATTACCTAGATTATCTGTTTTTCAATCTAGGTCCAACCTAGTTTTGAAAGTGAAACTAGGTTACCTAGTGATACTTTGGATAGTTTAAGGAACAACTAGGTAGCCATCACTGGTGGGAGTAGTGCTGAAATTCCCCGAATAACGGCAATTCCATATTTAAAATTTTGATACATTTTTAACACGTTTTTAAGAAAAATAGCAACTTAGCAACGATATGTGCTGTGATAAGGAATAATAAAAACATCTATATATAGTTTTAAATATTTTTAGTCCAAACTTTCATACCTAAAATTTCATATTTTCGAATGATTCTCATAATACTTAAATACTTTCGTTCACTTTCTCACTAGTAGATTGCATCGGTGGCAGAGAATCGAGCGCGACGATTTCTCATTAAATGGGGATTTTTATTTGAGAATCAATAATCAGTATATTTTAGTCTGAATAAGATTAGAGATTCAAGTTTGTTACTGATTGAACACTCGGTAGATATCGACTATACACAGCAGCTAAACCACAGTTTGCAAGATCTGCCCGTTGGCAATTCATAATCAGTGTTTTTCTCCTCATTTAATATTATTTATTAATATATTTAAGGACATTTTCTAGAACCCGTGATCTTCAACATGCAATGTCAATGATTACCACCAGACCATCGCGCTCATTTACACACATTCATTCGGCTAATAGTGCAGGCATCAAGAGCCTCTCGATGATACCATGTACCTCATTTACATTAATATAGTTTTGTTGCATACTCACAGAAAAATACTTCATAAAAATGCTTTTTTACATTTCCCTATTCTGATGGTGAAAATTATCCTTTCCTCCCTCCTTCAAGATATGCTGAACTTCGAACCTTGAGGCAAATCAGGAAATTTAATTTTGTCAAGCATGCGTCACGGATGGATCGCGTCTCACCGACACGATCCATCAGTGACCCATGCTTCACAAAATATGCTTCGACAATAGTTTTCCTGGCCTGGGAAAGAGCTTTTCTTGCATTAACCGTATATAAACCCGTTCGTGGTGGGGCGTCCATCTTTGCTTGGTAGTTAATAAAATTATACTCAATAAAGTCATACAATCAATATAAATTGAATAGATTGTCGACTAGTAGATAGAAATACTAGCTTATACATTGGCAACTAAATTATCGTGCAATCTCACAGAGTTTGTGATGATATCCAATAAAAATGAAGCCTTGTCACCACAGGAAAACGTACTTTGAAATCAATGAATCACTGTCGTCCGCTATCGTGGACATGATATGGTCCACTGATGGGTCTTGACGTTCATGCGTGGTCTAGATATAGTTCACACTTAGTAAGAATCATATCAATTATTTTTATTCAGCCTTAAATGCAACTCATAGATAAAGGATGTATAAGATCACGTATATTAGAGACGTGTAATGAATTATTGGTTGTACGTTATTTATCGTGAACAAAGTGGAATTTATTTTGACGTTTGTCATTCGTTTTGAGGTATGGCCTTTGATTTAGTGATTTGAATCGATTCAAAGTACAAAATATACGAATCAGCATGGAATTTGATTTAGTAATTTGAATCGATACAAAGTACAAAATATACGAATCAGCATGGAATCGATCATATTATGATCGAAACACGATGTTGAAGTTATATAATTTAAAGAAAAATTATCTAAATCCCATTCGAATGTTAAATGATGGGGTTTTGCCCAGGCCTGATAATTTACCATCGACTCATTTAAGAGTATCGGTAACGGAGGAAAGGGAATAATGGTGCATCCGCGAAATGAATCAGCAATTTTCGCAGTCGCTATCGCGGTTATTGCAAAGCAATTTCTCCTCTTGCGTCTCAAAATATTTAATATAAACTTACATAATTGTGCTTAATCTTTAATGAATGGAACATGCCACGAAGGCATAGTATATCTAGAAATCATGTTTTGCCAAAGAATTAGCACTTTCAAATCACTCTTTAGCGCGCTGTGGCGATTGTATTTTGACTGACATTCAAAAATAAAATTAACATGGCAACAAAGATACTAAAATATAAAACTCCTTAAAGTATATTCTACAGAAACGATAAAATATCGCCCATTTTTTCTAATCAAATTCGCTTCTTTTATACTGATTGGGATTAAATGAAACTTCTTTCTTTGCATAAGTTTGTCTGTTCTGTTTCACGCAGCGTTTATCAGTGTTTGTCACGCTGGATCCTGCTTAGAATGGATTACAAAGGTAACTTTTTTCAAAACACCTGGTAGAGAATTGGCGCAAATCTTTTAAATGAATGTAACATCGCTGCTTAACAGAAAGATCCCTAATCGCATCTTATATCTTTATAATATTGATATTTATTTTTAGATAATGTGTGAGATAAATGCTGTTAAAAGTTTTTCACAATTCCAGCATTCATAAAAAAAAAAAACTAGGTGATCATTGAAGCAAGATTATTGTTCCGTGTATGAACTACTTAAAGTAAACCCGGATCACCTCACCCAATAGGCCAAAGTTCGTCAAAGCATCGTTTTTTTAGGTATGGGGTCACTGATGGATCGCGTCGATGAGACGCGGTCGGTCCATCCATGGCTTATACTTGACAAAATAAAATGTCTGATTGGGAGATATTTCTACTCATTTCTTAACTGATGTAATATATTGTGTGACAATAATTAATTTATTAAAATTATTATGTTGTGTGAGAAAAAATTAGAGAGTTGCCGAAAACAATCGTGATCATTTGCAGTTTAACACGCACCTGCATCTCGTGATACAAAAACAAACAAATAACAATGAACATGTGGAATGGTTCTCACATATACTTCATTATGTCATTTCAAAACATAACTGCCTAACATCCCAAACATGTCCCGTTCATAAACCGAGTCTACAATGCCCTGTTACCTGTCGCTCATACTTGGGTTAGTTAACGGAATATATTTGTTATGATGGCGATGCTCGAACATCGGCTGACGTGTATAATGACATGTCTCTGGGAGAATTGTTATTTCAAGGCGGAAAAACAAAAAGTGAAAATGCATAAAAGGATTTGGCAAAACTCGAGGAGTGTAGTTTATTTTTCAGCAGCACTGAAAACGAGGTTTAATTTAATTTTCAAAATCTGACCAAAAGCAATTCAATAACAATGAAAGGTACAAGAGATAGCCTTGGTGACATACTACCAATGTCACAAACAGAGGGAACGTTTAAGAAGACCAGTGGACACGTGGAAGAAACATTTAGAAACAACGTTGAATATCATGATGGCAAAGTTGTTAATAAGGCAGATGATGGACTTGAAGGTGATTTTTGTAATAAGTCGTTTTATATCATCTAGGAATAGAAATATCCTGTGGGCTGTTGATGGAGCGCACCGCCAAGGTGGTTTCAAATTTTGGAAATACGCAATTACTAGAAATGGACAGTAAATTTACTTCAATTTTATCACAGTGTTGTCACAGTTGCAGTAATTAAATATTTCCAAAACCAAAATCGCCTCGTTTGTGATATTTATGCAACGTATGCGTGCACAAAATATTTCTGACTAATTTTTCTTGCATATCTTGCGATTTCATGTGAATTTATGAAAAATTTTCGCAAACTTAAAAAAAAATTTGATTATTTATCCATTCTTCTCATTAATTATGGAAATAAACCCAGATTCAGAAACATTCGATTCAAAATAGTGGGACATAGCTAACCCATTCGGAAATAAAAAGACTCGAACGTGGCAACCCTACAGTTTCTTAAGGAACATTTACTTGAATTATGAGACAAAGCTGTTCCTTTATATTCAGAATGGAAAACTGTTATGCCTCATTCTCACATAAGAAAAATTGCTTTGACGCGGACCGCATCAGCACCGGTGAAAATGCCGGCAAGAAAAAAGAATATACAAAAACAATTGGGGAAAAGCTTAAGTAACAGTCCGTCGCAAGGTATGTATAGTTTCTGCTGTAATTCAAAATATCGAAATATGAAAAAACGAATCGTTTCGAAAAAGCTACATAACTGAGAATTATTTTAGAAAAGTAGAAATGTAATGATTACGTTTTTTTTTCATTTGGAAGGCTTAAATTTTGATTGAAGACTGAATTTAATCTGCAAATTGATAGACCGTTTAGAAAACTTTTACGTACATATCGTTCCTCTGGTTTCAGTCATTAATGGATCGCTCCGCTGAGGCGCTGTCCATTTTGGCTCTATAGCTTCGTATTTGCGTTCAAATTCACGGTACACGTAATAGTATATTTAACATTCCATAGGCTAAATTAAAAAAATGATGCTGCACATGGTAATCCATTTTTATAGAGAGTTATAGAAAAACACTATGCGTGGTCTTAACGAATAAAACATTAACACATCTTGAAGGTCAAAACAATGTTGCGATTTTTTTTTTTTATAGCAGATGGCATTAGATTCATTTTCAATGATTTTCAAGCATACTCATGACCTCAAATTTTGTTCGTATGAAAACTATGAAACCCGCTTTATTCAGTATAAAATGACCTGATACCAATCAAATCATCATATCTGTCCAACCCTGTTCTTTGAGTATAAATCACTGGTAAATCACTGACTAAAACTGCTCAATATGATTAAGTAACGGAATGGCTGTATTACTCACGCCCTTTGAGTGGGCGTTGTCAAATTTATATTCTAAAGTAACTGAAGTGCATGATGCAATTGCTGAAACTGTTGAAGCAACTAGAGAGTACTTGAATGCTACAGAGCCAACAATGACGCAAATTCTACACGTCATGCAATGTAGACACATCATGTGATGATTCGGTCAGGAATAATTTCTGTCATCTATGTTTTGTTAAGTCATTGATGTAGTTCTATCTGTTCATCCATGGGATTTTTTTCTGTTTTTTTTGGGGAGGGGGGGTCGAATTATACGTTATGGCTTGTGCTCGAACTTTGTAGTGACTGTGTATCTGTTCTATGCTATAGCTACCCGCAAAGTGTCTTGCTGAAAGGGCGCGCTTGGTGGTGAAACGGTCAATCATTGAACAATAGGCTTTCCGGACAGTACGATCGCTTGATAAAATAATATAGTTTCTTATAGTTTCATCAAGCGGCGATATTATTATATTATTATTAATATTTTTTGATGAAAACTGAGTCAAAGAAGCCAACTAGCGGGTACTGAGACCAAATCCAGGCGGAATTACGAACCCACAAATTCGGGAACACCTTTTTTAAACGCGTGACGGATTTCACGTCCCTATGGGCGCTGCTGTGTCATGACGTAGTTTTAAACAAGACACCTTATCAGCGGATGCAGCACACGGTCATTTATATTTATAAATATCCGTTTTAAATCATCTTGCCTATTGAGATAGAAACACAAATATTCAAAAAATGAAGTAAATTTATGATTGTTTGAAGCATAAATGTGACAATTATTAGTGACGATAAGAACACTTTATGATTCTTATTTTTAGCTGTGAATCGAATAACGTATGACCGAGAAGCATTGCTGCGTTATCGATTTTCTCCTCATTCAATGACACCGCCGAAAGATTTGCAAGAAATATTGGAAGCGACGAAACCCGCCAGCAGGAGAAGGAGAAGAAAATTAGGTGAGATTCAAGATACTAATTTGCCAAAATCTTCCCCCTGTAGAAAGCAGTGTATGTCAGGACCATTGTGACTGTACTGTATACCAATCTCAATTTCCTACCAACTTCAATCTTTTCCCAGCGCAAGTTTTCCAGGTACAGTATAATAAAAATGCAACACAATCATTGGTCTTTGCCAGTAATTTTACTTGGTCGCATTTAAAAAAAGTTTAAAACGAATTTTTTTTGCCTAAATATGGGGTGTTGATGGAACGCACCGGGAAAGTGCGGTATATAATTATTCAAAAGCCCCTATTTTAGCTTTAAAAAAAAATAGCTCCAAACATTGAATTTGAAAATGTGAATCCCTATTGAAAATAACCATTTAGGCGACGGCACTATACACGTGTTTCTAAAATTTAAGAAACCGAATATTATTTTCCAACAGACAAGACTCTGTCGGGAGTATCAAATTGCTCACTAACTTCAACAACATCAGATTCTGAAATCAAAGCTTCATCGGATTCAGATGAGAAAAAAGAATCAGAATGATAAACTGCTTAAAAATTACTTTGTATTAACAAGACTTGTCGGTACCAAGGTTAGAGAACTGAAAGCATGTGGGAGGTGACGAAACCAACATAATACTCGTTTTTTCACAATTTTAATTTGATTTAGACGCCTTGACGGCGAGATTCATCAGTGACACAAACTTAATAAAATGTATTTGAAAAATAGTTCTTAATAAATCATCAATATTAGAACATAACAAAGGTTGAAACAGGGAAATATGAAAATGTAAAATTGTCCGCTGAAAAAAAATATCTAACCTGAGACATTTTTTTTTATTTTCATACATATTTTTTATTATTAAAATTTACTCTGAGCAAGGTCGGAAGCAGTGCCTGAAGGAGCCGAATAACGGCCACTTAAAAGCAGAGAGCTACTAAGAGATATAATACCAGCAAATGCACCCTGAACAGAAAACATCCCAAACGGAACTGAACCGCCATGGTAGAGTACACTGAGTGGTATCTGTCCCGGGTAATGGTAAAACCATCTATCACTTCTTTTCCTTCAACGTTTCTTATTTCATCATTTTTATTACATTATTCGTCTATAAAAAGTTTATTTGTACATCGTCCATTTTTTTTAATGGACGAAAAACATGACGCGGGTAGCCTAGTTCCCTTTAGAATTTATTTTGTTAAGCATGAGCCAGAAGTTCGACGCAATTCATCAGTGATTCACACTCAAAAAAAGATGTTTTGTCAAAATTTTTCCGATTAGGTACGAATGTTACGAAATACGAGCAGTCTTTCATGTTTAACGAAACAAGATTTTTGACTAAATTTGGCTCAAATCCTATAATTCATTTAAATTTTCGATACAAATTTTTATGTTCATTTTTCTTGAATTTTCTATTTTATATATGACGTACATGACCATGACCACCATAATGAGCACCATTTTTCTATTAAACATACAAACATGCATACCTTTTCTCTTGTTATTTAAATTATTGGGTGCATTTTATATTCATTGCTTGCCTTTCCATTTATTTGTGTAAGAAATTGCGATTTAAAAAACTTACTTATTTGACTTTTTAAACTGGTTATTTCTCATTATTTAATGATTACAAAGTTGAATTAAATATCGAAATGAATATAACAAATCTCGATGAAACAAAACAACAAACTTGCATTTGCTATTGTTACTCCTCGCCTCGAATAATTTTATTAATGAAGAACTAGAGATAGTGCTTCCGCCTACAGCGAAGGAGGACGATCTCCGACATCGGTGTGTGTGTGAGGGGGTGGCGATCGAGGGTGAAAAAGGTAAATTAACAATTTTATACCAACAAAAATATTCGAAAAATATTTTTGAGTCATATTGCCCATTTATTATTTTGTCTGAACCACGTACATATACATCGTGTTGAGCAAAGAGTGATCAGTGGTTCCACCCTGTAGCTAATGGCTTTGTAATAGCGTATTTTTCTAAAAAGTCGTAAAAGCTGACTAAAACGTAGCAGAAATGGTAAGTGCGTGTATCCCCTACTCTTGCATAGAACATATGCCACACTTTAGTATAGCGGATTCGTTCTATAAGGTTTTTTCCGCATAGCTGATTTTCTTATATATGTTTATGTAGTTTCATATTAATGGTCGTCAGTTGCTGTTTTCTGGGTGTTGATTTTGACCTCGTCCAAAGTAAATTAAAAAAAAATCGTTAATCATATATTTTATTTTTGAAACAGGTAATCTAATTCTATTATAAAAGCGATTCAAAAATGTATCACGGCCAAATCCAACCATATTTTTTTATTCAAATAAAATGTACAGACTTATTTTGGTTCTATTTATGTTGCATATGAATTACCGATAATGAACGGAGGCTTTCTATATAAGCAAGCACAGTTGTTTGATATCTCTAACTTCACCTCACTCCACTGATGCAGTATGAAGGAGTAGAGAAATACGAGAGAAATGGAGTGAGGAAATATATCCCCTACCCCACTTTAATACACCTATGTGCTCTTGATTATACACTAATGCTATATTATTTAGGTATAATGTATTTGAAACAAAAATCCATGCAACAAACTCAAACTATAGTAATTAATGTTCATATTACGTTAACAGATATAGAAGTACAGTCCTTGTATTATTCGGAATCAATCAGTAGGAGATCATCTATGATATTTTTAGTTTAGCAGAACATTAAACAACCACCCAGTAAGATAGCAAACATGTTTTGTTAAGCATGGACCACTGATGGATCGCGCCGACGAGGCGCGGTCCATCTTTGATTCATGCTTGACAAAATGAAAATTCCAATTGGATGGGGAGGGGGATAGACGTTTCCTATGTGTTAAACTTATATTTAGTTCGGACGTGTGTGTGTGTGTGTGTGTTTGAAAAAAATTAATACATATACATAATGTTGACAAAAGTTTGATAAATCACATTTACTCGTTCAACTAGTTATTCGGTCTTAAATTTCGGAATATAGTGAATTTTTATAAATTGGAATTATAGTAAATACACATAATATATAAGTAAAAATCACAAAATCGGTGGAATATACAGCATCATTCAAGATATAGAAATTTAAGAAAATATACATATTTCCCTACCAGAATATTGTTCTGTTTAGGATGGGCCGAGGTGCAGTCCATCATTGGCTCATTCTTAACAAAAAATATTTCTGTTCGGGACACGTCTCAACAACACAAGAAAAAACAAGACTGACTAAAAGAGAAAACGTACAAAACATAGTAACAAAACAAATAAGCAATAATCACACAAAGGTTCCTTTTATTATTTGAAGCGCAGTTTTATTGAAGACAGAAATATCTGGTGTATGCGGCCAAGACTTTCTATGCTATGGGATTCAATATTGATATAATTTCATCAATATTAATATTTCCAAAATAAATCTATTCCACTGATCCTTGGAATGACCCAGCCAGTAGCAATTGTCCATCGACTGAGTCTAAATTTTGAAAACCAAAACTAATTTGACTAATTTAGTGGGTCGGTTAAGCGCTGTTTTACCGCTTTGGGTTGGGGGTTGGATATCGAGCGCGGCCTTAGCAAGTCACATCATATCTACATAGTCATTTCAAATTCACGTACCTAGGCACCTAGATGAAAGTACGATGAGTTTGGGAATGGTCAAAGGTATTGTTTTGTTAGGCACGAGCTACAGATGGACCGCAATTAGATGGCCCATGTGTAACAAAGCAAAAAGCAAAAAAGCTTCCAGGATGATACTTTTACTGTGTACTTCTAGGGATTTCAGTTTCTGTCTTCTTTGATGTGCTGTTAGAAGTCATGAAGTTATATCCCTGTCATCTCCATTGTAGCAATGGATTTAATTAAAACACCAATCTTGTATCGATGTCATCTGTAAAAGTAATTATGTAACAAATTATGATCCATTCCAATATAAAAAATCCTTTTCCCCTCTTGAAATTCACTCTGAACAGGATTGGAAGCAGTGCCTAACCGAACACCAACACAAAGTACTAATATGGTCACTTTGGTCACAAGGCGCCGCCCTTCTATAACTTTTGATTAACAATTTGTATGACTTCATAAATTAATACATATTTACGATTTTCCTAATTGGTAACATTTATTTCTACGATTTGTGAAATTTTGGGTAACAATATGTCTTTTATAATGTATTTGTTTAATATTTATTACAAAACGGTTGTCAAAATCTTTTTCAAAGTCTGGATGATCCCGATCCCATATCTAAGTACTGGAGTCACAATTGTATATTATCAAGTATGCGCCACAGATGGCCACGCCTTCAGGCGCGCTCCATCCGTGACGTATACTTTACAAAACAGATCTGTGTATAAGGGAATAACTTTACTGTGAATCAGCATACCTTTATCCAGTCCAAGTGCAAGACCCCATTCTTCTAATGATATTTTCTTGTCCTTATTTTTGTCTGCACGTTTGAAGAATGATTTTGTACAATGTTCCATTGGAATCAACGGAGCACGCAGTGGTTCGAGCTCCCTTTTGGATAATTGTCTGAGGAAATGAGGTGAAATCATTTATTTTTCTTATAATTTTTTTATTTATTTTTTGTTCAAATTAGCTCTAGCAAGGCCGGAAGCAGTGCTGGAGAGAAATTAACTCTCTGCCACTCTTATGGCAATAGATACTTCAAAATGTAGTTCCAGCATTTGCACTTAAGTCGGAAACATCCCAAACATCGCAGTTACGGTTATCATCACTGCAGTGAAAATGCGGTGAGTTTTTTCAGTGTAATTTTACTCAGTGACAACGAAATAAAACGATAAAATCAAAATAATTTGAGGACAAATATTGTGTGTTAATGAAATGCACCACTCAATGCAGGCTGTGTCAACACTGGGGCTGGACAAAACCGAATCATTTAACATTTGATTCAGATACGGATACCGCCGCTAGGATAACTGATTTCATATAAAGAGCGAAAGTCTTCCTTCATGATAAATTTTGTCTCCATAATCAGAATTACGTATTTGTACCTAATAATGACATTAAACAATCAATAATTAAGCAATTTTAAGAAGTGGTAGATTTTACCATCGACCAGAGCAGATACCACTCACTGCACTTTACTATGTCGGTTCAGTTCCGTTTGGGATGTTTACGTTTAGAGTGCGGTTCCTGGTATTACTTCTTTTAGCAGCTCCTTGCTATTGAGTGGCCGTAGGTTGGATCCTTTTGGGCGCGGCTTCTGGCCTTGCTCAGAGTGAATTTCAATAAAAAAAAAACAACAATCAAACTACAAAGCCTACTTCGCTGATGCAAACAACTAAGGCTGGGCAAAGCGAATCGATCCAAAACACAAATTATTCGAAGCAATCGGGAATCGTTCAAATGAACAAAAACTTGCAAAATATAGTGAAATTTCCATTTTTTCAACGACAAGAGGCAATCAATTTTGGTCATATTTGACCAAAATCGTTTGTATTTTGTCGTTAAATACAACAGACGTAACTATAAATTTCTTAATGAAATATTTGATCCTTTATAGGGAATCAGTGATCCAATTTGAAAAAAATATTCGAACCAGATTCGAATTTTAAATGATGCGGTTTTGCCCAGCCTTTCAAACAATCTCCTTCTTTATTTGTGAGTGAGGTAAACAACAAAAAACTTTCTTACTTGTCTTTAGGTTTTCGATCTAATTCAGCAAATTTCCAGTGAATTGGATATTTATAAAGGTGATAAAACTTTTTGAATTCCTTCTCTACAATATCATGCGGTTCATTTTCTTCAAATTCCTGCAGCTTCTCTCGTTCTGAGTAAACTTTACGTCCCTGTAAGAAAAACGATGTCTCATTAAACACAAATTCAGCAATTTCTTTGTATTTCCTCTACATGCATGCAGAGTCTAATTAATTGCATGTTTAGTACGATTTCTACAGCCACTCATTTGAATGGATCATCTCGATTGAGGTCCTCTGCTAGCGCACGCCAGTAGGCGGACATTTGCATGCAAATGCAATGCATTGTTGGAAATATGTTATCTTTTCCCTTCAGCGAGCCTATAACCAAGTTATTACATCCTTGGTTCAGTAGTGGGCTTGGATTAAAGACCCGTATATATCGGTAGTCGAACTGAAGATCACCAATCTGCGATACCAGCAGTACAACCACTAGTCCGTTGCTGACTTCGTCACTTGTCAATCTCGAGATTATAACTTTACAAGTCTGACTGAGTTCGTTTTTACTGTTCCAACTTTGTATAACCTGGTAGAAATTTTATTTTTTGATTATGAACACATAGATAATCTATACCTAGAGATACTAGGCATAACGTGAATCGCCGATGACTTGGGAATATCATGAAGATAATTTTTGCTTTACAAAAGACCCAACAACGATGTTTTAGATACAAGAATGTTTTTTTGCTTGCCAAGCTGGGGCCAAAATGGAACGCGACGCGATCACTGGGCCCCATGCTCAACAGGCCATCTTTAGACTCTCGGACAAACTTATGTTAGTAGATGTAAGATCTTTTTCAGGGTAAACCCCTTTTTAGTCTTTTATATGAAAACATTATTGCTTTATCATGCCGACATATCTAGGCATTTGCTAATGATATGAAAAAGACATAAACCTCCAAAAACAAAGCATTTAGTTATGAAATTGCATTTACACTTATTCGATTATTTGAAATATAAATTCTCGGTTCATAAAACTTTGTCGGATTATCACGATTTACGCTTCAGATACTTTCAATCCTTTGAGGTCAAGTCTACATCGCTTCTTATACCGATAGCTTAGCGAAAATTTAGCCTCTAACAGCACGAACATGACAGCAAATACATTTTAGAATTTCAAAGAGCCAAATCCAGTATTTTAGGTTCGTTTAAATTTTGTAAATACAACAGAGATGATCTTCAAGTCGTTAAAAAAAAACTCACTCCATAATTTTATGCTAGTATTGTTAGAATTTGCTTTGTTGTTTCATTTCATAAACCACAACAAAGCTATTGATTGGTTTACTATAAGCATTCCCAGCAGATTGACTGGTGTTGTAATCCATAATTGGCGTAAACTAAATACACAAACTTCAAACTGTGTCCGATAAAAATGTATCTAAACAGACTTTGTCAAGTATGAGTCACTGATGGATCGCGCCGGTGAGGCGCGGTCCATTTGTGGCTTATACTTGACAAAGTAATTCGGTTGACCGATTAGCCATTGAATTTGGGGCCTACGCTTAAAGCATGGTATAATAATGTGTATAATGAAGTGGACGATCACCCTTTTCGCACCTTCGCCCATTTATGTTTATCGTATCAAATACCGTGCCCTCGTGATTACGTGCCCACGTATTCATGCTACGCACGGCGTAACTGTCAAAATATCTATCGTCTTAACCTATTTTACTATTTACAATGGTAAAAGTATATGAAATCAAAAAAGTATTCAAGTGACATTGTTTAGTCACGGTAAATATACACAGCTCTGATCCCCTATTGACGGCAGTAAGTGAACAATGAAGGAGCCATTTCTTACCAGAGTATTCTAAAGATAACGGACGGTTTTATCGAAATGTCATTTTTTGTTAAATTCACACGAAGCATAAACTTCATCTCACAGAGTGAACTTCGTAATGCTTGCAATTATATATTCAGTTAAAGGATACATCTTATGTTTTTTGCTATTCCATGCTATGTCAAACCAATGGGAAACCGGTAAGGCAATAATTATATATGTTCAGTTAAAGGATACATCTTATGTTTTTTGCTATTCCATGCTGTGTCAAACCAATGGGAAACCGGTAAGGTTATTGAAGACATACAGTACCTAAAACGAACTAGCCGACGACAACTAACATAGCAAAGATCTACACGAAATGTTAAGTTTGCCCATACACCATTTAAGGAGAATATTACATGCAGAACTCAATAACTGTATTGGTCCTGCGCACTGTTTATGATTTTGTCAAAGCTGGGACCATAAGTTGAGTGAAAAAATCTGAGCAAGGCTTTATATCAGCAGTTCCATAGGCGAACGGGGTTAGAAAAATTAAGAAGGCGAAACTTTGGCCCTTATCTCTTAACGGAAACTTCATTTTTACGCATGAAACAAAGATAGACCGCGCCGTAGTGGAGACCGCAGTGATCTAATAAAGATGCTTGAGAAATAAATTTTCTGATATAAAATTCATAGTCGACTTAACAAATTGAGATATCGCATTCATTTTCTGTCCATTTTTATTACACACATAAGCCATCGGTAAAACCACGATAACGAACGGTTTCCGGTAAATTATAGTGAGCTACGCAAGCGACGTCAGATATTTAATTCCTTATGGGTATACAGACTTGTTGGTAAATCATTGATCATATTTTATCTGGGATTTTCAAATTTTAAAGTTGTACAGGTGGTAGTTTACACTTTCCTAGTAAAACCACGAAGAGAACGCCATACCGATTTATATATAAATGTTTATGTATTATTTTAAAATATTTCGTCTTTTTAAATGAACCAATCAGCCTGAGCACGATCGGCCAGTCAGGAGGTTTTATCTAAACATTTTTTCTTAGGTACGTGACTGAAGGATCACCTTACCCAGAGGCTACTAAACATGGGCGCGGTTAGGTTATTGTCAAAAATACGACTTTTTAAGTCATGAACTAAACACATTAATGTCAGATGGACATTCTCTGTTTTGCTTCCACCACTAAAAAATAAAATGAAAAAATAAAGAAAAACTTGAAATATAAAAATTTTACCGTTTTGTAAAATTCTTCATTATTTGTTGATGAATATAAAAATTATTTACTTTTATTATTATTATTATCAATTTTACTTTAAGATATAAAACTTAATATCGAAATTATGCGTCGATATTTTTTGTCTGCAAAAGCAACATAATTTTCCTTTGATGTTTCAAAACTAATAATTTAATACTTAAAATGAATCCGACTGCAAAGAATACAACAAGATTATTGTAAATAGCTTCAAATTCTATGTCGAAGTATTAGATTTTCAAAGGGCGTAGACAGTTTTGATCTAATTTTCAGCTTAAAACAACATTGTATCTTGTTATATAAAAATATTTTAGTCATTTGGGGAAACATATTAGGCTTACGGATAGGGCTGGGTGAAACATATTCATTTAAACTCAAAATTGATTTTTTTAAGAATATAGTTATATACACGGCACAGCAAACAACAACAAAAGTACAGTAAATTTACTGGCGCTTTGCAGTAATGGTAATTTTTCAATGTTAAAAGAGATCCCTTTTGATGTAATTTATGCCAAGTATGGGCTGTTGATGGACCGCACCTTGACGGTGCGTTCCATCAACAACCCTTGATTGGCCAATAAAAACGTTTTTATAGTTTTATTTCAATATCACCACGCATTACTGTCTAAAGGCAGTGATTTTATTGCATTTTTGTTACAGTGTAACGTACGTATACATAAGTGCAGAAAATGTACTGTTCATTTAGAGTAATAACATATTTCAGGAATGTTTAACTGCCTTATTTAGGACAAGTATGGACCGTAAATTGTCTGTGTATTCGATCAACAGCCCGTGATTGACCGATAAATAGATATTATAGTTTATTTCAATATAATTCACCAGAAAAATGACTGCGATAGAACAATCCAGTCGCATTTTTGTTACGACGGTATACTAACAAAACATATTGCTTGGTGCTAATATCTTTGCAGGCGCTAGGCCAATATGTGCTACTCTGGTATATTCATCCCATCATAATTGAACGTGTGTATAGTAGTAAACACTGCGATTAAGTTCGCTTTAAAAAAGGCCAGCAGCCCCACCAGAACAAATCAACGCTTGTTTATAGATGGTTAACGGGCAAAGAGCGAGGATAGAACCATTTACCATATCGTTAATTCTGTTTTGTCGTCTCTCTCTCTCACGACATTCAGTGAATGCTTGAGGACAATTATCAAGTCCTTACTTACAGAACTCATACGCAGATGCTGTAATTTAGTTAGATTGCTGATGAAGATTTCGCAACCATGTCATCAGATGGCATCTTCGGAGTCCAAATGTTGTACTTTAAAAGCGTTTTTAACGTTTTCAAGCATGAGCTGCACGATTCATCCGTAACTCATGCTTGATAAATCATTAGAGTACAAAATGGTTCTGAATTGGATTGAGCATGTCTGTTTAAACCAAATCATTTTATTTATTTTGCAAAGTATAAGACTTCGGAAAGCAAAGACATGGGCTTTGCTGAGAAAGGAAGGACCGGAAATCTATGGTTTTCCCCTTTAATTTGATAAAGGAACTACAAAGCGATATGGAGTTTATATTTCCGGATTTAAAATATTGGCATTTCTTTTACCAATCCCACAGACCCGCGTCAATAGATCGACGATTGTCCATCCAGCATGTAATTTTCTCCTAATTCTTCCGGACTATAGTTAAACTTTTAATTCAATTTAAAATTTTTTATTTTGAAAAAGTGAGATTATTAAAGCTTAAGGGCATTGGAAGATCAATATATTAATTCAACTAAACCTCTTAATCTTAACCGCACAAATTAGCAACCACAAATTACCCGTCTCAAATCAACTTTTTAAAAAAACAAATCTGACTAATTATTTTTCATTCTAGTATGGGCTATTGATGTATCGGATCGCGCCGTTGTAATGGAAGAGCCGGCCATCAATGGCTCATGTTTGGCCAAACCAAATTACTGATGTGGTATTAAAGTTACTAGCGTCGCAAATTACGATTTTTCAATCATGTGCCACAAATGAAATGTATTTTTGAAAAAATTAACAACAAATGGATGTTTCAATATAATAGGCGAAATTTTGCAGAATTTTTAAATATTATACAAAGAACATCCGTTCAGGCATGGAACCGTAGATAAATCACGTTCGTTTATCTATTCATTAAAAATCACTTTTGTGGTTTTTGGTTGAGAGAAAAGTTGTGTCGTTTGGGAAACGACAAAAGAAAATTATCTGATTTCATTAAAAAAATTTCTTTGATCGACGACAATTGGTTTGCCATAATAAGCACTTACTTTGACGTCGCTAGATGGGTGTACGATAGTATACGATTGCTCACTTATATCGAATTACGTGTCACACCGTCGAAAAATTTCGTTAATTTTTATAGACCATGGGCCATAGATGGACCGCGCTTATTCAGCGCGATCCATCTTTGGCGCATGCTCTACAAGGGATAGTTTAAGTCGTTTTTGATTTATATTTGTAAGGGTATTACAAGTGTTTGATGTATTTTAGAAACGCGAGTTATACATTCAACGGGAAAAGTGTCTAAAATTGTAAAACGTGAACGCCTTTTTGCTTTTACTTTTGTAAAATATATAATGAATGAATAACAAAAATTCAATGGTAATTTTAATTAATTCATGTAGCTAAAGGTTTTAGTGTTATCAGGTGTGGAACATTGCAATACCATTGCAAAGCCTAGATTTCTATTTTTTGTGCATTTTCTATTCCACTGAATTCAAATGTTTTTAAAAAATGAAAAAGATTAAACTTTTCTATAAATATTAGTTATTCATATCTTCAATATTGACCAGAAAAGAAGTTTGACCTCATGCCCATCACTGATCGTAATTGCTGAGAGCACACGATAACAGAGGTGAAGTTCAAAAAACTTGAAGCAGTTCAGCTTTTCTGGGGTTAAAGGTCATTATAAAGTTTTCAAGATCATTTATCAGGTGTGACGGCGCTTTGATATCACTCGTTATCATCAGTGCGTATAACGAGTTCCCGAGACTTTAAACGTGTCAAAATGATTGTTATGATAAATCTTTCTCCAAATTTCTAAATTTTAGGCAAAAACTATTGTAAACTGGCAAATTATGAATCAAACTTCGTCGATTTGTCACCAATTTCCTGCGCCATGAAAAGACTGTCATGATTGGCTTTTCAAATATTTTGCAATAGCTAGATTTAATCCATCGGCATCGCAAACAAATTAAAAGCACCTAGAGGGGTCATATGAATAATCAAATAGACTTTACTGATTAATAACTATACACAGTCTAAACACAGTAAAATAATTCGTCGCCTTTCAGTTACAAAACACGCGGAGTTATTAAAAATTTAAAAAAGGGATTTCTATGCAGTCGATGGTCAATCACAATCATCCACTTTCAACGTTTTAACCTCAAAAATGCAATTACTGCCCACATAAAAATATTGCCGAAAATGTGCTTCAAGAAGCACACCTGCGCCAAATTTTTAGCGAAAAAAATTACGTCATCTGTCATCAAAATAAACACCACATCAGGAACACCAGGAAATAGAAATAGGGAAAAAGTCTATTGGCAATTATGTTTTTATTTTATTTCGTTGGTTTTCGAGTCATTTCCCGAATTGCAACAATGAGAGCCGAGATTAAATATTTAGATTTTTTCGAAACACAGCAGCGCGATCGATCAATATCCATCATATGCCTATGCCTGATCAATGTTTCTGGATTGGAAAAATGTATTACAATATTATTGATAGTATCCCATACAATTGTAATTATGGCAAAAGAATACAAGGGGTTTTGGGGCAAGCAATACGACTATACCGATTTTACTAAATATTATATCCCAAAGTTTTATTACCTCAACTTTTATTTTATTCATTATTTTTAATTTACTCACGTAATATCTCTGTTTATCACTGAGTCCGCCGTCTTCAGCTGGACTATCGTATACTTGCAAAAATACATTTTTCAACCATGATCTCATCCGTGTTGGATATTCAACCATTTCTGATTTCTTGCATGATGTTAACACTGTAATAAAGAAATCATTATTGTATACTGTATATCGTACTTTTGGATAATCAGTTTCAAATCAAATCCACGAGATAATGTGTGAAGGATCTAGGAAGCGAGTGAGTGAGAGAGGGGGGAGGAGGGAGGAAAGGAAAGAGTGAGAGAATGAATGAGACAGATATGACGAGAAAAGTAATCACGCTTTTTTTGTTGTCCAAAACCGTAATTGGTTAACTCTTTTAAAGCTCTAATTTCATTCCCTGATTTTATGGGAATAATTATATTGTTAAAAACCTTGACGCGACTAAAATTACAACCTATAAATCAAAAATTATGTGTTCCTAAGAAGTGGATTGTAAGTAATAATTAAAAGGATATTAGTCATTTAATCCTACTGCTTGGTATAAGTTAGCCAAAAATTTTATATTGCCAATTATGATCCACCGATAAACCACTCTTCAGCAGCGCAACCGATCAGTGACTCATGCTCAACAAAAATTGCTTCAACAACAGATTTCTGAACGGGAAAATCAATGTCGAATTTCGCCTCCCCTTTGTACTTGTGAAATAGCAATTAAAACACAATTAATTTGTGATGTTCGAACCAGTTTCAAGTGTATGTAGGTTTCGAATTATCAGACAAAATCGGGAACACAATTTACCGGAAGTAACAGAGAGAAATTGAGTGCAATTATGGGACAAAATCCATTTTAAATCACGATTGGTCTAAGAGTTTTGGCAATTCGTTCAAACTGAAAAAAAAAAATATTATATCTTTTTACACAAGATATTGCTAATGATGTTATAGAATTATATTTTTATTAATATTTTCTCCTATAATAACTTCTTGCATTTGCCTTTATTTTCTCTATATACATCTTAATCAATTTTAGGCTTTGTTGCGTGAACTTTAGATACCCTGTCACTTACTGCACTTAATCATAACGGTTCAATTCTGTTTGGGATGTTCCATAAAGTTCAGCAATTGGTACCTCGGACTACATTTCAGGCGACTCTTTGCCAAATATTTTACCATTAATTGTTACTCACTCTTCTGAGCGCTTCTTCGACACTTTCTAAGTGAATTTGAATAAAACCATAGCAACAAAAATGACTTACTTTTACATTGCCCCAAATAATTGACTTTCAATTTTTTTAATTTCCTCTTGATATTTTTATCTTTACTCCCGAAACATTTCAGACGACGTATATCACATTCACTTTCATAGGTTTTGTTGTCAGTGCCACAAACTCTGCAAAGAAATCATCATGTTTTCTTTCTATGTGCAAGTAATCAAATACTTGAAATGATTTTTCTTTAATATATCGTGAACGTAGGGCTGGGCAATTTGATTCGGTGATTTGAATCGATTCGAAGTACAGATTATTCGAATCAATCTTGAATTGGGAATAAGGAACAAAAACTTGCTAAATGAAGTAGATTTTTTATATATAATGACAAAATACAAATTTGACCAAAATCGATTGTAGTTTATCGTTAAAATGGAAATTTTCGCTCTTGGACTGGAGTGTAATTGAAAATATATCGCTTCAAGTCTGTTAAAGCTAATATTAGTAATCCGTAAATATAATTTGCTTGCTTTTTTATAATGGAGACAATAATATTAAAAGTAAAAAAGGATATTTTTTATTTTATGAAGTCAGCGATTCGATCCGATTCGAAAAAATACCCGAATCAGATTCGAATTCCAAATGATTCGGTTTTGCCAAGCCCTACATGTACGTCGTTGGCTCATGTAGGAGGGCGGATATGTCAACAGAGGTTAACACAGGTTACTCCCAGATGACTTGCTACAAAAGATTTTTTCATAAAGTTTTTCGGATTATAAGTTATAAACTCTAAATAGTGCAAACTGATTTAATTGTAGTTAAGTTTCACATTGATTCTAGTAACAAAATATGAAATACCTATGATTTTGACCTGATTTGTTGTTCTCTTTGTTGAAAAGGAGTGTTGGTCTTGTGAAACATGCCCATGCTTTACAAAATACTGCTATATTATGTTTCTTTGATTGGGCTTGAGTACACTGTTTCTGGTAACCTTATAACTAAAAATTCTTGCCATACAAGTGTTTAGCTTTAATAAAAAAAAAATTTTTTGTGAATCATCCATAATATTTCATTTTTAAATATGTAGAATGGAAAAGTGAAGCTTCATAAGTTCGAAGTAAAAATTGACTACTTACTTATCTTCTATCGTGACGGTAGTCGGGCATTCCTGGATACATACACATTTTGGTGAATTGTTTTTATCTAATGCACATTCTTTGCCTTTCTTACATCTGACTTTAACACATGGATCTGAAAGGCGAATTTTATATTTTATATTTATTATATTGGAATATACTATATATTTCTAGCAATTTGATCAGCTTTGGACGATAGTTTCGGTTTGATTATTCCAGAAATATGCCCGATCTCAGCAGTACTGCATTGTTAAAATGGGACATCGACATGTCTCCTCTGCTGTATTTGCTTTTGTAATTCTCTTAACTAGGTTAAGCGCGCATAGATTCAAACCTTGATCGTTTATTCCATCAAGGGTCGACGACTTTACAACATGACTGAACCGTTTCCTGAGTGTCTTAAAAGACGATTGAAAGGTAGCCAAGAAATCGTAGATGAAATGGTAGAATGTTGCCAAAACCCCGTTTATGGGTCCGTGATGGATCGTGATGCGGAAACGCGTTCCGGCAACGGCCCATGTTTCACGAATAAATTTCAAAATATTTTATCACACACAGTTCATATTTGTTTCATGTTCGACACATAAATTTTTGGTTAGGATAAATAGTTTTCGCTAGCATTTCACAAGTCTACAAAATCTTTGAATATAGGCGCAAGGATGGATAAAATAAAATTTGAACTTGTGAGAAAATCGTAATTTGCTCAGCAATGAAAATTACTCAAAACATAAACCAATTTACCCAAACAAACTTCAAAGGTGTGAAGAGTTTAAGCAAAGTTTAATAATTGGGTATTAGTGTTTCCCTGATAAAGTTTAGCTCAGTATAATAAATTTAGTTTTATATTTTGCTTATTGAATTATGCCCTAAAAACAGCCTTAGAATATCTATGCAAGGAATGCTCTTCTTAAAACAAAGCTTTGTATTGATCAAAATGTATGTTCGATTCAGATGTTTTTAAATCCATTTCTTATATTTAAGATTTTGAGCACAAATTTATACAAAATACTGTTACAGAATGTTGATAAAGTTTTTTGTGAAAACCAATTTATTCATTTTTTTTTTCTTTTGTAAATTCATTAAATAGAATCATTTGCGGCAGGATGTCTCAAATCTTGAGTGGAGTAAAAAAGAATCAAGATCAAAAATGTTCGCGCTTCTTTTTTAGCGAACAAGTCTTCATTTTGGAGTCCGATAAAACAAAAAACGTTTACAAAAGGCAATATCTCGCCGAAATTTGACGAAATGCTGAAAATTTGCCAATTATATTGAAATTTTAAAACAATATCCGAAGTCTTAGAGGGGTTGAAACTATCCTCTTTTCCAAAACTTAGGGAGAGGATTGGCCTACACTGGGCAAACGCTATTCCGACCATGCCTTTCAACTGAGATATTCATAGTGTTTTGTTGTCTCTACACAAATCAAAAATTTTCTTCTGCCAAAGATAAGTCACAGGTGGACCGCGCCTCCATGGCGCGATCCATCAGTGACTCATGCTCGACAAAAACTTGCAATGGCAACAAATTTCTGGAACTTACTTCTGAGTATAAGAGACCCGTCGGGATTAACACGATTTTCTCTGCGCTCATCTTCTACTTCGTCTTTACTTTTAATTGATCGATCTTTTTTCTGTCAAGAGATGGAAAATCGAATAATCACTACAAAAAGTCGATCAGTTTTAATTTTGGTAATTGATAGCTATGTAGGTTAGTTTTGGTTTCAATATACTTGCATTTAGTCAAATAATCCTGCAGCACCATGCATGGTTCGAAGATAATATCGTCATCAAGGGTTGTGCATAATTAAAAATGAGCGAAGAAATATTTGAATATTATTATATTCGATTAAGTATTTTGACTTGAACTGCATTGAAATTCACTCAAAGCGAGGCAAAGAACTACGTACTGTAACGAAATCACAGTAAATTTACTGGTCATTTGCTGTAATTGCATATTTCCAAAGTTCGAAAACGCTATGTTGATGAGGTTTATGCCAATTATGGACTGTTGATGGACCGCACCTTCGGGGTATGTTCCATCAACACCCCATTTGGCCGAAAAAATCAATTTAAATTTTTTTACAATATTACCGACTTAAATTACTGTCAAAGGCAAGTGATTTAGTTGCATTTTTGTTACAGTGCGTTGTGGCAAAAAGTTACCGACAACTGCACCTTAAATGGAGACATTGCAGACAGATCAGAATCATAAGTTTTATCCTTTGTTGAAATCAAATCAGTTCATAGGAATGAACAACGTGATTGTTCAACAACAATTCTGGAAAACCCAAATTGTGCCGGTACCACGTATTCAACAAGTATATCTCTTATAAAATTATATTTCTAAACAAATTAATAAATACACAGTTTTAACTTATACCATACCTCTTCCAAACGTGCCTTAACATGACGATTTCTCTCCGGTCTACTTTCATCGCCTCTTCGTCTCTAAAAGTTATATTATTGTGCTAAAATTATTAATTAGTATCAAATGTGTATTTATTAAAATCAAATATTTCTGTTATGGAGTTCTTAGCAAAATTTGCCTAGCTAAATTATTTCAGAAGCAATTTATTATCCAATTGTACATTTGCGTACATATATATATGTGTTTGGTTTTGTATAAGTCAGAATATTGAAGTGTATTTCAGATAAAATATGATCAAAACTCGCCTCGACATGCATTTATCAAGTATGCACCACTGATAAATCGCGCCTGCGAGGCGCGGTCCATCTGAGGTTTATTTTTGACAAAAGGAAATTGGAAATTAAAAATGACACTAATCCCTTGTACCATTAGCGTTAAAATTCAAAATGAACATTTCGCTTAGAGGGTAACGTATTACAGTATTAAATTAAATTTTGTCCTTTCTAAGAAGATTACCGAAAACTTAGTAAGTACCATAGCACTTGGAAAGATAATTCTTCGGCGTTAAGTAAATAAAGCATTAAATATAGGACGATTGGGGTGGGCTTTGGTGGTGGCTGACAAAATTCACTGTTAAAATTTTTTGCTGATGACGTGGCCCATATACAAAACAGACTTATTGACTTATTCGGTTTGCAAAAGAAATAAAATATCTCGAATTTTGGATACTGTTATATGACACTGGATTACGGCATCCGCAATCAATAAATAAATATATAGTCTGTTCTAAATCAGGAAAGTTTGGCCTACTCCGGTTTTGTCAAGTTTGAGTCACTGATGGATCGCGCCTTCGAGGCGCGGTCCAACTGTGACTCACACTTGACTGAATACTTTCCAAGTAGTTGATCTGTATATTGAAATCTCAAAAATTGCGCATACCGTAGTCACAAGATTGTCGAATAATCATGTTTTGATGAATATAATCCACCAATGGAATGTGCCGGCAAGTAATGAATGAAATGCTTGGGACGACTAATGAACGAAAATGTATGAAAAGTAAATATGTTAATTTCTGATTTCATGGGGCGTGTTGTTGATATACATGGCTCACCCGTGGCTTGAACTTTACAACAGTTTTCTAACTTAAAAGACTCTCATTCCACATTATGAGGAATTTGTTAGTGTGAGCGTTGCGCTGTCCATCCGGTACTCATGCTCGAAAAATACTTTTAATTAGACATTTTTTTTATATAAATTCGCTACATGCAAGTCCAAAAAATAATTATAAATAAAACCAACTAACGACCACTTATATGTAGGGCTGGGCAATTCGATTCGGTGATTCGAAACGATTCGAAGTAAAGATTATTTGAATCAATCGTGAATTGTTCATAGGAACAAAAACTTTGTAAATAGAGTGGGATTTTTCATTTTAAGAAGAATGAAATAAAAAGAATCCAAATTTACGCTTTTGAACTTCACTATAATTGAAAACACATCGCGTTTAATTCTGTTTAGCCTAATGCTTGTGATTTGTAACTGTTAATTACTTGATTATCATAATAAATACCATAACAGTAATAGTAAAAATGGGATAATTGTTATTTTTAAGAAATCTGCGATACGATCCGATTGAAAAAAATATTCGAATCAGATTCAAATTCAAAATGCTTCGGTTTTGCCCAGCCCTGCCTATATGGCAAAAGACACGTCTGAGATCGGTACAATTAACTGCGCTCTGAATAGAAACACTCCAAAGAGGAATAAATCGGTGTAATTAAGTGCGGCGATTGGTATCTGTCCTAGGCCATATTGTGAAATCATCCACCACTTATAATCGCTTAAAGAAATTACCAATACATCATCCTGGCATTACACAAACCAGAACTTACCGCAGACGCAATGACGAAACAAAGCAATCCTATAAAGAGAAACGTCCAACTCCTCCACATCTTGATATATTGCACGATTTTTCCGTTTCACACCACCAATATTTTGTAAGTTTAGTCTTAAATACTATTTTTGCTAAAAATCTAGAGTTTGTCGAAATCGAAAAGTAAGAGAGTTTGTATGTAAAAGTCTTACATGAGCCACTGCTCCAGCAGTGACCCATGCTTAACAAAACATGGATGGGAAAATTTTCTGAAAGAAATGTTTCACTTATAAGTAGCCAATTGTTGTTTTATATCGAATGACATTCAAATTTCCTGGTCAATTAAAAGGCTAATTTTTAGCTTTCTACCTCTTTCATCGCGACAGTAGAAAATTTCACTTCATACAATCTACGTATGTATAGGATGGCTATATGATATGGTTAACACTGCGACGTATCTCATTCTTTCATGAAATATTCCCTCTTTCATTGTCTGTATTTAAACAAAATTCAAAACATTTCTATACTCAATATTAACACTATAACTACGCCCATAAACCGCAGGTGTGGTAAACTAATTGTTGTTATATTTTCATCGCCTGACCTATTAATCTATGCTTTAAGCTTTTGACCATAAACTCTAAAATGTTTTAATATATTTTCTTTAGTATTTTAAAGTTAACTTTAACATTATATCATGTACGTGAGCCATAAACTATGCGACAGATTACTATATCCGCCTGAAGGAATAATATAAATATTACGATAATATGCGACTTTCATTATTTGGGTTGTTGCACTAGAGGAATATAAAGAGATAACTAAGCCGGACGAGAGTTCCTGGGCAAATCGAAGAATCGTTAAATATTTTCACCTTATCAATAGTAAAATATAGTTTTCTTTTCTCAAAATTATTCGCATTCTAAATTTTCTTTCAAAAAGTCAGCGTTCCTGTTGGGTTATTGTGCTCAGTTTTCGACACTGTGTCATCCCGGTACTCTGAATATAAAATTTGGAATTTTCTGGAAACATTTTCGCCTTTCATCTTTATTTTGCGACAAAAAAGTTCATCGTCTCCGGCTCCTATCATATCCTTCTACAAAGTGATAATTTGATAACCAGAATACTGAATTTGTTGACGCCTAGATAACATTTTGACTAAACATTATTCTCAGTCAAAAATAATCTGTCACAAAAGCTTTTGACAAGGAGGGGCTACTGACGGATCCATTAATGACTCGGGCTCGACGAAATGAAATTTCTGAAATTCGCCAAGTGCGGTTCGCTGAGGACTGCGGAACCATGAGTCGATTTATAACTTGACAAATGAAATCTCCTATTGGGACGCTTTGCTGCTATTTAGCCGCACCTTCATAATTCGTAAAATCTAAATATTATATTAACTAATTTTTATATTTTCCTCTCTTACCTATCTATCGCAAAACCCTATTCCGTTGAGAAAGTAAACGCAACATCGACAAAACAGCGAGCCACGGAACAACGTCTTCGAGGTGCGTACGCAACTGAATATACTTCGCCTACGCAGCGATATTTACTCGTCGTCTTCGAGACTCTGGTTGACCGCGGACTAGTCGCTTTTTACGATGATAGAGCGATATTTGCTAAGCCTTTTACCGCCGGCGTATATCAGGCTCGATTTTATCGAATGTACGTTAAGTGGCTGATGTCATGCATTAAGAATATTGATCGTATGGGAATGGCACAAATTATTTGGAATGCTCGGCCACCCGGATAATTCTGAGAAACTCCTTTTTGTACTATTATGTAGCAAGCATGGGCATTTGATAAATTCAACCTTTGCGACGTCAAAGTACCCACATGCTTGTCGCAGTATTGAACTATTACTTCATATTTGTGTAGATAAGAATGAACTTAATGACATTTTATCAAGCATGCGCCTCAGAAGGACGAGGTCAGTGGCTCATACTCGACAACACTTACTTCCGTAAAATTTTCTTATTTATCAACATATACCACAAATATTTTTTCCCAGAAAGGAGGTAGAAAAATGTATTTTGTTATGTCTATCGAGCTCGTAATAAGAAATTATATTTTGTCAAGCATGTGCCACTGATGGATCGTGTCTCCTCGACACGATCTATCGGTGGCACAGGCCTTACAGAAGATGTTTTGACATAATATCTCTTATTGGGTATGAATATATTCATAGATTTCCAGAAACAATTTTTTGTGTGATTAGTGGTAAAACGCGAATCGATCACACTAAAACTTACTGAAAATTTTTGAATATTATTACTTTGTTTATTTATTCGCGCCGTATCGATGGATATTGTACTCTACATTCTCTGATATGGTTATAAACGTTACAGCCTATTTGAAGGCTACGTTGGCAGACCGCGCCTCAGTGACGTGATTAAACTGTGGCCCATATTTAAAACGAAGCGTATTTTAGCAAAGATTTCCTCACCGAGATAATATATCGGATGCAGTTGTTGGGATCTAGAATGCCTTGTTGTTTGTATTTGCCTCCAATGTCTTTTTATATTGTATTGTTTTCGGATGTTAGATGAACAAATAGACGATCTTCTTCAGTTCCCAAAATCGAAAACTAAATCGCGAATTACTAAAAACCGTTTAGACTGTTCGAATTTAACATTTTTTTGGAATTTTCTCTTCGTTGACATTAACGTTTTGTGACCCATATTCAGTAAATTTACAGTTGTTTTACAGTAATTACATATTTTTAAAATTTGAGAACGCCTTGTTGCATAAAAATTATGCCAATTATGGGGTGTTGATGGACCGCACTTCGGGGGAGAGTTCCATCAACAGTCCATCAATGGCCTAAATTGTCGGTTTTATAGGTGTATTTTAATATCAAAAAGCAAAATTAATGCCAAATAGCAGCGATTTTACTGCATTTTTGTGTCAGTGTATATATCTAATTTAGTTTTCTTTTTTTAAGCTTCTATGTCCAATATTTACAACTTACTTCAACACCGCGGTACCGGTATGGTTATCTAATCAAATTATGAATATTTCACTAGTATTGCTAAACAAGCCTCGATGAAAGTCGGTTCTCTATATCGAGCTCGCCATTATCTCACTCCCGAAATCATTCTCCATTTGTACAAATCATTGATTCGACCCTGTATGGAGTATTGCTGTCACATTTGGGGCAGTGCCGCTGTCACTGTTCTTAGCATGCTCGATAGTATTCAATGGCGTATGGTCAATATGATTGGTCCTAAACTTTCTTACGGTCTGCAAAGTTTGACAAACCGCCGCAACGTTGCCTCACTATGTTTATTTTACTGATATTATAATGGTCTTTGTTCAAGGGAGCTTTCTGCTCTCGTTCCTCCGAACAAAATTGGCACGATTGGCTACCAATTCGCACCTATTCACTGTGGAGGTTCCACAATGCCATAAACAGTTTTATGCAAGAAGCTTTTTTGCAAGAATATCTAAACTTTGGAATTCCTTGCCTCCTTGCTGCTTTCCTGATCGTGTTGATCTACAAGGCTTTGAAAAAAAAATCCACAGCCTTGATTGTAGCAATTGTGACAAAATTCGTGCTTTCTTTCGAATTATCTGTGGAAGGGCAGGGGTTTTCTAAATCCATTTTGCATAGCTCAATCCGAACCCTTCAGAAAATTGTGTTAAATTTTACTGATATTACTCGCACATGGATCGCGTCGATGAGATGCCATCCGTTCGTGGCCCATGCTTGGCAAAATAAAATTTCGGATTGAGAAATATTTTGGAGGACCGCATTGCGAGGTTCGCAGAGCGAAGAGACAAAATTTTGTATATGGTGGAAAACCTTATGTAAGAAAATTGCTGCATACCTTTCTGAAACACAACCAGAAAAGTCGATTGAAACCTTTTTTTGTAGAATGTAGAGTATGTCGGTTATTCTTAACAATAAAAATTAGCTGATGCGTCGATGATTATTTCACGCACGACTTGGAACTACATGATGATAAAAGTTCAGTAAATTCACCGTTTATTTGCAGTAATTGGTACTGGCTTTAGAATAGTCCTAACGTATTTCATGCGTGTCGTGGAAGGCAGCTAAACGGAAGCAAAGAAGTGGTATATGATTTTACTATTGTCCATTGGCAGATACCTCTTCACTGCACTTTACCATGGCGGTTCAGTTCCGCTAGACTGTGCGTTCCTTCAACAGCCCATAATTGTCCAAAAGAGTCGTTTTGTAACATAACCGAGAAAAATCAAAAAGAAGCGATTTTACTGCACTTTTGTGGCAGTGTTAGTACGTACAATAAACGACCAGTCGTGACTCGTCTACTACCAGCACCCCCATCGTGATAAAATGCCATCTTACTATATAAAAATAACAATATATAAGGAATCATATTGTATTACCGTAACATTCGCCCATTTTTGTTAAAAAAAAACATTTGGCACTATTGAATATTTATGATGAAAGATTAGGTTGTATTTAATTGTCGTTAGGCATGTTTGGCAAAAAAGTTTTGAAATTTTTTTTTGAAAAACAATGAGTAAAAGTGACGGTCCGAATACGTTTAAAATTTTTTCTTATTTTTTTATGTTTTTGATAGTGTTTTCCGCTTGCAACGTGACCACTTCAATCTCCTACTCCTTCGTGTCAAACAAATCGTTATCTTCCAATTGGTACGGGAGATTGTCTTCGTTTTGAACTGTGAAACAATTTGAAAAAAGTTGAATTTGAAGCACGGATGAAACATATAATAGAAGAATCGTTATCATGTTTTGTTAAGTATGAGTCACTGATGGATCGCCCTGTCGTGGCGCGGACCATCTGTGGCTCATGCTTGACAAAATAAAATTTTTTATCACATAGCTTATTCAACTATGTTTTTTAAGTCAGAAAGGTATTCTGTATATAAGTTTTGTTAAGCATAAATCACTGATGGACTGTGTTGCTAAGACGCGGTCCATTTGTGAATCATGCTTGGCAAAATAAAATTTCTGATTGAGTTTAATTTAAGTTTTTCATTTTCAACTACACTTACCTAGTTACAGTTATCTTAGCTAGAATCACTGGAATTCGAATAGCGTTTTTACGATTCTGATCCAATCCAAATTCAAATTGGAAAATTGATTAGGTAATTTGGGGAATGGCCAAGCATGAGCCACCGATTGGTTTCTCAGTCATGGCGCGGTCCATCAATGTCTGATGTGTATCAAATTAAAATTCTCTAAATCTATAGGTAAAATTGGAGAGAAAATGCAAAATCATGACAATTTGAAAATTTTCGTCATGACAATTTGAAAATTTTCGTTCAAAAACGATTCACAAACATGTATCAAGTATGCGCTTTACCATAGCGATTCAGTTCCGACTCGATTTATCAGTTCACTGTAACAAATGTGCGGTGGATTCACTAGTCATTTTCAGTAGTTTTTGAGTAATATTTCATTGATTCAAAACCGCGGGACAACTGTTAAGTATGGGTTGTTGATGGACGCACCTCGACGGTTCGTTCTATAAACTGCCCATGATTGAGCAAAAAGTCGATTTTGTAGTTTTATTTCAATATCACTTAATTAAATTACAGTCAGAGTGGCAATTTTACTGCACTTTTTCTACAGGGTAATACCTTACTACAGTGTCAACACCTTATAAATGAAAATAAGTTATTCCCTGTGATCCCAAAATTCTCCATATTTAGCAAAATCTTAAAATTGTATTTTTGCTCTGCGGCGCCATCTTTCAATTAATGTGCTTAGAAAACATGTAAGTGCACATTTTTTCGACAAAGGCACATTTTTTTTAATTGCGTATACAAAAGACATTAATATACTACCTGAATTGATTCGACGCTCAGCAGTTTGTTCAACGTCGCTAAATGTAAAGAAAATATCGTTAATATCAACCAAATCAGAAATTTTACTTTTTCCAACAACGTGTCAAATATTTTTTCTTGACGTTGGACAAAGAAGAAAAGCACAAAATGTGGGCGCGATGGCCTAGTGATTAACATGTTAGCACAACAGGTTGATATCTCGGATTCGAGTCCCGGGGAGTCCGCCGCGGTAATCCATACCCACAACTCAACCCGGGGTGTATTAACTTGAGTAGGCTAAGCGGACAGGAAATTCCTATCTTTCCAACAACTCTAACCATGTCCGTTCATAATTGGCTGGGAGTACAGGGTCTCAGTCAGGATGATCCACTCTGGAAAGTGGCTGTAACAAAGCTTGGAAATCTATTAGAGTGAAATATAATTCCTATTATGCAAATTATCAGCCAATACATGATGAAATATGAAGAGATTTGCGATGTTAAATAGTAGGAGAAAAAAGGCATTTAATTTTGTACAATAAGGTTATAAAAGTGAAAATTTCATTAATACTCAGTCTGCATTAATTGCATTTTGCACTCATCGCTTCAGTAACTTTTTTTTATATTTCTATACATTTTTATACCATATCATCATCATTGTTCACCAACATATTTCCCTTCGTCGCTAACCATTTTTGATTCCTACAGTCATGCAATTTTCATAAGAAAAGGCAGATAACATCTCAAAAATTCAATTCCCTAAACATTTGACACAGCCGGGCAGCGCCTCGTGTTGGGCACTATGAGTAAGTAGAACTGGGCAGAACCGAATCATTTTGAATTCGAATCTGATGATTCGAATACTTTTTTTGGGTCGAATCGAATCATAAATTCCATGTAAGTTAGAGATATCACAATATTTCTGTTACAAAAATGTCCTGTTTAAAAATTAATTTTTAAAGTTTATAATGTGTTTTCAATTCACAATCCATGCCTAAGAGTAGCAACTTTCATATTTTAACAACAAAATATAATGGATTCTGATCAAATTTTACCAAAATAGATAGCATTTTATCGTTTAAAATGAAAATTCAATTTCATTTAGCAAGTTTTTATACTATGAAGGATAAAATAATGATTTGGATACTTTGTGCTTCGAATCGATTCGAATCGCCGAATCGAATTACCCAGCTCTATCAGTAAATGCCTCACATAACAAAACGCGTTTTGACATATATTTCTAATTCCCTTACATATTTCTGTTTGTCGGAATTTTGTGTAACTAACTACATGTCCTTCTATACATTTGTGAGGGTGGATCCATATGCTCAAGTATAATATAAAAAAGAATATAAACCACCAAAGAATAGGTTCAACAGCGCTTCTACACACGTACACAAATTTCACTTTTTTAAAGTTTCGTATGACCAAGACTTCCTCAGTCAAACATTTTCAAGAAATCAAATTTGTCGGCTGAACAAATTAGCCGATCAAGGTCAGATAAGATGCCATGGTCGAGAAGTATTCGAAATATATTTATGTATGTGCACTATAATAAAAAAATACAACAAAATCACTGGTCTTTGATAGTAGTTTATCAATGCGGTATTGAAAAAAAATCAAAATTGGCTTTTTGGCCAAGTATGGGGTGTTGATGGAACGCAACGCGAAGATCCATCAACAGCCCATAATTAGAATAAATCGCATCAACATGCACTGTAACAAAAGTGCAATAAATTTACTGGTCATTTGAAGTAATTGCAGATTTTCAAAGTAAAAAACGCCTTGTTGATGAGATTTATGCCAGTCATGAGTTGTTATTGGATTGCACCTTCCCGGTGCGGTCGATCAACACCCCACATTTGGCTAAAAAAGAATCAATTTCAATTTTTTTCCTATGTCGCCAAGTAAAATTACTGTCAAAGACCGGTGGTTTGCATTTTTTGTTACAGCGTGGCGTTTTTTGCAACTTTGGAAAAAAGCAATTACTGCAAATGACAAGTAAATTTACTGTACTCTTATTACAGTGTGTACAGAGACTCTTGAACGTGAAATCTTACCCGTTGTCACATCCATAGTAATGGTGGTAATGGTGGTAATGGTGGTGGTGATGACGTGAGAAAAACCATCCATCTACAGCACAAAAGGTCATCAACATTATGCCGAGCACGATAACCTTCGAATTCATTTTTGCTGATGTATAACTCAATATTAGCTAATTGCTGATAAGTAGTTGAGAGAAAAATAACACTTTCGATACCAACTTTATACTTTTGCAATAGTTTGTGTTGTATTATTGGTATTTAATTTTTTTTGTTCAGTACATTGCATCGTGATGATGTAGCCTCGCTCTTTATATTGTACGGAAGTTCTATGACCATTCCCCGAAAAATTTTAAAATTAAATGAGCAGAGAAAAATATTCTATTTGCATCGCTTCTTGAGTTAGTCGATTCGAACAGAGGACTTATTGTGCATGTATTTTTTTTTTAATTTATTTCAGGTACAAAATTTCATCAGATGACAATTTATTGAATCGGTTCTTCATAAGAAAAAAAATACTTTATTTTACGTGCTATGTTGGTACAAATGATAAGATATCCTCCAATATATTTCTATAGAAAATCTTCGATTATCGAAGACGGACGATTTGTCCGCAAATAACTCAATTTGAACATGCTATGTAAGGTAACCATGGAGCTCTTTCCCTACCGGTATAGAAACGACAAGTATCTTCTATATTTAAGTAGATAATGGAAACGATTTCCACTCGCTATTAAACACTTTTACTTCGATAGAAAACGAAAAATAAGAGTATCCAACAATTCGATTCCACCTATTTTTCGTCCATAAATAAACTTTTTGTGAAATTTTACTCCTCTAAACTCATTTGTACATCATATTCAAATTTTCACGTTCGTCATATTTTACCCTTGCTTTGTTTAGACTCTATCAAACGAAAATACGACCTACCCAACTATACTTCTTTCAGTATATGAACATCATTCCATTAGTACTAAAGAAAGAGTCTATTATCAGGAAGCTGAGCCATGTGCGCATAGCTCAGCTTCCTGATAATAGACACCTTTTAGAATATTTTTTTCAAATAACAATGGAAATTACCGGATGTTTCCTCATATAGCTGCATACATCGTTAATTACCATATGGAGCAGCTAATTAAAGAACAATAAGACGAGGTATTGCAGCAATATATCTACATGACAGGATTTCCGATGTAAGGTCATGATATGGTGCGTACTGTGCAAAACTAGGTCTGTACTAGTGCAAAATCGCGCTTCATTTTTTGCCAAATTCAATAGGAATATAAGTTCAATTCGAAGCGGCCTACTTTAATACCATTGTGCATTTCAAATTCAATGTAACTGTTCATTCTTCCCGATGATTTGCAGATGTTGTATAACATTGTACCTTATACATCTTTATTTCGGCAACAAAATCAAATAGCAAAAAAGTATTAGGTTCAATTTCCCACCAGAAACAATTTACTATATATATATAGTAAATTGTTTCTGGTGGGAAATTGAATACATGATGTGCTGAGTAGGAGCGACCGATAGATGGCAGCACCTAGGGCTGGGGAATTCGATTTGGTGATTCGAATCGATTCGAAGCACAATTTATTCGAATCAATAGTGAATCGTTCACAGGAACAAAAACTTGTTAAGTACGCTATGATTTTAATTTTCAACGATGAAATGCAATCGAGTTTGATCAATTTTGACCGAAATCGATTATATTTCGTCGTTAAGCTATGAAAATTGTTGATCTCACTGTGAATTGAAAATACACTACAAACTATAAATTTCTTCATTTTCACAATGGGTAAAAGTTATAACAGTAATAATGAGATTTTGGTTTTTTACAAAGAATTAGTGATTCGATCCGATTCGAAAAAATTATTCGAATCAGATTCGAATTCCAAGTGATTCGGTTTCGCCCAGCCCTAAATTCGCACCAGCAAGGTGTCGTTCAAATATTACTCAAGCTCAACAAATTTAATTTGTTGTTTGAATGGTCACGATTTTAATCTCTCTGTAAAGCATTACACCTTATCACATTGACCTTAACTCTGTCAATGATAACATTTGATTCTGTCAAACCATTCATTTCCAGTCAGTAGATTTAGGATTTAATTGGAACATAATTGCGCGCCTTCGGTTATATTTTTTTCAAATTTCTGCTCATTTTTGAAAAAGCGCAGAATAGTGTAAAAAGTAGTGCAAGTTGTATGTCTTCACTTTATCATATCCAGATAGATAGACAAAGGTTCGATGTTTGTCGACGTCAAGTCACCAAGCGTGTCATTTATAAAGATGTAGCTTAGTGTGTAGCTAAAAAACATAACAAATATACAGAGACAAAATAAAGAAATGTCTTTGAGGGCTCTCAACCGGAAATTATATTTTGTCAAGCGCGAACCACAGATGGAATGCACCTGGTCGGTGCAATCCATCAGTGATCCGTGCTTAACAAAACATGTTTGAAAGAAATATTTCTGACTGGGTTAATCCCAAGGATAAAGAAAAATATGGTCGAATACAAGGATTTCAATGAACATTTATCCTGGAGCGCTAGGTCCACAATTTGAACAGCGTGTTGTTCTTTGCTTCCAAATTATATATGCTTGATCCTCTGACACAAAGCGTAATCTCCTTCATAACTGTCACTCGTGGTAAATATAATAGAATATCCCCACTTTAGTACATTTCCAACCTGTGTTGATGAATAAAATATGATATATCGGAATTGAATTGAATTTTTCTAACAAACAATACGTCAATTCTGCAATGTAGAGAGTGTTTTGCCTTGTGCTAAATTTGTTTTTTTATATTTTTTCGAATACATTTTGTATTTTGTTAAGTGTAATTAATCGCTGATGTCGCGGACGGGAGTCAAAACTTTGAAGTAAGAATATAAGGGGAATGCTTCATTTAAAAAACGTAGAAGGCATGAAGAAAAATTCAGCTTTTGGGGGCAAAATAAAAAACTGTGGGATACCGATGTCGGCGCGAATGAGAACAAAATTGTTGTCTAATTTTAATACACTTTTGTATGTAATTTCAATTCCAAAATCTGAGGGAAGGAGGCTGGGTGCTTTTCTCAATCTCAAAACTTGAAGGGGTTATGTTCTCAAGTCGCACGTGTCATCATTGCGTCCCCTAGTGGCATTTTATTTTGTTCCGGCGCGTCACACAGCGCGTCAGAAATAATCTAACTAAAATATTGGGTGCCAAGTATGAGTCACTGATGAATCGCGCTGTTGAAGCGCGGTCCATGTGTGGATGATGCTTGGCAAAATGCAATCCGATTGTGTACAACATGGACTTTTTTGTATACAGTCTCCCTATTCGAGCAAATGTAAAATATTAAGATTCGAATCAACGTACCGAGGTCGCAGAAGATTTCATCAGCAAATAACAAGGGGTGCATGTTTCTTTCTTCGTACTTGTTATGTATTCTCCTAACTTTCTCAGATCCTTTATTTTTTCGAAATCTGCAAATCTTCCTCCCTGCATTCGTTCACATTCGTCTTGGAAATTTTTCTGAGTTTGTTTTTTTCCATTTCCGACGAATTCATAGCAATACTTATCATCGTAGAACGTACATGTTCTTTCTTGAAATGAAATTAATGGTGAACTACGCCTTACCTACAGATACCAGTTTTGAGTAAGGGTGAATTATTTTGGCTTATCATATTATTCCTCATTATTCCCTTGCGTGAACCTTGTTGGTGGAGAAAGTCATGAACGTTGCTTACGTGAACCACAGGTGAAGCGTCCAGCAGACCTCCCGTATATAATTATCATCCCTAACGGGATTCGAACTTGCATCTGAAGATCAGATATAAGTAAGCCCGAACCCTTAATGCAACGAAAACTGCCCGTAACTCGGTTAATCAAGAAATAAGATGAAATAAATGCAACGATTTACATATATACATAATATATCGCCAACGCCATTACTATATGAGCTAGTCAAGTTCGAACCCCCATTAAGTGATGTAATTTTTATAGTCCCCTACAAAATGGCAATACAATATACAATATATTTAGCTTTACAAACCGGTGGTTGTGGATGCCGGGGGAGTAGTTGTATGTTGTACGGTTGTTATTTGAGAATTTTGAGAAAGTTTGATGATTGTGATCTGATGTCATCATATTTCAACTCCAGTGCTTCTGCTTGACCTTGATAGGGAAAAAATCAAATCGCTATTTGTCAAGTGTGAGTGAGTGCGACTCTCGCTTGATAAAATACTATTCAGATTGAGTTTTCAATGTTTACATATCGTAAAACGATGAATAACTTTTCGTTTTTTACTGATTTCAAATATTTACTTATTGAGAAAGATGAACGCGTTTGAGCAATTGCTGTTAAATTTTTTACAAAACTATTTCGCGTTTTCATTTTTTAAGACTTGCAGAAGAAACTATAGTATAGGCCACTGGTCTTTTACCAAAAAATCTCGAAACTACAAATCACCGCCTAACTGACCTTTGCAAAAATGAACCTAAACACTAGATAAGAGTATAATTGAGGATGAGTATAGAATATAGACGTAAATTAACTCACGTTCGAGGTGGACAATTTTCTTCTGAATGACGTCATCGGAGGTACTACTCTGTGGCAAAAATTTTGAGCATATTGGCAAATGTGCATCTACTTGTTCAAGAGTATCACGATATGAAAAGTTTTGGTGAAATGAGACTTTTTGTCAAATATGATACACCTATAGATCCCACCATCAGTGGCTCATGCTTGAAAAAATGAAATTTCTGATTAGGAATCACAATATGGTGAACACTTTAAATCCTTGTGATCGTTCCAACACGAACTTTGTATTTTCAAGCATGATTCACATATGGAACATCATTGATTCATACTTAACGAAACATATTTACATAGTTTTTCTCATTGGGCTAGTAGAATTTCAAACAAAAAATTTATTTGGACCGAAGAAGGATCTAAGTCTCAATTTGAGCTTTGAATGAGCTCAAATGCCTGTTTGGCCACAATTAATTCTGACAAAAGCAAAGGCGGACGTACGACGGAGTACGACAAATTGCAGTAGCAGCAACTGCACGTTGCGAAAGGTGACAAAAAAGATGCAAAGAAGTTGTAGATAGGCTTGAAATCGCCCTGGGCAGATAGCACTCAATACACTTTACCAAGACGGTTGAGTTCCGTAAGGAGTTTTTTCCGTTCAGAGTGCAGCCCTACATCTTTTAGTGGCCCTTTGCTACCCATTGCTCACCACTCAACCCGGGGTGTAATAACTTGAGTAGACTTGGCCGAACTGTGGAGATCTTATTAACAACAATAACCCTGTTCGTCTCTAAGTCACGATGGTACAGAGCCTTGTTCAGGGCGATCTAACCAGTGAATGGCTGGACAATAGAATTCAACAGAGGAATTCAACTTACGGAAGTACAAGTTCTCGCAGACATTCGATCTGATAAATTTAACCATGACGGCGAACCATCGCAAATCGCCGAAATCCAGCAATTTTCTGAAGCTGAAAGTTGGGAGAAAATACTGTAAGATTCGCGACACTGTAAATACTGGGTTTGGAATGGAATAGTCATATATATATATATATCTTGCACGTCGTAGGAGGTAATTAAAAGGAATGGCGTCAGTCCAGAATAGGGAATTCTCTCCACGCTCAACACGTTTTTCTCGCCGAGACCACTTATGTCATTCGCGCGCCATTTGGTTAGTCTTGCTTAAAATTCGAATTCAATCACTACGCTTTTCTATGGGAGTTGATTTATATCGTTCATATGGTTATTATGATGTAACTTTTATATATAAGTGGTCGTTAGTTGGTGCCTTATAAAAGCAGCTTCCGAACTTGCGTAGACCAAAATTCAACAAAAAACTACCGTTGTGCTACTATTAAATCGAAGCATATGATTTTTTCATTGCAGTAACCGAGTATTCATGAAACCTTCGAGCAAACCAGGAAATACTTTACTGGGGGGCACCGGCTTCCGCAGAAAACTATCCACTGTGAGGGGCATCGAATTCCGCAGAATATATTTCCCTATTCAAGTAGACACCGTATCTTTACAACACAAAAATGGCAAATATCCATGTTTTAGGTGGAAATACTTCGCATGACATGATTATTAACGTCGAAGGTACAAACCTGCTATGTTCAATAGCTGAACCAAAACCAATGAATGGAGAAGTAACATTATTCAATCAGATCTTATGATCTCCACCAGATTTTAAATATATAGATTTAATAAACATGGGAATTGTTATAAGTATTTTATTGAGTTTTTTATTATTGTTTGCTATCGCCTGTCCGTGAACCTGCCGGGCGCTTTGTTCACAATAGCCGTTAGGCACAGACCTTCGCAGTGACTGTGTATCTGTTCTATGTTAAAGCTACCCGCGAAATGCTTTGCTGAAGAGCACACTCGGTGGTGAAACGGTCAAACATGGAATCATCGGCCTTTCCGACAATACGATCGTGCCGAACCGACTGAGACACCGAGCCGGGATATTCTATCCGGTGTTTTATATCAGTGACCCCCTGTGTGTCACAAATATTTGAAAAAAAGGCGTTGAGGTGATCCAAACTGTCAATATATTAAGGCTGTAATATTTTTCTGTCTTGTACTTGTTCTTTTCCAGTTAGTACTGAAAGTATATCTTTATCCTTTAAGCTCAACCAGTTTAGAAATTTTATAATGCGATTGATCACGAATGAACCGTACCTCTGCAAAGCTATCCACCAGCGACCAATTATACTAACAAAACATATCTGAACAAAAACTCCTGACTGGAATGACAAACTATTAAACGTGGATTTACGAATGCTTTATAAACAAATCTTTCTCCTCGTCCTAAAATATTTATTTATAGCTAAACCTGAGAGTTTGACTTCTACTTTTTTAATTTTTAACTGCAGGAACAAGACCAAACAGAATTTAGTACCCTATTCCGTAATTGAAAGATAACCGATAGATGTTGCATGAAAAACTGCACGCTAGTGGTTTGTGCTCGGCAAACCCAAACTTCCGGAGTGCAGGGAAGACATTAAATCTAATGTTCGTGTCATAGCTGAGACGCATAGCACGAAACCGGACGTACTTGTGCACTGTGTGACAAAATATTGTTCATGTTGTTCAAATAGTAACCTAATCTGTTTTTTCATACCACCCAGATTTTAATATGATTCCATACCGACATTCGTGCAATGATTGAAACCGCCGAAATGGTCTGAGGATCCACCGCGTTTATTCCCACAACGCTACACCGTTTTTATTCTTATTGTCAATACCTTAAATCATTCCTACCATCTTACCTAGAGTTCTATTCACAGGACTTTGCAAAATGTGTTTGGGGAAGCCGTGAAATATTCAGTTGCTTCAATAATACCGTTCGGGCCCAATTACTCGATCGATAAGATACAAGTGCAAAAGTTGAGATAGTCAATTCAACACTACGTTTCTATTCCACCGGCCCTATTGCCGACAGTGTTATATTGTTTTTCTTGATTATGTTTTTTTTCGGTTCACAATATATGGTATTGCAGGAGTAACCACGTATTCTGTATTCAGAATTAGGATTGCAAAGGGGTGGGAAGTTTCCGACAATTTTCAAGGGCCTGGGTGTATTAAAAATATTGAGAATTTTAGCGCAATTAGTTTTTAGATTTCATTCTATTTTGAACCATCTTTATATGTTACGCCCATATATAATTAAATCTCATAATATTGGTTTCAAACTATGAATAGTTAGTCAACCTTGAACAACTCCTCGATAACTTTACCACAAGGAGGGCTGAGCAATTTGATTCGATGATTTGAATTGATACGGAGCATAAATTGTTCGAATAAATCATGTATCATTCACACGAATAAAAACTGGCTATATGAAGTGAATTTTCATTTTCAATGACAAAATGCAATCAACTGCTGTCAAAGTTAACCAAAATCGATTGTATTCTGTCGTTCAAATATATATACAATTTTGAAATTTTATAATAGAGACAATTTGTAAAAGTAAAAAGGGTATATTTTGTATTTATACATGAGCAGAGATTCCATCAGATTCGAAAAAATATCCGAATCCGAGTAGAATTCCAAATGATGCAGTTTAGCCCAGTCCAAATCAATGAAGCAAGCGATGAAGTCGCCATCTCTTCATCGGAGTAGATGCAAACCCAGTACAGATTTTTTTCCAATAGGCCTAAACCTAGAACGGTCTTGTAATTTTTTTCCAGAAGTGTTTCGTTCTAATTTCTAACTTTGTGCTACTTCATCGTTTACCAGTGAGTACTGTATTTTCGTTTTCCGAACTACTGTAAAGGAAGCGAAATATATCGTGAGGTCGCCTTATAATATTAAATGCCAGGCCACAGCAACAATACAGAAAAAAACTTTCGGTCGTTTATCAACACAAAATTTAAAATTTACCGCAAGTGCACGAAAATTCCCAAAGTTTCAGTTAATTCTATAAAATTCCTGTTAATTCCCGTTTTTTGCCAAAATTCCCGATGGTAAATTACTTTCCATGAAAATTCCCGAAATTTTGCAACCCTCTCAAGAATATATATCAATAAGAGTAAGAAAGTTTGTTTCGATTCTACATCCATTCTGAATAATGTAAGGTAATGTTCTCTGTCAAAATGATGATAGGAACTGAACAAAAAACATAACAAGTCAAATTGTGAAAAATTGAACCGACATGAAACCTTCTAATTAATACTTATTAATTTCCAAATAAAATTGCTTCTTGCTTTAATCCTTGCATAAAAAAAGATTTAATAAATTAACAATACAAACAAATGACTGTGTAGATATGCTCTGTCGGTATTTTAAAAATTAAAATTCAGTACAAGCAAATTTGAAAGCAGCAGTTCGGAAAAACCAACGACCGGATATGGCATAAAGCTACTTAACTGCAAAACATACACAGGCACTCTAAGCAGGAAATATGTACCCATAATAACCAGCAAAGTGCAATTAGCAACATTCGATAACATCCGACTTTGATAAAATTATACACAACTCTTTAGGGCAAAGTGAAATCCGCTTAAGAATCATAATGTAACTCAATATAAAGACTATTCAATTAGTTATAAATCACTTGCCCTAGTTGTAGCATAACAACAAATGTCGTTGGTCGAAGTCGCATCGTTTTGGTATTCATTGAACGTGAGCTAAACCAGTGGCGGTCATAACTCGGCCATGTATCTATTCAAAAGCCGGTTAGGGTATAGTTCGGGTTTTAGACATCGGGGCAAGCATGCTGCAAATATGGTTAGGGTTTTTGAAAAAACTTATCCTCAGCCATCCCCGCTGTGCATTGCTGTGGTTTTGTTTTCCTCGGTATACGAAACAATATTATTGTTACTATTGGCCGATTCCGTGTCATATTCGAATCTGTTCATTTTCGGCTTGATTGATAATAATAAAATTTCAATCAATAAGAACAAAGATGCCACAATTATATAAAATGAAACATCGCCGAATTGATCCATTGCTGCTCGTAATGATATGGGTAATAGAATGCAGAATATGCTTCCGACAATTGCAAAAAATAGGCCTTGTGTGGACTCCTGTACATCTGGATAACTATGTTGCTTCAGTATCTCTTGTATAAATGGATAAGCGGCTAATGTAGTAATTCCGTATAAAAAATTGCTTGCATATTCAAACTTTTGCATTCGGAGTAGATAACTCAACAATGCTAGAGATGCACTGCAACACGAAGATATACCGAGTATGCTTGCTAGCGGATTATATCTCTTTAACTTGTCCACTACCAATCCCATCGCAACCGTTCCAATTAATCCACCGATCGAATAAGCAACCAAAACATAACCTCTTTCGGCTGAAGTTTCGTCAGCTAAAATGGATTGTTTTGATGCATTGGGTTCTTTTGTTGTAGAATTTGCACTATCATAAGGTGTAGAAGCAGGCGCAAGCATAAATTCCGAAACAAATATTGAATCCACAAGACAAAACAACAGCACGAGGGTTGCATTTATTCTGTTCGTCAAAAGCAATTTTGATTCTTTTACAAACTGCCGAATGGCATCATGATAAGTTTCCTTTTCCCTGACTTTAGCCGCTTCAAGGCGTTTCTTTTCTGCATAAGACGGTGGGTTTACTGGTGTATTTGGGACAAAAATATAAAAAGCTATCAGTGATATTAGACTTATCGAAGACATGCAACACAGAAATATTGCTAAGCTGTGCATTTCTGATTGGGAATCATCATCTGGTTTGTACAGAAGAGGCGGTACCGATGACGCCAATAACACTCCTGCCATCATTGCAAACCATCCGAAACTCACCGCAGTAGCTTGTTCTCGTTCACCGAACCACGCGGTGGCTGTCAAAGGTATTAGAGCAAAGTAAATAACACATACAACTCCTACTAAAATCTGTGTTAACATACACAACACAAGATATTTTCCCACATGAAGGACAAATGCAAACATAGCGAAGGAGAATGTCAAAGTCACCAACATCACGATGTACCAGGCTTTCACCAAGGTCGGTCTCAAAACAAAGAAAAATCCGGCAAAAGGCCCGCCAACGAGTTGTCCTATACCTGCACACAGAGTCAACCAGTCTGTAGTTTCTTTAGTAACGTTAAAATAATCAGACAAGCCTTCATTGAATATTCCAAAGAAATGCCAGGCAAACATGGCAAGTATCCCACTGATAACCATCAGACCTGCAACTAACCATCGTGTAGATCGAAGTTCCACTTGTACGCCCTTCAGTGGTTTTGCATCATCATTTTCAGTGTCCATATTGCTGGTTGTATTTGATTTTGAAATAATTATACGGTCGCAAACTTATTTATTGAACTTTAGACGATAATCTCTTGAATAAAAAAAGATAATTAGTTGGCTCGAGGTAAGATCAGAAGCATAGAGTTACCAGAAAATATAATGCTAAACCCCACAAATGATTATTCTAAATAAACATGGCAAAGATATCCAAGAAATGTTAATGATGAACCTAAAAACGTGAAAAACGTAATGATGTAAAAAATGGTAAATTAACTTCACGATTATTAACTTAACCTAAGTATTTTTGTGGCTGCGATGCAACGCTAAGTGGACCTCATCATGGTCATGTGTCTTCACTAGGTGCGGGAAAAACCGAATCGCTTGTAATTTGAATCTGATTTGGATATTGTTTCGAATCTCTAATTTCATCCAAGTAATAAATACCCCATTTACCCCATTACCATGCATATTTGCTCAATTATCAAAATATTTAAATCCGGTTGACGGTTTTCTGATAAAATATGAAAGTTCCACTTTATTTTGCAAGTTCCTGCCTTGATGAGAATATCGCTCTTATCTTTCCGACTATGTATTTTTCTATTATAAGAAGTTTTGTCTGTAGCATCCAAATTCCACAATATACATTTCTCACCAAGGTGACTGAAGCGAAGTAAAACTCGCATGGAATTGAAATCATCAATTAAAACTCATAGTTAAAATTTTTTCGGATTTTCACGGCTTTTTGCACACAATGCGGTTTATTGCTATTGGTTATACAGAGATTGTAATTAATTTTAACAAGGTACATCCACAAAATATGAAGCTTCGAAATTTTACCGGTTACGAATGTTCAATATGGCAAAACTATTCACAATTTTTATTCATTGCTATGTTTATTTGACATTATTATTATTTTTTTGTTGTGAGTGACATATATTTTTATATGTTTGCTAAGTGCCAAATAAAACGATTTTTGATTTGGTTTGATTCATTATCAAATAAGAATTAAGGCGCTATCCATCTATATGACTTGAAAATATAATAATATATATACTGAAAAACGCATAAAACAATATGCAACCAATAACCAAGACCAAGGGTCAACCAAAAAAATCAAGAAATAAAATTAAAAAATGAAGATTTCTACGATTGCTTTACATATAAATATTTTGGTGTTCAACTCCCGGCCCCGGCGCATGATAAGATTAACTATATCCAAATCGTACATACAATAATTTTATGCAATTTGAATCATTTCATTAAGCCATGAGCCATCGATGGATCGCGGACTAGACGCGGTCCATCTGTAGCTCATGATTGACAAAATGGAATTTCTGATTGGGTTGTCGTATATTAATTTGATAAACTTAGGTGTGAAATGAGTTTCCCCATTTTCACTACACCTCGATCGACAAAAGATTTTCTGGCTTTTATCCACATATGGAAACTTGCGGCCTCCAGGCGCTTCGCAGTGAAATCTAACGAAATACAATGCCTACAACCTGTGATGTATGACCCAATCTTTCATCCTATGTCTTACCTACCTCTCTCCCAGTCGTGGCTGACACAAATTATTCTAACTTTTGATATCTTCCTTTGTATTCTGCCTTTGTTGCGAATTACTATTTCTGTGACTTCATCAGCATTATTTTTTGCATATGGGAACACTTGGTGAAATAATTATCCTATCCCGGGGAAAACTCTTAAATTTGCATTCAAATTATACGCAATAATCGGGAATCCAGAAAATAGAAAAAGGAACCTGCTTTTAAAGATTTTCCGTTAAAAGATTAAATAAAAGTACGAAAATTGGGGGGGGAAACCATCCCTTTCGCTCAAAACTTGATATAGACATTTCTTCCTATCCTGCAATCAGTGGATTTGTCTCTAAATCGTCGACCATCATTATATTCTGCCGCGAAAGATTTATTATTGTAAAGATTCCAGGGAGTCGTACGATTGCTCAACGAACCCCTACTATTTTAATCGCATTTTTTTTAATTTTTCTCATTTGTAAATGTTATTATAAGTTCAGTACATCTTCCTAACGACTTCTAAAACTTATGCCGCCAGAAAACATAATAAAAACAAGTAGTTTGAGATAACAAATTGATTCTGTCCGTTTACCTAATGACAAAACATTTAAATGCAATAACCTCGGAGCATATGAATGAATTATAGTCTCACCCGGAAAACGTGTTTGACAGCAGTTTTGCGATTTATATTATGATGATACATTATGGATCGTTTATCTGCTTGTGCAATACTGCAATTTTAGATGAGCTACGGCTATTGCACGTACTTCAATAAAACTTGGCGAACGAAGAAAATGAAAAGCGATTACAAAAATAGGCCAGTACACAGTCATGCATTTTCCAGCTCCAATTTTTTTTATTTATTTATTTGACTACTTTTTATTTTCACTTTGTTTATGTTCCTGTAGTTTTTTTATCGGAGGGGGTTCGAAAAAAAAATGTTGAAGCCACCAAACATTCACAAACACCTTTAAAGCGTCATATAATGCAATATTTCCAATAAATAGCACAAATCCGAATGCCAGAACAGACTCTGAGGACTCTGACAGCCCAGTAGCTACTTTTAAATGGTTGTATCTGGTGAATAAAGACTTAAGGACGAAAATTACGCAGCAGATGTTGCTCATTGACCCCTTTACTATGATCTCAGACATGAACCACATTACGAAAGCTTGTCCTGCATAAGCCTTACGCAATTCATTATTATCGTTTTTTCTACTAAATTTTTAACTGAAAATATAAGATTCGGGAACAAACAGACTCGCACGCTCACGTTAAAAGTATGAAACAAGGAGATTTCATCCACACGAACCTTTTGACCAAGAGTATAGATCATCAGATCTTTCTACGCAATAAAAGCGTTAAAAATTAAAAACTATGCTCGTTTTGTGGCAGTTTCAGTGATGGTAGGTTATGTTTCCAGAAACGTAATCGTTACTGATTTAATTTTATAGTTGATTTTTTCCTGTGCAAATTAGTGAATATATGTTTAATTTATAGCCAACTAACTTGACAAGCGAAAACAGGAAGCCGTTAATGTAACAACCATACAACGGGATTGGCCTCATCAATCTGATACGACAAATGAATTAATCACAGAAATTCTATTACTACCTCAGTATTGCCCGGAAAAACTTGAATGAAAAACATAAAATATGTACGTTTTAACTTCACCACGTTTTTTATTATATATTAATATTAATATATTTTATTATATATTATTATATTTCTGTGATTTTGAGTGTCAACTCAAAGTTTCGTTCCTAAAGTCAATAACCCTATCAAATGTAGTAATTTCCTACTGTATGCGGAGTTTTCGATTGACTAGTGTTGAAATAAAATTTGAAAGCTCACTCTACACACAATGTAAGACACGTCGCACCTACCTTATTTAACAATAATGTCTAAAAATATTTAATAATACACATTTCGAAATATGCAAACTGTATTACAAAAATTGTCATGGAAAAAGTGTATTTGATGACTCCCGACCACTATCATCGTCAAGTGAAACCGTTAATCGCGACAGTTTGACATCACGACAAAATAAACCTCGGCGTCTCAATTGAGAAATAGACGTAAAAATGCCCGCCGCTTCAATTAATTATGACACTATAAGACTTTCCTGGTTGACACAACAAGGAAGACCCAATTTTTTTCCGCTTCGAAAATATATAGTTTATCGTCCCATTTGTATAAGCTGGCAATTGTAGTCGATTGCCTAAATTTAATATTAGGCTATGACTGTCACATATCTAAGTTTAACCAACGTAGATATGACCGGTTTATCTGAATGCCCATGATTGATTTGTATCAATTTTGTAATAGGCGACCTCAGAACTAAACTAAATACTTACAATGCAGCAATTGATAAATGACTCAAACTAATACCAAATTACGTTAAGTTACGTAGTAAGCACTCTAAGTTACTTAGTACCAATACATACATATCTTTCCGACTATGTATTTTTCTATTATAAAATGTTTTGTGTAAGGCATACAAATTCCACAACCTACATTCCCCCCAAGGTGACTGAAGCGAAGTAAAACTCGCATGGAATTGAAACCATTCAAGTAAAACTTGTAGATAAAATTCTTTCAATTTCTACGGCTGGTTGCACACAATGCTTTTATTGCTATTGGGTATACAGAGATTGTAATTAATTTTAACAAGGTCCATCCACAAAATATAAAGCTTCAAAATTTTACCGGTTACGAATGTTCAATATGGCAAAACTATTCACAATTTTTATTCATTGCTATGTTTATTTGACATTATATATTATTTTTTGTTGTGAGTGACATATATTTTTATGTGTTTGCTAAGTGCCAATTAAAACGATTTTTGATTTGATTTGATTCATTATCAAATAAGAATTAAGGCGCTATCCATCTATATGACTTGAAAATATAACAATATATACTGAAAAACGCATAAAACAATATGCAGACAAATAGACCAAGACCAAGGATCAACCAAACAAAGATAATAGTAAAAATTTGATAGTGATTCGATGCTATACAAAAATTATCCGAATTAGATTCCAATTTTTAATGATTCTCAGTTTTTCCCACCCACGCCCCCTATGTTCAACAATAGAAGAGAAATGCTACACTAATTCGGTGGCGGTTCAAAGTCATTTCCTTAGTGACACGATTTACATTTTCTATACGTGCAAATATGACCAACGCAAATGTTTTACGAGTGAATATTTCAGGCGGATTAAGCGCAAAAAATGAAAAACACACATATTGGAAAACTTTCTTTCCGAATTTAACCAGTTTATGCTATTTTAATTCTCATATTACGCAACAGAAAGCTGATTATACGATTCTCTCCACCCAGCTCAATATTTGAAAGTACTGTTAAAACCAAAATGATCAGTTTGAATTATAAAAAAAAATTCCACGCTGCATACCGATCACTTTCGCAAAAAAAATCAAGAAATAATATTAAAAGATGAAGATTTCTACAATTACTCTACATATAAATATTTTGGTGTTCAACTCCCGGCCCCGACGCATGATGAGATTAACTATATCCAAATCGTACATACAATAATTTTATGCAATTTGAATTATTTCATTAAGTCATGAGCCATCGATGGATCGCGGACTAGACGCGGTCCATCTGTATCTCATGCTTGACAAAATAGAATTTCTGATTGGGTTTGTCGCATATTTATTTGATAAACTTAGGTGTGAAATGAATTTCCCCATTTTCACTACACCTCGATCGACGAAAGATTTTCTGGCTTTTATCCACATATGGAAACTTGTGGCCTCCAGGCGCTTGCCAGTGAAATCTAACAAAATACAATGCCTACAACCTGTGATGTATGACCCAATCTTTCATCCCATGTCTTACCTACCTTGGACATCTTTATTTGTATTCTGCTTTCGTTGCGATTTCACTATTTCTGTGACTTCATCAGCATTATTTTTTGCATATGGGAACACTTGGTGAAATAATTATCCTATCCTGGGGAAAACTAGTCAATTTGCACTCAAATTATACGCAATAATCGGGAATCCAGAAAATAGAAAAATGAACCTGCTTTTAAAGATTTTCCGTTAAAAGATTAAATAAAAGTACGAAATATTGGGGGGAAACCATCCTTTTCGCTCAAAACTTGATATAGGCATTTCCTCCTGTCCTGCAATCAGTAGACTTGCCCCTGAATTGTCGACCATCATTATATTCTGCCGCGAAATATGTATTATTGTTACGATTCCAGGGATACGTACGATTGTTCAACGAACCCCTACTATTTCAATCGTATTTTTTTTTTAATTTTTCTCATTTGTAAAATGTTATTATAATTTCAGTGCATCTTTCTGACGACTTCTAAAATTTATGCCGCCAGAAAACACAGTAAAAACAAGTAGTTTGAGATAACAAATTTGATTCTGTCCGTTTACCTAATGACAAAACATTTAAATGCAATAGGCTCGGAGAATATGATTGAATTTGGTCTCAACCGGAAAACGTGTTTGACAGCAGTTTTGCGATTTATATTATGATGATACGTTATGGATCGTTTATCTGCTTGTGCAATACTGCAATTTTAAGTGAGCTACGGCTATTGCACTTACTTCAATAAAACTTGGCGAATGAAGAAAATAAAAAGCGATTTCAAAGATAGGGCAGTACACAGTCATGCATTTTCCAGCTCCAATTTTTCTTATTTATTTATTTGACTACTTTTTATTTTCACTTTCTTTATGTTCCTGTAGTTTTTTTTTTATTGGAGGTGGTTCGAAAAAAATGTTGAAGCCACCAAACATTCACATAATGCAATATTTCCAATAATAACACAAATCCGAATTGTCATTGATATGCGAGACCCTCGGACGTGTAACTATGACGTCAACAAATTTGATTCTGAGCGCCCACGGCATTGTCTTTAACCGGTTGTATATGAAAAATAATAAGTTTAACGTTCGAAAACTACGCAGCTATTTTAGTTATTTCACCCTTTTAGCTATGAAAACAGAAGTTCACCATGTTGACCACGCAAAGCTTGTCCTGCGAATAGCCTTACGAAATTATTTTATTATCATGTTCGATTACTGTTTTTAAAAATGTATGTACATAAGATTCTGTGGAAACAAACAAGACTCGAACGCTCATTCAGAAAAAAGTATGAAAATGAATAGCACGGACAAAATTTGTTCAACTTTTTTATTGATAGCCAAATAAGCTTTTCTACGCAATTAAAGCGGTTGTTAATTAAAAACTATGCTCGTTTTGAGGTAAGTTTCAAATGGTAGGTTATGTTTCAGAAACGTTTCGTGATAACTCTGATGTTATATCTTTATTTGTATGATTTTTTTCTGTGCAAATTAGAAAAATATACGTCTGTGTATATTCAACTAATTGACATTCAAAAATTGTTGTCGAGCCGTTAATGTAACGGATTACGTCGTTATTCATCTCATCAATACTGAAACGGCAGTTGAATCAATCACACGAAATTCTATTACGCCGCGAGTATTGCCCAGTAACAAACCTCGATATCAAAGATATAAATATGCTTACGTTTTTAAAACTGAACGGCGTTTTTTTATGCCACGCAATATTATTATGCAATATCCAGTATTATGATATTTGCCTGGACATTCTATGATTTTGAGAGTCAACTCTTTAGGAAACGTTCCCAAAGTCATATAATTCTAAGAAACATAGTAACGCTACTGTATGTCAACAAGTTTTCGATTGATTCCTGTTGAAATCAAAATGCCTGGAAAGCTCACTCAACACAATGTAAACTTTGCTAAATCATGATTCAAATGACGCCACTGGACGACGTCTGCCACTAACTTGAGTAATTCTGCAACAATGAGATGTCTTTTTCATGTATTTAATAACACAAATTTAGCCATATGCAAACTGAATTACAAAAAATTTTCATGCAATAAAACATATTTTTATCACAGTTGTCAATAGAAATCCAACGGTATTGGGAAACCGGATCGCGACAGTTAACCCATCCCACGAAATAAATAAACACCTCGGCGTCTCAATTGAGAAATAGACCTATAAAATTGCCCGCCAGCTATCCATCTAATTTTAATTCCAATATAAGACTTTCCTGGTTGACACACAATAAAATGAGTGATTTTTGACCGCTTCGAAAATGTATAGTTCATCGTTCCGTTTGTATGATCTGGCAATTGTATGTCGATTGCCTAAACCTAATATTAGGAAATGACTGATCACATGTCAAACGGTTTAACCAACGTTCAATATATCCGAAGGTATTATCTGAATGCAAAACTGAAACAAAATAAGCAATTGATGGATGGCTCAAACTAATACCAAATTACGTTGAAGTAGTGAGCACTCTAAAGTACTTAGTACCAAAAAGCAATACAACGCACACATCGTATACTAAAACTCAGTTAATTGTGGGGTTCATGCTTTAAACATTACGGACGCGCAAGAAATGAAGATACTCGTAAAAATGAGCGCTAGTCCCAAAATTGTCTCGAACCGAGTATCAAAATTTGAAAAATTTTGCAAAGTTTAACGTTCTAAAACTTCTCAGCTATTATAGCCTATTTCAGAGTTGAGCGCGAAAAGAAAGTTAAAGAATATCCAACGAAGCGCAAATCAAGCAATTTTGAATGGTCCAATTTTCTGTTAAAATGTTCGATTTGTTTTTAAAATTACCTATGAATTTGATTTCCAAATGCCCCAAAATTCTCGATTTTTATCAGAAAGAAAATAAAAGGGGCAAAATGGAAAGCAGAATAATTTGGACATTTTTCTATTGATAGTCAAATGAACTTTGACTTAGGGTGTGTTTTAATAATTTATTTCATCGCATAACGCACAACATTTGGACTTCAAATCATTTCCTGATAACTTTGTAATCGTTATTCGATTTATTTGTAGCCGCGTTTTGTGTCGACATGAGTTGTCGAAATAAAGACGTCTGCAATGTCTATTCCCAGTTGAATATTATCCAAAATTATTCTGCCGCAGTGGATTGCACGTCGTTGTCTTCCGTCAATCCTGCAAACGGAAATTTCCCGTTGCAAAATTTCACTCGTGGCATTACGCCATTGACGTTTGACCCAATGAACGTCGATATCAAAGATTTATCCCTGTGTATTTTATGAAAAATTGAAGTGGCGTTATTGTAATACCACGCAATAAGTCCACATATTGCACTGCCCCAGTCGCATGAACCCACTGCACTTGAACATATTGCGTTTTGTGATTTTCCAATCCTTTAGAAAAAACTGTTGTGCTTTATTTTATCAAACCAAAGAATACATATAACGGTAAACCACTTCTTCCACGCCATTCAAATTGCATAATCCCCATATTCACTTATGCTTATATTAATGTACGCCTGAAAGTACAGAATTTCGGTTGGATGCAATTGGAACCCAGTGATTGGATCGAAGTCGTCAGAAAATTTGATCGACTTTGGCCAAATACTTTTTACGCAAAATGATCTTTAAATATCAAGATTGGATCATATTTTATCTCAAACATCTTAACATCTAAGATGGGGTTCAATTTTTGTCCTGCGATGTAACAAACAACAAATATGCACTGTTTTAACCACGCATATGAGAGCCAGGATCTTAAACTATGGCAAAATTTCAGTTGAATTTTCAAGTTGGTAAATTATTATGATAAGAGCTGAATGAATTTACTGGCATCTAGACGGTATTGAGTTTGATAAAAACTATGTGTTTTTTTATTTCTTTGAGGCTGTAAATGGAATATATCCTAATTAATTTGCATCTCAAATCCAAAATAGTAATTAGAAATTAATCATATAATATCGCCAGGGCTCCGACAAACATGAAAATAATCTAAAAGGTATCCTTGAAAACTATCATAAGCTTTAATCCTGTGAAATTTACAAAGATTTTTTTCGTCTGCCAACTTCTTGTAGGTCTCGATCTCAAACATCTAGATTCTGATGAATGATATTCAGTGTTTCGAAAATAAAGTGAAGGAACTTAATCGCTCTGATGAAACCGTCGAAAATTTGATCAATATGATATTAGACCTCAATGAGGAAATTGAATTATTGAAAAATGACATAAGACAGCCAGTGCCTGCAAATAACAATGAAGGAAGTTTCAAGAAGCCTAACGTGTAGAAAGCAACTACAATGCAACTACAATAGACGCACTGCTTAACAGTAATAAAGCTTCAAATTCTGTCGCGTCTGCATTTTCTCAAGTCGAGTGCGAGTCGAGTTATTTTGCTAGGACGATTTAAAAAAATAGACTCTTGTTCACAAAGTGCACAAACCAGAGACTACAAACGCACGAACTACGATTGATCACGTGACACAGGGGAACTCCCTTTGTACTGAAGCATTTTTAGCCGCACGATCTCTGATTTTCTGTTTCGTTTGTCCGTGTTACGGGTATTGTGTGGTTTTATGCCAGAGTAATAATATTAATAAAAGTAATAATAATATTTTTTTTTCATTTTAATATATAATTGTTTTGTAAATTTATTGTAAACTTTATGCACACTACTGAAATGATTGATGTGATGTAATTGTCAACAATCAACAATACTGAATATTCGAAAATGGAAATCACGTTTGGACACAAATTTTTGGAAAATTAAAATGAAAAATGGTGAACTGTATGAATATGTTATTTTACTTTCTATATTTTTCATTTGTTATGACAATATTAGCAATCAAAAAAGAGAAATGATGCTTTATCGCAGTGCTTTGTCCTGCTTTCGGGGAGTTACAAAAGCCACCCAATTTCGTTATTTTACAAGTACGCAGAATATTCAAGACCGGAAATATATTTGTTGTGCTCCTCGGTTCAGTTCTCTTGCAAAAGGCTTGTATTTGTCGCCCAGGTCAAACATTGTCTTTCTGCACACATCTGTTTTGCTTAATAAAGACAAAGGGAAACATAAAAAGACAAAAAAGCAAGAAGTTTTGATTCGGCCCCAAGATGCCGAGGAGTTCATAGATCTTGAATTTGTACAGAATGAAATGTTGGAAGTTATCGAGAAGTTGAAACATGATTTTATCCACCAGTTTAGAATAGGAGCTGACATTAAACTTTTAGACAATGTTAAAGTCTTACTCCAAGGTGATGAATTCCAACTGAGAGAAGTTGCTACAATTACGAAAAAATCATCCAAGCTATTAGAACTCGATTTCATTAATTTTCCAGAGGCTCTCACATCTGCAAAAATTGCAATTGAAACCAGTGGAATGAATTTGAACCCAAAGGTCAAAGGTACAAAACTTGAAGTTCCGATTCCTGTAGTTACAGCTGAACACAGGAAAACTTTGGTTAAAGCTGCAAAAATTAGAGTAAATGAAGCGAAAGATGCTACAAGGAAACTTCAGAAATATCATGAGAAAAAGTTATCTAAAGTCGAACATATGCCTGAAAATACAGGGATAGTAATCAAGAAACAAATTCATATTTATGTTGATGCTAATTTGAAAGATGCTGAGACAATTTTCAAAGCCAAAGAGAAAGATCTACTTTTGCAATGATTTGGTGCTAAGCTAAATTTCATTTTTTAATTACCAATCATATTCCGTTTACTATATTTTAACTCAATTCCAATATGTACTCTGATAACGTAACATTCAAATCACATGCTGCATGTATGCAAACTGTATTGAGTGACTTCTTGTTGCTGTTGAGTGCCAACTTTCATACCTATAGGATATATGATGTTCAAAAGGTTCATGCTATTTTCTGCAGGTGATCACAAAAGTTTTATTAAAGCAATCAACTGTCAATTTGAACCCTTTTCTGCTGTTTCGTTGCTATCAGACATTCAAAAAGAAACGTTTTAATCTTAGCAAGTTTGTATTATAAAGTACTGTCCATTTGCTGTATTTCCTTCTGGTGGGTCCCATTTTTTTCTGGTTGTCATGAGTAACTGACATTCTGCCAGTCTGTATACTTTGCTATTAAAGCAAACATCGTTATACACCATTAAATTAAGTATTTTAGAATTATGATGCCAGAGGAAACCGAAAAACAGAATAGTTTCCCTGTAACTTTGACAAGCACTTTTTCCTCTAAAATTATGTACCTCTTAACTCTCCAACTTTCCCCCACTATCTCTATGTTTTTATATGATATTTTCATTCTGTTTTCACTTTTCTCCTGACAAATTTGATACTAAATTCTGTGTAACGGCATTGATTAATATTGTAGCAAAAATTAAATCATAAATTAATTGTTATCGTGATTCAAAATACCTAAAATAAAAAATTTACAGACAATAGTAAATAATTTCAAAATCTAAAAATATTGTACAAAAGTGATCTTTTTGACATCTTTTCTTAAACTATTATTTTGAACAAAAATACAAATTTTGCAATTAGTATGTATACTCGTTATGAACCCAAATTTGTATCCTATTAAATATGGTGTAACAATGTGCATAGCAGAGAAATTTGCCAATAAGAATATTTTTGTCTTAATATTGGCGCTGGGGCAATGATCTTTACATCTTTTATCAAATATTTTTTTTTTAGATTTTTATTTTTTTATTTTTTATTTTTTGTAAATATATCTCATGTCTATTAGTCCTGAAGTTTTATGAATCATGAATAAATATTTTAATGGATTTGTCAGGAAATTACATCGACCTTGTGATCCATCTCTCCTTGGCTTCCTGAGAATATGTTTTGGTGAGCACTTTTAATTTTTCAAACTCTGTCACCTTATCGGATAATGTTCATCAGGTATGAGTCACCCTGCTCGAGTCCCTGTACCGACGGCCACTTATAGACGAACAGGATTATTTATTACATCCTGGGTTGAGTGGTGAGCATGGGTTAACGAGTCTGACTAACATGATTCAACATGTTAACCAGGCCATTGTGCCCAAGAATTGCACTTTTGAGGGAGAACCATGACCTACCTGTTCTGGAAACGGTGATTCAGTTCTTAAGTTTTTTACTAGGCTTACAGTTTCACTTGCTTTACCATTGTATGAGAGGAAAATTTGAAATTCATATCGTCAAGCATACCTTCAATACTTCATAGGTTGAGCTAACTGTGCAATTGTACCATCGATAGTAACTTTTTTGTGTTTAATTTTTGTAGGTCTTCTGATGATGATTGATATTCCACAAGAAAGAGGAATGTCTCGGGCTGATGTCACTTATCAAGATGACGCTGATAAATATTGCACTTTTCCGTTAATTCATGGAATGAAACCTTTTAATCAAGATATCATGATTGTGTTATATGCTATTTTATTTTCAAGTATAAAATATTTTTTTCTTAATATTTTGTTTATGTTTTTAAATAAAGTCTCTAAAACAAGATCTTTTACCCAAAACGGAAATCTTTGAAAAATAATTCATAAATGATGCTGTAAAACAAGTATGAATATTCTGCCATGGTGCTATGACCATTGGCTGATGAGGATTTTGTTTTTCACCGTGGTGACTCAGCCGATCGGGTTCAGTAAAACATTCACATTCTTGTGCATTCTTGTGAATCACATTCTTGATCACCTTCTTGCACATGAGCAATTTTTTACGCACTCTTAGCAATTGGCAATTTAGATGGGTATTTAGGTTATTTGGAAAACACATTTTGCCACGTATTATAATTTGTTAAATGCTTTTTACTGATTAGGATAGCGGTATTAGTAAGTTTGCTTTAACAGTGTAAGTGTTCACTCTTTTTTGTATATAAAATATCAAGATTACTTGATTAAAAGAAACATAAATAATAACTTACATACTCACTATATCCATAAGTAGAGCAGAAAAATTCCCTTTTTGTGCAGATGCTTTCTTCATTATGATTGGGTTATTTTATCGAATCAATGCAATTTCATTTACAATCATCTACTGGTATTTCTTCATTCTTGATAAAAGTGTCTGGAACAATCATTCTTATTTGTATGGTCTCATTGCCATTTTGTTGACTGTTTCTAATGCTGAAAATTACATGTAAGTATGAGATTGTTATTCTGATAATTTTGATTATTAATTGTGGCATTTAGGAAGATTTAAATAGATTCGGGTGATTGGAATTCTAATATTGATGATTTGCTATGGTTCGCAAACAACTTTGGTGTGATTTCACATTTCATATAGAAAATTTCAAAAATTTATTTTGTCAAGCATGAATCTCAGTTGGAGCACACCTTGGCGATGCGATCCATCAGTGGCCCCAATCTTCAAAATTCAAATTCAAAATAGATTTAATAGTCATTAGACTTAGAGGTGAGACTAGGCTTGTCCTTTTTAATTTAAACTGTATTTAAAATTCAGTATATAAAAATATATAAAAGGTTTCCCCCTTTTTAGATACCTAAACTTTTTTTTATATATCGAGCCATATTTTGCAGCAAAGTCATTAATGTTCATGTCAATTATGTATATATATCATGATTTTACTTTTTTAGGATTACCTTTTTGTCAAATTTCTAAAATACCTTACTATTTAAGTAAGTACATCATAGATGAGACAGGGTTTTAAATGCCACTTTCAATTTGTAAGCAATGGCAATAAAGGATGAAGGTTCGCCCTAGGTATGAAACTAGAGAAAGTTATAGCAGTCGCTTAATTAGGTGATTTTAGAAATTCTTAACATTTTTATTTAATGATTCCCATTTACCAATTCATCTTTTTTTTCAAAAAAAAAATAACAGGTCTGTTGATGGATTGTTGAACAAAAATAAACAAAATACCTATGTGCCAAGATGGAATTATGCACTTCTTCGATTTCAAGTTAGTTGGATTAATTAATAGGAAATTGAAACTTCGCAGCACAGCTGGTATAATTTTTCAAAACACTTCAAAATTCCTTTCTTACTTCAATATCGAACTAATTTACTTTGGACAAATTGAGTTAGTTGAATTTTTGCTCCAATGGCACATATTTTTATAAAAAAGCAAAAAGATGCTACTTGAAGTGCAATGAAATATTTTTTCTCACAATGTGAGATTTGATTCCAAGTACGGTAGCTTTTTGTCTATTATTACATTAAATCTACCTAAGCTACTGCTTGACTGTGTAGAATGTATATACGGTACTGGCAAAATGCCTGCTACTCTTGCTACTCAGACACCCATAGGAAATTGGTAAAATGAGAAGGAAGTTTAGTAAATGGTCTACATTCCAAGATATCTCTTGCTAAAAGATAAAAATGTCGTATCTGCCTAAATGTACAGAAAGTTTCAAAATCATCTATACTGCAATGGAATAGCATCGTTCATGGTTTTCAAACTTTTTGCTTTTAGGTTTGACACTTGTCTTAGGATGTGTGGGAAATACTGCCGGAGTTAGTATAGGATTTTATTGCCGGAGATAAGATAAAGTTTATTTTTATTATTCTGCCATATAAAACAACACAAACACAAAATAAAGCAAAGAGAATTGTGTGTGAAAGGAAAGCCAAGGATATGGATCAACTATATATAACCTAATTGTATGCTCATTTTTAGGTCTTTATTGTATATTTTTATGCTGGCTTGAAAAAAACAGAAAATGATTGGCTGAGGGGATATTCAATGAACAAATTATCCAGAGAATGGGTTTTCGACCCGTTTAGGTTCGTAACAAATTTTTTTCTAGTGTACCGTTACTGTTTTGTAGTGTACGAATATTAGTACAATATTGTTAACAAACTATTGTTATTGAATTGCTGTACCCGAATATGTTCATATGTGTTTTCAAATTTGCTGACATATTAAATTTGATTCAGCTAAACCTTTTTTATTTCTGAGTAAGGTCATAATTTAAAATGTCCATCCCAGAAAAGGACCTATTTTTTCATATTTAACCATTCATGTTTACCAATTACCCGGATTGGTTTATCATTTCATTTTCAATTTTTTTGCATGTTTTCTTTTAGATTTATTCTAACAAATGATGAAATTAATTTTTGGATTGTACATATCGGTGGATTTCTGTTTGATATTAGCGTTGGATTTCTTTTATATTTCAACAAAACTCGTTTTATTGGGTTGTTTTTATGTGCTTCTTTTCATGGAATGAATTCAAGGATGTTTAGTATTGGTATGTGTTATAAAATTTCAATATTTCTTTTTACTCCTCTATATTATGTCTCTCATTCATGTTGCCTTATGATATAACTTGTCTAATTGAGTATGTGTATAAAAATGAAAAGTTGTCATTCACAGTTTTGATTGATTGATTTTTTTTTGACAACTTCATCAACATAAGCAATACATAATATCAACATCATGCCTGGCAGAATATCTGCTACTGAGACGGCCGAAGAAAACTGGCCCTATATATAAGAAATTTTTTCAAAAATGTGATATATCATGATAAATTACTCGGTCACTAAAAGTTCTTTATTAAGTGTACCGTAATGAAATAGCAGTGTTGATCATCTTCTGATATAATTGTTCATCGAAGAATAATGAAAGAAATTTCTGATTCTCGATGTAAAACAAAATTCATCACCATGGATGTTCTGATGCCAGGGTGGCAGGATCTTGTTTTTCTTTAGGTGTCCCAAATATTCATGGATTTTTCTTCAGCTTCAGATAGACAAAAATCTTCAAAACCATCAACACTGCTATTTCATACTTCACCATTTTGTGCAGGTTGGTTGCCACCGGACATTCAAAATGAGACATTTTTCATCTTTTATTAAAAGATGTATCATGAAATTCTATTATCATTTGCTGAATTTTCTTCTGATGTAACCCATTTTCTTCCCGTGTCTTGAGTAGCAAAGTAGCTGACATTCCGTCAGTCTCTCTGATGCTTTTGTAGTACTGGTACTCTTTTCTCTACAATTTGCCGTTAGTTGGGTCCTGATTAGAATAACTTTTCCAAAATTGCCCTGAGTGAATTCTGTGGAGAAAAAAAATTGTTACAGTAAAACATTTTTTCAGCTGTGCTGTATAGCTAGCTACTCCGATTGTTAATAAACCAAATTAATTGTTTGAATCATTCATTTTCAGGAATGTTTCCATATGTTATGTTTGTATCTTCATTTATATTCTGTGATGAAAAATCAATCAAAAACATCATTGCCAAAATACCTTTATTGAATCACTGTGTATCAACAAATGTTGCTGGGACAAATTTTTCTTGCGCTCATGAGAGGAATAAAAAAGAAACAGTGAGGTACCCGAACACAGCATTTAATGATGTTATTCTCTACAAATACCGGTAGACACTTTTTTAGTGATAATTTTTTGTAACAATCATGTTTATTGACATCATTATGTTAAATTATTTCTGACGTCTACATCCACATTATTGTTTAACTCATAATTTTTGGCTAAGAACTAATACACATCACACAATAAATCATCGGGCTTTGAATGTTTTCAAATAATTATTTGATGGGTATGTCTATATGATGGTTATTTAATCACTATCCAATTTTTGCAAACACTATTGATTTTCATTGAAAATAAAAATTATTGAAAATTTCAAATATATTCTATGTAACTAAGTATTCTATATTTCAAATTGTATTTTTGTAAAATTGTTGGTTAGTTCATCTGTAGCTCATGTTTCGCATATTGTAACTGTTTTTGGCCTCAGATATGTGAATATTCTATGACAATCAATTTATTTCTCCCACTGGTAAATACTAAACACCTTCATTGAAACTATAGTAGGTACATGACTATGGTTTTATTTCAGTTGGAAGCCTTGTCAAATTGCTGCTGCTTTGTTCACTGTGTTTTATATTTCTTCACAATCATTTCTGCCGTATTCTCATTTCATAACAAAGGTTAGTTTTGATTTTTTTCATTCTGTTCAAAATTGTTATTGGCATATTGTTATAAAATATTTCAATAAATGAACAAATGAAAACATTTATACCAGACTCCCAGGTCCATATAGATATAGAAATAATAATACGACTAAACATTATCAGAAATCATAAACAAATAAAGAATGTTAAGACTGAATAATAATAATATAATTACAATACACTAAATTGCAAAAGCAACCTAAATACAATGATACTAAATTGGTGTTAAATAAATACAATTGAATGTTCATGATAATTAAAAAGTTCAGTATTTCCTGAAGTGCAAATACTGCCACAATACATAATAATACAGAGAGACAAGGCAGAAAAGATTAATTTCGGTTATCCAGGCGTCTGTTGAATATTGACCTACCTATTTTGGTGGATATAAAATTTCCAACGTTGGTTGATTGAACTTCGCTCTAAATAGCACACCTGACCTAATTAGGTAGGAAATCAAGGTATTGCTGCATTTGTTTAAACGTGTGACATATGACCAGCATTGTCGCTGATGCAATACTTCGAACATGATATGGTATTTGTCACTTGGTCATTTCTCATACTTTTGAACCTGGGAATTCCACCAAATGATTCAAAATGCATCATTGTTTGCCACGTTCAGTTTTGAAAAAAACAAGTATTTGTCTCAGGTTGAACACTTCATAATTTTTTTCAATACAGCGAATGACGTGGTACATAAATCTGGTTTGTCGTCGAATGTCTTCAGAGTCATTAAGGTCATTGTTTAATAATACACCCAAGTTTTATACGAAGTCAAGATATTTCAGATTATGATTTCTGAGTTCGATACGCTGTTGCCATCCAATATGCAATTTCTTGGACTCAAACATCATGCAAACAGATTTTTTTAACATTAAACAAAATTGAACAAAACATCATGAGAAATAGCAAATGATAAGTATACCCACAACAATGATTTAATCCTTCCGGCAGATGTATACAGGATGCAAATACCATTAGCATACATGACATGGTTAATTAATTTGTTGTATACAGAACAGCCAACAGATACCGGTATTGCACTAAGCATTTTTGACAGGTCGTGATACCATTACCCTAGCGCACATATTCAATATCCGAAACAAGAGAATGAAAAGCATCTTGTAAGCATGGTTAATTGTGTTTGGGAAACCCTTGAAGAGTATGCCAACAAATTTTTTCAACAATCCTTTTACCGTTGCCCCCTGAGCTAAACGCACACCCGATTTTGATCCCTCAAAACTTAATAAATTGTACTATTGGAGAAGTAATTATCATACTAATTTTTTCAAACAGGCTCAAAAATAGATTCGAGTTTTATCCTGATAAGAAAGCCAAGTATACAGCTTAACCATATCAAATTTTTGGCATTGCATAGATTTGCTTCATGGAGGAAGCCTTAATTAACCATGGTGCACCTGTGAGATTTCCAGCAACATCTCTAATATCATCTGCATCAGATTCAATCCTAGGACGTTATAGATGCATAGCTTGAATTGCTTTATTAATATAGGAAGATGGGCACACTGAAATATTCATGTATTGTATCAATAAATTTACAAATATCAAGCATGTTTTTTGTTTGCAGGGTTATAATGGTTGGACTCAAGGATTGTATGGATATAGTTGGGATATGATGGTTCATTCGTTCAGAAATCAACATGCTAAAATCATGTATAAAAATCTTGAAACTGGAGAAATCGGTTACCTGAAAGATGGTGTGAGTTTCGTTATATTACTGCCAACTTTTATCTGCATTGGTCAGACCACTTTACCTCATCAAAATTTTATTTTCATGCTCAAGTATGAGTCACTGATAGATTGCACTGGCAAAAAAAGATTTTATTATGACTTTGATTGAACTGAAATTTCCATCAAAACATCAGTGAGAAATATATTGATATATTGTTGGGGTGTTGATATTTACAAAACAAGTCAATCTTCAAATCAAGCAGATTTTCAAAGCATAACCTTTTCTTCAATTGCAAAGGCATTCGAAAGAAAAAATAAAATTTATAAATCTTTTTAGGCTTTTCTATCAAGCAAAAGATCAAGATGGAAAACTCAGCCTGAGATGGCATACCAATATGCTGTTTGTATCAGAGAACAGTTGAAAAAATTTGGAATAAATAATTCATCTGTGTACTTTGATGTTTGGAAGTCCATGAACGGTAGATTTCAACAGAGGTGAGTAGACCGTGGCTGGTAGTATTGTTAATAATTTTCAGTTTTTTATAAACCGAACGAGGATGTTAATGTAAAATCATCAAACAACTTCCAAAATGCCACAGGAAGGAAACTACCGTAACCAATGGAGCAATAAGCTAAAGCTATACCAGTAGTGAATCGGGCTAGTGTAAATTTCAATGGAAAAAGTAAAATAAAAATAGGATTTTACTGCAAAATAAAGAAAAATAAATGAGTAATTGTACATAAGCCACAGAATTCTGACTAAAACAATATTTTAGAGTTTAACAAGCTGGAAAATTTTGAAGCTGGATATATTCTGAAATATTGAAAAGTTTTGAACATAACAATTTAAAACTATGTACATGTGCTTGTGCAGGCTGGCAATTTACCTCATTGTTCCCCGAGTCTTTCTATATTTTTTGAAAATTGTTTTCTATTCTTCCTGGCGATTGTACGTCAACCCACTCTTAAATAACATATGGCATTTTTCTTTAATTGACATCTGAAAATAATCATCTTTTGCTTTAGGATTTTTGATCCAAATGTTGATCTTTCTCGTTATAAATGGTCGCCTTTTGAAAAGACCACATTTGGGATGCCTCTGCTATCAGAATTGTCTAACAGAAGAGACAAATTGAAAAAAATAAAGAGAAATTTAAGAAATATAACAATGGATTATGATATTGTATTTGTCGCTGATTTTCCAGGTGATAATTTTATAACTTTCTGAAAAACCTACCCTAATTTTTGTGAAATATACGGTACATATGTAACTGGTATTATTTTTTTTTAATAAGATCAAAACTGATTTCCTGGCACTTCTTGGCAATCGATAACTGATAATTTTCAATGTTGTGTTTTAATTATATTCAATAGTATTGGCCATTGAACCAAAAAAAATGCATTATGTCCGCATGTGTATCTCGAGAAATATATTTTATGATCATTTAAGAGTATAATCCTAATCTCATCATTACCATGTCTGTCACTATAGGAATGTATCTCGAAAATTTTGTTCACAAAGACCTCGGTAATACAACAGTTCAAGTATTGAGTGGAGAGGTTAATGTTGAATCAAATGGAGGAAATGTCACACTCAAGTCAAGAGGATATCACAAAGTAAGTATTTTGTGTTAGGGATTGACAACAACAAGCACCATATATTAGAGTCAGACTGGCGGAATCCCAGCTAAGCTGCCACTCAGACACCCGAAGTAAATGGCTGCCATCATAAGAAAATTGGCGAATGGGCAATATCCCATGGTGTATCGGTTACTAGAAGATTAAAATATTTCTTTTTGAGTGTCTGGTAGTAATGAAACTTTTTTGTTCATCCAAAGAAAATGACCTGGACATTTTAGACACCCGGAGAAAACCAATATTCTCCCACCCTCTTGGAGGCAATGTTATAATAATAATGATGTTCTACACTCCTGAATTAACTAATATTTGCTCTTTTTAATTATAAATTTTTAAATTATTTATAGATTTCACCTGGCGAATTTCATCGTGTATACACTGTTTCAAAAGATATTGCATCTTACTATTATATTTTTATTAACACAACTGCACAATCAATGAGAAAACGATTGAATGAATACGAAAAATGGATAAAAAAAACTGGTGGGTATTCTTGAGTGACTCTATTAGCCATTAATTAGTTTCTTTCCACACCGCTGCCAACATTGCTTAGAATGGATTTCAAAATTAAAATTATGTAAGATATTATTACATTATTCACCATTATGATACCTATTTCACACTTAACATTTGCAGTTGCCAAAGACCATATTGACTGAAGAAATCTTGTAGCTAATTCAGTTTCGGTCTGTTTGGAACTTTGACGCTACCATGATTTATATTTCCCATAATATTTGTTGTTATCAGATGCAAAATCTTATGGAAACTGTTTTGATGATGATATGAATCTGAAAGGAACCACTGAAGATATTGGAAATTTTGAGCCTGAGTATGTAGTAATATCTATTATTACAATAACTGATTTTGGCCTTCTCTCTTAATATGTATCATCGTTTATTACAGTTAGTATTTAATTCGCTTTTCGAGAGGTCAAAAAACTCATTTTTGACGATTAAATGACGCTAAAATAATAAATATTCCACAGTCCTTTCTCTGATTAACTACTACAGTTTTTAGGGTAGGATAGAATTTGATTTTTAACTTGTACGAGGGGATACTAGTCCACTATTTGTGGATTTCTCCTGTGCATTAACATGGTTGGTGGAGGAAGCCGTAACCATCAATGTTTATTGAGAGGTGCAATCCTTCCATATGTATCCTCTCGCACAGGATTCAAACTCAGAACTTTAGTGATGCTGACTGAGCACACCAGGCACTTTTCCTTTATTTATTTGTTAAGAAATACCATAAAAGATATATTTTTATATGGATTTCCGGATAATCTAGCATAATATGTTCTTTTTAATAAAACCAACAAGTTGAAATGGCAAAGACTTTTCAAAGACTGAGTTGGACAAAGAAATGTGCCATATTTGTAGCAATTAGTTTAATGAACCTTCAAACTACATTAATCCCCCTGTGTCTCGTGTTAAAGCATCAATAGTTGTTTACACTTTTATTAGAAAAATCTATCTCTACGCCTTGACGTGTAAAATTTGTTTTGTTTGAGTTTGAGGAGCTGATATTATAGCTAGAGATGGCCGATGTATCGGTATCGGAATCGGTATCGGCAAGTATCGTTGATTTTTGTAGTATCGGTATCGGTACTGGTATCGGAAAATTTTCATCACCGATACCGCCGATAACAACACCGATACCGATACCGGATACATCTTTACAACGGAGCGTACAAATACGCTTTATTTACTGATAATAAATGGAAAGACCTCGAATTCCACTGCTCTGAAAAATAATTAAAACGGGCATGTCTCGCGTGAACAATATTATTTACACTTTAGGTTTTATTGAATAAAACCCATCAATCCACTCACTATATGCTCTTTTTGATGCAGAAAAAAGTGTTAAGGTCGCGCTACACGTTTGCGTAGGTTGCTTTTTTCCTGGTTTGCTCTACGCAAGCGCAATACTCTGCATGCATCTTTGCTTTGTACGCATGTGAACACGATTAACGCAAAGCAATGCAGGCGTGTATTGCCGTTTTTATTTTATTGCTCGAACGTAATGCAACACATCGGTAAGGCAACTTCATGTGTATTGTGGCCTTGGCCTCAATGAGGTGTCACGTTAGTTGTGTAACCACGAACATTTGCACTCAATCTTTGGACCCATGTATGCTTGAACGCAGCAACAATTCAGTATATTTTCATCCATAAAAGTTTGCACTCAAATGGATGCAAGAGTTCAAAGGTACAAAAGTACGTAGGCGCACACATACATGGGTGCAACTATACCAAAGGGCATGTATAAGTATGTGGATACAAAAAGGCGTTTAACATGTTTAATAAAGTACTCGGTATCGGTGGTATCGGTATCGGAATATAAATTACGAAGGGGGTATCGGTACTTGTATCGGTATCGGCGAAAATTTTGGTATCGGCCCATCTCTAATTATAGCCATTGTTGCCTTGTCAAATTGTCTCATTCAGCACTCAGGATGTGGATAGTATTTTTTTTAATCCTTGCATAGAAATGCTTTTATAGAAAAATCTATCTATCCATCTTGTAATGTGTAGATAGATTTTGGTTAACTATATGGTGAAGGGGTTATTATTATAAGGAATTGTTGTATCACTAAATTGTATTATTTAGTATAATATTCTTTAATGCTCGCAATGTCATAGTGCATTTCAGAGATTTTTGATCATTCTCCAAGCTTGATATATTATTTCGCATTTGAAGCTTCTATGGCCGACTTAGAATAGAAAAATAGGATGACACAAGGTTTTGCAGCAGCATGGTCATAGTAATGAAATCAATAGAAAGACTGTACATGTTGGGCTTGTTGGACTATACATTATCGGAATTATACCAGCACTGGTGCTACAGTGTTTGGTCTTGAAATATAGATTTACATGAATGTCTGGCTGTTGTGCTGTTTTTAGATGGGATAAGGATTTGATTTCATTTTTATCCTGCGGGAAAGGAAAGCCAAGAATATAGTTAATCATATTGTGTCACACATCTTCTTTTCTCATTTCTTCCTGTGCATGCACTTGGTTGGTGGAGGGATCAGTAAGCTGTGCTCACCATGCATCAACAAGGTGTCCAGCAGGCCTCTCGCCCTCACTGGTTAGAATCTACTTCTTGACAATCAGAGATGCGTAGACATCTCGCCCTCACTGGTTAGAATCTACTTCTTGACAATCAGAGATGCGTAGACCTCTCCCCCTCGCTGGTTAGAATCTACTTCTTGACAATCAGAGATGCGTAGACATCTCGCCCTCACTGGTTAGAATCTACTTTATGACAATCAGAGATGCGTAGACATCTCGCCCTCACTGGTTAGAATCTACTTTATGACAATCAGAGATGCGTAGCTCTAAGCCTATTCCTGACGCTTTGCAGATTGAGGTAACCGGGGCGCCCAATTTTGATTGCTTTTTCTTATAATGCTAGGTTTGATTGTACGATTATATGTTTGGGAGGTTTAATATGCTACCCAATTGGAAAGGTATTATTGAAAATCGTTTGTCAAGTATTCGTCACTGATGGATCGCATCGATGTGCTTATGAGAATAGGATTTCGTTTTTATCCTACAGGGAGGTAGGAAAAGTCTTGTCGTGGGCCGCACGTTTATTCATGTGAACGCTGGTTACGGCTTCTTCGACCTGAAGCGAGTATCTATCTATACGAGAGGAAGTGCTTCGCTATATGGTTAAGCCTTATTCTAGGCTTTCCTCTTTCACGGGATGAAAAGAAATCCCATATCTAATGGTATAAAAAGTCTCAAAGTCTAAAAGTATCTCATAAAAAGTTAGTGAAGACTTTTTCCATATATTTTACATTTGAATATTCCACGTCGAAAAAATGAAAAATTTTATTTAATCTCAAAACTCTCATGTAGTATATAGCATTCGAAATATTTATTGGTTATACCTGCCTGGTATTGAACAATTACTCGCATTGATTCGAGTGTCGCTCGGGAGTCGCAAATGGAATACAATACGTCTGCCTGATCGTGTGTGGTTTCGGTGAATATTGGGGTTATTCCCCAGGTTAGTATGACGTGTCACTGTGTCCATATTTGACGACAATGGCGAAACTACTTTCTCGTCGAACAGTAAACACACGGTCCTTGTCTAGCTCAAGCCCGACGAGCAGCTTTGTGCTCCTCAATTCCCATCCCATTCAGGTATCTTTTGCCTAAACAAGTTTTATCAAGTGCGAGTTACCGATGGATCGCGCTGCCAAGGCACGGGGCCATCAATGACTTGTTCTTATAAATATAGTTTCTGCTTGAGATAAGAGTAAATTACCTCAGCTAAAACTTTTTTAATCCTTTCAATATAAGAAAACGGGTATATATTTTCAAAACACCGAGCCTGCCGGAAAGGTGTTATCGGTCCGGTCCATTTGTGGTTCATGTTTGGCCGAGTGTGATTTCCAATTGAGTTTATGGATTTTATTAGTTCATTAACGGCGTTGTCTGGAAAAATTGTTCAATGTTATGACCTGTCAGTACTATATTTACCCAGCTAGACGGTTTTTCCTGTTAAGGTAATATGGTGTTTTGATTGAGGAAATATATAGCGACTGAAAATAGATTTCAAGAAGGGCAGGCTAGTGATATTGTTTGAAAAAAAAACGGTTCTGTGTTTATGTTTCCGTGTACTGCAGGGAAATATAAACATCTTCCTTATGTGTATTAGGTTTAAAAAATATTCTGTTATTTTAAGTAGTCTATACGATGTATGGTTCCAAGTTGAAAAATTGTGGTCAAAACCTACGAAGAGACTGATGGCCCCAATGCTTGGAGAGTCATCCAAACATTAAATATATTGTATACATATGGAGTTTTTCTTCTGAAAATGGTGGCCAAAGCCTACTTAATCATGCATGGATATTGAAGGATTTCAATGATAAGGCCCGATTCAACTGCTTGGCAAAATAAAATTTCTAAACGTAAACGTTTGGAATTGCAGTGCGATCGATCAGTGACTCAGAATCTAATTGCTCAACCGGTGATGTGCATAGCTAGATTTACCGGGACTTTCGTAAATAATGAAACTACATCAAATGATACGGTTGAGCAATTAGATTCACTATATATAGGCTTGTCGTCGATATAATGTAATCCATCCTGAAATAGGATATTTTTCACAAACTGATGGGAAGAATGGGCCATCGAGTCATCTTACTCTTTGGGTCCATGAGTGGCATGATTGACGATCTTTGTCCAAACAAGTTTTATTAAGCAAGAGTCACTTCTGGATCGCGCTGCCAACGCGCGGCCCATCAGTGGCTCATGCTTGACAAAATAAAATTTCTGTCAGGGTGGTACTTAATATTTACATTAAAATATATATTTTATTGTTTTAATTCCGCCTAGGTGTCCACCAAAATCGTAATTGGTGCCTTATATGGACACTTGGTTATGTCAAAATGTCGGATATAGTCATGCGTATGTTCCCAAAAATACACTGCTTTACCGCGCTGATGTATTTTGTTCTCATGACCAATTGTAATCGTTCAAATGGGGTGAACGTAAATGTATCTATAAATTTTTTTCCCATTCCACTCAATTTAATTAGTATATTGTTTAGATTTTAGTGGACCTCAGTTGTATATTTTTGTGTCATTACCACTGTGACTTATAGAAAGAATGACGAAAGCAGTGGCTGGGCCGCACTACTAACTTCCTTTTTAGCAAAATGTATAGATAAATTTTGTTAAAAAAACTTGCCTGTACTGTAAATTCGTGAAAGAGAAGTGGGTTATTTTGGCCAAATCACATTTTTATTGACTACTTCTGTTTGTTTGTTTTAACGAAAATAGGAATCTTTTGAAATGGGATTGAAGTGGCGCTTATGTCTGTTATATTGTTGATGGTAAACCACAGATTGACCAATACGGCCATACTCAACAAAGTATATTGATTTATATAATATAAATATATGAAATATGTTATTTAGACATTTATTTTGACATTGAAATATTATTATTCGATCGGATTAGAAAAAAAATATTTAATCAGATTCGAATTCCAAATGCTTCCGGTTTTGCCCAGCACTAATTATTTGATGGAATATTAAAATCAATTTACTATAAATGTGATATTTCTTGAAATCTGTGTCTATATATTTTGTCCATTGTAATTTCCGAATATGTCGGCTCATATGTAAATAAAAGGAAAGTCCAACAGCTACCCCACATATACGGTTGGGCAAAGCCGAATCATTTGGAATTCGAATCATTCAGATTATTTTTTCGAATCGAATTGTGTCATCAATTTTATATAAATAGCATATATGACATTTTTACTATTAGAAATTGTCTCCATAATGGAAGACGAGAAATGTCTTTTTAATTCATACTTCGCGCCTATAAGAGCACGCACGTCTCATCGACAAAAATGCAATCGATTTTGGCGAAATTTGCATATACTTATTTGGTATATCAAACCCGCATATGCTGAACTATACACTTGAGATAACATCAGTTGCAGTTTGTATTGCGTATTTGGTTTTCATGTGGACGTTTATATTTAATCCGATTTTTCTCTTATCAAGCGTGATCCGCGAATAACCCATGTCTAACAGGCCATACCAATCAATGCATAAATGAAAGGAAACGTATTCACGTCGGCAATCCCGTGTACCCATTATCTTTCATTCACTGTAATTTATGAACACTATCGCGTTCCTTCTATGGTTAGTCTCAACTCCTTATAAGTAAACTGAATATTGGATTTGGATGACTGACGGTACGGCAAGTGCTTTGAGTGAAATAGTATTGCATATTTGGGTGTTTACGCAAAACCTGTCGGCGGTTGAAGCAGTATTTTGTTACATCAAACGCGGTCCACATATTGCCTACTGGTAGGGCTGGTCAATACGATTTGATGATTCGAATCGATTCGAAGCACGATTGATTCGAATCAATCGTGAATCGTTAATGGGAACAAAAATTTGTTAAATGAACTAGGATTTTCATTTTTAACGACGAAATGTAATCGATTTTGGTCAAATTTGACCAAAATCGATTATATTTTGTCGTTAAAATATAAAAATCGTTGCTCCTAGTGTGAATTGAAAAACACACTACAAACTATGAATCTCTTTATTTGCACAATTGGGACAAGTTATAATAGTAAAAATGGGATGTTTGTTATTTACAAATGAATTAGTGAATTGATCCGATTCGAAAAAAATATTCGAATCAGATTCAAATTCCAAGCGATTCGGGTTTGCCCAACCCTACCTACTAGAAATGTACTCGTGGGTTACTTTTCCTAACCGATAAAATTGGTTTTGTTAGCCATGAGTCACAAATTGTAACCATCAATTTTCTCACCAAGTTGAAATCACATCCCAAGCTTGACGAAAATAAATTTCACCCTCTATTACAAAATATGTGACCAAATACGTTTTGTTAAGCATGGGCTACTGATGGATCGTGCCGCTGAGGCATGGTCTATCAGTGGCTCATGCTTAGCTAAATGATATTTCTGTTGGACATTTGGGATTTAATCATGTGTTTACCTGCTTTAGGTTTTAGATCCAACGGCCTAATTGAATTATCCAGCCTATCAGACTGGAATGGATGTGTTTTGTGGTATCCTGTATAATTTACCGATTTCATTATATTTTATAGAATCTTAGAACTGTATGCGAGAGAGCAAAAATACAAAATAAGAGAGAACATTACATCTTGGAACAACTTCGAATTTTTTGTTTACAAGAAGGCATCGTTGTTTCGCAGAAGGTAAGAAGGATAAATGAAATTGTGAAATTGTGTATCTGGATATCGCTTTGTAAAATTGTTCTCCTAAAGAATTAGGCAAAACATGTGATAATTATCTATCTTTTTACACTATATCACATCTGTTCTATGTTCAAATCTACCTAGATGTAAAACGGGAAAATCAGGTTCGGATAATAAATGATTTCAGCTTACGCCCATTGTCATCGTATACATTTCTATTATATAGATATCCTTATTCGAACAATAGGTATTCTATAATTCTGGTTAAAGGTAGATCCGTTTTTCGATTATTCTGAAATTTATTTATTTTGCAGTGGATTCATGATATGTGTCAAATTTTATGTTGTCAAATTTGACATATATCGTGATTTCGCTGCAAAATAGGTAAAATAAATTTCAGCAATTTCGTTACCCAAGTTTCTGTGGGATATGGTGAAACTAGTTTTTGATTTTCACGCGGGAGGCGAACTATTTGTTTTTAATGTTGACTTATTTGATATTATATTCTACAGCTTCTTTTTGGCAGTTTTTGCTTGGAGAAACCTAGTATTTGGTAAACCAACTTCGATTACCCAACAGCAAGTGGAATTGGATTACTTGAACGCTTGGACTACTCCAAGGTATTTATTTTGGGTAGTTAAGATGTTAGAATGTGTTCATCCGTATATTTGTTGGTTAAATGCGAGATCTGGACCCATGTTTTGAAAAAATATTAATGTGGTTTCAAATTTACAAACAGCATTTGTAGAAAGAACCTCATAAACACCGACAAATCAACTGGGGTGACATATACCTTTTGCAATGTTTTTTTCGTGTAAATGACGATATTCCTGTTTCAGACGGCTCGCTCACTCCCTCGAAGGAGAAGCTCAAGATCTCATGAACAAGGATACCAAAACTGAGCTTTGAAAGCTGCGAAAATTATAAGCAAGACCAGCGAAGCACCCATACCGATTGCATCGTATAAAATCAGCCATAGCTGAAGAATTTTGTGTATTCAGAGAAAATGATAATTTTTTACACAATAATATGATTCGTAATGTAGTACATGAGAATTCGATTTTTATCGATTTTAAAAAAAAAAGTTATTTTTAAAACACTAATTGTGTATCATTGTTTTATTGTAGTTCTGTATTCAATTGCCAATCATCGGCCAATGAGGGTGAATAAAATACGAATTTTTCTTGACTGAAAACAAAAACCTATTATCAGGAAGAATAAGAGGTGTGATTAGCGTAGTTGAACTAAGTTGGACAGCAGTAGCCGATCCTAAATAATTCCCAAGGGGAAGGGGTGATTTAAGATATCAAAATTTGAAACTTCATAATATGCGCCTCAGACTAAGCGTTTGCGACCAAATATACATTTTTACTACAAAATAAAGAAAATCATACAGAAGCGGCTTTTGCGACAGCAGAATAGCCATATTGCCTCCCGGCCGCAATAGTTCGGACGGGTTCAAATCAGATTTGAACTAATGCCGCACAACAGTGGCTCGAAGAAAACAAAACGAAACACGTTCTGTTAAAACTTTTATGACAGAGTAGGACTGGGCAATTCGATTCGAAGCTCAATTTATTCGAATCAATCATGAATTGTTCATGGGGACAAAAACGTTCAAAATGCACTAGAATTTTTAATGACAATATACAATCGATAATAATACAATCGATTTTTTTGCATTTGAAAGTATATGCTTTTATGTTGAAAAAAATGTGCCTTTCCCCAATTTTTTTTCTGACCCGGCACTCTAGTAGTAGGCATATTTCTGATCAAAGCACATCAACGATGCTAACGATATATTCAGAAATTACACCAATGGTTTCATTATTATGAATTCTGCTGATCTTGCCGATTTTTATTTGGCTATCACAACTTTCGTTATTACAAGAAAATGCATTCAGATTATGACGTCATTTACCAACGCATTATATGTATGTCCCCCCAAACACATCATTACTGACTTCCCTAATAAATCTAGTACTAAATTATCTTCTTATACAATTTCTTTATCTTCATGATTCGCGAATTTCATTGCCCCACGTTCGGTGGAATTATTCAAGATTTCCGGCACTGATTGAAATTTGTGATCATCATTATACTCAACAGTGTTACGATGTAGGTCTTTTCTCACAAGAAACAATAAAATCCGGTGAAAATTTATGTGAAGTATGCAAAAAATGATAGCTGTATTGTAATCAGCATCCTTTATTCTACACCACTCCCAAAACATTTCCGTACATATACAGTCGAAAAAAAGATGTTTTGTGGTTTTAACTGTCTCTGGAGGGCAAAAGCTTCCTCACTATTCAACCAATACTGATTTTTTTTCTTCAACAGGCAACGTATCATTTGGAATTTTTCAGCATAGCACCTGAATTTTTCAAGGCAAATATTTAGACTTCATCATGGATGAAAAACCCTTGACTTGTCGCTTACAGGCAATCAATCCACGATCCATGCTTCACAAGGCTAAGGTTGCCACAAGGCTAAGAATCGAGAGTTGCAAGGATAGTTCTTTACCATGTCATTTACTGTATTGAACTTGCTCGGTTCATATTAACAGAACTATTGATGAAAAGAAAAGGGAGTAGTGATTAATTCTGGTTAGAATTTTTTATCTTCAAATTGCTTTGTTAAGTATGCATCACCGCGGCCCTCACCAAAATGAACGTTCAGTCGGGAATATCTGAGAAAGCAAAAGCAATCTGTTCTTTTTATGGTGGTAGGAAGAATCAAATGTTATCCTCTATTAGACTATGCATAAAGCCCCTATGTTCCGGTATATGTAGCCTATTTGTTGCCCCTCCTTTCACCCAATATCTTTTGCCTATAGTTATTAAAATCAAGTTCATTCATTGTAAATCGTCGACTGCTATAAAATTAAAAAAACAAATTCGAATCACTGATATTGGAATATCGTATATTAAAAATTCTTGCACCACTATGATATCGTCTGTTAAAGCTTGATAAAGTAAATATTCATATTGTTATAAAAATAAGCTTTAGAAATATGATTCGATTCACATCTGCCTATTTAATGTGGCGTAACAATTTAAAACAAACAAAAAGGTAGGTATCATTTCAGTCACCATTTAAAAATACATCTTTTTTTTACGTCATATATAACGTCATAGAAGGGCGATCAACTGTGATGATACAAAGGTCTTGAATAAATGCAGCATTTAAGTCGCCCAACTCGTGTTTAAGTTTGTGTTCAACAGTAGGATACCGTGTGGCAACATACCATGACTGTATATTAGTATAAAAAATATTTTACTAATCTAATTTTCCTTATCTAATACTAAAATATACGTTCTGAAAATTTGAGTTTTATAGCCTAATTGCCAAATCCTTTTGCAATACTGGAGCTATTTAAAGCGAGATTGCGACACTAAACAGTCCTTTTTTCAAGTCTCTCTCTCTCTCGCATGTGAGAGAGAAAAGAAAAAAATGACTTATATAACTCAAATGATGGCCTATGACTTGTCATTTCGATATTGTAAGTTGTTACGCGTGACTGGCTTGAGAACTATACCACTGATTTTTCTGTGGTCATTTGTCCACCAATTGTCGCTTGGCAGTTCGAATGCCACATTCGAACCACTACACCGGCCACGACACGGATGGTAGGACATATGCTGGTCACAGAGACCCGCCGGGACAGGCGAGTGTCTATATTCCGTCAGGTAACAAATTTTATCGTTGATTTTAGAAAATATTATTCAGGTCGGATTCACTTTGGATCCCAAGAACAAAATGTGTCAAATGGAAACTGTCCCGTGGAAATAATAATTGTTGGTAGCTGTTTTTGACTCACCAGTAAAGAAGGATTCAATAACAACGATAATGGCACTTTTGAAACATTATTATCTGATTTAATTCATTCTAGCATGTGTATCCATTGTATCAACTTAATTTTAAAACCTACACCCAATCCGCGACAAATCATAAAATGGTTTAACTACATATTATTTCGTTTATTGTTAATTTTCTAGGAGACACATGGAAAGAAGCATATCGAGCATCGACTTTTGCACAATTTCCAAATACACCGGTGTTACCACTTCACCTGTCTGCTTCTGGATTTTACTATACTGGATTTAGAGATCGAGTAAAATGCTTCAGCTGCGGACTTAGTGTTGAGAATTGGATAGTTGGTGACGATCCGAGAGACAAGAAATGGCACAAAACCGATTGTGATTTTGCAAATTGCAGAGATGAAAGAAATATTCCGTTACCAAGTAAGTAATATCGCAATGATTAAAACCTGAATCCTTATAGGTTTCAACTGCCCAATGGATTTTAAATTGTTGGCAGATTGAGGTTAGTGATAATATATAAAGCAATATTTTGGTGAAATTTCAGGTTTCCTCTCAAAACTGCGTTCAACATTATCGCAAAGACATTCAACTTTAAATCAAGCACAACGTCCATCTACAAGTAGGCCTACAAATTGTAGCGGAAATTCGAATCGCCAAGCAAATCAAAACGTAGCCACAAACACATCTCAAAGTTCAGCAACTTCATCTTCAAACATCTCAAGAGCACGGGAAGAGCAGGATCGTCATCACCTATATCCATGCAGATCTCCAGTGAATCCTCATATGACGTCTGTGGTGGCACGTCTAGAGTCGTTTAAACCGCGGAATGGAATCCGGTGGCCGTCGGAGAAATTGAGAGCACCAGTTAGCCAGCTAGTAAATGCCGGTTTTTATTACTTGGGTGAGTTTTTTTTTTAGATTTTTTACCTTAAAGCAAAAATAACACGAATAGCAAAAATAGCATTTTTATTCTTATAAAATTACTTTTAGGTGAAAGAGATCGTGTAAAATGCTGGTACTGTAATGGAGGTCTCCAAAACTGGGATTATGAAGATGACCCATTTGAGGAACACGCAAAATGGTTTCCAAGGTAATTTGTGATATTTTTTTATGTTTCACCACAGAAAAGGAAGAAGAATTTATTTTAACTCAATACCTTTGCTGATATTATTTTACATTTTCAAAAATTTAGTAATTTTGCAGTATTTCAAAATTAGCTCGATTAAATCAATCAATGATGCATTGAAGTGAATTTTTTAATCAAGATTAGGGAAATCCTTAACAGAAAACAATTCTTAAAGAATGTTTTGGTAAACATAAGTCACAGAGGGGGAGTGCTGCCAAAGCTCGGGTTTGGGATATTCAAAAGGGCATTCCAGTCTAGAATATAATATACACCATGCATTTCAGCTGCGAATTCATTGCTCGTGTCAAAGGTCAGGCATACGTTCAAAATATTGTTGCACAATTCCCGGATATTGATAGACCGACTCCAACCGCATTTACAAGACCTCAGCAACAAATTTCGAATGAAGGAAACTACGACATTGCACCAATACCAGCACCTACGTCAACTAGTCCTAACAGATCACCAGTAAGAAGGTTGGAAGATACAGTCGAACAAGCCATGCAAAATTTAGATTACGTCAGGCAAGCTCGGGAAATGGATTTTGCTGAAAATTTGATAAAGGATGTTTTGACAAGGTAAATATATGTATGCAATATTTTTTTGACCTGAGTAATTGCTTATCATAAATCACATTCTTGTTACCCTGTATTTCAGTCAGCCAGAGTTGATTTTTTTTCGCTCTGGCTCGTCGAACTTTTGTTACAAAATGTCGGCGATTAGTATCATCGCGAACTAATTTTAATGAATACTTCAAATCTTTTTTAGGAAATACCAAGCAAACAGTCAATTTTTCACTTCAGGAGAGGAGTTTATGGACGCCCTGATTGCCCATCAGCTTGAAACAAATATCCCAGCAACAACACCGGCAGCAGTAACGCAGGATCCATCACTAACCAGCAACGAACAAAATAGCAATTCTGTGAATGATACATTTTCTGAATTAAGAAAACTCGAAGAGGCTAGATTGTGCAAAATCTGCAAATTGCATCCGTCTATTATAGTAATTATTCCATGTGGTCATCTTTCGGTGTGTGGAAGTTGTGCCAGCAAAGATCTTAAAAGATGTCCCATCTGTAGTCGTTTGGTACAAGACACAATTAAAACATTTCGATCCTGAATTTATACACTTTTCGAACCAGAAAAAGTTTTCTCGAACATGTTTTGCCAAGTATGAGCCACTGATGGATCGTATACTTGACAAAATAAAATTAATGAATGTGATAAACAATTTTTATTCTGTTATATATATTTCTGTTTTCAAATATATCTTTTGTTCTTATAATATCGTTTTATCATTTGGAAGTGAAATGTTTTATCAAATATTTATTATTCTATTATATCGTGGATAAAAAATATTTTACATTTTCAATTTAAAATATGGTATATCTAGATTAAATGCTAAAACTGCCAAAAAAATGTCATTTTATGAAAAATCTCAAATACTCTAATCTATACAATATTTTCTTCATTTTATGTAGAAACTATTTGAAATATGTTGTTTTTTTCATTATATTTCATTTCTAGTAATAACATTTTATACTCGACGTGAAGTCAATGAATGTAATTATCAAATTGCCCTTTTCCTAGTGTGTTCATTGCAAAAAATGGCGTTTTTTATTTCTAAAAAAACATAGCTAATTTTAGTCAATCGTATACGTCGAATTCTGTATATTTGTCTACTTGCCCACGATGTCACGTCTATTTCAATCCGAAATTTCATTGACAGAACAGGATTTAATAAACTTTCTGTCTTCAATCGTCTTTAGTTTTTATCGCATTGATGGACATTTCTATCGCTGTATCATTAATTTAGAAAATTTTTGAATATTTGCACTTAATACTTTCTAATTTTCTCATTCACTGTATACTTCTGCTAAAAATCTAATAAACTCACTGATCTTTATGCTTTTTAAATATTTTCCCATCCATACTACATGTTTAGGCAGTAAGCTGAATATTAAAAGAATTAAGAACAATTTTAAACCATTTTCAGTCTATAGTTCGGGTCGTTCACTCCAGCTTTGCAAAGCAAAATTTTCTTACCATGCTGCGTGGATTACCTCAATTGCAAAATTTTGCCTGTGCAAGTTTTGTTAAGTGTGTGTATCACTGTGGCTCATATGCTTGACAAAACAAATTTTCTAAAATAAAAGTTTATTTAACTGAAAGAAGGAACCTTTTTTGCCCTTGAAATATGAAAACTTCACTTCTTTTTACATTCCCCCCCTATGATTCAAATTGTGTTAGAAGCGATTCGATTTACCGAATTGAATTACCCTACCCTAGTTTCACATCGCCATTTAAAATGATTAGATCGTATTCTCAAAACCGTAAACTGTATCCAGATGAAAGAATGCCAAACATGCATTATTTAGACTTTCGTTTTGATTTAATAATGTGCCAAAGATGGACAGTGCCTTTATGGTTAGCGCATGTTTAAAACAATTTGTTTTAAGAAATAATTGCTGCAACCAATCATGCTTTTCGTTCTATAGCGTTCTGCTTGGTTCTCCCACGCTCTTGATGGTGTTTTGATAACTTAATCTTTCCCGTTTCTTTCGCGTGGTGCAACCTCCACATATTGCATCATCCGCAGGCAACAACGAAAATTTTTTTTTTATTCAAGTATTTGTCCCCGCACTGATCTTCTTTTATTGAAAACACACTTAGTTAATTGTAGGTGAATAGGGCGCGCAATCATAATTCACACAAGTGTGGCGTATGCGTGACAAAATAAAATGCCAAAATTGGTATGAAGGCCATTTGTTTTTTGTACCAAAGAATCAGAATCATAAAATTGAGATATACTAAGCCCATTACCTCGCGCGGTATGTCAGTTCCCCTGTGTTGAAGTTTTTGATCTCTAACCCAATTACCTTGCTGTTTTGTCTGATTACTCGATAACAGCTGACCCAAATCTTTTAGTCCAAACCTAGTGCCGACAGCGACTAAGTTATAGTCGGCAATTTACAGCAAAATTGCCAAAGTAGTTCATTCTATTTCCAATGTCCCAATAAAAACCAAACAACTAGCTTGAATGAGTTTGATGATGTATCAAACATACTTCACTGTCTATACCTACATATATATATATATATATATATATATATATATATATATATATATATATATATATATATATATATAGTTGGATGGCTAATATACTATCTTATATTCATAGCAAGAACGTGGAAGTGCTATACGGAATATTATTGTTTTTTAGATTTGAATATTGATAACATTTTTTTTTTCATGTTAAAGTTTTCCCTTTATCCCTTGTGTAATAGTAGTATATGTACATTTTCCTAATCTTTGCGTTTTTCGGATCTGTTATAAAGCCAACTATAATCTGGTTTAGACCCGGGATTTTAGTTGTCATCTGTGTAGTTATGGCCCAGTCAAAAATGTTTTCACAAAAAATGCTTTGTTAAGCATGAGATAATGATGGATCGTGCCGCTTAGGCTCTTAGCAAGCATGACAACAATTCAGCGATTTTTAAGATATGGTCTTGCGTCACAATATGAATCCTATAATCAAGAATGCGAGAATTTCTGGTAGCTAAATTTCGAAACTGGTTAACTACCGAGACAGAGAGCCCTTTTTTATTGAAGATCGCTTTGATCAAGCCCGTTTGCGTCCGAATGAAACAACCAAACTGCTTAAGAATTAACATCTGGGGACCAGGGATCAAGTTTGAACGGAGTATGTCTGGTCAAAGGTTGGATAATTCATTTTTATTGACTGTAATCGATTCGAAGACCAGGCTATTCAAATATGATTGTGGATAGCTAATGGGAATTGACTCAAATGACGTAGTTGTTATCTTACTATAAAAATCTAATTTGTTATTACTGTTAATCAGCCCACGGTTGAATTGATTGATTAAATATAAAAATCAGGTCAAACGCAAAGGAAATAACTCAAAAAACCCCACGGTGCTCGCCTCTGTGGTGGTAATCAAAAAATACCCACTTTAATTTGCTTGTACGTGTTTTTCAAATAGGTTCCATCATTAGATAACCAATCAACCAATTAGTCAGGTAGAAATTATTAATTGTTAAATTCAATGGTTTTTTTCCAAGCTATTCTAAATGACACAAAAAGCATAGGCCAGTGATGAACCCGCGGTGTGTTTTTTTTCTCTGGGGGGGGGGGGGGGGGGGGGGGGGGGGGGGTAGTTAGAAAAATTTAAGATTTTAGTTTTATACCAATTTAAGATTTTAGTTTGGTTTCCTCCGCAAAAGAATGAGAAAATCAATCTCAGTATTTTCATTATAGAAAAGGTTGTTGGAAAAGGTTTGGAAAAGGTTTGAAAAAAGTTGGGAAAGGTTTGATTTGAATAGATCTGATTCTTTATTTCATTCCAAACGAATTTATCTCCCTCAAGTGCAAGTCCGAACCAGAAAACTCGTGAAGGCATATTGCTGTTTATTCTTATTAATCTATGTTTCAAGTCTTCACCATTTCACTTTGCCAAATTTGACCATCCAAAATTAATTTTATCAACATCTCTAATACTGTTTTTTTTTCTACAATATCAAATCAACACTGGCTTAAAAATGAATATCATAATACAAAATCCTATAAGCAAATATTTAAATGTTTCAATTCATTTAAAACAACATTTAAACACCTTCATCAAACAAAATACAATGTCTGCTTATACCATTAGCCAGGAGTGTTTCTGATTGAGATCTCTTCGAAAATTATTATGTGGGGGTGTACGCATCAATATCATATAACCAACAGAGACTTCGTCTGTGGCACGAAATGGTTTTCGTTCATTATTCCAATTTGTGAATTTAACATTTTTAGGGGATAGTCAGAAATTTTGTTTTGTCAAGCATGAATTACTGATGGACCGCGCCTTGCCAGCGCGATCCATCAGTAATTCGTGCTTAATAAAACTTGTTTGGGAAAAAATATTTGTTTGGGACGCAAACAAATTCGAACTATTTTTGTGCAATTGATTCACCCCTGTTCATATTTCTGTTTCGCAGAAACTGAGATAATACAAAACTTTTTTTAAGTCAGATTATCCAAGCTTTGGGTGGTGTTATAGTCTTGCTCTAACCTAATTTCACTGTATGAAGCGAAAAAAATTGAGAAAGGAGTTCGTACAATTTACAAGCAGGGCCTACTCACTACACAATGGCGGTGCAGATCTTAATAAAAAAAGTCTTGTTCGCTTGAGTTGCGGTGTAATGTGTTTCTTTTAAATATGCAGGTAGCTTTTAGCATATTTGTTGTCGCCAGTTAGTTCTTTTCGAATTTTACTCACAAACTTGTTTAGAATAAATATCCAAAATAAATGCACATATGTTCACATAAGATTTTTTACTTTTTGTTCTCAACTACCCCTGGTCTTCAAGCGGGAGACTCATTCGTCCGTACCACACTTACACGACGCATCACTTCAATCTTGTGGCAAATAAATGATTGTTATGATGAAAAATATTTTTATAGAACGTCAACCGGCAATGAGGCAATATTTTTGTATTTTTTAGTTCTATCATGCATGATCTTTTATATGGAATAAACAATCTTAGATTTTGTTCAAGCAAAAAATCCTGAATGTTTGCGTACAGAAATTTTTATTATGAAATTGATGTTTGGGCCAGAGTTGATTAGTTGATATTGCTTAAGTCAACATTCGAGCTATGTAATGACATATTCATGACAATGACAAAGAATACGACCATAACTACACGGTTTAGCATCATTTATACGTCCCCCATATATCCAGGAACGTTCAAATTACGACTATCGTGGTCATATACTGATATTAGGGTCATATACATATAACGAAAATACTTTAATTTGTTTTACTTGCACTTTCACTATGTGGATTTCCCATGATTTTACAAACAGTATATTGACTTACACTTTCATGTTTAAACCAAAATCCCTGGGATTATTCTATTTATACTGAAAGTAGAATTATGTTTGTTTTTGCCAAAAATATGGTTTCGAAAATTTCGGGCATAATTTTACACGGTGTTTTGAAAACAATTTATTTGTCCTAGAGTGCCATAATAATCACATGATGCATATTGCATACCGATATTCGAATGAATCAGTGCAAACAGAGTAATGGGTAGGAACTTAGTAAATTTATCAAACGGAGCTAAAGCTCGTAAATCAGTAATACTTCTTTGGATTTTCGTAACGTCCAAATAATATAAAACATGATGAGTTTAATTGTTGTGTTTTTATTCTGCTTCATACCGTGTTCAACTAGTAAGCTGCTTTTGCTGAGATAATATAAAACTATCCCTCTTAATTAGAAATTTTATTGTGCCCTGTATGAGCCATTGATAGATCACGCTTTGACTGTGCGATCTCAACAAAACTCAACATAAAATATCATGCCATTTTTTTCTGATTGGGTCTATTTCTCTCTCTTGACGTTTCCATGAATAACTTGAGATTGAGATTGACATATGCTCTGCGTAAATCTTTATATAATCGAAAATTTACTGTGCGAACCTCAAAGATTTTGATGTGTAACACTGAACCTTCTGTTTAAACCCCTTGATGTCCTGTTCTACAGGTATAGAACAGGACATCAAGATGTTTAAGAGAAGGAAGACAGAATTGTGTTGAGCTGACTGTTGGCAGAAGCGTCGCTCGGTAATAATAAAGATTCAGAAACTCAAACATAAAACGCAAAATTGGACCACAATTAATCGTGATAACGTTTTCGAATGCCTCAGTTAACTAAAAACAAATCTGCAGTAATCGTCGTAAATTGGATGAATACATTCTGTTACGTACATCACATTTTCATTTTTTGTAGCCTCGGAATACACAATACTCAGTATCGTGTTATGTGCCACAATCAGATAGTATCTTGTCATCAACGGGATCCAGCAATATCCAATATTACTTTAAAAAAACTTGTTTTACCCTCTATTTTGGTGATGTCATGGGACTTCGAATTCTTAAGTAGCATTTTCAGTTCCTTGTGTTCACAATAACCGTAACCATTGTGACGCAGGAATGGAATTTATGTCAAGCATGAAACTGGTTGACGTGTAGAAATCACGAGAACTTGTATTATTGCTTTATCTGGAAAGTGTTGCTGGATAACATAAAACCATGAGTCAGGGGAACTAATGTAATCTGGTTTCTATTGCTGATACCTGTGTTTGATCTATTCAAATTCACTCTAAGCTCAGCCAGAAATGGCGCCCAAAAAGAGGAACCTACTATAGAAAACCACCTGTTTAAGCTAATGTTGACTAAGGATTTGCTTTTTTTATGTGTATATACGTAAAAGCACTGAGAACTTCCTTAAAATTAGGGAACTGATTTCATGTTGATTAATATTTTTAGTTTGTTTCTTCGATGGAGAAATTCACCTTATCTGTGCTAATATTATCCTCATGTTGGCGCAACCGAGCTATCAATTTTCTACCAAATTTCCTTCCCCTCCTCCATACAAAGAAGACCAAACAATTCTTTTTGAAATGAAATACAACTATTTAGGAATTAGTAAATACAAGAATCAGAATTATTTTTCATAGACACCACCCAGACTAAGGCATTATACCAGGTGGCCCTTATAGATGGACCTGGTTAGAGTTGTTGGGAAGATATGTTCTTTCCGATTAAGCTTAGCCTACCCAAGTTATTACACAGTTAAGTGGTGGACATGGATTAACGAGTCGAATTCGCTGGTCTCGAACCTCAGGTCTTCAACCTGCGATACCAATATAACCACTGACATTCAGCACTGATCATTTAAAAATAAACTGTCATCAGCTTTATTGCTATTCAAGTTTAAGGTTTCCAACATTTATAATTGATGATGTAGGCGAATCAGGCTTGGCTTAGTTATATTTTTATATATTTACTTGTCAGGGTGTTCCAATGAGTAATAAAACCAAACTGAAGGAATCACTTGTTTGGCACGCCCTATTGTAAAACTTTCCCCGTGTCAATACAAAAATATTTTAAAATAGTTGTTACGTCATAAGCTAATGATTGGAAAACTTCGCCAGGAGAATTAGAAAACAACGTTATCCGTTCCATGCGCCAAAATAACAAATTACTATCCAAACAGAAAAAATTATTTAAACATCTTTTTGAGGTATGAATCACCGATGGATAGTACTGCCAAGGCGCGGTCCATCTTTGGCTTATTCTTGCCAAAAACAAAATTTCTCATTGGATAAATAAACACTTTTCTGTGCCTTTGTTGACCTTGTGATCTGGACTGGGCAATTCAATCCGTTCGTTCAACTCGCTTCGAAGTATAATTGCTTCTAATGAGTCTTGAATCGCCCATATAAATGAAAACTAGAAAATGAAGAGGAATATTCATATTTTATCGGCGAAATGTAGTACAATATACAGCTTTAATTTCGGTCGAGATTTTTTCTGCTTTCGTAGAACAAGTGTGTACTGAATGCGCATTGTCTCTTACAGTTTGTTCATATCATTTTCGATAAATTCACGGATATAGAATTCATTATTTTGACGATGGAGGCAAATTGTGATGGTGGAAATAATACTTTTGCTATTTAAATAAAATTAACGATCCGATCCGAGAAAATTCTTTTAATGGTCGTGTAGATTTTATATTTATATTTTTTCAATTCTGTGTGAATATTCGATATTTCGAAATTTTATCAATAGAATACAAAATATAAATTGGATACATTTTTTTGACTTCTGTATTATAAATCGAATTCACTATTTGCCGATGCTAATATGAATAAAATGGACTGATTGTACTATACTATAATATAAACGCATCGGGTCCAATTTCTAATATCACTTTGATAATGACTAATCTCATTAAGCCTCTTTATTTGAGATGCATTAAGTTATCGAAAGTTAAACTTAGAAGTACAGTGCCATTTGTCGACATGCCACAATTAAAATGGTTCAAATTTTCCAAATATTGTATAAGTTCTGAAAATCAAAAAGTAAATGAGTAATTTTTTTTATGTTTTTTTTCGATTTAAAGTCACTGAGGAATCCATCGAATATATTTTCGAATTGTAATAAATTAGTTAAAATATGTTTAAAATATGTTTGAAATCTCAATGATTGATTTGAATGCGTTTAATACATTTTCTTTAATGTTTACGGCAAAGTAGAAAGAAGTCATTCATAATAGTATTAACTTTTTTAACTTTTAACGGTGAACGCCCTCTTTGGTTTTAACATTTTTACCGGATTGGATTATGTATAGTTAAGTGATGATGTAATTTTATCAAAACTTGGTAAATCCTTTCCATGCGCGATGCTGTGGTATGAAGAAGATTATGTGAGTTGTCTGGTGTCGTTAAAATTTTAGATTTACTTTTGATAATAAAGTTTAATCGGAATACTCAGGTACATATCTACTAAAAAATGCGCAAATTATTATCGATTAGAAATACATCATATACCAACGATTTTTCTCGCCAACATCTAGACAATGGAGGTATTTGTCACATTTCATCATTGCCCTTAATATATTGATTTTGAATTTAACAAAGATCGGGAAATATTTTGTCAAAGTATCTTTTGTTAAGTATGTTTCACTGATGGATCGCGTCGAAGACGCGGCCCATCTGTGACGCATGCATAACAAAATAAAATTTTTGATTGGACCATTAAAACAGACAGACTGCGTGATAATAGCCCAGAGCAAGTTAGTAACTTCTTGGATATTTGAAGGATGCTTTGAACAAACTTATTACAAATATGTGAATTCTACATTCTTATGAACAAAATGTTCAACGTCTACGGTGGATCAAAATTTTTTAATAATAAATTGTTTATGTGTCACTGCCTCAATCTTCGAATATATTTGTCACGATTTTCAGTAAATATTTAACACAAATTACCACAACCATGATGTTATTCAGATCGTATTTCAGAATCCGATTATATTCTTAAAACTGCTTGAGCCATTCATAGACCTGTTATTGAAATTGTTTCATATCTATGGAACATATGCTGCATGACGAAGAAAAGTCTGTATATCCTTAATTGCAGATTGAAATTGGAAGAAGGATGTTGTATTTCCGAATCACGAAGTGGTCTTACTGTTTTGTCGGGCATTTTTCACTGCTAGATCGCGCCTCATCTGTGGCTGATGCATGAAAAAATTGTTTCCGAATGTTGTAGAAATAAGAATGATTTTTGTAGTATTCTTTGGATAATACACGCGCTGATTTTCAGTTTTTAGATTTGTCTTTGTCGATAGAATCCAATATAAATTGGATGCATCTCTTTCGTATTTTAGATGTAATTTAACATTTTCCGAAACTAATACTAATTGAATGAACTTTCATAGTACTATACAATAAAATAAATGCATAGAGTTCATTTTCAAATAACACTTTGATAATAACTAATCTCATTAAGACTCTTAATTCACATGTTTTGAAAGTTAAATTTAGATTTACAACGCAATTTGTGATGACATGCGTCAATTTAAAAGTCTAAATTTAATTAAGTTCGGCTGTCTAATGATATGCCTATAATAGTTTGACAAAGTACGCTTTTTCAGCTTAGTTAGTGTGACGTCATTTTAAATGATCGCTTGGAAATATAGTGCATATCTCGAGCAAATTGATGCGATTGCATTTAAATTTTACATAAGTGATACTGATCTTTCACATTGGACATTCAGGATTTTTTATTGAAGTGCACTCTGAGCAAGGCTGAGAGCAGTCTCTAAATAGAGCCAGCTCATGGACTACTCAATTGGCCGCCAGCTACTACAAGATGTACATTGTAATGAAAAATGCAACAAAATACTGGTCTTTGACAGTAATTTTACTTGACGGCATTGAAAAAATTCGAAAATGATTCTTTTGGCCAAATATGGGGTGTTGATGGAACGCACCGGGAAGGTGCGGTCCATCAACAGTTCATAATTGGCATAAATCACATCACCGTGGCGTTTTTTAACCTTGGAAATACTGCAAATGACAAGTAAATTTACGGTATTTTTGTTTCAGTGCGGTGCCATCTACTACAGTCTTATCGGGGCTTATACCTGGTACTCAGTATAAGATTTTCGAGCGAATGAATTTTGACTGGAAGAAAATAAAGTAATTCAACACGCTAGAATTATTTTCCATTGTATTTCCCTTGCACCATTACTGTCAACTTTTTTCAGGTCCAGGTTTCAACGGCCCAGTTTTATGGAAATATAAAATAATTTCATCAAAATATCCATCAGGAGAATTCTAAAGCCTGAACACACAGGAATAAAGACAGTTGTATCAGAAATTCCTTATCTCGAAATAAACTCGACACAGATTTGAGATATTTTTAGGGCATGATTCACTCGTATTCAATTAATTATACTTTTAGATTGACATAAGTACTGGTTACACATCTGCAAATGTTTAAAAACAAACCGCCAGCTTGAAAAGCATAAGTGGTTCGCCGTTAATCGCGTTTGCAATCATAACGTCAGCTAATTCCATCTGTTAGTCTTATTCCAGAGACAGCGAAATTAACAAGAAGTTTCGAATTCTTATCTCCTCCAGAATTTGATGTGAATTTGATAAGGCAAAAAAATTAGGATAAATCCTATTAAAGCCAATTGCCATTATTCACATATGCCTTAAGTTATTACTTTTTCCCAAGCCGCTTGGCTGAAAAGTTGTACATTTTCACATTCAACAAAAATATTTTTTGAATTTTTTTTGTCAAGTTTTGGTCTGCTAATGAACAGCGTCGTAGAGGCGCGTCCTTCTGTGGAATTAAGCGAATTCAAATATATTCCAAACATAAAAGAGTAAATAAATGAAGTGGCATATAAATTTTAGCTACAGAATATAGTCAAAATAAGTTGGTTTTGGTCAACTCCTTCTGTGTCCTCAAAGATGAGGTGTGAAATGAAAATACATCGCCCTCTACAGTTCGTTTATAACAATATGAGTGCAGGAATTCGAGGGCAAATTAGAGCGGTCAAGTATGAAACATAAACTAAATCAGATTCCAAAAGATTTGTTTTGTCTAGCGTAATTATCTATGATACGAAGTTTTTGATATATGTTTATCATATAACTATATATATTCTATAATCTGCAAACAAAAGAACGGTAGTAATCGAGGGATAGAATTTGATACATTCTGAATCCTCAATCTAATGTTAGAGTCATATAAATAAAAAAAAGGATACTAAATTGATTTCATCATTGCAATGTTATAATCATATATGTATAAAAAATGAATAAATAATATATAAATTATATTTATATAAATACTTACATAATTGCAATGTTGGAATTATATAAATATAATTCCAAAATTGCAATGATGCAATTATTTACAGATTTTTTGACTAAATCAATATAATTTGTCCTTAAAATTTAATTCGATCAGTTCCAGCGCTCGACATTAAATTATAAACCTTGCATACTGCGTATTTTCAAATATACTCTCTGCGGTTAAATAAACTTAAGTGACTTGCTGGGAGTGACTACTAAGCGACTATATTCCAGTGATTCATATTCGACAAAACTGGTTTGGGATTAAGCTATCTCGACTTGGAGTTTATAACTTAGATATATATGTCGGATACGAAATGTACTAATAGTATGGAATTTACTTTAGGTATTATTATAAATTTGTGAATAAATATCCATTAAATAAAAATAAGACGAAACGATGAGCAGTGTTTCACACTTGGGAAAAATGATGCTCTTAACTTCACTCAGAAAAGATACAACCATAAACAAAAACTGTACGTTGTCAAGTATGAACCACGGATGATTCGAACCTCGTCGGTGCAATCAATCAGTAACTTAGACTTGAAAGGACAAAATTTTCTGACTTGGATTCATAGAATAGTGGTTCAATTTAGTGTTCGAATGCTTTTGTTCATTGTGCAAGTACTGGTTCTATGTGGACTTTCGATTTTGGTCAAATTTATTTGGGTCTTAACGATTAACTGTGAAATGAACGAAAATTGCATCCCACGGTTTGTTTTCATATTGGGTCAAATTGCAATGATAAAACGGGCTATTTTGTACTTTTTTGTACAGCTTTGAATCCAAATGTGTTACACAAAATTCAGTGTAACGTACGGCTACAATTACCGCTCTGCCGCTTTTCCTGTGAGACGACATATTTGTTCAGCGCATCATACCAGCGGTTGGTTGTACGAACAAATCAGAAATCACATATTCTCAAGCATGAGCCACGGATGGATCGCGCCTGAGCGGCGCAATCCATCAGTGACTCATACTTGACATGTGGTATTTTTCAATTAAGTCGTATACAAATACAATTTTCACTTGCAAGTCGATATCCAACCTGAGTATCCGCAAAATACGCAAATACGAAACCAGTTGATTGACAAAATAAGAATAAAACATAGACAAATTTCATTTTAACAACAAATATTGAAACCTCATTATTTTGAAAAGCGCGACATTGTTACTCAACCATATACATTGTAAACACTTTGTAAACCTGGTCAATTTAATTCGGTTATTCCAATCAATCCGAATCACAAATTTTTCGAATCAATCGCTCGCTACTCATTCATAGGAACAAAAGCAAAAAAGTGTAATTTTAATTTCATTGACAAAATACTTTAGTCAAATTTGACCAAAATCAATTCTATTTCAACTTCAAAAATGAAAAGTTTTGCTGTTAGACACGGAGTGGGAATTAAAACTACACTGCCTTCTGGTTTGTTCAGAGTGCTAATTAGTAATTCGTAACTATAAACCCTTAATTTAATGGACATGAATGGTGAATCACAAGTTAAGATAGAAAAAGGGGGATATTTGTTATTTTCATGGAATTAACGATTCGATTCGAAAAAAAGTATCCGAATCAAATTCGAATTCCATATTCTTCGGTTCATATGATCATGTCCATGAAACAAAAAGTTAGTCAAAAGCTTCAACCCCGCCATGGAACTGATAGAAATGTTCCAGGTTTGTCATATAGTCATATTCTCTTTTTTCCGTCTTTGATCTACATTGATGGATGAGTTTTCATTCCTTGACCTATTTAGAAATATCTTTTGACTGTGCGTTCCTTCTATTATAAATGTTCATTCTCAACTTACAATTCAGTTTCAAATTCATAGTTACAGTATAATTAACGATGTAATTTCATAGAAAAACTAATATGTTTAATGTCCATTTCAGTTGTAATCAAAAATTCTGGCTTTTTGAAGTCAAGTTTTGGGTAATCTACCCTAAGCTATATAAATGATTCAAAAATAAAACTTCAATTCTAGGTTATCTTTAAATGATTTGGATAAAATCAAGAGAAATTTGCATATTGCGTTTCAAAGCCTTACTCGGATCAATAGGCATCGAAGTGATATATGGTTCTAATATCGTCCAAGGCAGATGATACCACTCACTGCACATTATAATCACGATCAAAATGTTTTTCGTTAAGCGTGTACCAACCACATCAGTGGCACATACCTAATTTCCTGACTAGCAAGCTGGTTGTTGGCAGCAAAATCTTGATTAAAAGTAAGATAATTTCACATTATTTCAAATGTATATTTGAATGGATATAAGTGCATACACAATTTGATAAAGAGGTTTTTTAAAACTTCAAGACTTTTTAACACAAATTTTACTCGGGTGTGATGTGAAAAATTGTTCAACAATGCAAAATTTTGTACAAAAATCTGCAAAATTGCTATATATTGTAACTAGTTTTATGAACTAGTTCCGGTATTAGTAATTACAGTTAATAATGTATTGCCATAACAATACTTCATTATTGAAAATCTTGATAGTAAGCCATGCACTTCTTCTTTAATTTGACACTAATCTTGGCATTCGGGTCAACGCCTATATTCCTGACAATAGTTTATAATATTAATTTTTTTTTTTATTTGTCTATCAAGTAATGGAAGTAATAATAATGTTAATTTCATAATTTGAGAAAGTAATGGTAAAATTTGTAAAATCAGAAATGATTTAAATCACAACGAGGCTTCATATTTCAACTTGGCTGCTGTCGGTTTGGCAAAAAATGTACGATTTAATCCGCGCACTTCGAGTTGGCAAGTTTTGGTATTTGAGTAATTTTTCAAGAAGATTGCTCAAATCTCGCAAGCAGAAAAGTGGTTTAATTAACCGCTGGCTACAATGCACAGCTGATTTACTTTTCATCGATAAACTGTTTGAAACAACCTTGTTGATGAGATTTATGTCAAGTGGACATAAAGTGGACGGTGAGTTCCAACAAAACCCCGTGGTTGCCTGAAAGTTATATGTTTTTTTATTTATTTTCACACAAAGAAAAATTATTGCCAAAGAGCGTTTTTTTTTGTGTGGACTTTTCACCCTAAACAAAAACTTTATTTTTCAAGCTTGAGCAACAGGTGGACCTTGCGTCAGGTACCCGATCCATCAATGACTCATACTCGACAAACCATGTTTGGACTAATATTTTGTGACTGGGCCATACCATGAAAATTGAAACTTAACTTTTTAATTAATCGAACTTAACTCAAGTTTGTTTAACCCGTGCAGTGAGTGCCGTGATCACGTTAATAAACATTTTCTGGAAAAGATTTCTGAAGGATATTTTTTTTTAAAATATGCTAAATAAGTTCATACAAAAAGTTACATATTACCATGATCTGTTAAATCATCCAAATCAGTTCAAATTACCTCGCTGCAAGCTGGATTGCCTCGCCGCTGCGTTATCTTTGGTTCATGCTTGACTATTTCTATTTTTGGTGATTGGTAATTAGAATTTTAATGACGTTTCGACATTCAAAGCCATCGCGGCTAAACTTTTTCGCGATCTAGCATTTTTTTTTGTTTTTTATACAACCACACATATAAATGAAGAAAGTTTTTCAATGGTACTCTTTGATTTTATGCATTCCACCAATGTCATCATTTTAAAGTTCAGACTAGATATTTAATCAGCGGGACACACAATTGATACAGAAGTTTGTGACTACAAAGTATAATATATATATATATAGACATGTCGGGTACTTCACGACCAAAGTGAGGATTTTTAACGTTCTATAGAACACAGGCGGTATTTCAGGCAGTTTTTAAATGTTATGACTTTCATAAAATGGACTCACGTCTCGCTACTTGTGAGCGGTGAGCTACGGTTAATAAAAGATACATTTTGACAGAATAAATATTGAGTGCAGTACATCATAAATATGGAATAACTTTATCCAAATATTATAGAGATATTATATTAAAATTAGTCTTCATTTGAATTAATTATTTCCTCTGATTTTATAATTTTTACATCATAATTATGAAGCGTGTCAACATCAACGTTTTCAAAGTTGACAACACTTTCTGTTGGGATAAAATATTCCTAAAAGTGCAATTTGTTATAATTTTGGGGGAAACCCAAACTTTGCTGCAAAGTGGATAAAATATTATGAGAAAAATGTGGAGCATATTATATTAAAAGAAATTTATGACAAGGTTTAAATTTACCTATTTGAACGAAAAGCTACCGGTTCTAAAAGTAAATATATTGAAAAATTCACCCTCGACAAAACCAAATTTCTAACTTTAGCGTCAATCTTTTATGTAACTATGGATCAATCTTTTCCTATTTCAAATTTAGACATTCGAATCTTAATTTATTTCTCAATTGGAGCAAAATGAACTTTGAAATTTTCTTAATATTCGCATGTGCGTTTGTTGCACTAGCGGAGCTAGAAGATATCGAAGGCGAAGATTGCTACACAAAGAAAGGTTGCGGCATGACACCGAAAAAGAAGCAACGGTATGCAGAAGACTATTGGATTCGGGTGAACAAGAAAGCTAATACATGTACCGTGTGTTTATGCGGATTTATCAAGAAACATACGGTGAGTTTGTAAGGTATGTAGGTTTGAGCGGCGTTATTCAAGTGTTTTACTGTTTGAAAATCTTATAAATAATTTTTTATGCAATATCTTTTTTGATTAGATCACCCTAAGCTATTCTTATTCGAAAAGCTGCGTGTACACGACCTTGGAAGCGTGTCTCAATTTTTTAAAAGAAAATCATAGCCTGCAACTTAGATGTTATGTACTGCATTAAAAAATAGTAATTTGTAAACTTCATAAATCGCCAATTTACGAGCCTTCATGAGATTTTTTTATAGCCAGCTCTTAGAGTGGATCACCCTGTCCAAGGCCCTGTAACAGCGGCCACTTGTAGACGGACAGGGTTACAATTACTGGAAAGATATCATCTTTTCCTGTTCGGCTTAGCCTACCCAAGTTATTACACCCTGAGTTGAGTGGTGGGCATGAATAAGCGAGTCAGACTCGCCGGGGCTCGAACCCGAGATCTTCAACCTGTGATGCCAACATGTTTAACCACTAGGCCATCGCGCCTCACAACAGATTGGAAAGAGCACTCGTTGCAACCGCTATATCCCCATACTTCAAACGATCCCGTAGATACCACGGATGCACTATATATAATTTCAATGAGAAATTGTTTTCTTTTCATTTCCACATTTTTCTTAACTAATACACGAAGATAGGCAGCTAGATTAATTAATGAAAGAATATCCCAACCATTGAAATCTTTGTGGTGTAGTGATTTCGCCTGTTACTTGATCGCCTGGTTGACCTACTTTGGTAACTGGCGTTACCAGGCCGCAGCAAATACAGCAAAAAATGATTAAATTTATAATTTAAGCCTTTTCAATATTGATTAACAAAAATATCTTTCATTTTTGAAAAGCTCCAGTTGGGGTCCGTGGTTGAAAGCCACTGATTTAATTCCATAAAATTTTCAGAAATCCTGCATCGTTATTGATACATCCAGCAATTCACCACATAAAAAGAAGGGTTTACTCGGTCGCATTTACTTCGATAATACAAAAATCCTATTTGCACGAAAATTTAAAAACGAAACAGTAGTTATTCGAGATGAAGAAGTGGAACTGGACAAAGCACAAGCAGAGAAAATAGAATGTGATGATGAACCAGAACCAGTTTTCGACAACAGGAAAAAGAAATATGTTTTTCCACCAATGAAATATGTTCATTATTTTTACGCTATCAAGCAATCTTATTGCTGCACCAAGTGAGTAAAATTTGAGAAACGACGCAATTTTGATCACTCTTGTCCCGAACTGTACTTTAAACACAGTACCCTTTGGTTGATGGAGAGATTTGCTATAATGGAAAATAATTGAAAAAATTTTTAAATAAATTAAGAAAAACAAAGTAGAGATTTTATCAAAATATCAAGATTTTTCCTTTTATTTGCAGAATTAGAATGCAAAAGTTGAAAATGATTCAAAGTTTTGATTCAGTGATTCGGTTAATCTGATATCATTAACTACTAACTGTGCGATATCAGCGCAGCACACTCGGTCAAATAGCATGAGTTTTAAATGTGTCTTTCCTGACACGAGCTGACATTTGTTCTAATTGACTTTTCGTCAGATGGTTTTCACATATTTCAATATTCAAATTTGTTTTACAGAAAATCTCCTGTGTTCACAAATATCCCTTCATCCTGTTATCAGAAATTTGACAGCAGATGTGACGCAAGAATTGTTAGGAAGAGAGATTCGTCGAAATTCTGTGAAACACCGAATTCATCAGCAAAACCAGCAAAGATTAGGGACATACCAAATAAACATTAAAAGCAATTATTTTGGCCCAATCAAATGAAACCCGTTAGAATATATTATGCTTAGTTTTGGCGAATTACAAAGCGCCGAGTCGATGGGGTATAGATCAAGCACAGACTCTTGCAGAACAAATAAAGCAGGTTTGTCTGAAAAAAAAAATATTTAGAAATTATTCCTCGTCTGATCATGTGTCAGTATCAGTATTAAATGATGGGAACATAATTAATTAACTTCTACTAGGACTCGGTCCATTGGTGTTTTGTACGCAGCAACAAGTTATATTTTTGCATTCATTTTTATTTTGAGGAAAATCTTTGAAATATGTGTCAGTATCAGTATTAAATGATGGGAACATAATTAATTAACTTCTACTAGGACTCGGTCCATTGGTGTTTTGTACGCAGCAACAAGTTATATTTTTGCATTCATTTTTATTTTGAGGAAAATCTTTGAAATATTTGTTTATAAACGCGACAAAATATCAATCTAAACCTTACATCTAGTTTTTTAACTTTCGAAACTTTGTTTCGATTCGGGCTTAGTATTTCATTGGATTTCGAAAAAGTAAAAGCCTTGTCTTGTTCTTGCTAATATTATCATCTTGGTGGTAGTTTCAAACTCTAAATGTTGTATTTACGTTTTATATGTCCTTACTTATCATTTTATTGATTACACGTAATAACAATTTTCAAAAGCAAAAACATGTTGGGTTTCAAGATGTACAGGCTCGGCTTTTCTGCAGTCACCACTCTCTCTCTACACACGTATGTATCAACGGTTATTTAAGACAGGATAAGCGTTATCGTGACGACATGCACTTTTCAGTGCCAAGCCACCTAAATTGCTACACATTGGTTTGTAGTATATTAGGTAGGGCTTTGTATGGTGGATTTGATCCCAAAACTTAACGTGCAATGCCAAGTGATAATACATTCCGCCCGATAAGTGATTAGATACTTCCCTGATTACACGTACCGATAAAAGGGCTGCATAACGCCGCCGGAAGTTCCGGAGTTCTCCGGAAATTAATTGAATTCGAATAATCTGATTTTGAAAAAGTCGTGAAGCGTTTTAACCCTGCATTTTCATTTTTATGGTGTGTACAGGATCTTACACGTATTTAGCATAGTTAAGGACCTGAAATCACTTTTTTTTTAAAAATGCGATTTTTTGCTATGCTCAATACGGATATACAATAAAAACCTTATTTCAAAAAAAAATGCCCAAGGGGCCTATTATGAACTTGAAAAAAATTTCTCTACTTCCTTTTACAAAGTTCTGAATAAGCCACTGATTCAAAATATTACATGGGAGCGAATCCTCTTTGATTCATGCTCAACAATGTGATAGGTAACACGTTTCGCAAGTAAAATCAACCAACAAAAGATAGCGGTTTACATCTATTTGAACTGAAATTACGGATCTCAACTGTCTACCTATATACCACCGCAACATACAATACATATATAACATAAAACATAATAGTATCGTAGTCATTGTTTCACATAATTTGATACTATATACGAGGCAGATTTATTATGCAAATCTTATATCTCACTGATTTACTTATAGTAAATGAATCCTGGAAATCTATACAGAATATTTTTATGAATGACGTCCCCGTCCTTTACATCTAAACATCAAGTCAAAAATTTCGTATCACAATAAAATGTTATATTAGATTAGATGTTATATTTATATTAAATTGTTTTTATATAGAAACTCGGTTTAATCAAAAGGCCAAGAGCAGCGAATGAGAGAGCCAACTAACGGACACTTGAACGGCAAAAAGCTACTACAGGATGTAGCGGCAGCAACTGCACTCTAAACGGAAAACTTCCCATGCAGGACTAAACCGTCATTGGCAGTGTGTGGTGTCTACCCTTGGAGAGGATACAACCATCTATACCAATTCTTAGTGTCCTTTTAGTCGCCGTAGTCCCAGCAACTGCATATACCAAACGGAACTGACACGCCATGGCAAAGTGCTGTGAGCGATATTTGTCGAGAAGATGACTTAAAAGAAGACAAAGGAGAGGAAGATAGTTCATCTACCCCATCTTTGCCTTCTTTCAGTCATTTTAACGACAAACAGGGCTATTCTAAAACCAATATTCACAGTGCATATGAAGTGACATAATTAATGGTTAATTGTATATCACAAACAGAGAGGACAAGTTGACGCGTTCCAATAAATTAATTGTTTATGGAATTGAAGTTTTCTAAAAATAGTGACAAATGTCATGTCAAACTGTCATTTGGCAAATTAATTTCATTTTCTTCATAACTGCTGGAAAAGTACCACATTTGAATTTAGTGTAAATACTACATGTATAGCTTGGATTGTGTATATAAAAATGATTTTGCAATAAATTTGGCTCTTCATTGACGCTTAACATATGAAATTGGTATAGTTTAATATATTAAATATCATTCATAGTTTATTGTTTTATAAAGATATATACACAGATGAATAGTAAAATAGGGGTTAAACATGTTGGCAGCGCAGGTTCGAGTCCCGGTGAGTCCGCTTCGTTTATCCATGCCCACAAATCAACCCAGAGTGCAATAACTTGGGTAGGCTAAGCTGAACAGGGAAAGATCATAACTTTCTAGCAATTCTAACCATGTCCGTCTGTGAGAGTAAATACTGAATAAGTATAACTTGTGGTGCAAAAGGAACGGCAAAATTACCGGGGGATTCACCCAATTTCATATGGACTTTGGTTTAGTTAAAACAACTACGTCGTGTGTCACACCTATCAGTCATATGAGTACATATTGCGCCATTTCGGTCTACATTCCTTTTATTCAATCAATTATACAATTAGAAAGTTTATTTTGTTTAGCATGAACCTCAGATGGACCGCGCTGTTACAGCGCCTATCAGTGCCTCATGCTCAACAAATCAATCGCTATTTGCTTAACCTTCGAACAAATGTAGTCTGAACACACTGTGTCATATATGAGCCGTAGATATTTTATCTGTGTTTCATGCTTGTGTAAAGATAATTTCGATAGGGGTTTATATCCTTGGCCATGGCAAAAGATTGTCATACGATTACCGCTTCATTTTTATTTATCTACAATGACACTGTACTTTTTGTAGGGATCATCTTCTAGTGATGCCAACCTAGTTATTTTTTAAACAAGGTAAAGTAATACGAAATTACCACAAAACTAGGTAAAGTATTACTAGGTAACACAGTTTCACTTTTAAAACTAGGCAGTACCCAGATGTGAGGCGCGATGGCTTAGTGGTTAAACATGTTGGCATCGCAGGTTGAAGATCTCGGGTTTCGAGCCCCGGCGAGTCCGCTAGCTTATCCATGCACACCACTCAACCCAGGGTGTAATAACTTGGGTAGGCTAAGCCGAACAGGAAAAGATTATATCTTTCCAGTAATTGTAACCCTGTCCGTCTATAAGTGGCCGCTGTTACAGGGCCTTGGACAGGGTGATCGACTCCAAGAAGTGGCTATAAAAAAATGAAAAAAAAAATAAATAAATAAACTAGCTCATTGTCGTTTGGCTTTATTTAAGACACTTGAAGGTTAAAATCTTAAAACTGTCAATTTTGAACGTTTTTTTTTCATAATAAAATGCGGTTTACCTAGTTTTTTGAACTAAATAACTTGTTTTTAAACCAGGTTGTTTCAACCTAGTTGTAAAATAGGTAAACTTACCTATTTTACCTAGTAATTTCACTAGGTGAAACAGCAAACAGAAAACTCACTAAAAGAAACGTTTTCTTGGAACTAGGTAAAAGTACATCGAAACTAAACTCGGTAAACTAGGTATACTAGGTAAACCCAGTATTTTTATCTAGAATTGTCAACACGAGTATCTACCACAAGATGATTCAAAGTTTGGCAGTTTGTCGTCTCTCGTATCAGTGATCATGCTTAGTTTATAAGACAATCCCACCATCGGAAAAATCTTGTCAAAAACATGTTTTTGATAGGTATATGATGGATCGCGTCGATGAGACGCGTTCCATCCGTGGCGCATGCATGACAGAATGAAATTTCTGATTGGGGATTGTCAAAATATGTGGAATCATACAGATAGTTTAAAAGGCTATTTCTCAATTATAACAAGCAACTAAATAATATATATCCGCTAACGGTAAACCATGATTAGCAAAATATGTTGTGGTCAAATTTTATGGATCTCTGTTACAATCTCTATACTATAAATATAGTATCTAATGCGACATCTGGCGTGTTTTCCGTATTACTGCAATTCGAGATAATATTTTAAAAAACGAATAAATGCGAGCATGTCGTATAAAAGGATATGTATTTCGTAACTGCATTTTAATTGTTCTATACATTTCATTTACTTAATTTTCATCATGGGCAACATCATGTTATATCTATTAGGTTTTCATGTAATTCGGATTGCGACTAATAAGCACCAACGTTTTACAGGAATCGAATTTTTGTTTTGACATGTCGAAAGATTAAAAGAATAACAACCAGAAGTAGTTTTAATTTCCTATACCAAAACATTACTCCCATTGTTGAGATCCAGGTTTCAGTATCAAAGTATCTAATACACCTGGGGCTTTTGTATGGTACTACTACACAAACAACTTTCTATCGGTATCTATGGTGTAATATCGTATTGCCTCGTCATCCTCGTATGTAAAATGGATCAACGTATTTCGAAATAGAAATAGTTGTTTAATAATAATCATTAAATTCCATATTTTATATTTCTTTTTAAAAAAGTCTTACTGACAGAAATACCGCCTCACCGGCGTGATTTATCAGTGACTCATGCTTGAACAAACTTGTTTTTCTGCGGACTGGCATATACCAAAAGTGGCGATTATTTCAGACACTATGAAATTACCTTTATTTATTTATTTAGTTTATTTGAGATATTTCATTGTTTGGGTACTTTCCAACCCACAAATACAACAAATAAAACTCGATATCAAGTCAAAACGTGTTTAAACTAGCGTGGATGACGACATAACAGAATACTTGAAATTTTCAAGATTATTAAAGTGTGCCATCATCGTAATAACGTCATACATTCGGTTGGATTGAAAACAAACGGGGTATTAGCCGAAAAAATCCTCTAATTTTCGGACTAAATATTTGCCAAGGTAAGGTATCGGTAAGATAAGATAAGTTTTTTTTTTTAAATTTATTTGTGATTTGATTTTTTTTTCAAATTCACCTCCTTGTCTGTTTTCTGTTATCTGATTTTCTGTTCTATTCTGTTATTTTGACTTTTTTATATTTCTGTAGTCATTTCAGGTTTTTCAAGTTATAAGTTACACACACTTCGTCAAAAATGGGTCACTGATACATTGCCGCAGACGTGCAGCATATTAGTGATGCTTACTCAAAAAACAACAAAATTTTTGATAATGGTAAAAGGTAACGTTTGCTAGCCAGATAGAAATATTACGGTCAAAATGTGGGCCTGAATTTGCGTTTTAACATATATATTTACATCTCATTCTTCCAAGTGACCGATAAAATTTTTTCTTTACTGCAATTCACTCTAAGCAAGGTTCAAAGCAGTACGCCTACCTAAAAATAGATAACTAGCGACCCTGGGACTCATTGACGCGCATATCCAGCACGCGGGTCTATTTGCGTATAATTCTCTAGCGTCTCTTCGTGGCAAGTGGTACTTTATGAATATCCATCTCAGAAGTATGTTCGCATCCCAATCTGAAATTTAATTTTGTCAAGCATGTGCCACAGATGGATTGCGCCTCATCGGCGCGATCCATCAGTGACACATACTTAACGCAAACTCGTATAGTGCTAATTTTCAGCAATTAGTACCACAAATGTTAAAGTTGAGTTTTAACGCTATAATATTGGCCAATTTTGCAATCAGCAAATTCTTTTCTTATTTATTCCTGTTATAAACCGTAACTTACATAAATAGCCCCCTGACTATTGTGCACAAATTTGTGGTAGTTCGGAAAATATATTGTGGTTCAACCCAAAAGTTCAAATTAAACGCTATTTAAAACGGAATAAATAACAGAAGGTCAAGAATAACAATTTCATTATTTGTCAAAAATTATGGTGCTAGTTATATTTTTTTCGTTTCGCTTAAGTAAAAATTCGTTCAAGATAACTAAAAAATTTCTGTTCCTCAGTTTGAGCTTTACATAACCTATTTACAAAAAAAAAAAAAATGATGAAATTGTACGATTGTTCAAGAAGAATTGCTTTTTATTGACTTATATTCAAAAAGATAAACCATTTTACACCATAGAATACGTACATACCAAGAAACAGTACCAGTGACAGTAAATCATTTGATAAACTGCACAAACTGATCAATCATGTAATTTAAAGATCAAAAGTATTAATGTGATACTGAATAACATCTTTGATTGAGATGATTAATGTGATACTTATCGCCGATTGGACATTAAACAGTTGAAGAAATATATTAATGGCTGTTCAATTTATCAAATAATCTTATCTTTATAACGCATACATGTTTTGGGCAGTATTTAGTGAATTATATTTATTGATATAATTTTTTGTAATTTTCATTACGTATTCTGGCTAATGCTCCGAGATATGCTTCTTTATTGAGTTTTGTACCCTCAGTCTGACATTCTTCAAAGTATGGTAGTTCAGCCAGATTGTCTCTCCATTTTGTTAGGTTGGGGTATTGGGGACCCCAGATTTCATATCCAGTCGTTTCCATTGTGTTAACGGTGCTTATCGCACAGAAATCTATAAAACGGAAAACGGATAAAGTTTGATAATCAGCCGTGAAAATCTTTCGATATATACCCCTGAATATTTATATTATAATGCACATTAGATCTTTCAATCCGGTTTTTTTAATTTTGTCTCAGCCACAATACCAATTAATGATAGAGCGTAACTTTTGTAAACACTCAAGCGGGTGAGAAACCACTCAACAGTTTTCTCTACCGGAGACCGCTTAGTTTAGAGCATAAGTGTTATCCGATGATGTGAGCTAGGCAACATGGTCGAGTCTTATTTCCTAATTTATCGATCACAGAACTAAGAGATGGGCATGGATTCATCAATCTAATATACTAATGTTGCCGACATGATGGTCGCTAATGCATTCTACCAGGCACTCGCTTACATTTGCTGTTATGTTCAATTCGTCAGATAATAGAATTTAGACACCTATTTTAATGTTAGTGTAATAAATATTGGTCTATTATGTCACAGAAGAAATTAAGCTGTAGTGTTTTACATCATTTTCTCAGACAATTTCTAACGTGTCGACTTATAGCAATGGTTAATAAAGAACAAAGCTTACTTTTTTCATGAATATTTTGTAAACGCTAAATTAAAAATCTTTTTAGTCAAAACTGAGCCACAGGTAGACCGCTCTTCGATTTTGTGCTTTATCAGTGAATCAGTGAATCATACTTAACATGGCATGTTTGGTTTGATTAATCCCGATCCAAAATATGACCAATTCTGTTTAGATAAAAACAAAAAATTGTAAAAATACGAAATGCCAAATATCACGAATTCACACAAATAAAAATTACCCAGAAAAGTCATGTAATTCCCAAACATATATTTTTGTTTCGACAACAGTCTATCGTATTCATCAATGACATCTTTTGCCAGATCAAATGCATCTTCTCTGGGACTAGTTGCTGTTCCGTATATTATTCCTTTGTTCTGAATACACCAGACATGTCGCGTAGAATTTTTTAGTTTAAATTAGAGAAATAAAAATGTTTCTAACAGATTTCCACATAAAATTATAAAATTAATCCCGAAAAAAGAAACAATTTCGATAGAAAATTGTATTCCAAAGAATATTAATTGCGTTCATTATGCCAAAGAATTAAGTTTTTTCATAAATACCTCAACTCCCCCCCCCCACACACACACACACCGAAACCTTGCCTCGTGACAATAGCGTTGCTTTATTAAATTTACAAATATTATGACCTTCAGATTTGTGAAGATCAATCACATATAATACGAAGGGGCCAATCAGTTAACTCACGTAATTTATTAACTCTTTGAGCACGACTCGAAAAGAGTCGAGCCACGGATTCTTTACTCAAATATCTAGACTATGAAAAATCATGGACAACTCCTATCGGCGCAATCCATTAGTCGCACATACCTAACAAAATGCACCTGGAAAAGTGTTCTATATTGGAAGCATTTGGAATTAAAAAAAAACAAGTTTTTCTCACCAAGTACTTCAGTATATTATTGTAATTGTCAATGTCACGGAACATAAGCTTTTGAAATTGCGCTTCTTCTTCCAAACTACTATTAGGATATAATTTGCATTTCTTATGAAAAGGTTCGTATTTCCGACAGAGATACATAGCAATGGCTCGGCTGTAAAAATAAATAGAATTGCGAAAAAATTCTAACAAAAGTTAAATATTAAGCGACACACTGTAACAAAAGTACAGTAAAGTTACTGGTCATTTGCTGTAATTACATATTTCCAAAGTTAAAAAACGCCATTTTTTGAACGAGATTTATGCCAATTATGGGCTGTTCATGGACCACACCTTCACTGTGCGTTCCAGCAACACGCCATATTTGGCCAAAAAAGTCATTGTTAAATTTTTTTAATACCGAAAGGTTAAATTACTGTCAAAGACTAGCGATTTTGTTGCGTTGTAAATAAGTTCACTCCCCTCCCCCATTCATACGGAATTTAATATATTTTCTTACTACTTTTGCAACCATTTGCCGTACTATTTCATGTTTTGAATTCGTGGAAAAATTCTTCGAAACGTGTTGTGTAGTGCGATACTCCTATGAATTTCGATGCAAACATACAATGCATCTGTAATTCATATTTGGAAATCGAGGAGTTGACTCGCCACCTCATTCATTAAGAAACTTGTTGAATGGTGCGCCTATTAAACTTTCAAATGTTAGACATTCCTCGTGCTAATAGTGTGTTAATTGAATGATGTGTTTAAATTTAGCTGGCAACACGTTGGGTGCTTAAACGTGTGATGTGTGCTATTTTTATTAATGTATTTCAATATCTATTCCATATTCTAAAGTGAGGATGTTTTACATTAACTGTGAAATTCCTAATATCGGTATTTTATACATAGTTTGGAGCTGGCATGTATGAACCCTAAGTAAGTCAGTCAAATGTGATTTTGGACTTTCACATGCTTTTTAGATGATATTGGGCGGGTATCAGCGATGGCGGCCATTCAAATTATCGATATTATCTTAAGCGTATCGTCTGGCTCGTAAGTGCTAGCGTTTCTATCGAAAATATTGTATCAGTACATCATCATTTTCTAAGAAAAATGGTAATGGTATAAAGCTAATTAGTTTAATCATGAAGGAAATCACGTTCCAAGCTTTACCTTTCAGATAATGTGAAATCCCCATCTTTTATTGCTGGAACTTGTTGATATGGATTAATTGATGTATATTCCTCTGTTTTTGCTTCTCCAATCCAAAAATTTATTGGTCTTGCTTCATATTCAAGCTCTAATTCTTTTAACACCATCCACACTACTTGTGAGGGAGGACTTTGATTAAAGTAATAAAATTCTAATTTTGGCTTTGTTATGCATTGTCCTCCCATTCTGGCACTGCTTCGATTTTTAACTCTTTCTGAAAAAATAAAAAATGTACAGTCAAATATAAAACGCTTGTTAATAGTGAAGATAAGCAGAACCTCAAGAAACTCTCTGAAATACCCTTATATGTCTATAACCATTGCTATTATATACAACGTGATCTAAACACTCAACTCAGGACATATGAACATACACATAAGGTTCCGAAACATAAATCTACAGTCGAGTTTTTAAAATATTCATCTCATATATACTATTCAGATTAAAAACGAATAAAACTTTCCGTTTAACAAGAACTCAACAAATTTGATAATAATTCCCCATTCATATTATTATACCTGAGTTTGTGAAGAAAAATATTTATTAAAAAAATATATATTTCAGTAAGTTCACACAAATAGATTTTACTTTCAGGATATTTCAGTAATATACAATATCCTTTGTAAACAAGAAATCCAATTGCATTTTGTAAGGATATGTTTTAAAGCTAATTTGAATAATTCTTACTGAACGCAACTGTACTCACACCTGAAGCGGATATCCTGTATTTTAATGCTGTCAGCTGTGATAATCCCTTTAACAATTACAGCATCAAAGTATGATTCTTCTTCACACAGTCTAGAGATACTCACTTTTAAATACATAGAATTCAATAGAACGTAGAATGATATCATTTGAAATCGAATTTTTTCAAACCTTTTTGATCTCAAAAACTTCATTCAGACAGGAAAGCTTGTATAACATAATTCTATTTATAACAGGTCTTCACTACCTAAACAGAAGTTTTATTTCGTCAAGCAGGCGCCACAGATAGACCGATTCTCATTATCGCGATCCATCAGTGACTACGTATACTTAACAAAATGCTTTGACAATTTTTTATTCGCGCTATTATTTCTGGTTGCAATCAACGCCTACTAAGGGGCCCACGATAAATAAATTATTCTCTTCAATAAATTTGTGATAGATTACAGTTTGCTTCATTAATAATTGTTAATTCGTGCGTCTGAATCGTGGTACTCGATAAATTGTCTGATTTGACCAGAACGGTTAGCTTTCATCCTTTTAGTGTTCATGGTGAATATATAAGATACACAAATGCAGACGTCTATAGTCAAACCCTGATTTTAAACAGTATTTAAAGTATCTGTGCCGTTTATTTGGTTTTGAATAAGTAAAAGGTTTGAATTGATTATGAAATCACCCACTAATTAAGTATGTCTATAACTAGATATAACATACAGCAACATAATGGAACAACGGGATTTTAATTTGTGTGATTTGATGCAAACCATATGAAGTCTATTCTGCGACCTGAATATAGTTCACAATCTTTTTGTTTAAGTAAAGTTCATATTAAAGAAGGTATAGTTACCAGTAAGGGAGGCTGGACAAAACCGAATCATTCGGAATTCAAATTTGATTCGGTTATTTTTTCGAATCGGATCTAATCGCTAATTCTATTTCAACGGCAAATTGCCCACTTTTACTACGATAATTTGTCACGATCAACTTCAACAGAAATGATATAAACAAGCTGTAATAGGCAATATACTTTTGATTCACACTTGCTTTCTGATGGCAGATAAAATTGGCAGAATTCGGAAACATTTTCATTGCATTTTGCCAATAATATATGAATGTAACTTCAGCTTGCTAGTTTTTGTGGCCGATTCGCGATAGTTTCGAGGCAATCGGGCTTTGGAGCTATTCGAATAACCGAACTGATATACAGATACACTATTTCGGAAGAGCTGGGAAGGCGAACGGATTAAAAACAAAAATAAGACGCGATGTGCCATGTGTTTCATTGATTAGCAGCAGAAAGTCAAACGGGGTATACCTAAATTACATATCCTGGTACAAACATCACTTATTATCTTCCATTACCTTATTCTTTTAATTAGACATTTGCGACAGAGCAAGGTTTTTTGCGTATTGGGCACGGATGTATCAAGTCTGCAAGTCGTGGTAAATCTGTGGGTCATGCTTAACAAAATTTCGGTTAAAGTCCGCCTATTTCTCTTTTTATATATTTTTTATAATTATATATATATTTTTTATATATTATAAGCATATTTTTGTACCGTATAGCCAGCTCGCCTGTGTATGCTCATTTTTCAAATTCACCTGGTGTGAAAATGCTTCCTGAGCTGATCCTTTACGCATTAGACAAATAATCCTGCATACATGGCTTTTTAGATATCAGGTATAACAAGGTATAGTTGAACAAGGTTTTTAATTCTATATATTAAGATCAAGCAATTGGAAGAATTACAGTTATAAAGAAAATGGCAAAATTAAATAGCGGTCTGTGGATTTTCCAACAAGAATTTGCTGAATTTGTCATAGTTGAGACTTCCGTTCGATTCTTCCTGTCCTTGCATCATTGCTGATACTTGAGCAGATGTCAATTTTTCACCTAAAAAAAGATAAGTCAAAATGAATTTTTTATATTTCGTCTTGAAAATGAAAAGAGGTCTAAAGTGATAGAGGGCATTAGAAAGAGAAAGAGCAGAAAAAGAGTACCAGTTCCTAAAATAAAACACAACAATTCAATTTACATGTTTCATTTTTGATAATTCACAATCAGACAATAAGCAAGCCTTGTGAAGTATGGATCGCGTCAACGCGATGGTCCACCTGTGACTCATGGTTGCCGGAATAAAATTTCTTTTGGGGGACTTACGAAAGTGGCTCATTTGCGACACTGCCTAACGCCGTCTAAATTACCAATATATTTTACTTAAATTCCTAATGAATTCTTTCGATAAACTATTCAATATAAACTTAATATGTAATCACCTAGAGTTGTCAAGACATGTCTGATTTCAGCTCCCATCACAGTACCGTTGCCATCTTTGTCAAAAACTCTCAAACCTTCCATGAAATCTTCATACGTTCCTTTGACGGAATCTTGGATAATTTTTGTGTAGATTGGCATAAATTCTTCTAGCGCAATTTTCTTTACCAAATCTTCTTTGCAAGGGTTTCCCAGGCATTTTTCGACGTCTTCGTTTGTTGGACATTCTCCCAAAGCTCGTACAATATCACCTACTTGATTGAGAGCAATTTTGTTGTCGCCATCTTTGTCGAAAAGCTCAATTGCTTCTTTGATGTCTTCCATTTGTTGTTCACTGAATTCGATGGCAGCCATCTTGATTCCTTGGTTTGTTGGTCAGTTATTCTTTGGAAGAAGTGGATGATAACAAGTTTCTTTTTCTGAATGATACTCCCGGAAATTTTCAGTCTATTTATACCAACTCATAATTAATTTCATTAACACCACACACACAGCTCATCAACACCATCGGCATTTAATTAACACGCGTAAGGATATCCGGCGTTGAACTTTTGTCCACAGTAACTCTTAAAAATTTGCATTTTTACTTATTACAAATTTTTATTTTGGCAAGCATAAGCTATAGATAGATTGCAAAGATTAATATACTAATGTCTACTTTGGATTCATATTTAGACTTGATTCGGAAACATTTTCGATACATCTCTGTGATAAAAATGCAAAATATTACAAGCTGAGGGTGAAATACGATAAAGTTCGTCTGCTGAAACATGCATATAATAAAATAATTTTAAACAAAACCCAATATCCTGTCAGGCGGCATGTGTCTTCAAATTAATAATTACGAAACTGCCTTATGTTCTATTACTTTCGTCAGATATATAAATATGACGTTGACCCCAAGTCTGCTTTAAAATCGGATCGCATTTACATATTCGCCAAAACGCAGCATTCGACAAGGTAGATATGTCAATCTGAAACAAATTGTACCATACTTCTAAAATCTAAATCTAACATTAAACTACTATTTCTGTCTTGAATTTGTGTAACATTTACATATTTGCCAAAACGCACCAATCGATGTGGCAGATAGGCAATCACACAGCAAGTTTTTTAATCGGAAGTTATTTTTTAAATCTGCCTGAATCACAATAAGGTGTTGTACCCTCGTCAAGTGTCGTAAAACCGCCCCCTCCCCCCTCCCCGTCGATAAATTGCCATATGTCTGCAAATCTAGTGTTCTCCTTCATAAATTCGCACCTGTAGGTAGGACTGGGCGAAATCGAATCATTCAGAACTCTAATCTGATTTGAATGTTTTTCGAATTGGATCGAATCACTAATTTTAGATAGCAGACGTTACGCTTTTACATTGCAATTTATCCCCATTATAAAAAGTCAAGATATCTATAGTCATGAATGCACAAATATTATAAAACAAACCGTTAGTTGAATATGCCATCATTTAATACATCATCTATCAGAACACAAATAAATTTTCCCAATATTTTATCGTGGAAATATGATAATTCACTTTATTTCACAATTTTTTTTCATTGGCCGATCCAGGACTAATTCGAATAATCTGTGCTTCGAATCTAATTGCCCAGCCTTGTCCGACCCGTATTCTAGAGACTTGCTGTTGAACTTGAGCAAAGACAATGGGCATCCTGCAAGGTTTGAGCTGCACAGGTTTCTTATAAATTATCTTACCGCGTTACTCACACTGTATTATTCCTATTTTATCAGGTTGCTGCTTTACTTTCCAAGTTTAAGCCTATACCTTCTGTGGGTCTGGAAAGGCTAAACGTTAAGTATCTTATAACCCAATATTATCAAAAATATAAATTGCCAAGTGTACTTAGCTTCTATTTGAAATCCACTGCTGAAATTTGGATTAGGCTATAGGAACTTTTGACCGGGGAGCAGCATCCTAAATGGAAAATAGGTAGGTTCATACATTCCTTGAACTCTGGCTTCTTTGTTTACTTCTGTAGTTGAAGCGAATCATCGAACTGTTTATAATGTCAAAACAATGGAAATTTGAATCTCATACGCCGGTATTCTAATCTGATCAAAACAGAACAAGAGCCAAGGGCTGCGTATTGATTTTACATCTGTTCACAACGAGATTAGCAAAAAGTTACCACAAATATCACTAAACCCTTAAATATACGGAAGTATACACATGGACATACAACCAAAGACTGTACATAAACATAAAACGAGTTTATTAACATCACGATTTAATTTATTGGAATGCTTTGACTCGATTCGAACTTCTAAAACTTGCAAATTCATCAAACTTATAATCCTGTCTTTACTACATCTTTTTCCTATCAAAATTTATTGACTTAGCAAGCTTTTTGAGTACGAGTTACCAATGGATCGCGCCTGCAAGACGTGGTCCATCTGTGGCTCATGCTTGACCAAATACAATTTTGTCATTAGGTTTTCATTTTCCTCTTCTTATTTTAAATACGTATATGATTTATGTATGGTCTGGCCAACATATCTACTCGTATTTTTTCAAGTTCATGCACAGTAAAATCCTCTCTGAGCTCTCCCTTACACCACGACGGTGGAAAGGGAATTTTGCAATTTTGGAAACTGGATATAACAAGGTATGGTTGGTTTTTATTGCTATATATTTTATGAAAATGCATTTGATAATAACATCGGTAGAAAAAAAGGCCAACTTAAATAAAGGTATCTGGAAATTTAAACAAGAATTGGCTGAATTTGTCGCGGTTGAGACCGTTTTATTGTTCCTGCACCATAGCTGATACTTGAGCAAAAGGGAAAAAATAGATAAGTCAAAACGAATTCTTTATATTTTGTCCCAATATTAAAAGAGGACTGAAGTGAAGAAACTATTATTTGATTATTCCACAGAATAACACCAAAAAATAAAACGAATATCTTCACATACTCCTTTTATTTTTTGTAAAACTCTGCAGCATAACTGCCCACTCTTTGGTAATGGAAATGGCAACCCAATTTCATTAGGCTTTAATATAATTTAAAAACTGGACTAAACAATTACAAACCACCCTCAGCGTCAACACATTAAAACTTATGCAAATTTCAATTGAGATTAATCTCCAAACCCACACACAAAGAAGCCAGGGACAAACCGTCACGTGAGCTGCACGACCCTTTGAATCGTAGACTAGCTGTCAGCTCGCGGTCACAACTAGGGCTGGCAATTCTAGGTATATTTTACGGAGTTCATTTTCAAAGAACTTTCACCTAGTTTCACTGACATCTGATTTACCTAGTTTTAATTTCACCGAGACCCAAAAAGAGTAGGTACAGAGTACGAAAAACTCGGTAAATCATATATTAATTGTGGAAATATTATTGAAGTGGACAATTCTGTTTATTTCCATTTTCAAATCTGTTATAAATTGCCTTAAATGCAATAAAGCGACCATCAGTTTTTCCTGCTTCAAGTCTCGTTTTGAAAGTGAAGTAAGGTTATCTAGTAATATTTCACCTAATCTTCAGGTATATTTGTTTTACTTCATCTAGTTAATGTGGAAAATAGGTTGCTAATCGCAACCGGTAAGCGAACAAGAACAGTAAAATCCTCGCGTTAGTGGAGGAGGTGCAACTAGGAATGCAAGTGTGAATTTTATTTTTGCATTTAATTATTAATACTTTTATTTACTGTCGAACATCAGCGTTCTCCATAAACTTCAAAAAATTGTAATCGATTCTGGACTCAATTACAACAACCTTACCTATATCGAAAAAAAACTTGTATACACGGCTTAATGGATATTAGATATAACAAGGCATATGGTTTTTATTGCTATATATTGTGAAAATGAATTAGGTTAGTTAACAGTTTAGAGCAAATTGGTAAAATTAAATGGCGGTTTGTGGACTTTCCAACAGAAATTTGCTGAATTTGTCATAGTTGAGACTTCCGTTTGTTTCTTCCTGTCCTTGCATCATTGCTGATACTTGAGCAGATGTCAATTTTTCACCTATAAACAAATAAGACGAAATAAATTCTATATATTATTTCCTGGAATGCACCGAGAATTAAAGTAAAAATCCGTTATTTTAATATCCCGCATAAAAATAGTATCAGTTTCAAAATTAAAACAAATATCATCACATATTAACCTTTTAAAATAGTTTTCTGATTGTTTACACTAAATAAGGAGTGCGTCGACTAGACGCGGTCCGTCTGTGACGCATACATGGCAAAATAAAGTCCATTTTCAAAGACCTACGAAAGTGGCTCCTACATGACACCGCCTAAATTACCAATTTTTTTACTTGAATTTATAATAAAAATTTCTCGATGAACTATATATATTCAATATAAAACTATTCTTTAATTACCCAAAGTTGTCAAGACATGTCTGATTTCAGCTCCCATCACAGTACCGTTGCCATCTTTGTCAAAAACTCTCAAACCTTCCATGAAATCTTCATACGTTCCTTTGACGGAATCTTGAATAATTTTGGTATAGATTGGCATAAATTCTTCTAACGCAATTTTCTTTACCAAATCTTCTTTGCAAGGATTTCCCAGGCATTTTTCGACGTCTTCGTTTGTTGGACATTCTCCCAAAGCTCGTACAATATCCCCTACTTGATTGAGAGCAATTTTGTTGTCGCCATCTTTGTCGAAAAGCTCAATTGCTTCTTTGATGTCTTCCATTTGTTGTTCGCTGAATTCGATAGCGGCCATTTCGATTCCTTGGTCTGTCAGTTAGTTAATCCTTTGCGAGAATGTAGATAAGAAGATGCTCGATTTCTTAATGATACTTTCTGAAACTTTTCGTCTATTTATACCGAACTAATTTCATTAGCACTACACACATAGAACATCACCACCAGCGTCCAATTAACACTTTAGGGGATATCCGAAATTGAACTTTTGTCCTCAGTCAAAAACGTTTGTAACTTTCGAAAACTTGCACCTTCACGCAATCCTTAATTTGTTAAGTCAAGCATAAGCATAGATTGTCTGTGCAGTGAGTCATAGCAAAATGACTGACTTGAAGTTGAAATTCGAGTTCAATCTTATATATCTATCCCAATGGATGGTTTGAACAAACTTATATCTGTGTTAAATATGCAACGTGGCCTATATGTCAAAACAGTCTAAAGCTTCAGGAGTGTTTGAAAATAGTACTTTAAACCATTATTTTATTTTAATGTTGAAAGTATTTTTTCTTTGTATTTTATATAGAATTAAAATAGACTCGAAAAGATTGCGATAATAGGGCAAAATGATCCGTTTTGTTTTGAAGATCACCATTATTCTATTCTTGCATTAGCTTTTCTAAACTGAATCAAGAAATAAATATATCATACTATGTTACAATCAGAAAAGGGATTTCATGTAAGTTAAATAATTTTAAAACTGTGATTGCACGGTGTATGATTTATTAGAACATATTGCATTACTAGTGGAGATTAATTTTCCCACCAAAATTTCCAAGTAAAATGACTGTTGAAGATCGCCGATTTTACTACAGTTTTTTACAGTGTAGCGAACCACAATTACATGATATTGGAAACTATCAAACCAAAGGTTAGCTCAATCGGTAAAGCGTTCGCAGTAGGCTTCGAGCTACGTATCACCATAGTCCTGTGTGGGATGCTTATGCCCCGTGACACGATAGTTAGGTGCGTAAGTTTACTTTAGAAATATGACGAATCGAATTTCATTATGTATGTTGACAAAAAAGAAAATATTTTCATGAATGCTGTTTTACGTTGTGACAATACTACATTTTGGAAATTGTGAACATCGAGTCTGTTTTAAAGTTTCAGATGCAACTGCAGATGATGACATTGAAATTATCAATTATGAACAAATTTGCTTGAGTTTTTAACAAAAAAATTGTTCGAGGTAGGCTTTTATTTTGCTCGGGCAATAGCCTGGGAACATACAACTGTATATAATTTCAAAACAGCGATGTTCCTATAGGTGCCGGCTTTAGAATAGTTCTAACGTTTTCCCTTCGTGTCGTATAAGGCGACTAATCGGGAGCAAAGATGGGTACACGATTTCACTAATATCCACGGAAGATATCACTCACTGCACTTTTACCTTGACGATTCAGTTCTATTTGGGAAGTTTTCCGTTTATGCTTCAGTTTCTGGTACTACATCTTTTAGTATCTCTTTGCTATAAGTGGCTATTAGTTGGTTCGTACTTGCTCAGAGTGAATTTCAATATCCAATATACACCAAACTTCTGGCATCGACACATATCGTTACAGCACTATTGATAAATAAATTTTAGGGGTAGTATCATTGGTAACTGTAATCTTGTTGTCAGATTTTTGAATTCAAAGAAAATAGTACGCATGTTGATGCAAGTGAAAGGTCAGATGGGCTCACATTACTTTGAAACAATTGGTTTGCGGAAAAGTCAATATACAAGCTTGGAATATTAAAATGAATTCGAAATCGCATCATCAAACTTTTTCTGAATGCGCGTCCGAGGAAATTTATGTCAAATAGAGCTCGACATGGATCTTTGTAGCAGACATGAGATGTTTATTATCGACCTTGCAAGATATATAGTGCGCACAGAAAACTGAGAAGTATATTGTGACAGTAGAAAAAATTAAATATTATTAATTAGGTCTGTTTTGATAAATGTTTTGTTGAATTGGTTGAAATTGGAAGTCGAGGAAAAAATTTTCAGTTGGTAATTTGGTATTGTAATTCAATGCTAGTTATAGGGGAAAGGAACTCGTAAATGCCAACGATATGGTTTTGGTGTTACCAATGGCTATTTTGCAAAGCATCAAAGCATAGAGATTTGAAGAAAATCCAAAGATTTTTGAATTTAATATTTTTTTACCCAAGTTTGACCGAACTATAGGGTTTCGCAGGCATTCTGCGAATACGCTAAAATCCACTGAAGCAATTTGGGGTCATTTTGAGTTCGTGTGCTAAAACACCCAAGAATATATCTACTTAAACAGTATTATAGAAGTGGTTTAGAATCGCAATCCGGAAAACAGCATATGTCCCATAGAAGCATGAGAATGGAAGTAGAAGCTTGGAAAAGGATTTCTAAATTCTCTGCATGGGAACGCAAAATTATATTGTCCTACGTTTTCCGACTACCTTGTGCGAGAGCAGGGAATTTTTCATTGCAATTGCTGAGCAAAGATCCCATCGCGCATTTCCAAAATAAAATAGGAAACAATCAAAAATGTGAATATTTTAAAAGTATGAAGATATGATGTATTCAAATTTTACATAAACCGGTGCATTTAACTCGTGTTGAAAAAGTTTAAAAAATACGCTTTAACGAGTAGCGAACCCGTATTAATGATCTCGCATGAAGGAAACGCAAATAACTTTGACCAGAATCGAACACATAATGTTTGTATGTTTAAATATCAGTAGCTTCAAAACTACAATGTTACGCAAATTGCTTTGAACTCATTTTCTTCCTATTTAATATTTTTGAAACGGGAAATTATTAAAGTGCTGGAGGGCATATTGCGGGGTTTCTGGAAAGTACCAGAGATTTAAAAATAAAACAATACTAACAATCAAATACCATCAGCCAAAATCTTTCACGCCTTAGGTGAGTAATTTAATTGCTTTAAATTTGTTAAGTTTATCTGTATTCGTATCACTTTATGCTTACGCCCATAAGAAATTTTATTTTGTCAAGCCTAAGCCACAGATGGACCGCGCCTCAGCGGCGCGACCCATCAGTAGCTCATACTTGACAAAAGGTTTTTGACAAGTGAAAAGTTTTTTCAAAACTTTCTGGAAAGTACAAATTATAGATTTCAATATTTTGATAAATGAGAAAATATTAAATTTAAAAGGGGACATTTGGTGTAAAAACTGAATTATCGACTCGCTTTGATTCGAGAGACATTATTCGAATCAGATTCGAATTGTGAATAGCTCGGTTCTGCCCAGGCCTCGTTGCGATAATAGGTTACTGACATGCAACTTTATGTGTTTATGTTAAAATAGCTTTTTCTTGAATTCGATGGAATCGGAATCTCGAACACAGAGTAATGAGAAAACAGAACCATTAATTTTATGCCCTATAGGTACGGGTGTTAAAATAGTTCTAACGTATTTCCTGCCAGGACAGATACCACCTATTGCACTTAACCATCACGGTTCAGCTCCGTTTGGGATATTTTCCGTTTCCAGTGCTGTAATCGGAAGCTCGAACACAGAGTAATGAGAAAACATAACGATCATTTTTTTTCTCTGTAGGTACGGGTGTTAGAATAGTTCTAACGTATTTCCTGCCAGGACAGATACCACTTATTGCGCTTTACCATCACGGTTCAGTTCAGTTTGGGATATTTTCCGGTTCCAGTGCTGTACTAAATCTTTAGTAGGTATTTGCTATTGAGTGACCGGTGGTTGATTCCTTCTGGGGCTGCTTCTGGCCTTAGAGTAAATTTCAATACTAAATAAAATTCATTCTAGGTTAAAATAAAATTTTACTTTATGTCAAGAATGAGGTACTAATGGATGACGCCAAATGGCGCAGTCTATCAGTGGCTCAAGCTTGAAAAATTGAAAATTCTAATTTTGACATATTCAGGAAATACCGAATTTAGACAAATTTATTTACTAGTTCATAATAAATGAAAGATTTTTGCAAATTTGCAATTATGCTAAAACAATTGAAAGCGATTATTGTATAGCAGTTGTATTTTTTTTTTTTTTTATTTCATGTTGATCTCTCTCAATATAGCTATCTGTTGTTGTTTTTTCTTGTGCAACTTTTAGCATTGCTTACAGAGTGAATTTAAAGCAATAAAACACTTTTGCTGATATATCTGTTATTCAAAATTTTGTTCATAATGGTAAAGAATATATTTCAGTCGTAGTGGCCTACATGAGCGTATAAAATTTCCTCCTTGACCGCAAATTATAAGTTCTTTTCATATCCGAATTGCCTTCGAGCGGCCGGGATTTTTTGTTGCAATTCTAAACCGGTAATCGGGCGGCGTATCACCAAAAATAACATATTACCTGTAATCGGAAACTATCAAATTTAAACGATATTAAAAAACTTGTAAAATGTAATGAAATTGTACAGACTTATTCAATTCAAACTGAAAAGAAATGCATGGCCAGAGAAAGAATTACGTCCGAAAGGCACGTTCTAAGTGTCGCCCACAGTTGATTTTAAAGGTTGTTTAGTATTTACCAGAACGGATAATTACTCGTAAAATATTTATTTATTTTGCAACAATTTTTGATTAACAGCGTGGAAACCCCAATTTTATATAATCAATGTAACAACCAGCAAAATCATTATAAATGCTGTAGACGTTTGTGAAATACTAGTAAGGATTTAGAATGTGATGAAGGCACCTTCTTTCAATGAATGGTACATTAGCATAATGCTTCAGAAATTTGACTAATGAACGTAAAATGTACGCTAGTTATATAGTTTGGGATTTTTTTTTTGTATTTATTAGAACAAAAGTCAAAATCGTATAATCTTGACCTATCTTTTCGTTAAGTACTTTTGCAAATAGGGAAGCCGAAAATGTTTTTCCTCCTAATATGCTCCGACAGAAATGTTTTGTGCTCACATATTTTTGTTAAAGCTGATCCACTGATAAATCACGCCGCTGTTGCGTGGTTCACCTGTGTTTCATCATTTGCAAAAATATTTCCATGTACTTAGCAGAAACGAATCAATGCAATCCGCGTCTAAAAATTCTTGAAATAACCAAGCCTGAAAATCTTAGGTGTTTGAATATTTGAAATTTGTTTCGATTCTCCAGATTTTAAATTAATATAGTAATGGTTCAGAAATATATATTTTTGTTCATTTCCATCCTATTGCATTATATATAAAAATCTTGGAACAGCTAAATTAAGACTGAATTAAATATAATCAACATTTAAAATCAAATCTTTTTGTTATCATTTTCCTCTTTAATCTATAAGTCAGTCTTGACGTATTTCTTGAGTGTCGAAAGACGCGACTAAAAGGAAACGAAAAAGTAGTAGATGGTTTTATCTTCGCCTAGGGTGATGCCACTCACTGCACCCTGGTGGTTTAGTTCTGTACGGGGTGTATACACTTAGAGTGTAGTTGCTGGCACTTTATCTTGGAGTGAATTTTCGCCATTTGAGTGGTCGTGAGTTTGCTTCTTTTAGGTACCGCTTTCGGCCTACCTTAGAGGCTTAGAGCATGCCTATATAGATGTATATATAGATTATATATTATATGAAATACAGTTCAAATATTTGATAAAATGCACAGTTATGACTTATGATTAAAAAAAATTGATTAAAACATGGGTTTTAAAAAAGTGCCAGACTGAGTTTTATAAAATTTCCTGTAAGCTATTATTGTAATTATTGTTCATTGCAGGGATTTTTCTTAATGAAATGCCCCGGGCTCATCACAATTTGAAAACCCCATTTTCAAATTTTCAATGCATTTTTAGTCGATAGTAGAAGAGTATCAATGTAATGTAACTGATGAGTATCCCCCATTTCTAGTGGTTGTATCAGTATATATAGCATCACTCCGAATAACTGATACTTCCTTAAGTAAAATTTCTTACTCTCCCCAAGTCGGAAATGTTTCACCCACTCACGTCTTCTCAAGGTTCGAGGTTCGAAGGTTCGAGAAATTAACATTTTTGACTGTGGCAACGATCTTCTTTTGATTAAAAAGTCATTGCCTATATTTCGGCGACTTCATATATACCATTTTTAGTGATTACTTTTTTTTTATTTTGTAGAAAATACATAGTAAAATATCCCCATGGATCGATTTTTTGCCCTTTTTTCGCTTGTGCTTTGTGTTATTACTACAGTCAGTTGTGAACGTCGAGTATGTTTTGAAGTTACTGATTCAGGCCCTGGTGATGACGTTCAAGTTGTTGACTACAATCAGATTAAAAAAATCGTTGACAGAGAAATCAACCAAGGTAAAATATTCTATTTGCTCAGGAATGTAATGATATATGTGTGTGTCTAGTGTTGCTAGTATCAGACATTTTTATGATTCTAGTATTAGACATCGCGTTAATTCACCAGTAATATCGAGGCATAAACTCGCTTGTTTTTGTGAGTTTTTTTCAATTTCGTCTCCCAGAACTATTTCAAAAATGTAAAAATTGCATCTTCAAAGAATGAAGGATGAATGAAACTCCAGAAACTGTCTCAGTGTTTTACTAAAAGGGAAATTTTGATCGTTTTATAGCGTATCTATTTTCCGTCAGATTTTGCTATTTTTTGAGTGTCGTTGGTACCGGTTCGTTTCTGTTTGAACAGAAACAAAAGTTTCGGTACACACCCCTGTTTTTATTTCAGTCATGTATCATCGTGAAAGTGTTTTATATACGTTACAGTTATAGCGATAATACCACATTCAAATTTTCTGTTTTTATCCCTGGGAATTGATCGAAGAATGGTTCGTAACATTTTAAGGATCAGTAACAGGCTCATAATGTGATTGCTGACAAATAGTGATTTTCCATCTATTGAATCTTTTAAATGAATACGCAGATTATCCATTCGTATCCAAGCACCAGTTTTATCCCACCCCTCAAAATAAAATAACAATAGAACACAATAAAAATACAAAAGACTTCATTACACAAACGAAAGAAAATTCAATGCAATTTTGCATAAAATCACAGTTATGCGAGAATGGCGTATCGAGATGAGACATCGTTTCGAAGATAAGAGCAAAGCTTTACAAGTACAACAAAACGAAACAGTGCATGAAATGGAAAAGAAGATAGAGAAAATCATTCTATATAACAAGACAGATGTTTGTCCAAAACCCAGATCCTGGAGAGACGATATTCCGGAAGGTAAGAGGAAATAGTGTACGCACATAACCGAAGTGAAATGTCAAGCAATGCTATAATGATACCAACTAGCTTAGCAAGGTTTCGCAGATTGCATTTGTAACAGAATTCGCATTTACAAGGTACAGCATATTCACAGTAGAGTGATTGAAAATCGAAAAAACGAAGTTGAGTAAGCACGCACTTGAAAAGATGCATGAAAGTCTCTTTTTCACGAAAAAAGTTTTGTTTTTTCTAAAATGTCTCTTCAAACTCGTTAATCCCCTGCATCAACCCGTGAGTAACTCGAGAAAGTGCAGAGATTCAACGATTGCTCCCGTGCCCGCAAAATGATTTTTTCAAACTATCATGAAAAAATGTCTCTGAAGGCCAGGAGAAGGGGCGCTTGTGTATAGAATAAAAAACAGGCGGACATTCCCGGAGAACAACGCAATGTGCTTCATGTAAGCGCTGCTTAAGACAACCGCCTCCAGTACCAGATCCACGCAGAGAAAAAAAATGAGAAAAATGTTAAGCCAAGGCCTTCACTTCTGATTCGGAACTTGTGTCTGAACGAGAGCTCGTGGTTCGCCATATTGTTGTGTCTCGGTTTTCTCTCCCACATGATAAAAAAGAAATCCGATTCTATACCACGGTACGCTACAAGATGTTTTGTGGCATGCGGCGATGCGCGGTCCATCAGTGGCTCATACTTGAATAGTATTAAAATAGGAATCTTGACTTTATATCTTCAATATTTTCAGAGCTTTGTGAAGTTCGTCGAGAAAATGTTTGCTTTTGGTCAAGAGTATCTACAGACCACAATTGGGTATACTCGAGAGCGGAACAAATTTGCAAAGAAAAAAACTCCACTGTTGCCATCATAACCGATAAATCGATCTATGATAATATCCGGGAAATGTTGAATGCAAAGATTTATATAAGCAGATGGGCCCAGTATATAGACGCATGGCTGGGATACCGAGTTGAGCCGGCAGTGAGTATGATTTATTTTTTAAATGAAGAATGCTCGCACTATCCAGCGTTGTCGCAAATCTTGTAAAACAGATTATTTTTCGCTTTGTCTAAAGTAGTACTCAATAGATGGAAGTTTTTTGGATTTGTGTGATGCAAAATGTTAACCCCATTATAACGTGTACCAGGCAAAACTTGCTGAAACGACACACACATACTCTTTTCTTTACTTTAGTACTTTTCAGTTTACTTTTCAGTTTACCTTTCAGTTTAGTCATGGAACGTCTGATTTATATTGAAAAAATAACCACTAACCGAGCGTAATAAAAGGGATATCTATTTAATGTAAGATGGATGTATACGACCAGTAACGCATTTAAAAGAAAGATGCCCCCCCCCCCCCCCCCCCCCCCCCCCCCCCCCCCCCCCCCCCCCCCCCCCCCCCCCAGGCGATTAAAAGAGCGTAGTATGGCCTTTCAAGTGCTGTGACAAGTAAGAATTCCTATTTCTAGCGCTTCCGGAGCGCACCAATATTTCGCTCATAAAACACTTGCAGCGACGAAAAAATATTTTTCGCGCTTTTGGAGCAATTTTGAGTTGTTTTATTCAGATATGCAGTAAAAACGTTGTTGGTCGGACATTTTTTCGTCAAACACCTGTGACGCCCATCATGATGTCATAATTTGAACTATTCATTTTCTGACCAAAGTCCTAAACTGCTACTGTAATCTTAGAAATGCTCAATGAATGTTGAGAAGTTATTACTTGCAATGAAAGTGCGCAGAAGAATTCATAACCAACTACGTTTTTACATGTCACCTAGAGAAATTGAAACCTTATCAGATACCCAAAAGAAATTAAATTTAAGCGACCTAAATTCTAAAGTATAAAAATAATTCGCATATCTAAAGCTAGTTTTTGTCTTTTTAGAGCGGACAAATTACTTATCCAGATCCAGATATTTTTAAATTATGGGATCGTAATGCACCGACAACAAAAGAAGGTTATACTCACGTTTATCTCTTCACTGCTCCTCGGTTTCAAGGAATGAGAAGTGATAGCCCGTCATCGTATCAAAATGGAGTCGTGTGTCAAATATAAATAAGGATTTTTGAATATAGAAGAAGATGGTGTGTGTTTGAAAAGAAATGCTTCAAAACTGTAACATCTCGCAATCCGATCAAGTCTAAACTTGATCGGATTGTGAGAGGTTACAGTTTTGAAGCATTTCGTCTTAAAACTGAAATAATAATTCAAATGCTTCTTAAATAAATTCACTTACCAGCTGCAAAATTCCTCTGTCTCTGTTGTGCAATGGGGTAAAAAGAATATTTTGGGTCCTAAAATATATCTTTTTAAAAGTTTTCAAACCAAATTATATGAAATAAAGTCCATTGAGTTCAACCACTACTGACTTGTTCCAGTTGTAAATAATAACACATAATATGTTTTTGATCAACGTGTATTGAAACTGAACTACTAAATAGCTACCAAGCGACGTTAACGTGTTACTAATTAGAATATTAATATAGAAGTCTATTTCTTGCAGAACAAATATAAAATACTCTCATTGGTTATATTCATTCCAATGATAAAAATCTGATAAATATGATAATCAATATATACTATATATGGTTCTTGTAATGTTGGCAGTCTGTTATTGCACAGTGTTTTCTAAACAGTTCAGTGTCCAATTGAGATGACACCCCCCGCCCCCCCTTTTCTATATTAAATCTTATCTTTCAAGTAACTTTGACTCAGGGTTTCATAAAAAAAACATCTCAATCAGTTTCCAAATTTTTTGTTTTGCAAAACTGTGGCATTTAACAGTCAAAGAGTCAATGAACAGTTCGTGGCGTGCCCCAGCTTTTAATTTAAGTATTTATATTTTTAACAGCCTTGCAGCTTAGAGTGAAACACCCCAGTTATTTCGGGCTTCGGACTTTTTCTACGTTTTTCTTACATGTTGTAAGATGCGCCAAAAAGAAGACAGAGAAGCGGTAGATCGTTCCACTCATTTTTCAGGATATTTTTTCACACATGTGGCAACACGTGAGTTGAATAAGCACACATTCGACAATTGTTCAGTTTTTTTGATAAAAATGTTTCCAGAATAATAATTTGAATGATAACATGAATGAGTTTTGAATCAGAAAATATGAGTACTAAAAATGAGTAGAAAATAGGCAAGAATATCTAAATCAATACAAAACCATACCCAAATCAAAAATTTCATTTTTATTTTTTGGGCAGCACGATCTAGAAGTGACTTATATTTAACAAAATATTTCCAGGCCTGATTGGTGTTTTTCTAATGAACCGCAATGGAATCTAGCATATTGTATTTCACCAAGCATAAGTCACGGTTGCACCGTGCCTCGACGCCGTGATTCATCAATAGCACATGCTTAACAGAAACGTTTCCATGTCTGTGACAGAAAGTCTGTAAAAGTTTTACACACCATCAGATATCCCTCGAAAGATAAACGATTTTCTTGCCAGTACATAATTTCAATAATCTTAATTAGCCGGTACAAAATTCTTTTATAAAAAAGTATGGATTTCAGCAAAAAAATATGTTAAATTGTTTGTTATGTGAAATAGTGGCCGGTGTATATTTTTAGCAATTTACCCACTATTAGGGATGTAAGTTTTAGAATTTCGAATCGATTGGATTCGAATCAATGTTAATTCATCATCAAATCACTATCATCATATTAGCTTCTTTTTGCATTTAATATGATTTTACTTGACGTGGTCCAAGTATCTTAAAAATCGTTTTTCCGATGGTAAAGCTTTGCTGGACGCGTTACATACAAGCGACTCAAAACTAAAATATGAACGGTTGAAGAGTCCGAAGTTGGTCCCACATGTACTTAGACCATAGATCATGGTCTACACCAGGGTTTCCCAAACGTTTTAGGCAATGGACCCCTATTTGTCAATGTAGTGATTCGCGGACCCCAATCTTATGTCGCATTAATTTTCCGCCTAACCAGCGATAAAAGTTAATACAAATAAAAATAAAGTAACAATAATGTTTATTAATCGAAATGACAACATCAATGGGATAAATGGGGTTGCTTCTTACTGCACAACTTGTCAATTCTTTGAGTTGACAAGCAAACTCGCAATTCAGAGTCTATGAAAAGTCTGGACTGGTATTTTGTCTTCATAATTGTTACGTTTTGTATTATTCGTACACGTTTGACAAATTTATTTCTGCACAACCTTTTGCAACAGGCTATCGTTTTAGCCGCTTATTAAGCTAGGCCTAGGGCCAATTCGTACAAAAATTGAAACTTCAGAACTTCATAACCTGATCACCTATTGAGTCATCTTTTTTAATGCTCGGACTACATAGACTTAGACTACATAGACATAACCGGTAAACAGTTTAGCCTTGTAACTATATAGAAAACATTCCTGACAAACATACACCCTATACGATTAATTGTTTGCGTCACAGACGCCGAATATAATTTTTAAGATAGAGCAACTGCCAAGACGTGATAATTCATTTTAAATATTTGAGATTGACAAGGCCTAACATTCTTTAAATAATTTATTTTAGTAACCAATCATAGCGGCATTCATCTGCCACAATTGACGTACGGCCCCGTACAATGTCAAGCATGTTTTCTCGATTTTGTCATATAGTCATGGACCCCCTGTGCAGTCTTTGCGGACCCCCGGGGAAACCTTGGTCTACACCACAATTCGGTCGATGGATAATTTAAAAGTTGATGGAGAGGCATTTGATCATGATATGATACCAAAACGAAAATATTGCGAGGTAAACCCCAGGAAAATAAAACATAATTTTAATCGATAAACCCCAATTAGGTATATTAATATGTATGCCTACTTTCTTTTTAAGAATTAGGTATTACATGGATAAACACCAGATAAGGCATCGTTCAGATAATTTTAAGGTATTTTAAATGCATATTTTTATCTTTCTTGTTAAATTTAAAATTACTGACATTTTGTTTAATATAGCATCAGTCGGGTTCGGAAAATTAGGTGGAAAGGCATTAGAACAAGGTTGCAATTGGGCGAAGTTCAGTGACAGACTGTGTTTGACGTCTGACGAAATTGCAGTGTGTACCGCACTTTTAAAACTCACTGGCCAGTGTGGTGTAAGGACTGGCAAATGGGTTCACTATCATCCAGGCCGGATACCACTTACAGTGCTTTATTATAGCGCTTTCAGTTTTCCGATTAAGTGTTCATGGTACTACATTTGTAAGGTTCTTTATTATATGCGTGACCGATATTTGTTCTAGGTTCTGCTTTCGGCCTTGATTAAGGCTGTACGATCCATTCGTGTCTCATACTTAACAAAGCATACTCGATGAAAATATTTTTTACTGAGTAATATTTATGAATAATTCATCCATCACACCTAATTCTCAATAAGATCTATTTATTATGGTTTTACCTGTTACGTTCAAATACCTTATCCTCTTCTCAAATTGTTTTGTTTGGACGGGGCCTTTGCTAGACGCATTTCAACGCAATGGAATTTGCCAAAATGTAAGATTTGCCACATCATTTATTATTAAAATATTACGATGAAAGATCATAGTAATGAGATAAGAGCATGTCAATAAAGAAAAATTTTGATTCGGATTTTGGCGACATTTCTACAAATGAGTGATTTGGATTTCGTAACTGCACAGGACAAAGTTTGAGTACAATGTGTCACACTTGCATTGAGTTTACTGTTAATTTGTAGTAATTGCATATTTCAAAAATTAGAAATCGTTTTGACATTAAGATTCATGTCAAAGTATGGACTGTTGATGTACCGCACATCGGCGGTGCATTCCAACGACAGCCCATAATCCAAAAAGTCGATTTTATAGTTTTATTCTAATAGCATCGCGTAAAATCACGGTCAGAGAACAGAGATTTTACTGCTACTTTACTGTTTTTGATAATAGCAGGAACATATATTATTATTTTTAGTCTTTCTATACTTTTTGTACCTTAATTAGGTACAAATGTATCTTGATTAGGAAAAAACAGGACAATAGAGATTTGTCATCATTGACTTGAACCGTTTTATCTATACAATCTTTCCTTCGTAATGCTAACTTGCATTTTTCGAACACGAGCCCGTGATGTGGATCGTGCTAATGAAAATGATATTGGGTCATGGATGCGCAGAGGCATATGAGCGCGTAAGATGAAATTCTGATGTGTTGCTCATACCAAAAATTCGGACTACTGGACTATTCATCAAGGTTCATCTGGACTGGACTATTCATCAAAGTCGAACAGAATCCATCGCAATCGATCTTTCCTTAGAAGATATTTTGAAACTGAATCTTGGTCAATTCAACCTTGAGTAATTTTGTTTGCGTCTACACAATCTGATCACGTTTCGATTTCCTTGTGGGAACAAATTCCAATGTATAAAGTAGTCGGCCTATAGAAATGATTTTTAGATTTTTCGCATTTAATATGATTTTACATGACGCGTTTCAAATAGCCTCATATGCGGTACTCAAAAACTGTTTCTTTAACAATGAACTCCTTTGCTGAACGCGTTTCATCGAAATGTAATAAAGCAAATTTTCCAGATTTCTGAATTATTTATAATTATGATGATCAACGCGTAGTTTACACAACCATCAATTGCCTCTTTAAAAATATTGATTTGTAAACTCAACTACACAGCTCAACTAAGTCAACAGTAAGCACTATTGAAACTTCATGATACCACTATCAGAACACGATCAATTAGTGACACATCCTTGACAAAAAAATTTGATAGTTTTTTTGTTGTGGTTTGTATTAGAATAGAATATTCATTGCACTTGCCAGCACATTGCCAGCCATTTATTAATAAAACAATATTCTTATGATCTTTGTATTAGAACTATGGTAATGTGATCCATTAATATTCGAGGGCCAGTGTGGTGTAAGGACTGGCACATGGGTGCACTATCAGCCAGGGCAGATACCAACGTGAATGCGGATATTTCACAACCAATGTATATTGTTGTATCACCAGGGATGTGGATGCGGGATGAAGTTGTGAAGTCAAATGCGATATTTTTTAATATGTCGGAACTTGGTTACACGGCAAGACACATTTGTATTTCTGGTGACATGGGGATACGGTTTCAGCGTCCGGGATCTTGTTTACAAACGCTCCGTGGATGTTCATCTATACGATGACTTAACTCTCATTCAAATTTCTGGCTTAGTTATCATTCCAGATTGTTTTCAAACTTCAGGTCGATTTTCACCGATTATATGGCGTTCTTTGAAAACCTTTTTCAAACTACAAATGTTGTAAATAAAATAATTCGTTTGGATTCAAACAGCAAAATTACACGTCGACGCAGACGTTGGACAAGATTTATCTACAAGTATGGCATTTATGCGCTTACGTTCGTACTTGTAATGCTATCGTTCATTCCCGTCAGGCACATGTACAGGCTGCCTCGTTTAAGCATTAGCCATGTTTGGCTCATCGATACAAGCGATGAAATGCGCGATAAAGCGATGAATAAAGTGATTAGATGAACGATCCGAAGTTGTTTCGCTCCGGTCAGAAACACATCACATTGGGTCGGTGGCTAATCCGACGTGGTATCGATGGACAGATATTTTATCATGTTAATTATGATATGAAAGTCGTGTTATCTCATGGTCTCATGATTGCTTAGGTACCGATCTAATTCAACATTTAGACGCAGTTTTGGATTTCCTAATGAATAGCAAATTTATGCACACTCGACGTGTCTCAAGGATGTAATACATTTTTGCTTTGTTCCCGGTTTTGGAAAGTGTATTTTCGTTCGATGAAATAGCAACCGAATTCTTAAACTTGGCGAAGTAAAATGAATTTATCACAAAACTAGGTGGAGCTTTACTAGGCAACCTACTTTCAATTTCAAAACTATAAATAGTACATTGATTAAAATCCTAACAAACCCTGGTACGGAATCGTTGTTTGGCTAATTTGGTGGCACCTTTAATATATTTCTGTATTTTTTTAAAACATTCATATTTAATGACATTTTCTCCAATAGAACATCAGTCTTGTTCGGTCAATTAGGTGAAAATTCATTAGGAATTAGATCAAGGTTGCATTTGGGCGGAGTTCAGTGACAGGTCGTGTTTGAAGACTGACAAAATTGCAGTGGAAAACGCACTTTCAAATCTTTTCATGTTCGGGTGTTTTAATTCAGGCTTTCTACAAATTTTTCAAATTTTCCCCAACTGGCATTTCTCAGAGAGCCGCATTATACCCATAAAACCTTGCTTTGAAGAAACTCACTTGAAAAAAAATTATCGAACATTATTGGACTACCATCTATGCCCTGTTTTATCTTGAAAAGACTCAAGTCTGTTAATTCCGTGTATGTATGCCTAATAATGATGATTTCGAGCGGTCATTTACCGAGTGAGAAAAGAATGCTAAACTGTCATTGCTAATTGATTTAGAAAGCGATTCGTTACTTGTGTTACGACTCGTAAACGTGTGACTCGACTTGTCTTGCAAAATAAAAAAACAGTAACTCAAATTGACTCAAATCTCCTATTTAAGTGATTAATTTAAAACTTGGGAGTAATTAATTAAGACTTAACTCGTAACTCGTGTGTTCATCGACTTGCCCTTGAACTTGAGGGGAATGTACTAATTCCAACACACTGAGTAAAAAATAAGGCAAAATGTGGTACTTTGGCCAAAAAGAGAGATTTGCAAATTTTAATTGACAACAAACACTTTACATAATATCGGAAATATTCTGTAGGATCAAGTAATAATATGAGTGAAGGAAATTATGCTGAATAGGTCACTATCCAATGATATTACATCGCATATTACAAATTAAAAGTAAATTATGCCAAGCATGAGCCATAGATGAATCGTGTCTAGGCAGCACGATCCAATAGTGTCTCATATTTCACAAAACAAGTCAGATAAAATGATGGGGAGGAAGTTCACACAACGCACGATATGTTGACCAACAAACGCAGTCATCCAAAAGCTGTTGTGCGCCTGAAGAACTTGTCTTTCTCATGCAAGCACAATCTTGAATAGAGTGATAGTCGTCTGGTTGTCCGACGTCCCATGGGGTGTTGCTACTTGTCACGGCTACGTCATCAATCCACTGCCATGTACCTTCGCTGTCCAAGTCGGTCAATCCAACCCACATACTCTCTCCATTTGGCAGAAAGTTTTCGTGTAGAAAATCGAATATCATACGATCTCGAATTCCAACGGTTGCCAGTCTCGCTCCTTTAGATTCACATAACGCTTTAGCATCATCCCAACTCATTCCGTGACGACTAATTAGATAGCGATACTGATTACCGGCAACAGCCCATCCTTCATCAAGCCGAGAAAAAGCTGCTCTAAGACTTCCTTGACACGATTCATTTGCGCTCACACTGTTTGAAAGTGTTGCAATTGCGATAATTACAATAGATAATTTCATTTTTTATGCAATATGAAGAAGTGAATGCTTCTAAAAATATAAGCAGTTGTGAAATCGTTGCGAGAAAAATAGTTAGTTTTGTTGAAATTATTCATAATAAAAATTTTTAATTTTTTCCTTTGCTTTTCAACATACTGAGTTACGGTTGCTTAAGTTTACTCCTTCTATTTGACCGGGAAGATCAAAATAATGACAAGCTGCATAGTGTATCGCTTGCATCTGGCAGCTCCAGTTGTTCCACGATTTTCAGAAAAATTGCAGTAATTGCATATTTCAAAAATCAGAAATCGTTTTGTCGTTAAGATCTAAGACAAGTTAATAGACCGCACTAAATTTGCGGCCAGAGAGCAGAGATTTTACTGCAGCTTTAAGGTTTTTGATAATCGTAGAAAAATATGTTTTTTTTTAATCTTTCCAAACTTTTTTATAACGACACTGTGTTTATTCGCAATAAATTTATCAAAATTTAAATTTAATTTCCCCGCTGGCGGCAACACCTTGGAGATGAAGGGGACATACCGAACTAACGTTTTGAGAGAGACACTCCCTAAAATCAAGATTTTGTGTATGATTTTAAAATTTCATTATAATGGGCAAAGTTTTTGCGAGCCTTCTGTGGGTAGATATGTTTTGAATACGTTTTTGATCCAGCTGCATAATAATTGTTTTAGAGACAAAACAGGAAATTCCGATCTTCATTTTTTTGGTGTCATGAATATTCTCAATATATTCCTTGTATTAGAATATTAGATAATGCGATCTTTTGATATTTTCGGTCAGTGTGGTGTGCAATTGCGAGAATAACAATGAACAATTTTCAATTTTTGCGATATGAGGTAGTAGATGCAGGGGCTGCTAAGAGTTGAAATAGATATCTATTAATCAAAATAAAAACGAAAATTGAGTTGAAATCAATATATTAAACTACGCTAAACAGGTTTTATGCGTTCGTCTCTGGATAATTAATCTTATTCCTCCAACCTTTTAAATACGCTCAAATACATAAGTGCATAGAAACAGCCGAATTCTCAACACACCACTTGTAACGATGCAATCATTCTAGAATCGAACTCTAATAAATTGATTACATGACTTTTCTGAAACCCATCGCGTTTGAAAATTACTATGCATAAGTTCGCTTTTTATAGACTGGTGTATCATAAGAAGAAGAGCGTCCTTGAAAGAAAAAATAAAATGTGCTTGCAAATGCAAATATACCTTAATTAGGAGATAAACAAGACAAACAAGATTTGTCAGCACTGACTTGAACGGTTTTATCTATTCAATATTTCCTTCATAATGCTGACTTGAATTTCTTGAACATGTGCCCTATATTGGGGTACAAATGCGCAAAAGCAGTTGAACGCGTAACATGAAATTTTGATGTATTAATCATACTGACTATTCGTGCTACTGTACTACTCATAAGTGTTAGCATAAATTGAATTACTTGGATCAAAAAGTCGAACAGAAAACACCGCAATCGATCTTTCCTTATAAGGTATTTTGAAACTAAATTTTGGGAAATTCAAGTTTGAGTAACTTTGCTGCGTCTACACAATATATTCACGTTTTGACCGATTTTCTTTTCTGTACAAAAATATTTAGAGTATTCGGCCTATAGAAAAGAATTTAAAAGTGGAGATTCGAGCAAAATATATGCAAAATTGTTCATGATTGTGAAATGGTGGCCGGTGTGTAAAAATAGCATTTTCTCCCACAGTATCAAATGTTGGGGGTCAAACCTTTTATCAAATTAGCTTTTCATGACGCGTTTCATGACGCGTTTCAAATAGGCTCAATTCGCACTACTCGAAAACTGTTTTTTATTCCTGAACCTTTGCTGCACGCGTTTTAATAAAATGTAATTTAGCAAATTTTTCAGACTCGCTGAATTATTCTTATTATGATGATCATGGCTTAGTTTAGGCTACCAACAAATACTTATTTAAAAATATTGATTTGTAAGCTCATTTACACAGCTTAAGTAGGTCAACAGTCAGCACTATTGAAACTTCTTGATACCACTATCAGAACACGATCAATTAGTGACACATACTTGACAAAAAATTTGGATTGTTCTTTGTACCAGAATATTTTTTGCACTTCAGCACATTGTCATTTATTAATAAAACAATACTCATATGACCTTTGTATCAATGTGATCCACAAATTACGGACTACTTTGGTGTAAATACTGGCAGATGGCTTACTATCACCCAGTCCAACCAATGCATATTGCTATATCACAAGGGATGCAGATTTTTTGTCAATTTAAGTGCCATGTTTTAAAAAACAACGACGGAACTTGGTTTACACAGCATGTCTTTGAAACACATCTGTATCTCTGCTGACATGGGGATAAAGATTCAGCGTTTTGGATCCTGTTTAAAAACGTCCCATGGATGTTGATTGACACACAGCTAATATGGTCGTTATTAGCATATAGCAAAAATGCTATATATCCGACGACAGAACTCTCATTCAAATTTCTGGCGTTAGTTAGTATTACAGACTGTTTTAAAACTCCAGGTCGATTTTCAACGATTGTATGGACTTTGCATTCTTTGAAAACCTTTTTCAAACAACAAATGTTGTAAATAAAATAATTCGCTTTCATTCAACTCCCGCCTATAAAGTGATCAACCATTTGCTGACTTCTGGATTTCTGTAAACAACTAAAGTACACGTCGACGCACAAGTTGGACAAGAGTTATTACAATTCTGGCGCCCGCGCCTTGAGGAGTATGTTTGTACTTGTATAGCAATCGTTTATTCACGTCATGTCCTGGCGGCCCCGTTGAGGCTTGAACCACGTTTGGCTCATAAATACAATCGATGAAATACACTATAACGTGTAATGACTAAGTTGATTAGATGAAAGGTACGAAGATGTTCCGCATCTCGCCTGGGTCTCAAACACGTCACATCCTACATCACAGCTAGGTCGGTGGCTAATTTGACGGAGTATAGATGGACAGGTATTTAATCATGTTAATAATGATATGAACGCCCTATAATTTCAACGTCTCATGATTGTTTAGGTACTTGACCTAATTTGACATTTGGACGCATTTTTGAATTTTCAAATGAATATCGAATTTATGCACACTCGACGTGTCGCAACGACGTAATAACTTTTTGCTTTGTTTCCGGTTTCAAAATCGCTGCGCATGCTGTAAACTTAATCTGAAGCGATGATGTTTTTTCTGGGGTTTTTCAGCAACCAAATTTCTTTCTAAACTTGGCGAAGTAAAATAAATTTATCACAAAACTAGATAAAGTATCATTAGGCGACCAACTTTTAATTTCAAAACTATAGGAAGTACTTTTATTAAAATTCTAACAAATCAATCGTCGTTTGACTTATTCCGAGGCCTTTTAATATATCTCTATATTTCTTTAAAACATTTATATTTACTGACATTTTGTCTACTAATCAGATGTAAAGGAATTGGGAATTAGATCAAAGTTTTCACGTGGATTTCAGTGGCAGACCATGTTTGAAGGCTGACTAAATTGCAGTAGGAACCGCAATTTCATGTTCGGGTATATTATAATTCAGGTGTTCTATAATTTTTTTGAAATTTTACACACCGACATTTTATGTGCCAGCAAACTGACATTTTTCAGAGAGCCGTTTATTTTTTTAAGGGGTTTCGGAGGCATGATCATGAAACCTTGCTTTGAACAAACTCAATCGAAAAAAGATGTAAACTGTACATTGTACTACTACTACTAACGACTTGACTTGCGAAATAAAAAAAATATAGTGACTCAACCTGACTCAAATCTTTGAGTGCAAATGATCAATGTAAGACTTGGGTGTAATTAATTAAGACTTGACTTGCAACTCCTGTGTTACTATCAGCCAGAGCAGATACCAAGGCGAAGCCAGGAATGCGGATTTTCTGTCAAGTCACCTGCAATATTTTCAAAACAATGTAGCAAGTTATTGAGACACATCTGTATCCCCGCTGACATGAGGATAAGGTTTCAGCATTAAAGAAAACGCTTAAAAACGTTCCATGGATGTTGCTCGACACTCTACTAATACAGTCGTAATGTGCATAGCGAAAATTAACTAATAATATTCAAGATTGATTTTTTTATTTGATGTCGATATTCGCCTATTGTATGGAGTTTAGATTCTTTAAAAACCTATTTCAACTACAAATACCGTAAATAAAATAATTCGTTTATATCCAACAAAAGTCCCGCCGAAAAGCGATCGAACATTTGCCGAATTTTGGATTTCTTTAAACAGCAAAATTGCACGTCGACGCAGACGGTGACAAAAGTTATCTACAATCATGGCATCCATGTCTACGTTCGTTCTTGTATAGCCATCGTTTATTCACGTCGGGCACATGTACAGGCTGCCTCGTTAAAGCATGAGCCATGCTTGACTGATCGACACAAGCCATGAAATACGAGATACAGCTTTTATGAATAAAGTGATTAGATGAACGATCCGAAGTTGTTTCGCCCAGGTCAGAAACACATCACATTGGGTCGGTGGATATTCCGACATGGTATTGATGGACAGATATTTTATCATGTTAATTATGATATGAAAGTCGTGTTATTTCAAGTTTTCATGATTGTTTAGGTAGTGACATAATTCAACATTTAGACGCATTTTTGGATTTCCAAATGAATATCAAATATATGCACACTCGACGTGTCTCAAGGATGTAATACATTTTTGGTTTGTTTCCTGTGTTGGAAAGTGTTTTCTTGTTTAGTGAAATAGCAATCAAATTCTTAAACTTGGCGAAGTAAAATTAATTTAGCAAAAAACTAGGTGAAGCTTTACTGAGCAACCTACTTTCAATTTCAAAGCTATAGATAGTATCTTGATTAAAATCCTAACAAATCATGACAGGGAATCGTTGTTTGGCTAATTTGGTGACATTTTTCTTACATTTCTAATAATTTTTAAAATATTTATATTTACTGACATTTAGTCCAATAATACATCAGTCTTGTTCGGACAATTAGGTGAAAATACATTAGGAATTAGATCAAGGCTGAATTTGGGCGGAGTTCAGTGACAGGCCGTGCGTGAAGATTGACGAAATTGCAATGGACACCGCACTTTCAAAACTTTTCATGTTCGGGTATTATAATTCAGGCGTTCTATAAATTTTCCAAATTTTTCCCAACTGACATTTCTCAGAGGGCCATTCATGAAACCTTGCTTTAAACAAACTCATTCGAAAAAAGATCACTGGACAATTTAACTACCATCTCTATGCCCTGTTTTATGTTGAAAGATTCAAGTCTGTTAATTCCGTGTATGTATGCCTAATTTTGATGATTCCGAGCGGTCATTTACCGAGTGAGAAAAGAATGCTAAACTGTCATTGCTAATTGATTTAGAAAGCGATTCGTTACTTGTCTTACGACTCGTAAACGTGTGACTCGACTTGTCTTGCGAAATAAAAAAAACAGTAACTCAAATTGACTCAAATCTCCTACTTGAGTGATTAATTTAAAACTTGGGAGTAATTAATCAAGACTTAACTCGTAACTCGTGTGTTCATCGACTTGCCCTTGAACTTGAGGGGAATGTACTAATTCCAACACACTGAGTAAAAAATAAGGCAAAATGTGGTACTTTGGCCAAAAAGAGAGATTTGCAAATTTTAATTGACAACAAACACTTTACATAATATCGGAAATATTCTGTAGGATCAAGTAATAATATGAGTGAAGGAAATTATGCTGAATAAGACACTATCCAATGATATTACATCGCATATTACAAATTAAAAGTAAATTATGCCAAGCATGAGTCATAGATGAATCGTGTCTAGGCAGCACGATCCAATAGTGTCTCATATTTCACAAAACAAGTCAAATAAAATGATGCGGAGGAAGTTCACACAACGCACGATATGTTGACCAACAAACGCAGTCATCCAAAAGCTGTTGTGCGCCTGAAGAACTTGTCTTTCTCATGCAAGCACAATCTTGAATAGAGTGATAGTCGTCTGGTTGTCCGACGTCCCATGGGGTGTTGCTACTTGTCGCGGCTACGTCATCAATCCACTGCCATGTACCTTCGCTGTCCAAGTCGGTCAACCCAACCCACATACTCTCTCCATTTGGCAGAAAGTTTTCGTGTAGAAAATCGAATATCATACGATCTCGAATTCCAACCGTTGCGAGTCTCGCTCCTTTAGATTCACATAACGCTTTAGCATCATCCCAACTCATTCCGTGACGACTGATTAGATAGCGATACTGATTACCGGCAACAGCCCATCCTTCATCAAGCCGAGAAAAAGCTGCTCCAAGACTTCCTTGACACGATTGATTTGCGCTCACACTGTTTGAAAGTGTTGCAATTGCGATAATTACAATGGATAATTTCATTTTTTATGCAATATGAAGAAGTAAATGCTTCTAAAAATATAAGCAGTTGTGAAATCGTAGTGAGAAAAATAATTAGTTTTGTTGAAATTATTCATAATAAACATTTTTAATTTTCTCCTTTGCTTTTCAACATACTGAGTTACGTTTGCTCCTTCTATTTGACCGGGAAGATCCAAATAATGACAAGCTGCATAGTGTATCGCTTGCATCTGGCTGCCCCAGATGTTCCACGGTTTTCAGAAATATTCACTCAAAATGTTTTGTTAATTATGGGTCACTAATGGATTGTGCCGGTGGCTCACAATTTCTCAAGCCTTAAAAAAAATTCTGTTAAGACCAGACCCATATATCCTATTACTTGTGAAATTACCGTTTGGACAAAATGATGAGATGAGTCTGAGTTTGCATGTCCACTAAGCACTGTGTTTCTTTTGAAGCTATATGGCTGATGATATATATGTTGGTTGATCTACCCTCATTTAACGCTTGGGATACAGTAGAGGCGATCACTTTTACCGTCCAGAAACACCACGTCAACTAGCACATCCCTCGATTGTTGGAAAACACATTCTTGTAAGTATGACGTAAAATTAAAAAAAAATTTAAATCGTCAATTTGACAATAAAAATACTAGCTTGGCCAGACGATGAAAAAATCGTATTAGAATTTTAGTTGTAAATTATCTGCCTTGTGTTTTGCCGGTATTAAATGGATCTTCGTTTTAAGATCTCAATTATGAATCTATCAGAGCGTTCAACAACAGTAAAATATTGTGCTGTTGTTTAAGGTGCTCGGTTGGCTTGCTCGTTAGAACGTAAGGAATACGTTTCGAGCTACGCATCCCTATAATCGTCCTGACGAAGGTTCGGATCCCGAAAGTTCTGCTAGGTACTTCGAATGCGCACTGTGGTTCGCGTAAGCGCTCTTTCTCAACCCATCAAACGCAATGAGGCCGAAACTTTTGGCCCCTGGAACAAATATTTGCTCAATGTGAAATCTCAAGTAGACAATATTAAGCTGAAATATAGCATATGGTCCACGGAAGCACTGGTGACTGTTAAATAGACTGAGGAACCATCTAGTATTTGAAGTAGAAAGACAAATGAACATTGATAAACCAATAGTTTTGTCGTCTAAACGTCAACACGGTGGGAAGGTGTTAAGGGGGATTTATAGCTTCATCGCCGAAATGGAGTCTCAATGTCTCACCTCAGAAACATGCCCAAATCCGTAATCCCGAATCACTATTATGTTAACAACAAGATCTAATTGAAGGCGTCCATTACCTTCCTCTGCTAATTATTTTGTTTCAAAATTCTTGCTCGATATCCCTATATATAGTGCATTGGAAGAAAAAAAAAACATGTGCATGCGTTTGCAAATATATCTGAGTTTAGAGATACACAAAAAAAAAACAAGGAGATTCATCATCATCAATATTTTCTATTATTATCTATATCATCTTTCCATCATAATTATGGAGCAATTATTTAACCAGAAAATTTTATTAATTGAAATTTCTTTGAACATGAGCCCCTGATGGATCGCGCGATCCATCAGCTGTTCATATTCAAGAAAAAATATTAAACAACGACTTGAGCGGCATTTGAAGTTGTCACATAAAATCCTGATGTATCAGTTCTGTGTATATCCGGAATACTGATTGTACCATTTATCAGCATTAGCGTATTGGAAATTGAATTACGTAGTTAAAATGTACGCATTTCATCTCTCCCTATTTGATATTTCGAAACCAAATTTTGGTTAGGTTACCTTTGAGCATTTTTGATTGCGACTACACAATTTGATCACATTTGGGACGACCATCTTTACAAAGTATATATTACATATTATGTAATGGTCTGTTTATTTGCTGGTTTTATCAGTGAATATGCTTAATATGATTTTCGTATCAGAATATTAGATAATGGGATCCACTGATATTTTCGATCAGTGTGCAGTAAGACGTGATAAATTCTTTCACTATTTCCCAATGTAGATACCGCTCACTGCTCTTTATTAGCAGTTCAGTTGGGATTGAGTTGAGTGTTTGATTCAGTTGAGTGCTTTTTCGCTGAGAGTAAAGTACTTTTACCAAATTTTGCAGTAACTCTTCGTCATTCATCTGGACATAAATATTTTCTTCTACTTGCGGCTTTTTTAAGAGCAAAAGTGCATCGGAAACGATTCACGAGTTCTAGCCAGTCACGAATATCTACTCAGTATTGCCCTCAAAGTGTCTTCACCAAATCTACTTGCCATTCATAAGGAACCGATATAGAAGGGAGTATGACTATTATTGCATGTGACTTTGCAACAATTATACATATTAATATTTTTTGAGAATCTGCGAATAAGGTTGGGTTTCTCTACCATTTTTTCCCTCTCAGTTTTTCTTCTGCCTCGATACGTCAACGTTACAGATCACCGACTCGCTGAGTTACCGCGCACAATAACCATTAATTTTAGGCAGTTTAGTTAACTTACTCGATGGCATTAAAATAAGATTATCAAATCGAGTTTGCCGGCCAAATATGAGTTGTTGGTGGAGCGCACAGTCGTGGGGTAGTCCGTTAACCGCCCATTCCTGATACGAGTTCGACTATTACAAATATACAATTACATCGGATAAACGGTAAATTTACTGTATTTTTTCACTGTGCACTATTGTCACGTATGGGTAGGTGGTCTTGTCTCATTGATCAACCTAACAGTTTCATATTTTCTTTTTTTCATCAATTTTGGTTATTGAGTCGAAGATAATAAATTGGTTAGAACAGAAATGGAACTTAACAAAAAACCTGAAAAATATTGATTCATACTTCGGCGAAAAGCATTATTTGTGCGTGCATTAGATTTAATAATATTATCGCAGAAAATACGCAAAAAAGAATAGACAATATAAAGTGAGTAAGCCAAAGAAAATTGGAGATGAATTTGTCGGACTCTTCAATCATTACTTCACGATCTTAACAGAAAAAATATTTATTTGCTGAAAATATAGGCATATGGTCGCACTATCCATTAATAGATATTTTCCACCTTTGTCAATAACAATAAGGGCGATCTGATAAAATGAGCAATTGTACACATCTGTGCTATCTGCCCCGCCCTTTTATTTTGTGGAGCATTAACCACAGATGGATCGCACCTTAGCAGGCGCTATCCACCAGTGGGCCAAGCCTAACAAAAACAAAACTTGGCAAAATCTTTCTGATAGTGTGATATCAAACGCTCCAAATCAAATGATAATAATCTTGTTCTGATTGCAAATTAAAATTTTAATTTTGACAAACTATACACAGGCATGGAAATATATTCTTTTACAAATATTAAACAAAACGGTTGGGTAGTAGTTCACACAAAGCACGATATTCTGAATTACACGAACAATCATCCAGCCATCTCCATTCATACTCCGGTTCCCACATTTTTGTTTTTCGCATACAAGCACAATCTTGACCATATGGTAGGTAATTATCTGGTTGCCCAACGTCCCATGGAGTATTGTCTTTTGTCGCGTTGACTCCGTCAATCCACGTCCATTCACCTTCCACTTCTTGGTCAGTTAGTCCAACCCATGCAACTTCATCTTTTGGTAAGACGTTTTTAAAAAGGTAATCGTACATCCACCGATCACGGATTCCTACTGTTGCCAAATTTGCTCCTAGTGATTCACAAAGATATTTTGCCTTTGTCCATGTCATTCCTTCGAGACTTAGAATATATCGATGTTGGTTTCCGGCCACCATCCAACCTTCATCAAGACGAGAAAACGATGTAGCTGGGCATGGTTTATACTCACACACGCATGCGTGTATGGTAAAAACACATAGGAAAGCGATGTATTTCATCATCCTTTATAGCTTTTCTTGAATGTATTATAGTTTATACAAATAAAATACTAAAATATAACTGAAACAATGTATATGAAATAATAACAGGAAATATCGATTATTAATTCGACTTCATATTGTGCCATAACTACTCAGGTACTTCCTCTCTTTTTGTTTCGTGAAACTGATTGTAACTGATTGACAAATAAACTGATTAACAAATAAAAACTGAAAAAATATAATCTTAATAAAAACTAGTGTATGACTTAAAGATAATTACAACTTTGCATTTATTAATACATTGGGTTCGTGGCCATGTCGCTTGCTTGAAATTGGTTTTCTTGAAGGTAAATTTAACACATGTGAAACTTCCTTGTGTTGATTGGGGTTTCCGAGTGGGATGAAGAAGGCTGTAATTTATTTTTTAACACTATGTTACTATGTTTCCACATATGGAATTAATTTTTGATAGACTGATTATACACCGATATTACAGAAACATGTATAACTTGTGAATAACTTTTGTAGCGTGTTTTATAAAAATTTGAATACTTTTCTACCAAATATTTTCATTGATGACACGTTAAACATTCAACTTCGCCTTAGCATGGGGTAATATGCCTTTTCTTAAAATGCCCCCCTCCCCCCCCTCCCCCCCCCCAAACCAAAAAAAAATAAATAAATTTTATTTGTTAAATTCTTTATACTTAAAAAAGAATGCGATTTTGTTCAATGTGGCTTGAGTTTGTCAAAGCGAAGATTGACATTTTTCCCTATTGATGACCTGTAGTATCTTTTTAGAGAATATCGTCATCTGCAAAATAAGGACAGATACAAATATATTTGCCACTTTCAGTTATATTTATTTAAAATCGAACTTTAAATCACATCATTCCAATCGAATAGAATCGTTTATAAAAAAATATAGTTATTAAAAAAAAAAAAATTTCAATGAAGTGTTCCTTTCGCCTTTACGATATCAAACATATATGTAAACTTTTATTATATCCGTAACATCCTTACTTAGGTCATACTAATATCTATATCCTTTTTCCTCCGGAATTAATCCGAATCAAACGTATATTTGACGTTCAAATATTTGTATTCTATAAGTGACAATCTTTTTTTATATAGCTATAAATTTCTTTTCCAGTTCAATCTTTCTTTATGTAGTGAATCTAATTGCTCAACCGGTGATGTGCAAACGATATTTTTATATTTTACCAACGTTTCGAATGTCTATACAGACGTTCTTCATCAGGGCAATGGAATAGTTAAGTCATCGACAATGGTAGAAATCACTCAGTCTTTCTTTATGTAGACGGGCGGTGCCAAATAGAACAAAATAACGTCAACTTATGACAAAGTGCTGCTGCAAAAAAATATATAGTACTAGCAACTGCGCTCAAAGCGAAAAATTTCCCAAACAAAACTGAATTGCTAAATAGTAAAGTAGTGACTGTAGTATCTGCCCTGGGCGGTGGTACAACTATCAACAAATAGATCCTTTTTTGGTTTTTTGATTCCCCAATTTAACAAAATATCGAATTCTTATAATTCCTACTCCTAAATCTTACAGCGTCACCGAGAGTTCCGATTTCAGACTATTGATATTTGGATAGCTGTATACGCAACATGTTAAGTGTCTGTAAAAATCAATTATTCATTCAATAGAAGAAGACGTTTTTGGAATACACAATGTGGCGAATTTTGAGTTCTGGTATATAAACTCTGCAAAATGCAGCCAAAATTTGGAGAAGAAGGGCGAAAATAAAATCAAAAACAAAAAAATTAAGATAAACGTGACTGTAAAAATGGCAAACATTTTGTGAATCCACATAAATATAAAATTCAAATCATTTTGAATTATCAGTTTTTTAATTGTTCCGTCATATCTTGCAAATCCCTCGTTTCTGCAAGTTTTTTTTTTAATGTGTTTATCTCCACGAAAATTATTAATTTGAATTAAATGTTAGTTTTTTGTAACTAATACTTGATATATTTTACATGAACCCAACTTTTATTTTAAACATTTCAAAATATGTCAAACTCGTTTGTCTAGATCGTGGTGAATAACAAATCCCAATAAATTGATAAGGTCGCGTTTTGTGTATTTATCTTAATTAATATGACTTGTTCACACTTTGTCAATAATTTGGCAAATGATTTTGTGTTTGCAAAGAAGCCATAAACTATCACGTACAATTTTACCTCGAAAGAGGTCATCGGATATGTATCGATTTAATATAAATTTTTCAATATGAACCCTGCGCAATATTTCCGTTGAATTATGTTATCTAGAGCACTCGACACTCCCATCTGGAATTTTTATTTCGTTAAGCATAAGCCACAGATGGCCCGCGCCTCTCCGGCGCGATGACTCATACTTAACAGAAACATGTATGTAGTTTTCCTACTGCCACTTATACATCTTACGACGAGGCAGGCTTAATCTTCAATGGATCTTTTTCTTTGTAATTGAAATAATATTAAGTTGAATTCCGGTTGTTGAATTAAGTTGAATTATCATCACTTAGATTATTGCATTATTGTCAATACACAAAATATGGTGGATGGCAATACAGCTTGCCTCATACATTGTAACAAAAATACACGGAATTTGGCGACGTCTTCCATCAACAACCCATAATTCACCGCAAAAGTCGATATGTTGCAATTTTGTTTTAAACATTGCCCAATATCAATATTCATTACACTCTATTCGTGTTACAAAACACACACCTTATTCCTAGTAGTACCAGCGATGACGTGTTGATTCATATGAATATATTGTGATTGACCCTTATCAGAAATTTTTATCAAGCATGGACCACTGATACCCCTTGGAATCACGACACATCGGTGACTTATGCTTGACAAAACTAGTTTGGACAAAAGATTTCTGATTAGGGAAGTATCTGGGTTGCTATAAAACTGCATGCGTAGATACTGAAATTTAGACTTCTTCGCTAGGGTAAAATTCTTTTTGATAAAAATTTAATTGCTACCGATTGTATGGAATCTAACCCATTCGACCTTAAAAGTGGAAGGGACATGCAACTAAAGTCAGAGGTCTCATCAGAAGAGTAAGTGTTAGCCACATAAGACATCGGTTAGGCTTTTTGTATTCGTGTTCACTTGTATTCTCTCCCAAGCTTTGTTCATATTTCTTATATCTATGTATTCTTGTTGTATTGTTTGGATAAAGAGAATTTTTCATATTTTTAAATAAGTTTAACAAGTATCTGTAAATTTTATAACAGAATCAATCTTATCCATCTCGTATTTTCAATTTCTACTTTGAACGCTGATAACGAACCTGAATTACTATTCTATACATTCCTGATATTGAAAATCGGGCTTTAGTTTCGCACCTTTCTTTCATGTCACTCTTAACAGCAAACTACATTCTCTCTGAAATTGATTACAAAGCGTACGTACGCACGAATAAGCGGAATCAATAGTGTAATCAATAATAATAATAATAATACTCTCGGATCTTTTAGGTTCAATACACATCATATGGGGTTAAACCACAAACTTTTATTACTTCAAACTGCCGAATGGAACTACAGTTTTCACTTTTTTGAGCAGGGCATAAATAGTATAGCAAGAAAATATTCTGATATTGCAAAAAATATTATCGCCTCAAAGCGATGATGATTATTACTACTTCATTTTCTGAACAATATTCGTATACCAGGGTTCGGGAAACATCTAAATTGACTTCCGATACAATTCAATGGAAATGCTAATTTACATCATATCTTGCTTGACATAATAATTCATTGAAATGTTAACATATTAAAACATATATATAAAAATATCACGTTCTCATTCCACAGAAATATGAGTTTATTGCAAGCTTTAGTTAAAACATAGTCTAACTTCTTCAGACAAGATAGAAGTCTTTAATCGAAGGCCGTGCATTTTCAATTCATACTCCATGTCTGAGAGGAAATATTTTAATGCCTTAGCGACAAAAAACTAATTTTACCTATATCGATTAGATTTTGTCGGTAAAAATGAAAATTCGTGAAAATTAACGATAACGATTGATTCGAAAAATTCGCACTTCCGATCGATTCGATTCCTCGAATTAAATTGCCCAGCATCAGTGAAATATAGCCTTCACAACAAAACATATTTTGTTACTTTCTTCTACAGTTAAAAAAAATCAGGGAACGTTTGCTTAAAATGATTTGACGTTTGAATCGATCACGGGACTTTATAGGTAAATACCACTCATTGACGGTGACGGTACGTGCTTGTGATATTAGTAGTGAGTAACTTTTTTTCAACATCCGAATCGGACCCGAATTCCAAGTGATTTGGCTTGTACCTATTCACAAAAATATCTCCTTCAAGATCTCGAATTTGTTGAATCTTGTTTTGTGGAGTACAGAAAATTAGATAAATAAGATAAATATGACAATTTCAGGCGTAAATGCTGTTAAATACAAAAATAGGTTTTACCCAATAAAAAAAAAAAAAAACAGATTTCGTTCCGATTTTATTTTCGATAGAAAAAGACTATGCCCTCTGAAAAATCCCAACGTTTAAATAACTAATGTAACAAATATTTGTGTACTTTTGCAGATGCAGAAAACTATTGAAGATTGTCTATTCTGTGGTGTTTATCTTCTGCGTAATCTAATTTAGCAATTTATTGGATTATAATTTATATGAAATTTCACGATTCTTTTTAATATACGAAATAATAAATTTTAAGTAATGATTTAATCTCTAAAAATTGTTTTTGACTTGTCAAGTTTTAATCCCACACAGATGTGCTCGAATCATGGGTTTTAATGGTTTCATACGAACAATACATCGAAACTCCCTGCTGGAGATGTTAAAATCCTGTTTGGAAGGCGGAGAATAAATTTATTTCTATAAACTTAACATTTTTTGACCGATACCGATATCAACGACATTCTAAAATGGCCAATAGTCGCTGATACAAATGCTCTACCGATACCAAACAAAAAGTGTTTTATTTGTACGAGACCGAGACAATTAAAACGTTTCGAAAGAGATTGTGGGCGCGTTGACATGCTGGCATCTCAGGTTGGAAATTTCGGGTTTGAGTCCAGGCTTGCTCGGCTTGATAATCATTGTCCACAACTCGACCCGCGGCGTAATAACTTGTGCAGGCTCAGCCTAACCGGAAAGTTAATATCTTCCCAAAATTCATCCCGAGCAATGTCAGAAACCGTGCCTAAAAGGAACTAAAACCAACTGACAGTCACTTAATATTAAAGTGCTACGACAAGATGTAATAACAGCAAATGCGTTTTTAACAGAACTGACCTACTGTGCAAAAATGCAGCGATGTCTGCACTGGGTGATCTACCACGTCTTTTTCTATAAGGTTACGCAAAATATGGCATGTAATAAAAGTAAAGTATATTAACCGTTTATTTGCGGTATAATTGTACATTGCCAAAAATTGGAAATCGCATTGTTGATTAGATTTGTATCAAACATGGAACGTCTATCAACATTGCGTTCCATCAAAAGCCCATACTTGGCCAAAGAATCAATCTATATCTATATTTTAACATGCCTGAGTAAAATCACTGTCAAAGCGTGGAGATCGTGCCATATTCATGATACAGTGGCAGTCAGATGGTGCATAATAAAAAGAATACCTTCATTTAAAATTGCGAACAATATATTTTCAGGTATGAGTCATTTATAATTCTCGTCTTTTATACGCGATTCATGTATGGCACATGCTTGACAAATAAATATCTTGCCAAGTAGATTTTGACAAGCACGACAAATTTTCAGCAATTAAAGTATAACACAATTACAACGGTGTGGCGGCTAGTCCAGCATGGTCTGGTAAGCTTAATGACCGGTCTTTCATTTGCGGCAATTTTATTGAGGCAATTTGTGATTTGCAAAATACACCTGGGGGTCTTATTTTAATTGTCAGAGATAACACAAGTTTGTACGATGTAATTTCTCTTTTGTTTTAGATGATGTTGAGTCGGGAATGGTGTTAGTTAGTTTCAAGGTGACAGAATCGAGTTTTAAAATGCGCGTGCGTTGTAATGCATTAGCCTCACATAATCTTAGGACTGAATTCATGATAATTTATATTGTTAAATTTTAAATGATTGCCCTATTATATATTCAGTTTCCAATTCAAATACTCATCTTCAGTTACCCTTTACATGAAATGCATTCTTCTTAGTAGTTTTAGTTTTGAAACAAAAATACTAGATATAAGATTAAAACAGGGCACGGAAACACCATATAGAATGTGGATATTTCAAGATCTTAGTTGGATATTATTTCATACCTGCTGGAGTGCAATACTTTGTCTTGTGACTGGCGTAATATATTCAATACACAGTTTTACAAAGAAGCCAAAGAACTTTCCTCCTGGTCCGAGAGGAATACCAATACTTGGTGTTGCGCCGTTTGTTGGAAATAGACCGGAAGTGACTTTTGCTGTAAGTATAAATTTGATGGAAAAAAGAAGCATTACCGGAGCATTAAAAAACGTAATAGTCATTAAAGGTAACACCATGACTAGATGGTTAGCTCAATAAATTAAACGTCTGATCTGAAAAATATGTACCGTGGTTTCCCTGCGTATCTCGTTTGCCCTTTAGAAGGAATCCCGAACCAGTAAATTTATTTTGTCAAGCATGAGCCACTGATGGACCGCGCCTCACAAGCGCGTTCCATCAATGACTCATCCTTACAAAACTATGTTAACAATATTTTTTCTGACTGAGATAAGTTTACATGATAATTCCGCCTTAGCTATAGGAATACTTAAAATGGGATCACAATCTTATTTTTGGGAAGATCTCGTGTATTTACCGCTAATGAGGTTTCAACCTCCATTTCACTTTTTATCATTAGGAACATAGGCATGATGAGGCTATGCAAACCATCGTGCGCCCAGCCATCCCCTAACAGATAATCAACTCTTACTGATTTTGAAACATGGTCCTCTCGCGCATGGCAATTAGGGATGGGTATCTTTAAGCGTTATGCGTGATTGTGTAGCAAGATACTAGCTTCGTCCTTAATTAAATGAAATTAATAACTTGTATTTTCCTAAAATTTAGAAATGGGGTCAAATATATGGAGACGTTGTCGGCTTCAACCTAGGACGAAAGCCAACCATAGTTTTGAATAGTTATGGAGCAATACAAGAAGCTCTTGCAAAAAATTCGAAAATTTTCAACAACAGACCAGATAATTTCATTTTTACCGATGTCATGCATAAGAAAGGTAAGGCTTTGGTAAAATATTTAAACTTGTTGACTTCTATGAACTAACGCGTGGGTTTACTCTCGATGATTATAGTTAGAATCTTCGTAATAGCGTCATACAACTGACCCTTTATTATACCCACAGGTATAACAATGAACGATTACACATCAGATTATATTACTGAAAGAAAATTTGCTCAGACATCCCTAAGTAATCTTGGATTTGGGAAATCAGCTATAGAAAACTCTGTTTTGGTAAGTATATTAGCCGTTCTAATTACAGCAGCGCAAACGTAGGTCGCAGAGATAAAAATGGGTCAAGTAGGGGCGATACAAACCGTCAAAAGTAGTTTTCCTCGTGGGCTGTTTCAATGACATCGTGAACTGTGTAATTGAATTAATCAAAGGTGATGCCGTAGGAAAGAAAATGGTGATTAAATAAATTCTTATATACCCAACTTGGGACTAGTAAACACACCATAAGGTGTGGTAAATCGTGTGTCCAATCCGTAATTTCAGCCTTCCTTTTCCACAGAATAAAGATTGTATTTAATTCTTTCCAATCTATCTATTGAGTGAACATTATGAAAGTGTTGCCATCATGATAAGCTTTCGTGAAGTTCACTGCTGTGTTTGGTTTCACTACATGAGTGTACTTTATTGCTTGGGATCAGATATTCAACAAAGTCTGTGAAATTCTGAGCGAAATTCGAAAACTGTGGGTGATATCACCAGTCATCTTCAAAAAGTGCTACAGAAATAATCTGATTCCTATTATTTTTTCATTCAATTTTCGTACAACTGCGTTTTCGTTCCATTACATATAGGTTATGATTCTTGACAAGATAAAAAAAATATTGCAAAGGCCACGAACTGCTGAGATATTCGTCGCGTAAATAAAAAGATTTGTTTTCATTTTCTACTCATCAGAATATTTTTGATGCATGGACAAACTATTTTGCACAAATCTTCATGTTTATATTATCCTATTTGCGACAAGGAGTTTTTAATAACATATTTCATATTAAATTTTTAATATTTGTTTTTATTGAATTTATTTGTTTTATTTTTAAATTTAGGAAGAAGCAAAATATCTATTGAAGTTATTTGGTAACAAAGATGTAGAGTTGAAAAAGCATATCAAGGTAATATTTTCTTAATTCCCCGATTATTGTTTAATACGATTAAAGAGACTCGTCACGCATGTTATTATTTATGTAGAATTTCTTGCCCAGTCAGAAAAACTTTGTCACAACCTGATGTCTCAAGAATAAGTCACTGATTAATCGAGCCGCTGAGCCGTGCATGACAAAGTAAATGGTTTTTTCGGCTCCTGCTTGACGTAAGGAAACATATCGGTACATTTATGTATCCATGAGAAAATCCTTATGTAATATCATAACATTATTTGTTTCTTTATAACACTAATGAACCTAAATTAGAACGATTGCTTATGTTAGAATAAAAATGGTTTTATCCAATATCAATTCTGGATTGGTTTGATTTCGTATTTTTACATTTGTTATTTAATCTTTTCAGTGACGAACCATTTTTTAATAATATAATTGGTTAATTTGGTATATTATTCCGATGTATTTTGGTAGAAAAGTTTATTCAACTGCAGCGGAAATATCATTGCACAAGTTGTCATCGGAAAACGTTATGAATTTGAAGATGATGAATTCAAAGAGATTGCTGATGGTTTTGACTTGTTTTTCAAAGAAGGATCATTGGCCTATCAGGTAAATAAAATAAAATGCATGAAATGCACCTGTAGGAATAGCAACAACAAGTACACTGTAACAAAAGTACAATAAATTTACTGGGCATTTGCAGAAATTTAAAACGTTAAGTTAAAAAACGCCATGTTGATGAGATTTTTGCCAATTATGGACTGTTGATTTACCGAACCCTCGCGGTGCGTACTACCAACACCCCATATTTGGTCAAAAAACTCAATATTGAATTTTTTCAAAACCACCAATTGAAATTACTGTTGAAAACCAGTGATTTTTTTTTTATTTTTGTTACAGTGAAGTCTATGTTGTTCGCTCATTTCTATGGAAATGGTTCCGAACCACGTAAAAATATTAAAATACTGATAATATTACTTCAATTATTTAAAAGATCTCAATTTTGAAATTTGCGTTAATCCGATTTCCGACTATAGTTTTGACATATTGGATTAACAACACACGATCCTGGTGACTTTACAACAGAATAAAAATATTTTCCCAAACGATACCGCTTTTTGGTAAAAATATATTTAAATCCGGTTTAATTGTTGGAAGCGGTTTAGTGTGATATATATATCTAATGTGTCTTGAACACTCATTGCCCATTTTCGTAGTCACATTCCAGTGTCAGACACAGATTATAATATTAAAGTTTTGAAACGCGATTTTAGATTACTTCTCTATCGTTGCCAATAAAAATGTAATTTCTTCAATTTAGATGACAATGATTATGCCCTGGATGAGGTATATTCCGCCAGTAAGAGGAAGCGCTTTGGCAATCAGGAAGGGGATGAAAGCGGTAAGCACATTTTTGTCAAATCGAAATATTGTCGATCGAAAGCTGATGCAATGAACCGATTTAGGTGTTGAGCTCACCCGGCGCAGGTCGCCGTCTATGAACAGTGATAGAAATAGACACTAAATTCAACTATATGACTGATTTTGAATACTTTTTCCAGGTGAGCAAAATAATGACTCGTAAAATTAACGAACATGAAAAATCCTTCAATCCGTTGAACATGAGAGATTTTATTGATGAATATTTAATGGAAATGAAAGAAAAGGATGGCGAGACAAAAGTACCTTACAGTAGTAAGTTTTTTTTATGTCATTTGAATAAAATATGCCCGTCGAGGCGCGAGCCATCTGTGGATCATATTTGACAAAATAAATTCTTTCATAGAAATTTTTTTAAAAGAAGGTAGGGCTTCATTCAAATTTTCGGGAAACGACTATCGGCTAACCCGAACGGAGTCTTCTTGTAGCCAATGCTAAACGATATTGATATCTTTCTGGAAGAATAGCTCGAATTAAATTTTTCAATAAATATGAATTCTTACAACTCATAAAACTCGGAGCAAGTTAAAACCTGTACTTTTTTCATTTATATATAACATATCCATTCCTTATTCATAATTTACTGCACAACTTTCAAATTACTTTCTGAAGAAATATTGTAGGTAGGTCTGTAGTAATGCCATGGAATTCGTGTTGTCGCGAGAGTCAGGTACCATGCCAAATGTGAGCAAATCAAACTCAATTTTTCATCATTAATATATATTTCAGAAAAAATGTTAGACTGCATGATTCGCGATTTATTTGGAGCAGGAATGGAAACTGTTCAAGGAACATTGATATTCAGTTGTCTGATACTTGCAAACAGACCACACATGATGAAAAGGGTAGGTAAATAAATACCAAAAATAAACCAAATCGTTTTTCCTTTCATAACATTTTATTTTGTTATCGAGGATTCTCGCACTATGAACAATATTCTTTCATGGATCTTCATAAATATTATCAAATACCTCCTGTCTCAAATCTTATTTAACAATATTCCATTTTCTATTTCCATTTGAATAATATCAATGGAATGCTGCTACCAGAGCTTTATTTTGTTAACGTGATGTTCACTGCCGAACAGCGTCTCAGTGACGCGATCCGCAGTCTCCCAGATTTAAATGAATAAATCATGATTTATTAAGTTTAAATTTCTATTGCGGTGACAGGCATGAAGACATATAAAAATCAATGTTTTAAAACTTAGGTTGAAGTTAAAAAGGATTTTATTTCCATATCCTGAAAGCAGACATTTCAGTACATTTAGTTTTTTCATAGTGTTCGGTGAATTTAGAACAAAGAATGCGATTTTCGGATTTATGAACTAATTTCGGCACATAGAATCATAGTTTAAAAGAATTGATTAGAAAAAAAATATTCTAAACTTGCATCCCTCACCTCAATACTCAACAAATCCATAAGTATAATTTTAGATGTTTCGTATGCGTGTATTCGCATGCAACCCTCATATTTTAACTTGTAATATTGTTGAGAGACCATTTATTCATATAGATATTATATCGTAAATCTTATGTAGTGCTGGGATCTGAGTTTTTTTATTATTTTTTACTACATCGCGTCTTTCAAGCTTGAACCACAAATTGACCGCGCTTCGGCGGCTCATACTTAACGAACGACGTTTTGACAATAATTTCCGACTGGGAATGTTACAACAATGTAATAAAGTAATAATGCACCTGGAGATTTAACGCATGTCTTAAATTTTGATTTTATTGTTGTCAGATTCATGACGAAATTGACAAGGTTGTCGGGAGAGATGGAATTCCTTATTATAATTTACGAGAGAGCATGCCATGCTGTCACGCGTTTTTGAAAGAAGTTATGAGATATAAAACGTTTGCACCGCTCTGCATTCCACATTGTACATCAGAAGATATCATTTTCCGTGGTTATTTTATACCAAAGGTAAGATATGTTAATTCAGTGATTTCGAATTCTTTTCATTAATAGCCGATGTTGAATAGAGATGATTTTTCAACATTACTGAATTTTAGTAAGAACTTATGCTCCAACTTTCAATGTGGATATTAAGGATGGTTGGGATATATGTTATTGAGACGTAGCGCACGTGCAAGGAGTAGTGAACATTGTTCGTGGGCCTCAATTCACAATATGAATAGGAATTACGAACAGGAAGTACAAACTTGGGCAAAACGTCGTAAGTTATAAGGCTTGGGTTCAATTCCCAGCAACGGCTGCGGAGGATGTCATATCTAGGTGAAGGTATAATGACAAATTTGAAGAAAACAAACCTAGCGGGCAAATTCACACAAATTATTTTTGTTTTGTTTAAAAAATACACCATTTTAGCTAAAAGTAAATACAATGGAACGTTTTTAGAATATGATTGCAGCGCCCGAAGAAGAGCGATATTTTAAAGTATATTTGGGTATTTTTCCATAAAAAATACAATACCTGGATTGGAACTGCCCTTTCTCAATATGCGGAGGGGGGTATGTCTCTTCCCGAAGCACGATCATTTAGTGTCTCATACGTAACAAAATAGGCTCTTGTCAAAAGTTTCTGATATAGTTACCATATTGCCTCAATTCTAAAATCCTTATCAATTATATACCTTTCGCAAGTGAACCTCAAATCAAAATAATTCTTCATCCACGTACTGAATTCCGGTTAATCCGGCAAATTCGCCGGACAATTATAAGAAGGATCATTGAAAACATTTACTAAATTTTCGCAGGATACAACAGTACTTCCAAATTTATATGCCGTGCACAATGATCCACGAAATTGGAATAAACCAGAAGAATTTAATCCGGATCGACATATTGACGATACCGGTCGAGTTACAGTTTCAAAATATTTCATGCCATTTGGAATGGGTAAGTTTTTCGGAAAATACATTTTTTAGTGTCTTCTTATTCATCCATCCATCAGTGACATCAGTGACTCAAACTTAACAATTTTTGTTTTGAAAAGTTTTTTCTCCGGTCGGGATAAAGCGGCAGTAGCGGAGAACAATTGGACCCTGGAAATTTCATAATAAAATTCTCCGCGTGATAAAATATTCATATTATTTACACTTCTGGTCATGGTGAATAGTGAAACGATACTATAAACGCTTGAATCTCGTGTAACTTTATTTGTTGCTCAAATCTTCATAATTCAATTGCAAGAAATCAAAAGCGAAATGTAAAAATAGCCAAATTGTATAACATAGTTTTTCTTTATCGGTGTTCGCCCTAATCTAGGCCGAAAGCAGCACCTAAAAGGAGTCAACTAACAACAACTCAAATATTGAAGACTAAAGAGCTACCACAAAATATGCCTCCAGCAACTGCATTCTAGGCGTAAAACATTACGAACGGAGGTAAAGCGCCACCGTAAGGTACAGGTAGATGGGTGGTGATAACACCATCTACCATTTCTATTTTTCCTTTCAGTCGCATCCTGCGATACGCGTGGATTACGTTAGGAGAATTTTATCGGTTTTATTATTTCACCAAGGTCATCGCTAATATAAAACTTTTTCTTCCAAAATTTTAGTTTATTGAATAGCATTTCACCAGAAATAAAATTAGCGTTTTTTCTAATTTCAGGACCGCGTATGTGCATCGGGCGTCACTTAGGAGAAATGGAACTTTTCATATTTTTCGTTACAATATTCAAAAGATACGACGCAATTCCGACTAGTAGGTCGAATTGTGAAAGACCACACGTGAATGAAAACGCCATAAGAACTGGGCTGGCAATGTGCCCCCCACCTCATACACCAGTAACTTTGAAATTGCGAAGCATGACGTATTATTGAACCTATGCTGAAATTCAATGAAATCGAAGTTGGAAGTCGCACTTGAAAAAAAAAACAGTTGGAGGTTACTGATGTACAAAGTGCTGATTTCCCCACACTATTGACTGCATAATGGAGCTGCGAGTGTTCTCGGTTTCAAGTTCGCTCAAATCACTGTAAATAAAATGCAGTAAATTTACTGATCATTTGCAGTAATTCCATATTTCTAAAGTTAAAACTGCCATGTTGATGAGATTTAGGCCAAGCATCTCGGTGGTGCGCTCAATCAACGGCCTATAATTGGCAAATATTATAGTTTTTATACCAATACTGTATACCAAGTGAACTCTACTGTCATAAAGCAGTGGTTTTACTGCATTTTTGTAACAGTGTTGCATTCGGTAGCCGATTCAGCACTACCTTGTAAAGGAACGAATTTTGAAGACAAATCATTGCTTATTAACTTGAAACGCATGGGGTGAAAACTTTCCCTAAGAATGAGAGGTAATATAATTTTAAAAGTGCGCAGGATGTCCAAGCATTTTGGATAAAATACTTCACGTTGATGCCTTTTCCTGTTGTAATGGACTGCTAAGGTTGTATCTTTGTTACAAAATCATTCATTACCTATGTCTAAAAGATATATTTAGTCAAACATAAGCCACAAACGAGGCACTCATTTTCAGCCCAACCCAACAGAGGTCCATAGTTGATGAATATTCAAATAATATCTCCCATCTTATCAATTTATTATATCAGGAACAATAACAAATTTATTAGCTACATTTATTTCGATGGCTATGAAGGATGCTTTCAGTGTGTTCCCGAGTATTATTTCTTTCGTTTTCGTAATACAAATTAAGCGTGATATTAAACTTTTCGTTTTAAGTGTTATTTGAAATTTATTTTATATGTTTTCTTCTTTTTTTAAAACTATGTACTTGTATATTCCTTTTAAAGATTAATTAGAAAAATCAAAATGAATTATGTCATTGGGCTGGGGGACGTGGACTAACTACTTATCTTTCCTCTCTGCCTTTGAGTTTGCGGAACCTTATGCAAGGAACATGCAAGGATACAGTAGCAAGAGTAATTATGACGAACTTGAGAGGTTCAAAGGTTGCTTCACACTTTCACAAATTTATTTCTGTAATGTTTCGTCTGACCAAAGTCAGACTTCTTCAGACAAGCATTTTACTTTATTTACTTTAAAGCATTCCTCTCTTTATTGCATGTAAATTTCTTTTTGTCGCCTTTTTGAAATGCTTGTCTGAAGAAGTCTAACTTTGATCAGACAAAATGTTACAGAAATAAATTTGTGTAAGTGTGAAGCAAGACTTCGAACCTCTCAAGTGAATTAGGTCATTTTGTTATTTGCGCAGTTAGAGATAACAATTTTTGATATATCTTTAGATGCTTGTCAAGTTCCAAGGTTTGCTTTTCAGCAAGATGCTTAGCTGGTAACAATATAGCTTAAAGAATTTATGTCAACACGTTTACAATAGTGATGGCAACCTAGTTATTTCTTAAACTAGGCAAAGTAGAGCGAATTTACCACAAAACTGAGTAAAGTATTACAACGTAACCTAGTTTGACTTTCAAAGCTGTGTAGTACCCAGATTAAAAACCAGGTAAACTAGGTAATTGCCTTTTGGCTGCATCTAAGTCATTTAAAATTGATTTGAAGGTTAAAATCGTCACAAGTAGTCTATTTTGGAAGCTTTTATGTGATTTACCTGGTTTTCCATACTATATGCAAAACTTACGCACTAGAGACGCGCAGTTTTTTTTTTTAGAATTTTTTTTTACAATTACAAAATCTTACTGGGAGGACTGCCTCCACCTTCCAACACCTTGAATGTATAGTAGATGAATAGAATTATAGCGACTACACCCTGAAAAACACATTTCATATAGAAGTGAACCAATATATTAGAGTAAGCATTGGGATATATCTTTGCCTCTTTAAGGTCATGTTTTACGATACACAGTAATGCGTTGTGTCAATTCCGAAGCCTGCGGTTAAAATATTTAATTTAGTGATCTTAGTGAAGTCTCGCTGCATATATTATTATATATCACGGGATCTAATTCTAAGGGAATGATAATCGTGCGTTTTCACATAAAATATTTTCCCAATAAATATTGAATTCAAATATTTGATATGACCTGTCCGTGAAGCTACCTGGGGACCTATACCCAACAACCGTTAGGCACGAACTTTTGTAGTGACTGTGTATCTGTCCTGTGTTACAGCTACCAGCTCAGTGTCTTCTGCAGGGCATGTGTGTAGCAGTATATACTGTTAACATAGAATAAGCGATTCGATCCAAAATTCGATTTAAAAAAATTATCCAAAGCCGATTCGAATTCTTAATGACTTGATTTTTTCTAGCTCTACCAGCACGAGAGGTGAAAGCAGTCCCCTCGTTTGACTTGAAATATGAAATCTTATCTTATATTGGTTAAAAACGCAACTTCTTGGTATTTCCACCACTTAAGTCCAGCATCGTGTATAAGTACATCCCGGTTGAAGTGACCAGATTTTGCTCCGATATATATTTTTAAAATCTGGGCTGTTAACATATTCAATAAAATATTTAGTATGGGTCATTGGGCATTCTGTTTTCGTATTGATTCTCAACGCATCATGAATGTTTTGTAATGTTTTTGCGCAAATGCAGCACATAATCAATACAACTTCTTTTTCTGATGCAACTATTAAAGTTATCAAATACCTAAAATAACTGATACTAAAATACTTTTTGTTTGTAAACATTTTGCTGTAAAACAAACAAATAGGAATTACATCATCTTTATTTTTCATTATCAATGACCAAAACAAATCACAAAAAATATTAATGCCTCACGTAAAATGTAACTGTATCGTTATTAAACAACTATTCATTTTATAAAACAAAACATCAACAGAGTTTCACAGCCTGCGTGACAATCGCATACAATAGGTAAATTTTGTCAAACATAAGCCACAGATGAACCGCGCCTCGGCGGCGCGATCCATCAGTGACTTATACTTAACCAAAGATGCCCTTTTTAATTTTTTCAGCCTGGTATATGATCTAATTTCAATACCCAATATGTGAGAACAGTAAACGTGAACGTAGTTCATTTCTTTCACTTAAAAGTATTACTTGCTGAAAAAAAATATGCGACACATGTGATCACATATAATCTCAAATAAAATGATCTCATTTTCAACCGTAAACAATCACCAGTCCATATATATATATATAAACCATCGAAAATGTCTCTTAAAATCGGGCAGTCTCTACTGTTCGGATGCCAGTTTTGAATACTTGTCGCTGGCTTACGATGTGTATAACAAAGTTCCATGCCCATGCACAGGAACAACGAGTGAAAATGCTAGGCGAAAATATCTCAGACTTGGAATGTGATATCTGCATAAGAGGTCGAGGATTGTCATATGGTTACCGTTTTATCGGCTTTCCTCTGCCACAGTACGGATTGAAATCTGTTCCTTTTTAAAAGTTAGGCCGAAAGACCTCTACGGTGGAAGATTGCTCTGACTTAAATTCTAATAATTTCACAAAACGAACTTCAAAGTTGATAGACTAGGCAACAAAAATGCGGCGTTTTACTACTAGGCTTACATACCGATTTATAAATCTATAATATATAATATTTTTAAAATTATGTGTAGATAACGTTTCAAAATGTATATATTTGATTAACGTTGGTTTTATACATGCGCAATTGCAGTATTTATGTTATTCACCTAACGATAAACAAGGGCTCTTATTAAAGCTGGGCAATGCTTTCATGAAACACGATATTGATACATTCATTCATCAGTAGTTATGTTCAATGAACGTCCGTCAAATTTGAGATCACATATATATTTAAGCTACCAGAAGAGAAGTACGTTGGTATTCTTTTGCTTAAATTTAAACATTTACCACATGACGTTTAACATTCTATTTGAGACTCTTTATTAATAAAGCTGTTATAAAACTTAGCAAAAAAGAAAAAAATGATGTCTGTGAAACTATTCACCTCACTCTTGGTAATTGCTGTTGTCGTTGTTTGTGTTATGTCCAAAGTTATGCATTCAGAGTGTAAGTATGAATTATAACTTCCAGTTTTTTATACTTTTTGGTAAACGTTCAATCAAAGCAGGGTCATTTGCAGTAATTGTATTTTTCTAAAATTTGAAAACGCAAGATTTATCAAAAGCCTGGACGGTTTTTCTATCAGGCATTGGGCGAGGCGTTTCATCAAAGCCCAAGCGCCAAAAGTAGATTTTATATTTCTCTTCCGAAATCACCAAATTACTGCTAAAGAACGGCGATTTTAGTGAAATTTTGTTACAGTGTTGAAAAGGGTACACAAAAACTAGTGAAGTAGTGAAGCTACTGTAGGACATGAGGTTCTGTTAGCTCTAATCTTAGCGGGAAACATCTTTTCAACCAGTCTACAATGAATGATAAAAGATCGTTAGTGGTGTTTGCACTAAGAGAAGGTGCAAGATTGCTAACACTTAGTAAAGTAAAGTTACCAAAGTGAAAATAACTATACTGACTGATTTTGAAAACTCAGTCACTACATTCTGGTCAAATCCAGTAGTAGCCCAATCAGAAGTTCTCTTTTGTCACGAATGTGCTACAGATGGACGACGTCTTGCGAGGCGATCGATCAGCAGCCATAGCGATGTTGGAAACGGTACATAAATGTTTATTGTTATAAAATGATATTTCAATTTTCAAGGGGGATGTTACTTCGATGAAGAGTGTGATAGTTGTGAAATATGTCTAAACCACGAGTGTGTGGAGCAGTTTTGAAAGGTCAGTATAAATAATGATAAAAAGAAAACCCAGTTAAATAAATAATATAGAAACAGATTTTGTTGAGTATGGGTCATTGATGGATTGAGCTGCTTGTTCGTAATCTATCAGCTGTGTATTCTTGTGCAACTGAAATTTGTGATTGGAAATAAAAGAAAAATATTAAAAAGCCTTATTACGTTATAGATATTCAATATTTTGAAAGAATGTGTCTTTATATGTTTCTCCCAGCTTTTCTGCACTTCTATGATCCAAAAAATCCAAGTGTTTTACTGCACAGACTATTTAATATTTGAGGCTAAGAAAATCCCATTGAAAATGCTGGTTGCCACCACTACAGCTTGAAATATTGTTCACCAAAATAAATCTTTATGAGCTCAAACATCCCTAATTTATTCTCAATGACTATTCTTCATGACTCTTGTTTATTCAATTCTAGAAAAAGACAGCCAAATCAAATTGGAAGACAACTCGCCATTACTGAACTTTTTAAAAATAGTTCTTAACTTAACTTAATGTAATAAAAAGTTATTCAAAAGTATTTTTGTTTCTGATATACCAGAATACGAGAAACTAGGAGAAGGGGGAATTTTAAAAATTGAGGGATCGACTTTTTATGTTAAATAGAAGTCGATGTGTCATGAGAGCACCGATCAAAAATTAAATTTGTCAAGCATTAGCCACAGAGGGGTCTAGCCTGATCGACGTGATCCATCATTGACTCATATTTGACAAAAAATGTTTTGACGAAAATTTTTCGGTTGGGGTCTACATTTGAAGCGTTTTAGGCTCGCCCAATGAGTGTTGCAGATTCTCAGCACCAAGCTCCTTATCAATGCCACGTTCATGGACACAGACACGTACGCAAAAATGGCATTAGGCAGAAAGAGCATCAAACTGATCGCGTTACATGTTTTGTTCTCGATATTTTGATTTAAAAAAATAAAAAGCGAAATGGCGAAATGCGGCCCATTCCATTCCGACGCCATGGATGTGCAAAAAACTGTATTTAATGTTTCCGACTTTGCTGTGAAATTTTCCAAATATGTTTCGAACAGGAAGTAATAAGGTGATAATTTTGTACGTAGTAACCGATACTCTGGTCAAAGCGCCGTACAGTGGTCCATCAGTGGATTATGCTTGAGAAAACAAAATATATTAGAAGTATGATCGACCGTACACGACCGATTCGAATAATTTGAATTAAGAAATTGAATTCGAATCACCAAATTGTATTGACCGGTAGAAAACTGGCAGGAGACTTATGTCATGATGGTTAAAGTTTTTGAGTCGATTTATCAGAGCATTGAGCATCCTAATATCGAAGCTAAAAATGTCGCTAAAATCCGTATTAAATCAATGATGCTATAGGGATTAATAGTCTTAACCCCGAAGAGTCAAGATAGAGGCACGATATAGAAACCAAAGTTGAAGTTCTTCATTATTAATCGAACACAATGAACATAATTTAATGAAAGCCTCGGGCTAAATCTACAAGCTTCATTGCCGCAATTACGAGTAATGCTCATGTTGAGACAATGAGGTTAATTAATCGGTCATTTTAAATTACAATAAATTTAGGCTTGTTTTTAAAACATTAACGGATCTTTCGTTATATGTTTTATGACGAGGGCTGCGATATAAAATATTTACTTGGGGACGAAATTATTAAGAATTATATTCATAATTCTAAATGTTTAAAACGTTATTGATGTTTTGGACCATGAGTTGCCAAATTTGATTACTTCAGAAAACATTCTTCTATATTTTGATAACGCGTCAACTGCGTGATGTTCGACCTCGGTTAACTTGATACATTAAATACCTAATTCTCCTAGTGGTCGTGATTTTTGGCCATGGTTCTTACAATGTCATCCAAGCGCATTATGCACTGCATCCGTGTTGCGAATGATCACCTTAGTGATCTGTTCAATATTTGAAAAGAGCGCGAGTAAAATAACAATTAATTCTTTATTTGTCCGAAATCGACGCCATTTACCAAGAGAATCAGAAATACATTGCAACATGATACTGTGGATTCATATTGCTTGTTTACAATACCTGAACGATAGATATAGATAATTCAACTTTGCTAAATATTTTTCTATACTTCATTGTACGTTTAGTTTTCGTTGTGTGTGCGTTTTTCAATATTTTTAGTCAAAATTAACCTTTTTTTAACGTAAACAGAAAACTATCGCGTGCTCTGGCCATAATTTCATAATATTGCCAATTTGCAAATGTTAGAGATCTTTCACAACCGCTGGAGCATTGTGCGCAACAAATAGGATAACTAAATAGTATTAAAAAGATTTACGAGGACGCAATCTTGAAAGAGGTTAGCCCACTGTCATTTGAGCATAAGCGATAGATACTTAGTCACAAATACCCTGTAAATGTGGTATTACATAACATAACATTATTGACACGGTCCGTTTGCTGTCCTATATTTGAGACATGGCAGTAAGCACTGACCTCCTTTTTTTACTACATTGCCTGAAGGCTATCGATAAATATTTCTACCAAACATATTTCGTTAAGCATGGATCAATGATGAAGCGCGGCGCCCAGGCGCAGGTTAACTGTGATTCATGTTCGAAAAAAAATTCTTGATTGGGAGTTACGAGACTGAGTTACAAAACGGAGTTATGTTATTATAAAGCAAAATCTGGCAGGTAGAAAAGCAAAATAGGTATGGGAAGACATTGAAATATGCCGGCATAGTAGCACAGTTTATCTTCAGCTTATGTATTTCTTTTGTAACATCACATAAGAGGGCACTGCATTGCGTTGTCATTATAGTAGTCCCAAACCCCCAACTGCAAAGCACAAGTCTAAGCAACGAGGCGGCCACTGTATTGTTAAAACAAGAAAAAAAAGGAAACTGCGCAAACATGTATTGCAGCCCCAATAAACAACAACGCAGATCAACGGAAATATGATATTATGTGAATAAGAAGTATACATATCTAATTAGTCAGAAGTCGTCATAAATGTATCGTTTAAACTACGTAACTACCGTAGTCTCACTTGCTACAATATCTACCGATATGGACGCCGATTATGGAAAAGATTCAGAATTGCCGTAACCAATAGATACACATTTGAAGGTCGTCATTGTCAAATCGGGATAGGTCGTTTATCGCTCTATTTCACTAATGATATATAGATATAGCCACTAGGGTGAGTAGATCGCCCTGAGTGCAGGCCAAATTCAAAATTATAAAAATAATCACGAAAAACATGGGATTGAAATTTATGTGGGTAATAAAGTATTTCTTGCGTGCCATAAAAAGCAACTAAAAGGAAACAAAAAATGGTAAGCACTTCACTATGGTGGTTTTATCCTTTATGGAATGTTTTCCACTTATAGTGGAGTTGCTGGCACTTCATCTTGTAGTAGCTCTTTAACATTTGAGTAGCTGTTGCTTAGCTAATTTTAGGTACTGATCTGGGGCTTTCTCAGCAGCGCGCACTTCTGTGAAAAACATGAAATAAATACTACTTTATTATATTCTTTTACCTGTTATTTTGATATCTTGAAGTTGTACTTTTCATTTATTTTGCTAATTAAACTATAAATTATGTTTATATATAGGTAGTTACTTGGCATCAAACATGGGGATTTCGCAAACAATATTCCAGCATGTTTCGTTGTATTATGATATCATATTATACATCATTGTTGGTGCCATATTTTTGTATTACTCATTGAAAAAGGCGAATAAATTTCCACCGGGTCCTACTGGCTTGCCATTGTTTGGTGTAGCCCTATTCATCGGCAGTAGACCTGAGAAGACTTTCACGGTAAGCGTCTTAGATCCTACATAATAAAATAGGATACTTTGTCAAACATAAATCATAAATAGACCGCGCATTGGCAGTGCGATCCACTAGTAGACATTAATGAACAAATTTAGTTCCGTGATCTTGACTGGTGTGAATTGCGGACACAAAAAGTGATATTGCACATGGTGTGAATAGAACACCCAAAAACGAGTGATTCAAATGAAAAAGGGGTGCAAATCGTTCACACAAAAATGGTGCAGGTCGGGCACCAAAAAACCTCTTTTGTGTATACAACTTGCGCCGCTCGTTTTTGCGTTGATCACTGGCACCACTTGTTTCCATGTGCACCACTTCCCTCGCTTTTGTGTGCACAACTTACACCACTCGTTTTGGTTTGCACCATTTGTATTTATGTGCACCACTCGTTTTTGCCCATGCCATTTGTACCTGTATATTTTAGAAGTACCTTTTTCTAAAGAAACTATCCCACCGATAACCTTGTAGTAAATTCATCAGAGCAAGTATTTTAGGATTATAATTATTTGAATTTTAGAAGTCCTAGGTAATGTCATACGTGTTTCCAAACATTTTAGCCCAAATATTTGTTTTCAATATCAGATCGCACAACCTGCAAAAACAATTCTCGCAGAGAAATCATGATATATGCCAATTTTACGATTTATAGTCCGACACAAAAATGACTTTGCTGCTAAATCGACAAATCAATGTTTTAGTTCATCTGAAATGTTGAAATATTGGGCTATTTATATAGTAAATATCAAACACCGTTCAAGTTAAATAGAAAAGACAACCCTATGCGCAACTCGTTTAAAAAGTTAATTTTGGGGGAGGACGTATTTTCAGGACATATCTTGGCATACATGTTTGGATGTCTGTTTCACAGAAATGGAGCAAAAGATACGGAGACGTCATTGGTTTTAACGTAGGAAGGAAACAGATGGTTGTACTTAATAAATATGATATTATGCATGAAACATTTATTAAAAATGCAGCATCATTTAGTCATAGACCAGACAGCTACATTTTCAAGGATCTTCTCTTCAAAAACGGTAATAAACATAGGAGTATTGCTAAATCGAGCTTAATTGTACGAACAAATTTTTTTTCTGTTTTACCGCAATGAGACATCTTTTGATTGTCTATCAAAGATTTTACTTTCCAAAGCGTTATCATCAGATAGACCGTGCTTAAGCAGCATGATCCATCAGTACATCAGGCTTAATAGAATATGTTTGTTAAAAATAGTTTTTACAGGCTCCAGGTAAGCATCAATCACTTGTCAAAAACAAACATTTTCATAGGAATCGGTGCGGTTTGGTTGAATACTTTATTATAACCAATAAATGACCAATGAGATACAGATTTTGAATAATAAACAATGTTTGCGATATTTCTATCGTAAAATAAAGTATTTGTTTTGGTATAATTGAAACTGATTGATTCGTCAAACATCGTTCACAGACAATGATAAGAATATTTATTGTTCAAAGGAATCGTCGCAAGTGATTACACTACGAAGTTTATAGCTGAAAGAAAATTCACACAAACAGTTTTGAGCAAGTTGGGATTGGGGAAATCAACTATCGAGAATTCAATATTGGTAAGATTGCTTGATCTTGTATTAGTATATAAATAATGGGAAACTATAAATGCAAAACATGCCTATGCTACATGCTACATGAACATGATTAGATTTCGACAAACACACCATGATACGACAAAATGCATTATTGTTACTTAAAAACCTGGATATTTTGGTGTCCGTGCCAATGGAAAGTATCAAATTCGTTGATATAAAATTGACAAATCTAAAACAGAACTAATATAATATAAACAGCAATACAAAATCCTGGAAGATTTGTTTAACTGTTTCAGGATGAAATTGACCGTTTGATGAGTCATTTTGGAGGCGGTGATGTGAAATTGGATGAAGTTGTAAAAGTGAGTTGCATATAAATTTAAACTATACTACTTTATATAGAACTGCGGCGCGTGCGATCAATGATTTATACTTGACAAAATTTAATACTTTCAATGGTCGCGTTTGAGAACTCATGACTCGACTGGTAAAATCACAAAATGGCTTTTTAAATGCTTCAAAACAAATGTTCTTCCAAAACTTTTTTACACGTTTTAGTTATTTCAAGATTTCGTGCATTTTCTGGCCTAAAAACTTAATTCAAAAAATGTTTGATCGCTTTAATTTCGCGCGATAATGTCATGCTTTAATTTTACCAGAACAATATCATGAATTGCATAGGAAACGTAATCGGAGATGTGGTATTCGGGGAACGTTATGAATACGACGATCCTGAACTCTTGAATATACTGGGCGCGATGGATGCTTTCTTTAAAAGGGGAAGTTTGGCTTATCAGGTATAACTGTTGTACAATATTACTGAACGTATTATTCTGATTTACTGTATTATAGCGGCCGTACTCTGCAGCTCAGTCGATTGAACCTCATCGTATTGCCGGAAGGCCAACTATTTCGTGCTTGGCCGTCCCACCATAGAGCGTGTGCAGAAAAAAGTTGTCCGAAAACGTTTAGAACGAATCACTCACTGACGGATTGCGCTGATGATTAAATTTCTGATTGGGTTGCGGTGCTGGGTATAAGGTTCCCGGAAAAGTAATACCAAATCTTTCAAAAATATGAATTATCGTGACAAAAACCATACAAATTGTTAGATAAGTGAATGTATTTTACCATTTCGAATACTCGAGAATGAGCCATATCAATACTCTGACTGTAGCATATCAATACAGCGGAACCTCCTGAAACATAATTAAACTTCTTTTGTGGAAAGTATCCAGTATATATATGTTGCAACATCCAATGCAAATCAAACATTTTTTACTACATGTTGTTATCAAATATATTTCACCGATGGACTGTGTCGCAGAGATAATTTATCCGGGTAATTGCCCCTTGCTTACACGTGCATGTGTGACATGTTAACAAAATATATACTTTTTAGTTGACGACTGTGATACCGTGGTCTCGACATATTCCACCGGTGAAAGGAAGTATGACTGCAATGATACATGGAATCAACACAGTAACGCATACATTTTATTTATTTATCAGATACTAGCTTTAGTGTATTGTGAACCTTCATAAAGAGGGTGGGAGTGGGGCAACTTTCAAAAATAATTAAAGTGATATTATAGAATCGCTATCGGTGCCAAATGTAAAAAATGTTCTAAAAATATACCACCATGTTAAACAGCCGAAAATTGGCGCCGGGAAGACGAAACATTTTTTTTTTTTTTTTGAAAGGAAATTGGGATTTCAAGGCCTCTAATGAGATGAGTATGTGTAACTATTGCTTCTGAAAAATATACTATTTCATACGTTTTGAAGCACTTAAAATACCATTCTACATTTTTTTCGGTCGACGAGGGGCGAGAGACATTACTATATAATATTGCTAATGACCACATTGTTGTCGCAGTTTTATTTACCAAACCATCTTGGCCGTTGATTAAATTCTAAACGTGTATCAATTTTATCACAAGTTGCTTCCATAAATATTTCAATTATAGTTTAAGAAAATAAGTATTATTGGAAAATTTACATATACAGTAGGCTTTGTATACGCTGTTTTGTTTCTTCGCTGCCGATGACTGCAAATCTTATGTTCCGTTTGTAAATTTAATTCTCTTTCACGATAGATGAACGAGATAATGAAAACAAAATTCATTAAACACGAAGAAGACTTTGACGATACAAATATAAGAGATTTTATTGATGAACATTTGGTGGAAATTAAAGAAAACACAGATTTTAAGGATGAAAATGAAGCAAGTATGATAAAAATAATACTGTTGAGTCGCACATAGATGCAAGATTGACGTCAGAAATATTTACAGAAAAATCCCCCCAAAAAAAATCTGAAATCATATTCCACCAATATGTGGATTCAAGCGATTTAGTTTTGGGGTTTTGGTATCCAGTTTTATATTATGAGTCAGTGATACCAAAGCCGGTAGACCCCATCTAGATTGATGATGACAACAGGCGCTCCAGTTACATTAACATAGGTACAATACCGATATAGTTAGTGTGGCACGGTTTTATGGCCGCCTGAATCTATATTACAACGAGAGTTGGGCTGAGATAACTCTGTGAAAAATCTGTGCTGCCGTGATAACCACCGACGTTATAACCTGTATTTTTATTGTGCGTGAATATTTTAGTAAAATATCACTTTTAAGTCTAATTACTAGTGCCTGGGATTGATGTAAATGAAAAGCCAGCAAAAAAAAAAACAAATCACAAGAATTTTAGACCAACATTCTTTGACCTCAAATATTTGGAATTTTATAAATCTCAAATCATTTTTTGCTATTTTTGCCCCAGGTATTTACGCCTCACCACTAAAAATGCTCACGACTTTTCACGCCACGCAACTGCATCCACAAATTCACGAAAGTTGATTTGGACTTTTTTCTTAATTCATTACAAAATATTTTGTGTACACCTGCTGTTTTTTAGCTAAGATTGAATAGCTGATGGATCGTTCCGTTGTAGTCTTTCTAAGCCCATGTTTGATAAAATAAAATTACCGATTGAGAAAATCCATGTCGAACCATATCGATTCATAGAAAATCACCTTAAACATAATATCCGAGTTCAAAAGGTTGAATAGCATCTATGCAGTCAGGAGCTTCAGCGTTTTGTGTTGATATAACATAGCATATTTATGTTTTTACTTGATTAACTTGATGCCTTTAGAAACGACAGTTATCAAAATGATTGGAGACTTGTATGGAGCAGGAATGGGAACTGTTCATGGAACCATAATATTTACATTCATATTACTTGCCAATCGGCAGGAAATCTTGAAAAGGGTAATTATAATATGACTGTGTAAAAAGTTTTTTATTAAACTCATTTTGCCAATTGTAAAATTTGTGAGATAATATGGGTAATTTCAAAATTATGTAGATATTATCCATAATAAATCAGGTGGTGTATCCGACAATAAAGCTCATAAGCTTTATATCTTTGTGGAAACGCCGAAGATTCGGCGAAACAGCGGAAGATTCGAAACTGCGGGAGATTTTCGGCAAACACTATTGGGGTAGCAGGATGGGTTTAGGGTAATAACCAGCAAACAAAAGAAAATAAAAGCTGCAACTTACGTGTATCATATTTAGCCCGAACATCACTTTTATTTCTGTTAAGCAACCCGATTCATCAGTGACTCATGCTTAACGAAAATATTTCTGATAGGGTACCGATATCGGCAAACATAATGACACCGTTACGTTAACTTTTTCTCATACCCAAAATTTATTTGATTAGGTTCATGACGAAATTGATGACGTCATCGGAGTAGATGGAATACCTCATTTTTCTTCGAGAGACAAATTACCATTTTGTCAGGCTGTAATAAAAGAAATGATGCGATACAAAACAGTCGCACCACTTTCAGTTCCTCATTGTACATCGGTGGACGCAAAACTTGATGGCTATATTATTCCTAAGGTTTGTATTTTTTTTCAAGTGCCTATACTTGAATTCTTGTATACTCTAAGTAATAGGGAACGGTTTGGTGAAGAATAAGTCACATTACGCGAATACGCGATTTGCCATTGACATGAGTCCAAAAATAATTTGTCGCATTTAAGGCATTCATTCGATTACAATTTTTAAATTACTAAGAATTTAACATTATTCGAGTTTTACTATTGAAATTATGTCTTAACGTATTTCCTGCGTGTCGTACAAAGCGGAGCATAAAAGTGGTTGATGACTTACCATCGACCAGGGCAGATACCACTCATAACACATTATCATGGTGGTTCAGTCCTGTTTGGGAGGTTTTCTGTTTAGAGTGCAGTTGCAGGTAATAAATTCTCTTTGCTATTGAGTGGCTGGTAGTATGTTCCTTCTGGTCTTGCTCAGAGTGAATTTCAATAAAAAAAACGCGTTAGACTTTGGTGTGCTGTTTCAGAAAAAATGCGTATTGTAGTCAGTGAATGTATGAATGATACAGGTCAATTTTGGGTCGAAACCCGATACTCCAAAAATAGTCGATACTATACCTATATATCGGTTCATCATAAGTTCACATATCTTTCTCTATTGACCGGTAAAAGCGGCGGGATTAGAGTTGTTAGAGACTCACCCATCACCCATCTTATTCAAGGCTTGTTATAGCTATTTATCATTTTTCAAAATATTCTCGCAGGGGACGACGGTACTTTGCAATATTTATGCAATTCATAACGATCCAGAATATTGGGAAGAACCCGATAAATTCAATCCTGACAGACATATCGACTCAGAAGGGAAATTAACAACTTCGAAATATTTCATGCCTTTTGGGATAGGTAGTTTATTACTATATTAGTATTATGTTTTCATTTTCTAACTGGAATCCATTTCATGCATGGTTTATACTTATCTCTGTGAATCGATATGATTCGATAACGATTTTCTCAATCAGATTTTTTGTCAAGCGTGTAACAACATTAAACTGCGGGGCACGATTCATCAGTGACTAAAGCTTATTAAAACATTTTACGCAGTTACCAATATAAGGGAGAAATTGAATGTATATTTCATCTTCCCATTCCGAGATAAAAGGAGCTACAAGAAATTAAAACTGGCAACTGCAATCATCGCGTGAAGCTTTCCATGCATCTGAACAAATAAAGTAAAGTGTAATCAAAAGGGGAAAGTTTGTTGCTACTACCCTGAACATTTATGTTTGCAGAGACTGCACCATCTAGGGGCTTCGACGAACTGCAGAAATTTAACAAAAATGTCCCTAAAACACTATTCAAAACCATATTTCACAAAACTACGACAAACATATTGTTGCAATAAAGTCATATTTCCATATTTTCAGGGCCACGATCATGCATTGGACGTCAACTTGCAGAGATGGAACTGTTTATATTTTTCATAAAAATATTTCAACGATACACTGTGATTCCTACGCCAAATGGAAATTGTGAACGACCGTACGTGGACGAGAAGGCTTCTAGAACTGGACTTATATCGCCTCCTCCACGATCAACTCCTGTAACATTGAAGCCTCGAGACATAGCTTAAAAAACAAACTATACTGACAAAAGTATATGGAGAGGCCGTAAAATATATTTGAACAAGATTTTTCTTATAAGAAAAAACTGCATCGGACGGAATTGGGGGAAGTTCACATCCGTAATCTCAAATTGACATCGATTTTATTGGAATTTTCTGCTATAGACAGAGAAAACATGTGCCAGCTCATTGCAAATTATGTTTATTATTCCGATCTTAATAAAATTGTATTCAATTAATCATTTGATTCGAAATTTGAACGTTGGTTTTATATATGCGTAATTGCAGTATTTTTGTCATTCACCTAACGATAAAAGAGGTTCTTATTAAAGCGGAGCGATGCTTTATTGAATCAATATAGTGATATTCTCATTCATCGGTGGTTATGTTCAATGAAATTTCGTCAAATTTGAGATTACATATTTATTAAAGAAAGTTACCAGAAAAGAACGTCGGTATTCTTTTACATTAATTTATACATTTATCATATGACTTTTAACATTCTATTTGAGACTCTTTATTAATAAAGCTGTTATAAAGCTTAGCAAAAAAGAAAAAAATCATGTCTGTGAAACTATTCACCTCACTCTTGGTAATTGCTGTTATCTTTGTCCGTGTTATGCCCGTTTTCAGAGGGTAAGTAGGATTTATAACTTCCAGTTTTTCATACTTTTTGACAAAAGTTAAATCAGAGCAGGGTCATTTGCAGTAATTGTATTTTTCTGAAATCGTCTTGTTGACAAGATTTATCACAAGCCTGGACTATTTCAGGCACGTTTTATCAAAGCCCGAACGGCCAAAAGTAGATTTTAATAGTTTTCTCCCAATATCACCCAGTCAAATTACTGCTATACAACGGTGATTTTGTTTTTCTAATTGGGTTCGATGTTGGCTCGCTTCCGCAGTTTACGTTGTTTCTGCGACACGACCCGCTAACGATAGAGTAGACCAAACAAAATAATTCTCCAAAGGTGGGGTAAACTGTTACATGGAAACAACTCATAAAAAGGCGATGTTGCAAACGGTACATAAATGTTTATTGTCATAAGATGACATTTCATTTTTCAAGGGGGATGTGTCTTCCATGAAGAGTGTGATCAATATGAAATATGTCAAAACCACGAGTGTGTTGAGGAGTTTTAATAAGGTCAGTATAATTGAAGATAAATAGAAAACCCAATCAAATAAATAATTTAGAAACATGTTTTGTTAAGTATGGGTCATTGCATGCTTATCCAACTAAAATTTGTGATTGGAAATGTATTAAAAAATTATTGAAAAACATTAATTACGTTGTGGATTCAATTTTTTAAAAGAATCTGTATTCATTTGTTTAACTGGTCGGTTGATTTGAGATTAAGAAAAATCACATAAAACAATGCTGGTTGCCACTAATACAGCTTGAAGTAAATTTGACCAGAATAAATATTTATGAGCTCAAACATCCCAAAATTTCAATTTATATATTTATATTTTACAGTACAGCTACCTGGATCCAAAGCATCCAATTTCAGGGATAAAATACACTGGGACAATGGCTTTTAATGACTCTTGTTTATTCAATTCTAGAAAAATACAGCCAAATCAAATTGGAAGATACCCCACAACTACTGAACTTTTTAAAAATAATTTTATTTTGACCTAATGCAATAAAAAGTTATTCAAAAGTATTCTTGTTTTTGATATTACAGATTACAAGAAACTAGAGGGAGGGGTATTTTAAAAATTGGGGGTTATGTTAAATAGGAGTCGATGTGTTGTGAGAGCATCTATCGAAAATTCAATATGTTAAGCATTACCCACAGATGGGTCTCGTCTGGCCCACGTGATACATCGTTGACTCATACAACAAATGTTTTGACAAAAATTTTTCGATAGTTTCCTACATTTGAAGTTATAGCATATATCAGGTTAAATTCACTTTATTTTGGATAAATTCGATGCTTTTTTTAATAATATTACGACAAATTTATGATACTCTAAATTATATCACATTGGAACCACAATAACTCGTGGCTAATGGAAAACAAGTACGAACGAATAAAAATTATTTTATTAATCCTTCAGGGCAAGTTTTGGCCAATTCAAAATGACCGTATAACTTGTTTTGAGAGGGCATAGAGGACAGAGCTACGAACGGGCGTGCAGTATGAATTACAGGCCCTTGGCCATCTGGCTAGGCGATTTTACTTTCATAATGGATTCGTATCAACTATAATATTATTTTAATAAATATGTCAAAATAATCTTTACCCTAAAAAATGTTTTAGGCTCGGTCAATGAATGTTGCAGATTCTCGGCACCAAGTTTCTTATCAAATCCCACGTTCAATGACAGAGACACGTATGCAAAAATGGCATTAAGTAGAAAGAGCATCAAATTGATCGCGTTACATGCTTTGTTCTTGATATTCTGATTTAAAAAATAAAAAGCTAAATGCGGTCCCATCCTAACGTCATGAATGTGCAAAAAATGTATTTAATGTTTTCAACCTTGCTGTGAATGATAAATAACGGGAGGATATTTATCTTAAACGGAAAGTGATGAGGTGCTAATTTTATACGTAATAATCGATGCTCTGGAGAAGGCGCAGTCCAGCGGTTCTTCATTGGCTTATGCTAAGAAAACCAAATATATTTATAGTATGATCGACCGCACACGACCGATTCGAATAATTTGAATTACGAAATTCGAATTCAAATCACAAAATTGTATTGACCAGTAGAAAAACTGGCAGAAGTCTTATGTCATGATGAGTCACCATTTGCCTGACCGTTAATGAAAGCCTTGGGCTAAATCTACAAATTAGTTTCATCGCCGCAATTACGAGTAATGCTCATGTTAAGGCGATGAGGTTAATTAATCAGTCATTTTAAATTATAATAAATTTAGTCTTGTTTTTAAAACATTAACGGAGCTTTCGTCATAAGTTTTTTGTAAATACCCTGTAAATGTAGTATCACACAACATAAAATTGTTGACACGGTCCGTTTGCTGTCCTATATTTGAGACATAACAGTAAGCACTGACCTCTTTTCACTACATTGCCTGAAGCCTATCCATCAATATTTCTACCAAAACATATTTCGTTGAGCATGGATCACTGATGAATCGCGGCGACCAGGCGCAGGTCAACTGTGATTCATGCTTGAAAAATTCTTGATTGGGAGTTACGAGATCGAGTTGCGAAACGGAGTTATGTTATTATGAAGCAAAATCTGGCAGGCAGAAAAGCAAAATAGGTATGGTAAGACATTGAAATATGGCGGCATAGTAGCACAGTTTATCTTCAACTTATGTATTTCTTATGTAACATCACATAAGATCGTAGTGCGTTGCTTTGTCATTATAGTAGTCCCAAACCCCAAACTGCAAAGCGCAAGTCTAAGCAACGAGGCGAGCACTGTAATGTTAAAACAAGAAAAAACGCAAACTGCGCAAACGTATATTGCAGCCCTAACGAACAACTAAGCAGATCAACGGAAATATGATATTATGTGAATAAGAATTATATATATCTGATTAGTCAGAAGTCGTCATAAATGTATCGATCAAACTAAGTAACTACCGTAGTCTCACTTGCTACAATATCTACCGATATGGATGCCGACAATGGAAAAGATTCGGAATTGCCGTAACCAGTAGAAACACATTTGAAGGTCGCCATTGTCATATTGGGATAGCGTATTGAGCTGCATTGAGATTCCATTTCGCTAAATAATTAAAGGTCGTTTATTGCTCCTTTTCTCGAATGCTATAATAGATATAGCTACTAGGTTGTGTGGATCCTCCTGAGTAAAGCCCAAATTTGAAATTATAAAAATGATCACGAAAAACACGGGATTGAAATTTATGTAGATCTTAAGTATTTCTTGCGTGTCGTAAGAAGCAACTAAAAGGGAAAAAATGGTAAGCACTTCTCTATTGTGGTTTAATTCTTTATGGAATGTTTTCCACTTATAGTGGAGTTGCTGGCACTTCATCTTGTAGTAGCTCTTTAACATTTGATTGGCCGTTGCTTAGCTAATTTTAGGTTCTGATCTAGGCCTTTCTCAGCAGCGCGCACTTCTATGAAAAACATGGAATAAATACTACTTTATTATATTCTTTTACCTGTTATTTAGATATCTTGAAGTTGTACTTTTCATTTATCTTGCTAATTAAACTATATATTATAGGTATATATAGGTAGTTACTTGGCATCAAACATGGGGATTTCGGAAACAATATTCCAGCATGTTTCGCTGAATTATGATATCATATTATACATCATTGTTGGTGCCATATTTTTGTATTACTCATTGCCAAAGCCTGATAAATTTCCACCGGGTCCAACTGGTTTGCCGTTGTTTGGTGTAGCACTATTCATAGGAAGTAGACCTGAGAAGACTTTCACGGTAAGCATCTTAGATCCTATTTAATAAAAAAGGATAATTTATCAAGCATAAATCATAAATAGACCGCGCATTGGCGGTGCGATCCACCAGTAGACAATTTTGGACAAATTTACTTCCGTGATCTTGACTGGTGTGAGTGGTTCTTCAAAAAACGAGAACTATAAGTGGCGGGCACAAAAAGTGGCCTTTCACATGGTGCGAGCACCTAAAAAGAAGTGAAGCAAATGAAAAAGGTGTACAAATGATTCACACAAAAAATAGTGCGGATGGTGCAACCGGTGACGTTTTTGTGTATTCAACTGGCGCCACTTGTTTCTACTGACACCACTTGTTTGCATGTGTACCACTTGCATCCCTCGATTTTGTGTGCACAACTTACAACACTGGTTTTGGTTTGTATCATTTGTATTTATGTGCATCACTCGTTTTTGTCTATGCCTTTTGTACCAGTACATTTTAGAGGTACCGTTTTCTGAAGAAACTATCCCACCGATAAACTTCTAGTAAATTCAGTAGAGCAAGTCTTTTAGGATTATAATTATTTGAATTTTAGAAATTCTAGACAATGTCATACGTGTTTCCGAACATTTTAACATTTCGGGTAAGTTCGTATTTTCAGAAAATATATTAACATGCATGTTTGAATGTCTGTTTTACAGAAATGGAGCAAAAGATACGGAGACGTCATTGGTTTTAACATAGGAAGGAAACAAATGGTTGTACTTAATAAATATGATATTATGCATCAAGCATTTATTAAAAATGCAGCATCATTTAGTCATAGACCAGACGACTACATTTTCAAGGATCTCCTCTTCAAAACCGGTAATAAACATATGAGTATTGCTAAATCGAGCTTAATAGTCCCAACAAAAACTTTTCTGATTTATTTTTCTGGGCCATTTTTTGATTGACTATCAAAGATTTCATTTGGCTGATTGATTCGTTGAAAATCGTTCACAGACAATGATAGTATTATTTCCTGTTCAAAGGAATCGTCGCTGGTGATTACACTACGAAGTTTGTAGCTGAAAGAAAATTTGCACAAACAGTTTTGAGTAAGTTGGGATTGGGAAAATCTACTATCGAGAATTCAATATTGGTAAGATTGCTTGATCTTGTATCAGTATATAAATTATGGGAAACTATAAATCAAAGACATGCCTAACCTACAGGCAGAGTTTGGGAAACGAACCGATGACTCGAGACACGTTGTCCTAGCAAAATAACTCGGCTTGTACTAGACTCAACAAAATACAGACGCGTCTTGAATCGAAATTTGAGAAGAATTTTGCCCTAGTCTGCTATCACCTTTTGTAAAATACCACGTCTGCCGTACAGCATGACTTATCAGAGAAAATACGCCTGTCGGAAGGATATATGAAATACATGGTAGCCTACCCAACAATAATGATGCTAAGTGAATACTTATGGAGTGAGAAGTGGCAAATTAATCTTTCACTGCTGCTGGATAGGTTCAAAAATTGACACTGGCTACAAGCATGCTAAACTAGTTTATTGGACTAATAGATTCGGGGTTTAATTATGAAAAAGATTTGATTTCGACAAACACACCATGATACGGAAAAATGCATTATTGTTACTTGAAAACCTGGCAATTTTGGTATCAGCAACCAGTGCCATCGGAAAGTATCTATAAAATTGACCAAAACAAAACTAATATAAATAGCAATACACTATGAAAAAATAAATAAAAATCTGTACTTTTAAACAACTTTTAAACAACATGATACCGGTGGTATCAATCAGTGGGTGGGCACGGTTGCGGGAAAAACATAAAATTATTTTTTGCATTGATATACAAAAGCCTGGAAGATTTGTTTAACTGTTTCAGGATGAAATTGACCGTTTGATGAGGCATTTTGGTGACAGTGACGTGAAATTGGATGAAGTTGTAAAAGTGAGTTGCATATAAACGTAAAATATACTACTTTATATAAAATTGCGTTTCATACTTGGTCACAATTGATCATAGAAGATTGTGCGATGTACCGTGTTTGTGGCAGAAATTATGGTTCGACCGCTAAAATCACATCTTTCAGAATTTTTCAGACGTATTGGTTATTTCAACGTTTCGTTCATGTGCTCATTCGGTTGCTTTAATTTCTCATGGTAATATCATGCTTTAATTTTTCCAGAACAATATCATGAATTGCATAGGAAACGTAATCGGAGATGTAGTATTCGGGGAACGTTATGAATACGACGATCCTGAACTCTTGGATATACTGGGCGCGATGGATGCTTTCTTTAAAAAAGGAAGTTTGGCTTATCAGGTATAACTGTTGTACAATATTATCAAACGTATTATTCTGATTTACTGTATTATAGTGGCCTTTCTCAGCAGCTCAGTATCAAACCTGATCGTATTGCCAAAAGGCAAATTATTCTATGCTTGGCCGTTTCACCATAGAACGTGTCCTTCAGCAAGATAATTTGCGGTTAGATATAAAGCACATTTCAGATTTCAGACTACCCAGTGTAGTCCATAAATGTTTAGTATGAATCTCTCACTGATGGATTACGCAGATGATAAAATTTTTGATTGGGTTGCGGTGTTCGGTATTGGGTTCACGGAAAAGGCATAACAAATCTTTCAAAAAATGTATTATGGTGTGAAAACATAGAAATTGACCGACAAGTTAATGTATTTTACCATTACGAATACTGGGGAATAGGCAATATCAATACTCTGACTGCAGCAAACCAGCGGAACCTCCTCAAATATATTTAAACTTCTTTTGTCGAAAGTATCCAGTACACATGTGTTGCAATATTCAATACAAATCAAACATTTTTTACTACATGCTGTTATTAAATATATGTTACCGATGGACTGTGTCGCAGAGATAATTTATTCGGATAATTTGCCCTCGCTTAGACGTGCATGTGTGACAAGTTAACAAAATATATACTTTTTAGTTGACGACTGTGATACCGTGGTCTCGACATATTCCACCAGTGAAAGGAAGTATGGCTGCAATAATTCATGGAATCAACACAGTAACACATATATTTTATTTATTTATCAGATACTAGCATCAGTGTATTGTGAACCTTCATAAAGAGGGTGGCAGTGGGGCGAATTTTTAAAAAAATAGTTGATATTATGGCCTCGCAATCGGCGCCAAATGTAAAAAAATGTTCTAAAATTAGAACCACTATATTAAAAGCCGAAAATTGGCGCCGGGAAGGCGAAACATTTTTTTGGAAAGGAAATTGGGATTTCAAGTCCTAGAATGAGATGAGTATGTGTAACTATTGCTAATGAAAAATATGCATTTTCCTACGTTGTAAGGCCCTTAAAATACCATTCTACATTTATTTTTCGGTCAACGTGGGGGGAGGGACATTATTATATAATATTGCTAATGACCACATTTTTGTCGCAGTTTTATTTACCAAACGATATTGGCCGTTGATTAAATTCCAAGTGTGTATCAAATATATCACGGGTAACTTGCATAAATAATTTATGTATATTTTAAAAAAATAAGTGTTATTGGAAAATTTTCATACACAGTAAACTTTGCATATGCTTTTTTGTTTCTTCGCTGCCGATGGCTGCAGATCTTATGTTCCATTTCTCTTTTACGATAGATAAACGAAATAATGAAAACTAAATTCATTAAACACGAAGAAGACTTTGACGATACAAATATAAGAGATTTTATTGATAAACAATTGGTGGAAATTAAAGAAAACACAGATTTTAAGGATGAAAATGATGCAAGTATGATAATAAAATAGTACTGTTGGGTCGCATATAGATGCTAGATTGACATCAAAAATATTTACAGAAAAATCTCCAAAGAAAAATAAATCTGAAATCATATTCCACCAATATGTGGAGTCAAGCGATTTAGTTTTGGGGCTTTGGTGTCGGCTGGTCATTTCAAATAATAAAACCATCAATTTCTGGCCAAGATCAAACATTCTAAACAGGACGTTTTCAAACACCGAAAATCTGAAACTATACCGATCATCGACATTTTTCTTCCAGTTATGCGATGGGAAACATTTCGAATATTTTCTATTGAATATCTCTGAAAGTATGGACGAAATTTTCTTCTTTGTGTTGATATAACATAGCATGTTTGTGTTTTCATTTGATTGATGCCTTTAGAATCGAGAGTTATCAAAATGATTGGAGACTTGTATGGAGCAGGAATGGAAACTGTTCATGGAACCATGATATTTACATTCATATTACTTGCCAACCGGCCAGAAATCTTGAAAAGGGTAATTATAATATGACTGCGTTTCGTCACTACAATAAGTTTCCCAGATTTTTAATAAGCCTATTTTGCCAATTGCAAAATTCTTTAGATCATATGGGTAATTTCAAACTATGCAGATATTACCCATAGTAAATCAGGTGGTGTAACTAGCAATATAGCTCATTGGCGAAGCCTTTATGGAAACATCGATGCTTCGTATGGTATATTGAAACACTTCCTGAGCACAGCGGGAGATTTTAGGAGGGTTGGTAATCTCCACACTATTAGGGTAGCAGGGTGGGTTTGGGGTAATGACCAGCAAACAAATAAAAACAAAAGCTGCGACTTATGTGTATCATATTGAGCCCGAACGTTATTTTTATTTTTGTTGAACATGAGTCATTGATGGATCACGTCGCTGAGACGCGGTCCATCCGTGACTCATGCTTGACAAAACTATTTCTGATTGGGTACTGATATCGGCAAACATAATGTCACCGTTACGTCGACTTTTTCTCATATCCAAAATTTATTTGATTAGGTTCATGACGAAATTGATGACGTCATCGGAGTAGATGGAATACCACATTTTTCTTCGAGAGACAAACTACCATTTTGTCAGGCTGTAATAAAAGAAATGATGAGATACCAAACAGTCGCACCACTTTCTATTCCTCATTGTACATCGGTGAACGCAAAACTTGATGGCTATATTATTCCTAAAGTTGGTATTTTTTTGTTCAAATGCCTAAACTCGAATTCTTGTATACTCTAAGTAATGGGAACGTTTTGGTGGATGAGTCTCATTTAAACCCCGTTACGCGATTTGCCATAGACATGAGAAAAAAATATTTTGTCGCATTTAAGGTATTTATTCGATTACAATTTTTCATTTACTGCGATTTTAACATTATTCGATTTTTACTATTGAGACTGTGTCCTAGCGTATTTCCTGCGTGTCGTACGAGGCGGAGCATAGAAGTACCACTCACTACACATTACCATGGTGGTTCAGTCCAGTTTGGGATGTTTTCCTTTTAGAGTGCAGTTGCTGGTCCTAAATCCATTAGTAGTTTTTTGCTACTGGGTGGCTGTGGGTACTATGTTCCTTCTGAACGATGCTTCTGGCCTTGCTCAGAGTGAATTTCAATAAAAAAATTGTGTTAGACTTCGGTGTGCTGTTTCAGAAAAAAAAACTGCATATTGTACCCAGTGAATATATGATTGATACCAGTCAATTTTGGATCGAAACCCGATACTCCAAAAATAGTCGTTACTATACCTATATATCGGTTCATCATAAGTTCACATATCTTTCTCTATTGACCGGTAACAGTGGCGGGATTAGAGTTGTTTAAAAGATATGATCTTTCCGGTTCAGTCTGTTCTACTCAAATTTCGCCCCCTTATTTATTCATCACCCGCCTTATTCAAGACCTACTATAGCTATTTATCAATTTTCAAAATATTCTCGCAGGGGACGACGGTTCTTTGCAATATTTATGCAATTCATAACGATCCAGAATATTGGGAAGAACCCGATAAATTCAATCCTGACAGACATATCGACTCAGAGGGGAAATTAACAACTTCGAAATATTTCATGCCTTTTGGGATAGGTAATTTATTACTATTTTAATATTATGTTTTCATATTCTAACTGAACTTCATTTCATGCATGCTTTAAACTTATCTCTGTGAATCGATATGATTCGATAACGATTTTCTCAATCAGATTTTTTGTCAAGCGTGGAACAACGTTAAACTGCGGGGCGCGATTCATCAGTGACTGAAGCTTATTAAAAACATTTTACGCAGTTACCAATATAAGGGAGAAATTGAATATATATTACATCTTCCCATTCCGAGATAAAAGGAGCTACAAGAAATTGAAAACTGGCAACTGCAATCATCGCGTGAAGCATTCCATGCATCTGAACAAGTAAAGTAAAGTGTAATCAAGAGGGTAAAGTTTGTTGCTACTACCCTGAACATTTATGTTTGCAGAGACTGCACCATCTAGGGGCTTCGACAAACCGCACAAATTTAACAAAAATGTCCCTAAAACACTATTCAAAACCATATTTCACAAAACTGCGACAGACATATTGTTGCAATAAAGTCATATTTTCATATTTTCAGGGCCACGATCATGCATTGGACGTCAACTTGCAGAGATGGAACTGTTTATATTTTTCATAAAAATATTTCAACGATACACGGTGATTCCTACGCCAATTGAAAATTGCGAACGACCTTACGTGGACGAGAAGGCTTCTAGAACTGGACTTATATCGCCTCCTCCACGATCAACTCCTGTAACATTGAAGCGTCGACACATAGCTTAAAAAACAAACCATACTGACAAAAGTATAAAGAGAGGGCGTTCCACCAGCGCTCCACGCTCAATAAAATATATTTAAACAGGATTTTTCTTATAAGAAAAAACTGCATCGGAATTGGGGGAAGTTCACATCCGTAATCTCAAATTGACAATCGATTTTATTGGAACTTTCTGCTATAGACATAGAAAACATGTGCCAGCTGACTGCAAATTATGTTTATTATTCCGATCTTAATAAAATTGTATTCGCTTAATCATTTGATTCGAAATTTGAACGTTGGTTTTATATATGCGTAATTGCAGTATTTTTGTCATTCACCTAACGATAAAAGAGGTTCTTATTGAAGCGGGGCGATGTTTTCTTGAATCAAAATATTGATATTTTCATTCATCGGTGGTTATGTTCAATGAACTTTCGTTACCAGAAGGGAGCGTCGGTATTCTTTCACTTAAATTTAAACATTTATCATATGACTTTTAACATTCTATTTGAAAGTCTTTATTAATCAAGCTGTTATAAAACTTACCAAAAAAGAAAAAATGATGTCTGTGAAACTGTTCACCTCACTCTTGGCAGTTGTTATTATCGTTGTCCGTGTTATGCCTGTTTTCAGAGGGTAAGTATGAATTATAACTTCCAGTTTTTCATACTTTTTGCTAAAAGTTCAATCAAAGCAGGGTCCTTTGCAGTAATTGTATTTTTCTAAAATTTTAAATCGTCTTGTTGACAAGATTAATTACAAGCCTGGACTATTTTTATATCAGGCATTGAGTGGTGCGTTTCATCAAAGCCCAAACGGCCAAAATGGAGATTTTTCTATTTTATCTAAACATCACCGAGTCAAATTACTGCTAAAGAACGGTGATTTTAGTGCAAATTTGTTACAGTGTTAAAAAGGATACAAGAAACTAGTGCAGCTACTATAGGGCATGAGGTTCTGCCAACTCTAATAGCGGGTAACAGTTTTAGCAACCAGTCTGCAATGATAAAAGATAGTTAGTGGTATTTGCACTAAGAGAACACTTGTTAAAGTAAAAATAACTCTACTGACTGATTTAAAAAAAAAACTCAGTTACTACATTCTGGAAGACAAATAATATCCCAATCAGAAGTTCTTTTCTGTCACGAATATGACACAGATGGACCGCGTTTGCCACGTGATCTATCAGTAGTCAAATGGTTTTGAAAAAAAATGTTTCTAGTTGGGCTCGATGATGGTTCGCTTCTGCAGTATAGGCTGTCTCTGCAACATGACCAGCTACAGACAGAGTAGACCTAACATATTAGCAAAATCATTCTTCAAAGGTAGGGTTATAATGGTATATAGACTATATCAACTCATGAAATGCGAGTGTGTGGAGCAGTTTTAATTCAGTATAATTGAAAATAAATAGAAAACTCAGCCAAAAAATAATATGGAAACATCTTTTGTTAAGTATGGGTAATTGTATGCTTATCTAACTAAAATTTGTGATTGGAAATATAATTGGATTGCAAATTTTTTCAGTCAAATGAATAGTATAAAAACATATTTTGTTAGGTATAGGTCATTGATGGATTGCTCTGCTTGTTCGTAATCTATCAGCTCTGTATGCTTGTCCAACTAAAATTTGTGATTGAAATTGGATTGCCAATTTTTTTGGAGGAGTAAATAAAAGGAGGCCTATATCAACGACTGCCTATAGCCGTCTATCGTTAGTCGAGGCTCAATAATAATCTCCTTGAATACGATATTTTTCAACTCAATATCCATGTCTAATTCTATTCAGAAATTTTATTTTGTTAAGCATGGGCCACTGATGGATCCGTCAGTGACTCGAACTTAACAAAATATATTCGGACAAACAAATTCGATTGGGAAAACAGTATAGCTACCAATTCCAGGGAAAAAAACATTGAGACAATGCCCTTTAATGACTCTTTTTTATTCAATTCTAGAAAAAGACTGCCAAATCAAATTGGAAGACACCTCACAATTACTGAACTTTTTAAAAATGATTCTATCTTAACTCGATGGAATAAAAAGTTATTTAAAAGTATTCTTGTTTTTGATATTACAGATTACAATAAAACTAGTTGAGGGATCGACTTAGCATTTTATGTCAAATAGAAGACGATGTATTGTGAAAGATTCGATCAAAAATTTGATATATCAAGAATCAGCCATAGATGGGTCTCGTCTGATCGACGTGATCCATCATTGACTCATACTTAACAACAAATGTTTTGACGAAAAGTTTTCGAACGTTCAGCACATTTGAAATGTTTTAGGCTCGCCCAATGAGTGCTGCAGATTCTCGGCACCAAGCACCTTATCAATGCCACGTTCATGAACACAGACACGTATGCAAGAATGAGCATCAAATTTAACGCGCTACATTTTTTGTTCTCGATATTCTGATTTAAAAAAGAAAAAGCTAAATGCGCCCCATCCTGACGCCATGGATGTGCAAAAAAATTATTTTATGTTTTCAACTTTGCTGTGAATATTAAATAACAGAAGAAAATAAAAATGTTCTGAAACTGGAAGTGATGAGGTGCTAATATTCAATACTCTGGTCAAAGCGCAGTCCAGCAGCCCATCAGTGGCATATGCATTAAAAAAACAAAATATATTTGAAGTATGATCGACCGTACACGACCGATTCGAATAATCTGAACTACGAAATTCGAATTCAAATAACAAAATTGTATTGACCAGTAGGAAAGCTGGCAGAAGACTTATGTCGTGATGAGTAAGGTTTCTGAAAATGAGTCTATTTATCAGAGCATGTCATCGTAGCTGTACGTTTATTTTTCGTTATGTGTGTATTTTCTCCATTTTTTTCAAATAAAAATAACCTTTCTTCAACATAAACAGAAAACCATCGCATGCTCTGGCCATTATTTGATGATATTGCCAATTTGCAAATGTTAGAAATCTTTTACAACCACTGGCGCATTGTGCGCAACAAGTAGGATAACTAAATAGTATTAAAACGGTTTACGAGCACGCAATCTTGAAAAAGGGTTAGCCCACTGTCATTTGAGCATAAGCGATTCTTTGTCACAAATACCGTGTAAATGTGGTATTACATAACATAACATTGTTGACACGGTCCGTTTGCTTGACTCTCAGCGTTATGGTAAGGCGCTTATTGCTCAATTGTAGAATGACCGTAAGCACTGAGCACTGCTGTTTACATTGCCTGAAGATTAGCCACAAATATTTTTACCAAACATATTTTTTTAAGTATGGGTCACTGATGGATCGCGCCTATCAGGCGCGGTTCAATTGTGATTCATGTTTAACAAAATAAAATTCTTGATTGGGAGTTACGAGACTTAAAAGGAGAATTTAATATTCAGTTAGGCAGATATTAGCTTAATAGGTTTCATTTGTTGGTATGGGTATGTTATTATAAAGCAAAATTTGGCAGGTAGAAAAGCAAAAAAGATATGGGAAGACATTAAAATATGGCGGCAGCGTAGCACAGTTTATCTCTAACTTATACATTTCTTTTGTAACATCACATAAGATTGCTCTGCGTTGCCTTGTCATTACAGTAGTCCCAAATCCCCCAACGGCAAAGCGTAAGTCCAAGCAACGAAGCGAGCACTATCCATTAGCTTGTATAGCAAACGCATCAGTTGAACCTTAAAAACATAATGAACTGCTTACGCAATGCTGTGCTCGTGTAAATTGTGGTGTCAAAACAAGGAAAAACGCAAACTGCGCAAACTTATATTACAGCCCTAACAAACAACAACGCAGATCAACGTTAATATTATGTGGATATAAAGTATACATATCTAATCAGTCAGAAGTCGTCATAAATGTATCGTTTAAACTAAGTAACTACCGTAGTCTCACTTGCTACAATATCTACCAATATGGACGCCGATAATGGAAAAGATTCAGAGTTGCCGTAACCAGTAGATACACATTTTAAGGTTGTCATAGCCATATTGGGATAGCGCATTGAGCTGCATTGAGATTCCATTTCGCTAAATAATTGAAGGTCGTTCATCGCTCCTTTCAAGAATGCTATATACAGATATAGCTACTAGGTGAGTGGATCGCCCTGAGCAAAGCCCAAATTTAAAATTATTAAATAATCACAAAAAACAGGGGAAAGAAATAAATGTAGATGGTGCCGTATTTCTTGTGTGTCGTAAGTACCAACTAAAAGGAAACAAAAATGGTGGATGGTTTTACCATCGCCCACAACAGATACCACACCATGGTTGTTTAAGCCTGTACGGAATGTTTTCCGCTTATAGTGCAGTTGCTGGCACTTCATCTTGTGATAGCTCTTTCACATTTGAGTGGGCGTTGCTTAGCTAATTTTAGGCATTGATTTCGGGCTTTCTCAGCTGAGCGAACTTCTACGGGAAAAAAGAAAAACATGTTTCTACTTTATTATATCCTTTTACCTGTTATTTTGATATCTTGAAGTTGTACTTTTCATTTATTTTGCTAATTAAACTATATATTATAGTTGTATATAGGTAGTTACTTGGCATCCTACATGGGGATTTCGGAAACAATATTCCAGCATGTTTCGCTGAATTATGATATCATATTATACATCGTTGTTGGTGCCATATCTTTGTATTACTCATTGAATAAACCGGATAAATGTCCACCGGGTCCAACTGGTTTGCCGTTTTTTGGTGTAGCACTATTCATCGGCAGTAGACCCGAGAAGACTTTCACGGTAAGCGTCTTAGATCCTACCTAATAAAAAACGATACTTTGTCAAGTATCATAGATAGACCGCGCATTGGTGCGATTTTTGGACAAATTTAGTTCCGTGATCTTGACTGGTGTGAGTGGTTCTTCCAAAAATAAGTGGCGGGCACAAAAAAGTGGTATTGCACATGGTGTAGAGCACCCAAAAACGAGTGAACCAAATGAAAAAGGGATGCAAATGGTTCACACAAAAACAAATGGTGCGAGTGGTGCACCCGTAAACGTTTTTGTGTATACCACTTGTGCCACTCGTTATCGTTTTTATCACTGGCGCCACTTGTTGCCATGTGCACCACTTCCTTCCTTCCACTCGTTTTGGTTTGCACCATTTGTATTTATGTGCATCACTCATTTTTGTCTATACGATTTGTACCTGTACATTTTAGAGGTACAGTTTTCTGAAAAAACTGTCTCACCGATCTTGTAGTAAATTCAGTAAAGCAAGTCTTTTGAGATTATGATTATTTGAATTTTAGAAATTCTGGGCAATGTCATACGTTTTTTCAAATATTTTAGTGTTAATATTTGTTTTCAATATCAGAATTTGGATCACACAACCTGCAAAAACAATTCTCGCAGAGAAATCATGATATATTCCAAATTTTAGAATTTATAGTTCGACACAAAGCATGACTTTGCTGCTAAATCTACAATTCAAGGATTTAGTTCGTCTGAATGCCTGAAATATCATTCTATTTATATAGTGAATATCAGACACCGTTTAAACTCAATAATGAAGACAATCTCATCCTAGGCACGTCGACTCGTTTAAGAAGTTAATTCTGGGGAAGGGAGTATTTTCAGCAAATATATTGACATGCATATTTGAATGTCTGTTTCACAGAAATGGAGCAAAAGATACGGAGACGTCATCGGTTTCAACATAGGAAGGAAACAGATGGTTGTCCTTAATAAATATGATATAATGCATGAAGCATTTATTAAAAATGCAGCATCATTTAGTCATAGACCAGACAACTACATTTTCAAGGATCTTCTCTTCAAAAACGGTAATAAACATATGAGTATTGCTGAATCGACCATAATTGTCCCGAAAAACTTTTTCTGATTTATCTTGATGAGCGATCTTTTGATTGTCTATCAAAGATTTCATTTTGCAAAGCATGGGCAACAGATAGATCGTGCCTAAGCGGCACGACCCATCAGTGCATCATGCTTAATAGAACATGTTTGTTCAAGATAGTTTTTACAGGTTCTGTCTCTAAGTAAGCATCAATCGCATGCCAAAAACAAACATTTTCATAGGATTCGGTGCGGTTTGGTTGGATACCTTGTTATAACCTATAAATGACCAAGGCGATACAGATTTTGACTAATGATCAATGTTTGCGATATTTCGAAAGTAAAATAAAGTATTCCTTTTAGTATAATTGAAACTGATTGGAACGTCGAACATAGTTCACACACAATGATAGGATTATTTATTGTTTAAAGGAATCGCAGCCAGTGATTACACTACGAAGTTTATAGCTGAAAGAAAATCAACACAAACAGTTTTGAGCAAGTTGGGATTGGGGAAATCAACTATCGAGAATTCAATATTGGTAAGATTGCTTGATATTATATTAGTATATAAATTATGGGAAACTATAAATCAAGGACATTCCTATGCTACAGGCAGAGTCCGGAAGGCTCGACTCGCACTCGAGGCACGTTGTCTTTGCATTTGATTAGGGATTTAGTTATGAGGATGATTTGATTTCGACAAACACACCATGATACGGCAAAATACATTATTGTTACTTGAAAACCTGGCAATTTTGGTATCAACAGTCCGTGCAGACGGAAAGTATCAAATTCATTGATATAAAATTGAAAAATCTAAAAAAGGACGTTATTATTATAGAACAAATTTTAAGCAGAATAATATTATATAAATAGCAATACACTATGAAAAAAAAAAATAAAAATCTGCAAAGAACTTTTAGATAACATAATACCGGTGGTATCAATCAGTGGGTGGGCGCGTTTAGGGGAAAGCCATTGGACTATTTTTGCTTTGATAAAAAGAAAAGCTTGGAAGATTTGTTCAACTGTTTTAGGATGAAATTGACCGTTTGATGAGCCATTTTGGAGACAGTGACGTGAAATTGGATGAAGTTGTAAAAGTGAGTTGCATATAAACTTAAACAATGCTAATTTATATAAAACTGCCGAGAATTCCATCAGTGCCTCATACTAGACAAAATATAATTCTTTCTATGGTCACGTTTGAGTATAGAAGATTGCGCGTGGGAGAAAACATGGCTCGACCGGTGAAATTGCAAAATGGCCTTTTAAATGTTTTAAAACAAGTGTTCTCCCAAAACTTTTTTACACGCATTGGTTATTTCAAGGTTTCATTCATTTTCAGGCCAAAAAACTACATTAAAAAAATGTTCTGTTGCTTTAATTTCTCATGGTAATATCATGCTTTTATTTTTCCAGAACAATATCATGAATTGCATAGGAAACGTAATCGGAGATGTAGTATTCGGGGAACGTTATGAATACGACGATCCTGAACTCTTGAATATACTGGGCGCGATGGATGCTTTCTTTAAAAAAGGAAGTTTGGCTTATCAGGTATAACTGTTGGACAACATTATCGAACGTATTTTTCTGATCTACTGTATTATAGTGCTCTGCAACTCAGTCAGTTAAACCTGATGGCAAATTATGCTATGTTTGACCGTTTCAGAAAGATACTTAGCGGATAGATATAAAACACATTACATATGCTGCCGCCACAAAACTCCATGCCTACCCACTGAAGAAAAAGTTTGTCCGTGAATGTTTAGTATGAATCACTCACTGATGGATTGCGCTGATGAATAAATTTCTGATTGGGTTGTGGTGTTGGGTATAAGGTAACAGCCATAACAAATCATTCAAAAAAATGTGTTATCTTGACAAAAACATAAAAATTGAAAAGTGAATGTATTTTACCATTACGAATACACGAGAATGAGCCATATCAATACTCTGACTGTAGCATACCAATACACTGGAACTCCTGAAACATAATTAAACTTTTTTGTGGGAAGTATCCAGTGTTGTATATGTGTTGCAACAACCAATACAGATCAAACATTTTTTACATGTTGTTATTAAATATATTTCACCGATGGACTGCATCGCCGGTGTAATTTCATCTGGTAATTTCTCCTTGCTTACACGTACGTGTGATAGTGTGGCAAGTTAACAAAATATATACTTTTCAGTTGACGACTCTAATACCGTGGTCTCGACATATTCCACCAGTGAAAGGAAGTACGACTGCAATGATACACGGAATCAACACAGTGATACATATATATTATTTATTTTATCAGCATTAGTGTATTGAAGCATTAGAAGTGGGAACCTTCATAAAGAGGGGGGGGGGGGGGGGGGGGCAAATTTCGAAAAAATATAAAACTGATATTTTGGTCCTGTAATCGGCGTCAAATGTAAAAACAAATGTTCTAATAAATAGAGTCTTTATTAAACAGCCAGAAACTCGCGTCAGGAAGGCCGAACATTTTTTGGAAACGAAAATGAGGTTTCAGTGCCTAGAATGAGATAAGTATGTGCAACTATAGTTTCTGAAAAATATTCTATTTCATACGTTTTAAGACACTTAAAATCTGATTCTACTTTTTTCGGTCAACGAGGGGCGAGGGACATTGCTATATAATATTGCTAATGACCACATTGTTGTCGCAGTTTCATTTACCAAACCATCTTGGACGTTAATTAAATTCCAAATGTGTATCAAATTTATCACAAGTAACTCGCATGAATATTTCAAGTATGTTTTAAGAAAATAGGTATTATTGGAAAATTTACATATAAACAATAAACTTTTTTATACGCTGTATTGTTTCTTTGCTGCCGATGGCTGCAGATCTTATGTTCTATTTGTAAATTCATTCTCTTTTCTGATAGATGAACGAGATAATGGAAACTAAATTCCTTAAACACGAAGAAGACTTTGACGATACAAATATAAGAGATTTTATTGATGAACATTTGGTGGAAATTAAAGAAAACAGAAATTTTAAAGATGAAAATGAAGCAAGTATGATGAAAATAATACTGTTGTTTAGCATTTTTAGCATGGGTCAGCGATACCAACCCCAGTAGACCATCCAGATTAATGATGACAACAGACGCACAAATTTAACATAGGTATAATACCGGTATAGTTAGTATGACAAAGTTTTATGACCGCCTGAATCTATATTACAACGAGGGTTTGGCTGAGATAACTCTGTGCCGACGTGACAACCATGGAGCCAATGAGCTAACAAAATGCGCCAAATAATAGTATTTTTAATCCTACAATTGACTTGTATTTAAATGTACGTCGTAGGCGCAACAAAAGTATAGCATAACCTGTATTTTTATTGTGCGCGAATATTTTGTAAGAAATCGCTTTTTAAATCTGATTACTTATGTGCCCAGGGGAAAAAATCACAAGAATTTTAGATCAACATCCTTTGAATTTTATAAATCTCAATTATCGACATAATTCTCTCAGTTCTGTGATGCGAAACTTTTCAAATATTTTCTATTGAATGTCTCTAAATTTTGTAAGTATAGATGAAATTTTCTTTTTTGTGTTGATATAACTTAGCATATTCATGTTTTTACTTGATTAACTTAATGCTTTTAGAAATGAGAGTTATCAAAATGATTCGTGACTTGTATGGAGCAGGAATGGAAACTGTTCATGGAACCATGATATTTACATTCATATTACTTGCCAATCGGCCAGAAATCTTGAAAAGGGTAATTAAAATAAGACTGCGTTTCGTCACTACGATAAGTTTCGAAGCTTTTTAAAAAACCCATATGAGTAATATTGTCCATAGCAAATCAGGTGGTGTATCCGGCAGTATAGTATAGCTGATAGGCGAAGCCTTTGTAGAAACGTCGAAGCTTCGAGTGGTATATTGTAACACTCCATGAGCGGGCGGGCGATTTTTGGCAACACTCTATTAGGGTAGCAGGATGGGTTTAGGATAATGATCAGCAAACAAAAGAAAATAAAAAGCTGCAACTTACGTGTATCATGTTTAGTCCCACTTTTATTTCTGTTAAGCATGAGTCACTGATGGATTGCGCCGCTGAGACGCGGACCATCTGTGAATCATGCTTGATAAAAATATTTCTGATCGAATAAGTCTATCAACAAACATAATCGCACACTCACTTTGACTCTTTCTCATACCTAAGATTTATTTGATCAGGTTCATGACGAAATTGATGACGTCATCGGAGTAGATGGAATACCACATTTTTCTTCGAGAGACAAACTACCATTTTGTCAGGCTGTAATAAAGGAAATGATGAGATACCAAACAGTCGTACCACTTTCAGTTCCACATTGTACATCGGTGGACGCAAAACTTGGTGGCTATATTATCCCTAAGGCTAGTATTTTTGTTCTAAACTTGAATTCTTGTATGAAGTCCCGTTTGGGATGTTTTCCGTTTAGAGTGCAGTTGCTGGTACTAAATCCTTTAGTAGTTCTTTCCTATTGAGTGGCTTTTAGTATGTTCCTTCTGGTCTTGCTCAGAGTGAATTTCAATAAAAAAAGTTACGTTAGACTTTGATGTGCTGTTTCGGAAATAAATGCATATTGTACCCAGTGAAAGTATGAATGTTACCGGCCAATTTTGGGTCGAAACCCAATACTCCATAAATAGTCGTTACTATACCCATGTATCGGTTCATCCTAAGTTTACATATCTTTCTTTATTGACCGGTAACAGCGGCCATTTATAGGCGGGATTAGAGTTGTTTAAAAGATATGATCTTTCCGGTTCAGTCTGTTCTACTCAAATTTCGCCCCCTTATTTATTCATCACCCGTCTTATTCAAGGCTTGTTATAGCTATTTATCAATTTTCAAAATATTCTCGCAGGGGACGACGGTTCTTTGCAATATTTATGCAATTCATAACGATCCAGAATATTGGGAAGAACCCGATAAATTCAATCCTGACAGACATATCGACTCAGAAGGGAAATTAACAACTTCGAAATATTTCATGCCTTTTGGGATAGGTAATTTATTACTATTCTGATATTATGTTTTCATTTTTAAATAAACTAACTAATTCAGATTTCATACCCGATTAGGGTGGTTCGGACAATTATCTCTGTGAATCGATATGATTCGAGAACAACTTTCCCAATCAAATTTTTTGTCAAGCGTGAGACAACGTTAAACTGCGGGCGTGACTAAAGCTTATTGAAAACAGCATGAGCGCACCATATATTTGCGCAAATTTTACGCGGTTACCAATATAAGGGAGAAATTGGCTATATATTACATCTTCCCATTATTTTTCTTTCAAAATATGATTAGATTTTAATTTTGTAATCGAAATAATCTGATTCGATGCGAAAGAATCTATTTGAATGCGGCAACCCTCTCATTCCGAGGTGAAAGGAACTTCAAGAAATTAAACACTGGCCACTGCAATCATTTCGTGAAGCATTTCATGCATTTGAACAAGTATAGTAAAGTGTAATAAGGAGGGGGAAATTGGTTGCTACTACTCTGAAGATTTATGTTTGCCGAGACTGCACCACCTAGGGACTTCGGCGAACCGCACAAATTTAACAAAAATGTTCCTTAAAACACTATCCAAAAGTAAAACCATATTTCAAAAACTTTATTTATCTTTCTATATTTTTAGGGCCACGATTATGCATTGGACGTCGACTTGCAGAGATGGAACTGTTTATATTTTTCATAAAAATATTTCAACGATACACGGTGATTCCTACGCCAAATGGAAATTGCGAACGACCTTACGTTGACGAGAAGGCTTCTAGAACTGGAGTTGTATCGCCTCCTCCACGATCAACTCCTGTAACATTGAAGCGTCGACACATAGGTTGAAAATCAATACTGACAAAAGTATATGCAGAGGGCGTTCCGCCAGCGTTCCACGCTCAAGAAAATATGATTGAACATGATTTTTCTGATAAGGAAAGAGTGCATCAGATTTGAGGAAGTACACACCCGTAATCTCAAATTGACAAGTGATTTTATTGGAACTTTCTGCTATAGACAGAGAAAACGTGTGCCAGTTGACTTCGAATTATATTCCGATCTTAATAAAATTATATTTACTTATTGTTAATTCATCAAGAAATATTTTGATTGCATTTTTTGGCCACGATAAAATCTGTAGAATAGACAAAGCAAGGGCTACGTTGCGGCAATGCGACAAGCTTTGCCGAGCTGAAGAAAGTTTAGGACAATCAGATCGATCAACAGTTGTTGAATAGAGCATATTCAGAACAGTAACAGCAAAACAGCCTCAGATGTGACAACAATATGCGATAAACTCATGCATGGTCGAATAAGATATTTGTACAGATGAAGTATGATTTCGGATATAAGATAATTTCGAGCTTTATTTAAAGAAACGAATTTTACTGAGGCTTATTTAGTAATGCGAATGACATAGTCATTCCAACTCAAATCCCTAGAAAGTGTGAGTCCAACGCGACGAATATTTGATGATTACTCAAGAGTAATGCAGTTAGAGTTTGAGTTTCGATACGACTTCGGGCGAAAAACTTAATAATGGTTATAAATAATAGGAGAAAATGATAAAAAATGTATAGTTTTCATCAGGCTTTCGCTTGGAAGCGAAAGAGTTATTTCATTTTGTATCTATTGTTAATCAATCAAGATTATACCTTGCTTTCAGGTTTAAATTGTGTTAGATTCATAGAGCTAGTACTACTGACTAATTCAGTACCGCCAGCATCCTAAATTCGCTTCTAATTTTTTGGATCCGCGCTGGCAGTTATAGATCAAATGATAAACTAGATAAGGATTTGGTTTTTTGAACGATAGCGATCACCAAATGGAATGAGGTTGCCAGATTATCTTTATACAATTTTGTTTCCTTTTTTACAGACTGACCAGGAAAGATGGAAAAAAAACTTTACAAATTATGTTGTTTTAGTAGTATTTACAACTGTAAAAGTGGTATTTTCCAGTTGCATTTTGGCTATACGTAAATAAACTAAGCGCCGAGGTCAAAATATACAAGCAAGATGATGGAAGACACTGATACCATACTCTTATATAATTTCATGTGCACAGTCAGAAATTTTATTTTATCAAGAATGGGACACAGATGGTTGAAAGTTTTTGTTGACGGTGGAAGTTATGACTTCCGTTCTTGAGTTAAGGCTTCAGAATAGTCCTAACGTATTTTCTGCATAGGAGGCGACTTGGAGAGAACAAAGAAATGGTAAATATGACTCACTGTACTGTGTTATGGCGGTTCTTCTGTTCCGCTTGGGTTGTTTTACGCTAAGAGTGCAATTACTGGTACTACATTTTAGCTCATTGGGGCTTTTATTGCGCTGCTTCCGACCTTGCTTAAAGGGAACTTCAATAAGATGAAATAGTAGAATCCAACATCGACGTACTTATTCAAAATATATGTTTTGTCATGATTTTTTTAGCATTTATCTTTCTTCAAATCATATTATTAAAAACCCGTCAAATAAGCGAAACTATACACTGTGTTGTGAAATCGCTGATGTGATCGAAACCTTTATTTCGTCTGAATTCCGTCTCAAATGCTTTGTTTTCAAATATTGATATTATTTCAATTATCAAAATATTGAAACCTGTAACTTGTGTTTTTTGAAAGATCCGTTCAATTTTGCAAGTTTACTTTTTCGTTAAGCATTAGACACTGATGGATAGCGCAGTCAAGACGCGAGCCATCTGTGTCTTTGCTTGACAAAAAAATCTGATTGGGTACTAAATCTAGACTGAAGTTTGAAACACGTGCGCTAAATGGACGATCTTCGATGCGCGTGTGCCAATTTAACTTAAAAACTAGAACTGTTGCACAGTACTACGATGGCTTTCGCCTGACCATAATAAACACTGTCATCACTGGATCTTCCATGAGTATTCATATATTTTCTAAGAGATATCTTACAGCACACAGATTTCTGGACGAGATTCTAGCTGACAAACAAAGTTATGCAAAAATCAATTGTCGCCTTTCATGATATTAAATTAGGCCATGTATCCGAAGGAATCACATATACACCATGGACCTGTGTATCAGTATCAAAGCCTATCCTCACACTCTTTTCGATCTATCTAATGATATATGTATGGGTCATGCGTGGGACAGAATAGGTATGGTCTCTTGAAATTATTTTTGGGGTATTCAACTCACGACCGTGCCAAATTAGTAACAAATCCCATCTCTATACCTCTTTATGATCTACCGAATGATACATGTGGGGCATATGCATGGCACAGATAAGATATGGAGTCTTAAAATTATGTTTGAAATATTCATCCTAGGTCTGTGTCAAATCATCAGTAAAGCTCATCGTTGCACTCTTTTTTGTCTAATCGATGATATATACATGTGCCATGCATGGAACAGACAAAGCATAGTGTTTTGAAATTATATTTGGTTCATTCAACTCAGAACTGTGTCGAATCAACAACAAAGAACATATTTGCATTCTTTTTGATCTATCCAATGATATATGTATGGGCCATGCATGTGGCAGACGAGGCATGCTGTTTATATATTATATTTGAGGTATTCATCCCAGGATTATGTCAAATCAGTATATAAACCTTTGGAGTTTGATGTCTTGAGATTGATTTTGGTTATTTCATATCCGGACTATGTCATATCAGTATGAAAGTCCATCTTTACACTGTTTTAGATCTACCCAATGATATATGTATGAGCCATACCAGGATGCTGACATTTTGAAATTATGGAAACATCTTTCTATGTTTTTATGGGTATTGGGAACCCATGTACGGGCCATGCATGATAATGATATGACTACGAATAACTATACTTAAACCATTTTTGTATCAGAAATGTCGAATTTATCTTAAAATTTATCCTGACCCGTTTTTAGACCAATTTTAGAAATCCTGCTTGAGGTGCAGATGATGACAACATAAAAGTGGTGTCCTAAAATTTTTGGATATGGTCCCAAGTTTTTGTAAAGTCACTGAACTTAGTCATACGTCCCAAGTACAGTTCCTAACACGATACAAAATGATATTTTATTTCAAATAGCAAAAATAAAACGAATTTGAGCTCTGTAATCACATCAGCTTACGCTCCAGTGAATATTCTTTGTTTGTGCACGAATTGGTCGTTCTAAATTACCTTTCAAACTGACAAAACTGGTCAGTTTGCAGCTGCTGTACCGTAAAAACAAAGGCATAAATCAAGAATCTGTGCAGCAAAACTTCTTCACTGGGTCTTGGACTATGACCCAACACACACAGAACGCTTTCAAATCGTCCTTGCAAAAAGATATTCCGAATTCCAGGAAAAGTTTTTTTTGGTTGAATTTTGGCGGAAAATGTACAATTAATGAACAGGGAGACTTGGAAATTTAAGTAAAAAATATGGAATAAAAAGTTTTCAGCCATGCAGACCTTTTCACTGAAATTTTAGATCACAACACCTTGCAGCTTTGATGACGTCAACCAATGTGATTTCGACAGACAGTCAAATTATATTATATTAGGCCGCTTTCAAATGATTATATCTGAAAATCAGAGCCTTAAGTGCGGAAAGTACGCGGCATAAGCTCTTCATTGACTCTTTGACTATGATTTCATACATGATTCACATTTCGAAAGCTTGTCCTGTAAAAGCCTTATGCATTTCATTATCATCACTTTCAGTACTGCGTTTTGATGGAAAATCCAAGATCCCGGAACAAAGAGACTTGAAAGTCTACATTAAAAATATGAAACAAAGAGTTTCCACGCAGACCTTCTAACTATGCTTTTAGATTTTCTAGCTTTGATGCTAGAGCTACCCATCATAATAATGAATAACAATAAAAAAACGTAGAATTTCAATCAGACTTTCGCTGTAGCGAAAGCCTTAATAAAATACATACAAAAGGGGACACGCATGTCAAAGCAATTGCTCTATATCCCTCGGCCAAGCACATTGAAGTAGAAACGCAGGAAGGCTATTTACAGCAACAAAAATTTTTTTTCATCTCCACGCGAAAAAGACAAATGCGGTAAAAACAAATACAACACAGTTACATGGCAAAACTTACTGTAAACACTGTAACAAAATTCAACTATAGACGTATCGCTTGTGAAAGAAAAGACTAGGATAACGTTGGCGTAAACGTTGTAGGGGTGGTACTTAAAGCAAGTTATTTATTAATAAACAATTAACTCAAATATGGCAGAAAAACGATGAATCAAAACAAAAACCGTGCGCAGTTGAAAGGTCCAACGCCGGAAACAGACTAACACAGAACTTTCCAAATAACTCCAAAATTAATGACAATGTTGATGCGTCCATGGTGCTTTATATCGGATCTGAAATTGCGTTTCCATTAAAAATCCTGGAATCATTGCAGGATCAAATAGTTTTATGTTGAAAATTTCCACGTCGTTGGAGCAGCAAAGTCATTGATTCATATATACAAATCTCATAGTTATGCCTACTTCAAATTTTTCTTTCAATATAATGAATACCCATTAAATACTATCTTTATTTTCCCTGAAACATACCTTTTTTCATAGTTGTGAGGCGGTGAAAGCAACCTAATCGAGTTTGTCAACAAACATCGGCCGAGCGAATAAGGATTAGACTTCATCTCTATCCTATCGGAGAAGAAAGCTGAGAATACGGCTTAATCAAGCATGAGTCACAGATGAACTGCGCCTCGCAATATTATATTTACATTAGTGACCATAAAACAGTGATGTGCGCCTCTGGCGCGTGGAAAAGTTAGGAATTCTGTCCATTTTAAAGTAGCGTCTCCGATCGGTTAGCGGCACCTGTACCGCGGCTTGTCGTCATATGACTCCATATTTGGTCCTATTTCAATCCTGTGTGGTAAGGTTTTAAATTCTGTCACTGAATGTTTCCAAAAACGTTTGCCCGTGGCTATACGATGATTCTGTGCCTAGCTGTCCAATATCCAATCGTGTGCAATTCGAATCCGATGCGAATAGTTTTTTCGAATAGGATCGAATCGATAATTCCGTCTAAAGGCAAAAACAAAAGCATAAGCTCCAATTTAGCTGGCGAGATTTGTCCAATTATTAAAATATTAAAATCTGTACCTTTTGTTTTTGGAAAATTTTAAAAGATCCACTCAATTTCAAATCTTTCTTTTTTGTTAAGCATGAGACACTGACGGATAACGCCGTCGAGACGCGGACCATCTGTGTCTTGTGCTTAAGAAAAGATTTCTTGTTGAATACATGGCCGTTTCACACAATGAAATTAGCACTGGCGTATCGACGTTTGGTCATTTGGAGATAACGCCTGTTTACGCTACCGTCAAGTAGTTACGTGGTAATAAAATGTAACAAATCTTGGTTGTGTAAAAGTTTTTGCGTCATATGTATATATATATATATATATATAAACAATGTCGTCAGTACGTCGTGCGTTGCGTGTTGGAATATCCGCTTTCGGTTTTTCAAAGAATGCGAATAGACGAATTAAGTAAATTTTATTTTGGAAGATGAGGATAGCGGCTTAATAATAACGAAGGATATTTAGGACGCATATATATATATATATTTATCACAAGATTATTCAGCAAATTGCCAGTTCATCGTAGCTATACTTATGTAGAATAAAATAATTAGTTGAGATGAGTTTAATTGAGTTGACTCCAGTCTAAGTCCATTTGTATAAATGTACGATTCATATGATTTGAATTTTATTTCTATGATTTGGTCCCATTGGACAAAAGTTCGAACAAACGAAATCGGGCATTATTTTCACATAAAGAGACATTACAATTACGCCAAAAATGGCATCTTAAATCTGAAGCATAAAAAATAAGTAAGTAACATCAAGCTTGACCGAGATTTCGAGAATACATTATCTTCATAAATCGACCAACTCAGACAATAAATAAAATTCTGTAGCGGTTAGCAATATATAGCTGATTTCGCGTGTTGAAAATTGTCAGAACAAATTTTATGCCTATTTTTCATTTACTCAAAAACAATTTATCCATAACCTGCATCCATGTCATACACAATTCAATGATTATGTTTAGTATGCACGTATTCTACAAAATTGTGATCTCAAGCTCTACTTTTGTCAGACAATGTTTGTCAAAATATGTTTTGTCAAGTATAAGTCACTGATGGATCGCGTCGCTAAGACGCGGTCCATCTGTGGCTTATGCTTGGCAAAATAAAATTTCTGATTGGGACTTAATTCATATCCGTTATTGCCAGCGATAACATCTACAATAAACAAGGTACATCTGGGTAAATATTGATGACGATACTAATACTGGCATTTAAAGTATGTATTAGTGTAATTTCGCGGAGGCAACTTGGAATTTTATTCTACCATCCAAAGATAAACGTTCTATGTTGCCGAGGCTTACTTCATAACAGTCAAAAAAGCTTTCTTAAGCATAATTGTAACGAGTAAATGATGGATCTCGCCGCCGACAAGGATACCTTGCGAATTGAAACAAGATTTCGTAGAAGTTGGGTTTGAAGTATCGCACTAAAGTGCAATGTAGCAGTAATTCAGGCTTTAAAGATCAGGCTGTTGGATTTATTCCGTCTAAGATGGTGTATGGAATAAAACGAAACGAGATTTGAAAAAACTCCTGGCACTATGGTCGCATGTTAAAACGGCCTACCCTAGTAAATGCTATAGTGATTAGCTCGAGTGCAGCATATCGTTGTTAAGTATGCTTTACAAGATTTGCGAAGCCTACTTTTAGCTTTTAATCGCAGGTAGTAGAATTATGTGGTTTATCGTTTGTTGATTTTAACGATTCAAAACCTTGTACTTTACTTGACATGTGTTCAGTAGCTCATCCCCAACAAAATGTGATTATTTACATCTTTCCTGCCTGTTATTTTACCACAATTTGGAGTCGAACACGTTCCAAAACGTCATTTTTCTTACTCCGGAAATATTTTGAGTTGATGGCTTACGTCAACGAGATGTATTGACAATCAGTTTTCTGCAAAACATGTGTTGTTAACAAGTTCCCAGCATATCGGAATTCGCCAATAGTTTAGAATGTTTTCTCATTCAGAATTTTCAGTCGTCGACGAGCTTTGAATGATGAAATAGCCAAAATATTGCAGTGCGTATGCGAAGTTTCACCTGCAGTTCTATTTCTATTTTAGCCAACTTTATGTTCAGCAGAATGCATCTTGCGAGTTGAAGCTATGCTGGAGCACCGTTTTAAACACGCATTTTACGACAATATGAAGTTAAAATAAGCCTGCATATTCATGTCTGAACAATGAATAAAGAGTCGGGAAACTGAATGATCGGGAAGCAACAAAACAATTCCGAAAACTCGCACCTTCATATGTTTGTAATTACCAGTAACCCCCTCCCACCAAAAAAAAACTTTTGTAACTAATGGGTCACTGATGGAACGTGCCGATAAGGCCTGTTTGGTTCGTTTATTGCAAACGCTTGACACAGCGTGTTGATTTAGAAGTCTGTCCTCCACTGGCCTTTCATGAATACATACATGAACGGGAAATTGACCGAACGGTCATAACTTATAAATTTAATCTAAGAAAACTATTAGTAATCACTTTTTTAGTTAATTTTCAAACAAACAAGTGCAGAAAATGAGTATGATAAGCGAATTCCTGGTTACTGCCTGGGATATTTGGGCTGTTCTACTCTGCACCGCAGTTACAGTTTTGCTGTTTTACCAATTTACAAGGAAACCAAAGAATTTTCCTCCCGGACCAAGAGGAATTCCGTTTTTAGGAGCAGCGCCGTTTATTAGTAAAAGACCGGAAGTTACGTTTGCTGTAAGTTGAAATTTTGGGGGCAATATCTTAAATACTATTCCAAATAACAAATTTAATTTTGTGAATGAAGCCTGAGTCACAGACGGACCGCGCCTCGCCGGCGCGATCCATCAGGCGCTCAAGCGTAACAAAAACACGTATGCGCGAAATATTTTTGACCGGATGAACTGCCGTGAAGAATAATAATCTTTGAATTCCATATGTTTATGCTTTGTGGAAAAAGATAAACCATGCGAAAAAACACAGACTACAAATTGTTTTTGACTCATATAATAGACGTTCAGTTGCAATAACCAGACTTAGTCAGGAAAAACAAAATCAATATATTTCACATAAGATATAATCCCGCACTTCTCAACATGCGTTTCTTCGATCAAGAATGGGTCTGGATGAAAGGCTCAGTAGTTGCGCTGGCAAGTATATATAAGTAAAAACACTGCTAAACAAGAAATGCGGTTTAAGAAAAAACAAAACAGGAATTTTAGTTATGCGTTAACGAAAAACTAACAAATTTCACATTTTCCCTTTTCCTTTACGAATTACCATCAATTTTAGACTCTTGCTGTTTCAAAAAATGTTAGTTGGTTATCTTTAAACGCCTCTTTCTTAGAGCGAACGTCAATGAATAAACAAAATAACTCTTTAGAAATTCATTTAATGTATAATTCAGAAATGGCGAGAAATCCTATGGAGATATCGTAGGTTTCAAAGTCGGAATGTCACAAACAGTTGTTTTGAATAGCTATGAAGTAATACAAGAAGCATTGGTAAAACATGGAGATGTATTCAGTCATCGACCAAACAACTATATTTTCAAGGATATTCTTCACAAAAATGGTTCGATGTATTTCATATTATAATTTCATTTTGATGTAATTATCCGTTAAGACTTTGTACAATAAAATCAATTTTATGATACTCCTAGAGCTGGGCAATTCGTTTCAGTGATTCGAATCAATTCGAAGAAAAAGATATTCGAATCCATTGACATTGAAAATACACTATAAACTATTTGATTTTCACAATAAAGACAGATTGTAATAGTAAAAAAAGGGATATTTGTTATTAACATCGAATTCGAATCTCAAATGATTCGTTTTTGCCCAGCCCCAAACACTCCTCAGATGTATAATTTCACCATCGTATGCTGAAGAGCGCTGCTGCACCTTAATATCGTTGAAGTATAATTTGTTTATTCCCGCAGTTTAATTTGAAATTGTTATTTTATGCTATGATTAGGAGTGCCGATGACAGCAACGGTAAATCATTATACTTACATATCAAAATATTGCAAAATTTTGCGTTTTCTGCGTACATTTCCCCGTATTTATGAGGATGATGATGACAATTTTCGAGGCAATGAAGTTTCGTTTTTAGCCAAAATTAAATATGTACAAATTTTCATAGATAGCTAAAACGTGGTTAAATTTATTTTAAACAGCATTTGCATCCAAGTATGGTTCAACTCTGTTGATCATAATAAACTTATGTCTTTTATGTAGACCGAATGACATTTTCAACCGACCTTCTGACTGTTTTCAGTAAGATATGTCTATCGTTTTTAGCGAGCATTTTTTATGATATAGTTGGTCGTGACGAAGTTTGGTACGATTATCGGTCGGTCTACATAAAATTTTTTTAGGTCGAATGCTTTGAAGCATATCCGTCGGTCTTTTTAATTCCTTAATTTCACGAATACAATGAAATTTATACAAACTTTTGCATAAACTTAACATGTTATTTTTTAGGAATTACATCGAGTGACTTAACACCAAACTTTGCTATTGAGAGAAAATTTACTCAGACAATACTCTCGAAATTGGGCTTCGGAAAAACATTCATTGAAACGGCAATATTGGTAAGACTTACAGACAGACATAAGATGGACCGATCATTATTGGGTCATTTCCTCCTAAGAAATCGGAATAGGAATTTACCCCAATCGGAAAAATTTGGCCAAATTGGATTGCGTCGATGAGATGCGCTTCATCTGTGGCACATACTTGATAAATTTCTGCTTGGGAATGCGCGAGTTCGACGGGAGGGATATGAATGTTGGAAAGTCTACAAATTGACAATTTTTCTTAAATTTTTAATCGAAATAAATATAAATATATAAAATAACATAATATATTGAATCCGCTTTAGATTTTGTATTGGACAAGAACGTATTTTTCATATTTGCGTATAATATTAAATTAAAGTTGAAATATTGTTTCCGAAAATGAGATTTTATCCATTTCCAGTATATGTTCCTCCTTTGAATTTATACTTATATTTTCAATACAGGATGAGATTCAGCGTTTGCTGAAACATTTTGGTGACAAAGACGTGAATCTTGATGTGATTACAAAGGTAAAACACTGTTACAAAAATATTATCGCCGTCCTTTGGCAGTAAATTTACTTGACGGTATTGGAATAGTCTATAAAATTAATTTTATGTCATACTTAGCATAAATATCACATACAAAACGGTTTCTCTTCTCGAAATGTACAATTACTACAAATGAAGAATAGTTACATTGTACTTTTCACAGTTGTCAATGATATGAATTAGAAATACCTTCACAGTGAGATTTTGATTAACGAAAATACATCTGTAAACTCTTTTCGCATGTGCGTATTTCTTTATGAAAATCGCCTTTATGTCTATACAATAAGAGGCGTGGTTGTGATTCATACTTGACAAAAAATGTCCTAATTTGGATTTATTTCGCATATATACATTTGTCTCGCCTATTTTAGGATTCATATGTGAATTCACTGTGACAAAAATACAGTAAATTTTCTTGTCATTTGCGATAATTTTATGTTTTCGACATTAGAAACAACTACCTTTCTGATAAGATTTAGGCCAAGTATAGGCTGTTGACGGAACGTACCGCCGAGGTGCCTTTATTGGCCTGAATAGTAATTTTTTACTTTGATATAGCAAAGTAAAATTACCGCAAAAGATCAACAAATTAGAAAGACAAAAAAAAAACGTTTTTTTAATTATCTTCATGTGCATTATTTTCATCAAATTTAAAAGGAAGAGTCAATACCAGTCCACTAATCGTGTGAATCAATAATTTTCTATTTTATTTTAGTAATGTTCTATTTTTCACCATATTGAGAGAAATATTATGGACTGTGTTGGAAATGTGGTCGGACAATTTGTATTTGGACAAAGATACGATTACGATGATCCAGAACTGTTGGAATTGTTGGGAGGATATGATGCGTTTTTCAAACAAGGTTCTTTGGCATATCAGGTAAAATTTTAACAATCTATATTAAATGTATGAGTAAGTATATTATTGTTGTGACCAGCAGTTTAAGCAAATGACACAATTGAAAGTTTTATTCCCAAAACAAACAACCATGTTGTGTATCATCCAAGTTCTTCAAACTAGACCTATCCGCTGATAACCTATTGAATTTAACCTATCCGCTTGAAGCAAAAAGGGTAATCGCCCGATGTGTAACGCCACGAAAAGGTAGAATAATCATAGTTCCATGAGCAATTCCTTTTAACATTACAGTTGAAGATGATACATTGTAACAAAAGTACAGTGAGTTTACTGGTCATTCGCAGTAGTTGCATGTTCCCAAAGCTAAAAAAACGCAATCTTGATGAGATTTATGCCAATTATGGTGAAGGTGTCGTCCATCAACACCTCTTATTTGGCTACAAAATCCCATTTTAATTTTTTTTTAATAGCGGCAAGCAATATTACACTCACTGATTACAGATCACTGATTTTGTTGGATTTTTGCATTCATCTGTCATATGCATCCATTTTTGAAATATAGCCAACTATTCAAATATAGGGCCGGGAAAAATTTAATAATTTTGACATTTTATTGTAATGGAATGACTATTATGCGATTCCTTTTTCAAATTGAATTATTCTTTAGAATATTATTAACTATACATATTTTATATTTGGAATTTTGGAATTTGAATCGGATTCGGATAATTTCTTTATATCCGATCGAAACACTAATTTTTAAAAAAAAAAAAAAAATAACAAGAAATTCATAGTTACAAATTACTAATATTAGGATTAAAAAGAATTGTACGTCTTTTCAATTACACTCATTGTCCATGAGCTAAAATTTTCATTTTTAATAACAAAATACAATAGATTTTAGTTAAATTTGACCGAAATCGATTGTATTTTGTTGTTTAAAAAATGCAAATTCCGGTTCATTTGGAAAGTTTTTATCACACGAATAGTTTATGCTTCGGATCGAATAGAATCATATGTTCTGTTCAAAAATTAGTTGATAGATTGATTAATACTCACAAAATTACTGACTTTGTCCGCACTAAAGTATATCTTATAATTTTCAGTTGACATCATTAATACCCTGGTCACGCTATGTTTCTCCAGTAAAAGAAAGTGCAGCTGAAATCATCAGAGGATTTGATAATGTGAGCAAAATAAATAATATAGAAATAAATACACATACTGAAAAGGAAAAGGGTAATGTCAAACAATTCAATTTTGGACGCTCATGCTGACTGGAAGTTTCAATATTCAAATTTAGCTTTTTAATTTTTCTTTTTTTTTTATCAAATTCCAATGAAGCATCTCAGGAGACAGTTAACAATTGTCAATAAATAGCTTCAAATACATGAAATGGATTAAAATCAGAACCAATTTAAAACAGTGGAAAAAATTCTTAAACCAATAATAAAATGAGTTCACAATGTCGAGTGTTTTTTAGTGTCGACAATTTTAGGTACCGTGTTTACCTATTATACATAATTTAACGAGTTTGTATTTTTAAAATACTTCGTCCTAGTTTCATCGATATCTAATTTTACACCTATCTTAACTCCTACCGAGTTTTCTTCCTGAAATTGTACCAGTAAATTTACTGGGTAAAATAGGTGAATTTATCTAATTTTCAACTACGTACCAGGAAAAACTAGATGAATCATATTTTTATCATCCAAAGTTTTTGAGAGAGATTATTTGAAGATTTTAACTTTCAAATTTATTAAAAATTTCCTAAATGCAGCCAAACGAAAATAACCTGGTTTACCTTTTTTTTTTTTTTCTCTAGGTACTGCCTAGTTTTAAAAGTGAACCTAGGTTACTCACAAAAACTGCTGTTATCCAGAATTTTCATTTGTCAAGCATAAGTCACAGATGGACCGCGCCTCGTCGGCGCGATTCGTCGGTGGCTCATACTTGGCAAAACATTTTTAGACAGATGTTTTCTGTCTGGGTCGAGTTGTCAGTATTGGACAAAATACTGGTATCGGTAAATCTAAATACTATCACATGAACCCATTTCTAACCAGGAAGCTGTGAAATGTAACTTAGGAAACGTAACGAAGAGTTTAAGATAAGATTGATTGGATTTTTATTCTTCTTTTAGATCAAAGATATAATGGAGAAAAAAATTTCTAATCACGAGTCAACTATAGACGAATTAAATATGAGAGATTTTATTGATGAATATTTGATGAAAATGGAACGCAAGGGAGATCCAAATACAAAGCTTTATACAAGTAATTACTAGATTACCAATTTTAATTAGCCCGTATACTGACATAAAACGACCATTACATGAAAATGAAACACAAATAAGTTTACCTAAAAAAATATTCGACTTCATTGCGATATTCTTTTGTTTCATATTGTTGTTTTTTTAAAAACATTTCGGATATACCTTCATCAAAATATCACTGAATTGTTTTTTGCGGTGTTTATATGTGTCGACCTGTGTTAAAATTTTACAATAAATTTGTGGTATATTCGCATTACTTGTATATTTCCAAAATGAATCAAAAATGAAACTCATGCCATATATGGGTTGTTGATTGAACGCGCGGAACGACGGGGGCGCATTACATCAATAGTAGACCGAGAATGTCACTTTCAAATGCAATTTTGCTGCATTTAGTCACAACGTATTCTCCCGATAGCAAAATATCTGCTAGGGAATTTTTCCAATAAGATGTTTGACAATGGTTGCCGATTGCAAGATTCAATGAGAAACTTTAATATGTTTCATTCATCATTTCAGAATACATGTTAAATGACACGATTCGAGATCTGTATGGGGCTGGGATGGAAACTGTTCATGGAACATTGATATTTGCTTTTATACTGCTTTCGAATCGTCCAGAAATGATGAAGAGGGTTAGTTATAAATAATTCAGAAATAAATCCCTGTACAGTATTCTTAAATTGCCATCCAAACAATCTTTTTTTCTTTCTCTTTTCAAAATAATATTCAAAACTTTTGCTGTTTGTTGTTGTTGTAAAGCATAGTCCGGAATTAAAGTATAAAGATAACTTTGTTCTATTTTATATTGTGATGTTTTTCTGTGGATCTTAAGCATCGATTTGATTATGCCGTAAAAAATATGTTTCCTACACGCTGCATTAGCACACCTATTAGTTATAAAAAGCAAATTTAAATAGTTTGTTCAAAAATGCCTGATATAATTTCCTGTAGATACGGGCTTTAGAATAATCTTTGCATGTCTTAAGAATCTACTTAAAGGAAACAAAGAAGTGGTAAATCACCCAAGGTAGATACCACTTACTGCACTTTACCATAGCAGTTCAGTTGCGTGTGGGATGGGTTTTCGATAGTAGTGCAGTTGCTGGTACTACATCTTCCAGTAGCTCTTTGCTAAGTGGCCGTAAGTTGTATTCTTTCAGCCACTGTATTCGAGTTTGTTCAAAATGAATTTCAATGAAAAAAAAAATCCCATATTCTGTCAAATTGTTTTTTTTTTACAGATATTATAAGGTTCTTTGTTCCAGGGACTCTCTGCTCTCGTTCCTCCAAACAAAAATTTCAATCGGTCCACTAGATTGGCTATCAATTCCCACCTATTCATTACATGTGGGGGTTTCCACAATGCCACAAACAGTTTTATGCAAAAAGTTTTTTTCCAAGAATCTCTAAACTTTGGAATTCTTTGCCTTCTCACTGCTTTCCAGATTATGTTGATCTGCATGGCTTCAAAACTCGCGTCAATAGACATTTATCAAGAATGGAGGTTACTATGTTCCTGTCACCGCATATCATGTAGCTTTTTGCACTTTAGTGGCTCCAGCATACTTGTCAAGTATGATTTGTCTCTTGCAGCTTTGCTTTGGTCGAATTTTAATAATAAATTTCCTAATAACATAATACCTGAGGATCGATCCCCCCTTATAATTCTGTTTTGTTGGTCTATGTCCACCACTACATGACTCAGAATGTAAAGAAGTCGGAAAACACAGGGCACAACAACACTAACCTTGCTTATCAGAAAATAGATGAGGTATAACTTTACAAAGGTTGACTTGAGCGAATAGCTGATTATGAAAAAAAAAATTAATGCAACTAAAATTACGTATTCAGTTGATTCGTATATTTATACAAATAATCGTAAGTTGATCCAAATTGGCTCGGAAACGATTTGCATGTTTAGTTTAACACAATGAATATCCCATCACAAAATTGATTTGCCGAAAGCCTGAGGCACATCAGAGTCTCTTACTTAACAAAATAAATGTAGACTAAAAATTTTTGACACCAAAATGCTCAAAGTGGATATTCATAATTTTATTTTACATCATCATTTGTCAGATTCAAGCTGAAATCGATAATGTTATTGGAAGCGAGGGGATACCTCACTATCGTGTACGTGGACAAATGCCTTTCTGTCGAGCAGTGATAAAAGAAGTACTGAGATATAAATCAAACGTTCCACTTTCAGTTCCACATGCAACACAGGAAACTGTGACTTTTCGTGGATACACCATCCCGAAGGTATGTAATTTATAAAAGTAGATTCAATGAATTCTTTTGTAACACAAATTTCTATTCCCTCCATCCTATGACATGATTCAAGTAGAATCGCCGTTCTTTGACTGCAATTTTACTTCGTAGTATTGAAATAAAACAATATTTCAGACGTTTTGGCTACTCGGGGCGCAGTCATCTACAATCGTACTTGGCACAAATAAATTAATGCGCTATTATATGAAACATGCTGTAAACTTGCTGTGAACTGGAGGCTATGATTAGGCGTAGCGAGTAGTAAGTATCGTTTTGGTAAAATCATCTTCTTTGAATCTTCTTTATTTCTTTCTTTGAGCAGTCATTTTGAATTGCAAAATTGCAACCCAACTACGTATAAGCACCTCGTTTATCAAATGCAAACATTATTGTATATGTTCGGATAAACGATTTTATTAAAGTATTATAAAATTTTAACTATCACAATTGTAACTATCATGACTTGCTTAATGTTGCAGGGAACGACTATTCTACCAAATATTTACGCAGTTCACAATGATCCTAAACATTGGGATGAACCTGAAAAATTTAATCCTGAAAGACATATCGATTCAGAAGGAAATATAAATGTTTCAAAATACTTCATGGCTTTTGGAATAGGTAAGCGAGCTTAAATTTAAAGGAATATCAATGCACATAATTGCGTTCCAAAAACATCAATTAAAAGATCAAAATGGCTTCCTATTTCTTGATATTTTTAGTTGAAGTACTTTTTAAAATGGAATTTGAAAACGTCCTATCTAAATTGGACAACAATTTTAACTTGGGTAAACATGAGCCATTGATGGAACTCGCCTCGGCGGCGAGATCCATCATTGAACCTAGCTCGACAAAAAAACTTTGGCCCGAAAACTTCTGACAGTGATACAACCATTTTCTGTCTTTTCATGAACGGTTTTGTTGGTTACAGGACCTCGAATGTGTATTGGACGTCGACTTGCCGAAATGAAATTGTTTATTTTTTTCGTCACGATTTGCCAAAGGTACGATATCATTCCAACTCCAAAACTAAGATGTGAACGACCTCATGTTGACGAGGAAACAGTGAGAACTGGACTTGTGATGTGTCCTCCGTCAGATACACCGGTTACCTTCAGACGTCGATATGTTGATTAAATCATGTTATATCCAGACTTAATTTTTGTGTGTTCGTGGAATTTTTAGCGAGAATGTGAATAGTTTACAATTGATTTTTCAATAAACAAAAAGTGAATTATGAATTTTTAATGCAAAATGAAGGTAATATGGTGTACATAAATTATCCTTTTTGTCTTCTCAAATTCGCTCAAAGCAAGGCTGCAAGAGACACATCTTTCTTGAAGTTTCCTGAAACCACTAAAGTGCAAATATCTAGATGGAATGCAAAAATGGGGACGGAGGAGTCATCATTTCCCTAAGTTTTGAACCCATCCTGATCAAAGTGACCAGAAAAACGGTGCGAAGACAAGGAATTCCGAGGTTTTAAAAAGAAAAAAAACTTCTTGCATAAAACTGTTTGTGACACTGCGAAACAGCCACAATGAATAGCTGTGGAATGGGAGCCAATGGAGTGGACATTCTTGGTCTAAAGGCATATCACAAGTTGTTGCTGCTATAGGTTCACTCAAATAAAGTTACCTGATTTGACCTACCACCTACCTAGAGTAACAACACTGAGAATGTATCAATACATAAACTGAGCTGAAAATATTAAGCATCGGATATTTTCTCTCTGTGCTATAAATATCAATGTCATTTTCTCGCCAAAAACAAATTTTGGATCAAATTTGGATGAAATAATGTGGAAATGGTATGCCTGGCCAATGCCAGGGCTACATTAGATGTTCTAAAAATAGCACGCTCCTTGAAAACTCTTTTTCACAACGTTATCACATTGGACAAAACAGGTGGCATCGACCATTTTAAGCTTTTACGCCGATACATCTGTAGAAAACATTAAACAAAAATAACACACAACATTAGTGTGCACTTCTTCATTGTAGGATGAAAGTCAGCGCTTGATGAAGCATTTTGGAGATGAAGACGTGGATCTAAATACCACTGCAAAGGTGAATAATTTTACCTGCATCAGTTATATCATGTTAGCATACAATCCAAACAATTTCATACGATTTTAAGATTTTTGCACGAGCTATATCCATATGCGCATTTTGTTGTGGCTGTAGTTTTCAAGTAACTAGCACCAACTGTTTTCATACCATTATTTTTTTTCTCGAATTCAGAGTAATCTTTCAAATTGTATTGGAAATATTGTTGGACAATTCGTTTCGTTTTCGGACAAAGATATGATTATGATGATCCAGAATTTTTCAAAATTATTGGGAGGATATGAAGCTTTTTTTGAACAAGGTTCCCTGGCATATCAGGTAAAGAAGACTTAGTATCGAAAGAAACTAAACCATATTTACATTTCAAGTTAACTACATATATTATTGATATTTCTGTACTTATTTCTAATTGTATGTTTTTTCTAAAAAAAAGGTGGTATGGATATCACCATGGCCTACATTACACACTGCAATCAGTTTGTTGGTACGAGTGAATTTTAATTTAAAATTAATTTGATTGTGAAGTATGTTTCCAACAATACATAACTAATTTTTCTTTCCTGTAAATAGCATTACAAGTTTTGTAATATTGAATTATTTTTTATGAAAGAGTAGTTGATCACAAATATGTCTTTAAAGTTAATTTTTTAATTAAAACATTTAAATTTTGAACGAGTTTCATTCGAAATATAAATTTGTATCCAATTTTACATACATTCATTTCATACCTATTAATAACCATTTTTGTAACACAATTGCATAAAATCCCGATCAGCTTACCGCTCTCATGCCGTGGTCTCGTTATCTTCCACCAGTAAAAGGATGTGTTGCTGATATTATCAGAGGATTTCGAGACGTGAGTAATAAAACTAAATATTATTCAATAATATATATATTTATTTATAATGAAACTTGTGCTGTGACTAGTGGTGACCGTTAGTTCAGTTTCTCACAACTGTACGAATCAGGCTGACAATATTACGTAATATTTTATTTGTTGGGCATGTGTACAGTGGTGGTTTTCTATGTCGGCTTTTACCTCCAGCCATCAGATTTTACCGGACTAAGTAAGAATATACAATTTCCAAGTGAAAAGGTAAGCAATTTTCAAGTGAAATTTTCAATTTAATTTTTATTTTTCGTTTTATAATTTAATAAAACCCAGATAAAAAATATTATGATCAAAAAATTGCTGACCACGAGAATACGATAGATGAATCAAATATGAGAGATTTTATTGATGAATATTTGATGGAAATGAAAAAGAAGGGTGATAAAAAAAGAAATCTCTATTCGAGTGAGTTTTTATTTTATTAAAATGTATATGAATAATTGAGGAAATTCCAAAACCAATTACCACACTTTATCTTGCTGGTCGTACCTTCAAATAACGATTTGAATTATTAAATGAGTTTTTTGTTGTAAAAGTAACTCTTGGTTGTAAGTGTGCCTGGTATTGTTTAGGTGAAATGAATACTAGTACCAAGTCATTTGTATTTATAACGTAATTATGAATCGTTAGGTATTTAAACTCTTGTTTCGAGTAGATTTTATCTATTAATTCTGATTCGAATGTACAAATGGAAAGCGAGCATGTCACATGTAGGGCTGGGCAATCGGTGATTCGAATCGCTTCGAAGCACGATTATTTCGAATCAATCATATGAATGAATCGTTCGTAGTAACAAAAACTTGTTAAGTGAACTGGGATTTTCATTTTTAACGACGAAATGCAATCGATTTTGATTAAATTTGGCCAAAATCGGTTATATTTTGTCGTTAAAATACGACAATTGCTGCTTTTAGTGTAAATTGAAAATACACTACAAACTTCAAATTTCTTTATTTTCGCAATGGAGACAGGTTGTAATAGTAATGTGGGATAGTTGTTATTTACAAAGAATTAGTGATTCGATTCGATTCGAAAAAAATAGTTGAATCAGATTCGAATTCCAAGTGATTCGGTTTTGCCCAGCCCTAGTCACATGTACACATATAAATGCGTGCATATTCAAGCTGATAATCTTTATCAGCTACTTTCAGACACTGTTCTCTCGGGAAAACGTTCTGCATTGGCACAATTTAGACAAAATTAAAAAAAAATGGTAACTAAAATCATTTTTTATCATTGAAACAATTTGGTAACCTGTTCTTTCAAATTGGGCTGAAACAAATATTTATACTTTATTATAAAATAAAATCATATCAATACTGTTGAAGATTAGGTATTTACGCGCCATTATTTGAGGAGCTGATTTTGACTTTGTCTGTACACCGTTTCTATAATTTTTCTCCTTAGAATTCATGTTGGCTGACATTATCAGGGATTTGTATGGTGGATCGATGGAAACTGTACAAGGAGCATTGATATTTGCTTTCATTACACTTGCGAACCTTCCAGAAGTGGCAAAAAAGGTATATAGATCTGGTCGTGATATTATTGATGTTTTTTTTACTATTCGAATAAAAAAAATATCATTCCTTGGCCAAACATTTGTGGCTGAACATGTACAAACAATAAAACTAAGACTGTGGTCTTGCGATTATACTGACACTACGATTGAGCATGCATGCATGCAACTCTCATTCGCAAACATATCATGAGTTTGTCTACATACTATATATATCGTATATAATAGATAGTCCCAAATTTAAATCACACAAGTAGACAGCAGAAAATTGAGTTACTTTCATCTAAAATAGTGTTGGCATAAGATAAGGACTTTAATTTCTATATATATATAGTCTTCAGAACATTGAAATATGGCACGATGTGAAAATCGTTGACCAGCGAATTGTACCGATTTTGGTACTAGTACAGAATTTGGTAAGACGAAAGAAATAATTAAACGTGCTTATTTTCATTCAACTGTACGGATTTGATAGATGCAGTACGAAGTTACGAATGTAAGAATATATTCTGCTGATTTCTAGTACGATTAAAATATCATACGTTAACAAGCTACCACCTTTACGAAGCAATAAGCGTGTTTCTGACGCTATTGGAATTATTACTTTTACAAACAGAAGTATACCAACGTTGCAGTTTTTATTACAGGTTCAAGCTGAAATCGACTCAGTTATTGGTAGTGAAGGAATACCTCACTATCATTTACGTGAAAAGATGACATATTGTCGAGCTGTCATAAAAGAAATTCTCAGATACAGAACAAATGTTCCTCTTGTAATTCCACATGCTACAAGTGAAACTATAATATTTCAAGGATACACTATTCCAAAGGTATGAACCACCGTTATTTTGTTGTAGGTTTTGTATAGTTGCGTCACAAAATCAATATATTAAACGGCCAGGCGCTTTCAAGTTTTACTTTGTTGCTGTTGTCGCGTGGTTGTCCAAGTCCCACCGTATTTTTTTCGTAGTGGACCTTTTATGATAGAAACACGCTTGAGACTTCTTCATCTTGAATCATGATATGATCCAAGCTGTTCCTTCAGAATTTATTTATATTTGTTTTTCTTATGTTAAAAGTTGTGTAGATACACCTCATGATTTTCCAAATCTGTACAGGGAACAACTATTCTTCCTAATCTTTATGCTGTACATAATGATCCAGAACTCTGGGATGAGCCAGAAAAATTTAATCCTGATAGACATATCGGTTTCGATGGGAATATAAAATATTCAAAGTACTTCATAGCTTTTGGAATGGGTAAGTAATGTCACCCCTAAATTAGAGTTGATATTTTGGAAAAAATATTTTTATATCAATTAAAACGAAACGAATGTACTGTCAAGCGCATGTTGTAATTTAACAAATACGTACGTAATTAATTTTTGCTCAGCATTACGAATTCACACTGTTTAATAACTCTATGTTACAATTCAGATCATGGGATATTTTTATATATATATATAACAAAAAAATATAGTCGATTGCAATTTCAAACTCTTACGTCAAAAAATCAGAATGCTTGTGCGCGCTCGAGGAAACAATTTCTTACCATATTTTCAGGACCTCGATTGTGTATTGGGCATCGTCTTGCAGAAATGGAATTATTCATCTTGTTCGTAACAATTTGCCAACGGTATGATTTTATACCTACACCCAAACCAGGATATGAACGACCTCATGTTGATGACGAAACAGATAGAACGGGAGTTGTGATGCGTCCCCCGCTTGACACTCCTTTGATATTGAAAAGACGATGCCACGAATAAAATCATTTCATCAGATAGCAAACGTTTTTTTAGCGTGAAATAGGCTGAGGCTAAACATATATTGTGAGCTTTCGCAGTTCGTCTCATGGAAAAGGCTTTACAATCCAAATCGTGAAGAAAATTGAATCATAAAGTAAAGGCAGGTCTGCAGTTATTCAATGGACCAAGTGGATTTAGCGTCATATATTTACATCGTTTAGTGACAGTGAGTGTAATAGCAGCCTGTTAGTCATTAGTTAACAAAAAAGTAGAAAGGTTACTGCGTTTCCGATGAGATGAAATTATCATCTTGGATATGGATATGTTTTTTTTTTAATCAGCCCATATGCATGATAACCGACTAGATATTATTAACATTGGGATTTCCCTATACGTATTTACCGTGTGTCTATGCTAAAACAAACCGATGAGGTGCTAGCAATAGCTGTAGCTAGCGATAGCCGTTGGTAGTATCGAACGTTTTTGACGTGAGATTTATTTGTTGGATAAGGGGACTGAACTGAGTCAACTGAATTCTTTAAGATTCAAATGCATTCGAAAATAACGAGATATTGTCACGGTGGCCGAGATTCTTATAATTCTAATTGTGAATTCTGCTCCAACATGAAACTCCCTGTTGTAGACATGAGATATTGTTGAACTAATTTAGAAAACTGTGAGATTGGAGAATCTGTGTCGACAGTGGAGAAAAAAAATTACGAGTCGTTCTTGAATTATGGTTTTGCATATGTTTCAAACTACAGAATAGCTGAGAGAGTATATATTTGAATAGCTCTATAAAAATAAATTGCGACGTTCACCGGCGTTACCCGTTTGATGTTCTGAATGTTACCGATGATGGTCCTGGGGTGAGCAAAGGCAACGGAAGCGAAGCGATGACAACAATACATCTAGTATGTCTGAAGGGGTATCCGGTGTATTGGGACTCGCTCAAGTCAATCTACGCAAATTAGTGACTGCAGAAAAACATAATCTTAATTTATAAAACCAATACAATGCTAACGATAAGTAGCATATTGAATAGGATTCTGTTTTTGTTTTCAGAGAAAATATATATAAGGCCAGAAAAGCTGATGAGGATTTCTTCTCAAAATCTACAGAATGCAAAATGAAATTTTGCACTGGAAATAGGAAAGGAATGTGTTGTGTGTCACTCTCAAGTAATCAGCACCAGTAATACTATATGCTATTTAAAATTCATTAATCTTAATATGAGTGTTGTGTGTAATTTGACAGTGTTAACACTATTTGTATCAGACGGTTCCTACCAATGCATTCTTTAAAAATATTAACGACCCTTGCCAAAGCAGTATATTTTATGTGTTTTGCAAATATCATTATGGCGTCTTTCAGTCTGTGCGTTTCTATCTTATCTCTATTATTCGCATAAATTTCTTGTGAGTGGGAAGGCGGTAAAGCTATATTTTAATTTTTCAAGCAAAATGTTTCAAACGCCCTTAAAAAAACATAGCCCGTGGCATCCACGATGCCCTGTACCAGAACCATGCAAAGCTACGTATATGGCTGGTGATTCAAAACGATCCGAAGCATAAAATATTCGAATCAGTCGTAGGAATCGTTCATAGAAACAAACGATTGCAAAGTAAAGAAAACTTTTTAGTTTTTGAATTTGACCAAAAATCGATTGAACTTTTTTCGTTACAATGTGAAACTTTCTGCACTTAGACATAGGGCGTTGAAATTGGAGACTTGACCTCTTTCATTATAATATTTAGTAATAGTAAATATAGATTTTTTGTTTTTCATAAAAAATAATCGAGGTATATTTCTAAAAAGGTGTATTTGGTATTGATATGGTATTCGATCCGATTCGAAAAATAATTCCAAATTAGGTTCTAATTTCAAATGATTAGTTTTTCCCAGCTCTACACGCTAGGTACAATTCGAAAACAAAACTTTGCAACCCAAGTACATTCTAAATATATTTCCTATGTGCACTGGATGTTAAACAATAAACAATGACAGCAAAATCATTATTCGTGTGAAATTTTATTGCGTGCGAATCAACGAAGAACATATGATGATTTTAACTTACTGTTCTAAAACCAATTCGCCATATTTTTCAAGGAAATATTCAATGATGTGTTGATATATTCACTCGGCACTAACACAAGTCATTTTTAAAACCCAAAATATGTTAATGTAATCAACATTTTATTTTTAAACATGAAACTCTTTCATTGTAGGTTCATCGAGTAATCATACCCAACGACGAAAAAGCCAAAACGAGACGATTAATCGGTTGCTCTGTCTATGTTAATGACAAAGAGAATTAAAATTCTTTAAACAGTGTAAGGCAAGACAAACGCGCAGTGACTTCATTAGAATATATCGAAACACGTTTTGCGGAAGATATTGTTAACTGAATTGGTATGCGTGTGTGTATATGTTTTATGGTATGCTTGATTGTAAAATGATAAATTGATTATCCGTTGTTTGATTATATCCAAATAAACGTTATTTCAGTTCGTGTTCCATTTGCTCATACCCAGGGAAATAGCTTGATCAAACAGTACAAATTACGAGTGTCTGTTAATTATATTTTCCTCAGATTTACTGTATCAGATTTGATTTTTTTTAAATATTAAGGAAAACAAACGTTTGAAATTTGAAACAACAGAACTACTTACAGATACCGGAGATGCCTCAATGATAGTCGATAGATAATATACTAATTTGACTCATTTTTAAATAATTTCACGCGTATGTGCGATTTTTGGACTGTTTCGTCGCGAAAGCACTTCGCTTGTGTCTCCCATTATGACGTCATGAATTGCCTGTGCGAAAAGCGTAAATGTTTTCTAATTTCGTGTCGTGGGATTACTGGACAACATGGCGTTACTGATCCACACTGGCAACGAAACCCGGGAAAAATTATCCACACAAAGTTTTGTTAAGGATAACCAGCCCAAACCCCTCCCCCTCCCCCACCCCTAAATTGGTACATTTTTTCCAAGTCTGCACTGTGTTTCTTCAAACTGTAAGGAAAGATGGTCCGCATTATCTAGATCTCAAGGTTAGCTTTAGAAGATTGAATGATTTTTACAATTCGATAAAGGCAAACATTTGCCCTTTCGAATTTGACATTCCTGCACTATGCGAACAAAGTGAAGTGTCCCAGATATAGTAGCTCAATGACCAATATATGCCGGGTGTTATGCAACTAAGTGTCTATCTTTTGTTCCATTCCTCTTGTAAAGTTGGATCCGTATGTGACCGAGGTCGCAAGGACACTTGAATAAGATAGGAAGGGAGGTTAAACAACAAATGATCAGATATATATTCCACACATTAAAAGATATATTTAGCAAGCTTACGCTGGAACAAAATATCAGAATCTTAGTCCAGGTATTGCAAGATTCTGATCTTATGTTATTTAATGATTATATAGCTTACAACAAATGCAATAGGAAATTACCGTGTTGGTCATTTCTGTAGTTCACACTCAAAATATTTCAAATCGCCTAATGAAATCTTGGTGAAGAGAATCATATATTTGAGCAGGATATCATTGAAAACAGTGAGCAAACTTCCTTAATTTTATTTTCAAGAATATTGTATTGTTAGGGCGCATATAGTTCGAAAAACGTGAAGCCCTGAGACGAAAACTTATAGTACAGGAAGTGAATATATACCCAGAACTGACAGTGTAGTAAATAACTAATATCATTCGGAACCGCATTACAATGCACTAATACCAGTATTCGTACCAGTATCTATGTAAATAACATTTTTAATTAGTATAGCCTGATATGAAGAAATTTTAATATCAAATTTGAGATCAATATCATATCTCTAAAAATCAATTCCTTCTACCGATAGGACATGTAAAAGTCAGCAAATCGCATGTTGTAGTATTCTTTTGATGTCAGAGGTTTGTCATTTTCTGTATTCACGTCATTTTTATTTTGTGGTTTTCCTATATCCAGTTTTTTTAACAAAACATCATCATCCATGGTAGCAAAATATCCAACTGTTCTTCGCGATTTCACCTTGTCAGCTTCAGGGGGTAAAATCACGCGATGAACCTTGGTATGTAAAAGAGAATATTAACGAAGTGCAACGCCCGATTACCTTATTTACGCCGTAGCATCAAAATGCAGTAAAGATTGTTTAAAAACTATGTGACAAGGGGTTGAAGAGTCTTTCTTTCCACACACATTTATGATTTTATATTTATTTATATTATGACTTGTCAGACCAGGATCAAACTTCCTCAGACAAGCATTTTCAACATGCTCCACTTGTGGTACTAGACTGAGAAGTGGCAAATTAATATGTCAGGATTCGGAAATTAACCCGTGGCTTGACTCGTAAATGCAAGACTCTATTTGCATTGCGACTTGAAATTAGAGTGACTCTACCTGATTCGAGGCTCTAAATTTAAATTTCAGTATTCCTGGATTCATCTCGCAACTTGTGTGGCCTTCGACTCGACTTTATTTGTTTTTATATTATTTTCTATTATTCTATTATTTATAGCCACTTCTTAGAGTGGATCACACTGTACAAGGCCCTGTAACAGCGGACATTTACAGACGGACAGGGTTACAATTTGACTTGGGACTCGATTAAAGTGGCCAACACCCCAGTTTGTACCATACTTACCAGCGCCTTCAATTGGTTATCAGTCCAATATTGCATCATATCACCAACGATTAATAAAATGGTATCTGGAATGTATGGAACATCCACAAATTCTTTATTGTCTTTTTGAGCCTGTATAAAAACACACATATACAAGCAACCCACGATGCTATTGATTATATATTGTAAAAGGCTATATATAACCAGTCAATCAATCGAATACTTGGATTGAAGAAGATATATATTGACAATAATAAATAAATATATTGTTTGAGATCCAAGACAGAACTTTCTCTTCCAAAGATCTTTTGGTGAGGTTGAGACACCTTGGCGGTGCGATCCATCTGTGGCTCATTCTTAGCAAAATAAAATTTTGGATTGGAGTTGAATGTGCTGCTTAAAAATGCTTTTTGACAAAAAAAAAATCGAACCTGCAATCCCATAATTCCATCATGAAATAATAGCGAAAATGTCGTGAAATCAGTATGTTCTACGATCCGTATTTGGTTTTCTTTCAATATGCCGTCATCACTTATTGGTTGGTAATGTATCAGCTTCATTTCTGTTCTATTTCCTGTCTTTCCCATTAAACTATGAGATTTGTACAGAAAGTCTTTGTCCTAAGTGAATAAAAGTTACTTTACCATTGTTCGTCAAAACGATAGTCACACAATTTCAATATTTCAGGATTTAAAGTGGTATTAAACTAGACAAGGTTATTAAACTAGTCTGATCACATTCAAATCTTTGGACGTTCCGAGAATTAAAATTATACCAATGTACATTCGTACAACTTATTTTATAAGGGCGTATACAATACCTCACCCCCAATCCCCAGCAAAAGGTGGTTTCAATTTGAAAAAACCCTGCAAATTAACAGTTAAAATTAAATTTAAGGTACTCTAGTAACAGTGTAGAAGTTTGTCATTGTGTCAGTATTTTCCACGGTTTCCATGGATTGTCCAACACTTTTTTCAAGCACACGCCAATGTTAATCTGTGATATTTTATGCAAACACTTGGATATTCTTTTAGTATTCTGTATTAGTTATTCGAATCTTGTCATTCTGAAGAGCACGGCCAATGAATGGTCCAATATGCATTAATCTCCCAAATATGTTTATAGTTCACATACCTGTAAACGCATTCCACGTCCCAACAATCGGAGAACATTTTCCATCAGTTCTGTACAAGATTCCTTAAAGTTATCCACATTTTCCTCAAACTTTTCAACATCAGGCAACGCAAGACCGTTACTTGAGTAGAAAGGTATCCGTAGACCTTCTTGAAAATCGCATGGTCTATCAGGAGAGGCACTAAATGCAAACGTCAAATCTTGATATTTTACAAAAAGAAATTAACAAATCAATTTAATAGCATTCAATAACAATTTTCACCATTTCATATCCATTCAACCTTTTTTCTTTCACGAATAAAACTTGATGAATTGTTTTAGCAGGCCAAATCATACGCAATGTTTAGTCTCAAATGTATCAAACAATCAAATGTGCGAAAAGATTATAAAAGTAACAAGGTATTATTAGGGTTTTCGCTAAAGCGAAAGTCTTATTGAAATTCTGCGCTGATTTTTGGTATCATTATTATGCTATTTGGCTCTAGGATAAAAGCTGCAAGATCTGATGATCTAAAATCCTAGTCGAGAGGTGTGTGTATGGTAACTCTTTGTTCCATGTTTTTAATCTAAGCCTTCAAGTTTCTTTGTTCTAGGATCTTGGATTTTTCGTAGAAATTCAGTAAAAAATGATGATATCGAATTGCATAAGGCTTTTGCAGGACAAACTTACGGAATGTGAATCTTGACTGAAATCATAGTCAAAGAGTCAATGAAAAACTTATGTCATGTACTTTTCGTACTTAGGGTTCTTTTTCATATGTAATCACTTGAAGGTGGCTAAATTGACTGGAAGAATCACATTGTTTAACGTCATAGTCACGTGGTCTGTGCAAGTGCTAGATAAGGTTTTCGCTACAACGAAAGTATTTTTGAAATTCTACACTGTTTTTGGTATTAACATTATGCTGATTTGTCTCTTACATGGCCCATGCATATATTATTAATTCGATAAAAGAGCGTTTGACGGATTGATTTGACACATTCCTGAAATGACTGATCTAATCATAATTTCAAGACATCATCTTCTGCCTGTTTCATAAATATGTCATTGATTTGATCAAAAATCGTGTAACGACATGTTTTAAGACTGATTTGACGCAGAGTATGCTGTATAAATGATTTCTTCGGAACATAGCGGTAGTGTGCATGGCCTTATTTAATATCATGACAAGTGAACTTTAATTTTTGCATATCTTTAAATGTCAGCTAGAATCTCGGTCCAAAAATCTGTGTGGTGTGGGACGTCCCTTCAGATTATGTGTGAGTAGGACCACTCATGGAAGATCCAGTGATGACGGTGTTTAGCATGGACAGACAAAAGCCTTTGTAGTACTGTTTACACCGTTCTAGATTGTGATTGAAATTTCAAATTTTTAATTAATGCAAGAATCTTTGAAAGCCTATATAAGTTTTTTTTTTTAATATTTATCAAGAAACATACCGCGTTCATCCTAGCAGCTATGGGCTATGCTGCATAGGTAGCATTCACATTGAGCGTACTTTCAATCTATAATCTTTTGTAATCATTGACTACGTAGGTTGCATTAGATTAAACTGGGTCTTCATGGTAATTAAAAAAGCTTTTACTAATAAACAACAGTAACAATACAATAACGCACTGGATTCCACCAAGAGGATCATAGCAAAGCCCGATATCTTTTGTGAAGAAGTTCAATTTGTAATCAACTGGTTTGGAGAAGAAGCTATCTGATACCTTTTGGATTGCCTTGATTACATTCCTGAAAATTACAAAAAAACGAATCAACTTACAAACCTTTGCTCAGTCAGAAAATTATTCTTTTCAAGTATGAAAAACAGATGAACCGCGTCGATGAGGCGCAACCCATCAGTGACTCACACTTGGTGAGAAGTATATATTTAACTGGTCAGGTTCTTAAAAGATGGCTAATCGTAATATTTACAAGTAGTAGATATATAAATAGTGAATATTAACAAAATAGTGATCAGTATGTTCTCTCTCAATCATGACGGCGAAAACTAATGTTATCGTGTATATACAATAAGAAGATTAAAAGTTTCAAAATTTCGAAATGTACTTTGTATTTAGTATTTTACCTTTGTCTAAACATTCTTTGCTGATGAGTGACACTAATGGATCGTTCCGTCAAGGCCTATGTAAATCACACGGGCGTTGCGAATCCAACCAAGTTTTAATTGAAGGATATAAAGCGGTACCGATTGCGTGGTCAAACTTTCAAAAAATAAAATGGTAATCATGGTACATTGACAGTTCGTATTCATTTCGTAAGATATTTAGAAAACAATTTCATCAAAATTACAGCCGAATTAATGTTACGACATATATTGTTGGTTATTAATGGTTTGTCTGATAAAATTGGTAGGAAAATACGAAATTTAACAATAGATGACAATCTATAACACAAAGCTTCCCTAAATGTAACGTACTTTGATATTCCATGATTTGCGATGATAACATATCCATAGGAAGAAATCAATCTGTACAGTTCATAACCTATTTTCTGCAATGATAGTTCGTCAATATCTTCCTCCTTTCCCTGAATTCTGCATTTTGAAAAATCTATAATTGGTGCTTTATCCATTATATATATTCCACATCCAGACCAATATCAATTTAAGAAACGGACTTCCTGGCCGGGCGTCATACCACGAATGTTTTTTAATGGCAAGAGCGAGGTTCTCTCCTTATTTTTAAATTTGACTATGGTTGAAGGTATTTGGATTAAAATAATCAATGCACTCATAAACACACGATCTCAGAGGTAAACGTATTTTCTGTGTCACGAGTATAATTTGGCATAAAAAATACTTGATATGTTTTCTTGATCAGAATACTTCGAAATTTTAGATCATTACTCGAAATTGCACTATGCGGTAGGATCCAACAGCTGTTATATAATGACCTGATACAACCAGACAAGTACGTTTTGCCAAACTGTGGAGAAGGGTTGGTAACCTCATGTCACCAGGGATGGGTATTTGTCACAACTCATGAGTATTTCTATGTCACCGGGGATGCGGATTTATCACAACTCGTGAGTATTGCATGTCATCGGGGATGCCGATTTGTCACTAGGGATGCAGCGATACCATAATTTTCGCCGATACCGATACTTTAAAATGAGCCGATACCGATAATACCGATGATACCGATCATGCCAATTTCCCACCACCGCGCGATACCAGTCGATGCCGATGCTCCAAATTCACCGATACCGACCGAAAAAATTATTTAAATTGGGCCGATACCGATACAGCCGATAATCAAAATTGCCGTTACCGGTTGATACTGATACTTCAAAATGAGTGGATACAGATACTCAAAATTACTGATACCGCTCATCTTAACAGCGAAAAATGTGCTAAATAATAGTGGCTCAATAATCTCCGACAAATGTATTGGTACTATGACTCGTCATTTGTATTTAAACAAAATGTGGCAGATTGTGTTGTATTAAAATGTTATTTTGCAAATTTTAAGGGCATATTTCACCATATTCTAATCATTGTGCTTCCTAACACTATTATTATCGGCAAATGAAAGATTTGCAAAATTCAATATTAAAAAAACAGAAGCTAAAATTGATAAGTATTTTTAATAATGCGAATTTCGCTAGATCAACAGGAAAAAATAAGTTGATGGTAATCAATTTAGACCAAATCATAATAATAAACATAGGTTTCCATGTTGTATTTCTTAAAATGTTTTCTCAAGTTTTATTATTCAGTTCCAAAACATCACATCTCAATCTAACTAAAAACGCTCCACAAAATTGACTAATTTAATTCCCAAATGAACAAAATTTATGACGATGATTAGTAATATTTTTCACTACGCGACAAATAAAATAGATTTTTTCCTATTTGATTATATTTTTATGACTCATTGGTACTATATTACAATACTCATGCCTATTTCTATTATACCAGGGGTGGAGATTTCTCACAACTTATGAGTTGCCGCCATGAAGTTCCCACTTTTAGTCCCTCATAGCTTGTTTTTTCTTCAATTTTTCAAACGATGAACAATTTCGGACCGATAATATTTATCCCAATTTCTAATTTTGCCCAGTATTTTGAGCATACTGGCAGAGACAAAATGAATATGTCAGTAATATTTTATGAGTGATATGAACTTTTTAAAACATTTCTATGCCAGAATTTTATTTTGATACTGTTTTGTGGTATGCGAAATATCCGCTCTGTCTCCATTCCATGCATTTTTTATTTATTTCCATGTGTGCATTGTATAAAAATTGCAGAAAAATAACCGCTTTTTGGTTCGTAGAGCCGGGCAATTGATTCGGTGAATCGAATCGATCGGAAGCAATTATTCGAATTCATCGTAAATCGTTGGCAGGACTTGCTAAATAAGTAGAATTTTCCTTTTTAACAACCAAATCTCATCAACAATTGTACTTTTGTTATAGTGTATTTCTTTTCTACATTAGTTCTTTACTTTTGATTTTGCTTCAAAATTTAAAAAAGAATGAATGAATAAACTGCAAACATAAATACAAATTTGATCAACTAAGAAAGACTTGAAAGCGCATACCAGGAACTGTGCTGATACTGGTGGGCGAAACGGTGGATAAATTAAGTGGATGAAGACTTAAAGCAGGGGTATGTTTTTGTTATTGACAAATTTGGTCATAATTTTAGAATTGACTAGTGTCAAGTATATACAACAGATGGATTAACGGGCGTACCAAGTGTTGAGGCATGATGACATGTACAGAATGTCTTTTTAGCGCTTAAAACACATGAAATGGGAAATATTGATAAGATATTCACAGTTGCGTTACACTTGTTTGGACCCGTCAAATCCCACTTTTTTAAAATATTTCGCGATTTTTTTACTTGTCAAGTATTTACTTTACTTGTCACGATATGCAATAAAAACACACTTTTTAAAAACAAAACTATTGGCGTCCATGATGAAAAAAATTAACCTGGAAAATTTTCCAAAATCATACTCCTCTTGGTTAAGGTGCCCTCAACCGGAAACGACGCAAACCTACGTAAATGACTGCGACATTGGATTTGATGATTCGGATCGATCCGAAGCATAAAGTATCTGAATCAGTCGTAGGAGTCGTTCATATAAACAAACGATTGCCAAGTAAAGTAAAATTTTCATTTTTAACGACGAAAGATGTAATCAAATCAAAATCGATTGCACTTTTTTCGTTACAATGTGAAAATTTCTGCTCTTAGACATATTGTGTAGAAATTGAGTACGTTACCTCTTTTATTATAATATTTAATAAATCGTAACTATAGATTTCTTGATTGTCATGAAAAACACAAATTATATTTCTAAAATGTATTTATATGGTGTTGGTGATTGGATTCGATTCGAAAAAATATCCGTATTAGATTCGAATTTCAAATGATTAGTTTTTTCAGCTCTACAGGCTACGTACTATTCGAAAGCAAAACTTTGCTACCGAGGAAGCTGCTAAATATGTTTCCTATGTGCTTTGGATATTAAACAATAAACACGGACAGCAAAACCACGATCCGTGTGGAATTTAATTGCGTAAGATTTATCGATGAACATATGATGATTTCAACTTATTGTTGTTACCAATTCGCCATATTTTTCAAGGAAACATTCAATGATGTGTTGATATATTCATCCGGCACTTGCAATACAAGTCATTTTTAAAACTTTATGTATTTTAGTGGAATCAACATTCTATTTTTGAACGTAAAACTCTTTCATTATATCAAGTTCATCGAGTAGTCATACCAAACGAAGAAAAAACCAACACGAGACGATCAATCGGTTGCTCTGTCTATGTTGATGACAAAGAGAATTAAAATTCTTTAAACAGTGTAAGCCAAGACAAACGCGCAGTGACTTCATTAGAATTATCGACACACGTTTTGCGGAAGAATTCAGATGTTGTTAACTGAATTGGTATGCGTGTGTGTATATGTTTTATGGTATGCTTGATTCTAAAGTGATAAATTGATTATCCGTTGTTTGATTATATCCAAATAAACGTTATTTCCGTTCGTGTTCCATTTGCTCATACCAAGGGAATAACTTGATCAAACAGTACGAAATGGAGGAGAAATTGATAAAAATGTTATTTTAAATAACGAGCGTCTGTTAATCATATTTTTACAAGGTTTAATATAATAACTTGATCCATTTTTTTAAATAATTTCGCGCGTATGTACGATTTTGGGCTGTTTTATCGCGAAACACAAAGAAAACACTTTTTTAAAATACACTTCGCTTGTGGCGCCTATTATGACGTAATGAATTCCCTGTATGAAAAGCGTAACTGTCCACACTGGCAACGAAACCCGGAAAAATTATCCACACGAAGATTTGTTAAGGATAGCCAGTCAATCGATATCACATCTCCAAAAACCAATTCCATCTACCGATAGGACATGTAAAAGTCAGCAAATCGCATGTTGTAGTATTCTTTTGATGTAAGAGGTTTGTAATTTTCTGTATTCACGCCATTTTTATTTTGTGGTTTTCCTATATCCAGTTTTTTCAACAAAACATCATCATCCACGTAAGCAAAATATCCAACTGTTTTTCGCGATTTCCCCTTGTCAGCTGCAGGAGGTAAAATTACACGATGAACCTTGGTATGTAAAAGAAAATCGCCGTAACACTAAAATGCAGATAAAATTTTTCAAACTATGTGACGAGAGGTTCAAGAGCCTACACACAAGCACACACACTTTCTACACACGTTTTTAAACATTTTACTGTTATGATTCGTCTGATCAGTGTCAAACTTCCTCAGACAAGCATTTTCAACATGCTCCACTTGTGGTACTAGACTGAGAAGTGGCAAATTAATATGGCATTGCTGTTCCGTGGATTTGGAAATTGGCTCGTAAAAGCGAGACTCTATTTCAATTGCGAATTGAAAGTAGAGTGACTCGACTTGATTCGAGGCTCTAAATTTAAATTTTGGTATTCTTGGATTCATCTGGCAACTTGTGTTGTGACTCGAATAAAGTGACTCAACACCAACACGACAGTTTGTACCATACCTACCGGTGACTGCAATTGTTTATCAGTCCAATATTGCATCATATCACCAACCATTAATAAAACGGTATCTGGAATGTATGGAACATCGACAAATTCTTTATCGTCTCTTTGAGCCTGTATAAAAAGGACACATATACTCGCAACCCACGATGCTATTGATTATATATTGTGAAATGCTATATATAACCAGTCAATCAATCGAATAGTTGGATTGAAGAAGATATATATTGGCAATATTAAATAAATGTATTGTTGTTGAGATCCCGGATAGAACTTTCTCTTCCAAAGGCTATTGGGTGAGTTTGAGTCACCGATGGATCGCACCGTTATGAAGCTTTCCATCTGTGGCTCATTCTTGGCAAAATAAATTTTAGATCGGAGTTGAGTGCGCTGCTTAAAAATGCATTTGACAAAAAAATTCGAACCTGTAATCCCATAATTCCATCATGAAATAATAGCGAGAATGTCGTGAAATCAGTATGTTCTCCGATCCGTATTTGGTTTTCTTCTAATGTGACGCCATCGCTTATTGGAGGGTAATGTATCAGCTTCATTTCTGTTCTATTTCCTTTCTTTCCCATTAAACTATGAGATTTGTACAGCAAGTCTTTGTCCTAAGTGAATAAAAGTCACTCTCAAATTGTTCGTCAAAATTTTACTCGTAAGCGCTAGTCACACAATTTCAATATTTCAGGATTTTAAATCAAGGTTATTAAACTAGTCTGATCAAATTCCAATCTTCGTTCTCGTTCTCGGACGTTCCGAGAATTTAGAGTATATCTATGTACATTAGTACAACTTATTATGTAAGGGCGTATACAATACTTCACCCCCAATTCCCAGGTCTTCATGAAGAGCACGGCCGATGAATGGTTCAACATGCATTAATCCCCCAAATATGTTCACCAACTCACAGTTCACAGACCTGTAGACACATTCCACGTCCCAACAATCGAAGAACATTTCCCATCAGTTCTGTACAAGATTCCTTAAAGTCATCCACATTTTCCTCAAACTGATCAACATCAGGCGACGCTAGATCTCTTCTTAAGTTCAAAGGGATTCGTAGACCTTCTTGAAAATCGTATGGTCTATCAGGAGAGGCACTATACACAAACGTCAAAATTTGATATTTTACAAAAAAATTAGTACATAAATTTATTAGCATTCAATAATAATTCTTACCATTTCATATCCGTTCAAACTTATTTCACGAATAAAACCTAGGGAATTGTTTTAGCAGGCCAAATCATACACAATGTTTCGTCTTGTATGCCGTAAAGAATCAAATGTTCGAGTAAACTATAAAGGTAAGAAGGTATCATTTGTGATTGAAATTTCAAATTTTGTTAATGCAAAAATCTTTGAAAGCCTGTATGGCTGTATTCTTGATATAAGCTCGTTTGCTGTAATGCCGACTGTGTTAGTTAGCTGGTTTTTTTTGAATATTTATCAAGGAACACACCGGGTTCATCCCCGCAGCTATAGGCTATGCTGCCTATAGGTAGCATTTAGATTTAGCGTACTTTCAATCTATAATCCTTTGCAGTCATTGGCTACATAAGGATGCATTAGATTAATTCGGGTCTTCTTGGTAATTGAAAAAGTTTATACTAATAAACTACAACAACGCACTGGATTCCACCAAGAGGATCATAGCAAAGCCCGATATCTTTTGTGAAGAATTTCATTTTGTAATCAACGGGTTTGGAGAAGAAACCATCTGATACCCTTTGGATTCCCTTGATTACATTCCTGAAAATTACAAAATAAAATGAATCAACTTACAATCCTTTTCTCAGTCAGAAAATTATTCTGATCAAGTATGAGCCACAGATGAACCGCGCCGATGAAGCGCGATCCATCAGTCACTCACATTTGACGAGATGTTTATATTTTACTGGTTAGGTTACTCAGTGAGTCAGCCATATATTAGAGATACAGCAAAGTAATAGTAGTCAGGTTGTTGAAAGATTGCGAATCCGTAATATTAGCACAATAAGTAGTAGATATATAAATGGTGAACATTAACAAAATAGTAATAGTAATCGGTTTGTTTTTTTCAGATCATGAGGCGAAAACTAATGTTATCGTGTATATACAATAGGAAAATTAAAAGTTTCAAAATTTCGAAATTTACTTTGTATTCAGTATTTTACCTTTGTCTAAACATTATTTGCTGATGAGTGACGCCAAAAGAACGTTCCGTCAAGGTGCCTATGTAAAACACGAGGGCGCGGCGAATCCAACCAAGTTTTAATTGGAGGATATTCTGTCAAGTATGAGCCACCGATGGCGTGGCACAATAATATTAAATATGCAATGGATATGGTCCTTCATTCTGAATTTTCACGCGAATATATTATACACCAAGGTGATTTTAAAGCGGTACCGATTGCGTGGCCAAACTTTCAAAAAATAAAATGGTAATCATGGTATATTGGCAGTTCGTATTCATTTCGTAAGATATTTAGAAAAAAAATGTTATCAAAATCACAGCCGAATTAATGTTACGACATATATTGTTGGTTATTATTGGTTTCTTTGGTAAAATTGGTAGGAAAATACGAAATTTAACAATAGATGACAACCTATAACACAAAGCTTTCCTTAAATGTAACGTACTTTGATATTCCATGGTTTGCGATGATAACATATCCATAGGAAGAAATCAATTTGTACAGTTCATCACCTATTTTCTGCAATGATAGTTCGTCAATATCTTCCTTTTTCCCCTGAATTCTGCATTTTGAAAAATCTATAATTGGTGCTTGATCCATAATATATGTTATCCACGCCTATACCAATATCAATTTAGGAACGGGCTTGCTGGCCGGGCATCATAACACTAATGTTATCTCATCAAGAGAGAGGCTCTCTACCTATTTTATCTATGGTTGAAGATATTTGGATCAAAATAATCAATGCACTCATAAACACACGATCTCAGAAGTAAGCGTATTTCCTGTGTCGTAATTTGCCACAATAAAAATACTTGATATGTTTGTTGATCAGGAATCAGAAATAAAGAATTCATAATCAGAAATTCAAAATTTTAGATCATTGCTCAAAATTACACTATGCTGCCGGATCCAACAGTTTATAAAATGACCTGATACAACCAGACGAGCAGCATGTTTTGGCAAACTCTGAAACTCTGGGAATAATATTTATACACAACACGTATGAATATGATGAATGTTACTGGGTCACCATTGGTGATCCGCATCGCAATCTCAAAAGTTTTATCAAAATATCTTTTGTTCAGTATGTGTTACTGATGGATCATGTCGATGAGACGCCTTCAATCAGTGGCTCAAACTTGACACAATGCAACAACACCTGATTGGGATTCAACCTAATGTAAGTGTTAATATTACTGAAGAATGTTTTCGAAAACAATATTACATATGTGCGCGTAAAGATGTCGTAATAACCATATCCGAATTGCGGAGTAAAAGCTTCGAGTTTCAGCCTCGGTAAGTGCGATTGCTTAATCCGTGCTCACTATAAACCCCATAGGCTAGCTTATATTTTGTTCTATCGGTTTTGTATGAGTATCTGCTAATATAGGCTCTAAACCAAATTTGAGGACCGTGATAATTCCCCTCTCTCCAGAAAGAGTAATGAAGTAGTAGGAGTAGGAGTATTGAAGTAGGGTAAGGGTATGAGTAGGTAAGGGTATGAAGTAATGAGGTAGGAGTAAGGGAGCAATTTTTAAATTTTCTCTTTATCCACTGTAGAAAACTACAGTTTCGAAAACTATAGCCCTGTAGACACGCACTTAGTTAGATTAGCACATTGGTCTCGACGTATTTCCTGTCGCAAGGAGCGACTAAAAGGAAACAAAGAGTAGATAATTTATTTATCAACTAGGGCAGATGCAACTCGCTGCACATTACCGTGACGGTTCAGTTCCATTTGGGATATCGTCCACTTGGACTGCAGTTGCTGGCAATATTTTGTAGTAGCTCCCGGTAATTGGAGCGGTCTTTAGTCGGCTACTCTTGGGCGCTCTTGCAGCCTTGCATAAAGCGAAATTCGATAAAATGATAGTATTATTATATCGACTTTGATGTATTCGAAACTGTGGAGTGTGGAATTAGTCATGGTAAACATGAATTACCGACGTCGCTTTTTTCTGTGTCTTGTGACAAGGCAAACGGCGGCGCGATTCACCAGTGGCCCATACTTGATAAAAAATAAATCAGATATAAATCTCATTGATGGGAAAGAAATTAGATCCGTATTTCCAATCAAACCAGGCGTTAATCGTACGATGTGATCACATGAAATAAACCACATGATCGCTCGATAATCATAAAGCTTCAAAATCATGTGATGTTTTGGTCTGTTTACATAAAATTCACAATAAGCGAATTACAAATGAGCATTGTCAATGAAATGCTTCAGTTGTAATAATACAAATAACTTGAAGTAAGATTCTTAAAATAGACAAAAAAATTCTTCAATACTATCACAGTACTAAGTAATGTAAGCAAGAAACGAAAGAAAGCGGGTAATCAAAAGAGTGTTGCGTATTGTAATGCGAAAAATTTTTACAGCCGCTAGGTGTCACCCATGCGTGAGTTCTTGACCAAAATTTGAGAATCTGGATTTTCAACTATCTACGCTGTATTTTTGCGATCAAACTAACATGCTTTGTAAAGTGAAATAATGTCAAAACTACACCAAAAGTTTATTAATCCGTATTGTAAAATCATTGAATAGTTAGAAATACAAGTCCAGGTTTTCCCTGAAAGTTTGATTTCAATTTTTATTTAAACCTTCAAAACTATTCAACAGTAAAATCTTCCATTAAATACTTCAAATCGCAATATTAGTACGATATTGAGGTTTGTTTATTCGAATTGAGCTTATAGTGTTGTCTTAACGCAAAATCGAATATTTGTACTATACGAATATTATACGAATATTTTATTTTCGACTGCTTTTTTGATATACCACTCCTATAATGCGGGCTATAATGCGTTTTGGTTTTTATCATTTAAAAAATCGAGCTAAAAAAGTCGTTGTTTTATTTTACAAGTTTTTCATTCCTTGTGATCTATTTTTAGAAATTTGTATTGCCTATTGGTCATGCGATATGTATTTGTATTTCTACGTCTCAAAAGCATTTTTGTCAATTCAATGTTTTCTAAAGAATAATATCACGAGTTTTGTATTGTTACATTACATAATTGCAAATGCGAAATTGACTTATGCGATCATGTTTGTTTAGAAAACTTGTGTTCATTCACACTTCGTCAACCATACGTCACTGATGGATCGCGTCGTCGAGGCGCGATCCATCTGTGGCTCATGCTTCGCAAAATGAAATTCCCGATTGAGACAACATACAAAGCTTTTCGTGCACTGCACAACTCTGACTAACAGCAAAACTCAAAATTTCAACATGTCCCATAATATTTGTAGTTTTCTGACAAAAAATACAAGAACTTTTTATGTTGATTGAGAATGGAACGAGCATATTTATCAGCTGGTTAAAATGGGTGAATTGTGGGTGAGTCACTTGTATATAGGGCTGGACTATTCAACCCGGTGATTCGAATAGCTTCGGAGCTCAATTGATTTGAATCAAACGAATATATTTCATACGAACAAAAACTTGCTTAATGAAGAGGAGTATTATTCCAGCATTACATCTATTCTTAAAATCCCAACACATCCATTTTTTATTCTTTGTTCAGTGTTTTGTCAAATTGAAGTCACTTCGTCCCACATTTCTAGCTGGAAAAATCTTTTGTCCTTTACATAAATATATATTGGAATCACTCGAATCAAGAATGTATTCGAACCATTATTGACCTGTTAACTAAAATTACGCTACTATTCCAGCACGAACTCTACTTCTTCTATTCATGATTAACAAAACAATCAATTTATTTTAAAAATTTGCCACAACAACACATAGCGTAAAAGTAGGCTACAAGATAAAACATTTAGGGTGAAAAAAATTCTAGAAAAGAAACAAAACCTAGGAAAAGATTTAAAAACATACACGCAAAATGTATTTCTTTCTTCACCACCAACAGTAAACACAAAACACACAAAATGAGGACACAGATAGCCAACTACGTTACGCATATCTGGCCAATTTATTTTAAAGTTAAATAAAAAGTAGGGTGAAAGTAGCAAAGCCTTTAATCGCACGCGAATTCAGGTAAGTGCTGATAATTCCGCATTATGAATGTACATGTAATTCTTTTGTATTTAACGTACTCAGAGTGATATCGTATGGTACATCGTGGATTGTGATTAAAACACTAGAAAAAGTACGTATAAACGCTACTAGATTAAGGTAGACCAATCAAACAGTCATTAACGAGAAATCCCCATAAACAATTGAGGCGAAACTTTTAGGGCAAACAAAACAGCAACACTCAGAAAAACAAACTAAATTTTCAGCAGGGGCAAATATTTTAGGAAAATAACGGCATAAGGTATCAAGGGAAAATATTTGTCTAAAAATCCCTGCCAGGCACTAATCTGAAAATTTGGAACGTTTATGCGCCATCTTTCCGTTACAGGGGTTCCAGTTGGGGTTGCAAAATTTCGGGAATTTCCGTGGGAGGCCATTTGCTACCGGGAATTTTGGCAAAAAACGGGAATCTTTGGGAATTTCCAGAAAATTTGAATAAATTTTAGGTTGATAAAGACCGATAGGGCTTCTTTTTCTGTATTGTTGCTGTGGCCCGACATTTAATATTATAAGACGACCTCACGATATTTTGTTGCGTGTACAGTAGTTCCGAAAAAGAAAATACAGTACTCACTGATGAATGATAAAGTAGCCCAAAGTTAGAAATTAGAACGAAACACTTCTGTAAGAAATTTACATGACCATTCTAGGTTAAAGCATATTTGTGGAAAATCTCGATTGGTTTTGCATCTAGTCTGATGAGCGGATGACCACTTCGTCGCTTGCTTCATTAATATCAACTTGAATTGATTTGTCATTTGACTGTTAACTTGTGATTAGGGCTGGAAAAACTGAATCATTTGGAATTCTAATCGGATTGGGATATTTTTTTCGAATCTGATCGAATCTCCAATTCTGTATAAATAAGCCATTTTTTACTATTACAATTTGTCTCTATTATGAAATTTTAAAAATATAGTTATGAATTACTAATATTAGCATAAAGAAGCACGAAGGGATTGTATTTTCGATTTACACTCGAGGATGGAAAAGTTCCATATTTGAACGACAGAATACAATCGATTTTGTGTGACTTTGACCAAAGTTGATTGCATTTTGTCATTGAAAATGAAAATTCACTCCATCTAGCAAGTTTTTGTACCCATGAATGATTCATGATCAATTGTACCAATTTATGCTACGTATCAATTCAAATCATCGAATCAAATTGCTCAGCCCTCCTTGTGGTAAAGTTATCGGGGACTTGTTCAAGGTTGACTAACTATTTATAGTTAGAAATCAATTGCTGCAAATTCCCAGTATTTTCAATATTCCCGGGGCCTTGAAAATTCTCGGAAACTTTTCAAAATACCCGGAAACTTCCCAAAATTCCCGGAAACTCATCACTCCTTTGCAACCCTAGTTCCAGTAGCGCAATTTTTGGATGAAAAGACTACAATCATTTCGTTACCCAATATACGAAACCTACCACTAGAACGTGTCCAGCAATTTCCAGTTTATAGATACTTCGAAGTAGCATAATAAGCGCACGAGTCTGAAATATAATAACGTCCTTTCCTGAGTTTTCTCATCTCGTACTTGCGCACAGAAAGTGTTGCCGTGATGATATCTTGTCATAAGAGTGTATTGCCCATATTCAAATAACTCGAAATGGTGTTCATTTGCATTTATCTATGGTAAAAATCTTGTTAACAGTGCTGTATGATCCATCTCATCGCGCTTCAAAACAGGTTTATTGCATCCCATTGAGTTCACGCGTATTATCACCAAACGGAGATGACGTCAACTCGCGACAACGACGTGTAATCAAGGTTATGACTGTCAACTGGATGTTATCGCTCCAATTCTAGTTAAGCCGATTTTTAAATGCTTGTATCAGTTGAATTCAGCTAACGTGTATTTGTTTCTATACGGTATATTGTTTGAAATGTGCAAATTTTTTACATGCTTTGTTAGAGGGCGAAGGAATTTTTCTTCGCTTTAGATATGATTTTCCCTACCTAATATGCTTACCTTACGTTTTCTAGAATAAGAAGTTACAACAAACATTGCTATTGGTATCATAGCGATAAAAGTTGACCAGCCTGTCCACTTTGGCATCGCAGTGTAAAAATCTCGAGTTCGAGTTCTGATGACTCCGGCTTGATCACCATACATCCATGTGTAACAAGTAGGACCTTACTCAGAGTAAGAGTGGAGTATAAAAAGAATCGTTATATCATCAACATTTATTTAAAAAAAAAACGTTTATTGAAAGCATGGTTTTAATTTTGGATTAAAAAATGTCTGTGACGAAGTTAGGCTTTTTTTTAATATTTGTTGTATTGTTGTATTCGGAATATTTTACAGTTGTTTCGATGGTAGAAAATCGAGCTTATATTGCGACGAAAAAAGGCGACGGCAAGATTGAAATCACCGAACGGTCAATTTTAAAGGCAGTTATAAAGGAAATATGATTTATATAGTTTTTTTTAAACTAGATATTTACTTTTTCAACCAGGTAACTACTTGAAAAATACGTAAAATTACCTAATTACTGGATTATGATTGCAAAAATGTCCCATCGAGAACATTTATCAGATACTGGTAACCGACAGCAGGTGCTGAAAATTTTCGACGGGACAAGAATTAAAATTGTCGGTTTCAGATTTGGGCACAACTTCACGCCCAAAAACACGTGAAAATTACATTTTTCCACAATTTTATCTTTTTAATATTTACTAGGCAAAATTTTTGATTGCAAATAGACTTGTATCCGGTCAGTAATAAATTGTGTTCACACAAGTTTCAACAAATGGCGATAATCACTACTCAGCACCATTGAAAATATTTGTCAAATTCAGTGTCTATTTTCGTGTCATTTACAACTAACATTATTATTATTTAAAAACTGCAATCGTTTTCTTATAAAGTAACAAGTGTTTACCATAACAAAATTCATTCAAAAGCAAGAATCATGTATGGCTCGACGTTGGCATTAAAGTCACAAAAAGAGAGAATTTATGTCGGGCTTTTCGAGAGAATTCGAATGTTTTCTCATCACGTTTATACGTATGTATATAAAGTACGTAGTTACGGTACGGGTATCATTCAGCATCACGACGGTTTGCAGGTCTTTCCTCTGAACAAGAAAGTGAAAATAACGTATACATGGTTGTGCATGGTAGCTTAGACGTAGCGGACGGTAGGACTTACGCAGGACACAGAGACCCTCCCGGACAATCAAGTGTATATATAACTCCAGGTTTGTATATTTTAATATACGAGAAAGTTGCCGTTTTGCTTTACTTCGTAAAAACTTACTAGGCATTCTTTTGCTAATGACTCGCAAATTTTAACTATTGCAACTCAAATGCATGTCTTCATCTGATGTCTTCAGCTTAATGATATCACAGACCTTGGATATTCAGCTCTACTGGAGGAAAGTATTTTGAATTTTCTGATCGAAAATTAGCGTAGTTTCTAAGCATTTTTAAAAATTGGTTTCATTTCGAGCAAAATATTGTAATCGGCCTAATTTTACAGTGTTAAATTTGATATAAACCGTGGTATTGGCTCACACGTGTTACCAACAAGCTAACAAAGCGTTTGTTTTGACTCGCTGAAATTCTATAAACATTCCGTTAATATTGCGATTTCTCAAAGACTCCTGGTATTTTGCCAAATCTCAGTCGGATATGTTATTTTGTTAAGTGTTTGGCACCGATAGACCGCACCTCCGCGGCGCGATCTATCAGTACCACAAACTCAGCAAACTAAGTTACTCTAGGAATTTCACACTGGGGTGTAATATTATATTGCATTCACGGTACTGTGAAAAAATAAAGCCGTCAAACATCCCTGCTCATCGAAAAGTATCCTAATTTTCCCCGACAAGCGCATTGGTTCATGCTTCAACAACTACGTTTGCTCGTGACACAAACGAAAATGTTGAGTGATACTGTCGGCCTTTTGATTTACATTATGTAAGTTAAAAATAATGTTAGGAAATGTTTCATTATTAGGTGATCATTGGAAAGAAAATTATCGACTCTTTACATTTGCAAGATTCCCAGAATCTTCTGCAGTCTATCCAACGGAGCTAGCAGCGGCAGGATTTTACTACACTGGTTTCTCTGATCGTGTAAAGTGCTTCAAGTAAGTTTATATTTCTGCTATATATGATAAACAGCCTATCTATCCACTGTGTTTGTCAACGCAAAAGTGCAAACCACAATTTTAGTTTTGGCTTATACAACACACAGAAAGGTAGGCAACAGACTGGCAGAACGCAAGATACTGACACCCGGATGAAATTGGTCCCACCAGAAGAAAATTGAAAATTTAGCAAAAAAAACCATGATTTATTCATAAATCCATTACAAGAAAATCGATCGGCTCTTCGAAGTGTCTGGCTGCAGCGTAACTGTAGAAAGGGGTACAAAATTATCAATACTGTTATGAAATACAATATAACACGAACAATTGGACACCTGCAGAAAACATTCGGTCACCCAGGTGGGCGCGCAACAAACATTCACAATTCGAAGAACCCAATCAAAAATTTCTTAAACATGAGACACTGATGGCAACTCATCTCTCACTGGTCACTCGCGCTCAAAAGCACAGGTTTGTGAAAATTTTGATTGCACAGTATTAGTTAATTGGATCGCGTGGTGGAGAAAATTAGGTTTGATCAATTACAATTAGTCCTAATAATGTCTCGCCGATTGACAACAACAAAAGTAGTCATTCAGCTTTGCAAGTAACTCTGTGCCATGTTTTTATGGTTTCTTTTGTGAAGTTTTTATTGCCGCCATGATTCGAAATGCTGTAAAATGTGATTTCTTATCAAGTACGAAGCGAAGGGATCGTTTTTAAGCATCTATAATATTGCATCATTAGCACGTGACACGTGTTTTGTTTTCTGCTGAACGCTGAGTCATTAATTCTAAGGAGTGTTTAATTGTACGTGGTAAAGATGCCCTTGGCAAGCCAACTATCCTTCTGTCACGCTTGGCAGGCATGCGCCGTTTTACTATACGTCATTCTATTTTTAGATACAAATGATCTCACGACATCTGATGCCATCCCATTCAGAAATTTTACTTTGCAAAGTATGAGCCACAGATGGACCGTGCCTAAGTGACACGATGACTCTCACTTAACAAAAGGTGCGAGGTTTTTTCCCCCTGGGATGTAGTGTTTGTTCAGTCTTTTGCTATATTTTTATTGGAAAACTTTAAACACTTCATTTTTCAATGATGGAACGTGCTTCCGTACAATGGTTCATCTGTGGCGCATGCTTGAACTATATAGGTATGAAAAAGAATTAAAAAAAATATATTTTCTTTGTTTACAGCTGTGCACTCTCTGTTGAAAATTGGACTTTGCATGATAATCCAAAAGATAAAAGATGGCACAAATCTGACTGCGATTTTATCAATGGTCGCCCGACCAATAACGAACCCCTATTGGGTAAGCTTTTCATATTCAACTTTTGTCTTGACACTGCCATGATGAAACAATTTTTATATTATTTTTTCAATTTTGAGGCTTAATTCTAAGTTTTAACCTTTGATCAGTGCTTTGTGGGACCGTGACACGTCGTGACTCGAAACTATAAAGTATCGAATCACGATTGCGTCACAATTGCGTACTACTCGTTTGAGTAAATACTCCATTTAGCATGTTTTATATATCACGTATACAGGTAAATTTACCAGATTCTTTAATGCGTCATCACGTGACGTCACACGTCAGAATGTAGGAGCTACTTCAAGTCGCTTCACGCCTCGAAATACACCGAATATAGCACATCAGCATCAAAACGGAAACTCACGTGTACAAACGTCAACCTCCACAAATGACATTCGGACTTCAGAGTCACACTCTCACAACACACCTCAAAGAACTCAATCACCTTCTACATCTGGGAACTACAGTCGACCAAGTCAACCAATTGCACAAGAAACCTCTCATATACCTGGCAATATAACGCAGGAAACAAGAAATGAACTCTATCCATGCAACGCACCTGTGAATCCACATATGGCCTCGGTCATCGCCCGTTTGGAAACTTTTAAGCCTGCACCAGGCTTGCGCTGGCCACGCGAAAAATTAAAAGCAACTATAGACGAATTGGTTAACGCTGGATTCTTTTACTTAGGTAAGTTGTGTGTTTTATTTAGTGTGAATTTTACGCAGTAGTCCGTATGGTGTGAAATCGGTATAATATCCAGCCGAAAATATTCATGATACCATTTATTGACCACGCGGCATTTCGTTTTGCTTTTAAAGTGATAAGCATGAATTACACCATTCAAGGCACAACCCGTCTGTGGCCCTTGTTTGCACGGATGAACTTCCTGGCAACATTTTTTATTTGCCTACTACAAGCTTCATCTCGTTATAAAATCGGCTTAGTCGACTAAGCTTGATTTTTGGTGAATTGAAAATTATATTATTGGTAAATTTAAGGTAACGGTGTTTGCGTCCGGGTAATTTCAGGTATTTTTTTTTTTAAATCAATTTCATGACATCAGAGTTTATTACCCAAACGTCGCCTCAAGAGGCTGGCTGTGTGGTATAATGGTATTGAACGTTTTCAGTTTCGATACGAATTTTTTTACAGTCGCGTGTTGTTAAGTATGGTCCATCTGTGACCCATGCGTAACAAATTAAAAATCTGTTTGGTTTGTAGCACTTTCATTTCATTGGGAAATGCAATTTCATGGAAATTTTTGTAATCGAAAGTTATGTTACTGACGAAATATAATAAAAACGTCATAATTTTCGAGTTTCGCGTTGAACATTTGGTTATTTTCTTTTGTTGTTTTATTCTGTAGGATAAAACTAGAAAAAAAAACTCACGTGATGGGAAGGAAGGGAACCCGAAAACGATATATTCCTTCCACTCTGAAAAATTACGCTGTGGGATATTTTCCATTTCGTGAATGGGGAAAGCCCGTCTTATCAAAATATTCCATTCCGTAACTGGAATTGGCCACAATAATTTTGTTTATTTACAACTTCACGACCTCGAATGTTCTCGTGTATTTCTCTCTTATTTTTTCTCTCTCCTATTACGCAAGATAAATTTTCCCCAACAACGACTGACGTCAACTTAACGTCAAACACGACATTTTGACTGGAATATCAAATATACGTAAAATACAATGGGGCCGTGCCTTGGTAGTGGTGGCCCATCCGTGATAAAAAGTCTTCTAAAGGGTTTGAATTCAATAGTGTTGGATAACGTTAAATATCTTATTATCCTTTTAAATACGATACTAGTTAAAGAGTCTGTCTTGTCAACTTATGCATCAATGATAGTTTTCGCTGTCCGAGCGTTATCCAGATTTGGCCCATGCCAGATGAAGTGATATGATGATCCTAAATTATTTACGATTTTGTGCTTCGTCTTCTATGAGTTAGTAATAGATAACGGTGCATACTCGTGGTCCATCTGTAGCTTGTGCTTGACAACATCAAGTTTAGATTGATTTGATATATTTGAATCGCCTATGGCACACCCCAAATCGTGTAATTAAGTGTAATAAAAGCATTGATAAATTGAAAAACATTCTTCACTCCCTTTTCTCCTTATTTGCCTCTCTCATTTTCCGTCTTAGGTTCAAAATAAAAATTTATTTGAAATCTATTAAAAAATAAAATAATTGCGTCACAGGTGAACGAGATCGCGTTAAATGCTGGTATTGCAATGGAGGGCTACAAAATTGGGATTACGAAGACGAACCTATAGTTGAACACGCAAAATGGTTTCCAAGGTATATTTTTTCATATATTTAACAAATTTTTAATTGATCTGCCTGACTTGAAAGTTACGTATGTTATTTTACATTTCGTGAAATAATCTGTGGACAGAAGGACAGAATAGCTAATAGGTGTTGAAAGTGTACGTTGGGCATTTCTGATTTGAGCCCCAGTAAGTACATTTGAAGAATTTCTGCACAGCGATCAACCAACCGATGAGGAATAACCTGAGCAAATTTATTCCATACCGCAAAGTAAAATTACTGTAAAGACCAGTGATTTTGTTGCGTTTTTGTTACAGTGTAGCTCTTTGCCACTTTGAGTGTTCGGCCGTTGATTTCTTTCTAGACGTTACTGACAGCTTTACTTCTATTATTTAAATAAAATAAAATAAAATCAATGTCTATATTGAATGTATTTCTGTACTATTTACAATTTTATGTTTTACAGTTGTGAATATGTATTACGGATAAAGGGACCTACATTCGTGGAAAACATAGTGGCTGAATTTCCAGATATTGATCGCCCAGCCCCAACAATTCGAACCACACCCAGGCTTCCTCCGACTGGACACCCTCGTACCCCACCTTCACCCATGGACATTCCCCTCAACTCTCACCTCGGCCCCAACCCGTAGTAAGATCGAGAACGCCAACACCACCCATTGAAAACCACGCCCCTATCCTAAGTACAAACGAGGCTGTGGAACGTGCTATGGAAGAGCTGGCGTACGTAAAACAAGCTAAAGAAATGGGATTTGAAATTGAAGCAATAAAAACTGTTTTGAGAAGGTAAATCTTGTCTTATATGATTAATAACACTATATGGGTAATATTTTTGTCGATCGCACAATGCTGACGGAACGCGCCGACAAAAGCTGTTCGCCAACAATATTCAACCAAATAGAATTTGAAACGAATTTCCCAATCTTATATAGGTCAGGAGAGCGCTTTTGTCCTTCCAAACGAAAAATTACGGGAGAATTTGGGACGCTAAAAGGGAGCTAGCATTTGTCGCTCCAGTTTACGGGGCCTTAGCTATGCATAACACCTTATATTTGTCCAATACTTAAAAACATTGATACTATATGGCATGCAATTTTCTACCTAGTTTGATTAATAAAAAAAAAATTAGTTAGATTTGTAATAACAATGATTTGATTCAAATCTAAAATTTCTGCAAAAGTTATAAATGAAATTATTCTGCCCAAATTTTATTTTATTGATATTTTTTTGGTTTCAGAAAATACGAAACTAACAACCAATTTTACAACACCGGGGAAGAATTTATGGAAGCATTGTTTGGATCCACACTTGAAAATAGAGATGAAGTCCCTAATCCTCATAACGGACAGAACGCATCTGCTACCTTACAACTGACCAGCGGAACGTCTTCATTGTCGCTGGAAGAGAATTCTACAAACAATTCGACCACTGCTACCGAACTTCGAAAGCTCGAAGAAACCCGAACTTGTAAAGTGTGCCGGTCTCGGCCTTCTAATATAGTAATTGTACCGTGTGGTCATTTGGCCGTTTGTGATGATTGTGTTCGACATTTAAAAAAATGTCCGATATGTGCAAGGAATATACAAGACAAAATCAAAACGTTTAGAGCATAGTAATTGGAAAGCTTGAAACCTCGCAAGTGAAAAATTTCAAGTTCTGCATTACCAACTTAATTAAAAGTAAATTTGTCAATTATGAGCTACTGATGGTGCGCACCGAGTAGGCGCGAGCCATCTGTGTCTCATACTCGACGAAGTAAATTTTCTGATTAAAAATAATATTGAGTTTTCGCGCGCGTGTTACAGATTACCACACCTTGGCGACGCGTTAAAAAATGATTTTTAAATAATCTAATATTTGGAGTTGCGGGGGTTCGTTTTCGTTTCTAACAAACTATGCTTTTTGCAAATGCTTCTACATTTATTTCAGCTTGCTATTTTTGTTTTTTTGGCGATCAATATTTATATCATAATTTATTTATAAACTTGGTTTTTGTAGACTGCCATGTTTTTTTGCTGGATCAAGCAAGACATTTTCCATCTATGATTTAAACATAGTCACTGTGTGAAATTCTTATCCCACTTGGATCTTTCCCAAGTGCAAAACAGTAAAATGCCAATCAATAAGCTGTAATATTACAAATTTTATTACTCAACAAAATATTTTTTCTCTTTTGGTTTGATATTAAATTAAATACAAAAAATATTTTTGTTCATTTCAAGGCCATCTTTTCTGCCTTTTTTTTGTGCAAGCTTTTCTAATTTTGAGTTACCTCACCACCACTCCTGCATTGGTGCACTTTTTTGTTATTATTATTTTCTATCACTTTTTCTTACTTCCAGTATAGCATTTTTATACGAAAATAAATACAAAAAATTCATTCAATATAAAAAAAAATCTAAAATAAAAATTTAGCTCCTAAAGCCAGTTAGAGCAAAAAAATAAAGCAAGTTGAGTCAAAATTTCTTAAATTATTTGAGCGCCATATAAGCAAAAACGTTGAGTTTTATTTTGAGCATTTTTGTAAATAGCAGTTTCATATTCAGTATGTGTGTCTGTCATCAATATCTTCCTTTTTTCGATCGAAGGCCAATTTGCAAATTATCATGCAATTTATTAACCACCCCGTTCAGAAATTTTATTTTGACAAGCGTGAGCCACAGATGGTCCGCGCCTTGGCGGCGCGATCCATCAGTGGCCCACGCTTGACAAAATACTTTAAACAATCTTTCCGTGGATTGTATAGATATTTTGTCCCTTTCGAAATTAATAGACCAATATATTAGGTCATATAATATTAGATTGAGTGAAACATTGGATTTGAGTGATCTGAATACCCATTTCTGTGTTCTTATTTGGCATGACGAGGGTCCTGGGTAAAAATGTCGTGCGCTATATTTTTATTTAATATATACGTCGACAATAAAATGCTTTCATTTCGATATATACATAATTTGCCGCAATATAGAAAATCACAATTCTTTGGAATCGTAGTATCTTTTAAATAAATGCATATTCGAAAATATACTATTCAAAATATCGTCAGAAAACCAATCGAGAAAAGTTCATATAAACCGTGAAAAGTACATTAAATCCACGGTTCGGTTCATTTTCACCGATCGCTTCAGACTTAAAATTGAAATTTTCCTTCGTGATTAAATTTATGCCACGTTTGTCCAAAACAGTTCTATTTCGATATCACCAGGTTAAAATTACTGTCAAGGAACTGTGATTTCACCGCTTTTTGATTACAGTGTTCTTGATAAGACGTGTTCCACTTAAAATTTATAACTGGGAACTCTAGTTCTGGTTATTTCGTTTCTTAGTACATTTGATATTAAAATTTCTGACGTCAATGTTGTGCGACCTTGAGCTAGAAATAGTACTCCCATCACAAATTCTATTTTGTTAAGCATGGGTTACTGATGGACTGCGCCTTGGCGGCGCAATCCATCAGTGGCCCATGCTTGTCGGAATGTGTTTTGCGGGAAGTACCACCGAATAAGCCGTTGTTTACGACTTGAACTGAACTGCCGTCCCGACTGACGTATTGTTTGACCTGATCATATTTATCTATAGTCGATGCTTAATGAATAACAAGGTGCGCAATACAATATATCCAATTCACATGTATATATATTAAATATTCTATTCAATATCTATCTTCCTCCTTGAAAAATTTCTATCATTTTCTTTTTGTGGGTATTTTCAATTGTATGGTAGGGATGAAACTTTGAACTCGAAATCCGAATTGATAATGATGATTAAAATGCTTTTTCTGGGATTCGATTGATAAGTAGTTAAATGTTTTGAACAAAAAAAAACTGTCTTGTTTGCTGTTAGTTATATTTACTTCAAAAGATTTTGCAATTATATATCATAAATAAAGGTAGGTCTGTAAATTTTAAAATAAAATTTACATTTTGAAGGATTTGAAATCAAGTAATGTAAAATTCGCTCTAAAAAAAAGATATCGTCTTATTTGTGACGGTGGATTTAGGCATATTTTCTTCGAGCTACCAAAACAAGGTTCATCCTCTTGCTTTCACTTCTAAATTCGAAGATATGTGAAACTTGTCGATTTTGTGCAGAAAATAGTGGTATTTTTTCATTTTATTTCTTGTATAGTTATCTTTTTTCTCGATGATACTCGTTACTGTGCTCTAACTTTTAATACGATGCTATATATTCCAAACAAATGTAGCCTAAAACCTTCCAATTTTCACAGTGGAGTAATACAGTCCTACTTTTTATACTTATTAAATAGTGGGATCATAAGACATTTGATTGCTTCAGTAAAAATATATGTCTGCCTTATATTTATATTACTCTACATATATATACATATATGATGTAGATATTTCTTGCCATATTTAGAATTCAGCGGACGGTTACTGCTTAAATCAAAGCATTTAAACTGCATTTTTTTCGTCTGTTAAAAGAAGGTTTGAATCAAATTATTATTAACCTCTATGAAACTTCAAATACCTCCCTTCGAAAAATTTCATCACTTTTCGTAAGGATGTTGGGTCTCCATGCAAAATCTCTTTTTGTCAAGCTTGAGCTACAGATGACCCGCGCCTAGGCGGCGCGATCCATCACTGATAAAATTGGCGTTGACAACTTCATATGATATTCCTATTTAATTCGAAATGTGATTGATGCTACCAGGATATTACATCGGATTGTACGTGTGATTTATCATATTAATCATTCATTAATACGTTTTTGTAGGACTTCCAATAACTATTAATCATAATGTTACTCTATTAAACATCCAAAATGCCCTTTATGCAAAGTTAATAATAAATTAAAACTTCGCACTGGTGTCTCCCCTTAAGAATTTAAAAACGATTTTCATTTTGACCTACAATTATAAAGAGCACAATCCGATTACTCTGTGACTCATTGCCCTTATTTTAAATTACAATGCAATTACGTTTCACGAGAAAAATTATTCATAGTTTCATATTTATTTCTGTCCATTCTATTTTTTGGTGTTTCCCCCCTAGAGTGAAAAGGGGGTGCTTGTTTCGCAAAAGAAAATATGCCAGAACTTGATAGAAGAAATACTCGACTAATGATGTGAAAGCATGTCCAGTGATGGACCTCGCTTCACCAACCTGCTTAAGCCGGATATTTCTGACAGAATTCCGGTATGTGACCTGAAGTTAGTGAAAAAAAACCGATGACTGGGGATTATTATAGTTTATCTTTAGTTCACTTCATCACTTGTCATTATTGTGCAGTTCTCATGTCGTACGCATATATAGAAATCTTTTTATTGAGATTATTTTGTTAAGTGGGTTATGGATGAACCATGCATAGTAGGCTCGATATATCACTAGCTCGTACTAAACAAAATATGTTCTTGAAATCCTTCGATCTAGTATAAACGCATTTTTACAACAAACTACCCCCAATTTTGGAATTTATCAATGCCAAAGTACTTTATTTGACATTGTGCAAGACGCGTTTACAATATTTCTTATTCATTCCACTTTCTGATGCAATATATCGAGTACAAGCATGCTGAACATGTGATTCTTACATGCAGCAATTTGTATTAATAAAAATTTCCCAAGTATATATTTTGCATCAAGATGACTACCTTTGATCACGCTGAAGACACGAGGTAATCTTCATCATGTCACACGACTATCAAATCAATCATTTGCCAATGCTCTATTGTAACCTCTCATGTTTTTCAACAACTGTTAATTGTCACAAATAGCTACATATGAACAATTTGTGTTAATACTAAATACCTGGTGACGAATACACGCAATCTGCGTCAGAGACTGCTGGTATCACCACAGATATGCAATTCCTATCCCTGGAAGTTTACATCGCTACGATCAGGAAATGCACTACCAAGTTTCATAGTCGATCATGGCTAGCATTAGTGGGAATTCACGGCGTGTTTGGCCTATCTGGTTCACGGCAGATTTTCGCTGTAATATTTGCATACTAATTATCGCAAAATACAAATTCCCTCCCCCCCCCTCAAAAAAAAAATATATCTGATTTTTCAAGTTTTGTTTATGTTTTGTAATGAGTTTTCTTTTTCTTTATGCTTCTTCTGTGCACCATGTGTTTCTTTTTTGAATAAATCACTACACATTTGCAATGTATTATGCTGGGTGATTATATTTGCAATTAGGTTCAAGGTTCGACCTGTTCACGAGCATTATCCGTTTATCATTCAATCCGATCATAGTCAGGATGTGTTTGGACGACATATTCTGATTGGTTCCAGACTGAAATTAAATTTCGTCAATCATGAGCCACGGATAGGCCGTTGCTTGTCGATACGATCCGACAGTGACTCATTTTTGACAAAAGCAACATATTTGGATATTTTTTCCGTCTTGGTTATGCTTGTCGATTATTTAACACATTAACCAGCAATTAATTGCTGGTTTTGGACGCTGAATGCCATTTTTAAAGATTTATAAAATCACTATTGAGTTTATGGGACAGGAAAATTTCTGTAAACTTCAACTTTCTTTCTACACACACGAATTTTTTTCTGTAACGTTTCGACTGACCAAGGTCAGACTTCCTCAGACAAGCATTTTCAAAAATGTCAAAAAATCATTAGCTAACAATATGAAAATCTAAGACTTTAGTCGTGGTGTGGAAATAGTGATACATTGTTAATTTAATAAACATTTAATTATGCGTATCACCAGTAGAGAAAAGGCGCCGGTCAATATATCCCGGTTGAAACAGAAAGCAGCAAGGAATTAAAAAATTTTATAATTTGACAACGCATTGTTCGATTAGGAGGAGATTCGATTAGCAATATATATATATATATATATATATATATATTGCTCCAATCAGCTGATTGGGGCTTGATCTTAAACATTCTTTTCTGTTTATCTAGTTTGGTTTCAAAGAATTGAGCAAAAAGATATGACGTGCCCTTGATGTTTTTAAATGTCGGTTACTGAAAAGCCTGTCTATGTTCGTCTGATTGGTAGAAGCAAACATTTGCTTTTGGAACGAAGTTTGGGAAATGCATGCTACAATTGTGCGAGCGGAAATTAAAATCGAGCAATAAATCAAAACACTCAAAATTAATAACAATCGAATTTAATTTTAAACCTAGAAAAAGCATACCTCAATATGACATTCATTGCGCTGTTAAAGAAATAAATCGACGAAATTATGTTCCGAATAACATTTTTGTGGAGGTTCAATTCAGTTTATCCGCGAAGTTACCTGGTCCGACTTTATTTTCTTAATATAGTGGTTAAATATGTACCATTGATAAATTGCACCGCCAAGGTGCGATTTATCTGTGGCCCATGCTTGACGGACGATAATTTATGATTAGGCTAACTGAGTTCATAAATTAGTCATTGAAAACAATTCTCATGAGATGATCGAAGTATGAATAACGTGTGCGAAATTTTGGAAAAACCCACAAAGTCTAATGGTCACCGAGTGGGCATTTCGTGTTTATGAGGTCGGGTTCAAGCATTATAAGTCCGGTCGATGTACCTATGTCTACCAATCACGGTAATGTACAATAACTCCGGTAAATATGTTCGAACCAGCAAATTAAGTATTACTTACTATCTAAACTTTTGCATGTTATTACAATTTGCAGCAGCGCTTAAATGAACCATCCAAAGGCAAATGTAGAATCAGCCACAGCATTCTAAGTGGAAAACATCGCAGCGTCGACTGAACCAATATAATAAAGCGCTATATCTGGCCAGGGCAATAGTAAACCGTCTACCACTTTTTACTTTGCCCATGGAAATTTAAGAATACAATTTCAATACAATTTTTCTTTCATTCTTCTCAAACACTAGTCAATTATATAGACCGCAAATCATCAGTGAAGTAATAATCAAACGCAAGGCATCCACTATGCCAGTATTTTGAATTCAATTTTGCTAAAACCATTCTAACTCTGTTTTATGCATCCAAAACTCTTCCTGATAAAGCATGTTGTGATATTATATTCGCAATCGCGCATTTAGGAAAGGGGCATGACGCCATGACATCTCTCTCACTGACCGAAAGGTTGCAGAATGGCCTTTTAAGTGCTTTGAAACAAGGAATTGTTTTAGTAATCATTAGGCTTATACAGCCAGGTTTAGGCTCTATTCGCCTCTGGTTTTATTTTTTTTTTTTTCATTGAACTCCACTCTGTGCTAGGCCGGAAGCAGTGCCTAAAAGAAGACAACTAACGGCCACTTAACACCAAAAAGCTCCTAAAAGAGAACCGAACCGCCATGATAACGTGCAGTGAGCGGTATCTTCTCAGGATGATGGTAAAACCATTTATCATTTCTTTGATTCCTTTTACTCGCCTATTACGACACGCAGGAAATACGTTAGAACTGTTCTAAAGCCCGTACCTACAGGGAATACATAGTGACGATCTGTGTGTCATGGGAAAATAAGAGTGATTAAAACGTGATACCACCATTGCTTTTCATCATTCGTGTCCCGGGAGGAAGTGAGTTTTTGAAGATTCCGAGAACTAATGGCTAAGTTTACCTAAGGTCATTCTAAGGTCGGATCGATCCAAACTATGTTTTTGCTGAATACTCCTTAAAAACCATTTCAAATATGAATCTGTCGATTCTTTGTTCACCAAAAATGCTTTCTTTTTTATGCTAAATAAATCGAGGGCCACTGGTATTCATAAATTAAAAATAGATGTATTTCATTATCATTTATAAAAATTACAGAATTGAAAGAAGAAACTTTTTGTTTCCCATGGATTTCTTTTTCAAGATCCGCTTCGTGGGATTTAAAGAGCGCATTTTTACCGAGTCCTAGGCCAACAAAAAACTACACACAATTTACAAGTTTAAGGCAAAAAGTTTTCATTATGTCCTTTTTCATTGCCCAAATGGAGATTGTGTCGAAGGTGCGACAGTTTTATTAAGTTACCTTAATGGTACATCCATGACAATCACAAATTTTATTTTGTCAAGTATGGACATAAACTTACAGCGCCTTGTCCGCAAGATCCATCAGAGACTCAAGCTGAAGAAAAACTTTGGTAAACGAAATACATCTCTGACAGGGCTTTTACTTGGATATTAAAAAACAACAAAAAATAACGTGTCCCAGTTAGAATATTATTTAGTCAAGCATGCGCCACAGACGGACCGCGTCTTATCGACGCGATCCGTTAGTGGCTCATACTTAACAAAGGATGCTTTCAACGTAATATTTCTGATTTGGGTATATAAAAACCACATGTTGTTCGCGATAGCTAGCAAAGGAGTTAATTCTATGTAACTTTTCTATTTTAATTTATTTAGAACCTTAGCTATTAAGGTACTGTTCGAATTCCTACAACTTCTTATTGATATTGAAGACACCACAAAAAAGAGTGTCCCCAACCAAACATATTTTCTACCTTTATCAAGTTTTATTTCATAAAAGTCGGTCTTTAAAAATACTATAAATTACATTTATTATTTTTAAATGAATTTGTTGAAAACACGTTTGATGAGATTCTGGGGATATTCCATAAAGACTCTAAAGCTCATGGACTTGCTATAACCGAATAAACTGAAATAATATTAATTTAGAGGGAACACAAAACAATTAAACTCGCCAATTTTTTCATAAAACTTACGTGCTGTTTTTTTAGTACAAAGCAGCATCACAATGTCATTGTATTCAAAATCTGAAAGGTCGGAACAAGAAACTATAATTTCCCAAGAGTAAATCGAAATTTTCATATAAATGCCGGATATAAAATCCCGGATTACTCATAAAATTTTGCCTCCAATTTTCCCAATATCGAATACGTTTTTATTAATTGTTGAATCCATCCCTCAAGGCAATTTGTCGATTTTAAAACATACGTTTAAACAAAAAAAAAAGATTGAATAATCATCACGAATGTGCATAGAATATTATTTTGAATAGTTGGGTATTAGCTATTCGGGCATGTCAGTGATAATTCATCCTCCCTTCCTGTACAATTCATTAGTCCCGAAAAACCGTCAATAAAAACAGAAAACAAATCAGAATATTTTTGAATATAATTATGCATTTTATTATGTCAGAATTTATGTGATGTGAAGTTTCTTTTCAAGTGAAGTGATGAGTTTTCACAAACGATTTTGTAATATAATTCAAGATAAAGCACGGACCTAAAAACGGGATTTTTTTCTGATTGTAAGTCTGCGTATTCGTTTATCGACATAAGTTTATCCTCTAACAAGAGAATGAATTATTCACGGGGTAATTTCCAGCGGATCCAGTCATCGCATACTTGAAAATTTCGTCCGTTTCAAACCAAGTCCTATATTCTGAATATGCTTCCATGCTATAGATATAAGCCATCCGTGAACCACGCCATTGGGGCACAATTCATCTGTGGCTTGTATCTGGATAACACATGATGAAAGGAGGGAGAAAGCATTGCTTCCTATCTTTTTGTCGGTTGACAGCAGTTGATTGAACAGAATCTTCTGGAAAAATTGAAGTTGTCCTAAAAAGATATAACCCAGATACATTTCCTTCTCAAGTTAAAGTTGCATTCTCAAGCATGAATCATTGATGGATTGCGCCGTCAAGGCGCGTTTCATCTGTGGCTCATGCTTGATAAAATAGACATACTTGGTAATGGGAACACAAATCATATCCAAGATTAAAATCCACATGAGACCAATCCATATCAGATAGATATACAGATAATTCGAATACTCGTTCATATTTGTTGGTATTCAACAAAAGTTTTTTCCAAATAAAAATTTATTCTGTTTAACGTGAACCCCAGATGTTATATACGTAAAAACACAACTTGATGACATTTGGTTAAAGCAATTTGAAAACATCCGGTGCTACCCGTTTTTGTTATGCGTGGAAATCGATAACGAATTGGGTTGTGGAGACACGTCTGAGATGCTACTTCCGAATTGATTTCACCAAAACCAACCAAATTTTTCGACATGTTGTGATTTTACGTATTTTCCGAAATTTTTTTCTATATATTATGGAAAAATTATCCATTCATTAAATCTTCCCACTCAAAATTCGTAATTACGTGATTCAATATTAATTCGAAAACAAATGTATTTACAAGTGGGAATCTTACTTGACGTAATACCCTGCGTTAGAGAAGATGTAAGCAAAATATAAAGTATCCGGTATAGCAGGATATGAGCCATCCTGCCAGGAGTCTACACGGGACTACAGGATATTGTGGTCAACGTTGGAGTCTAGCTAAATTTCCTCCATATACACTGTAATAAATGTGCAGTGAATTTGCTGTCCATTTCTAGTAGTAATTATACACTTTTAAAATTCGAAAATGCCTTATTGTTGGTGAGATTGATGTTAAGCATGAACTAGACCGCGCCACGGCGGTGCGTTCCACAGACAGCCATAATTAGCCAGAACACTGTCAAATTATGGTGATAATACTGCACTTTTGTTATAGTATATTATGAGACAAAACAAAAAACTTGTCAGGAAAAACGTCAATTTTTACGAAAGTTTAATGATGCATTTCGTCGGGTATATATATATATGGATATATATATGGATTGATTTATAGAGTACAAGCTATTTTTAATAAATCAATGGTGATTTATCTGAGGTACAGTTTCAAATCAATAAGTGCAGCATTGTAAGTTCCCATAAATAGTGTATTATGTTTCGTGTTCAAAGTAAGGAGTAATTTCCCAAATTCGTCAACATGTTTTCTTTGCTCATTGGTGAAACATACTGTGGGTTCATAATCAATAATTCAAACAATAGTTTCCTTCAAAATATCCCCTGGGTCGCAAGCATCGATGCGACGCGCTTATTCGGTAACACATGTTTATAGGTAAATGTTTGAATGGGCATAGCTGGGCTGTGAGATTAAGTATTGTTAATCAATTCAAATAGAAAATTGCTCAAATTTGTCTATAGGGCTGGGAAAAGGCGATCTGTAATTCGAATCTGAACATTTTTTTCAAATTAGATCGATTAATTTATTCCATATAAACAGCAAGGTCTCGAAATACTTTGGTTGTTTTTAGTTCTTAAAATATGATAATATTATAATTTTTTCTGTAATTGTTTCTGAGAACCCTTCACAAAAACCTTTACAAGACCGACGACACAAAACTATTTATTGGCTTTTTATTTATTTAGTGACGTCACATCGATTAAACAACCAAATATTTGAATATCAGGCGAAATCTGGTTTATCTTTCCGGATGTTGATTCCCCAACTCCCAGTTCAACACATCAGTTGACATGCCGTTAAACACGCGGATGTCATAAGATAATAGTGTTTGCTTCTACGTCATATTATTTGTAATAAGTAGAAAAATAAAATAAAGTGATATTCCCCTAACATAGCGACTAAAATAAGAAAATGACGAAAACTCCTTTCCTTGATCGTCAAACTTTGAGAAACAATTCTTCTAATTACAATTTTGTTACGCTGTTTTTCAGGACATTGCAGCTGGATTATAAGTAGGCTGGGTGGGCGAAATCGAACCATATCGAATTCGAATCGGATCTGGATAATTTATTCCAATAGCAGCGAATCCCTAATTCTACAAAACAGCATTTATTGCGTTTTCACAATAAAAACCAACGTCGATTATAAAAATAACAAAATTGCAAACTAAGATAGAACTGTGAATGATATGAACATTGTATATGACGCAATCTGCTTTCAATTCACACCACATCTCTAAGGGCAGAAATAGATTCGTCAAAACCTGATCATATTTTGTTGTATTTGTTCCATTGGAATAAAGAAATACCTCATCATTTTGCAAATTTTTGTTTCTATTACCCGTGTGCGAGTGATTCGAATCATGTCTGCTTCGAAGCGATTTGAATCTCGGAATTCAAATGGCCAGCCCTAGTTTCCAAATAAGAAATTTCAAACAAATTGTCAAGCACAAGCCACAGATGGAACGCGTCTCGTAGATTAGTAACTCAACAGAAGATGTTTCGGCGAATTTTCTGACAGGGCTTTAACCAAGCCAAAAAATATACAAACATATTTTGTGATGAAATGGTCATAGATCTACGTATGACTCGATGCCTGACAGAATAGAAGTTTTATTGGTTAAGCAGGTCAAGGTTTTTGACGTAATCCATTTACGGGTATGTCTGATTTGAGTTTGATAAACAAATCATATGAACGTAACTTGTTAATAGTAGCTCGTTATTTTTTACATACTCTACGGCAGTGGTCCCCAACATTTTTTGTCTTCGCGGACGGGGGGTTGGGGACCACTGCTCTACGGAATAAAATGCCTTATCAGACACTTTATTTTGCACAGACCAGGTAATGCCCCAATCGCAATCTCTTATCTTCCCCAAAGGGGCTGGGGCAATTTATCATAGAATAAATATTTTTCACATCCTGGATGAATCAAACCTACCCTATATAGGGTAATTAAAGATTTACAATCGATGATTAATTTCTTCAAAAATTTCGACTTTGATTTATTCAGGCTGTTGACGACAGCAACCGAACAAATCTGATTTGGACAATTCTATCGCTATATCCCAAGTATTAGTTAGTTATAGTCAGACAATTGTCGCTAAAATATGTTTTATTAAGTATGGGCCAATGCTCGGCGAAAAGAAATTGTGGGATTTAGATGTCAGCTAGTTACACTAAGGTTAAATGCACCGTCACAGATATATGCCGCTGACGCACTTTTACAGACTCGAGCGTCAATAGAATCGATGGGGTGTGACGTGAACAAGTAACACTACCCTTACCCTTTTTATGATTTTAGTTCGACTGAGACGAAAACAGTTTAAAGGGTTTTTTACCGCGTGAGGTTGTCCTCGAACACCTGTTGTCCTCCTTATTTCATAAACATGTTTACCGACCTCAACTCCATAGTACAGTTGAGGACAGGTATCGTTGTAAACATCACGTACAAAATAATTACACCCGGGTTTTCACCTTCGTCATATTCAACGTTATTATGGATTGTTATGTATGTGGCACAGATAAATTGAGGTATATCTGTTGTACATGCTTTTCATATTTATGATTATGGAAACAAAAAATATTGCAGAAGTTTCGTTTCCTTTCGACATACATTGTATGGCGCCAATTGTGTCAATACAGATCGGTTATCCGTTCTAGGCGAGTCAGGAAGACTCTAAAAATCCGTCATGACAAAGAGCTACTTCAAAATGCATTACCAGCAACTACACTCTAAATGGAAAAATATGACTGAACCATAATAACAAAGGGCAATGAGTGGTATCTGCCGATACGTTGGTAAAACATATACCACTTATTTTTCTCCTTTAGTCGCATCTTACGACATGAATAAAATACGGTTAGGCAATTCTAAAGGGTGTAGGGCAAATTTAAAAAAAAGCTTGCGCGTTCACGATTTGTAGCAGGAGAATGTCGCGGGTGCATGTATCGCAGTGACGGCAAAAGATCCCAATTCTTAGAAGAAAACAAACGGCCGCGCGAAAAAGTTACTCTCGTTGAAAGTCACCATTAAAATATCAAAAATAATAAAAAACATATAAAAATTAATCGTGCAACGAAAGCTGGTCAAAATCTTTGGGCGACTGTCCCGCTCAATCTCCGTTGGGGTAACTAATTTTAAATACTATTTCAATTCAAATTCATCCAATTTTTTCTAGTTATTTCCATTTTACGATGTAATACCTTGGTATGCCACAACGTCATTAATTACGTCATCGATTCTTAACAACTTTGTTTCTTTCTTTGAAAACATATTTAATTCACATGCAAATTAATCGGAGTTGGAGTTGGCTGGCATTCCCCTTTTCATTTTTAAAAATATCGTATCGAAAAGTTGGTAGGTCGCAAGTACAGAAAAGTATTAAATTAAATATATTGTTTTCATGTTCGTTCATAAGTAGTAAGGGACACTGTGCACATTTTCCGTTCAAACTGAATAGAATGACGAACTATAGTGACCGGTTGCGTCGATGGGTGACTTGGGAATTCTCGTACTCACGCTGAGAACGTGTGTGTATGTGCGTATTCAATTTCAGACAAATGCTCGTACATAAATCGAAACCATAGGCATTTGTTTAATTCAAGGTTATTATAGTCAAATAAATTTAATTGCTTCCTAGTAGGAAATGGAAAGTGATTTGCGGCACCCCTGATTATAACTTCTATTCTGTTAAGTGTTGCACATTATAAGTATCAATGGCAATCTTTACCTAGTAAATTTACTAGGAAAAATAGGCGAATAGACTTGTTTGAAAAAACTAGGTATGGAAAACTGGATAAACCATATTTTCATTATAAACCATTGCCCATTCGGTGATTTCAATCTCCGAATATATTAAAAAATGCAATAAATAATGCAGCCAAACATTGAGCGCCTGGTTTACCTGTTTTTTGGAAAAAGCACTACCTAATTTGGAGATTACCTACCTAGTAATACCTCATCTAGTTTCGTAAGATTTGTAATACTTTATCAAGTTTCAGAAAAAACTAGGTTTGCCATCACGTCCCATCACTAGGTTTGCCTTCGAACAAATGTTTGCTCATTTTTGCAGACACGATTTCGATTCCATTGTGGGCCACTCAAAATGCTGATTACATTTTCCCAGCTAGCCACTCAATACATTTCAATATAAGAACTGATGAAGTGAAAAAAGAATTCTATGTCCCCTACTTAAAACCGAAAACTCCACAAGAGGTTGCGATACTACGTATTTATCACATGTTTGACAAAAACACAGGGTGACTGAATTTTCGTAATGAGATCACATTCTGGATAATAGAAAGCTTGTGAAAATTCGTTATGATTTTGAACTCAAACTTTGTTGTATAAGGGTTCGTATGAGCCCGCAACCAATGATATCCAGCTACACGTGACGATCATCACGATTCCTCGATATGAATAATAAATAGGTATTTTTTGCGGATGTGATAGTAGTTACCTGGGAAATCAATCCGTTAAATACATGGATATTATATTCAAATGTTTCTGAGTTATGCGCTGTGTCATGTACTGTATGTTATTCAAATAAGAATGTCCGAATATTGTGAAATGCTGATAAACAAATGGGGTGGCATGAGTCTATTTATTTTTTTAACCATTCCCGCCCAATAGTTTTCCAAGTAATGCCCAGTTGCAGACATTAATTTCGAAAATTTAAAAATCTGCCCCTTACATTTGTAACATTGATACATCCGATCGAAACGCCTAATCCTACTAATAAAATTGATTTTGCAAAAATGTATATGACTTTACTCCAACATGATATTCAAGTTCTGTACGGCTTGTTTTCTGCACTTCTAATTTTTTGATAAAAAATTTTATTTGTATTTTGTTCAAAGATTACAATGGGTCACTGAATACAAGAAAGTTTACGGGGCCCACATGTCAACACGTAACACGAAAAAATAATTTTCTACGTCACAAGCTACGATGCTTATTGGATATGAAAAAGGTTGTGTATTTAATTCGCATTATATTCCTGCTCAAGATGACGCTTTTTAAAGATAAAATATTTTCCTTTTTTTAAATCAGGTCTAATCTACCAAATCTTTAAATCGCGTTAAATAATGAGAATGTTCAAAAAGAATATTCGAGTTTCCATGAACTGACTATATAGCCCATATGAGGAAAACGTTCATACTATAATTGGATAGTTATTTGTGCAAATAATTCGCTTCAATAGTACCAACATGTAAAAAGTGACTTTCGACTAGTTCATGAACAATAAATTTGGTATCCCAGCTCATACGCTGTGCTTCAAAAAAGTTCCTTTGATCAATTTTTATTTAAGATTATCTCAACGGATAAAAGTTATTTATGCTATCAGTTGTATTTATATACTGTAAGTCAAATTTCTCTATCATTGATCAGGTATTCTAGAATTGTGATTGAGAGACATTTCGTTTTTTGAATATTCCTAAATTAATTCGTGGTGAAGTGAAATCGTGATATATAACAAATAATGGGGTCTGATCCCACCTAAATCTGCAAAAATTATAATAGAATTGTGAGATCTCTCAATTCTCCTTTTCCGTCCTTTTACGACCTATGAAATCATAGAATACGCTTTTCAGGTGAAAATTTTCCGTATTAAGCAAATTGATTTGTGTAGGCATGCTGCTTAATTATACGTAATGGCAAACCTTGTTATGGAAATTTCCTTCTTATTTGACTACCTAAGAGAGAATCGATCATTGCTTCGATTTCATGTGTATTAGGGTATAAAATTGACGTGTTGACTCAAATTTTAATAGAATCTTGGGTGTCATTTTTTTTATAACTGGGAGTATTTCGTTGTTATATTTCTCCAAAACGCAATTTCCCCTTCCAAAAAACATGTTTTAGTTGATATGTCTCAGAAACATCAATCACCCCCAACCTAACCGACCTAATCACATCTTTCTATCAGGACAATGGGGCCTTGAAAGATTTAATTCGCAAATTCAATGGTATAGCAGAAAATGGGCAAACGCGCACAAATGGAGAAAGTCTGATTAGTGTAATAGGCAAAGACTCTCGTACTGCGGGTCGTTCAGGTCTGACTTAAGCCACGGCGTTGTAATTTTGTTTACGCGAAATACACGTTGCCATGACGAATTTTGTCACTCAGTTTGTCACGCACCGAAATTTTTAATAGATGGAATGATTATCCCATAGTTCGATACAAAATAATATTCTGCAACCTAAAATGTGTCGCATATTCACTACTCGTTCATGCCAAAGATATCTGTACCGTATTTTTGTTATTAATTTGTTGATATCGATCCGTAATATAACAATACATCGGCATAACTTTGATTTTGAGGTATCACACTATTTTACCATAAATCCAGGCACGGATTCACTAGGAAAATCTGGGACGTCCCAAAAATGTGTTAAAACCACAAAAAAAACGCCAAACATTTTCCTCGAAGGCACCAATTAGTTTATATTTTTGCAACTTTTTAATGTCTCAGAGTCGGTCAAAAAAATCCTCATTAGCCTTTTCAAAACCTTAAAATATTGTTTTACTGAAAAACTTCGGGCCTTTGGTGCGATTTGTAGTCATAGAATTGACGACTGAAGGCAACCCCCCACCAAAGATTTCTGAATCCACTACCGTAGGTATTTATTGTTTGAACATGTAGATCTATATCGGAGGTTTGGTTGTTCCAAAATTGTATTTAAAGTTAATATAGTTTTATTCAGTCAGCTGTCTTAAATCCTCATTTAGCATCAAAATTGTGTTATATAAAAAAAGGTTACGTCTACATAAATCTTATTCTAGCTGCTCGCCGATGAATAACCCGGGTTTCTTAAGTAGTGAAGCTCAGTTCTATCAAGTAAATTGATTTTTGATTTCCGTGGAAGTGGACGTCTACTATTCATGCTTTCCCCATAAAAGATAATTAGACTCGCAGTCGTGTATGGTTACAAATGCAAACAATCGTGTCCATATACAACAATCAGAAAATTTTCGCCAACGTACAACATCACGCATATGCGACTTGGATACCTCAATCGGAAAATTTTTGTCAAGTATGAGACACTGATGGATCGCGTCGACGAGACGCGGTCCATCTGTGGCTCGTTCTTGACAAACTGAAATTTCTGACCGGGACAACACACCGAGACGTAGTGCACGATTAAATGATGTTTCGAATCGAAAGTTTTATTCGTGACGTAGAAATCCAGATTTCGTTCAAAAATTTTCAGTTGCCGGTTGTATGACGTCATAAACTTCTGTTAAAGGGTATTCGATTTTAACTTATCTGGTTCGAATAGAAGTGCGTCCGAAAGTGGCAAATCTAACGTCACCAAAATTTGTTTCACAAGCATTTTCATACTAATAAAAAGCCAGAAAACACCGTTTTAGAGAATATTGGTTTCATATCTTTTGTGAGATTTTTTATTCAGAAACATTACGCATATTATTAATAAAAATTTGAATTTTGTGGGAAAATTATTCACAGTGTTTTTGTTCAACTTCATGCGACTCGCTAGACAATTTGAACCTACATAATGCATAAGGAATTCCCTAGCTTTTCACCTCCAGTTTTTTAAACTGAAAAAACAATACTCACTGGTAGTTCAGACTTACTGACCCAGTTTATATAAAAATTGTCATTTATATTCTACAAAGAAAAATTCGAAATTGCCGTATTAGACAATGTCGCTTTCATAGTTTTTTGTAAAATTTTCATTAAGGAATATTAGGCATTCCATTATCAAAAATTTGAAATTTGCGTGTAAATTCTTCATAGTGTTTTGTTTTGTAACAGAATTAGAGTACTCGTATTTGACAGTAATTCTAACCGATGATACTGAAACACAATTTCAAAATCTTCTTTCAGTTAATTATGCTGCTGCTTATGGAACGCTTCCCCCTTAACAGTCCATAATCGGTATAAATCTCATTAGCACGACATTTCGGAATGTGGAAATATTCATTTACTATAAGTGAGTGGTCAATTAACTGCACATTTGTCACAGTGTTCAGTGTAACAAAAGTACAGTAAATTTACTGAGCATTTGCAGTAATTGAAATATTTTGAAAGTTCAAAAAATGCCATGTAGATGAGATTTATGTCAATTATACGCCGTTGAAAGAACGAACCTCCGAGGTGCGTTCCCTCAACTCCCATATTTAGCCAAAAAAATCAATTTTGATTTTCTTTCAATGCAGTCGAGCAAAATAACTGTAACCAGCAAGTTTGTTGTATTTTTTGTTACATTGTATGTGTCGCTGATGGATCGCGTGAATGCAGTCAAATATGAATGTATATAACAGAAGTAACCATAAATATAGTTAGAATGTTTTTACATTTTTATTCTCTCAGGAATGAACTACATAAGGGTGACATTAGATTATACCATGCTACCAATATATGTTTTGAACTTAAAATGTATTTTTGGCATTCAAAATGTTGGTAACATATTAAGATACAAGCATTGGACTTTTGATTATTTCCAACTACCCGATATTGCGTTTAAACAATTTTCCACGAAATTCGGAGATATCATCGAAAACTGTAGACATTCATCTGCTGAAAACATATTTCCTCGACAAATATCTAATCAGGACGCGATTTGTTAAGTATGAATTACTGATGTATCGCACTACCGTTTGTGGCTCAATCAAACTCAAGAAATGTTAAGCTACGAATTCAGTAATCAAATATAATTATCAGAGGCAACGTACTTTCAATCAACACTTCATCTCTGAGGGAAACAAATAAATTTGCCTAAAATTGAAAATATTTTGGTTGCATTTGGTATTTAAAATATGGTAATTCTATCTTATACTATAAGCGTTTGTTTTTGCCATAAACGATTCACGACTGATTGAAATAATTCGTTTTTCGAATCGCTTCAAGTAATCAATTTCAATAATCTTCGTTAATTCACACTCATGCATCCCATGATGAGTAGAAAAATCTGAATCATATGTATTCTCAAGTTTTGGTCACGAACAGATTGCGCCAATGAGACTCAAAACCATGAGGGCTGTGACTGGAAAGGCAAAAATTCAGGGGGTGACATTATCATTGTTTACATTTCACCATGGCATCAAATAAATGAAGTATCAAATTAATAGAAATTCACATTTATACAAATACCAAACATATATTTCATCACATGATTGCGAAATGTTTGTATTTCGCTATAAGTATTTCTCCCCAACAGTGTTGATTTAAATGACGCGCCGGTTTACGCCGGTTTCTAGTAACGGCAGTAGACTCAGGGACGTCACCAAGAAAGTGAACTCATTTTTCTTTGGGAGGAAGGGGTAAATTTTTTAGGTGTGGAAAATAATGAGATCTTAGGAACATTTATTGTAAGATTTTTTACTAAATACTCTGCGTTATCAAGAAATATCCACAATAGGATCGATTTCCCCTGATGCATTACCTAATACACCTAAAACCAGAAGAATCGAATTCTTGTAATAATCGCAGGTAATTGAAATATATTCTATTAAATGCGAAATTTCACTGAGGTTGAAATAAACGGAAAACAATTTTTAGTAAACTTTCGCATATATTGTTCTGAAATAGTATGACTCCGCCAAGTTATTCGGAATTTGTTTTCTGAATAATTATATCCTGTAAAAATAGTCAAGACATCATTCGCTTTGTAAGACGTTATCAAAAGCAATAAAATACTTGTTTGTAATCAATGCGCCACATAATATAAGTATTTGAAAGCCATAGTTTTTGGTCTTGCAGTAAGTAATTAGGTTAAAAAATATATTTGAATCCCCACCATACTAACTCCAACATAAGATTATGATTCTATAATATATTTGAAGATAGAATCATATACAATAATGTTATTCTTATTCCTCAATTATCTAGTTTTCCAATTTCTGTAATTTAATATCAAACTCACATATGTTACTGAGTTTTTAAAATTCCTAGTCTAATCGTAATATTGTTTGTTGTGTATGTGTCAGTTAGGTACTGGACTCGGGACGATGTCGTGATGTATCGGTACCGCGAGTCTCGCACTGCAAAATTCCTCGGGCAGAAACTTTCCCGTTCGAAAAATTTTATTTTCAGGTATAATACCAACTTCATTTTTGTTTTGCTAAACATGGTTTGTAAAGTATGGGACACTGGTGGATCGCGTCGTCAAGACGCGGTCCATCTGTTCCTCACGCGAAACAAAATAACAAAATGCTTCTTTAAGACAGTAAATTCCTTTTATTCAGTTAAAGGGGAAACTTTTGCTACTGAAAACACCGCAATACTTAGAAATAGTTCGAATATAATTCGGGAAATAACATAGTTCTTCGAAACTATAAAATAAATCCCAATATCCGATAAGGAATGAAAACCAAACAAATAAAAATTCGAGGAATCGATCGTTGTTTTCGAAAGCAAAGTATCAACTATGAAGAAGATAAAACTCTTGTTCTGGGGTTTAAAAGTAGGTTCGATACTTGGTGGTTTTATTTGGTCAAATCGGCGAAATTTCATATCGATTAATCAACCAACGTATCTTCATCAAAACACATTCTTACGCAATCGGAAAAATTCTGTCAAAATTTTTTTTTTGTCAGGTGTTTATAAAAGATAGCCTTGAGACGCGGTCCATCTTTGGCGCACACTTGGCACAATCAAATTTCTGTCTAGGTTGTTGTTGCGTGTAGGAGTTATGGTACATGCCACCAATACCAATATCTTCAATAACGCAGCCGGGTATTTCGTTTGGGGTTGACACCGAAATAAACGGACCAGAAAAGACTACTACCTCATGAAAGCGCCATAATATGTCCCAAAGCGTTTGCCATCAATTCCCAATTTTGCAAATCTGTAAATCTTTAGGCAAAAATATCATAGATATGTTGAAATGTTACCTAATATTTTTTGGAAATAAAAATGTGGGGCATTCATTGAAAATTTTCGATTAATTTTGGTATATTTCCAGATTATGAAACTTGCCAAAATTTAATGATTTCATACATAATAAATACCGTGCATTTTTAGCCTCATCACATTGTTATATCAAACATTACTGTGAGTAGGCAAGGTTTGAAAGTTAGCCACGAAAAACCGAATTTATCTACGATAGAACATGGAAACTTTCTTTTTCTTTTTTTATTATTATTGAACGCAATCGGGGAATTTGGTTTAAATTATTTTTAATTCGCTCTATATGAACCCGAAAGCGGTGTCTGAATCAGGAATCAAAAAACGATTTCTCCGGCTCGATGGCTCATTCGGTTTAGCGCGATCGTATTGTTCGGAAGGACGATGGTTCGATGCTGGACCGTTTCACAACCGAGCGTGCCCTTCAGGAAGGCACTTCGCAGGTAGCTATAAAATAGAACAGATACACGGTCACTACAACGGTTTCTAATATGGCAAAGATCTACTACGGAATGTAATAATGTATTTCCAGCAGTTTCGCAACCCAAAGAGGGCTGAACCACTATGATAAAGTGCAGTGAATGGTATCTTCCACTTCTTTGTTTCATTTTAGTCGACTCTTATAAAACGCATGAAATACGTTTCCGAAATTCCAAACTCCCCTCCTACAGGGCGTCGAGGCTCGTTCTATCAGTGTCTTATACTCGATAAAAAGTATTTTCGAAAATGGAAAAACGAGGTGTTTCGATAAAATTTTGTTTGAGTACGATGGTACAATGACCAGCACATCCGCATCTCCGGTCAGTTCAGGTTCGAGACTCGGTGAGTACCGTTTTTTTTATTCATATTCGCCATAACCATGTGTAGGTGTGCGAGCCAACTTAAATACAAAAATCTTGAGCAGGCTAAACATTTACTGTATTCGCCTTAAGGTAATCGCTGACCGACTTTGCTCAGAGTGATCCACTCGAATGGATAATTGTTAAAGGAAAATTGAAAAAGGAGTTTTAGGTTTTATACAGATAAAAGTAATAAAAATTTTATTTTCCAGTAACAGGCCTGTAATATCAAGGGCGAAAGTTTCCATACATCCCTGTGTAACTTCAAATATAGTTCTGGCAACATTTTGTGGATTTTTTTTATTATTTATGCCTGTATTAATATTTCCATTCCAGAAAAATCAGTAAAATTCCAGTTTGTTTACCAGTATTCGAACATCTCGAACTCGTCGGGTTGCTTATGTATGGCTTATGTATGGTGTGGTAACAACGTTGGTCGCGTTTAGAAGTTGTTTTTGTTCAGTGATCCGTAAAATTACGTAATAGAACTTCATTTCTTCTCCTGTCTTCTCTCGAAATAAACAAAAAAATCGCTTATATATATAAGGCTTGAAAAAAGCTTTGGCAAGTAAGCATTTTGCGCGCCCGCGAGTCGTGTGTTTGCTGCGAGTCTTGACTTATAGTAAGTTGGTAGTTCGAGTTCCCCTACTATCGAGTAGGGACTCGGAGTAATTGTGGCTCATGCTTGACAAGAAGGCGGAGTTGCTGACGAAGACAAAGCAATTGAGACACACACGTTTCTTGTATGGAAGTAAGGCGCGCACTTGACAAAATAAAATTTTTGATTTGTTTGTGAGGTCCATTTCACAAATATCATAATAATTTTTCGTCGTAGAATGTAAGCTCATTTACCTTTACTGTTTATATTAATTCAGAGATATTTTACTTATTTTGTACAAATAAATAACTGACTTCATTAATATTGCATTGCTCAACAAGAAGAAATATGCCGCAGACCATCATGCCCAAGCAAAAAACGTCTTCAGACGGATTATTGATCTCTGGATACACAAAAAAGAAATCTACTGCAAGAAGTATTGGTATGCAAATGTTATTGCAAATATGCATATTAAATGCTAAACAATGTATTCACATTTTTATAATGACTGATTTATAAAGACAAATAAAACTAATGTATTAAAAAATCCACGCTGTTACAATCAAGAAAAAAAATTACAAAAGAGCGCTCTGAGCAAGGCCAGAAAGCAAATAGATATTGCAAAATACCAGCAACTGAACTCTAAGAGAGAAAACATCCTAAACGGAACTGAATTACCATGTTTAAGTGCAGTGAATGGTATCGGCTCTGTTCGATAATAAAACATCACCCACTCCTCTATTTCGTTTGGTCGCCTCTTACGACAAGCCAGCAATACGTTATTATAAATCCGCATCTATAGCGAAGGACTGGGCAATTCGACTCTGGGATTCGATTCGATTCGAAGCACAAGTTTGACCAAAATCAATTATATTTTTTCGTCAAAAATATGAAAATTGTTGCTCTTACCATGAAGTGTGAATTGAGAATATACACAATAAACTATAAATTTTTCGATTTTCACAATGGAGACAAGTCGCAATAGTAAAAATGAAATATTTGTTATTTACTTGGAATTTATGATTCGATTCGAAAAATTATTGGAATTAGAAACAAATTCCAAATGATTCGGTTCTGCCCAGCCGTACCTACAGGGCAGCCGGGTTGAGCTCAATACGCATTTGACGAAGAACAAAAAGTGAGGGAATGTGAATTCTACATCCATCTATGCAATTTAGTCAATTTAACTCATTAACATTATCCTAACTTTAACTTTGATGTTTCTGAATCATGGTTGTTAATCACAACTAGGGCCGGGCAATTCGATTTGGTGATTCGAATCGATTCGAAGCACAATTTGTTCGAATCAATCGTGAATCTTTCATGCGCCTAGCCCGCGCGTCTGGCTTGCCTGAACGGGCTTTCGATTGTGTTCAATTCTGTAGAAATAAATATCTGATTGGGAGCCCAACCTTCCGTTATGCTTGCTGTTCTGTGATCGGACAGGACTCAGTTGACGGGTCATTACTTATAATATACTTAGTTGTGGTACTCGCATTCGGAACGTGAACGTTGATCATAAAAATGTCATTTTTTATTATAGGTGATCCCTACGACGCTACAAGCAGATTGGCAAGTTTCTCACATTATCTTAATGTTCCAGTACAACCAAAAATACTAGCTGAGGCAGGTTTCTATTACGTGGGACAAGAAAACATTACTCAATGCTACAGGTCAGAAATAGTTTTTTGTCAAAAGTTGGCAGTGGCCAATCGCTCTGAGAAGCACAGTATCAAGGCTAATCCACGCCAAGCTCGAATAAATGAATGCGAATTTTTAATAAAAAAAAAAAAACTTGCCCTTTTGGACTCTATATTTCAACATATTGATGAAGTCGTAATATTTCAAACTCTGGAATAACTAGCATGCGATGACTCGTAAAACAGCATTCCATATACTTGTGTCTAAAAATGGTCTGGAAGTTTTTATGTCAGAGTTGGTAATCGGAACAGATCAAACCAGTGCCAAGGTCTTCCGTTCTATTTTTGAATCGATGTCTAGATTTCAGTTTTGCTTACTCGCATGGCCTTGATAGTCAATATCAGTTTTTAAATTTTCCAGTTGCGGGTCATGTGTTCAAAATTGGAACAAAGAAGATAATCCGCTACATAAAAAATATCACAAAGAAGACTGCACAATAAACGGATTACTTGGACAACGTGAGCAAGTACAAGGTATGGACACATTGCGATGATATTACTTTGCTGTTAAGTAGTTGTTATAGTTGGCTCCTTTAGGCACTGCTTCGGCCTTGCTCAGGGTAAATTTCAGTAAAAAAAGGATTATGTCTTCTTTTTTAAAACCAATTACCTAATATGTTGAAAGAAACTATAAACATTTTTTTTTAATAAATTACGAACTACTGATGAAACGCGAATCGTTGCGGAGTTTCTACCTGCATGATTATTTATATCGATCAGTTGGTACTTTTCCATATCACTTGGGTTAATCACAGAACCGCCAACGCTGAAGTGGTCTGGGCGCCCACAACGATTTTAAAAGATTAAAATTTACACAGTAAAGTATTTTTCCTTGAACCATACATCTTTCTTGTATCAGAGCCTACTACATCTGCTCAACAATCAGTTGCCAGCAACAACTCGCTCACACTACGATCAAGTGACCAACAACATTCCGCAACTAATGCGACAGAGATGAATCAAGTTAGTGAGCGCGAGGTTAGTAAATTTAATAACATTTTTGTATATTTATTTATTTTATTAATTAACCAACAAGTAACGGTTGTTGATTTGAGTCATTATTAGGGTCAAACAGGTTCATCATCGTGTTTGGCTTATCGATGACTCAAGAACACGGATAGTTACAAAGTGAAATGAAAATTCACTCCTCTTGTTTTTTCATTTTGGTCTTTATAAGCAGATTTTATTTTTTACTAATTTAAAATTTCATATTAGAGAATACTACACATAGGCCACTGATGGGTCACAAAGCCGAACGTATGTGTTTGCATTACGGACAATAATCATAAAAAGACCAAAATCACCTTCATCTCATTTTATATAACATTGTTGACGGTTTTGCAGAATTTCGTACGATTTAATTTTAAGAAACGCAAAGATAGTAAATGACATTTCGCGAGTCATGGATGGTTTTTATGATTTATAGACTAACATTATAAATAATACCTAAGCAATGTACTAGAATACTACAATAGTCTAAAAAGTAGTACAATATTGAAATCGATTTTTCAGAGTACCACGCCTGCTACAATTTCAAGCCAAAACCAAAGTTTATCTACAATATTCCTCTTGGAAAATCCGATCAATCCGCACATGAGAAATGAAGATGTGAGATTGTCTACTTTCAGAGACAATAGCAATTGGCACGACGGAAGAATATCTGCAACATCGGAGGAGATTGCGAAAGCTGGTTTCTTTTATTTGGGTACGCCATTACAGTTATAAAATTTATTTATCTAATGCGAAAATAAAATACGTTAAAAAATAGTTGATTAATTTTTGAAATCTCAAAAGTTTATTAAACAGAAAGAAATTGAAATAACGCAAAGTAAATATATAAAATATAAATTCATAACAGGTGAATTGTTGACACGCTTGTTGAAACAACCTTAAGGCCATAACACCATGTCCTCAAAGATAAAGTCTGCCAATTATTGTTTGTCTAGCATGGGCCAATGATGAATTGCGCCGTCAAGGCGTAGTCCAACATTGGCTCGTGCTTGACAAAAGACACTTATATACTCATCTAAATTTCGCCTATTTTTCATACAGGCATCAGCGACAAAGTTAAGTGTTTTTACTGCAATGGTGGTTTAGAAAGATGGGAATATAATGATAATCCTTGGATAGAACATGCGAAATGGTATCCCCAGTAAGTATATTTTTATCTTTTTTATTTTTTTTTATTATTTTTTTTTTGCAGTTCGCTATTAACAAAATTGAAAACAGCACTCAAGAGGAACCAACTAACAGTCATATGACAAACAGCTATCGAAAATATGAATCCAGCGACTGTATACTCAAATATCTATGCAAACTGAGCCAGTATAATAGGGTTGGGTGGAGGGTATGTGTCCTGAGTAATAAGCATCCATCATTTTTGTGCCGGGTCTTACGGCAAGCAAGAAATAAGTCATGACAATTCTAAAGCCAGCACCTTTGTGCATTTCTAAAATTAATATATCATTCTTTTATTTCTATAGCTGTGAGTTCACATTACGACACAAAGGACCTGCTTTTGTATCAGATATAACTTCACAATTTCCAAACATTAATCGACCACCTCCCGCTGGTTATGATATTCCGCCTAATCAAGCATACGAAAATCCTCATAGCTGGGGTTCCACCTCGATCGAATGGGCTCTCTCGTTCTCGTGGCGCCGAAATCGTTGACCCGAGAGAAGAAGATCGAAAACGAGAGATTTTGATCGAATCTGCGATGACCAGTTCTGATCTCGTTAAAAATGCTCGCGATATGGGATTTCCTGATGATCAAATTCGCAAGGCTCTACAAAAGTGAGTGTTTTCCCCCTTTTGTTCAAACTTAATTATAGTCACCTAAAGATATTTTGTTAAAACCAAATAAGCGACTGATATATTCGAATAATTTCTATAACTTTACCAATTAGGTAATACCATTAATGCATATCGAATAAGCTACATTGGCGTAATACAATTCAATAGTTTTGTTCATTCAACTTTTTTTCGTTAAGTTACAATAGAAAATCTTGAAACATGTTAGAGAAACCTGGTTTAAATATTTTCAATGGTTCCATATTTCCTTTTATTTTAGTTTTCGCACAGCTTTTATTCTCTATATTCATTTTATTGTAGGCAATATCAAGTAAAAGAAAGGGAGTTCAGTAATATTGAGGAATTGCTTGAAACACTTAACAACATAGAAGGCGAAGAAGTCGCTGAAAGGAACACATACCTGACTTCCAGTCAAACACTTCAACAAACAAATAATCCAATTCATATACCCAGTAGTAACGAAGAACAACAAAACCGTATTAAACAATTAGAAGAAGAAAAGAAATGTAAAATATGTCTAGATGAAATTTCAAATGTAGTTTTCGTTCCATGTGGTCATTTATCTACTTGTGTGTCATGTGCACAGAGAGTGTCAAACTGTCCCATTTGCAGATCTTACGTTAGACAAAAAATTAAAACGTACATTTCATAATTATTTATGCCACTTGTAAAATATTTCTCTATTTTCTTTTAACCTAAATTGCTAAACATAACTGTGCTTTGTTTGTATTGCATATTTATTCATGATATGGGTAATTCTTACAATTTGGCTTGGTGGTAGCAATTGCTATGATATAGTTTATTCCTTAATTGGCTACAAAATATTCCTCACTTTGTCTGTTATAATATTTCTTTGCTTTATACACAAAACATTGAAAATGGTTATATCTATTTGCTATTTAACAAAATTTGCCATGCTACAGTTAAGTTTTGTCAACAATTTATCTTTTTCGTTATATTTATCACTATGCATTTCTGTTAATTTATTTTTTCGATTTTTTATTGTGCCGTTCTTTCATTAGTTTTATTTATTTATAGTCACTTAGTACCGCAATTGGGACCACGGGCCTCCTGTTTCGCTGTCCAGCTATATCTCACGGCTCACAAAAGTCCGATTAAAAATAAATTTTTATTGTATAACTTTAACAGTGTTCATTTTTAACAATCTATTAGCATATTTCTAATTTAATAACAATTTTTCTTTCTTAGTTTATATTGTATAATTCTATGTTTTTATTTTGATATCAAAAACTATAAATTTATTTTTCTGATAAAATATATGTTCAATATAATATGTGGTACATTCGGTTTACCGTGATGGTTGCCTTCACTATAGGCGAAACCGATAGAGGAGAGAGGGAAGCAGGGTGAGAGGAAAGGCCATGATTGGAAAATTACATATTATATAATTAAAAATTTGAGACCTTCTGCCGCCAGTGGCTGAGACAACGTAATCGGAAGTTTTATGTTTGTCGAGTCACCAAGGGGAACCCATAACTAGACTTTTCCTGAGTAACTAAAGTACAATAAACAAACAGTGGGGCATTTAGATGGAGTAGGAAAGGTCGCAATTTAAAAAAAATGTGCTAAACCATGACGCCATACTGAGCCTCGCGCCAAGCAAGTGTTTTATTGTACATAACGAAAAAATCGCTATGGTCTATAATTGACTAAATGAATGTTACTTACTAAATGAATAACTACTTTACGTTGAATAATCCCTGATTATGTTCGTGAAGGCAAACAGACACACAAATTAAAAGCATTTTGCAAAGACGAGATCGATGAAATACCCTCCGCTGGCCAACTTAACCCGACATCGTGACAATTAAAAAATAAATTTTAGAAATGAGGGAATTTTGACCTCAATCTATTTCCGAACTAGAAAATGTTTGACTAATCAAATTTTGTAAAGTATTGATCCCCTGTCAGAAAGTTGATTTTGTCAAACATGAGTCACAGATGAACCGATCTATCAGTAACCCATGCTTAACAAAGTATTCAAAAAGTTTTCGGACTGAATCATATCACCGAAGTGCATGATTTATTTGCTGCTAACGTTACGTCTGACAATATGAAATTATTTGATTATTGATTTTTATCTAAACTTACATAAAAAGTGGAAGAATTGGTCGGAAAGTTCAATATTAATAAATCTTGCTTCGATGGAAAAAGGCATTTGAAATGATATCTTCCAAATTCGGGAAATAAATTGTTTAACAGACTATTCATCGCGCAAAGGAAATGTTCTCCTGTTGGGAGCTGTCTAATTACAGCAATGTTCGAGACATTTTGACTTACATATACGGAAATAGTGCATGTTACAAGTGACATATTTGTTTGATGTTGGGTATGATTTCATATATTCTATACAAGAGCGTAGGTGAAGCAAGGATCTGGCTACTATATTTATGGCATGACGATCACAGGGTTTTGCTATTTAAGGTAAACCGGATCGAATAATGTGTTTTATCATTTGAGAGTATCATTTTCCAATGTGTTGAGAATTGGTACTCGTTCAGTTCTTTTCTTGTGTGTCTTATTATTCATCTAGGTCTGTCTCTGATTTCAAAAGCATTGAATAGTAATATCAAATACCGTTGTGAATATACGGAGTACTTGGGAAAGTAGATTACGATACCTTAGTCTAATAGATTTTGTTATACATACATGTTTTGTCTCATATGCATCACTCGATGGTGTGATCCATCTGTGACGTATGCTCGTTAAAATTAAGGTTTACGAACGGCAAAACCTCCAATAGTGACCGCAAACAAATCGATAATTAAGGCTTTCGCTACAGCAAAAGTCTCATTGAAATGCTACGCTGTTTTTCGTATCATTATTATGCTATTCGGCTCTAGTATCAAAGCTGCAAGATCGGATGATTTAAAATCATAGGAAAGCTTTCAAGTCTCTTGGTTCCAGGATCTTAGATTTTTGTCAAACGTCAGTAAAAAGTGATGATAATGAATTGCATAAGCCTAATGCGATTTATGCCTGAGATCATAGTCAAAGAGTCTATAAAAACTTATGCAGCGTACTTTTCGTACTTCGATCTTTGTTTACCAGGTATACGCATTTAAAATTGGCTACTGGACTGTCGAAATCCTATTCTTTGACGTCATAGTCCACGTCACGTGGTTTGTGTGCGAGCTAAGAGTTAGTTCTGACATTCGGATTTGTGCTATTTATTAAAAATATTAATAATTTTAAAACTCAATATCGTGTCTAGTAGTTTTTAAATGCCGACGTCTGAGGTAAATATTTGATTAAAAGATCTCGCGTGATTACAGACTGAAGTCCATTTCATGACGTTGCGTACATACGTGAAATATGAGGCGTGATTTGAGACAATCTACGTAAGCAAACGACAGGCAAGTCTCCAGAAATAATAGATCATCCTATATATAAATCTTTATCTGTCATTCAGATTTGTTTTCTCCTTACTGCGCTATTTGTTACGGCAACTCCATTCAAGTCGTGAATGGCAGGATTGATTTTCTTCTAAGTAGAACAATTTAACGTCACAGTACGCATGCAATGAACCCCAACTCGATGTTAAAACGAAACATTTGACAAAAATCTTTTAATTCGATTAGATGTGTTGTTAATGCATCGGGAAACTTAGCAAAACTTCAGTACCATTCGTATCAGTGCGATGCAATAAAAGAAACGTGCCCTGTGTAAGCAAGCATGAAACAAAACACAAAAGACGGATACCAGGCTTTGCAATCCGGGTAATTTGGATTTCAAAATTGATCTGCCTTTCAGGCCATGTCAAAAATAATGAAATATGAACTCTCAAATAATGCGCAATTAGGTGTTATGTTGAGCCCTGCATGAACGGGCTTTAGAATATTTCTAACTAAAAGGAAGAAAGTCATAGATGGTTTTACCATAGCCCTGGGCAGATACTACTCATTGCACTTTAGTACAGTTTCGTCTGGAATGTTTTCCGCTTAGAGTGCAGTTGCCGGTACTTAAATCTTGTATTAGTTATCTGCTATTAGGTGGTTTACGTACATTCTCGGTACTACTTCCGTTTCTGCCCAGAGTGAATTTCGGAAAAAAAATTCTCACTAAAATTCTGCAAAAATTTACAGCACATGACCAACGTAACCAAACCTAATGAGTGTAGGACAAAATTCCTGTCAGAACCCCCTGTAAAATGGGGTAGGGCAAATAACTCCCCCTCCCACCCGACAGAATCTACCTACTGGAAAGTGAACTTGACGGTGGACTGATATTGTCTGTACTTTGAGAACTTTGGGGAATTTCACTCATAGCAAATTGGAAATCGTTGGATCGTTTGATTCATTCCTCGAATCAATTCCCAGCCTTAGCGGAAACAATCCTAATTAATGTTTTGGGATTGCATCTACGTCGATGACGCGCTCATCTGTGACTCACTCTGAACAAAATTTTCGATGGGAAAAGCATGCGATTCCTATAGTATGGAAGGTTCAACAACAACATCCGTCCAATCAGAAACGTCATTTCGTCAAGCATAAATAACTGATGGATCACGCCAACGCGGCATGATCCACCAGTGACTCATACTTAACAAATAATGTTTAAGGAAACTTTCTGACTAGGGTGGCTATACGTTTTTCAGAATTTCACTTATAAGCAAGAAGTACCTAAAAGGAACCGATTGAGGACAAATATGGCAAAAAGCTACCTTCTCGGTACTGTTTCAAACCTTGCTAAGAGTTAATTTTCAATTACAAACTAACTCTCATTCTAAACAGAAGACAATTTTACACCTGGTGAATGTTCAGTAAAAGTCCAGTCATATTGATCTCTGCGCCTTTTTCTTTTTGAACAATAGTAACTATATGTATAGTAAATGATATCTTTACAACAGAATAAATATTTTCTTCTTATTCATAAAACAAATAACAAGTACACGTCGGTGTGACATTCGGGCACGAGACTGTTTTATAGACCATGACGTTATCAATCACATTACTAATTGAAAATTTTCTCATTTCGTTTTCTTAGAATACAATATTGATTGATAATAATTTTGAAAATATATTACAATATTTGATACCCGCAATCAATTATTAATAAAAGGATATAAATGAAACAATGGCTTCTCGAAATTCTAATTTTAAATATGGTATCATAACAGTAAATTGATCCGACGAAGCGTGTGAGGTCGACTAACAACGTATATATCCACTAACCGTGTGATTTGACTGAAATTTATAAGTATATTGAATATATAAAAGAATATTGAAAGGGTTAAATTGATATATCTTCTGGCAAAAAATTTTTAAATTTTGAAAACAAGGTAAACGAGAAAAACTTGCGTTTTTACAGTGCGATACATTTGCGCTCAATTATTTTATACAATAAATATACAAAAGTTTTGAGGATACAAGCAAACAGAGAATTTCGGCTTTACCTAGGATGCCATGACTAATCTTCTAAACAAAGTTCATCAAATTATCACTAATGGAATCGAAAGTACCTACCAAAGTCAAATTATTTTTGAGCCAAAATCAGGAAATGTAGGTTTATCCTTTTTCCCGGATACCCTAGATATGGTATATTATATGGAAATTCGCTTCGAGCGAGGCCGAATAAGGTGCCTAAAAGAAGCTGACTAACGTCCTTTCAAACATGAAAGAGCTACTTCAAAATAAAGTGCCCCAACTAGACTCTAATCTCGGAGAAAAATATATATATATATATATAATATTTTAACGAATTAAGATAGAAGAGGTACTATTTTTAACAAAACTTCGACAGTTATGTAGTCATTTTTGGATTAGTATAAACTTTACTTCGCAGTTTCGAGCTGGGTAACAATCTGTCTGTTTCTGACAATAACTGGAATTTTATGAACTTTATTTTTTCGGAACTTTTTGAAAATTTTAAATTCGACAATCTGGCGAATGCGTATAAATTTTGTAAGAATTTGTAGTTCATCGGAATCACAACTGTTCTCGTTGCTCCCATGACAAAGATTAATCTTTTATTTTTTTTATTCAATGGGGTAAATATATGTGTTATTGTTACTTTTATTTGCATCATCTTGTTTTACTGAAACTTAATCTATAATTGCAGGAGTTAGGAACTCTCGTGACTATTCACGTGTCTCTTTATTAAATGAATCATAGATAAATATTACCTTACTGCTTCTGAGTACTTTGCTGTTTACGAACAACGATGTTTGTTGTTATGTTAAACTAGCAATACATATTTTGACGTTTCTAGCCAAAATCAAATTACGACATGGCGGAAGTTCGAAGAACGCGTTCGAGTCATTTCGAATAACAATGAATATCAAATATTAGATCTTTGGCCACACACTGTAACCCACACTGTAACAAAAACGCACTAAAATCGCTGTCCTTTTACAATAATTTGACTTGGTGACATTAGATTAAACAAAAATCGACTTTATTGAGCAATTCCCGGCGCACTGTTTAACCAATATCTTATACTTGGCATAATTTTCATCTTACAAGGCGGTTTTGAATTCTGTAAATATACAATTACTGCAAATCAACGATAAATTTAATTCATTTTTCTAGCAGTATATGCAGCTCTACGCAAAATGGTCAAATCCTTAATTCTTAGTCTCTACGCTTAACCAGGCTCTTTTACAATGCATAGAAGCCTGAAGTACAAATAATGGTATGTGGTTGAGACATATTTTGAACTGGAGTATATATTTTTTTTAAATAGATCACCCAATGGTTAAATCACAAAATATATTAAAGCACGCAGCAGAAACAATTGTCCTATTTAACTCTTTTAATCAATATACACTATTAATATATAGTAGAACGGTACGTCACAATTTAGCCAGAAATCGGCGGCGCGATCCGTCAGTGACGCATACTAAACAAAAAATGTTTAGTGACCATTAAATCCTTGAGTAATGTAAATATCGTTCATTTTACTATTTTAGCGAAATAGTGTTAAATGTTCGTTTAACTGCATAATTCTATATGTTGTTTTTAAATATACTTTACTGACAAAAGGCATCACTACTTATTCGTTTAAATTTGAAAATCTATGCAAAAGATAGATAATATGGCACTTGTTAACATAAAGGTTTGAAGAAAAATTAAAACAAATGTGATATATCTATATAGTTTAGCTCGTATTAACATAAAAATACATCCGGCTGTGCCGTACAGCAGAGCAGCGCGATCCATCCCTAAATCACACAAATCACAGAATACATTCAATACATATCCCATATGATGAATGGAAAAGTACGTGACCAGCTAGGTATCATTCATCGCAGTCGCTCTATTTAAATTTCACCTTGACAACCGCGAAACGATAGACGGCAAATGAGTACAAAATGGTAATGATCGACAACGTCCGCATAGCTCCACCAAGTGGCAAAAATTAAATCAAATTCAATTTAGTCGATCGAGAACCACCGTGGCACCAGTGCCGTGCCACAGTAACCATAGTTCTGCATAAAATGTTTCCGTTCAGCGTGAAGTTGCAGATTTTAAGTTTTGTTTTTCCTTTTAGATACTGCTTATAAATAATATAATGAATAATATAATGAACTCTAATAAAAGAGAATATTTGAGCGAAAACATGTTGACTGGTTATTTCTTACTGTCAGTTTTAAGCCGTTGATTTCTTGTTTCCCCTAATTGAGCGACAATATTTTAGTTACAGTCATATTATATGACAGATTTTGAAGATAAAAGCAATCCATAGCTCATAGCTCACAATAAGATGAATGTGACTGGATAATTCAATTCGACGATTCAAATCGATTACAAATACAAGTACAAATTAATCCAATCGTTCATACCAAAGTAGAAATTATGTTTCTTCTGAAAGTAATTCACAGATGACCATCAGTGCTCCATGCTTAACAATTTTTTTTTTTCATTTCTTACTGTGGGAACAAAAGTAAACAAAAAGTAGTGCAACTATAGAATTCATAATCGATGATTGACTAAATATTACAGTTGAAAGCGAGGAATAATTAGAATAATTAGGTAAAAAATTAGCGATATGAATGTATTCGAAAAAATTTATCCGAGATTTAAATATTAATTAGTTTTCAAGGATGAAAATGAGCAAATTCAAGCGGTGAACACGGAAAACTATGTGGTAGTACTGAGAAAGTTCAGGAAATTCTTGTGCAACACCAAAAATGTGATAGATATAAACAGCACGTATCAGATGTGCTTGTCTTAGAGTGTTCACTGCAAATCTACTCCAAAATCAATGGGCATTAGCGGTGTGCGATAGTCGTTATCAAAATCAAATTGAACACAATTTGATAAATGCATCGCAAACTGACTCCATCCTTCTCCGATATCATTCAGTGTGTTTAATACACTCGACAATTGGTATGACGTCACGCGTGATGTTCTGGTATGAACAATAATCCTGTTGTTAACTGTGAAATGAAAATAAATAGTGACAGTTTTTTTCTAATTGAAGCATTGTGAGGTATTTCTTCAAATATGTCACTTATCCATCTGTTTTAACTGTTCTGCGTGTTACGAAAAGTGTCTAACGGAACAAAGCTACTGACTATCAGAATTCTAATTTCTAGTCATCTGTACCAAATAACCAATCCATCTAAGCAAGGCCGGAACTGGCGCATATGAAAAGGATCCAACTCATGACCAATGAAATGACAAAGAGTTCAAATAAGGTGTGGTGCCAAAAATTGCACAGAAAGTGAAAAATCCCAAAGAGAACAACTGAACCACTATAATGAAATGAAATATGATGTATCCGCTCTAAACGAATGGTAAGACCGTTCATCACAGCTGAGTTTGCTTACTCGTACACTGTATTAACAATTTACCTTCACTCTCTTGCATCAGAATTATCATGAAATTATCATAATCCGTCACCATCACGTACTTTCCACTGAATACGCTTTCAATAAATCTGATGTCTGGAATAAAAGAATTTACAGAAATCTATACTAAGTGGATCGTACTAAAGAAGTACCCAACCAATTAAAATGTCATGTAACCTATTACCATCATTTTGCCTACATATTTATCCCGTCGGATTGGGCATAGAAATCGCATTGTAGAATTACTTTATGTAATGATTGTTTGTAGATTTATCATTTTTGTTTGCTCCTATCAAGACCGGAAGATGGGGCCAACTAAAGGTAACATTACAATGAACAGACTACAAATCGTATTGCCAGTAACTTGCATTATAAGTCATTTCAAGCAGAACTGAGCCGTTATAATGAATTGCCGTGCGTGGCATGTTCAGTTGAAAATTGTAAATCAACCTACCACTACGTTGTTTTCGTTTAGTCGGCCGTCCATTACTATATAATGTTGCAATGCTACAATTTGGGAATTGTTTTAAATAGCGAATCGGAAACGAACTTGATGGAATCTATTTTGTCAGGTATGATTCACTTGTGGATCGTGCCTCATCTGGGTCTCATTGTGGACGAAATAAAATTTTGGTTTTGTAGTTTTTCAAAACTCAGAATATGAACACGCATAAATATATACTGTAACAAAAGTAGTAAATCAATTGCTCATTGTGTATTCGAAAAGTTCGAAGTAGCCATGTTGATAAGATTTATGCCAAGTATGGACTGTTGATGAACAAATGGTTGATGAACGGTGCGTTCAATCAACAGTCTCTAACTGGTCAAGAAATCTAATATTATAGTTTTATTTCAATATCGTCAAGCAAAATTATTGTAAAAGAGCAGTGAATTTACTGGACTTTTCCTACAGCGTAACTTACGTCCTTGTTCTCCGTCTTTATCGCCATAAAAACCTCCATCCTCAAACCGTCCAGTATTTGCATATTCCGACCCAATATTTGGTTCAAAAGGAGCTTCTAGATGAGGTTCATTAATCGTGCCTGAACCGTACTCTGGACCGTACAGATAGCCTGTTTCGGGTCCACCGAATAAATAACTTTCGGTCAGATTCTCGCTTCCCGGTACTAATGCATAGTTTATTGGATAATACTCGGTGTTATACCCAGAGCCATCCACACCTTCTTCCGGAGCCGGAAAACCAGATCCAGAATAAGGGCCATTCTCTGATCCTAGATTATTTTCATATCCGGGGAAAAAATCTGGCTGATATCTTGATCCTGAATGCGGATAGTTTGTTGGTCCGAAGTCCACATTTGGCTCTGAATCATCAATTGATTCGTACTGAAATTCCGGATCTTTTATTTCTGTTTAAAATAAAATATTGACGATGCTCATAACATATTATATATCGAGATCAAAGTCCAGATCCGTGTCACAATCAAATAATTATTTTGCGAAGTATGACCCAGTGATGGACCACGCCCTCGGCACGATCCATCAGTGATTCATACTTAACGAAGTGTGTATTTTCAAGTTTTATCTTCAAAAACTTATCATAAGTTGGTTACTTTGGTTTGGTGATTCGAGTCAAAACACAACTGAATTTAATCGGAAACATTTTCTTCAAGATTATTTATAATACGACGACACGGGGAGGAATATATTTTTAATTTCTAGGACGTTGTGTATGTAGTAAAGTGAGGGGTCAATAGGTCCATATCGTAACTTTTTTCTTCTTAAAATAACAATTTTAATTCATTTAATCCTATTAAAATACGAAGTGAATTATAAGAACCGAATACGAAGTGAATTATAAGCGGAATCAATAATTTGGAACATAATATTTATTTCACCACGCTGAAATGATAATGTAAACAACATAAATTGTTACCTTGAAAATCTTTCCATTCATATTTACATCCGTTCTTTTGACCCTTAATTGCAATCCGGCGGAAAGATTTTTTCCTGAAAATGTCAAAAAAATTTCTATACGGTTCTGCAAACCAAACCGTTTAAAACTTTTAACTTTAGCTCTTATTTCAAAGAATTATATAAATATTTTACATTTGTTTTATTCATTTTACTCATACTACCATAACAAGCCACAATCGAAATGAACAGCAGAATTAAAAGCGAAATATTTGGATATGAACTCAAAATAATGCTATAATAAAACAACTAATAAGTCAGCTTCCCAAATCGTCTAACTTAACAGTACATTGTTGTGGAATTTAATAGCTCTAGTGTCTTAAAAAAGATCGATGATGGAACACATCGTCAAACCTCCCTTCCCGGATCAGTATATGTAACATCATTTTAGAAATTGTGACGTTGGGGCGTTAATTTTAAGTTTGTCATGCCATGCCAGATTAATATGCTCTTATTCTATTTAGATGTCTCGTGTCTAATACATATAGGGCTGGGTACGAATAATTTGGAATTCGCATTGAATTCGGATATTTTTTCGAATTGGATCGAATCACTGATTCCATAAAAATAATAAATATCCCATTTTTAACATTACTATCTCCATTATGATAATCAAGAAATTTAAAGTTACGAATTATAAATATTAGCTAAACAGATTTAAAAGCGATGCACTTTCAGTTACACTCCAATCCAAGAGCGAAAAGTTTTATTTCAATGACAATATACAATGGATTTTGGCCAAATTTGACAATATCGATTGCATTTTGTAGGTAAAAAACAAAATTACACTTCATTTAGCAAGTTTTTGTTTCTATGACCGATTCAAAATTGATTCGAATAATATGTATTTCCAATCGATTAGAATCACAAAATCGAATTGCCCCGCCCTAAATACATACCCAATATTGTATTCCATCATTTCAAATTCCATCTGTTCATCCGTGCCTCTGATTTTATTAATTCCAAAACAATTTCCTTCATCTGAATATTCTGACGACATGATCTGATACCAGGGACCGGAAACCTCCGAGATGATAAATGTAGACAAATGTTAACAAATATGTGCATTGAAGACACAAATTTTAATGTTATGCGTTCACCTCCACATTCATGTAACCTAGTGAGTTTCAATACTTATGGAATTGGCTTTACAATGCTTTGGGTTACCCCATTAATTCTTTTAATAATAATTTTAATAATTCTCAATAGGAGGACATAACATCAGGAGCCTAACGTGAAAAGATAGCATTGGTAATGAATTCAATGATTGCAATGGATTTAATTACCACGTTGGCATTTCAGGCTAAATATCTTTATACTAGGTCCAGACTATAGTCTAATTTTTTTCAAGCAATTCACAGTCTATTGTCGGTTCTCAGCTTGAATCACCCAGGAACTTTTTTGTAAGCCTTTATCCCATAACGCAAATTTACCGTGTTGTTCATTTTTCTCCCGGTTCATTCGGTTAAGCGCAATCTCATTATATCAAAGGAAGATGGCTTGACACTTGGTCGTGTCACCAATGAGAGTGCCCTTCAGCAAGTTGCAAGGCACTTCGTGGACAGCTGTAACACACGATAAATACGGTGTTGGGTATAACCCCCCACGGACAAGTTATAAGTAATGAGAATATTGAAAATGTTGTTTTTCTAGTATCTAGATGAGGCACTTTGCTTAAAATACGCAGATAATTATATTTACGATTACATATATAAAATTACCTTGTCCCACTCGATCTGTTCTTGTGGTGGCAACTTACAATTTATTCTTGTATCAACGTCTGGATCTGGACCTGGAGCTGCCGGTTCAAATTTCGATGGATAAATATCATTCACTGGCATTGACTCCACAAAATTAGCTCCAACAAAACCCGTAAATAGATAAGCCAGCAACAAAAAACTCATTCCGCTCATCGTGATGTTGAAAACCGTTTATTAGCCCAAACTAGGACATTCTTCATTTTTATAGTAAAGTGCGAATTAATATAAAATTCGTAATAAAATTGTACCAGTGTCCTCATAGGATTTCAAATGACCAATATCCTACTGAAAACCATTCTGTAAAGTATGAGCCACTGATGGACCGCGCCTAAACAGTGGCCCATAGTTGACGAAACGCTCGCTCAAAAATACTTTGTAAAGAATATAAGGAACACGAAAAGCGTATAAATTGCCCATCTAATCAACGCCCATACTTGATTTGACTAATTGTTTCCGCAAGCCTATAAAAGACTGAATTCAAGTGATATTCCATAAGATATTTCCTTGTTGTTTCCTTGTCTACAAATTGACAGGAAATGTAATTCCATTTATTATAATTATTAATGCCATTGGTTAACTGAATCCAAAGTCCAAAATTATGAAGCTGATATTACCAATATCAGCATATTTCCAAACAACGACAGTTTTTTTGCATTTACTCGTTTTGGAAGCCGTAGTCTAAAAGAGCCTATAATCGCCCGGATTACTTTAATAAGTCCGTTGGCATCGAATGCCTTGGAAACATGATGTTGAGTATGACGTTTGTAAAATAATTCACAAAATAAAAAACTACCCATCTTTCTGGAATATCACATAAAAAATATTAAAATAACGCGAAAGCTTATTTCTCTTTAAATATATCCCGTTCGTCTCTGCTGATTTTGAAACATGAAAATGTAATAAAATGTATGAAGGATTGGACAGTCCTAATAATCCCTGATGTGACTTCGAGAAATTATGCTAAATAAAATTTTTGGAGCTTTAGGGGGCATCTTCGAAAAAGTGGAGGAGGAATGTACAAAAATCGTTGAAATAGCCAAGCCAGGCATTTTAAATTCGCTAATTTGAACTCTTGCATTAGTTTATCTTTATATAAATGTTGGGGTTCGAAATTGTTGCTTGTCTTTGTATGAATACGGAATATTGGACAAAACTTATAGAGGGATATTAACTTATAATAACGGAAATCGGAACTCTCAAAATAAGTAAACGATTCTTGTTCAAAATACAGATACTGATGATGTTACATGAAAACCAAATCGATCGCCAGTGTAGATACCATTCACCGCACTTTACCATAGCGATTAATTCCGTTTGAAGAGTTTTACCGCTTAGAGTGCAATTTCTGATGCTACAGTAAGTTAGTTCCTTTATAGCTTTGCTTAGAGTGAATTTCAACGAAATAATATATCCCATTTTGGGGGGGGGTGGGATACTCAGTAAAATGCTTAGAAAAAGACAATTATATTCGCGTTTGCCTAATACACACACACAAATTTTCAATAGCGAAACAGAATACAAACAGTGCGATATTTCTAAGTTACAGTAAAATAGGCATCTTGCTAAGATTGCAGCGCTTAGTAAATCATATCACGCAATTCCGTAATGTCGTTATTGCTTATATGAGATACGAAGGGCAAAACTTGAATGAGTTTTGTACCTATTAAATGAGGTTCAATTCCGGATTTCATCAGCATCGATATAGAATTATTTGTGTCCCGGCTATAACCATATTTTATTCAAGATTTTAATTAATTTTCATGACTTAGTAACAAAATAAATACAAAAATGAATATCAAACTGAGTGTTTACAGAGTATTTGTTGGATAAAGGGCTCATCGATGTGTTCCATCTGTGGCACATACTTAAGATAAGATGCTCCGATATTTCTTCCCATCGATTAGGCATGGTTGTATTGGATTTACCATACGTAAAGCGTTTTGCGAGTAACTTCCAAAAGCATGAAAAAACCGTTGGACCGTAGACATCATGACCTGAATGCCCAATTTGCCAAAATTTAATCGCCGCAAGTTACTAGAATAGAGTAATTGGTCTCGAGTCGAATCAATAATTGAACACGCCGAAGTGACCCCTACACATTCGTCAAAACGTAATTTTGCAACCTTAGTAATAGTCAACAATATTAAAGATTGAGTGATTGCCACCAGGGAAATTCATAGCGAATCTAACTGCTCAACTGGTGATGTGCAAACGGTATTTTATATTTTGCCAACGTTTCGAATGTCTGCATATGCAGACGTTCTTCATCAGGGCAATAGAATAGTTAAGTCATCAACAATACTACATACTAAAAAGGGGACGTTCTAAAATAAGCTAGTAAATAAAAAGATAAAATACTCTAATTTCTGATGCTACAGTAAGTTAGTTCCTTTATAGCTTTGCTTAGAGTGAATTTCAACGAAATAATATATCCCATTTTGGGGGGGGGGTGGGATACTCAGTAAAATGCTTAGAAAAAGACAATTATATTCGCGTTTGCCTAATACACACACACAAATTTTCAATAGCGAAACAGAATACAAACAGTGCGATATTTCTAAGCTACAGTAAAATAGGCATCTTGCTAAGATTGCAGCGCTTACTAAATCATATCACGCAATTCCGTAATGTCGTTATTGCTTATATGAGATACGAAGGGCAAAACTTGAATGAGTTTTGTACCTATTAAATGAGGTTCAATTCCGGATTTCATCAGCATCGATATAGAATTATTTGTGTCCCGGCTATAACCATATTTTATTCAAGATTTTAATTAATTTTCATGACTTAGTAACAAAATAAATACAAAAATGAATATCAAACTGAGTGTTTACAGAGTATTTGTTGGATAAAGGGCTCATCGATGTGTTCCATCTGTGGCACATACTTAAGATAAGATGCTCCGATATTTCTTCCCATCGATTAGGCATGGTTGTATTGGATTTACCATACGTAAAGCGTTTTGCGAGTAACTTCCAAAGGCATGAAAAAACCGTTGGACCGTAGACATCATGACCTGAATGCCCAATTTGCCAAAATTTAATCGCCGCGAGTTACTAGAATAGAGTAATTGGTCTCGAGTCGAATCAATAATTGAACACGCCGAAGTGACACCTACACATTCGTCAAGACGTAATTTTGCAACCTTAGTAATAGTCAACAATATCAAAGATTGAGTGATTGCCACCAGGGAAATTCATAGCGAATCTAATTGCTCAACTGGTGATGTGCAAACGGTATTTTATATTTTGCCAACGTTCCGAATGTCTATACAGACGTTCTTCATCAGGGCAATAGAATAGTTAAGTCATCAACAATACTACATACTAAAAAGGGGACGTTCTAAAATAAGCTAGTAAATAAAAAGATAAAATACTCTAAATTCTGAGTAAAAAAGAGACATAAAGGGCTAAAGATAAATGTCTAACTTTATCTACGTTGAAAGATAGTCTGATAAGCTGCCGGAAACATGCAAGTCTTCTTATCATTCATAGTCTGTGATATGCTGCCACAAGGTGTCAAGAACACCAGCGAGATGTAGGAAAATGTGATTATGAAAAGTCTGCGTTATCCAAGCATGCATACTGCAATGACCACAGAATAGATTGGGAAGAAGCTACTATATTAGAAAGAGAAGATCATTACAAGAAAAGACTATTTTTAGAATCATATCACATCAACAGCATATCACAGACTATGAATGATAAGAAGACTTGCATGTTTCCGGCAGCTTATCAGACTATCTTTCAACGTAGATAAAGTTAGACATTTATCTTTAGCTCTTTTTTACTCAGAATTTAGAGTATTTTATCTTTTTATTTACTAGCTTATTTTAGAACGTCCCCTTTTTAGTATATAGTATTGTTGATGACTTAACTATTCTATTGCCCTGATGAAGAACGTCTGTATAGACATTCGGAACGTTGGCAAAATATAAAATACCGTTTGCACATCACCAGTTGAGGAATTAGATTCGCAGTCAACAATATTAGTTGATTTTACACCTCTGTGTTTTCATTCTTTGTGTTCAATCCCGATGAGAATTTACGACTTTCTTTAACTTGCGTGTGACGTCATAAGACGCTCCTTGGAAATGACTCCCGTGTTTTGTTGTACAGTCGCAGGCATGTTGAAATATGCCCGCATTATTGTGTCTTTTCATCGAGTAGTTTGTCATACATATTAGGTAGTTCTATATAAGACTGTTTGAACTTAACTAATAATTTAGAATCAGAGATTGATACTTAAATATATTAAGGGACTTTTGTAAGGATCATACTAATTGAGTGTTATTATGCTCTGTAGGATTGTTGTTAATGACCGTATTTTTATTGTTTAGCATTTGTTATGGCTATTTTCTAGTGCTTGGTCAAACAGTCAATTTATCGTAATTAAAATTCGCACACAATGATCAATCGCACTAGTTGTAATTAAACCTGCAGTTTGTGACTCACTTTCAACTGCGTCATCTACAGCTTTTGGACTGTGAACAGAATAAAGATTCTTTAACACAGCTGTATGTTCATTGGATATTCGAGTGTGCTGCGTTTACAGGCAACAATAGATATGAGAGGGTTTTAAGTCGCATAGTCTAACAAATAGAACGTGATTTCAGTTACACCATGGAGTCGTAGTGCAAAACAGCACCTAGTTGATTGCACATGCACTCCCTATTTTTGTGCAAAATATTGCGTAAGATCATTCAGGAAATGTTCTAGGAAACAATTTTGCCACGCATGAGTGGGTTTACAGTGGACTTACACCGAGGTGTCACAAAGTCGGAAGAGCAAATCTCCCTGAAAAGAGAAAAGAAACGGGAAAAGACCCACAGTCGAAATGTCTTATCCCATCCTTTAGCGGTACTCACATCTTCAAAAGATAATATGTTCCTTTTTGCATAATGTTATAATCAATACTCGAACCTTCAAGTGAAGGCTCCAGAATTGCCCTAACCTATTTCCTGCGACTGAAAGCAAACAAACAATTGACTGAGGCGCTTTGCAAGGAGGAAGGTTTATAAAGTCTGTAACTTTGTTTCGAATTCATTTTGATCCTTCGACAGCTATTCAAAGCATACAGTTGATTTTAAGTGTTGCTCAACGTCTAAGTGGGAATCAATATTTGTTTTTACGTTTTACTCGAGTTGTGTGTTTGCGGATTATTGACACAGATAAGAAATCATGTCAAAATGTTATAAAATGAAGATATCGGATAGTTAATAATTAGTGTGATCAAGATCAAATATCATTAGGGTAGAGAGCTTTTATGCTATAGGGGGCTCTGGTCAAATTATTCGTGATGTGGAACGTGTTTTTGCATGCATAATTTCATTTTTCAATGTTGGTTCTGATTATGCTACCCTGTGATAGGCACTGCTTCTGATCGTATCCACAGGGAATTTCAATAAAAAAACCTCACTATGCCAATTCAAGAAATAGAAATTTCAGCTTATGTGTCTGTCAAGATTTTAAAGTTTAATCTTGAGTAGAGATAAATATCATGGTTTATATAATGATGAATCAGATTTCTTTCAACATCATGATCATTTCATGATTCCAAAGGAAAACGTACTTTATTGGTTGAAATCGATTTCTACAAATCTGACGTTTCACCTCACACCTATAGCAGCCGTGAGGCACTATTGTAAGTCCTGACTCATTGAGTGCAGGTACAACTCAATTGTTGCCACAAGATTTCCAACGATAAACTTATTTCTATATATACTCCAGGGTCAGAGGCATAGTTCAATGTGTCTTTCATGACTTAATTGAAACGCTTTTAAGCTAACCAGGCAAAGTTCTATACTGTCTTTTAATCGATATTCAATGTAGTAGCGATATTGCCATGGCATAAAGTCGCGACATCATTTCCGGACTTTTTATGTCTTAGAATTAATTTAAGGCAATTTAATTTGAATTTGATTCTGCCCGAGTCGGAAGTGAGTGAAAAGTGAAAAAAGAATACAAGTTAATACTATCTAGTTTCTTGAGCAACGTCTTACAGGTACATCGCCGTCACACACCACAATACGTCACTATATCGAGAAATATTGACCATATATATATGATTATAGATTACAATCTATATTTTTGCAAGGATGTGCGGAAAACTTGTTATATTTCTTCTAATAGCGGCAGCCAAATATTCTGAGGAGCTTTGGTTACATACCTTGCGCTGCACGCACTGCGATTACCAGGCGCGATTGAATCCACAGTGCATAGTGAGGATGTAGCCTCTACCGGGACTTGGCTTGTGTCATTGTTTATATGTTATCAGCAATAAGACCTAATTATATAATCTGATACAGATCATTTATAAGAGAAAATATGTCAGATGATAAAGATGTTGGTCCTGAAATGTCCCTACAGGATTGGGAGGAAAAATTTTGGAAACCACGTTTTATACCTTTCCATATCAGCGATGAACCGTATAGGTGAGAACAAATTAGATGTGATTAAAATTGCACAATTGTATGACGTCTTCAATGTCAGGAATGTACTAGATCTGTTGCGACTCATATTGAACAAATATAGACATTAATTGGAATTGCATTTTTAAATGTGTCGTTTTTTCAAAATCCCCAGAAATTTGTCGCAACAAGTATGAATCACTGATGCATCGCGTCGAGGAAATGCAGTCCATGTTTGACTGATGCTTGGCAAATTTATGTTTGGATTTAAAATCATTTTCACTTTCCTGTGCATAGAGCTTTTGGATTTGTTGTATATAATTCGAATTTACAAAAATTTGGACATTCTTATTATTTAATAACCAAATCAAAATTCTTGGTCATCCTATAAAAACATAATTCTTAGAATGGGGAAAAGAAAGATCGCGCCAGAACCTCGCGAAAGTTTGACGTTCAATTACAATTTTATCTTATTTTTATCTTTATTTTTTTTTTAATTATTTCTTGGATATTTAGAGGGTCGTGGGCACATCATGGTATAACAAAGTCGGTTGCGATTTTATTTTTCAGTAACCTGGTGAAATTTTACGATAGTACGCTGGGACTTAAACCGAACAGCAGAATATTTATTCCTTTATGTGGAAAATGTCCGGAATTATTGTGGTAAGATAATCATTCCTTTGTCTACTCAAAAATCATGCTACAAACATGCTCTCTTAAGTATTATGTGTCACTGATGAATCATGCCGCCGAGTCACACGATTCTGTATGGTCTAGACCAAATGACATAAAAGTCAGTGGTTGTGTCGGTCAGATTTTACCGCTAGAATATCGATCGGTCTATTTGATCAATCAACTGGCGCGACAGTGCCCGGGTGCTCAGATTCATTTCATCGTGAATGCTATATGTACGAAGAAGAAGGAAACGTGTCAGTTCTAAAATGTAAAGCTACAACACACTATGGTGTGAGTTGCGTGTTTTTGCATCCGTTTATATTGTTTTACGCAAGTCAACACAAGAATGAAATAAAACAAACACACAAGCAATGAATATATGATATCTAATAATACCTTTTTCATTCTGTGTAAATATTGTTATTCTCCACGCAATGTTAACCCGAAGTATGTTGGAATCACTATTGTGGATGTATAAAAAATAAATATAATATTATAGAAGTATAAATGATTACAACTTTATATGTCATTATTTTTCAAGGTTTTGAAACAAAGGACATGAAGTAGTGGGCCTTGAATATTCACAAATTGCTGTAGAGAGATGAGAACTGAGAATGCGGCTTAACTATATGGTTGATGGAAGGAGCTAAAAGCCGTGCGCCATTTAGGTGCCGCTTTTTTCATCGTATCTAGTTTTCTTACGTGTTTTCGTATGTGACATTTCGTTTTATATATCAGGTTAAAAATCAAAATATAACAATATATCAAGGTGATATTTTTGATGCTGATTGTCAAACATTGGGGATATTCGATGGAGTTTGGGATCGTGGTGCATTCACATCAATTTATCCTTCAAAACGATCAAGGTTAGATGTACTTTTTTAATGTATTGGCGTAAATAGAAAAGGTGAAATTTTTCAAAACAAAAAAAAGTTTTTGTTCTCCCTCTACGCGCGCAATGGACTTTTTTTTATTGAAATTCACTCTAAGCAAGGCTGGAAGCAGCTTCCAAAGAAAGCTAACCCACTCAATAGCAAAGAGCTACTAAAAATATAGTATGATATCACGGAGTTCTGCTCAGTCAGAAATATCGTGCTTTAATAGTCCATGTTTTGTCAAGTATGAGTCACAGATGAATCGCGCTGGTGGGGGGTGATCCATCTGTGGCTAGTGATTGGCAAAATACTATTTCTGATTGGTGCGAGCCCGATCAGTGAATTTGGAAGCCAATAGGTTGTGAAGGGTTTGTACACTGTATTGTTTGCTATGTTGCAAAATGTGTCTTTCCCAGATATCTACAACTCATGAAATCAGTATGTACATCAGATTGTACTTACTTGATGAATGTTTTATATTATGACTGCAATCATAAAGGATCACCATATAGTATCGATGTGAACGAATTGAAGAAAGTCGGAGGTATGCCATTTGTGGTTAAACTAGTAAAATTGTGATTACGTTTTTCTAATTAACTATTGTGGATTCTATTATGAAAATGTTGCGCTCTCGAAATGAAATTTTACCTAAAAGCGCTGACAATCAAGTACTGAAACCCTGCAGTTAATCATTTTTTATTCACGTTTCGATATGATTAGCGGTTCGTGTCCCCTAAGCGTTTTTGCCGCGTGTTTGACTATACTGCACTGTTGGTTTCTTTTGACGTATGATTTCGACAACCAACATGTTGAAAGCGCACATTTCTAAATATTGGTTTAGCGCATTTGCGGTGGAACCCGAAGGGGAAGGGTGGTGCTAGTGTCTTCCAAGTTTTTAGATATTATTTTAATATTTCATCATGATAGGCAAATTTTTTCCCGCACTTCATGCTTTTTGCATAAATAAATATCAAAGATTGAACAGAAAAGGAACAATTTCGATCTTGACATCACCCCCTTCATTCTCGCCCCAGGATTTGATATTTTTCGCCGCCACTGGTTTTGGGCTTATAATTGAAATATTTAGAAAAATTGTCAATTCCAATCCTGATGTAACCTTTTTAATTTCAGATGGAATGTTTGATTGCGAAGCTCTTTCCTCCAACAAAATTATCGATTATTACATTGCAAAAACTGAAATTGATAACACATTGATAAGGCTATCTCGCAAACTTTCCAGTCCGTTTTAGCTCTATGTTGGGATGTCATAGTCGACGTTTTCTTAAATAATACTAAGGATCATATCTCGACATTGTAATTGAAACTGAGTGTCTTGCGTCTTGCTATTCCATGAAGCGTGGTTCTTCCTATGAGAAACCCTAAAATTGTCGAAAGGGCTTGGTAATTCGTATCGTTTCAAAGCCCAACTGCTTGAAATAACTCGTGAATCAGTCATAGGAACAAAAACTTGTAAAGACAACTAAAATATTCTAGATTTACGCAAATTTTTTCAATCTAAAATTTTCTTTCCAAATAACAAGTGTGAATTGAGAGTAGGCTTACATTGTTTCTTACCGTTTGTCTGTATCAATATTGATGAATTCTTAGCTACAAATTTCTTCATTTTGATATGTGGGTAAAATTGTAATAGTAAACACGGGAGATTTGCCTATTTTTTTTCATCAAAATTGGCTAGGAGACCGGCTGAAATGGATATATCCTATTGGGGAGGTATCCTGAAGAATAGTACATGAAATGCAGAAATGGGAACTAAGGAATCTCTATCCATGGCAGATGTCTAATGACGCGAGTTTTAGAGCCATACAGATCAGCAACATCAGGAAAGCACTGGGAAGGCGAGGAATTCTAAAGTTGATATAGAATTAGCCATTCGATTCAAAAAAGGTTATCCAAATCAATTTGAATTCCAAATGATTAGATTTTGCCCTTCTCGAATTCTCAAGTGAGATTGTGGATTGCAGTGCCTCAGGACCACATCGCATGTTCTAGTCTTTGAAACTTCTTTTGTCCATGGGTTTATTCATTCTTCGCCGGCAATCGAACCCGTGTCATTCATCAGATGTTACGTTTGACAGCACGATACCGCAATGTCATACCTATTCAAAAATGTTTTGAGAATATACAGACTATGAAATGTTGTAAAGAAACCTAAAACCTTTTTGTTTCTGATAATAGGTTTGGAATTTCAGATGAAATTGACAATATCACGCTCAAGCTATCTTGAAAACGACTTGGATTAGGTTTGGTAGAGGTGATAAGAAGGGTTTTAAGTAAGACAAAACGCGTTGAAACTATTTTTTTCGGTGACTAGATTTTTAGAGTCAATCGTACAAAATGTATCGGATTCAATTCCTCAAAGTAAAATCAAAATAATCGAATTTATGTCAAAAGGCATATTCCCGTGCCATTAAAATATGATTATTCGGTTTCAGTTTGCCGAATAGTAACAGTATGCTGGAGGCCCACGGAAAATTATGATTCAAAGTTCAATTTTTTCAAAATTTAGTTAAATATTATCGTGGGATCTATGACATCTTTGCGGATTCATAGATTTTCTGATACATTGTCTCTTGAATGTTTGTAATAATAATTTGCACGAATTCGGCACGAACTATTCAAAACATTTACCACCTTGTCATTTGTTACGCGTAAAATATCTTGGACACCCTTTTCCAAATCGGAAATTAGATCTCAATCAATCATAAGTTTTCGAATATGTTCCAATTCCACGTAAATGAGTTGGAACAGAGGAGAAGCTTCTTATCGCTACAGGGTAACCATTTTCTAAATATTGCCACTCTCTTGATACATAGATAGAATAGCCAAGGCGCAATAAGTAGCCACCACGATAAACGAACACATTCAATTATGTCCAAAACAGAGCAGTTCAGAATATAATTTGATCGAAAATGTCGGAACGCAAGGACGTCGGATCGGAAGTGGCGAAGAATGGAACGAAACATTCTGAAATACTGGTTTTATACCCTTCCATTACAGCGATAAACAGTATGGGTAAGAAAAATCCTGTACTACAGAGCATTGGTTTCTAATGAAATGTGGTATTGGGGTTAAATCTGCGTGGTAGCTGTTTCGTGCGCATTGGGTACGCACTTCCTTGCTGGGTACAATTTCAGCGGCGTTTTAGATGCTAAGTTTACATTTAATGTTTATGTTAAATACTTCAGTAACCTGGTAAAATTCTACGACAGCACGTTGGGACTAAAATCAAACAGCGGGGTGTTCGTTCCGCTCTGTTGAAAACACCTGACATGATGTGGTAAGATCATTGCATTTTCCCATTAGATTACACTTTGTATTAATAGGGTAGGGTCATCACGTAAAACGTTTGTTTTTTAATCCGAAGCATATAGCAGACTTTAAAATATTGGAAATTTTCACTGTTCATCATTTTAATCGGTAATTTCGCCTTTCTGTTTATCATTATATCATTCTAAAAAAACATTTATGTCAATAGATTAGGTCTGCAGTTTAGCTGTTGTTTTGTCCCCAGTTACAGCTAAAATGCTGATTTGCCATTCTAATTTCTAGGTTATTTGAAAATGGACAAGAAGAGATTGAACTTGAATACTCCCAAATTGCAATAAAAATGTTTTTTAATGAAAATTGAATGAAGTTCAGAGAGGTATCAACAAGCAATCCCAAGTCTAAATCGTATAAAGTTGAACTTTCTTCTTGTTTCAAAGTTTTGCAAGCCAGTGTTCACAACCATTGCAATAACATACAGCTGCTTTTTGTTTTTGCTGTTATGATACCATTTGATCATGATGATAGCGTCAATCATCAATCATCAATCGTGTCATCCTGGAATTTCGATGAATATGTACGGTGGATCACAATATGTAGGTTACGATGTTGAGGTATCTCAAAAGATGTTGTGGTATCACTTTAAAATCGGCATAAGTTGCAGAAACTTGTTTTAAAATAAACATACTTTTTACGTTGGTTTGACTTAAGTATTCTAAACATCTAGTATCGCCGGCTACAACACTGGGTGTGTATTCATGTGGCAAATATTTTGATCTTTAATTTCAATTTCGTCAAAACGTAACTTTGATCAAATGATGCAAAATGGTCAGTTAAGATAGTATTCGATATTTCATATTCAGTTGCAGATTTCAGGCTGACAGTTCAAATATAACAATATGTCAATGTGCTATTTATGATGCATACATTAGTGACGTTTGATGGAATGTGAAATTGAGCCGCTTTTACGACAATTTTCCCATCAAAAAAATAAATGTTAGTGGTCATTGGGAACGGAGGGGCCATAATTTAAAAGGTTTGATTCAATATTTTAGACATTTCATAGGAAAGTATTGTTAAAATATTCTAAACTAATCTCATCTGCGACGTGCAAACTAAACAAATGTCCCGACGCCAGTCACATAATATCAAATGGTGCCATTAAACGGCATTAAGAAAGAATCTTGGCTCTGGTTTCAACACATTGGTTGGCAAAAAAGAACAATTGGTAAATTACGCGCTCAAAATATTTTTTATTCCATAAAACATTCGGATATTAAACTAATTGTTGTAAATTCGTATGACCATACCAATCAGAAATATTTTGTCAAACATCTTTCGTTAAGTATGTGTCACTGGCGTTGATGAGACGCGATCTGTCTATGGTGCGTACTCGACAAAACAAAATTTGTGATCGGGGTAGTATATTTATTAAACGGTGGTAAGTAGCTTGTCGAACTGTTTCGATGTTATATTTTGATATTTTTTTTTTTATTTTTACTTCCTGTAAATAACTGAGTAAGCAACAATGTTCCTAAAATTCAATGATAACACTTTCAATTAAGATACCTAACATTGATGAAATCAATTTGTGAACCAGGTTGCACTTGGTGGATATTTTATATCACGACTGCAATCATGAAGGATCACCATACAGTATTGATGTAAATAAATTGAACAAGGTATCAGGTATCATCGCATTTTACCTATAGGTGAAACAACACTTGCTTCCGTCAATTTTTTAAATCACAAAATTTTTTGGTTGTAAATTACCTTCACCATATTCGATATGCAAACAGTCGATTTCTTTCCAAATAATATTCTAATAAAAACCTTCTAAGGCCACCACGTTTGGGGACAATGGGCCTTTCCCCGGCCTAAAAGCCGCGATTTTTAGCCTATGCCCAGTGGGAAACGACATGTTTAAAGAAAATACATATTCTTGCCCAGAAAAAAACTATATGGCAAATGGAGCTGAAAATTTTGTTGATAAAATACCCAGAGAGCTCCAGTACACTGCAATTGGCGATTTATATCTACTTCATTTTGTCACTTCTTACCTTGTTTGCGGACTTCTCAACAAAAGCATTAGGTGCGCAAATCACTGTAAATGAATTTATATATCATCGAATGATTTACAAAAAAAAGTTTACAAAAAGCAGTATCAAAATGGTAAAACGACGACTTGAAAAAAAGGAAATAAATCCTTTATTGGTGAGAAGATTTCCCAGGGTAATATTTCGAAAAAATCACTGCGCTATACAGCTGCCATATACACACGTTGTCTCTGCGAAGTGAGTTAATATCACCGAGTTATGCTAGCTGTTTGCGCACGTCCTGCCTCAGACGCGGTGCGGCGTGACTCAGTGAAGCGCGACCTGTTGTATTCAGCTTAGACCAATTGAACCAGTTGAATTTCGGTTCTGTCATCTGTAGCAAATGTTGCTCGTAGTATTGTGTTATGTTGTTGGATCATCAGTCTCAAATACGTGAAAAGGTTGTTAACTTTGCTGTTGGTTGACTGCGTTACTACTACAACGCCTCTGATATAGCCAAGCAGTGTTCCTTATTACTTATTGGCGTGCTATCGAAAACATTTCGAGCTGAGGTTAAATATACCCACCCAATACCAGGGGAATTTCCCTGGTAGTCAAATGCTGATTGATTTTGCGAACCAGGGTATGACTTCTCGCATATGCTTATAGTATTACGTTGTTGTCGAGTATTTCGAGAACTACTAGGGCCATTGTAGCTGCCTGTATGGCAAGCACAGAAGTCCTACCTACTAAGTAAATTGAGCAGGTCATTCAGATGCCGTGTTGGACAACAAAAATCTCAACCGAACCTAACGAGAAAACTATTCGCTGTCGACAGGCCAAGGCAGAATTAATTCACCACCAAATTTTAAAAGAAAGTCAGATTACTGTGAAAGATCGTTTTCTTAGATTTCATCTTGGTTATTTCCTGTGCAGTCCAGTATAGATATTTTCCTAATTACTGTTCTGTTCGGAGAAATTTATTTTGATATGATCAAGTGTGGAAAATTTTAACAGCTCTATTAGTCGAAGCAATAAAATTTTTATCACCGTATTCCTCCACCGTGAATATCCAAGCAAGTTGCCAGCTACAAAGTGTTACATTTAGCAAGCCTATAGCTGTTTTCAGTCGAGCTGGACGGTTACATCTATCTATAAACGTAGACTAAGAAGAAAGAACAAGGATATGCCAGACGAAATTTTATCCCAATGTCGAGATTCAACTTTAGCATTTGACGGAAACGCTTGTAATGATCCAAGAAATGGTAACATAGAGTTGCCGTATGTAAATACAGGTTTGTTTTTTTCTAAAAGATGGCGTTTCATCGATTCTTATGCCCAGACCATATTCTTTTCTGATTCGTTGAAACATGAAGAGTTTCTTCTAATTCTCGCGCTCAAATAAGAAAGTGGTTAATGGTTATATCATCGACCGGGGCAGATACCACTTACCTCACTTAACCATAGCAGTTCAGTTCCGTTTGGAATGTCATCCGCCTAGAGTGAACTAGTGAAGTTGCTGGTACTACATCTCGTAGTAACTTTTTGCTACCAAGTGCCTGTTAGTTAGTTGGTTTTCGGCACTGCTTCTGACTTTGCTCAGAGTGAATTTAAATGAAAACAAATTAATCTCTTCAAGGGTGTAATCCAACGTAAGCGTTCTCAAGCGTTTCTCTCAAAGGAGTGTTGGCGTCAGATAACAAATCTATCATTGCAGTACGGGAATATTCATGTGGATATCCCAAAGACCGCTACAATTCAATTTAGATACGACTTATTTAACTCTCGACCATGTGAATACATGTAATACCAAACGCTCGATTTTGTAATTGTGACGCCGTATGGTTGGCGGAGTCGAAAACGTCGCGTTCGGGCTTTTCGGCATAAATTCGAAAATGGCCAGTGTTTTTCGCCCCCACTTCGTAACAAACATACTTAATTTATGTGTCCGGTGTTGTGCAACGAACTGTCTATTCTCTGTTCCACTTCTCTTGTGAAGATAGATTCCTGTAGGATCATGGCCGAAAATACGTAAATAAGATGATTTCAAGGATCAAACAACCAAAGATCAGAATCTTTTTTCCACATATTACAGGATTTTGTTACCAAGCTTCCGCTTGAGCATATAGTCCACCAACCTTCGTCAGCTAGAATATGTTCTAGCAAAAGCTTGGTAAATAAATCTTGTAATATGTGGGATAAGATTCTGATTTTTTGATACCTAATTTACCAGGAAAATTATTTCGACCGATTCTTGCGTTGTCGCTTGTCGACTGCAGCTTTTAGGACGAATACCAATAGAATTCAAATTCGTTGGATATGAGCATCCGAAAGTGAATTTAAGAACATCACCTTATTATCACCTCCTGGATCCACATTGTTAAATTTCGTGCATGCGTGTGCAATATTTCATTCGCAGCCTATTGGGAAAAAAGACATTAATGCTCGTCGCAGACTTTTAAGCGTTCAATTTTCAAATAAAATTATTACAGCAGTATTACACGATAACCTCGTGTCTCAATTCGGTTAAATGCTTCAAAATATGTTAGGCTGCCCTTTGCTTATTGAGAAATTGAACTCTGTTCCTTTTTCACCCCCGCACCATGCGATTATAGTAATTTCATGAATACTAGAAAATGTTTCTATTTTTTATACCTTTTCGTACGTTAAAATATGGATGTATCCTAACTTGATTATGCTACATTATATACTTAATGGCCATCCTAGAGGCATATATCACCATCCCTTAAGCCAGTAATGTTTGCATCACTGAATTATATGCCACGGAAGCACCACTGAATTATAAGCCGCGCATTGCATTGTCATTATTCAGAAAAAAATGTGATTTTGTATATTTCAGGAAACAGCGACAGAGAAGATCACCGATTGGCTAGTTTTACAAAGTTTCCACAAAATCCTGATTCTGCGTTGCCTAGAAATCTTGCCCAGGCTGGATTTTATTTCACCGGAATACGGGATGTTGTAAAATGTTTCAGGTAAAGCAAATAACAAAAGTCCGACCGCAATTTATCGCATCGCAGTGGAGTTTAATAAAACAATATTATATAGTCATCAAGTTTAAAGACATCCAAATTATTTAAAATATGATATGAGTACTTGATGCATGAAGTATCTATCTAATCAATGGCGATCGGTCAATTTTTGCACGCTGTTTTAATTTGTATTTTGAATAGCACACACTGTTTTAATATATAATTTAAATAGCATACATAGGTCATACATAGCCCGTCAGAAGTTAATGCTTGTCAAGATAAACTTTCCGATAACAGGCACTCAGTTAACGATAGAACCAAATAAATACATGTGGCTTCAGAGCATACGTAGTTGTAGATCAGTGAAATGCCTTACTCTGACGAATCTGAAATTTTATTGTTAGAAAAACTTCGCTTTGTTATAACGTAGATGTATTCTTATAAATATGTAACGCAAATACCTACTACTTTCCGTTATAAATTATTTCCCGTGAATATTGGAGCTTTCTTCCGTCAATGCATTATTAATTATAATATATAGTAAGTAAAAGTAATCCTAATTCCGCTAATCATTAGTTCTGTAATATCTTCTAATATATAGATACCTGATAGTATATGATGACGTGAGCGCTCATGGTGATGTCACGTCAATCAATTTAGAAAATCAAATATTTCAGAGTCGTTTTAATACCATTCATCAGAAACATTTACGCATCATTTAAATGTTGCAAGACTAATTTCGATTTAATTTTGCATTATACTTAATTACTTCAGGTTTCCATTCTTGCGTTTGTAAAAACAGTTGTCAAAACCTATTATTAGTATTCACTTATCAGTTTTATGACTTTATAAGATACAGGTGAGAAAATTGATCGTTCTTAGAATGTGTTAGAGTAATCAAAAAACGTTTTAGATCAATCGCCGAAAATTAACATTAGGTTAGTTCATACAACGGGTGAGCAGTATTTTATAGTCATTCTGTATATAGCGCTTTCGAAACAAAGCCGCATTTTTCGTCTATAAGATAAGTTATATTCTTACGATGAAATCAGAAGATAAATCTAGATTAAAATTACATCAACGTCTTAGTCAGGATTCTATCGTTCTTGAGAAGTGTGTATGTTCAAGAAAAAGCTTGAAGGGAGTAGTGAAAGTTAAAAATTTGGACTACGAAAAGCGACTCTTCGCTAGAGTTACATTCGATGGTTGGAAAACATGGAAAGACGTAGAAGGTTTGTGGCAATCTTCAATTATCGATGGAAGTTCAGATATATTTGTGTTCAGAGTTCTTCTTCCATCATCCTCAAGTTTTCGGGAAGCGGAGTTCGCGATATGTTGTCATCAAGGAGGAAAAGATTATTGGGACAATAATAATTTACGGAATTATGTTGCATATACACAGAAGTCTGTTATCAAAAGAATGACGAATATTTCAAAGAAAAATAGGACGCAAAACACGGAACGCGAACAAAAAAAAACAGGAACGAAATCTATACGAAAATTCGCGAATTACATCGGGTCGTTGAAAAGACGGCAGATCTGATGTATATCCGTAGTTTTACATCCAATTTGGACGGCATTGTTAAAAATCCTTGTTAATGTCTTTTGACCATGCTCGATTTTTTGTTCGTACCTTTTACCATACTTTTACGTAATGATTTTGTCTATTGAAATTAACTAATAATTCATGTAATTGTACTATTTCTACAATATGTTATATGACTTTAAAAAGAATAAAAAAACATCAACTGTACGTGTATTATTTTTTAGGTTGCGAAGTTTTTCTACAGTTCATTGTTCTCGACGGTCAGTAACGATACGTTGACGTTTTTCGTTTGCTTTGTTGCATTTATGAAAGTGAGGGCTTTAATGCTGAAGTGCTAATTCGCGGCTCCGGGGCACCACAGTGTCCCATGTTGTGTGAACGATAAACGTTGAATAGATATAGAACTAGAATAGAAGTTTTCAAATAGGCCCAAACGCTTTTTTCCGCCTTAGTGGGTAGGTGCGGTTCATACTCAATAGTGTAATGGGCCTGGGGTCATCTTTGATTACATTCTCATTCAATACAATCGCATTTTTAGCTGTTTGTTCAGTCAATCAATTTGCCGAAGTATTTCATCCAGTTTCTTCATTTACAAGTTGTACAAAATGCTTACTTGCTGGTAATACATATGAATGAGACAGGAACAATAGGTTGACCAACTGCCATCATCTAAAAGTTTTTGGAAAGCTATCTCATGTTTTGAATTTCACTCAAATCAAAATATAACATATAGAAAAGGTTCAATCAAATGTGAATAAAATCCACTAACAGCGATTTCAACAAAATTGGAAATAGTATCCGAAGCAATTTTGTAAAAAGCCTTTGAAACAAATATTTAAATGCTTTGTTAAACATAACTCGCTGATGGATCACGCCTCCGATACACATCTTTAGGCAGTGCTAGATATAATAACATTTATTATTCGGTTCAATTAACTAATAGTGGTATAAAACATTAAGCGAAACGAAACGGTTTTACAAAAAGACCTAGTCAGGAATATTTTCACCAAACACAATTCGTTACGTATGAGTCACTGACGAATTGTGCCGCTTAGGCATGGTCCATCTGTGTCTCATGCTTAGCAAAATAACATTTTTGATTGGATAAAAATCACCTGGCAGTATATCCTCGCCACCATACCACGGCTGCCAAGAAGTCATAAAATCGAAAAAACGATAATTTTTTCTCAGCGGACAGCTGCCAGTCTCGGATAACAATAGTATTTATTTTCTGTGTAAAGCTATCTTTCGGTGTACTACACGACACTAGCTTTAAACTTGTGGATTGAAATATTGAATTGATTAACAAAGTTACACAGATTTACTGTTCTTTTTCAAATGAATACACGCGCATGCGACTTAGGATGAGTTGCTACGAAACATTAAGGTTGAGGTTTTCACTTTTTTTTTTTTAACTTGAACCACGGTTTCACAGTTTTCTGGAACGCGAAACTATTGTTCAGTCGAACGTAGATAAAATGTATCGCCAGACGTATGATTTGGTGAGACGAACAGAAATGTTCAACATCTAAAGTTAGTTTCGAGAAGGATGTGGATAAGGGTAAATTTTCGATTTCCTTTCGGCGGAAATTATTAGAACAAAAACTCATGCGACTCTTAAAAAACGCAGTTGGCAGATATATAAATCCCCTAAGATTGTACAGATTTCTGGCTCAACTTTCGACATTTTGAGTTTGAAAACCACGATGCCTTATTCAATGTGTTGTATCATTACCGTCGTCGAAAAATGACTATCATTTAAGAGCACAAATACTGTATTTGCAAAATATTTTATGCAATGTTACAGTAAAGGTGGTGAATTTGAACTTGCATGTGACTCAAAAACGACGCATAGAAGAGAGACAACATCCAAAGTACGAAAATCCCGGCCATCGCGCATCTATTATATATTTGTAATTATAAATCATTTGGTTGTTCTTCTCATTGTCATCTGGACAGTAAAGATGAATACATCTTCACATTTCCGACGATAATTCTAAACTAATAATTTTACTACTGCATTCAATAATTTCTAACCTTTTAATCATTCAGCTGCGGAAGATGTGTAGAACACATGTTAAGATCAGACAACCTACAAGACAGACGTTTTCATGAAGATGATTGTCTACATTGTACTGGAAATGACCCACACAATATTACTACAGATCGTGAGTAGAGCGGGGCCAAACAGAACTAGTTGGAATTCGAATCTGATTTCTCGAATCGAATCATTATTCATACTTATAAATATATGGCTGCGAATTATACTTATGAAAAGAATTCGAGGCCCTGTATTTGCAATTCCCTCTTTATGTCTAAAAGCAGAACCTTTCATGTGTTAACGTAAAAATACAATTTGGTCAAATTTTACCAAAATCGATTGCATTTTATCGTAAAAAAGTTATAAAGTCTTTGTGCCTATGAACGTATTTTGATGAATTCGAATAATTTGAGCTTCGGACCAATTCGAATCACCTTATACGATTCCCCAGTTCTAATCTTGGGTACAGTATAGCAATTACGATCTGATTGAAAACATTTTGAACTTTGCACCGTGCAATGGCATTTTTACAATAAGTCGCAATAGTATTGTATTGAACCTTTCAATTAGTAGTAAGGGATATAGGCAGTTAAATCGTTGCGGCCGTAAGTGGCCAGATATTTTTGATTACGAGACTCGATATATATTTTTGAAGAGGGCAAAAAATTCGCGAACATTGTTTTCCATACCAACAAAATGTATATATTTAGCATATTATATATTGGTAACGTTAGGAATTAAATAAATCGAATGTTTTTAATTAGAGGAATAATTTTTTTTGGGATAAGACCATTTTATTCAGAACAATTATTCCTGTTATATATCTCCTCTCTAATATCGCACAAAGCCAATTTCTTTTGTTCAGACCCACCTACCGCCGGTCCATTACAAGAATATTTTCGAAATGGAGAATGGAATCCATCTTCTTCGAATACGAATCCCTCTCCCGCTCAATTGGAATCTAATGAAATGACCGAATCTAATCCCGAACCACAAGAGGTTATTCCTCAACAGCCAACCGAACCTACTTCCGATAATGACCAGAACCAGAACATGGAAGCACAGGTAGTATCCGAGTAGATAACATTTTCGCATGAGGATTTGACTCAAGCAAAATTTCGAAACTTCGTATATGAGTAAACTCCAAGACACTTTTCGCAGTCGTGTCACCGATTTAGTAACTTTGTGCTGAATTTATGCAAAGCTTTAAACCAATATTTTTATTATATATTATTATATTATAACCAATATTTTTATTCACTAAATCATTATTGGATCAATTTTATTCACGACCAAACCAATAACAAATACATAAAGCCATTGAATCCCCGATACATTGGGACGTAGAAGGCTCGGGATTCGACCCTCAGCAAAATATTTGGATTATTTACAGACACCGTCGATATTGGCTATATTCGAGTACAAGTAGCTTCGAAATTCCGTTTTCGCGAAATATTCCTTGACCCCCTCTTAACAAAGCCTGTTTGTGGATTTTTTTTTCGACTAGATACCCAATTGTATATTGTAAATTCGACTTTACGCGAGTCGACTAACACACGTACTATATTACAGCCAATGGTTGTGGAAACTCCAGCTACAGGTGCAGCAAATACTTCAACAGATCTATTCCCAGAATTTGCATGTCTGGACCCATTCCACAGTCATTTGGCTGATGTGAGAGCTCGACTTCGCACATTCCAGCCTAATTGGCATGCTGACATTCAAGCAACGCCTCAATCCATAGCTGAAGCAGGATTCTTTTATAACAGTAAGGTTTGAAAATAGTGAGTTTCAATTTTAGGATTATTAATACCTATGAGGTATACCTTTCTTGTATATTTGATCGTTTTTTTTAAACACAAATTTACCTCAAACACAAAGGCAGAGGAAGGATGAGTAGTCCACTTCCCCCCAGACCAATAGTATGTTATTTTGGTTATAGATTGGTGGCTAATGTCTACAGGTTAAAACGTGTCTACGACTCTAAAAATGCGAATACTACAAGTTCATTGCAATTTTCTCAGAAATTAAAAAAGATCTATCCAACCAAAACGCCCCATTCTAGTTCTGAATAATAAGTTATTCAAGTGTGCCCATAGTCGTGGCATTTTCCATTATTTCAGCAAATTTAAGATATCAAGTAATTTTTTTCAGGTAGCGGTGCAAATTTTGTCCCTGGGAAAACTGTATTGATCATATTGGGCAATACCATGAGAATGTATTAATCTTTAAAACAGGACCGTGCAATTGACATTAAATGATTTTCTTCGATTCCAATTGTGAAGCATAGTCATGCCACGATTAACTTTATCAAACCGAATTGGAACCACGATCGGTTGCATTAAGATATTGTTGTACCATTAACCTACAGACCATAGTAAAACGCAACTGGTTAATTTTTCGTCAATTAAGCGCGTCAGTTGATTATTAAAAATTTCATTCTACCAAGCATGATCCACAGGCGGTCCGCGTCTTGACGACGCAACCCATCAATGCCTCATACCTAAACAAAGTTATGTATATTCGAAATCGTGTAAATGATACCAATCCTGAAAGTAAAACAAGGTTTCACATACTATGTGGTTTCGCTAGTAATCATCTGACAAGGTTTTGGTCATGATTTCATGCGATGTCTCCTCATGTCTATAGCTCTGTCAAGTAAGCGAGATTTCGCTAAATATAGATATCTTGAAGCTTGTCGTTCCGATCAAAATTTCAGATTTGAGTAATGGAGAAATATAAATATTTTAAGGGTCAATCCGGCTTCGTTACTGTATACCCATGAGGAACTGTTTGACAAAATATTTTTGTTAAGTATGAGTCACTGATAGCTTCTGTCGAAACGCGATTCATCACTGGTTCATGCTTGACAAGATAAAAGGTTTTGTTTGAGATATTTATATCAAGTATGGGACCAGATACATCGCAAACTGATGATGCGAGAAGTTTGAATGTTCGGTCAGCAATATTTTACCGTCAACAAATATCATTTATAACACTAACAGCCTATAAATATTTAAAACTTTACGATCAACATTATTGAATCTCGACTTTGTATGCCACTTTTTATTGAAGTTCGCTCAAGGAAGTCATGTAGCAGATCCTAAAAAGAGCCAATTGACGGTTTGATCCAATTAACAAAGATCTACCACAAATAAAAAGATCTACTACAAAATGCAGTGCATTCTTAAGGGGAAAAAATTCCAAACAGAATTGAACCGTCGTGGTGAAGTGCAATAGATGGTATTTGCCAGGGACGATCATAAATCCATCTAACACCTCCGGGTTTCATTCTTTTCGCTTCTTACGACACTTAGAAATTTATTATTACTGCTATACTTTTAGATGATAGAGACAGTGTAACGTGTTGGTATTGTAATGGAAGACTTGAAAACTGGGAAAGAGACGACGATCCTTGGCTTGAACATGCTAAATGGTTTCCTCAGTAAGGTTTTTCGCACTGACTTTATATTATTGGAAAATTAAATTTGAAGTATAATTGTCAAATGTGTGTGTCAAAATGTATATTGAGGTTTTGTGTCGTGGCTCATCATATTCATACTTCAGAAGCTTGACCAGACACATTTGTGTAATTTTTCTGACATGTCTGGATTTAATAAACATACAAGCCAAATATGTATTGCTAGCATTCGTTTAAAATCATTTATTTTTGATGAATCGATCCATATGGCCCGAAAATTTTTGTTATATGCGAAAGTTAACATAAGCTTTTTGATATATCCCAGATCATATCCTTTGGAATTCGAATTTTTTTGTTGGATAGATTTAATTTAACGGTGTATATAGCAAATATCTCATTTTTACTTTCATAGCTTGTCTTCATTGTGAAAATCAAGAAATTTAAAGTTTTTAGTGCATTTTCAATTCACACTCCATGTCTGACAGCAACTATTTTCATATTTCACCGACAAAATATAATCGATTTCGATCGTGAAAATGAAAATTCTAGTTCATTTATTAAGGTATTATTTTATGAATGATTCACGATTGAGTCGAATAAATTGTGCTTCGAATCACCGAATCGATTTGCCCACCATCATGAGAACCACGTGAAATGAAAATTTTATTTTGTCAACCAAGAGAAACAGATCAGCGGCGCTTTCCAATAGTAATTTAATTATTGAAACTATTTTTTTAACAGGTGCGAATTTCTTCTGCGTAATAAAGGACCGGATTTTGTAGAAGATGTAATTTCTCAACTTCCCAATCAACAAGCCCAACAGCCAACTATGACCATAAATCCTTTACCTAACTACAACCCGGATCCAGCACCAAACCCTGCCCTTGCGCCCCCTCGTCCAACGAACACTGGACCCCAAACCCCACTCGGACCCATTATCCCACTCGGCCCACAAAATTTTCCAGGTCTGCAAAACACCCCCTCTACTCAAATAATCCGCACTAGAAGGGGTACGACATTAATAAATATCAGTGGGGGACAATATGTTCAAGGTTTTCCAGGAAACATCAACATAAATGATAATAATGGTAACACGGGAAGAGTCACGATAAACATACGAGGCACTGGAGGCTCAGCGGGGAGAACGTGAGTTTTATTTTTAAAGCAAGATCCTAAATATGGAACATGAAATTTAAATTTCCCAAGCATGTACTGGTGACTCATACGCAACAATGGATGCTAGGCCAAAACTATTTCCTAGGCCATTGACGCGATCCATCATTATCCCATACTACATGTTTTTTTGAAAGCGTACTGACGTGAGCGTACTTATTGAAAAACTTGCTTATTACTAGTCTAATACTAAATTATTCCCAGAATTGTTCACGGAGGCTCTGGCGTAAATATCATACAAGGGAGTGGCAGAAGATCTGGAAGACGACAACCTCGTCAACCACCACAATTCGTAGATCCAGCACAAGATGCTGAACGACATAAACAAACGGTAGACGAAACCATGTTAAATTCACCTCTCGTAGCTGATGCTCGGGGAATGGGATTTAATGACGAAATTATACGAATAGTTTTGTTGAGGTAAGAATTGATTTTAATCGAATGCTGTTGAATCTTCCAGGATTGTGATCAAAGTCATTTCGCTTTTTTGAAAGTGCTGATTTTAACTTTGCTGAGTATACAGTCGAATCATAATATATGCCAAAGGTTTGCTCTGCAAAATGGTTCTGATGTCGTAAGAATGTATTAACTTGTATGATCTTGTAGCTGGGAAACATGATTCTATAATTTTAATCTTCAAATATTGTTTCAGATAAATTTTTTACATACTAACTGAGATAATAATCATTTTTGTTATTCATTAAATTATTATTCTATATTTACAAACACTATATGTGATACTTTTGACATTGGACAATTAATATATATATTTCCAGTCATTAACTTGAGTGTGACTCACAATCCAGCAAAAATTGAGAATTTTTGTCTTTCAAAAAAATTCGCACCATGAGTACGTGAATGTTCACATTAAGAATGTAGTGTTTGAGTATAAAAAATGGCACCTCTGCTACTGTATACTAATGTCCTATGCTTGACATTGGACGTAAGTTTACAACATATGGTCAATATTTACACAGTAAATTCCGAGCCGGTGGAAGGATGTACGAAAATACTGCAGATTTCGTAGAAGCGTTGACGGTATACCAAGGTGAAGCAGCAAGACTGGAGGAAAACGAAGAAAACGAACCCGGCACATCCCAAGGTTCACAACTACCACAAGAGGGTGCAACGGGTGCCTCTGGGTCTGGGGAGGAACAAGGCCCTTCATCAAGCTCTGAAACCCAGATTCGCCATTTGGAAGAAAGTCGAAATTGTAAAATGTGTCACCGTGAAATGGCCACTGTAGTCGTAATGCCGTGTGCTCATTTGGCGCTTTGCAACAACTGCGCGGCAAGGAACATTAGAGTATGTCCTGTGTGCAAACAAATGGTGACCGAAAATATAAGGTCGTTTATATCGTGAAGTGATACCGTGACCACTTCGGTATGAATGGCAGTTAAATTGAGTTATAGCGGATTTTGTTAAAAGCGTTTTATTTGGCTGTTTATCAGTTTCTAATTTGACAGTTTCAGCGGAGATCTCCCAGTCAAAAATATTTTTTTATCAATTTTGTTCTGTTAAATATGAGTCACTGATGGAGCATGCTGCTTAGGCACGGTCCATCTGTGGCCCCGTGCTTAGCACAATAGCTTGCCGACTGATCTTTCTTCAACCAACATAGAACGAATGTTCTAAATCATATATTGAATAAATAGATCTTTCAAAATATGACCCAGCATCCACATTATTTTATTAAAGAACAATTGTAATGCTGTAACATATGAACTGTAAATATGCTACGTATGAATAATATACAAATTATTATTAAAATATTGAGTTGCAGAGTTTCTTTTTAAAGTCCTATTTTAGAATAAAATAAGCCAAAGTTTTATAACAGTGAAAAAGTTACCTTCTAAAGAGGCAACAATTATTAGAAGTGAAGCAAGCCTAAAGTTAATTTTCAATACAAATCATAATTTTACTGTACAAGTTTGATCCCCAAATTATGCAAATTTTTCTGTCTATTTTTTTTTCATAGCCACTTCTTTGAGTGGATCACCCCGCCCCTCGTGTACTAGCGGCCACTTATAGACGGAGAGGATTAGAATTGCTGGAAAGATACGATTTCCTGTTCGGCTTAGCCTACCCAAGTTATTACACCCTGGTTTTAGTGGTTGGCATGGATTAACGAGCCGGACTCGAAACCGAGACCTTTAACCTGCGATGCCAACATGTTTAACCACTAGGACATCGCACCCAGTTTTAACGATCGTGTACGACCCACCTGTAGAACATGCTCGGGACGAGTCGCGTATTATAAAACGAATGAAATGATCATTGGTGACGTATATTTGGCTGGGAAACTTGCACAAACACTGGCCAACTGTTGCAATGCGCGGCGACCCTTGAGTCACAGGCCGCGGTTGTGGTCGATGACCATTTTAGGCATACGCTTGAATACAGATTGATAATGTATACGAGAGACCATTTGCCAGGTAACGTGACACAGCACTTTAGGCCAAATAGTAAACAACCCGGCAGTATTGAACCGGTAGGAAAAAGTGACTAAATTATTTATTGAAACATCGGTAATCTCCTCGTCATCAGTAGTGTAATGTAATGAAAAGGGATATCGGAAGTTGGAACTAACTATTGGAAACTATACGTTGTAAATACATAGATACCAATGAAAAGTGGTTGAAAGGCAAGTAGGCACGGAGAAACAGCAACCAAAAAAGAAATAAGGCAGGAAAGAGCCATGTTATAAAACAAATGACGTGATCGTTGATGACGTATATTAGCTTGGAAGGTTGCAAGAAATCTGGTCAATTGTTGCAATACGCGGCGACACTTTAGCCGCAAGCCTCGGTTGTGGTCGATGACCATTTTAGGCATACGCTTGAATACAGTTTGATATCGTATGCGAGAGACTATTTGTCACGTTACGTGACGCAGCGCTTTAGGCCAAACGGTAAACAACCCAGAAGTATTGAACCGGCATGAAAACGTGACTAAATTAGGTATTAAAACATTGGTAATTCCCTCGCCGTTAGTAGTGGGATGTAATAAAAGGCGATATCGGAAGTTGGAACTAACCATTGGAAACTATACCTAATAAATACATAGATACCAATAAAAAGTGGTTGAAAGGCAAGGAAGTGGCAAGCAGGCACAGAAAAACAGCAACCAACAAGGCAGGAGCAGACATCAAAATCAAATTAAGTTTGCAGAGGAGGACCGTTTGACCACTATTCCACCACATTAACATTATTCAGTAACTCCGCAGCTTATAAATAATATACGACAATGGAGCAGGGCTTTGCTGAAATACGGTCTCTGTTACCCCCAGATTGTCTTCCGATTTGGGACAAAATGATGAGTATTGATATGACAGAATTTTTTACTGTGAAGAAAAAATCTTTACCCATCGAAGAATGGAAAGGTCATAAAATGCAACCCTCGTTTAAAGCCGAGACAGTTCAATTTACATACGAGGACTGGACACCAGGAGAGGGCGACGTATTCATTGCTGCATATCCGAAAACAGGTATGGCAGACCCGTATCTAAATTTTGGAGAGCGCAAAAAAATTTGCCAAAAGACGTCATTTTGATACAAAGATGGCAAAGAACGTGTAAAATACTAAATTTCGTGCCTGTTATAATGAGATTGTTGGATATTTCCTAAAATCTTGGGAGAGCGAAAGGAACGAAAATCCACACAATTTTAGAATTTTTCCGGTTTTGATACTTGAATAAATATATCCATCAGATTTGAACATTTGTGCTGTTGCCGTAATCGCAGTCACGAGTAGCATTTTCTAGTTATTGGGTGACGGGTATTTTAAGTGTACGTTACGTGTACGCAATGCACAGATAGATATTCAGCCCAGGTGTATAAATGACGAATGGTGGCTTTCCTGTTTATGCAGCCATTTACATTTGGTAGTCGCTAGTAACTTTCAGGTGCTTCTTCCTATTTCGATAAGTTCGGCGAATCCCTGTAAAAAAATTAAATCTTGTTTGGGAAATGCGTTTTTTCGCCACTACGCGTCCCCTTCTAATAATACCAATAGCGGATCCCCAAATTCCCGGTGGTGGGGGATTTTCTGACTGGGGTAGCGGTGTACCAACTTCTACACTGCATGTGCTCTGGAAAATTGCGAAATAAATAAAAAATAATGACTAACATCGAAAATAATCTTAACAACAATCGGTAGTTATCACATATATTGATGGTATCAGTGGCCTGTACTTTGTACAGTGTACACTTGACTGAGCGTTTTCAATTATTATTATTATTATATTCTTGGTTAGGTTGATTTTATTTTTAGGATTGAATTGGACAAATGAAATTGTGAAGCAATTATTATACTTTGGTCAAGAAAAGGAATACAGACTGATGTCAAGTCAAGCAATTATTATGAGTCTGATCGAAGGAGGATGGCGTGAGTAATTTTTAATAAATCCCTTGCGTACACAGGAGCAGAAGTAAAAATTCCTTGTCGCTTTTAACAAAGGGTTCGAATGCTTCACATCCTGTTTACCAATCCGATATGTGATATGTGCTAATAAACACCTCCGTAAGTAGAGTTGATACTTTCGAACCTGCTTCGATTTAGGAAAAAACTTTTTGTTACATACCCCTGATGCAGAATAATTTGAAAAATGTTATTCAATAGAGACATTTTGTCCTCATTCTGCATGTTAGCAAGGGTTATCCTGTATAATTTTGTTTAAAGGATAATCGATAAAAAAAAATTAGTGTTTAAATTGAATAATATAATCACTATCTTCAAATAAACGGCATTGCTGACATGAAATTTCGCATATGTCATGACTTCACTACAAAATCAACCAAAGTAAGAAAAATCGAAAAGGAAATTGCTATTGCTTCTACACGATAGTTTGCCAATTTTTATCTATGAATATTCCCTGGGGCCTTTAGATGGGAACACTCTTAGTCCAACGTGATATCTTTGTCTGCATTTTAAAGAAGTCCAAATCTGAAGACGTATAGTATTTTAACGTCGCTGGATTCAACCACATTTTTCTCACAACTTTATCAGAAATAAGTAACGTCAGATCGTCAATATTGCAAATTTTGTCGATTTATTTATATTAAATATGATTTTCATTTCAGCCGAAAAATATAAAATATTTGATGCAATACCTATGAAACGAAGAATACTATGTACGCATCTACCAGCACCCATGATTAACGTTGAAAAAATAAAGAAAGTTAATGCTAAGGTAATGGTGGTATCCTAATCAAATCCTTGACGGCGCGATCCATCAGCGACTCATACTTAACAAAACTAGTTTGGACAAAGTATATTCACAATTTTTATTGTAGACATACGATAGTCTCTTTATGCACGAAGAGCTGTTGATACGTGGCTGTTCCACGTGGTATAGTTAAAACTAGACGGGAAGCTGTAATATTTTAAACAACATCCTAAAAATCAGACAATTTAGCAACAAATTCTAATAACATAATTGGTGCGTTGGGTATCTGACAAAATGTGCCTGATAGGCACGAAATAATATCCTGTGGTAGCTTATTTGGAAATTGCAACACTGAAATGTATTCTTTGTTAATTTCAGGTTGTCTATGTACTGAGAAATCCAAAGGATCAAGCCGTTTCTTGGTTTAAATTTATTCCGAAGCTTCCGAATCTCCAAATTGAGCCATTGGATAAATTGTTCGGTTCGGATTGGGCTACCTTCTTGGATAGCTTTATTGCAGGTAAATATCTAATATTTTAACATGCAGGATAATTCCGAACTCTCACTGCAGATAAGCTTAAGGGAGTAGTAACGTTGTCATCATAGAACACTCACCAAGCTTTTGCATTTACCACTTTTTTATACGAATTCATTTACGATAAATGCCGTGGATTTCGCACTTTTCCTTCCAATTTCCTTCATTTGTGCTAAACTCATTTTATTGAGAATTTCTGTTGACGTATTGCATTGATCTAAAGCATTTCTTCGGACACCTGGTCACGATTAATTCCTAATTATATAGTGATATGTCATTATTAAGAAAAAATCAGGTATATGACGCATATCTTTTGCAGGTAAAATGCCAATCGGAATGAAAGATGGAGAATGGTACCTGGATCACATTCTGGGCTGGCTTGAACACAGAGACGACAAAAATGTCATGTTTTTCTATTATGAAGATATGAAAGAGGTACGACGTTTTATATCCGAGCACGGATAACCAGTCATAATCCCCATATCGTGCGTCCATGTATAGACAAACATGATTAGTATCGTGCTTTATGGGTATTTCATTTTCGCCCGAGCGTGTTAAGCTGTTACGCACCAGACTTAACGATAGAAATGGATTCATAAGAAGAACTTAAAGTATCCCGAACTCGATATTTTCAACCTGCAATGTACTATTACCCAACATTCCAGTTATTACAAGAGCTTTAAAGAATGCCCTCGATTAATTGATTTGATTTTTTCGCTGTACCTCTCGAATACATCAGCATTGATACATTCAAAACTTTTCATTCGAATTCAGATGTAATTAACAAGTTGAGAAAATTGAAAATTGTACACATACCAGTAGCTTTACTTTCTCTGTCATACCCAGATAGATATTTGTAATATATATTTTTCAATGTGAAAATTTTTAGGATCCAATAAAAACGCTTGACCGAATGGCGAAGTTTTTGGATTTGAATTTGACTAAAGAAAATATCAAAGAAGTCGCAGAAAAAGTTGCATTTGCAAACATGAAGACATCAGATCAAGATAAAGAAAAAGAAGATACCGGACAAAATTTGAGAAATCAGCTAGGAATTCTGAGAAAAGGTAGGTTAACACCAAAATTCATCATTTTACAGAAATGCGTTTTGGGCCTTTGGCGCTTTTGTGAAGTCACAATTAAACGGTGAATTTTTTTTATGCAGTGCAAACTTATATACCAAAGTAAAACACGAATCACATTTTTAAAAATATTAGACCAAAAAGATTCTCATTTGCAGAATATTTGGATTCTCACTATATGCAAAATATCACCGTTTTTGATTTCATTCTTTTTAATTTTAGGCGAAGTGGGTGGATGGAAAAATCATTTTACGGTTGCACAATCAGAAAGAATGGACAGAGAAGTTGAAAAAAAACTGGGAAATACTGATGTCAAATTTAAATACACAATATGATATATAAATTATTGTTGAATTATCGTTCGCCAACAAAGTTATATGAATATCCAGTGTTTTATTCGTATTTAATTAGGACCTTGATAAACTTTGTTTTGCCGGTTTGCGATGGATGGTCGCTGCTAAAAGGAATCGTAAATACTATATCTGGTTATTCTAAAATTCGTCTCGATTGACTACACAATCCACAATGTCACAAACAGTTTTATGCAAGAAGCTTTATTCCAAGAATCTCTAAACTTTGGAATTCCCTGCCTTCTGGCTGCTTTCCTGATCGTATTGATCTACGAGGCTTGAAAACTCGCATTAATAGACGTCTATCAGGGATGGGGGTTCATGTAGCTCTTTGCACTTTAGTGGCTTCAGGAGAATTTCAGAAGTCTTCGAGAGCGATTACTATTTTCTGTAAAAGTCCAAAGAAACTGTCAAAATTAATTGAATTGGATAATTTGCCACCTAGCTATCAATTGAATAACCCTACTACGTCGACTTGAAAAGTTAATATCTTAGAGAGATTTGAGTTGATAGATGCTTCTTTGAGAATTTGTATGCAAACATTTTAAATTTCGCCATGAAAGGAAGTATCGTGAAGAAATAAGTTTTTTACGTAGTTTTTTACGTGACACAAAGTGTTATGTTTTGCAACTCCGACTGCTACTTTTTATAGATATTTTTTTACTTTAAGAGTGGGGGGACACCTCCTTGCCTATTCGTACATAGCTATACCACGCCGCGCGGTACGGCATCATCAGTGTTCATCCCCAACAGTATTCCAAACACATGACCAATTCGGCAAGTATAGCCTATATTCAACCAGCAACATTAATGACTAATTGATTTATAAAAAAACGAACATGGCTCGTTCGAAATTTAAAAAAAATTCTTTAGCTTACTTTTCCTAACTACGTTTCTGTGTAAATTCAAAGACTTTTATTGTATTTTTCCGTATATTACACGCGCTAATATCAGTTTGTTAGTATTTCAAAATATTTTAATAAAAGTCCTGTTTTAGAATTTCTTTGTCTTCTGAATTTTACCTCTACTTTGTTTCATGTGTTTATTTTTAGTTTAATAAACTGGACGTTTTCCCAAACTTTAAATTCTACAATCTCAGCCTATATTTTACAATGGGAAAAGTTTGACAAGATATTTTAAGAATTTTACGGAGTTTTGCTGCGTAAGTCTTGGCAAACGGATTTCAAGCAACAAATACATTGATTTCACGACAAAACCATGACGCAATTGATGAGTAAATCACTGTAAATCAACTTAATTAATATAATACATCTTTAAATGATTTACAAACGAAAACCCCAAAAGTATATCGAAATACTGAAATGGCTGCGCTCTTACAATCCGACTGTGCGAGATTCTAAACTAAATTTACATTGTAATTTTAGATTGATTACATAATAACCAATTCCAGAACGCAAATGAACAGGAAATTCGACGCTTGGGGAAATGCCAATACAAAGTAAACTGGACTAAGCTATGTCTAAAGTAAACGAGAGGGTACCGGTGTTCGTCGGAAAACGTACACAAAAATACATACAGTCACAATACTCACATATTAAAAGACGAGGCATCTGGAAAACTGCCGAAATCTATAATAAGATTTATCTTTAATAAGATTCTAAGGATTAGTGTTAGTTTACCAAAGGAAAAGAAACGCGAAAAAATAAATACAAACAGGTAATACAATCCGGGCTAAGCCTATCATTTCACACGGATAGTAGAGCAAATCATACATCCGCAGGTTAACTTATGTAAAATGGCGTCGTGCCGGTATTCTAGCAGTAACAGAAAAATAACGCATCGTGATTATTGTGGTAATTAATTAAAACAGAAAATGTTATGGTGCTAGCGTACAGACTGGCGAGCGGGGCCAAAAATAATAAAATCAATGTCAGCGATCATTGTGATAATGTCAATAGCCTAGTCCTATATACAAAAGCATGTTGCACAGTGATGAGTTTACTCTGTGAAGGCACTCACAGACATAGTTTATTTCGACACCTCATTAGACACAAAAGGCAATACAAATAAAGATAAAATATTACAAAGTTATCGGGAAAGCAAACGAAACCTAAAAGAAAGTTTAAAAACGTGCCACGGAATAAGTTCCAAGGAAACGTCAGAAGAAGGTAGCACGCGTTTGCTTACCTCAACTCTTATATCAAATGAAAGTTGCTTAATGGTGTAGTGAAGATGCTTGGTGTGATTTGTATCCTTATCTCGTAAATCTGGCCGTTAATATTCAAAATAACTACGAACGCTTGTGTAGATAGCAGTAGATACTTCGATCAGTTTTTGTTGAATTTGCGAAACAACTGCACAGAAGGCTGGAGCTACGCCTGACCTCCACGGCAAACTACGAATGTCTGAGTCGCTCGCTTAAAAATTGAACAAAAAAATAGATAATTTTTGCCATGTGTGCTGGTTCCAGGGTATTTTTAAGGTATATTCACGGAAAATGTTTTGATGCCATTCTCACACATGGAACAAAATAGAAAATTTGAAATTCGGTTCACCACTTGATTGACATGTGACGTCATACGCGAGATCATTCGCTCAGCACTGTTCGTGAATCTGTACATGTATAGACTGTTCAGTGTTCGGCTGTTAAGTTGGAGAGTAGATTGCGTTATATATTACGGTATCTGATATAGTCTTAAACCCTGTCGCTAACTACGCAGTGAGAAAGTATAGGTGATGGCTACTTCGTTGGGAGCGAATCGGTATAACCGTCAAAATTGGGAGGAAGCGGTGAGTACCCTGTGCTTAATCTGTTGACTGTTTCAGCACGTCACTTAGAATTATTTCTTGATTTAAGTTTGAATTCAAAGTAATGCTTATTCTTCGCGCTATCAAAGTGTGCAAATGTATGACGGAATGAAAATGTGATCGCACTGTGCAGGCCAAAAAGACGGACCGAAATCGGCCCATAAAGGCATTAAATCATCGGTACCGGTGATTGAAATCATTATTAAATTGTTATGACTCCCAACAGTAGTAAATCCCTTATGTCAAAATTGCGAACAATAGCATATGGAATTATAAATGTCAAACCATTGTACCGTACAGTGGCGACGATATCACCGTTCCCGAGCCTGTCAATCAATTAGGCACCGGAACAAACGTTATACAGTTTCAGTTTAGAGTGTTACAACAATCCACAGTTTTGGCTATGTTAGTTTTTACACGTCTTGAACGAAGGCTGGATAAATAAGGCACTGACTACTTCGTTCATGGAGTAATTTAAAATAATTCATCAAATCGTTACAACAAGGCAATACACAATACAATCTGAAATATTCATTTATGATATGTTAATCATGATTATATTTATCATGCTGTTGACGACTGAAATAAAAACATGAATCTGACAAGGCTAAAATAGGGCTTTAAATATGCCGCTGACAAGAAGCTTCTGTATCAGGTGGTATTTAACGGCATAGTCTCCAAGAATGTGCATCCAAGGAGCGGAAGACAAAGAGAACATACACACATTGTCTAGGCACCCTGATGATGAGAAAAAAATTGTATTCCAGAGAATGTTTTTATTTTTGTAAATTAATTTGAATGTCAAACAAAAATTGGAAAAGAATTACGAAGCATACAAACCAAAAATTATTTTGAAACTGGGGATATAGCGTCTGATCGGAGCTTTTTTATATACTTTATAAAATGCGAAATCCTTTATTATAAAATGCGAACAAAGGGAATTCCATATAGTTTTTTGTGGTGGGGTCCCGTATGATGTGTGTGGCCAAATTTAGTAATATTTATATAATTTTGTTTTTAGTTACGCAAACACGTGTTACTCTCCTAGAGTGTTTCTTTGAAACTTATTCCCTGGCACGTGTAAAATTTAATTTTAGATTTTTTTTGTTTTCCTGTTCACTCTGTAATGTGATATCTTTATTTGGATCGTCTTTTGTGTCGACAAAGGTGTTAAAATAAATGTTTACTCATATTTTGAACAACTATAAGCAGGACGATCTGGTCTACCTGCCATTAATGTCACTTTTTATCAATAACGCTGAACGCTTTGCTAGAATTACCCTATGGTTTTATTTTGAATATAAAGCCTGACTGGAAAATAAGATAGGATTTCATTTTCATTCTGAGTGAGAGGAAAGCCGAGAATATGGCTTAACCATATTGCGAATCTCAATCTCTCTTGCGGACACCAGATCCGAATCGGAGTGAATATTTTTTGGCTTAACATTTTACTCAATTTTCCTGTGCATGAACATGGTTGGTGGAGGAGCATGAACCATCGTGCATCAACAAGGCGTCCCTCGAATAATAAATCCTAATGGGATTCAAACCCAGGACGTTAGAGATGTGTATCTCGGAGCGTATTCCCAACGGTTTACCAACGAAGTTAACCGGGCACTCTCCAATTGTTACTTGAATGTTAATTTAAAGCATTACTTCACTTAGTATCTTTCTACTTTAGGGTAGTAAAAGTCTTCTACCTAAACTTCATTATGAACAATGAAAGAATTGAAATAACTGAATGTGTGTGATCATCAATCGTATACACAGTACTGTTAGAGAGTCATTATCTTTATCTCTTAATAAATTTTGGTGTTTTTGATTTTGACATTGTTCTGTGTTATTCAAGATATAAAGGGATTAAGGTATTTTTTTTCCAGGATTTTCCAATTCTTTGTCAAACCTGTCTCGGAGACAATCCCTACATCAGAATGGTAAGTTTTTCTTATTCAGTAAACTGTAACTTAAATGTTAGCTTAGATATGATTCTATTCAAATTGATAGAGACTGCGGTTGGAGATGCCTTGTTTACATGGTTGAATTGCATATAAAAATCATTGGTGTGATGCTATTTTGATTCCTCTTGGTGTCTGAATCTGCCGAATTACTTTTACAAAAGAATCAAATGCCCTTAAGACTGTCTAAACTGAAATTGCATAGCAGTTTTAATGGAGATTATGTCTTGTTAGTTGGTAGACATTTTAATTAAATGTTTACAGACTAGATACCCTGTGTCTTTACTGAAATGTTGTTGTTTTTTAAATTATTTGGTATTTCCTAACATTTATTATGATATCTTTATTGCGAAAAATGAAAACAGTTGGGTGCATATATCAGACTTTCTCTGGTAGCCTAATTGTTGGAATGCCGGAACTTTAATAATCAAGGAAAGCATCTTATTCTTTATTAGACCTGTTGCTGCTCAATAACACTAGTACAGCTCAACAAGTTTCCATTCTTTGTGCTTGAAAAACAAACAATTTTTTCACTCATTTTACGTTTGCAAAAAGAAGTGTGTGGTCAAGTGATATTTCAATATATATTATTATCTTTTTTTAGACAAAGGAAAAGTTTGGTAAAGAATGCAAGATTTGTGACAGACCATTCACTATATTCCGATGGTGCCCTGGTGCCAGGATGAGATTCAAGAAAACAGAAGTATGTCAAACATGTTCAAAACTAAAAAATATTTGTCAGACCTGTCTCCTAGATCTTGAATATGGTATGTATGTATTATTATACTTAGACTTAGTTTAGTTTGATCACTCATATTCTGCCACTCATGTCCAAATTCTTCACAATTTGAATCCAAGTCATGGACATTTTGACTAGGGTTGACCCTAATCTAGTATTTTTTGATATTGAAATTGAATAGAATAATATTTTTAATTTAATTAATTATTTGAAACTATCTGTTTCACATGCACAATTGTACATTTTAATACAATGTTTCACTGTGCTATCGGGAATTTAGAAATAGGATTCAATTTAAGTATTCCTGAAGGGTGTTGTATTCTGAATCCCTAGTGTTGAATTTCGATATTTTTGTTTAACATCTAGTATTGTTATTTTTCCTACAAAATTGCATCAGCAATTCACTCTGATAATTATTTTGAGATTTATTTTTCAGGTCTACCAGTACAAGTTCGTGATCATGCTCTTGGTTTAATTGATGATCTTCCTAAATCTGATGTAAATAAAGAGTTTTATACACAAAATATGGAAAGAGAGGTCAGTGAAGTTTCTTACCAGAACGGCTTCGCAAACTGCCTAAAAGTTAACTAATTAGGTACGCGAGCCAGAGACTCGGAGAAATTCTTTCCCGCCTGAATAAAATTTAACAAAAATGGTGTATTCAAGTTTGAGGATGGGCCGAGTTCATAAAGACTCAGACTCGATCGCGTACATCGAGTATCTAGGCCCTATTAACTAATTAAATAACTGGTAAACCTGCCACCACCCGTTTCTTGTTTGCTTTTTCTTCCGTTCTAAATCAGGCCTTAAATAAGGGTGTTGGATTCCATGCATTTTTCCTCATTTAAATTGTATTATATACAGCCGTATGTGCCCTATTTGCAGGAACTACCTACCTCCCTGCCCCATGTTCAACCAAAAAGCAGCCTCCATGCATTGTATGATTGTCAAAATTTGCAATGACAAAGTGTTTTTCACATAATCTTGCAATCGTTGACTATTATTAAACTTTGGAAATATCTTCAAAACATAACAAACACAAGTTTTCGAATAACATGAGAGTACAATTGCCTTACTCTCAGCCCCTACTTATGTAAAGATCTCACGAGAGTCTTCAAATTCTCTAGTAAACAGAGAATTTCTCATAAATGAGATCATCTGCATGTTCATGAATTTTTTTTACAATTCGTTAGCAGTGAAATGAAAGTTTTTTAAACAAAATTATCAGGATTCATTTCTGAAATACTCATGTGTTAAAAATCACTAAAGTATGGCATACTCTTGTAGAGCTATCCTTATTTGCACCCCTGTGACATATATCTGTTCCACAAATTTTGGCTACAGCGACTCCCGCCGAGGAATAAAACAGATTTATTGACCTGAATTTCAATCATTATTACTTCATTTTGCATTTATCAATTACCATCTATGCATTTAACTATAGCGGGTCAATTCCCATTTTGGAAGTTTTCTGCTCAGAATGCATTTGCTAGTACTAGGTTTTGTACTAGCTATTTGTGATCAAGTGGCCGTTAGATGGTTCATTTTAGGCACGGCTTTCTACCTTGGAATTAATTTCAACAAACAATATTGTGTTTGAAGTAATATCTGTAATGTAATTTACGTATGATATATGTTCCCGAATGACATCAGCAAACTAGCCTGAATAAAAGATTTAAATTTCCAATCGGACATTTATATTTTGTCAAGCATGAGCCGCTAATGGACCGTGCCTCACCTTACTCAATATAACATATTTTGGGTCGAGTATTTTGTAGGGTTATGCTTTTCTATTACCGCTATTTTTTTTTTGCAGATTGCCAACACAGATGGAACAGTAGCTGTTGGCTCAGTAGGAAGAAGTCAAGCTGCTAATGATTTATTAATGAGGATGGCAAGAACTACACCTTATTATAAAAGAAACCAACCTCATATTTGTTCTTTCTGGGTCAAAGGCGAATGTAAAAGAGGAGAGGAGTGTCCATACAGGTACCTCAGATCCGTTCCTTTTGACTCATTATTGAAGATTTAGTCAAGTTAGTGACTGTTGAATTTCTACACCATCAATTCATTTAATTATATAGTCACATGCGTCAAAGTTCCTGGGGATGCTAGTTGTAGAGAAACTACACTGTATAAACTGCTGTTAAATCTGAAGAATTCAGTTTTAGCGTTTTTTCCTAATTGACTTTACTCCAAGCAAGTAAGACCTGAAAGGAATCTACAACCACTTATGAGCTATCATTGAACAGAATTAGGGATGGGCAATTCAGAATCCTTTGCTTGAATCGCTCTCGAACTCACGCTTTTACAACAGTTCCAACTGTGTGCGGTTGGCAAATTTTAGTTAGCCGTCGAATCCTATTATTCCGATTCAAATATACATTTTGGATTCGGATACTTAATTTAATATCCAAATCCACTTGGATATGCTATTCATAATTGCCCATCCCTAAACCTTATGTCCCCAAATCTTTCACTTACCCTTTCTTTTTAGGCACGACTCCCCCACAGATCCAGAGGATCCTCTTTCTGACCAAAATATCAAAGATCGTTACTACGGTATCAATGATCCAGTGGCCGATAAATTAATGAAGAGAGCACAAACGTCTGCTGATATCAGTCTTGTCGCACCAGAAGATAAAACCATTACTACTTTGTATATTGGAGGACTGAATGACCAAATTGAAGAACAGGATTTAAGGTTGGTAGACGCAGAACTGTTTTGCACAAAATAATTTTGCTGATGCCAGAGCAGCAGGATCATGTTTTTCTTTGAGTGTCATTTTCTTTGAATAGACAAGAGGCTTCAAAACCATCAACACTGCTATTTTACAGCAGTATTGATGATTTTGAACATTTTTTTACAATTTTTCTGCTGCCAGACGCTCAAAAAGAGATTTTAAATAAACCAGGCGAGACATCTAGCGTGACAAACTACTCTCTGTAATATCAAGTCCCGGTTGAGCCAAAGAGAGAGAAATGATTGTCATTTCGCCAGGAAACACATCCGGGTGATTCTCTTGAATTCGCCTTTTTTTTTTGATCTCGTCAACGCACAGAGCGGGCACGCCATTCGTTCCGCTCACACCATTCAAACCAAGCCATCTGTGGCTTATGCTGGGCAAAAAATAATTTGTGATAAGGTCAAACATGTTAAAAAGCGGGTTAAAATGTAGTCTAAATTCAATTCAAATGAGTCCACATTATGATTGCTTATCAGCCTACCTGCCAGACTGGTAGGTACTCTGAAGAAAAAGGTTTCATCCGAGGAAAATTTAGCAAATGGACAATGTTCCAAATTTAAATTTTTTCTTTTTGTGTGTCTGTACAAAATAGTCCAAAACCATATATACTGCTATGAAATAGCAATGCTGATGGTTGTGAGGCTATTTTTGTCCATCCGATATGAAGGACATGTTCACAGGATATTTCGATACCAACAGAAAATACTAATTGAAGCAGCTATGCCCCACCGTCTTTGTAATTGTAATGTAAAATGTACATTATTTTCGATTCTTTCTTTTTCAGAGACCATTTTTATCAATTTGGAGAAATAAGATCAATCCATATTGCAACAAAACAAAATTGTGCTTTCGTCCAATTCACAAAAAGATCGGATGCCGCTCTAGCTGCTGAAAAAAGTGTTGGAAAGCTTGTGCTCAAAGGAAAGAGGTAAGTACCAGAGTGGTCAAATCCTTGACGGAAGGCAGTATTGAGATAGATTGAAAAAAAAATTTTTTTGAACGTATTGGCAGGTATGTTTAAACCGCATCCAAACTCCCACACAACCGACAAAATTTAATGGATCATGAAAATAATGATCTCAATAACCCGTATCGTTTTAAGAATAACTGATAACTGCATTTGTTTCGATTGGAAATTTTATTTACGAAACAAAAACTTGATAATGTGCGACTATCGTTTTTTTTGTGTTAATTCCCTCTAAACAAGGGCAGAGGTCACACCCAAAACGAGCTGTTACAAAATCACTAAACCGCTATAGAAAAGTGCAGTGAGTGGTGTCTGTCCTGGGTGATAGTAAAACCATATACCACTGTGTTGTACTGTTGCTATTTTGTTATGAGTAGCATGACGTTCAGCTTTCGTGCCACTTACTAAAACTTTTTATCTTATTTTCAGGTTAAATATACGCTGGGGTAGATCACAAGGTTCCAGACCAGATTCTGATACTAAACGAGGAAGTGAAATTAAAGAGAAACCTGTAGCTCGTGTTCCTGGATTACCTGGAGGTAACATTCAATAATTCATAGAGTGATATACCGATGTCTGTACTGTACTCTTTAAGTTTAATTTTTATTTCATACACTCTAATTGTGATTATTGGTTCATAAACCATATGTTTTACATAACTAATCAAACACCATAATAGTGTTGGTTATTGATAATAAATATATATCCAAACTTGTTTGGTTTCACACATGTCGACTTAAAATTCCGCTTTTGCACCAACATAGTAAGTAAATGTTGCAGTAAATACCTCAAAAACCAGCATTTTTTTCATTTTCAAAGATCATTGGTGACTCTTTCTTTTTACTGATAAATATTCTTGTCTTTTATGCGATTGTGATAAGCAACTATAATCATGTCTAAGCAGAGTGTTCTTCAAGTTTTGATATTAATGCATAATCTTAGTTCTCCATCTAGAGAATATTGTTTCCTTTTCAATTTTTAAAACTTTTGGAGCATTTTACTAATTTTAGACAGATAAAGAGAAACAGACTAATTGACCAATGTCAGATAATTAAATATCTACCGTAAATTTTTCATTACCAGCACTACCAATGCCAGAAGAAGTTTTGAAAGGAGGTGGTGAGAGACGAGGTAAAAAACGACCTCACAATTTCAACGAACCTCCACCACCAGGTACGTTTGGTCCACCTGGTATGATGCCACCTCCACCATTCATGACACAGGGTCCACCACCATTGATGGGAATTCCACCTCCACTAATGCCGCCACCCATGATGCGACCAGGTTAGTGTCTCCATTAATAAATTATTATAACATGTTTCATAGGCAGTGGATCATGCCAACTGAGTGTGTTCTAAATCCAGTGAGTTTTATTGGATCTACAACGGCTGGCATGAAACCTTTTTTAGTATTTTTAAAATTGAATCCAAATAAAACATGTTAAAATGTTGGAGCAGCAGGTATTTTTGTTTTATTGTTTCCCTTTTCTGTTCCAGTTGAATATTTTGAAAAATTGTTCGCAATAAAAAAATTTTCTCATAATAATAAAAACAAAATATGTGCTTCGAAATGTAAAAATAACTTTTGTCTACAATATGCCAGTGATGTTTAAAGTAGGGCACCGTTTAACACACTCTTTTCAAAGGCTAGAGTTTCAAACACACACAAACCGAATTTTGAAATTGAACCTTTATATGCTTTTTAATGCAAAATACTAAAATTTTAGACCATGGGTAGCGATTCACAATTAATATTCTGTATCCTCGGTTACCGCATATTCCATATGTTAGTAATATATACAAAAATAAACATTATTTTCAGGACCTGGTCCAGGATTCATGAGACCACCCAATATGAATCAACAAAGACCACAAGCATATTATCCGTCACAAAATCCACAAAGACTAGGAAAGAATCCATGAAGCTTCGTTTTTGATCTTCAAGGAAATGTGACCAACTAGAAGCAAAGTACCGTGGCACAACATCCTAATCCAAAGTTATGTTTTGTCAAGATAATGATGGATGGTGCTTCAATGACAATATTATCTTCTGATTGTCGAAATTTACGCCGTTAGGCCAGTGAGAAAAACATATTTTCGTAAGCATGAGTCACTGATGGTGATGTGATTCATAGACAAAATTTTCTATTAGTATGACACTTGGTGTGAAGAATGTATATATAAATGACCTAATGTGGACTGATCTGATGTTTTTACACTCTTTTTGCCTTTCTTTTGGAGAATCGAAAAACCTAAATTAGTTATGCCGCAAAATTACCAATAAAAATTTTGTATATGATTAATGTGTTTTCGATGAAATGATGACTCTTCGGGGTTAAATAGTTGCCTTTACTATATATGAAGCAAGGCTGTAAAGGACGGCACAAGATTACGGTTGCCCTTATTCGAATAGTCTGGTATAATATTCTGGAAATATGGAAGAAGTGATTCTGTTTGGATTACGGTGTTCTTAAGTTATTCAATATGTAGTGAAGTTACAATATACCATAAATTAGCTAGTAATATTTGTCCAAATCTCTGAAATTGTCTCCATGAGATGTTGAATTATTATTCCATTAACAGTGAGTTTTAAAATACTGTTTAAAAAAACTGCAAGTACAACCCTATTTATGACATGGAAAATGTTTCACTGGTCAATAGTCTTAGTGTAATCAACTCATAAATGAGGAGGTTTGGGCTTCTGGAATGTTAAGGTGAACATTTGAAGATGAATAGCTACAAACCCAGTAGATCAAAAGACCCTGCATATCTGGGTTCAGAAATGCAAACTGATCACTTTTTTGATGGAAGATATTTTGAAATATTTTTGAAGCTGCAATTACGATGCGATGCCATTATCGTGAATTCTTTGCTTTTTCTGTTATGAGATATAGACGCTCTGTGGCCCATGTTTTACAAAATAAAGTTTCCGTTTGGGCACCAATAAATTCATTTAAAAGTAATCCTGTCTATTATCCGAGCAGTCAATCTGTGGCTCTTATCCTTTCAGCGGAAAATGATGACGGACATTTACAGTAAACAGTGTGTATTAAAAACGAAATAGGAAAAGAAAATAATCGTGAATAATAAAACCAAAAAATTCACAGTGAAAAAGAAAGCATGGTAAGAAGACATTACTCGTTGCATAAAGAAAGTACTTGAATATTATTTGATATCTTATCAGAAATGGAGACACCGACTTAAGAAATGTTTGTAAAATTAAAAGTGATTTGTGAAGTCTATACATAATTTTAATAACAAAAATGGTCAACAGTGTGGTGTGAATGAAATAGAGTGCAATTTTTACAGCACAATCCAAAATTGACAAAAAGAAAGCATGTTTGGACAGTTTTTCTATGCGACAAGAACAAGTTAGTCAAGGGCCTGAAAAGTTTGTTATGCAAATCCAAGTTTATTTCCTTCCATAAAGTCCAGGATTGTGTCGTGTCAAGTCGCTTAAAATGATAAACATATGGCTCAAACTGGCAAATAGCTACTGCTAGGTATTTTAACATTTTGAACTGTTAGACTGTCCATCAAGCAAGACAGTTTGAAGAAGAAAACTAGGATTAAAATTTAGCATTCAGTAGTTAGGAATATCATTACAGACAATGTGATTAAAAAAAACATGAAAGCAGTTACGAGTTTTTAACCAAAAAGTTAGAAGTTCTTTGGTTACAAAACCTGCACTTCAAACTGCAATAACAAAAAAGATGGGACGCCACAAATAACTTGTATTCAATATTTAAGTCCATATGTGCTTACTGATTCTTCCATTTTACCCTGTGTTTAGGAATTGGCCTATCGATGACAAAAAGATGCTTTAAAAAGGGTGATTTTGATTTATAGGATTTTCATTAAAAATATTGCCTTTGAATTTTTCACCACAATACAAATGCTGAGTGCACTCAGCAGAAATTTGAACCCTTCGGTTTCACGGTGTTGATTAGATAATTCAGATGAAGATCATCGCAAAAGTTTAATTTTATATTTTTAGACAGTGTAATAAGAACAGAGGTAATTAAATAGATTCATTAACAGATTTTGGTAATCTGTTATTTTTTATGTGTGTTAGAATTCTGTGTTCAACCGTGAACTGCAACGTTAATGAAACATCTTAGTTTTCTTTAATAAGGGGCAGTCAATCTTCACGATGCAAGCTTTCTACTTCTATGCCTTGCAGCTTCCATTCTAAGCATTTCTAGCCTCTGCCATGCAGGAAACAGATGTCTTGTGAAGAAAATTCTCAACTGCAATGACCAGACATTAAATTGTTTTTCTTTCTCTTCCATTTCTTTCGTAATTACCTCTGGAGAACTTCCTTTACTTTTTGGGCTTACCATTGCTACGTCCTCATCATCATCATCTATGTCATCAAACATAGATGAAAGATCAATACTAGATGCCGAGGATGTTCTACGAATAGTTGATCGTGTAGCAGAATCATTGATATCAAGTTCCTCCATCTCTGAAATGGCTGTGTCCATTTTTTCTTGATCTTCGTTTTCTTTAACAATTGACTCATCCCCCGATTTGATTGTTGATGTTTCAGCATCCATCTGATCTTCATCTATGCTAGTTATTGTAGCTGGTTGGGAAGATACAGTTTTGCTACTTCGTGCGCTAGTGTGATGCGCATATGCAGAGCCTGGTCTGGAATGTCCTAATGAACTCTTCGCACTGCTTGAACCACTGCTAAATTTCCGACGAACTTTTGGTGCTTGAAAAGGAGCTGGTTGCTGCATCATCTCTTTGTCTACAAACATAACTGCACTTGCAACAAGTGCTTCAAAATATTCGAGAAAAGTCATCTCAATTTCAAGATTATAAACACCACTTTGACAAACACTAGGATTATCAGATGCTAAAATTTTCAAAAATGCATCTGCTGATAGACGTGGACCAATTATTTGAAAGTCTTTCAAGGCCAGCAAAAGCCTCCTCATTTTGAGTGTTGGCTCACGTGTCTGTTGTTCACAAAGTGAACGGTATATCTTCCAGCTTCCTTCCATATATGCCAAGGCATTAATGGTTCTCCTTGGGTCAAACAGGAAACCACCTTTTACACGACCAGAATATTTCATGATATGCTCAGAGATAAGCATCTGAAGGCATTGTGGCAAGATATATGACTGAGATCTATATGAAGGTCTTCCACTCGAAGGACCAGGTGACTTTGATTTATCTTTTTTCGTTTTACCATTATTTGCTAATCGATTTGTGTTATTTTTATTAATCTTGTCTCTAAATATAGCAAAGCTCAATATAACAAGACTGCTCAAAAAGTCAGATAATGAGAGTCTCTCAGTAGGTTGATGAACTGATCCTTTCTCGAGACATGCAGCTATAATTCTGTCCATTTCTGGCAGAGATAATGCATGATGATGTATGTGACTATCTTTGATGAAACGCCAGAATTGGAGTCGTGTCATTTCTGATTTAGTACTCTGAACTCGGTTATGCCCAAGAGTACAATAAAAGTGATAAACTTGACGTAAATTAGAAATATTTCGCAGAATTAGAAAAGTCACTTGGGTCTGTTCGTCTTTTCTCTGTGACTGAGGGAAATTTTGGAGCAGCGCATTCAGTTTCAATGTTAAATTTGGTGCAAGTACGTTGCCACTTCCATCACGACCCATCATTGTGAAGTATTGATCGCATTCTTCAAAAAAAGTTTTTTCAGAACTGCGAAGCCAACTTCAATTGGCTGATTAGAAATGATTTAAATTAGTGTATAATTCCATAAAACTAATCTTTCAGTCTTGCATTTTGCAGCTAAAATTTACAGCAGTCCAAAACATTATACTGGTAATAGATTACATTCGAGTCAACTAAATTAGTATTAAAAAAGATTATTGTGATAAATACATGTTTTCAATTATGGTACCAGATTAAAGAGCTCGCACTGGCATATGACAAATTCCGTATTAAAAAAATATGACAGCATTCTGATTGAATTTCGTTTTGTTTAGAATAACTATAATTCACAATGCAGGATGTATCAGCAAAGTAATACATATCAGTACCGGTACTATGATTTTTTCAAACAATGGCCTACAGTAATGTTCGAAATATAGTTATTTTGACTGTGGCAATAATTATAAATGATAGATTACATTTTGAATATTGCTTAAACCAATTCACATTCCTACCCTCAAACATTTCTAAATCCTGCCTTTTTATAGTAGGGCTACTGCACACTGTGCATATCACACAGATACAATATATAGATGTATTCAGGATAGGATAGGCTATCATTTTTATCCTGCGGGAGAGGAAAGCCGAGAATACAGCTTAACCATACGACGAACCACAACATCTCATGCAGATACCAGTTCTGAATCGAGGTGAAGGTTTTCGGATTATCGTATTTTTCCTGTGCATGGACCTGGTGAGCTTGCGTCACGACTATCAGAGATGCGTAACTTGAAGCGTATAACGCTTAATTGAGCTAACCGGGAACCCCATCTCTCTGACTGCAAGGTTATAAATATAAAAGAAAAACTCGAAAGTTCACTCAAAAGTTTAACAACTCGAAAATACATAATCTGATATATATATATATATATTCATCATCCCTCACAGGATTCGAACCTGCGTCATGACGATCAGAGATGCGTAGCTTGAAGTGTATTCCCAATGCTTAACCGATTGAGCTAACCGGGCACCCCATCTCCCTGACTGCAAGGTTATAAATATAAAGGAAAAACTCGAAAGTTCACTCAAAAGTTTAACAACTCGAAAATACATAATCTGATATATATATATAATCATCATCCCTCACAGAATTCGAACCTGCGTCATGACGATCAGAGATGCGTAGCTTGAAGCGTATTCCCAATGCTTAACCAATCGAGCTAACCGGGCACCCCATCTCTCTGACTGCAAGGTTATAAATATAAAGGAAAAACTCGATTACTCAAAAGTTCAACAACTCGAAAATACATAATCTGATATTCTAATAATACATAAAACGAGATGACATCAATACTCAATCCCATGCTCAAGTCTAATTATATTAGCAAGATATTTCATCTCAAGATGCTTTGCATCCAAACAGATTTAACCTGGTTATGCAAAATATGCATGTAAACTAATAAAGCATACTCAATATACAGGTTTTATCTTAGTATAGCCTAGTCAAATTCAAATTTCTTATCTACCAAAAATTCTTTGTCCGTTTCAACCCCGCTGTCACTTACTCATTCTGCCATTCCATGAAGTGTTACAAAAGTCCGTCAGAGTGAAACAAAATACTATTGACAACAACGTCACTATACTTCGACACATACCAACGTTTTCACGCATACTTTGCGCAATAGGTTGTCTTGTTCTTTATCATTTAAAGCTTCTATTTCATCGTTATTCAAACTTTCATTGAAATTAGTCTACAAAAACTCTAAAAACCAAACTTTGTGCAAATTTTCACTGATTAACTTAGTTAACAAACAAGGGGAATCCCCTAGTGCTGTGAGCAGTCACGCACAACCGTCGCTATGGATACACTCACGCTCTCATCTGCTGAAGCGAGCTTGTCGCTCTGTGCTCAATCGTTTAAAAATGCGCTACAAAACATCAGGCTTTTGTAACTCAACTAAAAGGCATCTCTTTTAAAATGAGCCACGGACGAGGTATCTTGATTATGCTCCATCAATCAGTGGATCATGCTTGATAAAACAGAATTTACGATCGGAACAGCAGCTGCCGGGATAGCAATTCAGGCCATGATGTTATTCGATACAAAACAAAAGATCAGATAAGAATATCAAAAAGAAGGATGTTTCACTTGTTTTAAAAGACAAAAGGATTGCCATATTAATATGGTCAGTTCCTTTGTGATTTTGATGTTTTTGCTATCGGATTTCGCTTGCTTGCGTGGAAAAATTGGGGCGAGGTTTCCAAAAGTACGATAGATTTTATTGTTTGTTGAAACTCAAAACATGTTTGTTAATGAGAGTTTAACATTCTTGGAGGCAGACGTGGGTTATTGTTGACCCATTTTCCTCTTGTTTTAGCAGCTGTTCACGTCGCTTATGTTGTTGCATTTGTAGAATTACTAAATATGTGAAAATGTGCATAAACATTTCTAGATTTCCATTTGAAGTTGGACTGAGGCCCAGCAAACATTTGTTAAAAACTGTTAGCGTTTCCTGTTAAAGTTACATGCATAGATATATAAATAGGAATAGTACTTATGTGTAATTTGTGAAAGCTGAATTAGTTATAACTTAGTCATAAAGGGTCTTGTGGACCAAACCCTTAAGATCACAAATAAGAGTGGTAAGTGTTCAAAGGCAAGATGGTATAGACCTACTGGTGACATTACAGCAGTATGTCTGGTACCACCAGGTAAGTAAATTAATGAGCATTCAATAATTAATGAAATGCAGTATCTATTTTCTATCTATTGCTTAAAAAATTCAACTAAACAAATGTGCAATCTTCCTCTTTTATTTTGGTACCTCAGTTAGAATTGATATTATTTATTCAATTGTCTTACAAGAAAGAATGGCGAAAGGAGGACGGAAGCATTCTGCTGCAGGACAAGGATCAAGGGCCACATCAGCCAGTGTGTCTTCAACAAAAGGTAAAAAGAAGAAAGATGATAAAGAAGAAGTTGAAATAAAGCAAGAAGAAGAAGAACACCAAGCACAAGGTGCAGAAGCCGAGTTTGAAAATATCGAGACCAAATCAGTGGCAGAAAGTGACAGCGGCAAGGCTTGCGGTGACATGTCGGGCAATGTTGAAATCATAGAACCTGATAACGAGCAAGATTACATAGAGCCATCTTTAACTGAAATCATTGTCACACATTATGAGGGTGATCGTGGACGTGGCGGGGTTTATGATGGTTATGGGGAAGCACATTTTGTTGGTGGAAATGTTTTTAAGGGTAATTTCGACAAAGGACACATGCATGGCAAAGGCTCTTACATATGGAATAATGCTATGAAATATGAGGGAGATTTTTGTAACAATCATATCACTGGATACGGAACATACAAATGGCCAGATGGAAGTGTGTATGAAGGCGAAGTTTCAAATGGTTTAAGACATGGTGTTGGTGTCTTCAGGTATATATTTGAACACTGGCTCTTTCATTTAAACTTTCCAATGTGATATATATATATATCTCAGATTGTTTTTATTTAATTTATAATTGAATTTATTTACTCTATTTTTTACTATATCACAGATAATTGTGAATTGTTTTTAAAAATGTTGTAAAATTAAATATTTTTGCTATCTGGGAATATCTCTCATTATCGACTGAAACTTTTTAGATCACCACAGCAAGGTGTCTCATATTCTGGTCAGTGGTATCTTGGAAAACGGCATGGGAGAGGAATCATGAATTACAATGAGCAATCTTGGTATGAAGGGGATTGGGTAAACAATTCACGACATGGATTTGGTGTTCGTAGATATAGAACAGGCAAGTTACTTCCATTTTGTACCAGTTTTTGTTTAAGTGGACTAAACCTCAGAAGAAATATTTGGACTGTTGGGATGCCATTTTCATATTCAAATTGGAATCAATTTTGATGTTTGCATGTTTTGTTCATATTTTGAAAAATCTCCCAGTATCATGAAAAAATTAATCTTTCAACGAACTTCCCATTAATTCTTTAAATTTGATCCGAATGAGAAGTTTATGATCCGATTGAACAATCATATTGTCACTTGTTTAGTGCACCCTCTGATAAATCTCAGAAGGATAGTCAATATGTTTGTTAACAGATTATGTTGGACTGATTTCATACTCATTATCAAATTCTTACTTTTTATGCAGGAAATGTATTTGAGGGCCATTGGACAAATGACAAACGTCATGGCGAAGGAACCATGCGCTGGCTTGCAACAAATGAGACGTATCGTGGTATGTGGGAGAATGGAGTTCAGCATGGGTATGGTACCCACACCTGGTATCTTCAGCGTGTTCCTGGGTCTCAATACCCACTCCGAAATGAATATATAGGAGATTTTATTAATGGACTTCGACATGGTAGAGGCAAGTTTTTCTATGCCAGTGGAGCCGTATATGATGGAGAATGGGAGAATGGCAAGAAGAGTGGATGGGGTAAATTCATCTTCAAGAACGGTCGAGTATTTGAAGGACAATTTGACAATGACCACATGGTTGACTATCCGACTTTTGAGGTGAGTGGTTCAAAAACTCCCGATCTCACTCAAATACGTACTCGAACTCCAGTTGGTTGGGAAGAACAAGATGTTTGCAGTGATAGTTTGGAAGGCAGCGGTGCTCAAACACTTGGTCCAGGGTTGACATTAGATATTGATACTCTTCTAGAGGAATTTCCAGAAGAAGACAGAGCAGAAGAACTCAAGCAAGTCAGCCACCTTGTACTTCGTAACATCACAATCTTTCGCAGAGTGTATAGTTTCTACAGTGCTTTGGGTCATGACAGATCCCTGGACAATACATTTGTTATGACAAGGTTTCAGTTCTGGAGATTTCTGAAAGATTGCAAGGTTTGCTATAAATTGACATTGTTGTAAATATTTTTACATCATTAGTGATTAAAAATATTCCAAGTTGAATTCAAATTATTCCATTATTGACTTTTATTCTCAGGCATGGGCCACTGGCCTATGGTGTCATTAAAGTCCAGTTTCTTGGTGTCTTTTAATCAAAAGTAAATGGTTTTGTTAACTGTATCCAACTAATTATCACGGAGCTAGAAAGAAGAAACACCTTATATATTTGATTTCCTTCTCTATGTTCATTTAGTTGAATTGTCTTAATTTTATTTAAACCAAATTTGCATGGAAAAAATGCACAGCTCACCAGACCAATTCAATCCCAAGACAAAGTTTTTCATTTGTGGCAGTTAATCATCGAAAATACCTATATTTGTTTATTTTTATAGATTCATCATCGTCAAAAGTCTCTCGCATCAATTGACCGGGCCATTGCTAAATGTCATGCAGCAGAAGACATACACAATCCAATGGAAAAAGTCCTCATGCGTGAATTTTTGAGCAACATCGTGATTTTGTCTCATTTTATTTTCAAAGATGAAGCAGTGAAACCAGCCACAGTGCCAAAGCAGGGTTCCAGTCAGAAAATAGCTCAGAAGCCGCTTATTCTGGCTCAGTGTCTACAACAACTCGTAACACATCACATAACAAAGTATTCTTGCATTGTCAAAGGTTTCTTTATGTTTGAACCTCGTCGAGCCATCACTGCCTTGAATTATATGGACAAGAGTTGGCAGATATATCTTGTGATTGCAAACCCTAACCCAATTCCACCCCATGATATCATCATTAGAATGCGCCAGTTTTTATTTACATTGCAAGATTTGAAGATAGTTGGCAAGAGATTGCCGGCAGCCACTGCTTTGAAAGTCATGTCGGATGATGATCCAGCTGTATATGCAGATGATGCCTGTAATTTAGAGTTGGAAATGACATTTTTGGAATTTTTTGAAGCTCTTATTGGCTGTGCTTTACATATGCTTCATGCTGAGGATGAGGACGAACCACCTAATGCACAATCACAAATTATTCACCAAACCCAATCTAGAAGAGGATCATCACCATCTGATATTATGTCACATCAACCCGATGAAAGTCGAATGGGATCTCCCACTAGATCACAGTCGGTTCTTTCACATACTACACAAGATGCTTCAATGCAGCAACTTCAGCAGAAATCTTCAGTCTCACGAATGAAAACATCTGGTATGGACATTCATCCTGCAGATAGCGGTCTCGCTAGCAAAGAATCATTGGCGAAGACGACAGGAGGTGCGAGCACTGGTGGATTTTTACAAACACTTTCACAAATGACAGTTAAAGAACAAGATGAATCAACTACCATTGCTGACGAAAACGAATCAGAATACCAAGATGCCACTGCTAGAAACACAGAAGCAAATATATCACAGGAAGATCGTGAATATAGCACATGGGCTGAAAAACTGCATTACTTTTTCACAACGTTACTATTTCCTGCTTGGGATAAGATGGCCACTCTCAAAACTGAAGTTATCAGATACCGTAAAGAACTAGAGGAAAAAGAGCGAGTAGAAGCAGTAGAAAGAGAAGCTGAGAGAAGAACGCAAAGCTTTCGTGCACCTGAAAATATTCCTAGTAATGAGGACGATGCAGCTGATAAACAAGATGAAGAAGAAATCGTGGGAGATGAAGAATCACAAATTGTTGGAACTCTATCTACTGCCCCCACACCACCTCCTGAAGCCATAAAATCATCTGGGAGCGTTAAAGGCAAAAGTGGGAAGGGTGGGAAAAAGAGGAAATAGCAGTAAAAGGTGGTGAAACTTCAAACTTAGTTTCGATATTTTAACACCAGATAATTAGTCTCCATTGTCAATAAAAAATGTAAATATAGATATAACTTTAAACATCAGCAGTTTGATTTCAATGGGAAACAGTATTTATATCATAGCAACAAGATTTCGTATATGTGATAGGGACTAACTTGGCACTAACTGATTGATACTTATACACGCTCTCATTCAGTCAGACAGAAAAAATTGTAGTAGTGATGGTCATTGATAAGCAACACTGTCAAGAAATGGCTTAGTTATAACTTAAAATTGTACAGCCAGTATAAATATATTTATTCCCAGATACAAGCACGCTCCGGACCTCTCAAAAAATATCTTTTATTTATATCCATACGTTAATGTTCGAGAAAAGGAGAGCTAATATATGTCGTATGGATTTATGTATTGTAGAGCATGGGCCACTGGTCGCTTGTGCTGTTCAGACACGTCCATCTGTAGACTTGATAAAACTTTATTTTTGATTAGAATAACTAATGTTATTTCTAACAATGTTATTTTTATATAAACCTCTTTCAAAAAAAAATTTTGTAAAAAATATTTTTATATTATTTAATATTTTTGGAGAAAAAGAATTGATCCTTTGATCCTTTTATACAAGAATAGATACAAAAAGTTCAATCGCTTACGAATTTAAATTTCGCACATGGTGCTGTTAATATATTTTACTGTTCTGTAACGACAAAACACGCTTGAGCATACATGAGAATGTTTATTGCTCTGGATCAAAATTTATTGATTTAAAAAGTATTGTGAATGTGATATTAGACTTTTCATTTTGTCATTGGGCGGTTCTACCCGAATACAATTTGGTAGTATCAGAATGTGTAAGGAAATTCTCTCTATTATATTGAATTTTCGCAAATTCTATGTGTTTGAAAAGGTATAAATCTCATCAATTTTTTGTCAAGCGTGAGCCACTGACGGACCGCGCATGACAGCGCAACCCATCGATGACTTTACAGAAGACTTTACAACTTAATTGGACAAAAGATTTTAATTGGAAAAGTTTCGTTAGAAAAAGTTTCGTCTGACCAAGTCAGCCCCCCATCTCCCCATTTATCGATATAACATGCCTTAAACGCACGCGAGTAATCTGACCTAAATGCATAAAAGGGTAAGACCTGCATATTTACCAAAAGTATCTCACTGCTGAGGTATTACTTAGGCGCCAAACGGCGAGATTTATAACCTTAACGATATTTGTTTTTTATGAGAATATCACGCACAGTACGTGTAGGTCATAAAAATAATGACACTCGACGATCACAGGCATACGGCAAATGCATCCATCCATTTCCATCTAATTTAGTCTGTCCGCATTCGACAACCATGGGGTAATGATGAGCCGTACATAGTGGTCATTGGACTATGCTCGAATAGCTGCTAACTGCGTAAAGCGTTTTGTAGCCAGTTTACAAATAGAGTTTTAAAGAGTTCACGTGGCTACACTTGGGCTCTGTCTCGTGCTATGCGTTTTTAGTCCGTTCCTGACAAACGATCATAAAGTCAAAATCCTGTTCAGTTAAGTATGAGCCATAGTTAGAATTATGTTATCCATTAATAGCTCATACATGACAAAACGAGAGATAGCGAATTTTCTGAAGCTGTTGTTCTCGTTAACTGGTTTGTGTGCAGTAAATGGGTCAATCGTTCCATGAGCATGAATTCATTTAGCAGGCGTCAGCTGTCGCATTTAACCTACTGCGTGGGTAAAAAGGGAACGTAGATAAGAGGCATTTAGCTAATGCAGCGCAGGTAACGTTAAAGTTTAATAGGCCTACTCGGTGCTTAGGTTGTGAGTGGTATTAAGTTAAACTTTATTATCGCCGATACAGAATTTCGATTCGCGTAGCAACAGAATACTTTAAAATGACAGTGTTTTTGTGATTTAGCACACAATGTTAGAGGAAAATGAATAATTAATAACACTAAATTTTCGGTGCATTCATTCAGATTTGAGAACACGTCTAACCACTGCGTTTTGAATTTAATTATTTCACGAGAGGAGTGGAACATAGGATAGAGGATAGAGAGTTCGTTGCACAACACCGGGCGCATCTCTTGTGTGAAATAAATCGATCGTTTTCCACTCAAGATACAGTTTTATGGAGAAAGTATGTAAGTTTACTTACAGCTAAGACTCGTGCATAGGGCGAAAAAAGAATAAAAACGCCACAAAAAGATATAGCTAGTAATCTGGAAAATAAGCAAAAAATAAAAGGAAATAACTCCTTCTACTTGATGACCCCGGAAAAGGATGTACTACGTTGAATTTCCGGGTTTATTCACTAGAAAATTTAGTAAATAAAAAACTCGAATGGCTAAATGCGATCCATACTAAACAAATTAAATTTTCGCTGAAAGCCAGGGAAATCTTGTGCTTGAATTGGGGATATTGGTGGATTCGGATCCGGTTGTTGAAAACAATACGGATTACGGCCTTTAAACATGCAAAGTAGTGACATTAGGGGATTCCTGTGGCATCTTGGCACACGAGGTCCCTTTTCTAGCCCGTTGTTAGCACAAAAATACAAAAAAAATGCGTTGTTTGCACATAATTTTGCACGATATAGCATATACTAATGTATAGTACTAAGAATTTATGTGATTCGTCTGATTAAACAAAATTTCTGGTAATAGGTACAAAAGTGAATGATCAGATAGGCGTATAAAATAAAGGTAGATAAATGAGTTAAACCTAATTTTATCCATTGCTCATGGCATTTTTTGTCTACAGTTTACACGATTTGATGATTTGCACTCAGCGAAAATTTAAAAAGAGTGCTATAGTGCCATAAATACGCTAGTGTTTGCATCTCTATTTACTTACGAATTCATCGGCCAGTTATCGAAATAATTGGATATTACATCGGATTAATATCATAGCACGCTACTAAGGTTACAATTTTTGTATGTTATTCCCCCGGGCAAAATTATTTTTCCTTATCAGCTCACATACAAATAAATTGCGTTAAACTTCATTCAAGGTTGAGAACTTGAGTAGATGGTTGATGCTAGATGATTATGCCTGATCTAGATGTGACGATGATAATAAAACGTGTGTACAGTATTTGTATATACGAGAAATGTCGTGGGTGAGTTGAATGCAGTTGAGGCCCAACTTTCTTTTATATATTTGAATTTAAAAGTATTAACTTTCTTAAAACCTGTATATGTCGGAAACGAGCCACAGATAGATCTCGTCTCGGTGGCACGTTCCATCATTGGCTTATGTTCAACAGAACAAATTAGAAAATAGCCGTCGTTGTGGAACGGGGTACGAATGCAGCTGATGAATTCGTCAAAATTATTTTCATGAAACGTTTCTTGTAAATAAAATGCCACCGCTTTATATCTATATTATATATATCACCACTTGTGATTTATTTTATTAGGACAGGGATGAAGTCTAAATTCAGTTACCTAAAATATCAGTCATCTGCTCGGTATAAGAAGTTCATATCTCATTTAACATGTGCCGTTATTAATGTGCTCTGTCGAAATGTCGATATAAAAATAGTTTAATCACAGCAGAAAACGGTTAAAACTTCTTTCGAGAAATATAAAACAAAATTTGAAAAAATACATATAGCAGAATAAAATATGTTCATATCACACATTCCTGGTGCTCTTCAGGGCAACAATAATATTTTTTTTTAAATACTGGAAAAGCCTGTGATTATAAAAACCTCGTGGTTTAATTCCCACAAAATTAATGTATTTCATTCCAATGCCTCAATATCATATTTCCGGTATTTAAAAATATTTTAGTGCTCGAGCAACGCATCGGAAACGTGAACCTATGCGTCAGACTTGTTTAGTTTATTATATCATATTGCGTTTATAACGCTCTAACGACCGCATTCAGACAATCAGGTGATGCTAGGTGGATGCAAGAATTTTCACAGCAGTTCGGTATGGAATGCTTTATGTGTGAGCATGTAGATAGATTATGTCTCGAAACGATTCGTCGGCGTGCGTAAATGGTAGGCCATAAAATGTTAGCGATAATGAAAAAATAGCTATAAGTAATGTTTCTGTTCAGAGTTTAAACACTTTGCAAAAAATTCTAGCTAATTTAATGCTATCCTATTACATGTAATTTTTGTAATATAGAAATATTATTGAGGAAACATGCTAACTCAGCTCCCAAACCTGGGCCTCACAAATTCCGAAGGGAATACGTTTGAAATTTGAGTCTAGTGTTTTTCGAAGCTTTGAATCGTAATTGAGTGTTTTTTCGGTATTGATTGATTTAAATTGGGTTTATTATCAAATCGAAAATGAAAAAGAACCGAGCAGTTTTCTCCAAAGATTTTTATGTATTTTGATATTCTGGCACCAAGTTTTGATAACAAATTCTACTGCTTCCACTAATACTCCTACTGTGTTATATTGTAAAGGTTGTTAATAATTGTGACCAGACTTGATATTGTATGCTTCGACCGGAATGGTATCACCAATTTGATTTGCACACCTCTCAAAGGCGCGAGATTGATGGAATGCCCGCCACTGGTTCTGGCATAAACGTCTGCCATTTCCTTTTGAGACTTATGCCAATGGACTGCGCTTCGGCGACTTGAACTATCAACGACCTATGACCGATAAAAATGTTTTGACAAACTTCTCTAAATTTGGTGCCATGCATACGGAAAACATTAATTACACATCGCTCTTCGCTTATTTGGTAAATAAAATACCTCATAACCCAATCTGAATTGTTTTTTGTAAAACATGTTTTGTCAAGTATGCGGCACTGATGGATCTTGCCGCTGATGCGCGGTCTATCTATGGTTCATGCTTGACAAAATTGAATTTCTGACTGAAAGCCATTAGCCAACATAACATTTCCGTAACTTTGTACTTGACTGAGATAAGATTGGAATTTGGGAGTAACTGGTCGTTAGTTTGTTACTTTTAGGCACCATTTCCATCCTTGCTCACAGTGAATTTCAATTTAAAAAATGCCAATATTGTCCGAGTTAATCAAAAGTGCTATCTTCCTATTTCGACTTGGCCGTATCACGCTAATTGGCGGTTGTCAGATAAAATGTAAACTATACGAATTCTCCCACAGAGTAATTAAATTGATGTTAATCGCATGTTCACTATACTTCAAACATGTGCCATGGATAAATCACGCCCTCCAGGGGTACATCCATAAATCGCGTTTGACGTGTCTCTTATTTAGAACGCTAGAATATTTGTCAGAACAATGACGTCATTCTAAAGTCTGGAAATGTCAAGAGGGTTTTCTGCGGCAAATGAATAACCCCTTGCTCGCCATCAATTTTTAATTACGTTATCACAGAACATAGAAATACAACTTTGTAGGATTCCGCATTGTTAATATCTACAGACGCGACTCTTCAAATAATGTGTAATGTAGATAAATATTGGAAATGAGGTGTCCCTAAAACATTTGTTAGCTAAATAAATAACATTTCCGTAGAGAGAGTTCATTTGCGATACAAATCATCAGAGTGTGGTAAAATTATAATCAATCGCTAAATACTGTTCGAAATGACAGACTATAGGAAGATTGTTTGTTGATTTTTATTATACGTAGACTTAATAGCCTGTCTGTTTAAAAAAATGAACTTTGAATGCCATAAAATGATATTTGAACAAATAGAGACGGGGCGTGGTGCTGTATGTATTTATGTAATAAACAATCACAAATTTTAAGCATGTGTAGCATGCGCCACAGATGGACCGCGTCTTTACGGCGCGATCCATCACCAGGCCAAGTTTAACAAAGAGTATTTATTCAAAACTTTTCTGGCTATGTACTAGAAATATTAGATATTAATGTGCGAAACAGTGTTTGCAAGATATTCATAAAAGCTGCAAGACAGTACAAGAGAGGAAAAACGTCTTTCATTACCACACGTCTGCTTTATGGCTTAGCTTTGATCGTATCCACTCTTAAATGTTCAAGTAGAAGATGTATTTTAGTAAAATCAGTCTTAGATCAAGTAAAGAGAGTTTTGTCCATATAGGCGATTCCAGTATTTTAATGCAAAATAGTAGAGGTAAAGTGAATATTTCTTAGTCGTAAGTATATAATGTTTATGTGTGTGTAAGAATGTATTAGTATCAATAAATATGAAGAACTCACACAATTTGAACACGATTTGCTTCTTTTTCAAAGAGTAAATACAATTAATAACCATAATATTCGTTTGTATCTTTAACAGCTCAATTGCAGGTACACAATCTTGTTAGTGTTAAGTGTTTTGCCAGTAATAATACAATATGGCTCCTCCCAGAGTACAGACATCTTTAACTTTGTTTGGAAATCCACCATGGGGTTTCAGAATTTCTGGAGGAAAAGAATTTAATCAACCATTAGTTATTACAAGGGTAAGTATTCATATGTTTTCTATCATAAATAATATTTTTAGCAATACCCATGTGCTCTCATATTGTACAATCCCGTCATAGTAGAAGCCAATAAATGTTTTGTAGATACTTGATCAGAGAAATTTCATTTCGTCAAGCAATCGTCACAGACGGCAAGTTCGGCTCTCTTATTTTCTTTTTTTTTACTGCTTTGGTAAATTTCATGTCCATGAGTGTTCAATTTTAAATTTTCTCTACCCAGGTGACACCAGGAAGTCTCGCTGCGAGAAGTGGGGTGCAAGCTGGCGATGTTGTTATTGCACTCAACAACCAATATGTACAAAATTTATCTCAAGATGAGTGTGAGGCAAAAGTTAGACAGGCAGGAGGATCACTACATCTGGTTCTTGAAAAGTAAGTAGGGTTAAGGTTTTGCAAGATAAATTATTAGATTTTTTGTGTCAGATGGATGGCATGTTCCAGAATTAACTCAATTAGCTGTCATTTTGACAAACTCTTGTTGCAATTTCATATCTCTGTTTCAATAAATAATGAAATCTGTTTTTCTCTTTTTTTCTACAAAAATCATATATGTAAATGCCATGTGGTGTGGGGTTTTGCTATTGATGTTATTATTGTATAAAACTTTTGAAAGGAAGTCCAGTAGTCGTACTACATTTTCAGCTACTCTAAAACCTAAAACTGTAAGAAAAAGACTACCATTCTAAATGAATTGACCAAAAATACAATCTTCTGGGATAACTCGCAGGAAGAATTAAATGTTTGTCTTGGAAATAAAACTGTGCTAAATTTATACGAAAGGCTTCAATCATTTTGATTTAGTCAAAGAAAATGACATGAACATTTTTAGACCAAAAGAAAAGTTGGATTCTGTTACCTAGATATGACACATATATTTTTCTGTTATGTTAAATCTTTATAACTTCTCGGAAATAAGCTTAAATGAAAATCTGAATGCAAAATTTTCAAGCAAATGACAACAATATTTTTTATCTTGATGAATTGGTGTTATATTTCTCATTTGCTGAAATTTCATGTCATGAAACGAGCAAAATATTTTTGATAAAATAATGGCCCGTTGTATGTATTGATGTCAAACATAAACCTAAAATTTCAACTCAACTCATGTTACTCAAGCATGAGATGTTTTGTCCAATCACGATATAACATCGAATCAAGACAGTCCCAGCCTTTCCTTTTCAATAAAACTATATGCATTTTATTTCTGTGCAAATTGGAATGAGAAATAAACTGATTGATCATTTCAAAATGTCATGAATATTGAACTGATACATCATTCAATTAACAATCGAGTATTTACTATTTATTGACAAGCAAAAAAGCCACTATAATGGCATATGCCATATATGAAATATAGATAAATTTATTCTCATATATGCTTTGTATCTGTAGCCCACACTACAAAGTCAATAAATATATATTAGGACTGGGATATACTTGTCAAAAAAGAGTTTATTTTTAACTCTGCTATTATATTCCCAATAAGATAATGATGATTGATCCGGATTGTGAATTCAGTCTATTTCCTCTGTGTATTATAATGAAGGAAAGTATCAATTACCAAGCATCTAAAGAATAGAGCAGTATTATTAAACTTACATAATTTCCTGGGCGTGGTCCTACTATTATAATTCTATGTATACGTGTATTGGAAATTCTTTGATAGCATCACACAGTAACAAAATATTTATTTTTCTCCGGGTTCCAAATCTTTCTTAAACTAAAAAGGCATTTTGTATATTTTTTTATGTATCAGACACACAAAAAGCGACGTTTAAATTTTCTAGTGGTCGAGTTATTAGCAATTTTCACATTACATCAATTTTATTCTTTGAGGGTCTTTGTCAGGCCCATTAAGAGCTTTGGTATGAAACACAATTTGATGACCAGCCACTTCTAAGAAGTCTCTATATCTTTGGGGCATTTCATGCAAAAATAGGTTGCATTGTAGACCGCGACTAACTCAATAAAATCTATTGATGTTCACTTGTTAAAATTTAGGTTTTATTAATTACATATGCTGCAGCTAAAGCTACATCTAAACAGAATAAAATGGGAAGTCTAATTCCTAAAACACTGAATCAAATAATGCTTCTCGTGCTCTAAAATGTAAAATTGTGATTAACTTAGACACTAGCGGCTTTAACACTTTATATTAAGTGTTAATCGTTTCGAAATACTTTAGTTCCTGGCTAATCTAATAAGAAAATTTATGTTTCACTTTGAACCAATAAACTAAAAGAACTTGCTGAATTTTATATTTGTTCAAATTACTTACTCATTAAGAAAGTTAAGGTATCAGCAAATGTGTTTTAATTGCGAAATTTTATTGAAAATTCAAACCATTATTCATTCCATTTTGAAACATTCTCGAATTCATTTTAGTTTTTTTTCAAACGCAAAAAACTGGTTGTACTATTTTTCGATTTTACCTAACTGACAATTTGCTATTTCAGGAATGCTGCGAAAGTAACAGAACTTCCAGGTGGACAAGTTAAAGTTGATGGTGACAGAAGTGTCTATGTGAGTAGAGAATTGTATTTTAAACTGTTTTATATGTATTGTTTGCATTTTTGATAACATCTGGCTTTGAAGGATTTACGCATCTAATGAATTTGTGTGGCCATGCAAGTTTTTGAAAAGTTTGCAGAATAATAATAAGGGGTTTGGTGAGGGCCATTGGTAAGTACATCTTGTTCCACCATTCATCATCTGACAACACTAAATTTTACTTTTCAAATTTTACTGAATTTAGCAAATTTCAAAATTTATCTCGTTATTGCAGAGAGTGTTTCTATTTTCTAATGAAATGTTTTTATTCAAAAACATTCCAGATATTTTGGCATACGGTATGGAACAAGTCTGAATTAAAATTGTTTACATCATTATTCTCTTGAATTAATTTTTATATTCGACTTCGACCAACAAATATTTTCTAGTTAATTTTGATAGATAAAAGTTTTAGTCTGAATACCCTGTATTGAATTGTAGTAGCACACCACTGATCCAACTATAAAAAACCCATGGTTTGGTTGGGGCTAAAGATAATAATATATCACCTTATGACATATGGCAAATTTTACATAGTATACCAATAATATTAATATCAAACTACTCAATAATTAATGAGTGTTTTTGTCTGTTTCACATGTTGCATGTTGATTTGAAAATTTGAATTCACTTGATGCATGAAACAAATCACAAACATCATCAAATGCTTAGACTGCGGTTCAAGACACCCAGAAAAGAATATCTAAGTATAATAGGAGTGCTAGACCATTTGGTGCACCAGAAGCATCTGAACCAAAGCCAGAAGGAGAGAAGTCGCCTGAATCAAGGCCTGGATTCAAACCTGTTTCCTTTAAACCAAAAACTCAACCAGCCTCTGAAACGACCCTTCCAACTTCTGCTCGTGGGGAACCAGATGGCATTAATTCTGCCACAGAAGGTATTGCTAAGGTAACCATAGAAAACGCTGATGTCGATACCACAGATAATGGCTCTGCAAAACCATCCTACGATTTGAGCAAATTTAATCGCAAGCCAGCACCATTCAAACCAGGAAATGCATCGAACAATTCTAATGTTGTCGATTCACCAGAACTTGATGATTTTCCTCCCCCACCTGCTGATTTTGTATTAAACTCTCAAAATGAGGGAGGACGAGCACCACAATACTCGGCCCCAGGTTCTGGCAACCCTGGTAGCAGGACAGTCACTAAAAAAGTAATTGTAGGTGGCAACACTCCACTTGGCTTGTACTCAAATGCTAATGCAACTGAGACATACAAAGCTCAAGTTGGAGATTTATAAAGCTAATTGTATTAAAAAAAATAATTAAAAAAAATAGTATATCACCGGTAATTATACTAAACAAGCTATTCCAAATCAGAATTTTTCTTTATCAAGCATGTGCCACATGTGGATGACTGACACAAATCATAAATTGTTTATCCAAACATGTTTTGTTGAGCATGAGTCAATGATGGATCGCGGCAATCAGGTGCGGTACATCTGTGGCTTATGGTTTACAAAATACATTTTATTATTGGATATGCTGGACAACGATTGACTGAATTTTTTGATGGAGTATGGGCAACCATGAGCTAATTAATGATAGTCAGTCACTGGCCACACCATGTAAAGGTCATTAGCACATGTTTGTTTATTGTAAAATCATGTGTTTGAAATTCAAACCATTTCATGATTAGGTTATTGTTATTTTTATTACTATTAATGCTTTGTTATTAACCATAATCAATCATTGTGTGATTATTTCTTATATTCATTACTTTAACTTTAAGTAATTATTATTAAAAAAATATTGCAAAACTAATGTACTTGGAAATTTGCAGATTCGCAATTTTTTTACTCCAACCAACAACATTCCATTCCGTACCACAAATTTTGTTCTGTATTATTTTTGTTTGTTTGTTTAGAATTGCTCATAACAAAAAAGTATATTTTTCATTTGTGACGTTTGATTCGCGGCTCATTATTTCTGACTTTAGTTAGTTACACATTAATTAAAAGCACAAATTGTCATCACATGTTTTACCTACAGAAATTATACCCCATTGGGAACTTTAGTTTTATGTAAGAGTCACAGATGGATCGTGCCTCAACGGTCAGTCCATCAGTGACGTATAATTCAAAATACATATTTCGTTGAAAATATGGGATTTGGAATCACATCCTCAAACTTTTATAAGATAAGTCTCTTGCAACCTTGGTTTGTGCAGCTATTGATGAAAAAAATATGGAAGGTATTAAGCTATGACTGTTTGCCTTAAATGCATTTTGTTTCCTTTATGTTCCCAGTCAGAAAATTCAGTTTTGAAAACATATTTTGTCGAGTATGAGTCACTGATGGATCTCGCGGTGAAGGCTTGGTCCATCTGTAGCACATGTTTGACAAAATGAAATTTCTGACCAGGAGAGTCTATATCAACTACTCTGCCTTATCCAACTATTACAGAAAAATCATGAATTTATTATGAATGTCACTTAATAGTTTGTGGTTGAAGATAGGGCTCAGAACTTCAAGATTGCTTTTGCACTGGCGCTTTTATAAATGAGCTATATAAATATACATATTTGCACATGCACGAATGTTTAAAGCTTTGTTTATTTGCAAGTGTTTATAAGCATGTTTTTGTATATTGCACTGCTTTGCTTTTTTTGGAAACCCACCCATCAAATTGTTTTTTCTGCCTGCTGTAAGGCCCATAGTAAATAATGCAATACTAATATTAAATTTGGATAATTATGTTTAAAGCTAACAGATGCTTCGCACATGAAGCACATATTATGATGAGTTGTTAAACAATATTATTCCAGGATCCAGTTCGAAAGTGCCTTTCCCAAGCTTGAGCCATAGATGGAATACATTTAATAATGTGTCTCATCCATGGATTAAGCTTGGATGTACATATCTAATCTAATGTTTCAACTGGAATTGATTCCGGATCAAATATTTTATTGAGAAATTATTTTAATTAAAATGCAAATAAAAATATATATTCTTCACCAACCAGAAGCATGTTGTGTGTACATGGATTTAATATTATCAAGCAATCGCCATCCAAGAACTTATTGAGACCTAAAACCGCTTAATCTTCCTCATATTTACATGGAATGTATTGAACAGAGGAAACTGATGGAAAAGGATCCTACATCAAAAAAAAAGAAATAAAATTCATAACCACCGACGAAATTTTCAACGCTAACTCATTGCGAATATGCCACAAATCTCCCCTTTTGTTGATATTTAGTAGAATTTCTCTCAACACCGAAACGATGGATAATGGACTCACAAATTGAACAAATCATGGTATAAATAGCTTAACAGTGTCTTGTGAATCCAAATCAATCAGTTAGTGCAACGAAGGAGCGTTAAAAAATTGCCCATCAGAGACGACCGGCGGGAGTTATGGAAAAGGGTTGGGATTCTTTATCAAACTTACGCGGAAATGTGTTGGCTTTTTGTTTATATTTTTAAATTCCAACAAGCCTCCAAGAAAGAATGCATCGTTTCCGAGTTAGGCCTATGCGCACCGTAGTGGATCGCGTTTGCTCCAAACGTTTTCTTACAACGCCTGTTCGTGCGTGTAAATATTAACGTTATGTATATTCACAATAAAATACGCTTCAAAGCCTTGTTGAGGGAGTCGTTTTCTATGTTAAATCAGCCATTTCTCAACGCTGACAACGGGTTTGCGATTCGATGTTGGTTGCAAGTTGCAACATACCAATATTGAAAATACCATTTGGAATATGCTCGGGCATTTGTAGCCTGAACTGTTGAATATCCAAAGTGGAAATATCTCAAATCAGCCATTTCTCAACGCTGAAAACATTTTATTACTCACTTGTTATATATAGTCGTCTTCGCAGTTGGTCACATGAAGTGGGATTAGTGAATGTTGAAATATCAAATACTAAAACTATAAACGCACTAATGTAGAGTTTTAATCAACTGATTGGAGTCTGATATACGGAAAGATGGTAGCACTACGTCATCGCCTTATTTGGCACGCATGGGACATGGGTTTGCGATTCTCAAATCCGACCCGTTCGCTACATGCACCGATGATGCAACTGAGGGAATATGATTCTGGGAGCAAACTTTTTTCAGTTTCAATACTCTTCAAAACCATAATATATCTAGCTTTTTTGGTGTATATATATCAAAATTTTCGGGCGCCTAAAGCGCTTATTTTTTCGATACATTCTACGAAATTTATGTTGGTCGCAAGTTGCAACATATCAATATTAAAAATAGCATTTTGAATTTACTGGGGCATTTGTAGCTTGATCTGTTGAATATCCAAAGTGGAGATATCTCCCGCTGTTATTTTGAGGTAAATCAGTAAAATTGACTAATATGAGAATAGATATTGCACGTGCTCCTCTCGCTCGCCACACAGAAAAATCCTATCTTAAGATGAGTCAATGTTTGATTGCGCCGCCAAAAATTGAAATTTCCTTCACATATTCGGAAGAAAACATGTAGAGAGTTCTCTTCTCGCTCACCCTGTGTTTTTCGCGCATAAATTTGAAAGTTGGCTGACACATTATGTCGCTACTGGCAGCGGTAGCGGGGGTATGGACCCCACCCAGTGCCGAATTATTGGAAGGGCCAATCCTCGCCCTTAATCAACAAAAATTATAATGAAATTGCGAAAACATTTTAGCACATTTATACTGTTCTTTGTTTTACGACCAAATAATGTGTTTAGAATATGTTTTTCAGCTAAAATTGCCGTATTTTGCAAAGTGATTGTAATATTCCTATAAAGGTTGCAATACACTCTTGCGTAGGTTGCGGTTTTTATTCTACTTCAATTTCAAGTTGGGTAAATCCAATGAAGCGAATGTTGAAATGTTTCATACATAATCATAGATATTTTAGCTCTGCCCAGGATAGTTTTTGAATTGTGCATGTAAAACCAAAATAGGGAAAACGCTGGGAATCGTGTGTGGTGCATTGTTACCGAACAGGACTAGATTTTTTGTTTAAATTTCGTGCTTTATGATAATACACATTTTTTATATTACCTTAAAGGAGCCAAGACATGCTGGTTCGGCACACAATAGGACAGCGAAAGGGTTTCGACCAGGACCTTCCGTTGCACAAAAGTAAGTCTCGGAATAGTTCAATTTCGTTAAAGCGTTGGGACTACGCTTCGAGCTACGCATCTCTAACGTCCTGGGTTCGAATCCCTTGAGGGACGATTATATGCCAGAGGTTTGCTGGACGTAAATCAGTGATAGAAACAGAATCGTACAAAATGATGTATGATTATCATGTCTTAACGATAAAATTTCTTTGAAAAAGCGAGAATCGTTGGCAAATTGTCTCTTATAGTTTGTTTCTGCCATTATTGGTTTATTCATACCTATAGGTTTGTTGATTTTCATAACAAAGTTAAATTACAATGGTTAAAACGGGACATGTTCTATTTTTATGTTATCAGGGATTCGATCCAATTCGAAAAAAAGTTCAAATGATTGGGTTTCGTTCAACCCTATCCTATACTGTACAATCGACATGCTAATTTAAATACTTACGGTAGGATATCCCACGGAAGTCACGATACCTATGAATAATGGTAATTTTTTTCAAGTCAGTTTTTGCTCCAGAATTCTTTCACTACTGAAAATGATGTCATAGACAAATTGTAGCATTTTGTACGCCATATTTCTTAACATATTGATCCAAATTGTCATGGTTGATCCTATTGCCTGACTTCGAAAAGCGGCCCAGGGTCTTTGCTTGACTTCGACCGCGCATGAGGTCGGAGTAGAAAAGGGGAAATTATTTTGAATACTTATGCAAAACATGTAGACAAATATACAGAAAATTGTTGAATAAAAGGTTAGTTGGTTTTGGCTGCATTTTATTTACACATTCACACTGGAATTGGGAGATACATCATACTACATTGTTTCAATATCTTACACTCCAATGTTAAACTTTTTTTCATAATTCGACGCGCGAAAAGACTTCAAATATATTAATAATGACGTTCGTGGGGACGTTCTCCTTGTAATATGATAAATTATTTGCGATAATTTACTTTTATTACGGTTTTGCAAAGACGTGTTCTAGCTGGCTGTCGCTTGAGGTCAATCAAGGTATACAATCTTATTCATATTGTTTCAGACCTGGTGGTTACGCACCTCCTCCGATGTCAAACCCAACACAATCACCCGTATTTGATCCAAATGCTCTTAAACAAGCTGCAAATATCAAACAGGGAATGATGGTCGTAAGTCACTTTTTGTTTGATTGATGTTCTCGGGATATCATAAAAAACTTCTCGCCTACTACGGTGGAGGTGATGGGACCCAAGTCGACAAAAACATCCGAAAACGTTATTTCGTCTGGAGATGCATTTGGATTTTCTAGGCATTTTTATTCAGTTATATAACCGAATTTTATTTGAGATAGACGAATGATTGCAATATTGTTTCTTCACTAAAATTCACTCCAAGTCAAGTTTGAAGCAGTACCGGAAAAAACGCTAATAATAATGATAAGAGCTTTATTGCATAGAAAACCAAAATCTGCAGCCTAAACAGAAAACATTTCATTCAGAACTGAAGAGCGGGTAGGCAGTACAGATGAGTTGTAACCGCCCAGGGCGAATATACCATTTACTACTTACTCATTTGTTTCCGCTTTCTCACAACTACTGGGACTTGATTTTCGATCTACGAGTAAACGTTATAAAATATCTCCTACTCTTTGTAAAATACCTATAAAATATGTTGATTGACTTAAAATTGCTCTTTCAAATACAATGCACTACTTCTTAACAGAGCCAAGTGTTTATACAACGCTGAAAATTCTTTGATGAAGCCAGAAGCCATTTGTTGGCAGTTATCAAATGCCCATACTATATGAAGAATAAAGTGTCAAAGTTTTCTGATTGGATAATCTCAAGCATATATGTATTTTACAGATGCAAGGCCCTGGAAAGTCGAAGGTAGTACACGCTCAATATAACACCCCCATGGGAATGTATTCCAATGATAACATCATCGACACCGTTCAAGCACAAGCAAAGTCTGTCGGAGTATCTCTGCCTGGGTAAGGATAGTTGAAAACAAATCAGACTGAGCACTGACGAGAACGCTAGCGTGTATCAGCAAAGAGACGACAATAGGCAATCATCCGATGTTCTCAAATGTCATAATAGGAACATTGTCCCCCCCCCCACCATTAGCATATGCGGCAACAGGTTTGTGGAGTATGGGGCACTGACCGCATTCTATCTGAGGCTCGTCGTCGACAACAATATTTGTTTCGGCCAGGTTTATATTTTATTGAAAAGTCCGAAATATACTAGTTTATTTGCGTGTCGTTTTTCTACAATCCCAGAATTTTCACTAAAAACTTTGGCATGAAATCTCTACACAAGCCTTTAAAAGAGACTTGGTTGATGAGTTTCAGTTGTTCAAATTTAGAATAAGTTTTATTTTCGGAAATAAAGATAGTAATGCATTGAGTGATAATATAGTTCATCAAACAACACTTTATGACATTACTGTAACATTCTTTATCATAACTCACTTAAAGTAATATCTGAAGTTTGCCCAAAATATTGAAATTTCAACTTATACTTTTCGTGTTTCAGGGCACAAGATGAATCAGCATATCAACCTGATGTTAATTCAGCAGTTTACAGAGCCGTACACAGAGCAGATGTTCGGCCCCCACCGCAACATCAATCAAGAAGTTTCAAAATTCTTTCCGACATCGTTCAAGATTAATAAAGCCCTAAATCACAAAGCTTCAACTTCACATTTTATTTCATTGAAAAATTTAGTTGCTACGGATTGGCCAGCGATGAGCCTTGCCTCCAAGTTCGGTACATTTCTTCCCGTGTTGGGCACAGTAGTCCTAAAATATATTGGTTACAGATTGTGAATCGATTTGTAGTCTCCACTATCTACTACCACTATCTTTCAAGAAGGTTATGGCTCACAATGACTATCCTATTTTTCTTGTTCTACTTTCTTACACTAAATGAAAAAACCTATATTTCTTCATCTATCTTTGTAAACTAAGGTATTAAAACAGATTTGGCAAATATTTTTACTTTATAACAGCACAAGTGAACATTTATGCTCAGATGCTTCAAGTATTTTACAATAAAATTCATCTATGAGGTGTTTGTTTGTTGGTGAATCTGGGGTTTTATCCAGTCGTTTCAAGAAAACATTGCTGGACGGGCTAAAATTTACTTAATTTTTGAAAAACTCCCAAAAATGAGTTTATTCGCCAGTCTCGCGAATCTGGGGAATAAATAACTACAGCTACAACAGCGGATGTATAAAGCGTCAATCATCAATTATTAAAAGGCAAATTAAATTGGTCAGAGCTCGATGTTAGAACTTCGTTTTTGAAGGTAAGCAGATTTCACATTCAAGAACCTATCTTCACGATTTAGAAAAGGCTTACAACAAAAACTTTATACCGTTTTTCAAGATCTTCTGATCTGTACCTGCAAGCTTTTGAATTGCTTTAACCCATCATAGCTGCCTAAACATGACAGAGTGGGAGGTTCTGCTATCGACCAAGGCAGATACAACTAATTTACGCTTTATTATAGCAGTTTTATGCCCGGCTTACAGTGCAGTTGCTTGTTCTACATCCCATGTACACCCTAGTCATGTCAGTTGGTTCCTTCGTGGCGGTTCTTCCTACTTTTCTTAAAGCAAATCTTTAGAAAAAAATATGAAGCCTTGTTAATATTCAAACCATTCCTCGTCAGATAAATCTCGACCATTCTTGTTTTGTTAAAAATGAGTAACTGATGGTATATAAAATACTGCGTGGCGGTTCTTCCTACTTTTCTTAAAGCAAAGCAAACATTTTGAAAAAGAATATGAAGCCTTTTTAATATTCAAACCATTCCCCGTCAGATAAATCTCGACCATTCTTGTTTTGTTGAAAATGAGTAACTGGTGGTATATAAAATACTGGACTGGTTTAAAGGATATCTTCTTCTACACATCTGCTTCTATCGCCCAAATTTATCCACCACGTAAGCGTTTCGCAAGAAATCAAAAGTTTGGATCTGAACGGGCCTCGAAAAAAAAATAAAAACTACTTACCCAGCAGGTATATTTGAACAAAAAGTTTGTCCACATTTTCATTAACTAAACAATTTACTCTCTAAAACAGCCACATAACCTTAGTTCATCCTATCCATTCCTGTCTCAATTCAAGAACTACTGGTCTCAATTCTTATCCACATATTTCAAGAACACAATCCAGTTGCTAGCAAGACGAGAAAGCATCACACAGTACACGCAAGGTATGAAAGTCTGACCACATTTGGCAACTGCCTTCTACGGTATACATCGCAACGACACCATATAAGCTTTTAGGGCAGTGTATTTCGAATACTTGACTCGTCGAATTCAATAGAACAAAAATTCGCCATACAGATAATCATTTTGTTAAGCATATACCGTGCTTCAGATGGAAGGGCCATCATGATACATCACCACAGTATCATGTCTTTCTTTAAAGTTTCCAAAATATACAAATATTCAAATTAGAAATTTAAGTTTGTCAAGCATGAGCCACAGATAGGCCGTGCCTAAGCAGCACGACCCAACAGTGGCTCGCACTTAACAAAACCATGTTTGGTCAAAATATGCCTGACAGGGTTTGCAAACAGATAGGATGCAGCAACTCTAACAGACACAGATACTGCTGTAAGAGTGCCTCGTATTGGCGCTGTTTCGTACTTTACGAAAATAATCTGATTGTGTTGTCAGCAGCAGATGAGAATATCCATGGTTGTTTGGGGTGAAAACAACAATCTAAAACTCCTAAGTTTCTTTCGACTCTGTGGCCTTTCAATACTTTAACAGGAACAATCAGTGGATTTTGTAGTAGGTCACTGAAAATGTATGAGAATATTGAGTTGAGCATATTCTCACGAATATTGAAATGAAATTAAAATAACATTCATTATCAGCAACAGGTTAAAAAAACATGTTTTTGTTTGATTATATTCAAAAGATATACACATATATACTTACTTCAAATAGTCTATGGATCAGGAGCACAATTACAATACACAAAATACCATTCAAGGTTAGACCTATGTTTTGTCCCCTCTTATTTTGATAGGAGTTTTCCGATCAGATGCACTGGCAGTGGAACTAGGGGGCCTAAGTTTTAAAAAAGGGGGTACTTAGAAACGCGCAAAAATTTTGAAAGGCTTCGACGCAAGTACACTTTTAATACTCATTTTCGTACTTTTTTTTACCCAAAAAATTATGATTTTTTACAAAAATGAGGCCTAATCATTTAGTACACATTCGCCACACAATTGTTTTAGGCTGTAACGAGAAAATAGCACTTTAGGTTTTTATAATGCTTACCCCGAAGGTTCGAGACCTTCCGCTGCCACTGATCAGATGCCCTTATGGGCCTATTGGTCCGCTAGTGTTGCCTATCGAATATTGCAATATTAAATAAATTTTCTTCTCCACGGAAGAAAAACTATGACTACAGGTTTTTGAAATTGCATGCTCAAGCAAGAAACTAACCTATAAACCATTCCGTGACTGACAATGATTGATCCATCATCCGAACATGATGCAAACAAGGGATATCGTTTATGATAACAACATGATCTTATCGCACGTTTATGATATCGTAATGTTTGATAAGGTTTTACTGATAAATCCATATCAAACCACATAAGACGCCCATCGTAACTTCCAACTAAGACGTCATCACCTGAAAAAAAAATTGTTAACAATACTGAGCATAAATCCCATAAAACTGAGAAAAGTCATAGAAAAATGACAATCACAAAGAGCAAAAGTTGTGAATCAAAACACAAATTAGCAAAGTTTAAGTTGATTTGATTTCAATTCAAGTTAATTTGAAGCCAAAAGCAATGCAATATTCCTAAACATTTTAGTGACAAAATTAACTGCTAACTTTACAGTAACCTCATGACACAATTTGAATGAAATTGTTGAAACTAAACACAGTAGCTGGTAATTTTGTTTCTGCATTGTTGATTTTCGAAACAAGAAGCAAATGCACTCTAAGTCGAAAATATCCCAAACAGAACTGAACCACTAGGGTGAAGTGCAGTGATTAGTATCATCTGCCCTGCTCTGACATCTACCACTTCTTGTTGTCACATGTCACATCTCTTAATTGCTCAAAAGTATGTCATAGTAATATATTGTTTATTTATATTGTGAAGCAACTCACCTTTTGGATGAACTGAAATGCTTGAAATCCATTTTGCATTGGCAATTAATTTTTTACTTAATGTTTGTTTAATCAAGTTGTAAACACGAATGATTGTTTGGGACTGTAGAAAGAAAAAATATATATTGAAAACACCTCCGCAGCCATGAAACAGCAATGAAAAATTCTTAAAAATCTCCATTGAAATATGCTAAATTTCTAATCATATTCAGTCATATCCAGTTGGAGAATCAGAAATCCCATGAGTTTTTCATTAACCTTTTGTGTGACGAAGAAATATTCATTTCATTTTCTTTGGATGGAGAAAAAGGCCCAAAACCCCTTTTTTCAGATTTGATTTTACCAGACAAAGACATTTAAATCTTCTAGCCACAGATATTCCATGAAATTTTGCCTATTTGCTAAATTTTCTTCTGGTTTAACCCATTTTCTCCGGGTCTGCTTCCCACAGCAATTTCTCTAATTAGTCTATCCAATGACCAAATTAATTTTTGCTTGTCACATTCAGGAACCCAAAAACTAAGCAAAAAAAGCTTACCGCAACAAATAGAAAAGGTCTGTTTGGATGAAATAGAACACATTGTACTAATCCTTTACATTTACTGAATGGATTCTGCGATCTTCGTTTTGTGAGTTGATGTAAAAGAACTTGCATATGACCATTACCAGGCAACACTGCGGCGAAGTAATCGCCTTTACCATGCCAAGTAACTTTTGAAACAGGCTGGAATCAAGAATTACAAGAACAGTTAGATAATGAATCATTCCAAGATCCGAGAAAATTTTTAGCAAAGTAGGTTCAAAGAGAAGTATTAGCATTATCATAATGTATATACTGCACGTTGTAAGCGACTAAAAGAGAGCAAACAAGTGACAGATGGTGTTACCATCACAGTTACCACTCCAAACACTCTGCTATAGTGGTTCAGTTCTGCATAAAATGCTTTCCATTTGGAGCACACTTGCTGTTTCTACATTTGTCATTAATCTCTTCGTCATGCAAGTGGTTGTTTACTTGTTGTTAGTTCATTCTAGGTACTAATTTTGACCAAATGGTTTTAGCAATTTTAAATACAATTTATTTTCTTTTTTTTCATCTCTCTCAAAATCAGAATTTATTTTGCAGCTATGATGGCAATTTTCTAATACTTACTGACCAGCAAATTGAAACGATCATTTAATGCAGAGAATCAGAAATACTCTATTTTGTTGTTCTTTTGTGTCTGATAATATAATTTCGGCTCAAAAATTCATATGTGCCAGAAAGCTAAAGATGATATATGTCTTGATAAATTTTTAGCAGCAAGCAATATATTTATTCAATGCCACAACCTAGCACTAGTAGAGCAGCAAAGGAATGCAGAAAGTGCTCTAACGACGTTTTGTGACGTCACTAACTGGAATCCGTAAGTTGAAACTCAAGATTCTCTGAACCAGAGTATTTCATAATTACATCACTTATGAATAACAGAATAATGGCACTCTGCTACAAACCTTTCCATGATCCAGAATAATTCTAAAACCATCTTTGAATTCTTTTCCTGGTTCAATTATATTCCATGGAATAAGTTGATTTGACATTGAATTTTCAAGATCCACTTCTGGATCATCTTGTGAAGGTTCTTCGTATGAATTTATCAATTGATCTGTCGCTTGACATATTAACCGATCTCCGACATAAGGATTGATGATAGCGACTGAATTTTCACTGAAAATATTATATGAATATATGTTTATTGATTTAATCAAAATAAATTCACTGTTTTTTTTTCAACCGATATTAATTTAAGGTCAATCGATATGGAAGAAAAGCAAAAAATAAAATTTCACTCAGGCTTGGCCAATGGCGTTTTAATATTCAAACCAGCTATACATTAGAGAATATACTATTTCATGAAATTTTTTTTCTTCTGATCAATGCCATTTCTATTGGGTGTATGAGTCAGGACGACAGAACCTATTCAAATGTCTGAAATATTCATGTAATTTTCTTCGCATAGGCAAAAAAGCTTCAAAACTTTTTTTTACAGTTTTGTTGCTAGCAAACACTGAAAACCAAATACGGCTTTTCATTCTTCTAGTGTGTGATTTATCATGATATAGTGCCTATTTATTAAATCTTCCTCTGATGAAACTAATTTTATCCGGATGTCCGAGTAGTATAGTTGATGACGTTCTGCCAATTTGATCTGAGTAGAGGCTGAACATCATCAAGTTAATAAAAGAATCTTCAACTACCTAAATACTTGATATAATAAAACAATATTGCAAAAAATATAAGGCCCTATGCAAGGCCAAGGCCCTGTGCCAGAGGCCACTTATAGGCGAACAGGGCTAGTGTTCAGCCGAGCCTACCCAAGTTATAACTGAGTTGAGTGGTGGGCAAGGATCAACGAGCCCACTTAACAGGCCTCGACAACCAGTGATGCCAACATGACAGCTACTCGGCCATCGCAAAGTTACAGCAGGGAATTTGGAGGGTAGATCCATGAGTGCGACCCATGATAAAAAAAAACATGTTTTTTCATTTTCTTGATATGGTTTACTGACTACCTACCATATAAAGGCAATCCTGAAAAGTCATCTCACCAGATTTGAACAAGCCCTAAATTAAGTCCCGAATTAATGAAACAGAAAATAGCAATATCGGTATGTAAAATTGAATCTTACATTACAGCAGCCAATAAGCAAACACTCGCGTTAGGACACCATACGACACATTTAACAACATTATCTGTATGAATAATACGAACACATCTTCCACTACTGACTTCCCATACACGAATCGTTTTATCGTCACTACCTGTAAAAAAAATTTTTTTTTGAAAGCCTTTCTATGCCAATAAAGAACAATAGTTTTCAGTATAGTAGCAGCGTAACCAGAATTTACAGTTCCTGTTATAAGGAGCTTTCTCTAGGTCACAGTCTACATTCTTCAGACAGAATAAGATATGAATTATAAAACAGCGAATGCGGCAACATTATTAAAATAAAATTAGTTGGGTACCCGAAGCAATCCATTGGCCAGATTCATGTATTGAAATGGATCTGATAATATTCTGATGACCTCGATAGCATAATGCTTGTACAGTAGGAAATGGTTGCAGATCACTTGGTTTAGGTAGTTTCGGAATTAAGTCCTCTGGATCAACATTAACCTGTGAAATTTTGAAACAAAATTAAATTGATCTTGTTCAAAATCAATCAGTGTAAAATTAAATAGGGAAAATAAATTAGCGTAAATTAAATTAATATACATACATTCAATATTAATTAGGAAAACTCAAAATTCAAATTAAAATAAATGCCATTCATATTTGGACGGTGTAAGTTCGACGAATTTTGACAATTGGAGCTACCCAATCAGACAATTTCATTTTGCTAGGCATGCGTCACAGACGGATCATGCCTGTAAAACACGATCCATCATTAAGCCTTCCTAAAAATTTAGAGCTGATATATTCTCAGAATTTCACAGTTTGACTCAAAAACCTCTTATTATTTACATAATTAAAGATATTGACATTAAGTTCCAATTACAAGACTCAAAACCTACTTCTCTAAATTGTTCAGTATAATTTAACTTCCCCCAACATATTTAGTGGTAATAGTTGATGAAAATTTTATCCTCACCCTCATTTTACGTTGTCTCGGACACAGGTATAGATCGAGACATCTTGCAAATGCATCTTGAATAAATCGAGGATATTGCGGTACTTTGCGTAGACAATCGAACTTTTGAGGAACAAAATCTGTTTTTCTGTCTTCAGGATCTGCTTCTTCCCAGGCTAGTCGCTGAAAGAAAATTTACTCAATTTCCTATTGTGCCTGAAGTAGTCAAAATTTGTAGTCTTGAAAATTTTTTGCCTCGAGCACTGAAACCCTTACAAATGAGAAAGCTGATTTCCAAACAAAAGTTCTAAAAGGCGACTAAGAAAGCAGGCGATCTACCATCACCTAGTGCACTACGCTTTACTATAGCGGTTCAGAGTATGGAATGTTTTTGATTAATAAGGTGTAGTAGCTAGTGTTACATTTATGTTGCTCTCCTTTTATTCACTCATTAGTTCCTCTACGGTGCTGCTTCTGACCTAGCTTGAAGTGAAATTCTGATAAAAACCCTGTTTATTAAAGCTTACATACCTCTTCTTCAGACATCAAATACTCTGGTGGAGGATTATAGGAAGCTTCATGTCCTGGTAGCTTAACTTTTGGTGCAGATATATGCATTTTCCGACGTGCAATTTGACTGTGTGACTAAAACAAAAGGATAAAGGAAATAAGAATTATTTTTAATGACAAAAATAATATAAAATGGTTTTATCAGCTACATTTGGAGGTGGATCAGCAATATGGTTCAACGATATGAGCACTTACTTAAATGGAATACACAGATAAAGTACTAAATTACTCGGACAGACTTAAACAAATATTTTTAACACAGTATTCAAAGCCGTAATATCATATCTTATATTGGATTTAGAAATCAACAATTAATTGAAAATTTCTTGTCCTAATTCTTACTAAATTTTCTTCCTTTGAGTCAGCCCATAAATCATAGAAAACTTGTTGTTCCTCTTCCTTTTCCTTCCTTGGTTTCAACCAACCCATTTTAATTGCATGAACAAGTTTCCCAACCTGGAATAAACCATAAAATTAAAAAAAAATGTGTAAACTGTAAAATAAATGGAATTCCTTGTATCAAAAATAAATCACAATGGAATCAAATTCACACCCCCATTCGAAATCAAGAGAATAGAACGCCCAGGGCAATAGCTTAATGTGGCAAATCGAAGCCCAGATACCAAATTGGAGGACACTGATACACATGTACTCACAGTTGAAAACAGTAAAAATGCAAAATCAGTGGTTACATTAACAAGTTTGCATACATTTTACATTCTCTGCATTCGAACCAGTATTTGGCATTAAGGATGACAATATCTTCTCACTGAAGGTGATCGAAACTTTTATGTAATTTCCTTGCTATTTCATTTCATAGCAGCGTCGAAAATTTTTCTACACTATTATTGTTTCCTTTTTTCCTGGTGTATAGTAAGATCTATCAAATATTTATAAGATTGACCAAACCCAGCCACAAATAAGAATATTTTTGATGAGCTCCAAGCCACTAATTGACTGCATTTTGTCAGCAGTCAGTGGAGTTTCAGTGGCAGTTGGGACCACAAAACATGTTTTTCAATTTCTTTTTCTCACTTTCAGTTTTTCTTGGAGTGATGGTGTAAAGCTTCTCTTATGCGCCGGTGCATTGTTGATCGGATGAATCATTTTCTCATATGTGAAGAAGTCGACATAAGGCTGAAAATTTGAAATACACTGGATAAACACTGGCTTAATTTCAAATATCCAACACTCAAAGTAGTCTGTTTTGAAATCCGATTATCTCATTTACATATAAAACTTTCCATTACATGTGAAGAGTATAAACAAGTTGGCTGCCTAACATAGGTATCAATCATATCAAGGCTTTGTTGCCAAATATAGCCAAAGAAAAATAAGCATTAAGACTTGGTCAGACAAATATGTAAGCATAATATTAGAATAACACGCATCCTTGACAAGAAATATATTGTCGTAAAAGTTGAAGTTCGCAACATCAGTTGCAAAATACCTCATACGGATCTATTGTAGAATCATAAAATTTTCCGGTTTTCAATCTTGAAACAAGTTTTAATTCATCCTCAGTTAACTTGTGATCTCGAGCAGTAGTTTCATCATAAACTGTTCTCCTGGAATAAAATTAGACAAATTGATATTGATAAATTAGGAACGTTCAACGTCCTTGTCCGAACATTCATAGTATGGAATCGTGACTGGAAATAAATATGTATGTTGTTTTCCCTTATACATTGCTCCATTTCGCTACCAAATCATGACATAATTCAAATTCCATATTAGTGATGATTTTGCTGCTCAACTAAACAAATATGCTTATTGATTGATTATCTCAAGTTTATAAACTTAAGTTATGGGAACCTAAATGTTTTTTCTCAAAATTTTAAGGAGTTTTCAAAGATAACTCAATGAGAAGTTTATTGAATTTATATTGAAATCAGGAATATCAAGAAGTGAATTATCGGTGTAAAATTTAAAGAGGGCATCTGTGTCGGGTATTTAACTTGACATCAAGCGTCTCGGTATTACAAATTACGAACAGGTACCAAAGTGAGCCAAATGTCCAGAAATTTGATAAATGTAGTTGTAAGATTATCATCCGCAAGCGCTCAGAAAATAAAATAAAATTTTTTCATTCTTTTTTCACTTATAATTAAATTGATTCCTTAAAATAAGCCGGGTGTAACAAAAATCAAATGGACTCTCACCAATAGTCAGGATTATCCATTTTGTCCAGAAATTTGTCAAGTTCATCCATATTTCTGATTGGTTTTGCTATTCTTTTTCCTTCCAAATCATAACCAATATGTGGAAAATTTTCATACCATTGCATGGGTATGTTCCCAACTGTGTTTCTAATGTCCTGTGTAACAAAAAAATTGAAAAACTATTCTTGCAAATTTAACATTCACCAATTCCAAATATTTTAGTGTGAAAAAATCAATGTGTTATATATCTAATGGGAAATAATCATTTTTAAAAACCGACAGTGCTTGTCAAGGTGACAGTTTCTCGTTTTACTTAGAATGACCATAGTATTAACATACGGTAAATTATTCTGATTTGTCAAAAGGCTTCATAACCATCAACAATGCTATCAAATAGCAGTGCTGATGGTTTTAAAGCCTTTTGTACAATACATTACCATATAGATAAAACAAATATTTTGATCTTAAAGCAAGTGAAACGTCTAGAAATATAGAACTTTCGGGTTACTTTCTTTATGACATCTACCATTTTCTTTGTCTGAGTAGTCAAGCAGTTGGTATTTCATTAGTCTGGGGCTTATTACTAATACTAAAATACCAATACTGAGTCAAACAAACTAAAACATATCTTTCAAATCGTAAAACTGATCAACTGTCAGAAACGACACAAATGATTGTCAATTTTGGATCCTTGATGGATCATCGAGTATCCAGTTTAAAAAACTTATCTTGGTAAATTGGAATAAATAACCAGTCTCTTAGAATATTCACTTCAATGTCCTAGTCATAAAATGAGATGCACCTCTTCATCAGATGTGTCACCATCATTATTGTTATCAATGGTTATCGTGGATCCTGTCAATCTTTCTTTGATAGATGAAGATTCTATCTCCACAGGATTCTCGTTTCCTTCATCACTTTGTTTAGAATAATCTTCATCTACCCCTGAATCATCACTGGATAAGTCAAAATCTGAAAAATAATCGAATTTAAATTCTTAACATAAATGAGTTTGACAAATATATTACAAAAAGTTACGATGGTCTACTTCTATTAGTGAAAGCCATTTAGTAGATACTCAAGTACATACTGTGTATATTCAGAAATGCCTAACAACATACAATAAAAGATGTGCACAAACATGATTAGTTATGTATGGGCTACCGATACACATCTATCAAATCCATCACCAACATTGATAAGAAAAAGATTTTTGATTGGTTAAATACGGATAAATTTTACTAACTAAAGATAAATACCTAGGTCTAAATTATTGGAGGATGTAACTCCGGTTTCAGCTCAAGTTTATAATCTCAGACTCCCAAAAGAGTTTTAGTTAGACCTTAGCTTAAAATTACCTGATTCATTATCACTCAAATCATCTTCCGAAGATTCTTCAATTTTTATATTAGTGTCAGGAATCTGAAAAATGAAGATTTGTGCTTTAATAATACTAACAATTGAATGAAAAATTCACCCTCTAAAATCAGTGGATGGATGAGTTGTGGTTCATCTTTATTTCCTTGCAATATGTCTGTATTCAAATAAGTCTGAAAGGAATATTTTTACAATAAACGAAGATAAAATTTCACTTTCTTCAGTTGTAAACAATCAGTTTTCTTTGGTCCTGATTGAGGTTCAGTAAGTACATAGACTAGAAATCGAGCGATTTGAAAAAGATTATGCAAGATAAGACCGGAGTGATAGAATCTTGTTTTTCTCCAGATGTTTGAAATGTTCATACCCTATTTCATAGCAGAATTGATTGGTTTGAAGCTTTTTCTATAGTATGGTTGCTACAGCACACTCAACAAGATACATTTTGATCTTCTAGCAAAAGATTTATCAAGGAATTTTTCCCATTTGCTTCAAAGTTTCTTCTCCTGATGGGAACCATTTTTTTTCAAGCGTCTTATTAGTATTCGTAGCTGAGATTCCATATTTAGGATAAGGTAGTCAGCCATAAAAAACGTGAGCGAAAAATTTGCCCAAAATACCCACTTCTTCTGCCACAACAACTCGCTTTCGCTTCTCATTCATTCTCTTCATTTCGTTAAAGAGTTCTGACTTGCAGTTCGTTATCCACACTTTTTGACTTCGGACAGTACGAATCTTACTGATATTGGCCTTTAAATCCGATATTTTAATCCGATCGGCGTATTGTAGTTTAATTTCTATGACTTTCGTTAACCACGACTTTATGGAGATAAGGATTTTTTTTTTATTAAAATTCACTCTGAGCAAGGTTGAAAGCAGTGCCTGGAAGGAACCAACTAATGGCCACTTAAAAGAAGAGAGCTATAAGATGTAGTACCAGCAACTGCAGTCTAAACGGAAAACATCCCAAACGAAACTGAACCACTGTGGCAAAGTGCAGTGAGTGGTATCTGCCCTGGGCAATGGTAAAACTATTTACCACTTCTTTGCTCCCTTTTAGTCACCTCGTACCTACATGGCCAAACAATTCGTACCCTGATGAAATTTGCAATGGACTCAGTGCTGAGTGTGAAAAGACAGCGATGGCTGATTTGTAGTTTGTTATATACAGTATAGCTTTATTATTTAAATAATTATTTGATATATAAATTTAAAAAATTATACTGCATAAATAATAGAACATGCAAAAACAAACCAATCTGAAAGTCTGAGGAAAATGTTGAAAGGAGGTTGGGGCATGCTTTATCAGTTTATCGTTATGCGTATTCTCAGCTTTCTTCTCCTAAGAAATAATATCCCATCCTAACCCAAAGGAGTCAAGGACCAGATTTCAAAAGTGCATTAACGATGGAATGACTAGGCCTACCGGTATCATGTTTCTTATCATTTCCACAAATTTTGCTTTGAGCCACAGACTACAAAAGCATAGGAGTTTACCAAGATTTTCAGAGATATAACGTTAACTATTATCGCAAATTTGCAGTTTATATTCAACTTCCTTTCTGGAAGGCATAGGTATGTTACCGGTACCGTACTACACCTGGCACTGTACATTGCTACTTCAGAATTCGTACACTGCACAGGTTAACTTCTCACGAATTTTTGGGAAGGATACGAACTGATCAATTATGATATTTCAGCTGTTCATGGTACAGAACTGCCCATGGCATCCCTGTACAGTGTAGGAAGTCTGATATGGTACCGGTACTGGGTACCGGTACCCCATTTCAATTAAACGCAGAATGGCTTCAATTTTCGCGTAGCCTAAATACAGAATATCAATCAATCAATACACGAGGTCGTGGTTCGCCGTGTGGCGTATCCATATTTTCGGCTTACCCCTCTTGCAGAATAAAAATTAAATCCCATCCTACCCAACCGTACAAACCAATACTGCTGACAGAATAATGCAACAAGAGTGAAAACATGCTGCTCCAGCAATCCCTATGAACCCCTCTTGCAGAATAAAAATTAAATCCCATCCTACCCAACCGTACAAACCAATACTGCTGACAGAATAATGCAACAAGAGTGAAAACATGCTGCTCCAGCAATCCCTATGAACTTTGACCCTTAAATAAGAGCGTAAATTCCTTGACTTTGACGTAACAAAGGTAATTTCAAAGCCGCACATTTTCCTGTACATGTATGATAAAAAGCTGATCGTTTTATTTACCAACGATTTGATGACGATCCGAGCGGCAGAAGTCAACGAGAACATTCAAGTAAGGATTTCTGTATAGCTTGCTGCAATAACCAAGCAAAAAGAGAGCACCGAATCTACTTGCTATGCGTTCCCAAAGCTTTAGTCTGTAATCGCGATAGCTTTGGTCATTGCGAGTAACTGTTAGAATGGACCCAAGTGAGTGTCAATCAGTACATGAAATGTGATTCAGGATAACATAACTTTCCTGAGTCTTTTATCACCTTGCTCGAAGTAAATATATCACCTTGGGTTGAGTGGTGGGCATAGACCTGCAAGCCAGACTTGCTGGGATATAAGTTCGAAGTATTTAACTTATAATGCAAACGCGTTTTCTAACCAAGCTTTTGTGTGGATGGAATTGGCGTACTCATACCGGTTTACAGCGAACCAAATAATTGACATTGCTGTTAATGTTTTTGCTTCATTCAATACATCAATCCCATTAGAAGTTTCAACTCATGCTTAATTAATGATCAGTACACCGGTCTGTGCGAAGTTTGAACAGTAAAGTAACTACAATTCACTCATTATATTTTCTATCTTCAAGACAAAAAATAGCATCGACCTGATACCACCGATATTTTACAGAACATTCAGAATCTACAGAAATTACAGATTCAAAGTCTACTAATGAGATTCGTTTCAATACAAAAAATACTTGGCGTTTTCAATCCCTATTTACGCAAATATTTCTGTACTTTTAATCTTTTTCAACATTTGCTTTCAAAAATATGATATTTTGCCAGTCGTCCACATCAATGAAACCAGTGTTGCGATATGGTATTGGCAAAACAGTGGTATTTCTTTTGTCGGGAATTATTGTACCACTCTGAATCAGTGATTTTAAAGTTGAGCTTAGAGTACTTTTATAAGTAATTGTGATGGGTATCGATATCGGCTCATTTTTGGAGTATCATTATCAGCAAAAAAACGTTATCGGGGTATCTCTTGACAAAAAAGACACAAACTACGCACCAGTGACGACGTCTCTGTGGCTGAATTAAATAAAAATCCAATGCGAAAATTTTGAAATTAACTACTACTTCCTACTAGGCAATAACGAAAACGCGACTAATGCTAAGATGCCATTGCCGTCGGATCGGGGTAGGGGGACATGTCCCTACCAGGATTTGATACCCTCCTCGCCTATGATTTCGGGATTTTTATTTTTGCTTACTAAAATAGCGCACCTTCTTAGTTCAAGGTTTGAACAAAGCCCTTGCTTTTCAGATGTGTATGAAGAAGTATAGCCTAGAGCAGGGTTTTCCAAACGTTTTGGGCAATAGAACCCTATTTGTCAATGTAGTGATTCGCGGACCCCAATCTTATGTCGCATTAATTTTCCGCCTAACCAACGATAAAGGTTAATACAAATAAAAAATAAGTAACACTGAATCATGTTTATTAATCGAAATGCGTTGAAAATAGTGGGAACAGTGAATATACGTTTGCAACACTTAACCAGAAAGATGCAAGGGGTTTTTGATTGAAACTAACCAAAGTTCGGTCAGATAACAATTCAGCCAATTCTTCTTCTTTGCGTCCTGACAGATCAGTTTTGCAATAACAAAAGGGTTTAAAATGTAGTCAAAATTCTCATATGTCTCTTTTAAAAAGTACTCCGTAAAATGTCAGGAATGCAATTCCAAATGTTGTCGAATTCAGAGAAAATTAAATCTGTATTTATTAAAGGTTTGTTGACAATGTAGTCGCACAGAACTGGAAACATATCCACAACATTTTCATTTATTCTCCTTTTCCATATGTTGAGTTTATTTATGAATGCTGTTATTTTGTTTTGACTCAGTAAAATGTTCGCATCTCTTCCCTGAAGTGGCAAGTCCAGTTGATTGGGAAGGATGAAACATCCTGAGAATGCTGGATTCCACGTTTCGAATCATTCGACTTATCCTTTCGCTTAAAAAATTATCCATAATATTTGAATTATAACACTAATATTTAAAAACAGAAAAATATCTATGTCAGTCTGGATTTTAGGAAAATCGCAGTGATGGCACTGCAGCTGGTCACCGGTACACGTTTGACGTTTTATGCACAACCTTTTGAAACAGCCTATCGCTTTAGTCGCTTATTAAGCTAGGCCTAAGGCCAATTCGAACAAAAATTGAAGCTTCAGAACTTCATAAGATGATCACCTATTGGGTTATCTATTTTAATGCTCGGACTACATAGACTTACAGTTACAGGCGGCTAACCGGCAAACAGTTTAGCCTTGTAACTATACAGCAAACATTCTCGACAAACACACCGTACGATTAATTGTTTCGTCAAAGACGCCGAATAAAATTTTTAAGGTAGAGCAACTACCAGGACGTGCTAATTCATTTTGAATATTTAAGGTTGACAAGACCTAACCTTCTTAAAATAATTTATTTTAGCAACAAATTACAGCGGAATTCATCTGCGACAATGGGCGTACGGCATCTTGTCAAGCATGTATTCTCAATTTCGTCATATAGTCAGGGACCCTCGTTGCAGTCTTTGCGGACCCCATTTTGGGAACCCTGGCTTAGCGACTTCGATTCACCATATACATGCCTCAACTTCATTAAATTTGGGATAGTGTTAAATTTTGTGTATTTCGCTCGTATAAATAAAATAAAGCCAATATTTATCACAATTTCATGAACTGATGAAAAACCTTATTGTCACATAAAACGTCGCTCCAAGTAGGGACGTAATTTTTAAAATTTCGAATAGAATCAATTCGAATCGATTCTAAGTGTTCTAAGAAAATTCATTTCGATTCTTTTGATGTAAAGTTCTGTCATTGTCAGACATCGAAAGCAAATAATTTAAAGCTATTTGGTTCCCTTTTTTAATAAATTTTTGCCAATTGTATTGTGCCCAGTTGCCAAATCGATACACAGCTATTTCGTCCTTGTTCAGTTCTGCTCGAATTCTAACAGCGAATGTTTTATTTTTTGGTTTTGTAAACAAATCTAACACTTTTAAACAGTTATATATATATATGAGGTTCTTTTTTCAATAGAATCATATTTGAAAAGCTCGATTCGAAAATATTTTTTAAAGGTTCGTTTCGAAATAAAATAATCGAAACTTACATTCCCATCCAGGACATGTGCAACGAAATACAATACCTTGTCACTACCCAATAACTATATGCATTTTTGGTGTTATCGTATATTCCTCGTTGACTTCATCCGTCAGTTCATGGATATAAGTAGCAATCTAGATATTCTAGCGCTGCATTTTTAAAAAGTAATATGTCGTAAAGTAATTATTTCAGAAAAAGATAAAAACGCGAAAAATAATGTCAAGTATAACGGCGATAGCACCAAAACCTGTTTGGTCTAAGACGCTGACGTAAGACGCGCCCCATGAATAAATACACTATCAGAATTAGGAAAAATCCTTCCATCGAACAGATCATTGCGAAATGAGACAGTTATATTTAAAATTTAATGCTACATTCACCAGGTTACAATTTTTATTGTTGAGCACGGATTACTGATTATACCACATATTCATTTAAATTATATGACAGAAAATATTAATTTCAGTTAAAATAATTTTGCTAAATATGCTATTTTTTTGTGTTTGCAATTTTCTCGTATATTTTTACTTCCCATTCGAGTCCATTTTCATATTGAATACCAACCGGAATATTGTTTTCCCAATCTTTCGATCTGAAACGGTACAAAAGAAAAATAGTATTCATCTACTACTAGGTAATTCGTTTTTTTAGGATGTTCAGCATAAAGTTTTATGGAATTTAACGTTAACGCACTTTTCAAGCATTGTATCGATGGGTAGAACCAAATCGTTTGGAATTCAAATCATATTCGGATAATTTTTTTTCGAATCGGTAAGATCTCTGATTCCATCTAAATTACAAGAATTTACTCATATAATTTGCCACATTTTCGAATAAAAAAAATCTATATCCATGACAGGGGTGGCCAAACTGCGGCTCTTTGAGACTTTGATTGCGGCTCTTTGATGAATTAGCATTGATGAATTCGACATGAATTAGACATGCAGACTTTTTCAAAAGGATTTACTTTCTAAAACATTTAATCACTTCCCTAATCCGAGAAAGATAAATGTCGGGATAAAAGAGGAGAAAGTGGAAGAATACTAAGGCAAACTTCAAGAACTGTTCGGGGAATTTCAATCTAGGTTTCAAGACTTGCAAATGCTAAATCCTTGTTTGTCCTTTTTTGTAAACCCGTTTGTGGTTGATGTGATCAACGATGGATGCCCGATTCCTGAACCATTTGTAAGTGAAGCATCTGTTGTGGAAATGGAACTGCAGAAATATCTCGCTTTGAAAATGGTTCATACATCTCTGAGAACAGTTCAGTTCTGGAAACAAGTCCCAGAAGCAAAATACCCGAACCTGAAGAAAACAGCTATCCGGCTGATTTCTATGTTCAGCACAATATACTGTTGTGAGTCCTTGTATTCCGTGATGAAATTTGTAAAGTCAAAATACCATTCAGTTTTGACAAACCAACACTGGAAGGAACTGCTCCGAACTGCTTTAACATCATACCAACATAAGTTCAAACATCTTGCAGCCCAGGTGGATCCTCACAGTATACCACGCAGCACTAATATTAATCAATAGCTGCACTTCGTTGTGAGTGAATAACTTCCTATTTCTTATTGTGTTTGTGTTATGGCTCTTTCAAAACTGGATTTTTTAATATGCGGCTCGAGCATGAAGCAGGTCTGGCCACCCCTGATCTATGAATTAGGTGATAATATTTATGTAAACAAACTATAAGAGATTCACAAACATAGAAGTGGACGAATAATGGTCGATTCGCTACTGACTGAAATAAATTGCGCTTCGAATCACCGCGATGAAAAATAAAATAACCTTTCAACACAGCGAAAGTTGCTGTCTTCATCGAGGTTCGGGAAAAACTTGTCGCAATCAAAATTTCCTTTTACGCGAGTAACATACATTCTTCCGCAATACTGTGAGTTCTGAAGTAACTGTAACAATATATTTGACATATTTTAATAAATGCTGGTTCAATGACCTGTCTGGTTTGCCAGCAGTAAATAAAGCCTTGGAATATGTTTGCGCTAACCGAAGTAGCTGCCAATTGCGAGAGACACACTAACATATCATATAGATATAGTCAAGTGCAGGGAATTGCTAAACTAGTCGGCGCAGGGTAATTTGCGTAACTGTAGATGCGGGCTTCGGAATTGCTCTAACGCACTTCCTACGTGTCAGCACAGTGTAGATACAATTCACTAACTTTTATTTTAGTGATTCAGTTCTGTCTAGGATGTCCGCAAAGTGTGTAGTTGCTGGTTCTTCATTTTGTATTAGATCTTTGACACTAAGCGGTCGTTAGTTGATTCCTTTTATTTGCTAACTCCGAGCTTGCTTGTAGAATGCTCGTCATAGAATTTAAAACAGCAGAGTTAATAAAAATCACTCTCGTTTCTAAAAATAAAATTCACTATTTTGTTTGTTCGAGTTCGGTCTGATTATTTTGTTTCAAATCATAATGTGAAGACAGCATGTAGATGGGAATTTCCCTTAACATTTTAAGTTTAGAAATATATTTGGGTTCATGACTGAATATTTGTAAAAATTTATTGGCAATGACCATGTCAGTGATAGAGAACAAGAAATCTCGGTTTCAAATTCTAATTTGGGGTAATTTTGAAATATATGGTTACCTTATAAGTTTCTGTGCCACCAATATTAAAAACCAAGTGGATTTTCCCAGACCATTCCGGACTTCGTAATAATTCTACCATCTCTTTTAAAGAATGTGCAACGCCATCCTAGAATGGAATAAATATTTCCCTCATAATATATGAATAGGGCATAAATGCTGCCACCTTTTTCTCAATATTCTTCTTCGGACGATGATAAACATAGATAGAAATTAGTATAAAGACCGCATATAGAAGTCTTGCGGCATATAAGTTGACTATCTCTAAAATGGTATTTGGAGGTAGGAATATGAAGTTTATCACAGCGTCTACAGATTCGGTTTAACTGCGTGGTAAAGAAATCGGAAAATATACATACACCCCAGGGCGTCAAGCTTGCGGAAGGTCCAATATTGCGGAATATGCGGAACCCCCAAACCCATGACTTAATTTCGCAGTACAAAATCATTAGGAAAAGCTACATTATCGAAAAAAATATGAATTCCATATCGTTGTGCATGTTCAGGCGTTACTTACATTTTCATTTTGCATTCTATTAAATAGCTTATTTCTCAATGTTCAATATAAATTATATTTAGGTTCCTCCTTTGAGAAGTCAACTGGAAAGTATATTTCCATAGTCCTGGCTACAGGTCTGCCTTATTTTTGTACCTAAATTCGTTCCCAGCAAGGTTTGAAAGAAACTTTTAATAAGACTCCCCGAAGGCGACTTTCGGAAAGTTTAATTCGAACACTACCATCAAACCCACGATTCCCAACATGAGCAAATGTTGTAAATCAATCCTACTATATTCAAACTATTTGGTTTAGGAAAAACCAGAGGTATTCCAAAATAGTAAAAAAGAATATATATTGTTACCGCTCCTGCAGGTGGGGCCTTCAGAGATTTGCTGAGAATAAAATTGTATCTGCCTGCTAGAGGATGACTTGAATCATCTGGTGGAACACATTCCCAGTTTCTTCTTCCCATGATTACGGCATTTTGCTTGCCTGGTGTTGAACATTCCGAAGTTAAATTATTGAAATGTTGATATTCCCGACTGTTAAGAAAATAATATTTTTCTTTTTCAGGATTACCGCCTCGTAATTACATAGGATGCGACCAATCAAGTCTAGTTTAATTTTATCCATTGTTCGTTCGTCGTCTCACAATACGCCATGCACGACAAGTTGACAAGGTTTGGTTATATGTTTTAAATGAAGACGAATCATTCGTAGTCTAACACTGCATGCTGTCAATTCAACTGAAAATTTGTTGAAAAAGACTACATTGAATTAAGATTTTTAAATAGTGCTAATACCCAAGTTTATTTTATTCCAAATAAGCCCAAAGTTTTGGCGTTATATATATTTCTATTCATTAAGTAAATTAATAAAGTTCAGAATATCATTAGTCTTCTTTTTTGTAAATATGCGGCGGTTTCAGTCAAATAAATATGGTAGCCTGCTCAGCTAACAGCCAGCTAACTAATTTTACTGACATGTAATACCACACTGGGTAAATTACGTATTAATCTGAAATTGGCCTAAAAATAATCTCAATATCAAAATAAACCAAACAAAATTACCTTGATCTGAACTTGGATATTATGCGAAGGTTTTGAAAGTGAAACTGGTTTGGGGGAAAATCGTTGTACTTTAACTTATTTAAAACGTGGATGAAATCGCCACCACGGTCAACATAGATACTTCAAAAAATAAGAGTCGGCACTAATGCGGAGACCGTTACCCATGAAACACTCGTTCATTTAACGTTCAGAGATGGAAAAATTCAATAAACATCGGACAAACCCGAACACTGTATTTGGATTCTTTTAAATTAGTACATGCAAAAAAATCCGCAGGGCAGTGCTAAAGAGCCCGTTTATAAAAATCATCTCGAGGCTAATAGTTTAATAATGATTGTGAATAAATCACTAACTCAAGTGGTAATGTACAAATCAGATAACACAAACAAAGGCAATTTATTATCACCCAAGACCGTGAAAATTTCAAGCCTATTGGATGCAAATGGCTGCGATCAACCGTGACCGAGTCTAACATTTGTTCAGGCTTGACAAATGAGTAACGCAGACCCAGACGAAATTTTCCATTTAACTACCTTTTGTCAAGTATGTGTCACTAATGAACATTTGTGACACTTCCTTGATAAACAAAAATCCCGATTGGAACGATGATTTTTTGACCGAACAATCAATAACTACTGGTCATGAATTGAACGCATCGCAACACTCCACTCCAGGCACGAGTCACCGCTGTAAATGGTTAACCATGCAGTTTCGTGACAGCAAACAATGATCGTGAATTGTTGAACCTTCGAGAGAAACGTCGTCGAAATTATCACGTAGCCCTATACCAACGGTGCATAGCACGAATGCCCGGAATTCCGTGGGGTTATATTTATTTAATATAATATATTTACCACATCGTTACTTTCTATCATTCCAAGAATGTAGCGATTGCCGTTTTTTATGAAGTATAATTCTCAGTGGTCGTTAGAGGGGAGTGACATAGGCCCGTCGCTATCTTATTCATGTCTCCACTTGACTCAGAATACCTAAATGAATCACCCTATGCACAACATCAACGTATCTTTTCTGTGCGATGTATTTCCCCATGAGGGACTATTTTTGAGAATATGATATTTCAATCTCTACTTAATTTTGAAATAAAGTTGGGATATCAGTTCAATTTTATCACAACAGAAACTTCCTGTCAAATAAATATATTTTCCTACCAAAATGAAACAGGCTTTTAAACAAATGAATGAAGAGTAAAAAAACATTTACACAGTTAAGAGAACATAATAATAATAGTAGTAGTAATAATAACAACAGCAAGACAAACCACAAATAATCATAGGGCCACACAGAAGATAAGATGAATAAGGGCAAAAAAATCACCATTATCAATTACCAGTATTATGTACATGCACAAAAATATAAATAAAGCAAAGAAAGCAGACCTTCAGCAAAAACAAATAAAACTTGATTCCCATATGCACGATTAAGTACGAGTTACTTACGGACTGTACCTTGTTAAAGTCACAATTATCTATAGTTCACACTCACCGCATGAAATTAGATTCATATAGAGTTGTTTCGATTAGAATTGATAAAAACACACAAATGGGCCAGTGTTTGTCCATTGGTATTACCAAGAACGAATATGCAATTACCATTGAAATATTCAAATACCATACATTTAAAAAATCAGTAAATCAAACTAATATTAGTACCGTGGTCATATGTGTCCTTATTGTATAGGTCATAAACTAATAGGTCATAACTTAGGTCATAACTTATATCATGACGTAAGATCAAATCTTGGTTCATCTATGTCTCATGCTCGACATGCTCATGCTTAAAAAATGTCTGATTGTGCGAAGTTCAAAGTTGTATAGTATCTAGACAAGAGATTTCAAAAACATACTTTTTACCTTATAACAATACTGGAATACATGGTTTAAATACAATCAAAGTTAAGCGAATTTGAAAGAGTAGAAAAAGTGATGTTTGTAAAATTATGAACACCTCTTAACCACGGATTGTTGCGTATACGCGCCAAATATTGGAATTCGAAAAACACACTTTCCAAAAGGTTAGAACTACATATTTACAAAATGGAAAATAAATAGGGTTTCGTAAAAAATGAACTCAAAGACTCAATTATCTAAAATAACACAAAGCTAAAGAAAATCCACAATTGGTGATATTATTAAAAACTGAATAGGATTGAAATCTCCTCAGATATTATATAATTTTTTTTTCTTCCGAGTTGAATTTTGATGATAGCAATTCAAAAATAACAAAGGCTTTGTTGAGCACAGGCCACTTATCAAGTGTATGCAGCCTACATGTAGCGCATTTATGTGGTGTTGCTTGAGAAAATAGTATGGTGAGCAGAGACAAAAATCCCAAACATTGATTTCCTTTGGAATAACCACTTTACACAATTTAATTCAAACAAACTTTTCGATTTGACTTCAAAATGAACAAAGGATTTGATTCAAAATTACCCAGATTTGCCAACTAAAAAAAAACTGCAAAATTCGAATGACCCATCTTATCCTTATAGGTGAGTTTTATTAAGTTCTCAAAACACTACAAATTTGCATTTGTTCCACATTTCAATGCTAGTTTCCATTAGGCTAAGGAGGCTTGAGCAATTTGGCAAACTGAAAAAATCCATCGACATCATAATAGCTAGGTGGTCAAAATTAGAATGACATATGGTCACAATACTGTGATTAGTCAGAATGACCAATGCTCATTGTTATGAACAGTAAGGTACATCCAAAATAGTTTCAGACATCATGTAGTTTCATCGCCATAATTTTTTTTGTGCTCTATCAGTACATTGTTATGAAAAAACACAAAATTTTAGCGATAAGATATACACCAACTTATTGGAAATATTTTGCCAACTAATACTTATTAAGCATCGACTGCTCTATGGCCCAAACTTCACAAAACAAAAATTCTGATCGTGTACGTTCTAACATGACCAGAAAGCAAGCATGTGCCGCTTTCACAACACACATCATAAAGTTTTGTAATCAATACAGCGCAACATAACTCTCTTATAAGCATGAAATCACGTAAAAGCACGATGAAGGCTTGAACAAACTAGCAACGAAAAAGGCTCGGTTGTCAACTGTCAAACATAATCAATACAAGTTTTCTCGATCAAGTAATTCATTTGAGCAAATTCAAAATGCACACTGTCTACCTATAATTGGCTCACATATACTGAAACTGTGCTATCCTTGGGCCCAACAAAGATCCAGGCTCTATTCTTATAGTCCAACCATAATCGATAAGGCGCATTGCGGAATTCAACAAGTATTATCTCACAACAGAGTACATAAGTGCCAAATTCCTGAATTAAGGTTGCAAATTGCATAAAAAAACGCCAAATTACAAAATATACAAATCAGGTAGAGAAAATGATGGCTGTAAATAGCACTCTAAGAGGTAATTTCTTGTATGCCGCCATTATGCAGCTCTCGACCCTGGGGGTTTGAAAACAACGGATTGATGCCCAAGATACAAAAGCATACCTACAACATTAACAATTTGCCTAAGGTCAAATTACAGGGTTTGAATTACAATACATTATTTTGCCTGATAGCGCGTCTAGACAGTCAACAACTAGCACATGATGATAGGATCGTAATCTGTAGATTATAAACATGAATTTTCACCCAAACATTTACAAACCACCGCAAAGGCATATGGAACATGTTGTAAAAAATTACTGGATATTGGATAAGATAATCGAACACATTCAAAACTAAACAAATACAATTTGTTGAGTATGAGTCACTGATGAATTACACCAGATAGACACTGTCCATGTGTTGCTAGGGTACATGTATGAATTCCTTATCCAGATATTCAAGTATTCCAGAATTCCAATAAGTGACTATTCTTAAATTGATTCATTGTGCTGTGAAATCATGATCATGTTGTAAAATTTGACATAAATCATGATTTACAGCAAAATTGGCCAAATATCAGCAATTTTGTTTATCCGAAAGGTTGAAATATCTCATTTGCTAAGGAGAGGATTTGGCTGTCATGAACGAGCCAACAATGATCCACACCTCAATGACGGTTTAAAACATAACATATTAAAACTAGGAAGCGATTCTTTATACAGTTGTGTGGAAAATAAGTTAGGCGATTTAAATATTGAAAAAACGAAATTGTACAAAAATAATATTGTACATTATGCTGAGTAAATTTAAAAATCAGAATGTATCAAAAGTTAGAAAAATGACCTCGCTATACAATTAGAAGTTTGGATAAATATCTACAGATTTTTCATCAGTATTTCAAATATTGCTCATAATTGATTATTTAGGTTTAAATCCAGATTCATTTTGGTACCAAATGACATTGACACATAATTAGATGAAAAACTAACGATAATTAGAAAAAACTATAAGAAAATTATTTTGCTATTAATTCACATTTTCTATTCTGAATACACTATGATATTCACTACAATTAAATTAGAAAATGTTGAAATATTACAATTTTAGAATAATGAAGTTGGATAAATTTTACCTAGGGTAACGATATAAAGGAATGATTATGGCCATGCAAGAACGCTTGATCCCTATAAACATAATAGAAACCTACAATAGCCACATTTTTTGGCCATGCTTTTGCCTTAGTTTGATGAAAAATACATACAACCATTTTCTTGTAATATTTAAAATGTTTTCAATGTGTTACAATTTTTTAACCCGTTTAGTAGCTAAAGTGAACTGATCATATATAGTCATTAACTCGTCCATGTTATATTGGGTAAGCACTACGAAGCCTGATAAGTTTGTACTTTCTTTTCTGGCACAATCTTCGCAATAGACCAGATGGCTATTGCTTCCTTGAATTTGCCTAACAAAGAGCAGGTTAAATACTTCGACATCACAAATCTCGCAGTAATGTGCAGGTTCATTTTCTCCTTTCCCATGCCAAACAGCACTGATGCCATTTGCTTTTAATGTATCTAGTGTCTTTTGACTTTGCCATAATGTGCGCATCATACAAGTTTTTAGCATTTTAAACAACTTGAAATCGGTAATCCGAATGTGTTGTGCCAAGTACCACGTCAAGTGGATGAGTGGCACAATCGATTTATATTTAGTGAGCTTGTTGTATTCATATCTTTCAACTGCCATCTGATACTGATAAGCAGAAATCAGACCCACATTCCACGCTATATTGTTGCACCAACCAATCGCCTGTACCCAATGTACAGTGCCAGCATTCAACCACACTAGATCCCCGGGTTTCTGAACATACCTATAAACAGGCACATTTCTGTTGTATAAATCCTCTAATATTGGCCACCAGGAACCAGAAAGGTAATCCACATTATGCTCTTCGCATAATTCTGCTATAACTCCCCAATATTCCTCAGGTGTTGCGAACCATTCACAGTCACCGGGCCCGATATTAATATTCAGAGCACAGAAGTTATTGTTTTCCTGATGCCCTGGGGTTCGAGAGCCAGGTACTTTCATATACAACTGTATTGTGTTCATACCAAGTATAGTTTGCCCAACATGGCTCAGCATATTTCCAGCAGATACTAGCCTGAAAAGCCATGGTAATTTAGACAATTCTTGAAGCTGATCCCTCCACTTTTTCTCATTTGATAAATCAATATTGGTGCCAAATTTAATTATTTTGAAGTTCTTTTTCTTTATGCCTTGAGCATCTGTTAACTTGTCAGCTTCTGCCGAGTGGTCTTTATGACTGTGCCCATCACCACCACCAGTACTTGAAGACTGGTGCTTTTTCGTATCTTCTCTTAATGACTCTTGAAATGTGGCTGCCTGATATTCTGCATACTTTGCGATACTTGTGAAGGACCTACTGCTTTCACATTTCCACACACGTTTCGTGCCAGTTGAATCCCAGTTTTCATCAGATGGTTGTCGGAATTGAGTTCTGACCTCTACCTGACAATCACCATTACATTCAACAAGAGTTTTTGTAGAAAAAAGCCCCAAGTCTAATTTTAAAGCTGCAGCGAGACCTCGTATAACTGTAACGGGGTTCCCTGGATGAGTGCAAAAATTTGCTAATGCTTTTGACATAGCATCTCTTTTATTTTCCAAATATATTGTTGGAGTGGGAGGGCAAAGTTTATCTTTTGACAATATCGGTTGGGGTGTTGGTGCTCTAATAGGTGGTGGACATTTGTCCAAGTATAGATGTTCAGTTGGAACTGTGCGATTCCCTAGTATTTTTCTACAAGTAGTGATTACTTCACGGGCTAACATTGTTTCTGAAATACCACACGGCGTTAACAGTGGTGGAAATGGCCGATTTGGAATCTCAGAATTTTCAAGTGAACTTTCCTCAATTTCTTTTGGAGAGCTTATAACAACACCACCATTGGAGTCACTTGTTCCTGACTGCAGCTGCGTTATAGAAGGCAAAGAATTGCTCTTGTTGAATTCAGTTTCATTGGAGGCATTTTCAGCTTTTGTGACAGGTCCATCTCCTGCAGGACTTGATTTTCCCAATTTTTTCTGATGTTCCAGCATCAGAGTATGTGTATGTTGCAGTCTTTCCAACTCCATTGTTTGTGTAGGAGTTAGAAGAGGTTTATTGAGTTGAAGGTTATGCATTACCTGTAGTTGTTGAGGAGTAAGATACCAGCTGCAAGTTTGCTCTAATATTTTTGATTTAGTCTCAGGTTCATTAGTATTTTGATTGACTATGTGACCTGGTGTTGATGATAATGTTGATGGATCAGAAGTCAAGAATGACTTGGAATCTTGGTTTGCTGATGGAGAACATTTAAAAGCACTTTGCCTTTGAGTGAGTTCAGCAGGTATTGGTAGTGTCCAGGCCTCTTCTATCGAAGGTAATATTTTTCCATGGTTTTGCTGGCCATTCATGTCCTGTGCTTTAATAATTTGCTCTATTGCTTTCACACGTTCGGCTACCTCAGGATTTTGAATGCCATCATTTTTATTTTCTTTACATCTTTGCGCATTGATGTAACACACTAGAGCATCTTTTGGTTGCTGGCAAGCTTCATACAATATAGCAAGGTCCCGCCATGCCGCTTCATGTCCTCTATCAAGCTGCACAGCACATATGTATGCCTGCAACGCATCCATTGGCTGATTTTGCTCTTGATAAAGAACTCCAATAGAACACCATGTGTCCGCGTTTGCTTCAGATTTATCAATAGACTGACGATATGAAACAAAAGCATCATGTACTTTACCCATACTGGAGTGATACCTTCCCAGCAGGTACCAAGTTTGACCATTGTTGGAGTCAATTTCAATTGATCTCTGTAATAATTCCAAAGCTTTTTGTGATCTTGTTGCTGGATCAAACTCCTCTACTGTGTGATATAACCAACCCAACTGTCTCAGTGTGTTTGCTTGTACAGCGGTTGTCAACTGAGCAGGCGGAAGCTTCAAAATATCTTCATATTCCGTCTTCGCATCATTGAATCTTTGTTGGATTTCATATAAATGTCCCAGGTGGAATTTTATTTCACACCTACTTATACCACTGTTTCTGTGATCACTGAGAGCCAGTTTGAAATGCTTGATGGCAGCCTCATGACTTCCACTAATTTTGAAAATTAAACCAAGTCGACAAAAAACCTCACCAGCTTTTCTGAAGCATGGATCATTGTAAATGAGCTGTTGAAAAAACTTTGTAGCCCACGAAAAAGCACTGAAGTGATAATAAACGATACCAACGCCATACAAGAACGCAGAATTTCTCCAATGATCTGGGTGCAAAGTGTAATACCTATTGTACGCTGACAAGGCCTTATGATAATCTTCAAGCAGTAAATGAAAGTGTCCCAACTTGCAAAGATACCCTGCCAACACTTTATTGTCATTTGTTTCGGTAGAAAGTTTTGTATAATGTTCCACCCCCTTTTTTAAAATCGCCTTTAACCTCGCACCCTCGTCCCCTTTTTCCAAAACGCGATCACCAAACAGACAACTGTCAATTTTGGAAAGCTCATTCGCTTCTGCTTGTGATAACGAAGAGGCAACTACTTCAGTTCCTGACACCTCCATACTCAAAATATTTCTAAAATGTCAATAAATTAAATAGCTCCGTACGTTTTCACGAAATGCATAACTTGTGGCCTGCAACAACCAAGCCTCGCTATTAAAAACCCGGTTCACGCTGCTGCCGTTTCCTACGTGACTCGTTGTCTTTCTTTTCACGGTCGCTAGAGTAGAGTGAGAGATAATAAAAGAGAAAAGGGAAACGCGTGGGATTTTCTCCGTTTTTTGTAGGTTGGGCGTCGTCTACGTATCTCGGTCGCGAGCTGTTCTTCTTTGTGTTTCGACCGCGCGACCCTATCAGGAGTTAGGCTTTATTCGAGCATGGTTTGACAGAGTCAATAGACGAGAGAGTGTGAAACGTAGCACCAAAGCACGTACCATATGTGGTATATGCTCGTGTGGAATTATACTTTCAAACACGAAGCAGGTATACTACCATATCGCAGATTTACTACAAATATATGCTGCAAAATGCCCACAGGCCAATCGAAATCATTGTCATAACGTAGATTGTATTTATTTCAGTCGATCAGCACGGCCTGAGGTACGTATAGCGCAGACTACACACATTTTCCTTATCACGTGACACAACCGGCAATGATGTCATGCGAATGGCTTGTGGTCGAGCATTTTGTGGTATCTCGCATTAGTCATTGCGGCACATTAAAATAATGCGTCATCAGAAGCTTATTCTGCCTTATGTTGTTATAATTTGCAGTGTAGTTTTAGTGGACATGAGCAGCAGTTTGATATCTCGAACAGTACAATGGGGTGGTCAGTGTTGTTTTGTGCTTTATACTACTAATAAAAAATCCAAACATTACAAATATTAAATAATGTAAACGAATGTAAAGTATTAAGTCAATAAAACTAAAAAAACGAAATTTCCATCCTTTAATATGTAAGAATTCATAAAACTAAGAGTTATCACGATATGAGTAGTAATTTTCAAACGCGCTCAGCGCGTACAATATTTCCGGTTCCACTTAATCTCAAATGGCCTCACCCATCATTCTTCAACTCGCATTTCACATGTCTCTTCGACATAAAACATCTAATTATTGAGCGGGTGTGTGCTAATCTTGGAGTCTATTAAACTCGTTATGTAATTCCATAGATGGGGTGACTGCATTTTGACAAAAATGTCTCATCACGCCAGCTAATTCTGAATGTATTGTAATAGAGATATTCAAATCGCGGTGACCCATTTTCCAGTCACGGATAACTCTCACAAAGCACGCCTCTTTACTGTAAAACCGCGATCTTATTGTGCTTTTCATTCAAAGGGATGTCGTCAATTTTACCAGAATAGTAGTCATGGCTCTAGGCCGACAGCGACATCTCCACTATTCGACTAAAAATATCGATCTCGTGGCTATATATAAATTACAGTTTCCCAATTTATCAATCTATTGTATGTAATGTTATAGTTCCAGCATGGATCATCGGCCATAATAAGGCATTACGTGGTAGCATTTGCTCAAAGCTTTAGGGAGATGATTGGGTAAGGAAACATTGATCTGTTATGATTTAACACATTCCCAAAACTGAAACGAACTCTTCATTACTTATAAAAATAGAAATTCATTATAAGAAAAATATGATTAGAGTATATTATGTATAGAGAGTATATTTAAGTACGGTATGGTCGATGAGACGCGGTCCATCCATGACTCACTCCTTATTGGGATTAGACAGGATGGCATCATACTATGATGATTTTAATGATACGATCACACGAGAAAGGTTAGTATAATGTTGCCAGTTATTTGCAGACTATACATTTAAGTACCCATCGATATCTGCAAAACCTTACTTTAAGGAAACTTAATTTATTAAAAAAGAATAGTATATTGTTAACTTACGGTAAATCAAAAGGTAACGTTCCGTTCTTCGAAATTCCCCATTTTTCATCACAAACGACTACTGAATGCATTTTCATGATTGCCTATGTTCTGTACAAATATTTAGTCATAATATATAAAATTTTAAGTGAAATTCCCATCTAAGTTACATGCTGTTTTCACATTATGATTTGAAACAAAATAATCAGACCGAACTTGAACAAACAAAAAATGAATTATAATTTTTGAAAACGAGAGTGATTTTTATTAACTCTGCCGCAATACACGCTTGCGTAGGTTGCGTTTTTCTAGGTTTGTTCTATTTTAACCTTGTGTTTTACGCTTGTGCAAAGCTTCGCGTGCGTTTGTTTACATTTTCCAACGCGGCTGAACGGTTTGCTATGCAAGCTAACGGAAGCTGCTCGGTTCGTTACGTAAATTCCTACTGAATCCCTGCCTTCTCATATTGCTCTTCATCTGTTTATACGCCGGAGTCTGCAACCGCCGGCACCAAATATGCCTGCCTGCCCTGGCGGCAACCGGGCGAGATGCGAGACTAAATTTAATGGAAAAATTGACTTTTTACACGTCCGAGTGATTATTACCGCAAAGTAATGCAGCCGTGTATTGCCGGTTTTATTTTTTGTCCTACGGAGCAATGCAACGAATCGGTAAGACAACTTTACTTGTATTGCGGCCTTAACACAACAATATGCCAATATAACTTGTCACTCGTCGACGTTGCGCTCGTCAGGTAAATTTTAATGGCGTGCGTGACGATTTAATGTTTCTCTCAGACAGTTGTGCAATAACGACAAGATAAGCGTCCTTGGTATTGGCAAGCCTGGTAGGTATATTACAATGAATTAAATTGAGCATGCGGTGGCGTATTCACTGCAGATGACAAACCGTCATTTCAACTACCGGTGTTTGTGGCATACCGGTATGTATTTGCTCAAAGTTTACATCGAAGTCATCGATCCTTCACAGATTGATTTTGAGAGTGAAGTCACTAGAATGATGTTTTCAGGTGTTACGAGAAAGATTGTTACAAAGTTAGATTTCGCCGCCGTTTTAAAGATTAGGTATCCTATAATATAAAATATTATTTTTCTTTACTATCCCAATAGTAAAAAAATTAAAACATCGTTTGTGAAGTGTGTGTCACTGATGGATCGCATGTCGACGAGACACGGCCCGTCTGTGGTGCATGCTTTTCTGATAGGATTTAAAACACGGAAAAAGAAAACAATGGAACAAGAAATTCATTTCGTAAAATAAAATAAAATATTGGTTGAATGAAAAAAAGAAAAACCAGGCTCGGGTTCAAGGTTGAATACGACGGGCCACCATGCTGTTACGCTCAAGTGCATAGTCGATTGGGTTAGAAAAAAAAATTCTAACTGTGGAACAAACATATTTCCATGTTGTGTTGAACATCACTCTTTACCATAAAGTTAGTGAGATTTGTAAACAGCAAAGCATGACTGTTATGATTCATTACAACAGCGTCTTCTGGGAAGTTCAAATCTCTCACTCATCAGCCAAATCTCTTCTCGAATTACGTTGCTCATCCAAATGGAATCTCTCGAATTGAAAAACTCTTAATTTTTGAGTATCCCGCCCAGCATGTCGGGCAAGAACAAATGCATCAAACCGCGCAGGTACCGTCGACGTGACCGGTTGCTTCCCACCCCCCTCCCACAACACGAATTATCATGAATTTGCAAAAATCAAACCAATCGATAGAATGCCGCATCAGTGTGTTCAATAATGCGTTTCACTGGTTGTAAACGAGATGTTCCAAATATCGATTTTCGCAGCGCTCGTCATATACAACGTAATACTACTTGGAATATGCGTCAAATACATCGGAATTTGCCAGTTTTCTCTCACGGTGTTTGAAATGGTGAATGTAACTTTATTTTTGTTCAATAACTGCGTAACTGCTGACATCAACACTGCCCGTCATCAAACGAACACGATAATACAACCGCGTAACCATCAACTTTCCTAGCGAATACAAATAATCTTGGTTGAAAATAACGTGAATTTAGCGCTAAAGATGCGTTTGGGGCATCATTCATGGCTCCATAATTCAGTGATGTGAACACCTGGGGGAACTTCACTGGTTATCTTCCTATCTCAAATTTCAGCTGTATATCGCTAACAAGAACATGAAATCTTTATTCTGCGACACCAACACGATAAGTGTGACGAATCAAAGATAAATGAGATCTTCTGCGAAGCCTGATATAACAGAAAAATCGTCGAAGACCGACGTCTTCGATGATGACGAATATTGTGATGACGTTATCAGGAAATTACGCATTCAACCCACCACATAACGTATTTAAAACTCCACACCTCAGGCTACAAGATGTCGTTGAAAGATACATATAATTTTTTGTTAATTCCTGGCTTCGTATCCACAACTTTCGTATTACAACAAAATGGAAACTTCGATATAGTTTAAGGTTAGATAAATCGCTTAAGACGTAATCGCCGTTGCCAATTTACGTCACTTCACATGGCCTACAGCGGCATAAATACTAAAAAGAGCGCAAGCTGTTATTTTTAAACTTGCCGCATATTATTGTTTAGCGGTGCACGTCGTGCAATGGCGTATACTAGGACGTCTGTTCTCTGTAAATTCCCAGAAAAAATACAGTTTACCTAATTTTACCTTCTCGTGGCAAATGTTTGACAAATATGGCGTGCGATAATGATCACAATTTTAGTGAAAAAACTGATGCCAATCATAGCAAATTCTTCTCATGCCAGTGGTACGAAATGTGGAGAGGATGTGCTGGACCAACCCGTGGTAAATCTAAATTATATTTCGATGAAACCATATTTTTCGTTTGCGTATATGAATTATATTCAATGTTGATTTTTTTGCCCACCACAGACAGGAAAAATATTTTCATTTTAGAATCCTTGAAATTGGCAGGTTGGAATGAAAGCATTTACCTTGTAGACAATAAAATATTTTTTTTCCCGGTGAAATGTACAAACTGAAAAAGAACAACGTGCATTGCTCTATCTTTGGGCCTAAAAAAGCCTACTCTGGGAAATAAGTGGGGGCGTGTGCAACAATTTCTTATTCCGGACGATGAAACTACATAGTAATTGTACCAAAATTAAAGAGACTTTCACATACTACTGCTAGTTTCATTGCCACTTTTCGGTTTGTGTATGTCGTCTGTGCGTACTGTCCCACCATCAACTCCATCAAAAAAACTATTTTGTCTTATCGACGCGATCCATCATTAGCGCATACCTAAAAAAAGATGCATTGGCAAATATGTTCGATTGGGAAGTAGTTTCGGTACGGATGGAAAATCCTTTTACCCCAACTATCACGTGAAATACGCGATAGTAGCACCCAAAAAACTTTTCCAGGAATTTTCCGAGATGACCTCATCGTCGTCACGCATCGTTGATCGATTTTACACTTCGTTTTGGTTTTTGTGGCAAGATATGGTGAATCAGAGTCGAAACTCTCCCACGCTATACACGTGTTACTAGGCAGTATACGTGCGCGGATTTCTCAATACACGAATAAACCCTTATTTTGTCGAATCATGCTTCACTAAAGATGGAACGAGTATGCATTGTGTCATCTGTCTGATGTTTGATTGATTAATAATTGCGTAGAGTGTGCAAATGTAATACAGAGGCGGAAACTTTGCGATTCATATGTAACCATTACTTCAGAAAACCCATTTGTGCAAAATTATCTTGTACTGAAAATCAAATAAGGCAAAACACTTTATATAACAAAAATATATCCCATGTTAGTGTAACGAAATTGTGACAGTATTTTTATACTCGAGTCGCTGATAGATTAAGACAATAACACAGTCATACGAGAACGTGCAAAATTCTTGCCTATCCTTGTTATGGTAAACTTAACGCATGTTGTTAATATTTTGTCGCATATTGTTGTTTATAGATATGCACGATAATAATAGTAACAGATAAAAAATGTAATCAGAAAGGTAAATATAAAGCGCGGCCCAACAATGATTCCTGCTTGTTGTTTTTGATAAATTTATTACCTATGGTCAGGGAATTTTAACTAAGTTTGACATTTAATGAAGTCACAATTCAAAACAAATTCAGCAAACAGAAATAAACAAATTTTAGATGTGTAACTTGAACAAGGAACAATATAAATGCTCTATTCGCAGTATGGATTTAAAACATGGCCGTTATACGATCGTGAGAATGACGCAAAACAAACATATCATTTAGAACAAAATATCCATTTTGTTACATTTTTTGAAGACATTTTTCTGGAGTGTCCGTTACCTAAGCACCGTTACTTATGCTCAGAGCCTTGTATCGCCCTCAATTAATAGATTAGTGTTTAACCAGGCAAAAATATGTCCTAATGGAATGGAACAATAATATGAAAAAGTCTTTTGTTTTGAACTTAATCTATGCTGTATGGGGTTTCGAAATTCTAATGTGAGTTGAGATGCCATTCGACCTCTTGTTTTTCACGCCTCGGCGACTTGAACAAAACATATGTATCTCAACAAGGGTTTAAAATAATTTAGGCCATATCCCAAAATTTTCGCCTGCCTAAATTTCGTTATTCGATACAAATTTTCGCCATATACTTTATCAAAGTGCCAACCACCAGTGACTATTGTAATCATGTTTCTGGAAGCAGGATTTGCGCCGCTTTTTTATGTCTATCACTTGCACCGCTCGTTCATTAGTGCACCACTTCTTTAATTCCTAATCTTTAAAGCGAAGCGTCAAAATGCATAACTGCAGCGCTGCGACAAGCAGCTTATTACCGACACCTTGTGGCCACTGCGCGATTTTTAGTGTCCCAAATTTTCGTAAACAGGCCACTTTCTGTATTCCACTAGTTCCAAGAGAAGTGGAAATTTAGCAAAACCATTCTCAGAAGAAAAGCGCAACGGGATATTTGTCAAAACAATTGGATGATGACATCTCAATCAGAAATTTTACTCTGCCAAGCGGGAGCCACTGATGGGTTGTATTAACAAAGCATTTTGGGTGAAAATATTTATGACTGGAATGGGTTATCCAGTACAATTCAATACAACGAACATGTTACGTACGGAACAATCCTATATACCACAAGAACGGTGATTCAGATTATCTCGAATTTCGAGGAGGAGCCACTGATGGATTGGGTTAACAAAGGATTTTGGGTGGGAAATATTTCTTACTGGAATGGCTTATCCGGTACAGTTTAATACAACGCACATGTTACGTATGAAATAGCCCTATATACCACAAGAGCGGGGATTCAGAATATCTCGAATTTTGAGGAGCGAATGGTAGTGATAACTGTCAATAACCACGATTTTCAAAGAATATTTCAATGAAGCGCATCGTTGATCAATTTTTTACTTCCTTGTTTATCGGTTAATGATGAATCATTCTTTGAAATTTAACAGTACTGAAAGGTCGAATTTGTTTTGGTTAATATGATCGTTTCTCGAGATATGAGTGAGGCATAAATATATTAAATATGAATCATATATTTCAAATTCGATTTTTCCGAGAATGGGTCACAGATAAAAAGCGAAATCTCATTCATTGACTCATCTGAGTCGACCGAATCCTATTCATTAGAGACACCTACGTCACATAAATTCGCATAATTGTCACGTATCGCTTATGATGATCGCTTGAATATTATTTTGTTATGATCTCCTGTTTTTAGTGCGATGAAATTAAAAAAAAAATTCACGCCGCAAATTTTCGAAATATGCGTAAAATCTTATTGCCAAGCTCGAGTTAGGGGTGGATCGCGCCGACTACAACCTGTTTCTGCAAACCTTCATTCTTGTCTTTTACCCTCAACAGAGGTATGAGCTTTAGAATAATACCAACGTATATGCTGCGTGTCGTAAGAGGCGACTAAAAGGAACCAAAAATGTTAGATGGTCTTATCATCGCCCATGGCAGATACCACTTACTGCACTTTGGTGGTTTAGTTCTGCATGGAAGTTTTTCCGCTTAAAGCGCATTTGTTGGAGCTACAATAGTAGCTCTTTGTCATTAGATTGGCTCTTTTTAGGCCTTGCTTAGAGAGAGAGAGAATTTCTCTATAAAAACAGTGACATAATAATACTCTTTGGTAATATTTTCGATTTGTTTTAGAATATTTTTTTGGCCTGATATAAGTCAGTCCAGCGGCTCATATTTAATTACCGCTGTAGGCGTATGAACCCTAAAAATTGCGCCTGGTGTCATCTTCTCCAACACTCTTTTGACTGAAGCGTTTTTTCAGACGAATTTTTTCGCTGACCTTGCACATTTGATCGGATAATTTTTCTCATTTCATCGAATCACAATCGAAAATACGCCGTGCACGCTCAGCAGACGCAAACACAAGAGTAGGAGATGCATCCCTAGCCAGGTCAAAGACCACCGAAAATATATTACAAATCACAGGAAAACGTGATTTGAATTTTGCGCAACTTCGGTTAACTTTTTACAGTATTCAAAAGTGTTGGCGTGGATAACGTTTATCATTCAAGAAAATCGCGCAGATTGGAATTTTTTCACGGTTTAACCCTAAAGCACTGCTTCACGCAAAAAATCGTGAATTCTGCGCGATTTTATATGCTTTGCATTCGGCAGTAAAATTGTATATTTTGCTTAAAATTTTTTAGTGTATGACGTACACTATGAAGTCATAAATTTGATATTTTATATCATCCCTTTCTACCAGAAATTCTGGATCCGCTACTGATGTCCACTATTGTTTGTTACCAACATCGAAATGAATATAGTGGAGCAATTTTGAAATAGTGAAGCAAACTTTATTTTACTGCTTAACATTATTAGATATAGTTAATCAAAGTATAAAGTAAGCAAAGAAACTGTAAATGTCTAACAGTAATACTAACTTGTGATTAGCACCGCTTATTGAAGAATGAAACATAGTACAACAAATACACAAAAGTTACAATACAGTGGCAAACAATAGCAATTCTGTAAATCTCGTTTTTCAATCCCAAATAAACATCGCATTTAGGAAATGCTGAACCCCCTGACAGGCCAGCGAAAAAATGCTAGATGCACTAAATAAATTATTTTTAAAATTCATAGTAGTTATCCAATTTTGAGCGATAGGATTTTTCTATGCTCACAATGCTCACAATGTTTTGTGACAAACATTATGCATATCAAAAATTTGGGACCTATTCCCCCCCCCAAAAAAAAAACAATGAAGACATACTTTATATAATTATATACTGATGGATCGCTCCTAAATAGCCTACTAGGTCAATAATAGAGTCAATAATATATCTATGAGTGCAACTAGGAGACTACTAACCCTCGGCAGGGGTTATATCGCCCATTCCCATCGTGCACCACTTGAAGAAGACATTATTAGAGTATAAAAACAAAATACCGAAGGCACTAAAAAAAAACAATTGCTCAAAACATTTTTCATCATATATAGCGAACAAATTTCTGCGATGAATATTTTATATACAGACAATAACGAGATTTCTATTTACTTAATTAATTACATAGAAGAAAAAGTGTGTCTTAACTTGAACCAAAAAACACAAATGTGAATCAATTTGTACTGAAAAAGTAATATGGATGTTTGAAACGCCACACAAATAGTCATGCAAAATTTAAGCGCATATGGACAAACTTTTGCTCAGACAGACAGGTGTTATTCAACTGAAACCCACGCTATACTGAACAAAATATTCGATATTCATTCAGAGCACCTAGGTGGTTTCTACCTTGGCAGAAATTACCAATTGCGCCCTTTGAGCTGGTAGTTCAGAATATCAGCTAGCATTTCAGCTATCCATAATTTTTTCATTTTCCTTCGTCACATGACAGTAGCAATATCTTCTGATGTTTCGGTGCCATCGTCCGAAATTATATTGCATTGAAAGGATGTTTCAGGAATCGAACTGCTTCCATTGGGCAGAGTGGCAGATTTTGGTTTAGCTGGGATAGGTTCTAAAAATACTGATCCTGCCTCGCTGGTTTCATCAATTGTATTCATTCCGGTAGCAGAAGATCCAGCAGAGAGACTGATCGCTTCATTACTTGAGTGTGAACGCGTTTCTGGTGTGACGATATATCTGAACAATTCATATAATTAGTACAAAAGGTAAAGGTATTTAATGCCGCCAACCCCAAACAGATATGTCATTTTTACAATCATCAGTCACTGATGGACCATGCTTAGCAAAACATATTTGGTCGGGTATTTTGTGATAGGACAGCATGTCCTCATTCAATTTTTCTTTTATACCAGCACAGGGTTATTGTTTTAGCAGATTTTTTCATAATCCTGTAAGAAGTCCTTGAGATATTGAGTGCATAACTTGTAGAGTAAAAATATGACACGAATCAGAATGAGGGAAATAAGAAATCCCTTACAAACTCCGTTAAATGTGTTGACTGGAAAAAATATTCGACTATCTTCAATGAATTAATGGGAAAAAATTCAAGATTTCGTAAGACATTCTGCTCATGATATTATAATATATCCATTCCTATATTATACTTGAATGGTATATGTTCGATCAAGGGTTCCGAAATAGTTTTGGAAAGGGAATAATTCTACTTTAAAACTCAAAATATTTTATCGGAAACATAACTTACAAGGTATCTCCCGCCTTCAGAATTGTATCAGGAGAAGGATTCAATAAAACATATCCAAATTTATGAATCGATTCTTCCGATACTTTATCTTGAGATGGTTGAATTTGATCAGGAGCTATTCCTAGTCTTGTTGCTCTTGCTTGTATCATTGTATCTAATTTTTCTCGTTCAGTCATACTATGCTGAAGCAACTGAAGTCTTCTTACACTCAAGTTACCCTGCTTACGTGGTTTGAAATTCAACCTGTATTAGAATTTATTTGGAGGTAATTTGTAGCGCTTTGTGACTACGTGGTTTTAATTTTGGCGTTGTTGCCGCATAGAGCAAAATGAAAAAAAAATATTTATTATTTATACATACTTTGATTTGATTGATTTCTTCACGCTGAATACATTAATACTGTGTCGTCGTTTCTTGCCCTGGTTTGGGGAAGTTTCTGGTATCTGTAACTCCGACTGGTTTACTGAAAAATTATGCCGAGCGGTTAATAACGCAGAGTGTGAAAAAAAATGAAGAGGAAGGAGAGAAGAGAGAAAGCGGCGGATGGACCTATTCTATTGTCCTGTCCCGTACGACGAATGATACCCATAGCGATTCAGTTCTGACTCCATAGCGATTCAGTTCTGACTCCATAGCGATTCACTTCTAAGTTGGATGTTCACCGTTTGAGCAGTTGCTGGTTTTACATCTGATACAGGTTTTTGTCACCGATCAGAAGCATTCATTTTGTCAATCACGCGCCACAAATAGACCGCAACTTGACGGTGCGTTTCATTAGTGGCCCTTGCTTGGTAGCAGTATAATCTGATTAAATCATATTAGCTTGCACTATACTTGATTCCTTTTCGGTAACGCTTTCGGAGTGAATTTCGAAGAAAAAACCTATATCGCCTGGTTGGAACGAAATGGTATTTTTTTTCAAAATGCCTCAACTAGGGCAAAATCGAATTATTTGGAATTCGAGTTTAACTTGGAAAATTTGCTCGAATCGGATCGAATCCTTAATTTCAAATTACAATACGCTCATAACTAAATCAACACAATATACCCACAAATTGAATAATGATGATATGAATAAAATATTAGCTTACTTTTAATTCATAACAATTTTCTAAGGGGCAAATAAATTCAGCACGAATCGGAAGTATTTTGGTAGCTTTTGCCGTTAAAATATGAAAAAAATCAGGGTTTTATCTAGCAATCAGAATTATATGTTATCGGGCATGAGCCATAATCTATTATCTACATAATTATATGTTATCTACGCCTCAACGTAATTTATCGACTGTTCAGATTATCCGAAACGAGGGTACAAGAAAATAATCTGACATGAAGTACTTTCCTCAATATGTATCGTTATATATATACTTATATCAATACACATATAAAATTTCATAAACAAAATCTCACGTAGCTTTGCTTTAAATGATTCCATCTCTGCCGGTCTCCTGTGATATTGTGTTGGAAATTCTATTTCGCATTGAACTTCTACCTTTCTATGTATTCCGAGAACAATTCCTCCAGTACGATAACTAAATTCTTTGAATATAGACGAATACTTTCGATTTTCTTCAAATTTTGTAACCTCGTGCTATCAAAAAAGGGAAAAAATATATATTTTTACAGCCACCGATTTGAGTGGATCGTCACAAGTAAGGCCCTATACCAGTGGCCACTCATAGGCAAACAGGGTGACTCATGCATGAGTTTAGGTTTGGTGCATAAAGTTGTAAGTAAAAGTCCTTGTTAAGTTCAGGATATTAGTTCATTATTTAAAAGTTTTTTTCGTTTAGTTTGGTAGTTGTCGCTGATGAACAACGTATCTATGGTGATAAATGTGTATATTGATTTTTTAAATAATAAATTTCATATTGACAAGAATAAATTACAGATGGACCTACGGTATAGGCCGGATGATCCATCATTGACTCAACCATCAAGATTCTCGTTTTTTGCTGACAGGAAATTTAAAATACACACATAGGTGTGACGTTTTCATCTATATGTTTGACAGGGTGATTTATAACCGAGTTGAGACTAATTATTATTTTGAAGTTGGACACATATTCAAATAAATGAAAATAGATAAAATGTTTTATTTATATTTACCGTTGTTAAATATCCGGATCCAGGAGCATACTGTAGTCCAAGTAATAATCTCAACAATGTCATCAGGTAACTTTTCACCATCGATTGATATAATAATGTATCCAACATACTTGAACTAAATACTTCACCAGATGCAAACGATTCACAAAATAAATATGGCAAAGAAGATGCTTTTTCAGAACGCCTTTCCTGTAATTTTTTAAGTTAAAAAAGAAAAGATGGGTTTTATTTACAAAAAATCTTATTTGGGAGTCCTCAAAAAACTTTTAGATGGGAAAGTTTAGAATAAAAAATGGCAGAGGTGTTAAGTTGCAATATTTTATGCCATTTCGTGTAGGGCTGGACAATTCGTTTCTGTGATTGGTATCGATTCGAAGTACAGATCTTTCGAATCAATTGTGAATCGGTCATAGGAACAAAAGCAGGCTAAATGAAGTGCATTTTCCATTTTCAACGACGAAATACAACCGCTTTGGTCAGACCGATTCGCAAAAATTATTCGAATGAGATTCGAATTCCAAATGATTCGGTTTTGCCCAGCCCTAATTCCGTGTATTTGTTATTCTGATATCTCCATATAAAAAATGAAGGCGCCACAAGATAAAACAAGACTTTTCAATTATGCTACTTTTAAAAAAGTAGTCTGGATAACTGTAGTACCCAATTCTAAATTGTTTTTCCGAAGACCTTGAGTTGCCGCAAAGGTTAGATCCATCTGTGACTCAACCATGACAAAATAAATTTCCTGATGGGGTAATGCCAATCCGATCTCGGAGAATTAGAGTAAAGTAAAACAAAAATCTGTGACAGAATTCGTATATTTTAAGGCATTTTGTCCTTATATTTTTATCTAATTTTATAAAAGAAATTGCGCACTTCCAGCGTACAGATGATTTTGGTTAATCATGTAACATTGAACAAACAATAAGGTACCACTGAACACATACATGTAGTACCTAATATTTTTTATTCTTACCTTTCTTAATTCGTCGAGACCGATTTGATTGTTGGGAGATACAAATTTATTGAATCTCATGTTAGATGTATGTGTGAGTTCAAGACAAGTTCTTATTGTTGGAAATAATTTAAAAATTGTCTGAGCTGCGACAAGTTGCCTGCCAAGAATAGAAATAGAAAAATACTCGATGTTTTTGTGCTACACTTTTTTTACTTTACTTTGAGCAAAGCCTAATAGCAAAGAGCTACCAAAAGTAGTACCAGCAACTGCACTCCAAACAGAAAATATCCCAAACGGAACTGAACCGCCACGGTAAAGTGCAGTAGGCGTTAACTGCTCTGGGTGGTGGTGAAATCATTTACCACTTCCTTGCTTCCTTCCTAGTCGCCTCCCACGACTAGGACTATTAGGACTATTTATATCAAAAATGCAAAGCTTTTTTGTACCCAAGGTGTCCTATATCTCTGACTAATGCTTGAAATATATTTTCGTTATAGTGAAGTATTCAACCATATACATTTTTTCATAATATCCAGAACCTAAGTTGGATGGCTGAAAATATGAGGGGCAGATAAACCTTTGAAACAAATAAAATTGCAGTTCGATGCACCGAACATAATTTGGCTGCAGTATAAAATTGTTCTTCTTTTTCAAGAAGATGATTGTATTTTCAATTACTCGCTAGATAGAAATTAAGACAAAACTAGGGTCTCCAAAAATACTTGTTAATTGTTGATCGTTTTAAATTCTGTGAGTATTAATCATTATTTTTCTTCTTTATTAGTTACTCAATATTGATTACTTCAAAATGACCTCGAATCTGCCATATATTCCTCTTCTGCATAAACTGACGTCATTCTGTCGATTATAATAACTGTGTGAGCTCGAATCACACCCGCTATAAGTAGAGAATCCAAGCTATAAACAAAAAAATGTCAACATTAGAAATTAAATATAAGAACCGCTACGACTGCTGCCAAGCAGTCTGTATTTAGTTTCCTTCAGAAAAATTCGATTTTTTCTGTTTTCATTCCTTTTCAAATTCTTATTGACATTGGCTTATTTCTTTTTTTTACTTTCCTTGAATTATGAAATCAAACAGAACTGGGTTGAAAACAAATAATTTTGTCTTTTTTTAAATAACAGTTGGCAGCTGTCGACCACAATTCAACACGAAATTTGCTGTTGAAGACCTTTGTTTATCTATCTACACCAACCCACAAAAAATATTGCTGGAAGGCAAACGTGATTGTGAAATGGAGAAGCACCGAACTATATGTAGCGGCCAATGGAACAGCGTATTCCCAATCAGAAAAAAAATGTTGAAACGAAACATCTTTTGTCAAGTATGTATCACTTATGGATCGTGTCGATGAGACGCGGTCCATCTGTGGAGCATGCTTGGCAAAATAAATTATTATTATTATTATAGAATGCCCATTGGAAACATATGACAGCAATATACAAGTTGAGGGATATTTTCAATGGCTCGATGTATCAAACTAACGGGGCGATTGATAATTGAAAAAATTTAAATCAATTACCTGTCCATACTACCAAGCATGTAATAAACCATTGGAAAACAACTAATAGCTTCTAGAAATTTATCTTCTGGTGAATGTTCCAAGACCAATATCACAGGATTTAAGCCATCAAGGGACCTATGAAAATGTAGGTAAGATAAGAGCAACATGGAAGACTTTTTGTAATACTAATTATACGGAGATTATTAAAGACAGCAGCTGCAATGTATTAAATTAGCTATCCTTTTTAATCAAAAAATGTCTCGACAAAGCACACTGTGACAAAATTGCAGTAAATTTACTGTTTATTTGAAGTAATTGTATATCTACAAACTTTGAAATCGCCTTTTTGATGAGATTGATACTAAGTATTGGGTGGTGATGGAACGCACCTCGGCGGTCCCTTCCATCAACAGCACATACTTGGCCAAAAACACGATTTTACAGTTTTATTTCAATATCACCAAATAAAAGTACCGTCAAAGAGGAGTGATTTTACTGAAATTTTATTACAGAGCATAGAAAATGATATCAAGGTAATTTTAGTATCTTGTAATTTCACTTGAAAACGCATTTAATATTGTCAACGATAAAAGGCAATTAGTAGATGTGCTCCATATTCTCATAATTCATTCCCTCTACCCTCGATTAAACTCTCGCCTACCTGTAGTGAGCTCTCAAAGGTATCATAACATTTATAAGACTCTGTGTCGCAAATTCTGCACAAACTATGATCGGAGCATTATCTGATTGATCAAATCGTTCATGAGAGCATAGCTGAATATAAAAATATTATAATAATTTGCAATTAAATATTTAAGTTTTGTTTAACTGTTTCTTCACTTCATGTCTTTTAATGTCGGACAGAAGCGTCGTTTTGTCGAACAAGTCACAGATATAACTCGCCTCGATGGCGCGATCCATCCGTGGCTTATACTTAACTAAGGTAATGATTTTGCCTGGCTGATTTTGCAGTGTCTTAGGTTTAAACTTCCGCCCTGTGAAATTTGACCAATTGTACCAAATATTATTTGGAAGTGAATGAAATTTTGTTCATACCAACTTATTTCATGTAAAAAATGCTCATAGGACAGAATTTATTTTTCCGATTTGTTCCACTTGTTTAAATAACTATATGACCGACAAAATGTTTTAAATATGTCGACGACGAGGTACCTACCAGAAATCGTCATGCAATGAATACAAAAAACATAAATAGGTTTACCCTGTCATGCCTGAGACAGCAATGCATTTTTCTTTCCTTCAAAATATGACATAGTGTTGGTGTCACGTGACCAATGTACGGAAATATCGGCGGAAATCCGATGACAATCCTGTGGAACAAATCATTTTGAAGTTTACTGTAAAATTTATTCAGACCAGATTCAAATCTCGTAATATTTGGGCTAACGTAAACTCCATTGAAAACGACATGTCGTATTAAATGTCGGACGCTCTGTATGTTCGATGTTTGAATGAGTTAACACCGGCAGTGACCTCCAACAAGACACTTGACGGACAGCTAAAACATCCAACACATACACTATACCGGTATATAATTATATGTATATTTATGAAAGTTTGTGTCTAACATGTTTTGTACATGGCAGTTAGAAAACTTCACAGTACATTACTTTATATACGTTACTGTATGAGTTACAATATGTATAATAGGTTTTGAAAAAAACGCAGGATCTATCTTGTTAGGAAAACATTTCCCGCAAGGCCATTGCAGAACCATGTAAGCAAAACCTCCATAATGATTTCGCATTCAAGAGTTCTAAATCTTGTACTTGCAATATTATACACTCAAATCAGAAAACCTATTTTGTCAAACCAAGGCCCGGTCCAAGTGTGGCTCATGCATAACAAAACTTTCTTATACAAACTTTTATCGAACAGCGCCAGTGATACTCACTGATTTACATCTACATGGTCTGAACTTTCGGTGGAATCAGTTCTTTCAAGTGACGAGTCGCCATATTTTTTCGTCGGACTATCAGAACCTACATTAAAAATATATAAAAAAAAAAAAATAAGTTAATGAGATTGACCTATATTTTATTATAAAGCAAGAGTATTTACTAATTTTGTATTTATTTTTTTTCATTTATATTAATTCCGTTTAATATGCTATCCGTACCTTCTCCAGAAGTCGATTTAATAGAGCTTCTTTTACTTTCTTCATCTTGTTTGCTACGATAGGACAAGTGTCGATTGGCTTCCTCTTCGAAAAGAGCTTTTTCAGCTCCGGTGGCAAACGTTCTAGCAATATCTCCAATTTCACCGTTCTCATCAGGTTTATTCACAATAACTGCGTCTTCTTCTTGTGTGAGACAGATGTAGAATAGAACGTCTGATTTTTCGATTGTCATAGATAGACCAGGGTTGATTAGAATGTCGCCTTCTCGTTTCAGTCCGAACAATACAGCTCCACACCTGTAGCGAAAACAGAACAAAGATGGGGTCTGTTCTGTATACTTGGAATGAATTCATGTTTTATTCAGATCACGGAAGTATACTTCTGTGTGGCGGGATAGATTAAATATCTCGGGATTAAATAGTGGAAGTCCGTTTGGTGAATCAATACATTGTGGCATAATTTGGATAGCCTCAGTCCATGTAGTATGAGTTTTTATAGTCACTCATCTGAGTGAATCACTCTGATCAAGGTCCTACACCAACGGCCACTTATAGGCGAACAGGGTTAGTTATATTGGAAAGTTATGAACTTTCCAGTTCGCCCAATTTTATGCAAGGTATTATACCATGGGTTTAACGAGCAGGATTCGCTGGTACTCGAAGTCCAGACATTCAACCTGCGATGCCAACATGCTAACCAGGAAGGCGAACGCCCCAACATCGTGTGTAATTTAAATCTGTTTGGATCTTTGCGCTAAAAGAGCAAAATTATTTGCTGATTCTAAGCAAAGAACGACAAAATTTCAGCAATTGACAACTAGTAATCCTAGCTTATATAAATATCATATTACATATGAAAAACAAAGTACTATGCAGACCACTTAAGTTTGTATGTTTCCAACTTACTTTGCATGAGCGAGCTGTGACGCATGCGCAAATCTGTAACCGATAAATTCTCCAAAAAATTTGCTCTCCTCGGCAACCACGTGATAAATTTCATTTCCCGCGCTTTTTCCAAAGTGCTTTTTCCATTCTGCTTTCAACGCATTTCCTTCTCTGAAACATGAAAAGCGCTTGATGGTGTAAAAACGGTGTACAATGTTTTCTGTTATTTGCCCACTTCGTGGGTACAATCATAAATTTATCTAATTAATCAACATTTCTTTATCAAAATATATAGAGCAGAAATGTTGTTTTGCCAAGCATAAATAATAAATAAAGAGCGCATCACAAGAGACTCATAAGTTTTATCCGACCGGGGGTTGTCATAAAATTTTTCAAACGTTTTTATATAGTCTTGCAGATTTTTGATGTTGTTCTTGCATTATGAGACTTACTGTCCTTTCGACGTGTGAGCTAGTAAAGTAATCATTGTTGATAAACCAGGAATATAACAGTTCATTGCCAGCAGTGCATACTTGAATTCTTCATCACAAATAACCTGAAAACAAATAAAATACGGAAAATTTATATATTTCCAATTTTCTTCTATTTCAGCTAGTTACCAATATATGTATATTTAGGATTTAGGAATATTGGTTGGTTGAACACTGTAATGAAATCATGATCATGCTTAACAAAGGATGCTTCGACGAAATTTTTCCGATAGGGATAGAGAATTAATTTTCTGATATTGTAATAAAAAACGGGAATTTGCTATTTATATGAATATCAAATTATAAGCGATTCGATCAAATCAGAAGAAAATGTATCAACAAGTTATAAACGGCCGGAATGTCGATTTTATAGTATTATCAACAACACCAGAAAAAATTATCGTGAAAGACTCGCGATTTCAACGCATCGCGTTTTTACCGTATACACACCCACCTGATCAGCAAATTGTATATGAAACTTCGAAGCTGGATTGAGAATTTGAACATACAATGGACAATGCGGTGCATGATCTTTACAAGCCATTGCTCGGAGTATAGTTTTTTCATCGGCAGCATTACGATCAGGTTCTTGACGTGACGTCAAAATGAAGCAAGCTTCCGCTGCATCTAACCTAAAACATTGAAAACGAGTTCAATATTATTCTTGCTTTCATTTGGGAATATTGGACTGAAAGGAGAGAAGATGCAAGAAGTATGAACGGAAAATCGTATAATTATAGAACGCGGAACAAACAAGAAAAAGTCTAGTTAATGACGCTAAAAGTTAAGGATTGATTTTATTTGACTCAAATTGAGAGTATCGAAATTTCTTTTATACGGGTATAGACAAAACTGCAATGAGATAGAAATATTCAACTAAGTGGTAAGATTTTAATTGCGAGGATATTTCATCTCAAAATGACTATATTTATGATTAGTACTTGTTACTATACTTTTCACTGATATACATGGACTAAGTATGTCCAAAGTTGTTCTTTTTTTCATTTCTCAGTGTTATATTAAATGATCAAGTAACATCGACAAAATATCGTCATCTAACAAGCTTTGGAATTCACACAATTGTTCTAAAAAATTTTATATACATTGAAACTTTGATTCAGATATTCTAAAAATATGCCTTGCTTGTATATGAGCATTTACCAATAATTTGAGCACGAACACTTTTGTTACGTATGAGGAGTGACAAATGCAGAAACGTCACTGACTGATGGACACCTTCAATATTAAAGCAGATAAAACGACCAGAAAAATATCATAAACCAAACTAACTTTGGGAAAATTCACATTTATTAAGCATAATTATTTTCAGAAGCAATACAACTTACTTGGCTCGCATTAGGTCTGTTTCTCTCAAAGCCGATCCTTGAAGATAAATTACTCTTTCAGTCCATATTGGAATTTGAAGAAATGTTCGAAGAGGGCCGCTCAACTCACTAGGTGATAACAGAACCACAAAATGTTTCTGAAAGAATGGGTGAGCGTAGAACTCATTCAAAAATTCCATGATGACGTCAAGACGTAATTCTACAAAAAAGAATTCGGGTGTTGAAATATTTCGTGAAGCAATTGATTAACCACGGCTGACCGTCTTTAACGGCAGAGGTTCAATGCTTGGCAAGTCGCCGAGAGCAAGATAGTGGACAAAAAGACACAGCTACCAGTACACAAATAGAAAAAAACAGTGGAATACTCAGATGCGTCGGGGATGATCTAATGCCAACAGCTAATTACAAAATTGATGTAATTATTTATCAAATTGGTGGTTGTTAATTGGTGGAGTGTGCCTCGACGGCGCCATCCATCATTCACTCATACTCAACAAAACATATTTAGACAAACATAGCTCGATCAAAAAATGGCAACATCCTTTTATAATTGGGTAGCATGATCGTGTCATAAAAATTCGATTTTAACTGAACAATGACTATCTGAATCTGAATCGAAGATATAATGCAGATTTTGATTGATAAACATAACCACAGAGACCAGTATTTTGATTGAAAGAATGCCACTATTATTGTTTTTACACGACCCTGTCTTGTTTTTTAATTTTCTCACCAGTTGCGCAAACAATAATATGCTTCTCCGTTGTTGCTCTTTGTCTACTGTATTCACCTCCAGTCTTTTGGCCTTGAGACCACAGGTGAGCAAGTTCCTCAATCTTTGAAAATATGTAAAATATTATATTTTATCATTTTTTATGCTAAGTTTACAGAACAATGTGGAAATGATATGATTGTCCAATTTAAATCCCAAAAAACATTTTATGAACAGACCGGCGATATTTATCGGTAATTTATGACCTATATTTATCTATTCTGACGTTTGTATTAATCGAAAAGGGTAAAAATCTCATCGTGTTGACCACTGGGTCATCGCAACCGACTGGATTCATTCGATTTCGTAACGGGATAAATTTGATGGATTTATTAGTGAAAAAGCCATATTTACAAATGTCACGCAAAACATTGTTAAGGTCTTAAAAATAAGAACATAAATATAATATAACCTTTCGTTCAGACGTAACTACCAGGTTTACAGTAATAAGATATATTATTTTCATAATATTAATATGTGTTTTGTGATACTGATACCATAATATTTATTCTAGTCTCGCTGATGGCATTTATAAAAGTCTTTGTGCGTTTTGGCGATAAACGATGTTTGCCGTAACGACCTATTAAATTATTCATAATATAGAAACAGAAACATCTATAATTTTACCGGAAAATTCAATTCATGTCGACATCGCGTCAAATTTTTAACAAAAAATCTATAGGAATTTTTCAGTTATTAATTAGATCAAGGATGCACTGTGAACGGGTTTAAAACTGAAAATTGTCTGCTAGCCAGCTTTCAAAAAAAAAATGTTCATTAAGTTGTAATTATTGTTGCTCTTTGTAAGTATTTGATACAAGATGACTTACGTCCTCGTGGCGTTTGGCAATAAGTGGAGAAGACAAAGTACCACTAAGATGGCTCATTCTGATTTTTCCTTAATCCCTGAAGTGCATTATCCTGAGAAAGGTCACTGAGGCATACTTTCCGCTTCTACCAAGGATATCCAAGTTATTACATTCTGCCAAAATTCTGAGACAGTGGTGCGCATGAATTTGCAAGATTCAATGAGATTAGTTGTTGTATTTTTCATATCAGCGCACGTTTTGAACAAACGTATTTTGTTAAGCGTGAGTCACTGATGAATCGCGTCGCCGAGGCGCGGTTCATATGTGGCTCTTGTTTGACGAAATAAAACTTGTGACTGCTAGTGCTGAAGTAACGCTCGCATCATTCAAAGTCCGTGAACTTTACTTTGTGAAAAATCTTTTACTTTACAAAAAAAAGCAACCAGCCACTATTAGCACAATCAGTTAACCAAAGAGGTTTAAAAATCGCAGTCACATGCTTTAAAGTGAAAACCGGCAGACAACGCATGGTAAATTATTCATACGAAACCGTGAGACATTGAAGTCGTAATGGAAGTGATTTTGAAACAAAATTTTTTTAAGCGAAAATGCTTTGTCAAAATACGACAATAAATTAACGTGAAAGATGAGTGGTCTTTGATCGTGAAGCACAACATGACGATATAAATCTTGAAAAAATTTGTTATAAAAACACAACAACGAGGCTAAAAATCTTGCGTTTTTCTCATCAAAATAATTATTTTGTCAAGCATGAGGCACATATGGATATTTTGTTAAAAATTTATATAAAGAAGGTAAACACTCGTATGTCATGTTTAAAAGCTTATCTCTCTTGAATCTAGGAATCCGAATCCTATGAAATTAGAAAGCGAATCGCCCGAATCCGATATATTATCTAAATCAATTTGAATATTAATTTAAAAACGACAGCACGAATTTATAATACCTATAAATGTATAAACATATTGTGAAGTATCGTTCGGTAAACTGTAAAACTTTTTTCTTTCTTTAACGGCGGATCCGTATGTGGCTGTTGCCACAAAGATGCTTGAACGAGATAGTATTAAAGTAAAGAACAGAAATGCCATGATCTCTTTCCACAAATTATAAGCACATTTATATGCTTTCGTTAGGTTTAGCATAACTCTTTAGAGTAGAAGTAGTTAAGCTGTAACCTAACAAAAGCTTACAAATATTCTTGTTATTTTATTGAAGGAGATCATGCTGCTTTAATAATGTATGTAAACCCATGTTTATTTGTATTTTCAGTATTTTATCACGCTCACCTGACTTGGTAATACGCCCAGTGCAACAAGAATGGTAACCATGACGACAAGACGCGACGGCCATATTGTTGGTGTGATATCTCCATAACCCACTGTACTGAATGTAACGATAACAAACCACAGCGAGTCAAATATATCCATCCTATTCTTTCCAGCTCTTTCGAGTTGCTGGACTGAGCAAATGCTGCAAAATGAAATAAAATATTTTCCGGAATAGAAAACCTTACTTTGAGCAATCGTATTAAAATGTCGCAATCGTAAAAAAGTTTGGCAAAATTTGGTAGTTGTTCTTATACCTTATCCAAGGGAGTACTTCACTTTGACTGCGATCGACCTCGCTTCTGGATGCAGGACAATGTTGTAAGGTCAATGTTCCATGTACGACTAGGCAATTAAATCCGACAATTCAAATTGATTCGTAACACGAATTATTTCAACTGGACATCCCAATCGAAAATATTATTTCATAAGCATAAGACATAGATATATATATATTAAATGCGAACTATAACCAATATTTTCAATTTAAAATGTAAGTTATACTCCGCTTTGTTCGTACCAAGTCAGCAGCAACGCAATTATCGTGGCAGTAAGAACAGCTATCTGATTGAACATTGCACTCTTTTGCTTCTGTGCAGCTCTTTGGAGGTCGTTCTGTAGTAAAAAATTGAAATGAAAAAATAAATAAATGAAAGTAGAATTTCGTGGCATTTGTGTTATTAGTGAATTTTTCGCATTATTTCAGTTTAAACATACGATGTAATTTTTTATCCGAAATTTATTCTAAGTAATCAGCTGGATTGGTGGTGACAAGGGCTGGACAATTCGATTCGGTGACTCGAAGCACAATTTATTCGAATCGATCATGAATAGTTCATAGGAACAAAAAACTTAAAATAAATTAAATTAAATTTAAATAAAATAGGATTTTCATTTTTAACGACAAAATGCTAACGGTTTTGGTCAAATTTGATCAAAATCGATAGCATTTTGTCATTAAAATATGAAAATTGTTGCTCTTAGACAATACAGTGTGCATTGAAAATGCACTACAAACTATCAATTTCTTGATAACCACGATGGGGATAAGTTGTGATAGTAAAATGAGATATTTGTTATTTACGTGGAATTAGTGATTCGATCCGATTTTAAAAAAAAAATTATTCGATCGAATTCCGAAGGATTCGTCTTTGCCCAGCCCTGGTGTTGACCCCATACAAATTACACGAATAGTGGGAATTTTTTTATCAAATTCAAGATAAAATTTAAGATGAATGTGGTCTGTAATACACTAAAGAGTATTCCTGCGTTGGTTTCAGATGTATGCGGTTTAGGGATGCCACTTTTAAATCCAAAATGCGACTCCAATCGGATATTTATTAGATTCGGAAGATTCGTATGGTCATTTTTGTGATTAGGTATGATTCGAGAAAGGTTTAGAGAAAAAATTTCGTATTAAAATATATTCATATTACATATATTTCGATTTTTTAGTGAAACATTGATTTTATTCACTAAGTGACTAAAAACATCAAATTCGGAAAGATTCGATTCGAAATAATATTCTTCGAGATTCGATTCGAAAACACATGTATTTGAAAGTGGGAACCCTATAGCGGTCAACAAAATACAATATGGCGTTGATACAAAAACGCTTTTGATCCCGATTTGAATAAGTTCGTATTAACTAATCGCCTCTGGCTTTTTTGTGCCGCGTCGGATGAAATTCGAATGGTGTTTTCATCACAGAAATGCAAATAAAATCGAATCAAAATTCATCATCTGAAATGAATAGGGATAATTTCAATGATAAATCAATGATATTCATAATCACACTATTTTCATCGGCGACGGCCTTAATATAACGTATATATTAATGACATTACTTTGGAGTATTGTCTAGACAGATGGGAAATCATATTTTGCCAAGTATGGATCACTGATGGTTCGCGCCGCCCAGGCGCGAGCCATCCTGAACAAACATATTTCGGCAATCCGTTTCTAATTAGGAATCTACTTACTATCATATTATTCAATCTGCTGTTTGCAAGCCAGACATTGAGATAAACTGGAACAAACAGACATCGAAGCGGAGCCCAACATACCTGCATGAAGATTTTTTTTCAATTAGTAGAATTTAAATAAAGCTGGTAATAACCGCTTTTACATGTGAACGACTAAAGTTATACTACATGCTGCCAACTACAACTTTAAAACATTTTCATATTGAAATATGGTGTTCGATTTATCTAATAATAGCAAGAATGAAAAATTTTCAATTTTGTGAAAGATTTCATACTTCAGTTTAGGAACTTAACTAAACGACAATACGCCATTTTCGCCTCGAGAGCACCTCTTAAAGAAAATTCGAAACTCAACACAGATAATCCACAGTTTAAACCGCCAACATCATCGGTTTAATATCGAACGCAGAAATTGACTATTTTATCGGCGATCATCGTTGATCGTCATTGGTATAATTGGAATCGGTAACTTAAACCTCGGATCACTTTGATCTATGTTTAAGCCGAGTCGGTGCATTCCACCCTAAGTGTTAGCATATTTAAACATCATGTTAACACAAAAAAATAACACATAACAACGTAAAAAATGACACATAAAAACACGAAACCGAAAGTTCGATCGTGTTATCTAATTCGGTACCAGCAATGTCTGTGGTTCAAATAAAAAATGAATATAGTAAATTAATGGCACGTTGCCGACTTACGCTGACGATGAATGGTAGAGTACACAACAGCTCCAAAAAAATGTTGAATGTGAATATATTCTGTGCTAAATTCCCTTTGTAGTTGACAAATATTGTAATAATTGCTTGGATGAAACTCAACGCAGCCAAGATAACCTAAAGAATGATGTCATAATAATGTGAATGAAGAAATGGAATAATATGCCAACCGCACACTTCGGAGATACCGTCGACCGATTACATAATCTGAACAGTAGTAGTAGTAATGAATTTGTGGTAGTGCCTAATGTTCCTAATAGTGCCTAAAGCGAAAATATTTTCGCCGACTAGTTTGGCGCGCGTGTGGTACTGATGGATCGCGTTGCAAAGCGTGGTCCGTCTGTGTTCATGCTCGTCCAAATGAAATTCTGATTGGGTAGCAATATTTTGAACTTTCATCTTCAATATGATTATTTCGCCGTAGCAAAAATGGGCGCTAGAACGCAAACAGAAAATGTGTAGGCAATCATATTCATTTTGTTAAGCATAGGAAACTGCAGCGGCTCATGCTTGACAAAATCGAATTTCCGAGAGTATTCCTTTTACACAGACGACACGAAGTATACGGCTACTAGTTTACCTGAATGACCCATACGCCGAACGGTCTTTCTACCCATACAATTGGCCACCAAGAAAAGTTGTACTGATCAGTCCACCATGGATTTGAAGGCCCCGTCCAGTTCCGATCGCACCACCCACAGCTGTATGAATGTAAATTCTACATTATTACTGAATACCTGTCTAGAAATGACGAATGCACAATTAAAGAAACACACTCCCTCATCATTTTGAAAATTGATTAAAAAATTCCTGTAGGTCTGTCCACACTATTTGGTTCGTGATTCGCTGAATATAGAATTAATCGAAATTTTTTGATGTACGTTGTATATACTAGATGATATGTCCGTTTGTATATAAGATTTTGGTTCGGATATTCGATTCGGAAAAGTTGCCGATGCAATGCTAACAGCAAAAGAGACCCGCTCAAAGAGAACTCTAATTAATTTTCGAATCATTTGTCCACGTGCGAAGATAGCAGTAATTTTCTACCAGTTTTGAATTTAAACAAGATTCATAACGCATTCACATAACTCAGTGTGTTTTAATAAATCTATAACTTTTTGGGTTGATCTATTATAATAAATCACAATATTGAAGTTCTCGGAATTTCTCTTACCATGTTGTTGTTTCTGGATTTTCATAAACTGCTCGGAACACATACAGTGCCACGGAACAAAATTTGAGAATAAAGTTGAAAAGACGAATTCGGAGACCTGAAATGGAAGAACACATAAATTATGTCACCTATTTTGGAACTCGATGCTATTCAACAGAATGGGTATTTAAATTGAAATAACGAATTTTCGAATAATTAAAACCAGATGAAAATGATTAAGCAATATTGGGCATTTCCAAATCATGATATCGAATCAAATATATTACATTTTGTCAGGCATGTACGAGAGATAGATCGGATCATAGGGATCCATCATTTTCTGACAGGAATAACCCACTCAAATATGACAGAGACAAAGAAATAATAATAACAAACGAACCGAGACATATTTAGAAAAAAAACTTGAATATTAGCGCAAACATTTCAAAATTTTGAACGGATAAGATACAATCCTTATAAAATTCTCTGGATATTTCCCACTCACTTGTTCGCTGATTCTTATTGAAGTAAAATCGAAGGCGTTCTCTCCAAGTAGAATCTTTGACGAATAACTTCAATTTGACTCTGTTAAATGATAATAGTTTTTTTTAGAGAAAACCGACCAGTGTTGTGCCGACATGCAATGGCTGCTTGACTGTTGGCTTTCAGCAAGCCATTTAGAGCATAGCAGTTGAAATAGCACAAAACATAGACGCAATATATTGCTACCAGTGGAAACATGTTAAGTATCAGAAATATAAATCAAGACTTTGCAGCAAAAGGGTAAAGTACAGTGAATATCAGTAGTTTCGTTTATCTGAAATGTTGAAATCTTATTCTAATTATATAGTGAATTTCGCCACCTTTAGTCATAGGTTTGAGCAAACCACTCTGCAAACCAAAAAGATAAAATTATGTAATACATTTTGTGTTGTTTATGATTTCACTTAACGGCAGGGCATTCGTTTACCGGTAAAGGTCTACTAGGTATTAATTTAATTTTCCAGGATATCTTTGATCTTGCGTTCAGTCTAAGCTAATTTTGTTTTCGCTATTTCCATTCTGTGATAATCATGTTTAGTTTTAGAAAATTTGGAATAAATTCAGTCGACCGCATTTCCACTCTTGACCTAGACATGTCCATTATGTCACTTTTTGTGTAACACAGCTTTAAATATTTATGCTCGGTTATCAGTGTGGTGCTTTCAACTTGATATCGTATTTCAATATGCATATTGTATATCGAAATATAATATCACGTTAAAACTAGTTCGATGATAACCGAACCGATATATATATATATATATATATATATATATATATATATATATATATATCATGATTGCTCTTTCAAAAGCAGTAGCAGATTTCGAAGCGATAAATCAAGAATCGCAGACAAAATGTAACGGGTGATATTAGCCCTGGAGTATGATAAATGATCTACCACTTCCTTGTTACTTAATAAAAGAAGTTTGACAGAATTTTTTCGTTTTGGATATACCGATTTTCAAATATCTCTGTCCATACCAACCTTCGATTAGATTGCCCGTCGCGTTCTGAAATTCGGAATAGAGAATTATTATTACTGCTATTCTCAAGATCTTGAGAATTTCCAACTTTGCTATGATTATCTCCCATATTTTCCATAGTAGATAAACATTAGTTTTCAATTACACACGAAAATGGCGGACACCGATGCCGATGCTGCATATAAATTGTAGAATGACGAGAATTCGCGCCTATTTGTAAAAACTCATACCGCTACTGTTCTTGGAAATTTGTTTTTACTAGAAATATTAATTTGGAAAATGATTTAGAAATTAGATAAAATTTAAAATAAGTGATCATTTTATGACTTTGAAAACATCGATGGTACCGTTCTTGGGTCGATATATATATATGAATCTACGCGATATATCAATGCATCGGTACAGCACGCCTAACGGGTAATATTACATTGACCCAAAACGTGCAAGGTCCCATTCTAGTAGTAACTATTGATGAAGAAGTTGCTGTTGCTGAAAATAGAAGAAAACTCTCATCTTAATGGTCAGGTATTCTAAAATTTTGATTAAAAGTAGCTATGTTTTTCGATCATTCTCAAATTGATTCATTTTCGAGAAGAAATCATGATATATGCCAATATTACTTTGATTTGACAAAAACAAGGGCTTTGCCGCAAATGGGAAAAATATCGCAAATAACAGCAATTTCGTTTATCTGAAAAATTTAAATAACTCAATTCTATTTGAATGTTAATTCCGAATACCGTTTAAGCTATACTACAAGGACAAACCCAGTTAGAAACATATAATTGCGTACACTATTCAAATAACTGTACTGAAAATTAATTTTTCATAATGTAATCCAATCAATAAAATATTCAGCACTGTCTATACCGTATTTCTTACATGATCCAATATTACATACATTTCAAAAATTTCACAAAGTGTGTCACATATCATGAATTCCTTGCGCACTACAAAAACGGTGCATTTGACAATCCAGCTTGGGAACAATTAAATCCAACATGTAAACACTCATGTACGACCAACTAAGTTGCGAAAAACATGCCAAACATAACTGAACCGCTATAGCAAAAGTTAGTCTGCCCTGGGCGACTGTGAAGCCATCCAGCACTCCTTTACTTCGGATAGTCTGCGCTCAAAGAAAACACTGCGACAAGAGTACAAATGATGGCCTAGAAAGTCTCGCTCCATGCCTGACTTGCCCGTTTGTCTTATGTATTTCGAACTTGTGCAAAAATATTGCATTCTCGTGCCCAAGCCATTACTGTTGGACATTCAGTGGTTTATGTACGGCAAAGCTAATGTGGCTGACTGGTTTATAAAGTTACAGAGAACTTGAACTTTTTCTCATTTTGTTCTCTGTCATTCAATATTTCGCACCCCAAATTACGTGTCTAGTTTGAAACAGGTGTGTTTTATATACGATTACCTTTTTGGTGGATAACTAACTTAATACCTCTAATGCTGCCAAAAAGTGTTTTAATTTAATCACATTTGACTGTACACAGCAAAGCCATGGCATATGTCAAATCACTTTGCAAAATGTACTCCTTTTGAGTAATTTAAAGTTCTTTAGTCGTTTCTTTGAGAAAATTTTACGGAAATTCATAAAACATACTTGACAAAATTTCTATGTAAATACGAGTACCGATAACAACATTTGTACCGATGGCGGAAGAAATAATTTCGATCTCTTTGTTCAGAAGAAACAGAGGCATAACGTTAACTAAGACCCAAATATATTACGCGATTGCGCACCGTAAGCGCCTGAAATTTTTACTTCTTTTGAAGATATTTTTCTCTAATTTCAAAATCTTGGGATGGCATGTCCCGCTCGGTTCCTCCGCCAGTGAAGATAGCACATTAAAACCCAAAATTCAGTGAGTATTCTATGGTAGGTTGCAATTTGTTTTACAGATGCCCTGAAAGTTTCAATTATCCGTCAATTAATTTATAAGAGTTAGTTTTAGGTATTTGACTCGGAATAAATGTACTCGGGAATATTCGAATCATCCACATTCTCCCTATTATAACAAAATAAGTCTCATCTCATTCTTATCTGAGCTGACATTCTCTTTATTCTTATCTTATCTGATATTCCTCCCAACCGAAAATGCAATCCGGCCTGTATACAACTTGTTAATACAAACTTCACACAACGAAATGTTGAATTTGCATGTAATACATGATCTATTTCTACGACAAAAATTATGTCATAAATGAACATCTCTACCCATCTGTGGATTATTCCAACCTAATCGTATTATATTTCAACACCTAATATTTTTTGTAACACCGGGCGATTAAATATGTAATATGTATGAGAGCTAGTGAGCTAGTACTTTATTAATAGCAGGCGAATGATAAGTAGGGAGTATGGGAATGTCACAGGGTATAATTTTCTATTCTAATTAAAGGTTTTTCAGTGACGACCTTATTCATGTAATAAATGTTTAATTCAAAATAAACCTAGCTCATATGAACAAAAGTTAAGTACTGCGATGGCACAATGGTAAAATTTTACCTCAAATGCAAGAACGTACATGTTATTAATCAAACAAATAATGAAAATATTCGCGATGATATACTTTAATAATATTTGAACCAACTAGATTGGAAGAAGTTGTAAACGTAGGCCATCACTCCCAATCAGTAAAAAATGCAGCAAAACATGTTTTGCCAAGTATGAGTCGCTGATGGATCGCGCCGCAGAGAGGCGAGCTATCTGCGGCTCATGCTTGGTAAAATAAAATTACATGTGGATCATGACCGACAAAATAAAAACCATGTACAAATTAGTATATTGCCCGGCTCGGTAACTCAGTCGGTTAAGCGCGATCGTATTGTCCGGATGGCCGATACACGGGAGGCGATAGCGATAATTTAGGTTCCCCTCTACCCAAAAAACAGTATCGGTACCCTAACCAGTAGGACGTTTACACACGTACGAAAACTGTTGTGGCAGTAACACGCATGACCAGGCGACAACATTGCCAGTTTGCCCATACGATGAATTTCCTGTGCAGACGTATAAAAACGAAACGAAAACTACTTCGAGTTTGATTCTCTTTATGAAAGTAATTAAATGCCATAGGAGAAATTATCATCAAATCAGCAGCACGGGTAACTGATGGACCGCGCCTCGAAGGCGCCATTCATTATTGCTCGGTGAAAAATCTTTCTTGTAGTCTCAACAAATTATGTACTAGCATTTTATATAGGAAACAGAAAAGTATATAGTGCTATGCATTTGTCTGAGCACTGGGCCTGCTGACAATTCAAATAGAGTGGGTTAGAAAATAATTTGGATAGACTCAGACGCAATTTCGTTAAAGTCATCCGAAAAGCCGATGTTTGCGATTCACCGTTGGTCCATTGTCGACAATGTAATAGACGGAGACTAAGTCACATCATTTTTTTTAAAGACAAATTCTCGTAGTGATTCGCAGCAGATTCATACTCGTCAAAACATGTTTTCCCCAAAGTTTAATTGGGTACAGAACAAAGTAAAGTATTCAATCGATTTGGGAATCAACTAATACTCGAGAATTCTCAACTCCGTCAAACGTTCTTGTGGGGAAAAAACGCTGAAGAAGTCTTCCAAAATCTTGAATATTGAAATATAGGAAAATTCAAAACGTAGATTTTGGACTATTGGATTCGGAGTGAAAATAAAAACAGTTCCGTCTTCAGCCTTTTGCAGATAATAGCGCCATTTTTTATACTATCAAATTTTCATTTTGCACCTTAATAAAAACTACTACACCGATACAAGTAAATATGTTACCGTGATTCGGGAAAGTCTGGAATTAGCCTTTTATCCACGTGACGTTTCCATCGCTTTTGTGCCTTGTTCATGTTCATCAGAAGCCCCGTGGCATCCATTTCAATGTCCGCAGCTTGCATGAGTGAACCGTACAAATTCCGCTCTCAAGGCGACTTCCTTTGACTCAAAGATCCCATTGCATAAAATTGAGACAACGACATAGCCATGCATTTCAACCACTATGAATATTTTATGACGACCCTCGCAGGAAGAAACAGGCATTGCTTGCTACTATGATGTATTTATATATAATGACTGATCTCAGGAAGTCACACACGTTTCGCCTAATCCAATTCACAATCGCACGATGCACATCCAATATATATTTCTAGTCTAATCTAATAGAAAAATCCTTTTAGGCATTGTTTTGTCAAGTATGCGTCACCCATGGATCGCGCCTTCGAGGCGCGGTTCATCTGTGGCACACGCTTGGCAAGATAAATGTCGGCTTTTCAAATGCATCAGTGAATTCGATTGCAATGCTGTATGTTTTTTATATGATTAAGCGTTCGATACAAACAATTAAGACAATTTTAGAATCAGTGCTGGGGATGAATAGGTGGAAAATATGCTATAGCATGATACAAAATCAGAAAATCGAAATTCACTTTAATTTTGTAAGCAACTTTTTAGGATAGAAGTTATATCACTTTTCATAATACTCTTAAAATGGGGAGGTAAGGGTGTGTCGATCTATCCAAATAGTCTATCCTTAGTATAGTCTCAAAATAAGACGACGCTTTTAATGACATAAATTGACCATTCGTGTGTGTGTGTGTGTGTTTTTAATGATTCTATATCTGATACGTGAATGATATGAATTTTTTAAATGTCCTTGGGAGGCAAACTTAATTTGGTCAATGATGGATAACATATTAGCTGCGCAATCAGTCTCGACAAAACTATTGTGCTCATCTAATGCATTTGGCAGCCATGCATGCACACAAAAGGTTTTCAGTTTCGATAGTACGGATTCTACAGTGAACAGAGCGCTAAAGTACTCAGTTAAAAGTTACCTATTTTGCATAGTTACTTTTACGTAGATCACAGATTTCTGATTCTTCTATTTTCCCCTTGTACCGAGTTTTCAGTTTCAAATTTGATCATGAACCTTACAGCAAGAGGGGGAGTGGACAGAAGGACAAACAAAAATGACGCAGCAAAGGTCGAGAGAGTAGCGACTGTTCCTACCGGAGCGGCGTCCACCGTGCTACAAATATGGCCAGGCTATCCAATACGGTTATTTGAATCGATTTCAAGCACAAACTATTCAAATCAGTCATATATTCCGATTAGAAATTTTATATTCTTAGCCAGAAGTCACAGTAACGTAACGGCGTGATTCTTTATTCGTAAAAATATTTTCATATCAAATTTCTAGTTGGGGTCGGAAGGAAAACTTCTATATCCTAATTTCAGGCTTGAAAGTTTCAAATTTGACCGTGAAATATAGGCTATACTCACATATCAATATTTTGATTTATGGATCAAATACTAATGGTAAATACGGAACAATTGTGATTTTGACGTAATTAGCGATTCGATTCGACGTGTAACAGTTTCGCGCCTAAAAGTCAATTCAAAACTAAAAGTGAACAAAATTTCTAATCACATGGTTAGTTTTAATATTAATCAATGAATCCGATTTTAATATCTTTTCGAATTTTCAATTTATGCTACGGGCATTTTACAATTTGCGTGGAATATTTGTTAGGACATCAATATTTTTCCAAATAATGGTCTTAATATTTTATTTCTGACATGTCTATCCGTTATAAAATTTTGATCGGTAAGATGATTGAATACTTACATCCGAACAGAATATTCAAATCACTTCGCACACCTTTTTGGAATTGGGTACACCGAATTTAGCTAAATGCAGCAGCAGAAGGTTTTATTCAACAACCGATTAATCGACTTTGAACTGAGCTATTTAACGTGGGTTAGTAACACCAACAGCGACATCTCCGGGAGAGAATTTTCAAAGGAATGCCGCTTTTAGAATCTAGTAATTCGACACTATTTTTGAGTAAAATTACTCTTGATATTATTTTTTACTCGCTAGCATTATTCTATTTATCATGCTTGCCACGATTTAGATATCATGCAAAAGCAAAAAAAAAATAAAAAAAATATATAATGATAAAACTCAAATGTAACGATATGAATATATCGGTAACCAATCGGAAGAGTTTTGTCACGTTATCTTTTGGTAAGTATGAGTCAATGAAGGATCGCGTCGATGAAACGCCGTCCATCTGTGGCCTGTGCTTGACAAAAAATTCTGATAAGGTATGCGTTAGCACAACTATTTTTGGTTACGTTGCGGAAAAAAATTAGTCAAAATTTGCAAGACAAAAGAGCGCGAAATAGATTTTGATTATTGAAACTGTCAAACAAATGCTACTATTTGTTGTCGAAAACAGATGCAAGTATTACCATACAATGTACATGATAGATTTACCTTTTACGATCAACAAAAAAAACGAATTAGATAATCCAGTATTTTATACATCCTATTTTACGTCTATTTCTGGATTTGTACATCACGGCCTGCCTTTACACGAATTGCCACCTCATTATTTCAAGGTCAAGATTATGTTAATATTATTAATAGAAGGGATTTTCTAAATCCCATGAGAATTATTAGCCCAGATGACGCAGTTTGAGTTGCCAAGTTCTCTAAATATGTCAGAGGATTTTTTATATAAGTTTAAAATGAAAGGATGAGGAGGATGCACCCACATCACCAGTCTCTAAAACACAACGATGTATTGAAATCAAAGAAAAACTATATGGCGCGCGTTGTAACCATAATAATTTCCCTGCAAATATTATAGGTCCGGTCGGTTCACGGATAAATGCGAATTTATGCATCTTGTTTGCAGTCTGATATATTGTTTCATTAAATCGCTTGCGACCTTTTGCACGAATATTCTCACTTTTCCCCTTTAGCAATAAAAGTGTATGTTTGGCTCAAAAAATAAATTCGCCCGTGGTGATCTTTATGACTTCACAGTTTCGACGACTTACATCATCCGTCCTTAGGCGAAAAGTTTTGTTACCGCTAATGAGTGCCTCCTAGGAAAATGGTCGGATATACTCCAGCGCCAATGATTACGACCACAACCAACCCATGTTTTAAAAAGCTCTTAAGCAGGGGCATAGAAAACGCGGACATTCGCCAAATTATAACCACCTCTTCTCTGTGCCCGGATAAATTTGACGAAGTGTCGTTCCAGGTCCATGCTAATTATTATTGATCCATGGTACATTAAGACGACATGTCGACCTTAATGTGCTACATTTTCTAAACATAAAATTTCAATATTTAAGACGTCGTGTCAAACACTACCGTTAATTGAGCTTCAGTGTTGTAAATTCGAATGGAGCACAACATTTTCTCTCATTTTTTCATATTATGGCTTACTTGTGGCCGGGGCAAAACCTGAGCAAAGGCTCAAATGGAAAAAGTGTGTTGTAACAGAAAAATAACATACCGTAGCGTAGATCATAGGCGATGAGTCCTAACATCAAATTTATTTTGTCAAGCATGAGTCATTGATGGCCCGCGCTTCGGCAGCGCGATCCATCAGTGAGTCATACTTGACAAAACTTTCTTACGTGTTAGGAAAATATACTACTGACTTGGTATTGTTGGAAAAGACACCACACAGACGTATCGCGTGTATCATATTCCGGTTTGAATTGCGAAGGATTTGAGATGGAATTCTTATTTCTAAATCGCTCCCTTTTGAATTGCATTTTTGAAATGCTTATATCTAAGTATGTTTACGATTTCTTTTTAAAAAATAAAGGTTTGCAAGATAGATTCGTAATATTCGTATAGTGTTATTCGGAGTGGTGTTACAACACACTGCGAATTAGATTCGAATATAAGAATTTCAAAACTGAATTTGTTACTAAATATAATGAAGATCCTTGGATAAGTCAGATCCACACTTATACACCCTTAAGACCGTTTCGCGCGATATATAATATACTCTAGTGTATCACCTTAATTGAATGTCCCCACATTAAATCCTATAGGATAGCTTAGTATTATACATTTAAGAGTCGGAAGGCCGGCCGTAAAGTAAAGGTCTATTCCCAATGGATATACAATAACCATATTGATGAAAGAGGAGAATGTTACCAGAATCTTGACAACAGCGTGAGCCTAATGGGATTGAGTACTAAGTTTAATACCGACCATGGGTATTCGGGATCACGGGAAAGAGGGCCGATCGGAATCAAGTTGCTTCAAATTTCGACATTACGTATTTGAGCGAAAAACACAATTTAGCACGTTAGATTTTGCTATTTACTGGCATAACAAATATGCTATTCACTTGAAGAGTACCACTTGTACGAATGTCATGCATACTTCCCGGTGGTAATCATCTAGTCATCTAAAGTTACACGCGATGGTATTGAAAGTTAATATAAATCAGACAAACCTCTTTGGTTGTAATGGGGTAGCCGCCATTGTATTCCAATTGTTCTCCATGTTCTTTATTCGAGTTGTAACCCTTTATCCGTAGTCGTGAACAAAGACTATGCTAAGCAACTTTATAATTTATATCACCATCATCGGCCATTTGTGATGAGCATCCATACATTTAATTATATTCCAATAAGTTCTATAAGACAATAGCATAATAGAGTTTATACTGGCGTACTCATATGACCAATACTGATAAAAGTTCAAGTCGGAAAAAGACCTGAAATACATACACAACATAAAGATGTGTTTGTTTTACAATATACTACTGTGGAGAAAGCAAAGCTTGTCTATAAGCTTCTATACAAACCTGGAATAATATTCGTTTTCCCACGTTGCATATAACCGTTGAGATGCGCCTACAAAAACGTGTTAGGAGATACGCAGTTCGAGGGTCTGCTAGATCCCACGCCAACATTTTTCTGGATTTTATGAATCATACGAAAAACTAGAGAATCAAGGCAGAAAACTCAAATATCTGTAATTGGTAGTGATCGGGCTCATTATCAACCGATTTCAAAACTATAATGCGTGTTTTTCAACCAGAAGAGAAACGAGGACATAGCAATATCTATCTATCGCCAATCCATGCGTATGTTGATATGAATATTAAAACTTCGACATTATTCCAGAGGGAGTAACTGAAGCATTGCTGATTTGAAACGACATCCACGTCATATAACGTTAGATTAATGTAGCATCTTACAAATCCAATCGAGTTTATTAATGGAATTAAAGTATCAGCACTAGCGTACTGAAGAGGCATTGCTGTTCGTCCATGTCCCATCTTAAACCAAAAAGTCTAAACTATCCAGTTAGGAGAATGAGTATCGATAGAGAGGGAATCGAACGTATCACTTCACATGTCCAGAATAGGGCCACAATCAAATCCAATGACAGAGAGAAGAGTAATCTCCTAATATTTTACGCTAGCGTTTAATGCATATTTATACGTTATTTATGAGCCCATCGTTGTCGATTGGTTTTTAAAACTTTTCATACCTCTAAAAATATATGACATACTGACTAACACATGCGCTTTTAAATGTTTAGAAATTGCAATAAAAAATGCGTGCTCCGCGTGAAATATCCCTCAACGTTTCTTGAGACAATACTCACTGTAAAACGATGGAAATCGGCGGAAAGGCCAGGTACAACAATTTGTTTTGGTTCATCGCTGCACTGTTACATATAATCATTGTCGACATGTATTCCAATCGAAAAAATACTTAAAGTATATTTTGTAAGTAGGTTTAACTGTCGCCGAGGCGCTGTCCACCAGTAAGCCCATGCTTGACATAATAATGTTGGTATATATAATTGGTATAGGTTTAACTATTTTTTTGTTTTGTGCAAAACGATAAAATGCAAGTCCAACTTCCTGTTTTTTTTCTTGTAATTCGCAATTCCGATCAATATTAACAAAATCAAAATGTCAAAATCAACATTGATAACATCAGCAATAATATGACGTGCCATCAGCAAGCTCACCACATATCCGTGGAAAATTTTAGAGGATTGTACTTCAACGAAAAGTAGGGCTTCTAATGAAAATATTTGGAATAATGACGCTCAGAATCGTGAAATACACATTACAATCTAATTTCAGACCTGGTCATACTTTTGAGTAGTAATAGTGATGTACATTATTGAATAGCAATCATTGAATCCCCGCAATTATCCAAAACACTTGGGGGCATGTAAATTGAATCGAATGCTCTGGCCGAATCGATCCTTTGCTTGAATCCTAAAACCAAATGCCATTTAATAGAGCAGCAATACAAACAAAGACTAATTTATAAGACTAGTTTTGCTATCCTTGTAAATATTATTGCGCTCAATCGTAAAAGCAAAACACAGCTATTCCGTTCTCGTTCATTGTCTCCCGGATATGATCAACAAATTTTTTTTGGTTATGTAAACTAATATACTACCTCAAAACAGCGTGAAATGAGTTTTTTTTTAAAGAATCATATTTGAAAAGATTCGTTTCGAATTTATCTGAGTAGAGATTTTATTCGAAAAAATGATTCTAACTTTCATCTCTAGTTTCAACAGATATCCATGTATCCGACAAAACATGTTTTGCCTTGATTTTTTAAATATGTGAGTGATAAGTTAATTTGAGTCGCTCTCCTGCAAACATCGAACATCCTTAAAAAGAAGAATAAACAGCATTTGTGAAAATTGACTTCTTTATCAAATATATCTCTTTTTGTCGGGCATGGGCCACTGACGGACTGCGCCTCGGCGACCAGTGCCACCAGTGTTTCATGCTCAACAAAACTTGAATTGATTCTGCCTTTATCATCGGACATATGTCCGTGAAATGCGACACAATGGTTGGTCCCACCAGACTTCTTTTGACATTTAGTCGGACTTGTTAAACACATTAGTAATAAATAGCAAGAATTCGGTTATCAAATGCCAGTGTGATACTGACAAGCTTATCCTTTTCTTAAAAAGTAGGTAAAGAGTGAAAATACAGTCCAACAAATGCTACAACGGCGCAGGAATTGCTAAAAATAAATTTTAAGAAGATCAATAAATACAATAAATTCTATCATCATATATTGTAGACAACATAACATAACCCCTATTTCAACTCACCGGGTTAAATTACATACTGAACGTTTACTTCATGTTATACTATGACGTTCTCACTCTTCTATTCAAAATAGCGACTGATTAATGCAATATTAATGACAAATTAGCAATTGAACGAGACCAAGGTCATTAGCTTGGCTACTACGCAGCCTGGACTATTAATCTAAAATTTTATTAGCTGCAAAAAGTAACGACAAGAGAGGCGTCGTTAGAAACGACGTGAGATTCTGATCGCTTCGACTGCTATTTTCGGATACTCAAGTCTGTTAGTCGATATAATTCGACGGCGACAAAATTTTAGTTAAATTTGCTGCAATTTCATATTTACTTCTCAAAATTTCACTCACAAGCTGAGATTTAAATTTGCCAAGACATGAGCAGTTCCTGGACCATGCCTAGTCGACGCTATTCATCAGTGACATAGTTCAAACATAATATTTTCTGATCCAGAAGTAATAAATATGCTAACTTTCCGTTCAATCTTTGTGGCTGAATCGAATTAACAAAGTTTTTCTTGGAAAATTAAGATTAGAAAACAAAACTGGATCCGATATGCACTGGCGTATTTAAAGGGATCGCGGTGCCATGTCCTCAACCCACGTCCACTGAAACAGAGTCGTCTTTTAAGAATTTTAAAACGTGTCTCAAAATAAAAGTCTAAAGTTCTAAAAACTTATCTCAAAATATTTCGCTCGCTTCCAGCGCGCAATGGTTGTTTCACTTATTTAGAATCAACTCCGGGCTTGAAGTCACACGTTTTAAAAAATTTCAAAATTTTATAACAATTTTTTTTTAATATTTTGGCCTCCCCTTGCACGGGTTCTAAATACCTCACATCCGATGGATAGGAACACTAGTTAAAATTACGACATTTTAAAACATTTATTGATCTAAGATGATTGAAAGAATGCATAGAAACTGATACCCACTTACATGCATCAGATACGTGACACCGAATGATTAGCATGATACCTGAAAGGAAGCAAATATTGACTGGTATGCGAAAATTACACTGAATGGAAAATCAGCAATTTGGCCCGAATCGAAACTTTTTTTCAGAACTAAACTTCTAAAGAAAAACCCACCTCGTACACTGTAATTCAACCCTGATAAATTTCCAAATCGACGTCTACTCGTCCAAAGTTTCTATCGACAGTTTCGAAACTCGTATAGAATTATTACTCCCAAACTAGGGCTGGGCGAAATCGTAGCATTTGAAATTGGAACCTGATTCGGACAACTTTTTCGAATCGAATAGCCTATTCCTATTCCGCCAAATACACAAATGACCCTTTTTAATAGTTGCCCAATCAACAAAATATTGAGATTATAGCTGAAGTTTAAGTTCCACTTCATAGTTTTGTTCCAGACCAGACATAAAAACTTATAGAAAAAATACAATTTGTTAAGCATGGGACGTTCAGGCGCGGACCATCTGTGGCTAATGCTTAAGAAAATATATATTTCGAATTTGGTATGACCGATTCACAAGTGATTCGAATGATGCGTGCTTCGCATAGCTAAGTTTAATAGCCCAGTCTTATTCCCAGTCGACTGCATCAGAAGAACACTAGTTAACAGTCCTTCTATCCAATATCACTTATAGCACGTAACGTAGTTCGAAATAAGCCGGGAAATCCGTTTGCTTCATTCAAGCTTTTGTGATACAGATGGCGTCAATATCCAATGTTATTCTTGGATAATATTTTTTATATAGACGATACTATTCATTCGTGTTATGTGAGGATATCCAAACAATAGCAGCTGACTGACTATAAAAAAAAATTCAATAGAAAATTTCGATTTATTTTGTAATGGTCTGATTCAGCGGGGTCCCACCGAAAACAATTTTATAGAAATTATCCTAGATTTGCCATATTACGCATGTTTCTGGTTCTAAGCTTAGAGGGGGGGGGGGGGATGATAAATTGAAATAAATACCAGTATACGTATTTCAGAGAATATCAAGCCAAGAATAGTTACTGAGGAACACCTAGAGTAGTACTCCCCGCGACCCAGACAAGAAAACATTTAATACTACGTACATAATTCCCTCACAACAGTGACCTAATGATATATATATATATAGTTGTGAGTCCTCACAAACAATACAGTTATCTTCCCTACTGACACTGACAGTTGTGAAAGTAGGCTACACTATGTCATTTTCTCAGCATGCGATCAAGCATAACACACACAAAAAAGTTGAACAACCCAATGAGCAAATATTGTTAAGTATGTGCCCTGATGGATCGCTTCCATGAGACGCGGTCCGTCTGCGGCGCATGCGTGACAAAATTAAATTTCTCATTAGTACCAATGCTTCATACGACAAATCAGTTACACTCATTAATGTTTTGAATATTATTCTTTGTTTCTCTGAGCCTCTAACAAAACAAACATTGTTTTGTTATACGACCATTGACGATTTCCAAGAATTGGGGAACGTCTGACACCCATCCATTCAGCCAGAAATATCTTGTGCGATACTTTGTCAAGGATGGATGACACGATCAGTCAATGACCGTATATAAAAATCTAACGTTTCCAACGAAGAAATTGTGAACTAAATTGGTTAAGTGTGAAATGTATGGAGGTTGTTCCTGACAGGCAACGATATTGTGTGAATCTTCAGCTTTTGTGGTGGAAACATATTTAACTTGGGAAATGGCGTCGAAGTGTAATTTGGAATTTTTCCAAAAGTATGTGAAAATTTCTAAATAATACCCTATGCCAAGCATTTAGCGTGTTTCAAATTACGATTAGATATTTGATAGCACTTCCTGGAAGTAACCGAAAAAATTATTTGATCTGCAATATTCAGCTGCTAAATTCCCACCTACAAACATTTCATGGGACAGCTAGCCTCCACCCCTTCAAAAAGAGGCGTCAGTGCCCCTCTTTTTCTGTCGTCGACTATTCCTGCACGCACAACACCTGTCTCTTGCATTTGATTCTAAAAACATATAAATATCATAAACGAAACTGTCACAAAAATTAAAATTTTAAAAACTTTTCATAAGCTTCACCGAAACACAACTATCGATATTAAATATATCATCATGTATTTAATATTGCATGTCACCACAAGGTCAAGACTGTATCGGCATCTGTTGGTGGTTACGTTTGGAATGATTTACGTTATTGCTTTCTTTGTCGAGCATGAAATACAAATACAATGCAAAGTTACTTTACACCAGATTTATTGGTATAAAATAAAGTTCAGTGTTTTTATTTTTAACACGTGGGATTGCGTAGGGTCACTAGGAGTTGGTAGTAAGCAATTGTTCTATACAAAACGGGAGTTTGCCTTCCTGGCAGGGATCACAGGATTTAAATCACCTTGCAACGGTTGTTATACGTCGTCCAGCAGACCTCACGCATATGAACATCATCCTTAACGGGATTCGACCCGACGCCGGGACGATCAGAAATGCGTCCAGATAAGAGGTTGTGTTCGATTCCATTTGACTTGACTAAGAGGGTTTCAGAATTGTCCCATAATTGAAGGAGCCAAAATTTCAAAGATATTGATGCTGCGCTGTAGAGTACAGAACGATAGTAAAAATATGTCCACTTGCAAGGACATGTTTCGGCGCATTTATACTTCTGGGCATCGCATACCTTAGCAAAAGTTCGCTACTAGTTTTACACCAATCTTAAGTTATTAACCCTAACCTTTTGAGGAAGGGAACAAAACATGATGCAAGCAAAAAAATCACTATTTTTCAGTGTAAAATTCTATAGAACGGAATCAGAAAAATATTTGCGCTTAAGGGTCGCAAAAATTCGGAAATGAACTTGTTCGAAAACTTCCGAGTACTAATAGTATTAAAAAAAACTTTTTGAAAGCACCCCCCCCCCCTCCCCCCACACACACACACACTATAATTGTCATGCGACTTACGACGCCCCATACTGGCATCCTTTTGCCCAGAGTCCGAGATGACCCTTGGTACAAATTGACCATTCTCTTTCAAATTACAAATAACAACATTTCCATCACATACATCATTTTAATTTATATTTTACGCGACAGAAATAGCGAGAGAGAATGAGATAATAATAATAATATTAGAAGAATAGTCGGAAGTGAAAACATATAAAGCAAAAAGATCGAATTGAAAACAAAGCAATAATAATATTAATAATAAAACCAATCGCATTTAAATAACACTGGAAATCTGGGAATACCGTGGGAACGGCTCACTAGCGCCAGCCAATTAGGATTTTTTTGAAACTCATTGTTAACAATGGGTCACAAACAGGGGCGCCCTCCAGGCGCGATCTGTTCCATGACCCATTCTTAACAAAATGAGAAAAAGAAGCAAATTTACGTTCTTTAAACCACTATGCTCTTTTATTTATCATTGCATTGATTTGGTGAAATTTGGATATAGGCAAAAGACATTAGATAAAATTCATACGAATATATACCATTGAAAAGGAGATAATTACGAGTCAAAAAAAACAACTTGCATTACAATTTTGTCATGTCCTTTTTAGAAAACCGAAGTAGGACCGCCCATTCTGAGTGCAAACTTTTTGTTTCAGGAATCAAGGCAAAAAAAAATACAGGAGCTTGAACAAGACCTCAAAATCGCCAAGGTAAAAAACAGTCTGGCCATGCGGAGTTTACCGTACTTGATGGATAAGCTAATTTGAGATTACTATTCTATTCTGCACCATAAAACGAATTCGGTGAGCTTACAAACTCCAAAAAGTGCTTCCAAATATACGAAAAGTGAGGAACTGAAAAGATTCGAAGATCGATTTGCTACACAGGAAAGGAAAAAGATAACTGAAATGTTGATTTGAAATCGTTCTACAAGCATCTACATCTGCAATAACATTAATATTAAGGATAAAAAGCATGCATACGTATACAAAGAAGCTTCGCTTTTTTTACCCACAGGTACAAAATAATATCAGATGAACAGTAAGTAAAATGGTCATGAAGATATCAATTGCCGCTATTAGGACGAAAAAGGTTCAATATCATGGAATAAGCATGGACCACAGATGTAAAGTGCCATTACGGCAAGATCATCTGCGGCTTACGCTCAACTGTCGTTAAAAAAGCCATGAGGAACATGCTGATAACATTGTTGATTGAATGTTTTATTAAAAAATAATTTTTCACATGACCAGCAGCTAGATCACTCATATTTTATGTTATTGCACATACATATTTAAACAACATAGAAAACACACACACACAATTTAATCATGTAACATTCATTGAAAAAGCACACATAGCGAAAGTGAATACGGTAAACGAATATCTAAATGGGAATGATAAGTGCAATGCTTTTTAACCAAGCCTGTTTATCTTGAAGAATGAATTTAATAACAAATCATCGTCGGCTCATGTATAATCTGGTTAAAGCGTGGATTGTTGAAATGACAGGTAACTGATTTTGACAAAAGAAGTACAATATGAACATTTTTTATGATAAATAGTGGTAAAACCTTGAATTTTGGCCCAAATTATGGTTATAACTAGATTATTTTATATTTTAAACTAATATTTACATTTAAGGGTTTACCTAGACAACATTGGCAAAATATCTAGCATTCGAAAACCCATGTGTTTCTAGATCACAGCACGGAGGAGAAAAAGAATAGTTTATAACATGAGGCAAATTTAAACAGGTAAATTGAACGAGGCAGTGTTGATCTTGGAGATGTCCTTTCGATTCGCTGTTTTTCGATTATTAATAAATCAATTCATTTTGCAGTGAAATCATGATATATGCCAAATTTTACGTCGTTAAATTTGACATAAATCATGATATCACTGCAAAATGTGGTTAAATGTCATTAATTTCGTTCATCTTAAATGTTGAAACATTGTTCTATTTATTCAGTGAACTTTGAACCCCATTCGAAATCAAGTATAAGGACAACTCTGGCTGATTTGCAGATTCAGTTTTTCCTACTCCCTCGAGTGGAACACTTTTCGCAGACGTAACCGATGTTCGAACTATGGCGTGGTTTATTGCATTATGGCATCTACTGCACAATGGTGATGTTGATTAACAGTGATTTCTTACAATTGTGATGTTGTCACGATAATTTTTATTACTTCTTATTGTTTTATCAACATCAATCAGCGGACATCCATGAATAAATACGGCCCTTTTTATCGCCAACGTAGATTTTATGATGATCTCTGTTAAATGAAGAAGTTATCATTTAGCATTGAAAAATGGAACAGACAATGTGGATTTTTGGTTATTTTAGTATTGAATAACTTCTAAAACTGAAAAAATTAAAAATAAAATAAAAATCAGTATTTCAAAATTTACACCGATTATTTGAGAAAATGGACACTTTCATTGATACTCAGTTTAAATAGAATGTTAAGCGATCGATTCAAATGGTAACTACTAACACGATTTTTTGACAATTTTCATTATTGTTACTTGAATTGGAATTGATGGAACTTGATGTGACACTGATTTCTTTTCCAAGTACAGGAGATGTATACAAAATTTTTTTCTCTGCTATTCCTGTTCAATCTTGGCATTTTGGGACTAGCTCACAATAATCCTTATATTGGAATTGGAAATCTGTAATCTACATTATGTGTCTTTAAATCTTCATCTAGCTTATTCTCAAAAATTAATTCAATTTCAGGTCACTGTTTCACACTATTTTTTTTAATAAAAAAAACTTTTATATTTTTTTCCCATGCCCAATTTTTTTTTTGTGTGTGAAAAAATCCGATGCTCCCTCAAGTAACACCTAGCTAGCACCACTAAATGGATTTATCGATGACAATAATAAGAAACTTTCTCTGCTATTCCTGTTCAATCTTGGCATTTTGGGACTAGCTCACAATAATCCTTATATTGGAATTGGAAATCTGTAATCTACATTATGTGTCTTTAAATCTTCATCTAGCTTATTCTCAAAAATTAATTCAATTTCAGGTCACTGTTTCACACTATTTTTTTTAATAAAAAAAACTTTTATATTTTTTTCCCATGCCCAATTTTTTTTTTGTGTGTGAAAAAATCCGATGCTCCCTCAAGTAACACCTAGCTAGCACCACTAAATGGATTTATCGATGACAATAATAAGAAACTTACTTTGACATTGCAATTGCAGTTATATCAGGAACAACCAATCTTCCTGTTTTATCGGTTGCTTGATCAACTTGTATTTTCCCTTTCAATATCAATTGTTCTTGCCATACGAAGCCTTAAGATTTAAGGAAAATAAGTCAATGACTGAAAATATGGGTATATATTAGGAAAGAGTAGCTAACCTAATTAAAAATTTTATTATGTCAATCATGTGCCATAGATGACCGTCAGCAACAAAATCCCTCAGTGATATCTACTTAACAAAAGATGCTTTGATAAAATGATTCTGACTGTCAATAATATTTAATTTCACCATAATATGCAACAAAACTGTGATATATGCAAAACAAAAATTTATATTTTTTAAATTCTATTAAGGATGAGGAAAAGAAACAAATTTTATTTAATTAGTGATACATATGTGTCATTATTCAGCACAGTACATCAATTGAGTCACACCTCATACAAAAAATCTGCTTTGGATATCTGGTTGGCGTATTAGTCAAAGTTCTAATCAGGAATACAGTCAGAGATGTGAACAGATGAGATGTGACACAGGAGTCGAGAGTTTGATCACCATGGGGATGATCAAGTTAGAAAAATTTCCTCGCTGACGTAATGTGCTTCACACTTAGTATGAGTTTCCTCTATTGACCAAGTGTACTTACTATATACATCAGAAATTAAATAGTTCAAAGCATCTTGATAGCCTAAAGCAACTTAATAAAAAAAAAGGAACTGCAGAGTAAATAGCATTGTAGTTAAAATCTCCCAATCCGTGTATTTCGCAAAGAAATAAACTTTCATCGAACCTGGAAGTAACAATCTTGAATCTTTAGTTTGTTGTGATTCAATCTGCTTCTTATCAACCATGACGAAACCATCAGTGCTGGATGTTGGAGAAGTTTGATTTGATGTTTGCTCCGTTTGAACATCGGTTCGAGAAGGTGACCCCGTGCGACTATTTTCACTTTTTGTAGCCTCAACTCTTACATAACCTGCATCTACGTTGTCGACAACTTTCTTTGAATCTTTTTTATTTGTAATAAGATCTTCAGTCGATGATACCAGTGATATCTTAGAATTTCCTTCTAAGTTTTTCACTTCTGGGAACTAAAAAATGAAATTTTAAATGATCAGGGATATACAATTTCATATATTTGAAGAGTAGAATACTACGAAACTTTCAAAAACTTGTTATTGGATTTGTCTATATTAAGCAAATTTCCTGTGTGGTGTAAAAAGCGACTAAAAGGGAACAAAGAACCGGTAGATGGTTTCACCGTCGCCAAGAGGTCTTTGCCATGTAAGTAAGTATGGTTCCATTTGGTATGTTTTTTTTTGGCAGTACTTAATGAATTTCAACAAAAAGTCAAATATTAGGCTGTAAAATTTGCCAATTTAAACATTTACGGTGGTTCGAAAACTAGAATCTGAAAACAAAATTTCATGAAAATATGCCGTTACGTACCATTTTCTCGGCAGCTAGTGTGAAATCATCTTTAGCTTGAGAATTTGATAATTCAAGAGCAGGAACATCATTCCATGGCATAACAGTCAGCTCGCCCATCGATAACACAGATATAGTGTCTGGAGCAGCTTGCATTAACATTTTGTCCTTCAATTTGCTGGTAGTACTTGGTACTTGACTGAGACTGTCAATAGATTGAGCCTTCTCAGCAATTCCAAAATCCGACCCAACATTTCCGCTGGCGATAGAAAGGCTGTCGAGACTCTTCACATCATGTGCGAGCGTTAATGGTTTAGGTCGATTTCCAACCTCAAATTGACCCATTGATTTTACGCTTTGTTGGTCATCGTGTTCTCCAGACTTTGATTCTTCAGGAACTTGAACATATTCCAATCTCCAGAACTATGATAAGATATTTGGTTAAGTTTATAGTAGTATATTGCTAGAGTTTAGGTCTGAATAAGGTCGGTAACCCAAAAAAACTTTATTTATAAGGACCACCAATGCGACAAAGAGTCGCATATCAAATGTGAAAGCAGTAACTGCTCACTATGCAGACAACATTACATTTAAAATTGAAGTAATCCCGTTTCACTATTGCACAGAGTCACTTAGATTTACGCATCTCTGGCATAAATCATTTTATGCTATCCATGCCCCATACACTTAGAAATATGAGTTTAGCCAAAAATATGAGTTTTTTTGCTAATGATGGACCTACCCGAACATATCCATCACTGTGTCCAGTAGCAATAACAGAATCATAATCCCATTCATTCAACTTAGATATTGCAATCGTAGTTATATGTTGTCTTCTTGCGTTCATCAATGTTGTGTTAACACATGCAATATGATCTCCATTGATGGACCATAAATGTACATGTGTATTATCACTAGTAACAATATCACCCTGAAAGTAAAAGTGTAACATTACAGTGATAAGGATGAAAAAAAGACATAAAACTTAATCAGCAAAAAATGATTTCCTGCAACATCCTTTCATTTTTGTTTTAACGGCCACTCATTTGAGTGGAATTACCTTGGTCAAAACCCTAATATTTTCACAGTTCAGTTAAATCTACTAAAGTTATAACAACCTTGGTTGAGTGGCGGTTAAGACATAAAAAACCTGAAATCTCCAACCTGTTATAAAACCCACAAACAAATGTGTTAGCCCTTATGCAAATGTGCTTATATATATATATATATATAGATATCATTTATATATACATATTTATAATACTAAAGTATTTTTCATAATATGTTGTTTATATATATATATAAACTGATTTTTGCTGGACAAAGTACAAACTCTTTATTTTTTGGAAAGAATTAGCTACTGATGGACCTTGCCCATATGGCTGGCCGAGCAATAAAAATCACTATCAGAAAGCAGAATAGCAGCTGCTGTGCTGTTAAGACACCCAAAGAAAATTGGAGTCCATCAGAAGAAAATTTAGCAAATGGAATATATATTACATGATATATATTAATATTGCTGAAAGATTAAAATCTTAAAGTTTCTGAGCGTTCGATAGCAAGCCAAACTGTACAGAAAGGTTCAAAATCATCAATACTGCTATGAAATAGCAGTGTTGATGATTTTGAAGCTTGATGATCGTTCGAAGAAAATGACACAAGTACTTCAGACAACCGAAAAAAGATTTCCGTCACCCTATTAGAACGCATCAAATGCAACATTTACCATAGTTTCTTACCGTTAGTTCATTTATGCAAGTGTTTGTAACACCGCTCTTATGTCCCCGAAGTTGTCTTACGAACGACAATCGATTCAGATTCCACATGATACAAGTACAATCTTGAGAACCACTCACTAATATTCCGTAAGCAGAACAGGATGCGAGACATGTTATTGTATCGGTGTGAGCATACAGTGACTGGCAAAAAAGATAAGATACAAAATGATTCTATGCATCAATCGAATAAACAAAATTGCAAAATAATTTGTCAAATCAGGAATGCATTGCGAGAGAGAGAGAAAATAGGCTTCAACTGGAACACTGATATTTGTGCCATTTTGACCTGTGGGTACGGGCTTTGGAATAGTTCTAACATATTTCCTGCGTGTTCTAAAAGACGACTAAAAGAAAACAACGAAATGGTAGTTGGTTTTACCATCGCCCAAGGCAGTGCCACAACTTCCTGCTCAGAGTGAATTTCAATAAAAAAAATACAGCATCAGTCACCAACAGATGTCCCTTACATAACAGGTACAGCAGTATACTGATCAAATTCCCTATCATATTGTATGTAATATGATCAAGCAAATAAGAGTGACAGTACATTGTCGACTGTTGAATTAAATCTCATTATTCATTTGAAATTTGCGGTTTTGGGATGAATAGTTTATTTTTCGAATCCTTTTGATGAGCCATTATTCAAATGTCATCTCTAAATATAAGCATATTTTTCGCACTTGAAAAATAGGTGAATTACACATGTTGGAGTAGCTAAAATACTACTGATAAAAAATACACATATTTTATTAATTTACCTGTTTTAGTTGAAGATTTTTGATTTTGTCTTTTGGACTGGGTAGTCTCCATACACAGACTACTGTACTTGTACCACCTGTTACTAGTGTTGTTTCATTTGGCATTGTCACACATTTGATCTCACCGCAATCAAGGTTTTCAAATATCTAGAGAAGAAAGCTTAGTTTAGGTTTTTGATAAAATAGTCTGTGCACAACACAAGTAACACAAGCATTTCAATAACACAATCTTTACTAATTGGTAAAAGATTATTTAAGCATGTTTTGTTAAGAATGGGGTCACGGTGATGATACAGTTCGAAACAATGTTATGGTTTTGTTAGTCTGTCATCTGAAATCAATAACATCCTACCAGAAATTTCTTTTGCTGAGATTATTCCCATGAAAAATATTTATGCCCCGAGGGAGGCCTTATACTAAAAATATTTTAAGTTACCGGTAGTATTTAAAACTGAGTGTGAATCTCATGATCAACACAATATATAAATTAATATTATTTATGATTGAGTAAGTGCACAATGATGAAGAAAATTAGTACCTGCATTGCTCTTTCACTTTCATAATATCCGATTTTTATACTGAGATCTCCATTTCCCCAACCAAGATATCTTGAATATTGTGTCGGTATCAATATTTTATCTTGTTCTGTTGCCAATGCGCCACGATCTGTGATCACTATTTCGCCAACTGGTCCTTTGAGCTCTGAAATTAAATTTCGAATAATTTTTTTTCAATAATAATTTGTTATATTTTATTCAATATATAATTATTTCAGAAGTCTTTCTTTGTATTTCATATATTCGCTCATTTTCATCAATTTTCATTTAGAACATACACTCTAACCTCAATGAATACTTCAAATTCATGATCATATTACAGTTACTGCTAATTTATAGTCAATTTTAAATTAATTTTACTACATGGTCCGCCTACCTTTGACCGGTCCACTCGAAGATTTCAAATTATCCAGATGTCTGTAAAAAACCTTATCGAGAGGAGGACCTGCTCCAAATGCTGATGGTGATAATGATAAGGCGACGCTCATCTCCTGTTCTTGTGTCGGAGGTTTGATGGAAATTCTTTTTTGAAGATGTGGTTTTTTGAAAAGTTGCTTTGGAATCTAAGGGCATTTAAAAAAATGAAACACTTTAGTTGAAAATAAGAAAATTAAATTGCCGATGAACTCTGCGTTTCAATGGGATATTAAGGTTCTTTAAGTGGCAGGACTCTACTAATGAAACTATGTAAATTTGACCTTTGGTAAGTAAGAATAATATAGAATTTTCCGCTTGAGGCTGTAACCTAAACTGTCTTGTAGATAATAACTTTGAAATGATGACATATATACAATTTTACGACGAAAATCTTCATTTATCACTATTTGCATAACATGGTAAGGGTACTATATTGAAAAAAAATATATAAAAATGAAATGACTAATTAAGCTAAACATGAATATAGTTAAACATGAAAACATTTTGATTCATTCGGATAGTGAAAACTCCATGAGGAAACCTTATTTTTTGACAGACAGGGTTACAATTGCTGGAAAGATATGATCTTCTCCTGTTCGGCTTAGCCTACCCAAATCATTACACCTTGGGCTGAGTGATTGGCATGGATAAGCGAGCCGGACTCGCCGGGACTCAAACCAGAGATCTACAACCTGCGATGCCAACATGGTCACCCACTAGGCCATGGCACCCACAGAATAATACAGTCAAAGGTTACAATTGATCATGGAAAGATATGATTTTCTCCTAGTGACAAAATGGCTTTTTATTGAAAAACCCTAATTACTAACATTTCTAAGTTGATTGATTTGTGAGAAAATCTTTTTGAACCCCTACCTGTCCAAAATTATTGATGAAACCAATGGTTGCACTTCTTTTCAATGGATCTTCTATCGAATAAATATCGACCTCTCCTTCATAAAAAAGATGATGAAAAACATTATGTGCTTCGAAAGCAGGTTCTCCTTTCTGTTTAAATCTGAAAATAAACACAGTTATTTTGATATATCCATTTGATAGAAAGGTGATACAAATCAATATGTCATTAGGGATACACAAAATCTTTCGAATTTTTGGCAATTGCATATTTTTGGCAACTGAATCAAAAGTATCGGAATTTTGAAATCAAAAATTGTTAAAATCAGCAAAGTTTGCATTTATTTTCCAAAAATATATATATTTTGGATTCCAACGATTTCGGATCACCGAAAAAAAAGAATCAAATCACGGATTGAAAATCTTGGACAGCTTACATCATATTACAGAGTTATTAGAAATCCAAACAAAAGCTTTGGTAAAAATTAACATATGACAGAAAATAATCCAGAATACAGTTTCGAAGGCAGCATGTTTGACTTCTATAGCATTTTTTTTATTAAAATTCACTTTGAGCAAGGTCGGAAGCAGCGCCTGAAAGGAACCATTTTAGCAAGGCAATGTGCTTAAAAACATAAAAATTAAATTTGTGGAATGTTAACTTACCCGAAAACAAGGTCTATCCATTCATGCAGATGTGCCGATACATAGTCACACTCCAATGCTTCTCTGTGAACACGAATGAACTCTCGAGTGCTGCCTTTAGCCCATGGTGGCAATATAATATCATCTAGTCGTATTCCATTCTGTTTTTGACCTGATGGTTAAAATTCAAGAAATATAGTAGGAGTAGAAGCATAATTCTGTAGCACAATGATGCAAACAGAATAAACGTATTCATATTAAAAGAAGGATAACAATGAACATGAACAAAATGAGGAAAAATTAGGGAGATACTGACAACATTAGTGAGTTGACACCAAAAATTGGCATATCAATGCAAGATAATGTTCGCGATAATTTAGGTGAATCACAAAACTAATGGTTTGGCCCCCATCGGAATGACAGAATCTTTTTTCCTTTAAAGTTTTCTTTGAATAAACATTATAGCTTCGAAACCATCAACCCTGCTGTTATTCCAGGACAGTATTGATGCTTTTGAACCTTTTTCAAGCATGAGACACAGATGGATTGCGTCCTAGCGGCGCAATCCATTTGTGGCTCATGTTTGACAAAATAAAATTTCTGTCAGGGACATCTCTAACGAATATGTAACACAAAATTAGACTTTTGAATGTGAAGAATACTCCAAAACTGATTTTAAGTTGATACAAAATAAATAATCATAACCTACCGAGATCAAAATTGTTTGAATTGAGTAAAAATTCAGGAAGATAGAAAAACTCCGGTATTAATTCTTTGACGTCGGCCATGTTCTTTTCACTTGCTGAATGCCAAGCATCTCCGATACTGTGAAACATTCGATCAGCTAAATCAAAGTGACCACCCTGCAATATTGAGGTAATATATTAAAATTTTTGTAAAAACGATATCAATAGTTCATAACATCCCGGATTTCATTTGCTACCGATTGATAATGAAGACAAAAAATTCGCTTAAATTTTGATCGAATTTTCAATCATTCTAAAATAAATTTTGCATGTACTAATTATTATGTTGGATGCCTCGCCAGTAAATGATGGTCACACGTAAGCGCTGATTACGGCTTCCTTCGCCAACCGAATCATTTAGACAAAATCCGACACGCACAACACTGCAGTACATACAATGTGTAAATTTCAAATCTTGAATATTATTTTCATAACAAATACTGTATTTGAAATACTGGTTGAACTGTGTCTTTTGTAGATTTCTAATTAATGCAAAAGCTATCTTTGAAATGGGTTGAAAAATTTATGCGCAAATTGACAGAATCCTTTTATCAAGCACCACTGCCCTTACACTCTCGAAGCGGAATAAACATTCTCCATATTAAGCTGATTTTGAATTCCTTTTACCATAATAATTTGTTTTGCAACTACAATAGAAATTTTACCTGTAATCTGAGAAAATGTTGTGTGAACGGCTCCATCCTGACAAGATATGAAGCGACGATCATTGCCGAGGAATAATGTGTCCCATAGTGATACGGTGGCGTTTCTCCTGATAAAAACAATATATTTACCATATATCATAAATCTTACAAAAATCTCATGAATTTCACAAAGATGAGCCATCGACCAAATTATAAATTTTATACAGTTAAGCATGAGCCACGGATGGACTGTGCCTCGACGGCACAGTCCATCAATGGCACATGCATAACTAAAGGTTGAAGATAATTGAACGAAATTCCTAACAACATAAAATTACAATTCTGAGAATCATATTATTCCTGTATATAATCTAAAAAGTACTACTTTACAAAAAGTTGGAAAACACCAGATAGAACTAAATTACAAAGAACTAAACTTAAGCAAAGTATTTAAACTCGATATGTTCATCCTCTGTCATAGAGTATTAATTAAAATCAAAGATTTGATTGAAAAATAGTAGAACTTAATATGGTTTCTTGCACCAGAGTACACATACCTCCAAGATCTTCCCATTCTCTGTATCTTTTCTTAAACTGCTGTAATCTGTCAGTAGTTTGAGCTCCCATTGGTTTGGAAAAATCACGGAACGTCTTTGGATTTGTCAAATCTAGAACCTAAAAAAGTAATTAAAAAAAATTGTTGGTGCTATCTAGAGCTGACTGAAATATTCGGATCATAAATTATTCGATTTCTGCAACAATTCGAAATCAACAACAGTGATAATTTTAATTTTTTTCATAACTGTGAATTTTCATGTAAATTATAAGGTGATAAAAAGACGTCTTCTTTATTTGTTTATTATATAACTTCCGATTTCAATATTCGATTCGAGAAAATTATTCGATTAGATTCTGAAACCAAAAGATATTCGATTTTGGACACCCCCCATGCTATTGCTATATTTTATAATATATCTTTCAGAGGTTCACGGGATATCTAAAATATGCATCCAAAAGCAGTCGTGGATATGCGTGATCCATTATTCGATATCAGTTGGCCAATCTCCCTTCACTAACGGATGGGCAGCAGACGTCAACATGCCACGAGTCCCCAGTTAAGGAGAAAATGTTAAGATTGCTTTTTATCTAATTAAAATGAACCATTTCATATGTTTTTTTCAGACATACAACATGGATCAATATATCCATACCTCTTAAAAAATTTTCACATTGCCAGAATTTGAGCCAACACCATTGCCAACCGACCATTATTAAATGTATTTCTGGTGTTTAAAAATAGCACTGTCCAACGAATCGGAACAAATATTAACTCACCTCTGAAGAATAGTCAGCTAGCACCCAGGGAAACACAGGATATTGCATTAAATCATTGTACGATCTTCCAGCTAATGTATTTATGTACATAAGGTATTGGAAATTGCTGATTTCTCCTCTCTGTTTCAGGTAAAAACAAAATTATTCAATTCATTTAATATCCAACATTGAAATAATATCCGGCTGCTCAAAAAAATCATTTTTTGAAATCGTTCACCATTTTACACGTACGTTTTTATATATGATAAATTACCATATCAAGATTCAAAATTGATGCCGAATGACACAGTCGGAAAAAGTTTATTAAAACACGTTTTGTTAAGCATGAGTCACTGACGGATCGCACCACTGAGACACGACTTATCTGCAATAATAGTATCATCAACATTTACCTCCCATCTTTGTGTCACGGTTTTTTCTCCCATAATATTAGTAAGTAATGCTGGACCTTGTTGTTCAATATTAACGTTACTTTTCTGTCCAATTACAAGATCTTTTGAGTTGTCGGCAAGTGTAGTGGCAAATGAAACGAATCTATAAAAAGTGCAAAAGATAATAATTCAATAACAAATACTAGCATTTAAAATACCGGTACATTGGAACTTCTTGTGCAGAGGTAATTCAAAAAGTTTTATAGGAATGGTCTCTTGCAGAAATCCCTTTTTTTATTAAAATTCCTTTCAGAGCGAGGCTGCAAGAGACACATTTACTACTTGAGAAGTCTTTCGAAACCACCAAAGTGCAAATAGATACATGGAATGCAGGAATGGGAACTAAAGAATCCTCAACCCTAACATATGTACAGTGACGCAAGTTTTAAATCCATGCAGATCAGCATCACCAGGAAAGCAGTGAGAAGGCAAGGAATTCTTTAAAATCTCTTTCGAACCTTAAATGATTTAGCAGTCACTTGTTTAATTCCTTTGAACAAATTACCCCCATATACATATAAATCCCTCTGAGTTTGCTAGTAGTTGTGTTGGCATCTTAACTGATCATTATCAGAAATTATATTCAGACAACTGTAAGTGACAAATGGTTTGCAGCTGGCTAGTAATATGTAGTTATTACATGTATGTCCTATCAAATCCTGTTATATTCGATTGTGCGACCATTAAAGGAATGGTTCAAGGATGGTGTGCATTGAAACTGAGTTTCATTAATCATACACATGACAGAAAATATTACTTACTTTTGATAAACTTTATTTCTTGTTCCTTGTGGAAATACAATGAGGTAGTTTCGACCATCACTGCTGAATACTTCCAGTGCAATATCCTGGCAAGAGTAAATTATGGTAATTGTTACTCATGGCACAAGCAAGCAATAAAAAATTTACAAATATTGAATGTCATTCATTTAGTTCTTGTTATAGATATTTGCTACAATTACCTGTAAAAGATATCTTCTCTTGTGTACTTCTCTTATATGATCGTATGAGAATCTACTGCACAGATGAGAGTAGGATGGCAGGGATGGTGGGGCTTGAAAAGGTTTGTTAGGATCAGTATCAGGATGACCTGGTCTTGATTGCTGAGGAATAATCGGCTCATGATATCTGTGTAAATTGAAAAACAAAAATTGAGTGTGGAAAGTTTGTTACCATTGAATTAGTACCGGTAACCATTACAATGGGGATTTCATGACTAGAATACATTAGACATCCTGGACATTTATTTCCTCATAAAATTCTGTCAAATACCAACTTCTCCTGGGATTGAAATGTATAATAGAAAGAATAGGAACAAATGAGTATTTGAACAGTAAGAAATATTTTATTTTAATATTCCTTTTTCGACTAAAATTCATAAGAGCAAATAGATCTTTTTCTGATCAGATTTTCTTGATTAGAGAAATATATATGTTGCACTTGAATGCTTTAAACAATTGGTTTTAAGCACAAATATGACAATTCAGAACATTAATATTAATGCGGCGAAAATAGTAAATTCTACTCACGCTGGTGGTAGTGAGACAATTTCTCTTATTTCTTTGCTCTTTAACATAGTGAAACCATCAATGATATAAAAATTATCTTTCCCGAAAAGTAATAATCCTTCATATGTATCAAGACCTTGAACTCTTGCACATCGGAACATATGTCTGAAAAAAAAAACGGATTTCAGTTTAATATTTTATTCTATAAATTGCTCTATTATGCAACCAAACCTCAAGATTTGCTGAAGTTTAAATGGTGACATATTGATTCAGCTTAACTAAAGAAAAATATTTCAGATTAAATGTACCTAGTCCAGGGTGGCAGAATCTTGTTTTTCTCCAGATATCCGAAACGTTCATGTCATCTTCTTCGGGTGTCCGAGCATTCATGTCATCTTCTTCTGATGTCCAAAAAGCTTCAAAACCATCAACATTGCTATTTGATAGCAGTATTGATGATTTTGAAACTCTTTGTAGTTTAATAACTACCAGACACTCAAAAAATGTATTTTAATCTCCCAGTAAAAAACGTAAATTATTGCCGATGTGCTGTACTTTCTTCTGGTGGAACCAATTTTCTTTGAGTGTCTGAGTAGCAGATTAGCAGTTGTAGTCCATTTGTGAATTATGCTTGACCAATTAAAATTTCTGATCATGATTAGTATAAGAACATCAGTTGATCGAAGATTAACCATTTCTCTTTTATCAAAATTAAACAATTGTGAACTAAGGCATCAATAGGGCCAATATTACTCATGAAACTTTTTAAACGAAAACTGAATTATAGCAAACAAAAAAACAACCAACCTTATCTTTTCTCCTTCTTCCAAAAGTCTTAGCACCGTCTGATTATCCGGTTTATTTTCTTGTTCAACCAAACTAGCTTGAGATTCAGAAGTTGGAAATTCTCTTGGTGAATCTTGTGCCCATTTCTCATCTTTAACTGAATTCTGTGTCGCTTCCAAGTCGGGTAACTCGTCCGTTTCAGAAGTTCCATCTTTATCTTCTGCTTGTTCAGATTCCTACAAGACAAATAAAAATATTGTTCTTCAATACAATATTTTTCTATTGCGATTTGCTTTGGGCAAAGCCAAAAGTAGTGTCAAAAAGAAACCAACGAAATAGAAAAATATATCATATAAGTGACCGCTGTTACAGGGCCTTGGACAGGGTGATCCACTCTAAAAATGACTATAAAAAGTAAAAAAAACTAGCGGTCACTTGAGTGATAACGAGCTACATAAATCCAGCAGGGAAAACATCCCAAGGACTGCTCCGCTATAATAAAGTACAGTAAAAGGTATCTGCTATGGATAATGTTGAAACCATCTACCACCTCATAAGAAAATGCACAAAACAATGAAAATGCTACTTTCGAGTGTTTTGCTCTGATAAAAATTTGTCAAAAAGTTTCAACATCATCAACACTGCCATTAAATAGCAGTGTTGGTGATGTTGAAGATTTTTGAATCACTTGAAGAAATTGCCTTTTTTTTATTAAAATTCACTCTAAGCCAATGTTGAAGGCAATCCTTATAGCAACAACTAATAAGGAGGCGCAAAGGACTCGCATAGAAAGTAAAACTAGTAACTGCTCCCTAAGCTTGGATTTGTCAGAGAAATGCTAAATAAAGAAATTCTAACACCTTAACCCAGAATATAAGCACTACCCAAAGACATGTTTCGTCAACTATGCGTCACTGATAGAGCGTGTTACAAGGGCACAGTTTATCTTTGGCTCATCCCCGAACAAAGTAAAACATCTGATTGAGTCATCCTGGGTAAGGGCCCATAACACGAGCACGTCGAGCATGTAGGGACATTTAGTGACTAGCTGGGTTATTTTTGTTGGAGACACAAGTTTTTTTGGCAAATACCACTCACTTCATTTTACCATGGTTGTTTGTTTACATTTTGGATATTTTCTGCTTAAAGAATACAGCTGTTGGTACTACATCTTGTAGTATCTTTTTGCCATTAAATGACCATTATTTAGTTCCACTTACAGCTTGGCTTAGAGAAAATTTCAGGAAAAAATAGGTCGAAACAAGCAAGTTGTTACACCATGGATTGAGTGGTGGGAATGAGCATGAGTTCCGATCTATGACAACAATATGTTAACCACACGGCCATCGTGGCCAGTGACTGCTATCCCAAAATTGAACTCACAAACTGCATATTTTACCTCTGTATTCTTTACTATATCAGCATTCTTCTCAGCATCTTCTGTAAATGTGGCATCGGCTTCAGTATGGCTTTCATCAGTTGAACAACTTAAATTATCATTTTCATTGTCGGACAGTTTGTTATCGTCCTTTTCCGTCAAAGTCTTATCGAAAACGTTTTCATTATCAGAAATTACTTCTTGATCGTCACCATTGTTCGTATTAGAAACCTCATTATCAGTATTTTCAATAGATTTTTCGACAATTTCTTGAGTTTTCACTTTTTCATTGACGTCTCCATTTTCTGATAATGTATCGACGGAATCTTGCTTATTCACAATAGGTTTGCTAAATTCAGGTTTAGGAATTCTGTTAAAGGTGTCCATTGATTCTTCTGATTCATTTTCATACTCTGATGGAAGACCATTAATATGCATGTATTGTTTGATGCTGTCTCTACTGATTGGTTTTCGATGCTTCATTTTCTGTTAAAGAAGGGAAGGGGATAAATACCAATAAAATGGTTGGAAACTAAGCATAGTCTAAGTCGGTAACCATAATATCATTCCTGACTAGCACAATGGGAGATACTCTGCTACTCAGACACCCGAAGAAAATTGGTCCTATCAGAAGAAAATTTAGTAGATGAGCAATATTTCATGACATATCTATTGCTAGGAGATTAAAATATTTCTTCGTAAGTGCCTTGGAACAACTAAATTTCAAAAAAGGTTCAAAATCATCAATATTGCTATGAAATAGCAGTGTTGATGATTTTGAAGCTTTTTTGTACATCCGAAGAAATTGATTTGACCGCTCCGGACACCTGAAAAAAAGAATTCTGCCACCCTGCATCATTCCAATCAAGAATATGTTTTCCATCAGAAATATGATTCGTTTTATAACGTTTAATTTTTTTGACAAAATAGCCTTACCAACATAACAACTTCTTCTTTTGTTCTATGAGGATAATGCTCATAAAAATTATCGTTTCTTGTCATCTTCTTTCTCATGCGACATGGTCCTTCCGTTGAATCCAACATCCATTTATGAAGAGCCGTCGGTTTCTCAGGTCCCCATACTCCTCTTTCTCGCACTAATTCTTTCTCGATTTCAGTCCATTCTTCATCTGCATATCGTACTAAATGATCTTGGTCCTAAACAGTGGTAATCATGGTTATGGTAGTCTGAAGTTGGATTAAATCATATTCCCCATGCAACAGGAACTGCAAGTGTTAGATTTTCGAATGAAAATCAACTTTTCCTAATTGTATTGAGTACAAACACTCAACCAGAATTCAACTGAACAATCAGAAAATAAAAACTAGAAATATATCGACACCGATATTTTCACCAACAGCAAATTCAAAACACTCACAAAAGCTAAGACAGGGAGATGCAATTATGAATTAGAACTTATAATTTAGTCCAGGGTCCTAATAATATATATATATATATATTAGAAATTGTGCGCCAGTGATTGACCATGTCTCAATTTGAGGCACTCAAGTTTTTGCTATTGCATGGATGACACTAATTTTGCAGATCTTTCTTCTACTAATTAGAACCATCTTGATGGCAAAAATGTTGAATTGAAAATGTACAGAAAATGATGCATTTCGAAAACAAACATATTTGTTGTATCTGCTCGAAAAACTGTACCGCTGAAAAATAACCTTTAAAAGCATATTTATTGCTCTCTCAAGTAATATTTCAACTACCGGTACCTGTCTGAAACTGTTGTGTTGAAAGTTGACAAGATCTTGCACCACTGTCATGTGATTCAATGCCCATACTGAACTGTCCTGAAATAAAAATAAGATAAATTAAAAATCTTCATTTCAGGCCATGGATACGTTGTTCTATACAACAAAGCAAAGTAATTAACTAGTGTTAATTAAACAACATCAATATCAAAGCATGGTATACCATCTCACAATGAAGAACAACGAAATTTTTCTGAACTATTAAAAAAGCAAAGTTTAAGATATTATTAAGAACATATATCCTAAAAATATCAAAAGCATAACATTTTCTTTTTAAGAACATCAAAATGAGTATGTTTCAAATTGTTGTAGAAAATACATATCACCTTATTGAACCTACTATCCAATAAAAAGGAATCCAATTTAATAAGCTTTATAAACAACTTCACTAAACACCTGTTACTTAACAAGCAGGGTTAAGGGGTGCCATTAACAGACAAACGCTAATAGCATCCCACTTATTTTTATACTTAATAGTCCAATATAGTACGTTGATACAGTTTGATTTCCAATATCCAAATGTCATAAGTGGTGCTTATACCAGATAATCTCCAACGGCAAAAGCCAATACCACCGCAAATACTATAATTAACAAAGATTTTGCATCGATATTGGCGAGACGTCGTGAATTCAAGTCAAGTCCATTTATGTCGTATCTTCAGAATCAAATTTGAAAAACAACAATATAGTTATCAGCTGGGAACTATTTCAAACCTGACCATGCATGGCATGTAGATGACCCATGCCAATAAGGCATGGGTCATCTACAGTCCATGCGTGGTCATTCAGTAACGATAATTTACTATTTGCCTAAATTGCACTTCATTATGTTGCCCAAGGGTATCATTTTTATCGGTCTATAAACTTATAATACATTTATTTAAAAATTCGAATTACATTCAAATTTTGGCTGATTGAGTAAAAACTGATACAAAACAAGGGATTTGGCTTATTTTATAGTTAACTTTAGATTGATATATCCGATAGCAACTTGATACAATACAAAACGTGCCAAGATCGTGTAAAAGATTACGGTTTGTAATACCGTATTATTTGAAACCACGAAACCATAAATGAGTTAATATATAAAGTACCATATATTATTGTATGTATAGTCATGGTTTTTGTGTAATATTAAGTTTGATAAATAGATGTAATAATGGATGAAAAATATTCTCCACGAACATGCCAAAAAGCAACGATATACAACAAAATTATTTGCTGACACATAGACATTCACTTTTATTTTCTCATTATTCCAGTTAATATTTCAATTTTTCTTAACTAAATATGTCAATCACAGCCCTGAGATGGACAACACTTAATATGGGAAAGGTATACTGGTGATGACCCATGTATAAAGAATATCGAGATAAGACTTTTTTTAAATCCTGTCTATGAATGATCAAAAAATTTCAATATAATTATTTACTTGAGAGTATTCTGTCCTGATGACTCAGGCAGTGGAAAACAAGGTGGCAGAATTTTGAGGTTTTTCGGGTGTCTGAAATAGTCATGTTATTTTTTTCCAATGGACAAAAAAGCTTCAAACCCTCAATACTGCTATGAAATTGCAATGCTTTCGCAACTTTTTTTACAGTTTGGTTGCTACCTGATACTCATAAGAGACATTCAACTCCTCTAGACACAAATATATCATGGAATTTCACCCATTTGCTAAATTTTCTTCTGATGCAATTCATTTTCTTTGGATGTCTGAGTAGCAGGGTAGCTAGCAATCTGCCAGGCTGGTTGAAACTATCGTTTTCAACCATATTCCATATCTTGCAAATAAGATTTGCCCTATTATGCGGCTTTGCTGCAAAATTAATCGAACCGGTATAATAGGATTAGGAAAATTTTTCAAGTTTGTATCCATATTCAGCGCTTCATAGCAATTCACACAATGGCATCCCCAAACAAATCAAAATCATCAGAATAGCATAATAGCAACAAACCTGGAGCATAAGAAACTCATTTTCTGTATCCAGAATATAAACATCTCTCAATCTCAAAGTTGTTTCCAAATCTTTCTTAAAATCCCCAAGAAAATTAACTACTGAATCAACAGGGCTATTTTTTCTGCCCAGGACAGGTGATTCTCCCAAATTTGTGGGTGTCGCCGACCGGCGGCGAGTCATCCATCGCAAAGGAGAAGGAGTCTTTTGCTGAGGTATCGTAAACGGCTCGATGGGGCTTGAATTTGCACTGGACGGGGCTGAAGCACTGAATATCAGTGGTTTGAATGATATTTTGTCAAACATCGCGTCTTTCAATGATAAATTCCAATTGACCATCTCAGTGAGGTAGATATCATATATAATATTGCTCAGAAATATACATCCGGAATATATTTTTATTGTATTCTATTTAATAAGCTATACATATACAGAAATTATGCAATGCACCTCAGTAATACAAAACAATTCTACTAAGTGAAAGTTTATACGCTTGGTAGCTTTTAAACCAAAAAATACTCATAAAATTTTATATTTCATCCTAAAATCATATAAATCGAGTCGACCACTACTAGTGCTAAATTTCATCAAGCATGATCCATAGATAGGTGGATAGATACATAGAGTGACAAATAATGACAGATGCTGGGCATGCCTTATGCCAAATCCAAAACAGATTTCTTCTCAAATGGACACACTTTTTTGATGAGAATTCAGTCTGGAAATCAATATTAATATGCTCCTAACTCACAAAGAAAACAAACTGTCATTTCTTTCGCGAAAAATCGCTCGCTTCACTTCCAAAAACATTTCTGTATTAAAACCTTTAAGTCAAATTTGCTTTGAAAAAAGACACAAAGGTCTCGACTCACCAACTGCCTAACATCTATCTATTCACTCAATTATATATATTGATAATCTCTCTCCCATTGAGTTGTCATCATTAAAAACCACAAAAGTGCGACCTCAAATTTTGATGGAGGCGACGACCACATTCAATATGATGGGAACCCGATCATTTTCGGTTTGTTAACAACAAAGAAAATTCAAAACCAAATCAATAATCGCCGAACTGAGGTCGTCGTCGATAAGAGAGGTTTCCTGACTTATTTCAAAAATATTTTGATCTTAATTCATCGTACATGGGCCACAGATAGACCGCGCCAAATTGGCGCGATCTATCTATGGCCCATGCTCGACAAATTAAATCGATAACTGCAAGAAAATCGCCAGCCGGTTGACGATTTTATTTCACGTGGCGCATTTTATGGTTTTTGAATAATTACAACGGGTGAGTCGTTCACTGTCTGGTCATACACTTGATTACGAGTCGATAGGCATGAGTTATGACAGGCTTCTATCATCAACGTTCTTAGTAAGTTTTAACATAGCTGACAAAGGAAAATAACATGCATCATTTCAACTGTTAGTTAGCGGTATCATTTTACACAAAACTCAAAAACGCTAGGTACAAAAATGATTAAGTGAGAAAATACGATTTGTAAAGCGTGACCAACAGATGAGTCTTACACGGCGCGATTCACGAGTGACCCATGCTTGACAGAACACGACCCGACAGAAATTTTCTAAAAACAAACAAAACAAAACTTGTAAAACTGTCAATCGTAAAGTCAGAGCTCTAAATATGCAACCGCCATAAAGAAAAGTCTGAAAATCACTTCCTACCCTCAGTTGATCACAAAAAAATGTCATCGTAAATTAGACGAAAACTAAGACAACAGTCAGCCACAAAGAACACACACGATAAATAAACGAAAACTTCAAAATACTGGACTGAAGTAAGATTAGACAAATATAAATAAATTGTTGAACGCAAAATCCTGTCCAAATTGATCTCAAATGTACTATGTTGAATTAAGGCTCAACCTGAACACCGCTCAACTTGCAAAACAAATCCTTGCGTTATGTCGAGGTAAGCGTTTTTATTATTCACGCTTAGCGCATTCGCTCAGGTAAAACAAAATCCAGACACGTTTGACCCACTTGGTTGGTTTAAAATTTTGAAAAACGCATCAAATTTCGAGAAAAAGTGGACTTTGAGCGTTTCTTCTTATCGAAGTATCGTTATCTCGTCTTGGCCAAAGTGGCCGAGAGTAACCCAACGAGAAAATGACGTCATTACAAGACTACGAACGCTCCGTTTAAACTAAACGCTTAAATATAAACAATTACGCACTAGCGATCCATCATCAGTGGTCAGTGCTTGAAATGGACATAACTCCCAATAATTTATCCAACAATAATCGACGAGACAAAAATTTTCATTCTAATATTTCGAATAAAACATTTAGTCGAAAATATGTTTTCTTTAAGTATGAGTCACTGATGGATGGCTCCGCCGAGGCGCGGTTCATATGTGGCCCATTTTAAACAAACGAAAATAAAGTTCTGATTGGGTTTCAGTGGAGAATGCCTTAGAATATGCATGCGCCATAGATGTCGTGTATTTTGTCGGGAATAAGCAACTTTTACCTAAACACATATATAATGATTAAATAAATTTCATCTAGAGCTTAGAAATGACGCAAAACTACTTCTGATTTCTATTTTGGAATAATATCGTTTTGCCCACGACAATCCCACAAAACGCTAAAAATAACTAGTTCTGACACATTTCTCCAAACATTATCTACAAATAGCACAATACACACGCATTTATGCGTAGCATGTATTTATCAAAATCGAAAATTGAAATTTGGCTTAAATACATTTCCACGATCAAGAAGTGTTGGCTATCAAGTTATTGATCGAGCGTGGAACATTGATGTCGCGTGCTGCCAAGACGCGTTCAATCTACGGTCCATGGTTGAGAGAAGAAAATGTGCAATTAGATGGATTAGTATGAAATATCGATTCATTAAACAGAAAACAATAAATGTGTAAATAAAGTACAAGAAAAGTGGTTTCAAATTATCTTACCAAGGCTCGCGTTTTATTTATGGCTTAAGTTTGAAGAAAGTTTGAGAAAATTCTTTTGCTGTTAGAAAAATTGATATACAAACATGATCATGTTTGGCCGACTATAGTGCTATGTCAAAACATGGACATATTGATAACGAACGTACATGTAGAACATGTAGAATAATATATGAATCGACACAATAACACATATGTTAGAAGGAAATTATCGTGCATAATTAAACACCCTAACGCGTAACAGGGCCGTGTGAATGAATGGGAAGAGATTAATAATACATACATAAATAATTACGTAAAATATAGGTTGATTTCGCAAACATATCGGAATGACCAATAAATTATGCCAATACAGTACTTGCACATTTTTTCAACCAGGGTTTTTAATTTTTTTTAATTGAATATACGTTTATGAGACAAATGATACGATTCAAATTTACTCCCTTGTTTCCAATCGGTATATTTTGTTTGGTCAAGTAAACACAATTGGATCGACCAATTGGTCAGCCGCGCTCGACAAAAGCGAAAAAGCTTAATTTATCTCAGTTGTAGTAACTTGTAAAACTTGACAAGAAAATGACCTAACGCGTCTGCTCCCTTAAAAATCGAAAAAGGCAGAGTTGGCCGATATGTGAAAAGTTGTTAGGCGACAAGTATGGGCATATGAACGGTCACGCGGCTCAACTATGACCCAAGCTTAACTACTAAAAAAAGTACTAAAAAATTTACTAATCAACTCCAACCCATGTTTGGTAGAGTGTAAATATACTTTTGTTTACGACACGCCACGATTTTGCCGGCAGACGACAAATGACGTCATTCGGTTAATCTCGCCAAATTATTTTCCTTGTATGGTTAGGCTGATTTCTGGTTTTAATACAAGGACAAAAAATTAGCAAAAACGCTATTTATACTTAATTAGTCATAATGTAAACGGAGCGGTTTGGCAACCGGAAACGTTACGGCTTTGTGGCGCGAAATTGGATATAAGGATAACAATTGAAATATTCTCTCGAAATAGGATTGAATTCTTTGAGAGAGAACGCAATTTAGTCTAACTTTTACACTCGACAAGAAATTTGCCAAAGTGGAAAACTCATGGACTGATCCTACGGAGCTGTTTACTCGTCCAATACTGGAAAAATCAATATTACTATTGTCTAATTGCAATTCTAAATGTGTCATTATACATAAAATAGATTAATACCCATCTCAAATATTGTTTATTTGTATATTTTTCACTGCCTTAGCAATTTAATACTGTTATTGCTTCACTCATTACTCAGCTGAAAGGATCAATGCCAATTTTTTCAAACTACAAGCTAAATTGCTATTAAACAAGTCTGTTATTAAAGAGAAAATCGACTTCCATCCACAAGCTTAAACTGGAGAATACATCCGGGATTCCACAAATTTTATCGACCACGAAATATACTACACAATACAAATTATTTTTTTTATCAGGCATGGGCCTAACGGCGCGGTCCATCAGTAAGTAGTCCATGGCAATACAAATATTAAACAATAGCGAGCAAAACGCAATTAACATCCCTTAAACAAAAAGAACCGTTTTTGAAAACACGCGAGCTAAACGATTATTTAACTTAAGTTGAAGTAAAATTCCAATAAATACACACGGAATTGGCATAATAAACTACTAATTGCGTACTAAAACAAAGACTTAGGAATGTTATCCTCCCTCTGCAAACATAAAGCATTGTCGTAAATATTTAATTTATTACTATTACAATACGCGATTCAAACTCCTGTTTTTCTGTCTAGCGTCTCTCTGTGCATTGTGTCTCTGTCCTAATCACAAATTTTATTTAAGAAAGTATGAGCCACAGATGGTCTGAGTCTCCTCGGCGCGATCCGTCGGTGACTAACACATGACAAAATGATGTCTGAACACAATTTTTTCAATTGGGTTTGTATCATTTCAAAACTTTCGTGTTCAGAAAACTGATATCACTGGCCAATCGTGAACCAAGTATTGGCACATAAACTATCATAATTGGTCATGTTTGAGCAATATTCGAGCATAAATTTGATCTCATTATCTCAAAACCTCAGAAAAAGGGTCACATCGAGACAAATAACGTCACATAATATACAAAGGGTGATATCATCAAGATCTTGTACGTCAAATGTAACAATATTTGCGCGACAAACGCGGAACATTTTGACAATAAATTGAAGGCTCTTTTTCTCCACAAGTTTGTTCAATTCAAGGATTTCATGAAATTCCTATGTTTGTGTCAGAATCCAACTACCACTACTTTAAGATAGTGCGTATTACTATTACGATTACTTTACTTGATTTTAGAAATCAGGAAATAATTTCCAAAACATATTTTCTCACTTCCTAATTTGGCACGATAAAATGAAAGTGGGAAAACAAACTTTTTCCATAGATACCACTGATGAAAATGATTTCTCTCTCATTGACAAACAATAATAAATCTTTCACATACAAAAGACACCTTTTCCGTCACCCCAGGCTGTGGGATGCAATTCCTACTTGCTATGACTATCAGAAATTTTATTTTGTCAAGCATGCGTCTCAGATGGCCCACGCCTATTCGGCGCGATCCATCAGTGGCCCATACTTAGCAAAACAGTATTTGTGCAGTATTTTTCTGATTGGGATTCGATTCGGGCAAAAGTCTTGTTTGACGGTACCAATATATATAACTGTAATTCAAGTAAAATTCTGAAATTTGTGGCAGATTCATTGGTTTTCGTATATTTCAATTGTTTCTGTGATAATATATAATTGATAAAATAGTCGGAACATACAAACCTACAAAACGCAACTAAATTTATCAATCATTTTTTCAAATTATACCGATATACAGAAACATGTATTCGTACCCCTCAAATCGAATCGAAAATGAAACGCGTCGTCTCTCAACACTTCGAAATGGACAGTTGTCTTCCATCTTGGGGATAATTTATATAGTTTGTCGAAGAGAAACAGAAGCCATATGCAAACCACTTTTCCCTAGAGGGGGAGAAAATTTGCGTTCATTCTTTTACTTTTTTGTCCAAAATTTCCTATACGAATTATCCATTTATGTAATCATTCGAGTGCAAACAATATAATTCATGTTGGAATACAAATATTATGAATATGACGATATATATGCATATTTATTTGAATACATAGAGCAAGGCAACCTAATCGGTGGTCCGTGCTTGATAAAATGACATTTCTGCCAAGGTTGAGACGTCACAAGAGAACAAATAAAAAACAAGCTATCGACGACTCTCATCAAAGACTCAACTCTCAATAATATGTAAAGGCAGCCAAAAATAACCTACAGAAAAAAAACAATAAAACTTTAAATTTTTGGAATTTTAAATACGACTTTGAAATACTTAATACAAATATGATGCCGTCAAGAGCGTGCTTTGGAGTGATTTCGGTCATCCTATTTATAAGCGTTCCAAAAAATAAACATAGCTAGTGACCCATTAGTCCTCATCGGAAATTTAACATAACCCTCCCACGAAAAAGGGAAAAGATTCGATTTAATACGTGATCTGATATATGAATATTTTGACCCCGCAATAACACAGCCAAATCACAGTCGGTAAAATCCCGTACAGAATTGTTTTGTTTAGTATGGGTCACTGATGGGACGCGCCGATAGGCGCGATCCATCTGTGGCGCATACTTGACAAAATAAAATTTTTAACTGGAACGCACTGGGTTTCCGAATAAACCATCGAAACATGATCTATATCCGAACACTTTTCAAAAACAAATTTTATATTGAAAATCCATCAACCCACTATTTTCAGTGGTAAAAATCGAAATTCGAATCCCTTGAATCGCAAATGTATCTGCACAGACTCGAATCATAAAACCAAGAGTGCTGGCCATATTTACACTTCCATAGTGAATCCGAAACTCAACGCCCCTCTCTACTCATCGTATTCTCAATCAGAGATCGAACAAATTTCTATCCTAAAACTACAAAGTTGGATCCACGAATAATTCGGATGAATCCACAAAAAGGCAGCGAATTCAGCTGGGGTAAAAATACTAACATGCTACTTTTATTGTTAACCGCCATGCTACACGAACCACGGATAAATGTAAGTCATGGCCATTAAAATTGCAATTGAGGAACTTTCGTTTTTAAAACGGAAGCGAACATCCTTTTTTCATACCAAATAATCGAAGCGACTTGTTTTACTAAATATTTAATAATTGATTAAATAAGGTAGATATCTCACGCTAAATCTGCCAAGTTGAGACAATACATTTTTTTCATAACTTCACAGAAAAACTGAACAGTCTGTAGTACATGAATAATTAAAAGATTTTAGGAGTTCACATATATAGATATCATAAACCTCACTGAAGTCTAAGCTAATATTTTGTGACCAAACACATTGGAAAATTTATTTTGTCAAGCATGAGCAATAGTAGGTCGGCGCCACATTGACACCATCCATCAGTGACCCATACTGGATAAAATATGTTTTGTCGCAAACTGCCAATACACAGGAGCTAATGCGTTGAGTGGTGAGAATTTCACAGCTGGTACGTTAATCCTCAGTAACACGACATTGGATGAAGATGGATTATATTAAAACATAGTATTGATTTTTATAATCCGAGAATCGAAACACTTTCCTCTTAAAGCTAATCTGTCCAATAGAGATCATATCTTTCCAGTAATTGTAACCCTGTCCGCCTATAAGTGACCGCTGTTACAGAGCCTTGGACAGGACGATCCACTCAAAGAAGTGGCTATAAAAAGGATGAAAAAAGGAGGCTGCAATTTGAAGCCAGCATAATCTTGTCTCCCTTGATAGGTAATTTAATTGAATCACACTCCGCGGCGCGACCAGCACTAAAAATATTAATTACGCGGAGGTATATTCGTCTCGACAAGCATAGTAGTATCAGAAACTGAAACTAGTTACCGGTACATGGAATAATGTGACTATAAAACGGACTTTTTTCATACTTCGACGTTCGCATTTTGAACGACCGGAAAAAAGCAGCGAATGCCTTTAACCCCATGAGGAACCACCAAGATTTATCGTGCCACTTATCACATCGGGCATCCGCCGTATTATCGACTTTCCTCTCCCGCAAAATAAAAACGAAATCCCAAAAGGTTTTTGACTATACCCGTCGCTATACCTTGAATAAACCAATCGGAAATTTCGTATTGTCAAGCATGAGTCACAGTTGGACCGCACCTCAGCGATGCGACCCATCATTGACGTATACTTAACAAAACGTGTTTGGACAACCCTTTTCTGACTGAGATGGTCCAACTCAAAGCACTTCGGCAGCCCATGAACGAAGCCTCGGCTTCTACGCATGGCAACTAGAGGTATGTAACAGGTATATATATTCCTGGCACATTACTAACCGGGCAAACCATACGGCCGACGATTCCTAAAATATTTTGTTCTACAAATTGTTAAATTTGTTTTAAAAATAATAAATGAGACAAATCAACTAGCAAACTAGACATTTCATCAACGGCAATTCTCATTAGTCGGTCGGGCCCAGAAGGCGCGTCTATGTCGTAAAAGTTTATCTCCCACAAAGAAGTTCTTATTACTGTACTTACTAAAACTTCTTGCACATGATAATAAACGACTATAAATTGAATCTAACTAACATTTACTAGCATATTTAAGTCCTTTACTGTGGTAATAAGAAACTTATCAAGTAAGGTCAACATGGTGCTGCCACATTCAGAAAAAATATGGAATGAGCCTGCTTTGTTGAGCGCGGGTGACTGATGGATCGCGCGGCCGAGGCGCGGTCGGTTTGTGACTTATGCTTGACAAAACATAATTTCGGATCGAGTTTCTTGAGAATTTTTATAAAATTTCCCCAAAGCCCCGACAAAATTGATTGAAACGAAAAGGCAACTTCTTTGAAATTAGCATTCAATCTCAACAAAATAAGATTTCTTACATAAAAGTTTGGTGTCATTATAAAAAAAAAACGAAATAAACGCTTCCGTAAATTAAAAAATATAACGATCTGGTCTAGTCTTAGACCTAATTCTAATGTATCAAACAATCCAACATGCCAGAAATAAATGGTACCCTTCATTACCATGCTCACATTAACGACATAAAACCGAGAAACCGGCGCGCGTATGGTGTCACTGCAACAGGGTTTATATCCATTCATGTACGGGGCACGGATAGTGCTCGTCTATGCGACATGCTCATATCTATGGCCTACACTTCGCCAAGAGTATTTTAAAAACACGAAAAAATATTTAACGAGCTCATCATAGTTGGTAATACATCCGGCGATAAACACTCGAGTCATTTTAATGGGATATTTAGGATCGTTGAGTGAACGAAATAAAAGTTTCCACAATAATGAAACATTTCAATGTGTGTCTTTATAGGAACTAAACATAAACAGTTTTATAAAAAAAAGTTTGCGTTCCCTGACCAGCAATGGCATTCACAAAAACGTGTGCATGTTGTAACACTCCTCAAAACCATGCTTTACTGATACTTTACATTAATTATATTGAATGCAAAATAAATGCTTGCAGTATTAATTATTGTAAACACAAAATATTGCTAAAAAAATATTCTGACAAGTATGGGTCACTGATAGATCATGTCATTAAGGCACAGTCCATCATTGGTCCAATATACTTGTAAAACAACATTAATATGCGACTCAGATATCATGTACTAATTGGTGCGTGAAATGATTGAAAGTAAGTTACATAATTGAAGTCAATGCAAAGTTCTTAAAACCTATTACTAGTTCTACTCAAAATATCAATGGCGATAATTGAAATTAAAGATTATTTCGAAGGAACAAATGATATCAATCACTGATAATAAAATCATATTTAGTGAACCAATCTAGGCGCAAATAAGGATATCCTCATCCGAATAGTCGGATATTCTGGGTCTCGGATTCTCATTAAAAGTAATTTCTATTTAGATTATTCCTAAATTATCCATTAGATTAATTATTTCTAGAATGTTGAAACTTTATTTTTTTTGTATAGTGAATTTCCAATATCATTCAAACCATGCTATAAAAAAAAACTTTCGACACAAATACATTTTTGTTTATGAATGCTCCATCCATAATGAGATTTTTGAGTGGAAATTGGGAATTGAGCAAGTTGTTTGAAGGGAAATCGGACTTGCTTTAACCTTTGGTTTCGAAGACAAGAACGTAAAAAAAATAAACATGTTGCAAACTTCAACATACCTGTATTGTGAATTGTTTATGTAACTTATGGTTTGTTTCCTTCTTTGTTTTCCTGCTTGATCCCAGCATTGCAAGTGAAGACATTTTCTTTCGCCAATTTCTAGATATTCAAATTGTATTTTCAATACAAAGCAATTTTCTCCTTTACGAAAAAAAAAAAACTAAATATTTTTCATGTTCTAAACTTTTTTTTAAAGATGCTTTCCTTTCATATGTCTCACAAATTCCTTTTAAAATGTTTTTCCCATAAAACTCAAATATGCCATATAAGACATATAAATTAAAATTGCGTAAACTTACAGTAATTGAAAGTAGGTAAAAATTATGCAACAAACTTCTATCAAGTATTATCATTTGATTCTATTTGGTATGCTCAACCGGTGAAATACAAACCATCGTTTGTATTTCACGTGTTGAGCATATCAAATAAAATTATAAGTGTACCTGGTGACAACCACTCACTATTATCAGTTGATGTTCAAGTTAATTACCCTTATTAATAACAAGTTTTTCTAAGTTAGGGTGCTCACTGCCCAGCGAGCACAACCGGTAAAGGTGTAAGGAATACGCTTCGACTATCTATACGCTATGCATTTCATATTGTTCTTTTGGAAGGTTTGAATCCTGTGACGAAATGGTTTATATGCACGGTGGTTTGCGTAAAAAAAAAGGGCTACGCCTTTCTCCACCAACCATGGTAAAAACCTGCACTCCCGTTTCCGAACTGTTATCTGCACGAATGTCGTGGTTTGCTATGTGGTTAAACTGCCCTTTCTAGTCGGATAAAAATTAGATCCTATTCTAAGTTCTACCACGACAAAGCAACAATACTCACACTGATATAGACAATTTCTTTTGTTCCAGCCTGTCCCTTCTTTTCAAGACTGAGATAATTTGACCATAACTTAGCAGCTGGATCTTTTATTCTTAATCTTGCTGAATCCAAGTTAGATTGACTTGATCCAAGATCATGAAACGAAACCTGTGAAAATAAAAAGAGAAAATTTTCGGAAAAACACATGATAGAAAAGCCCTTTTACTCTGTCTTAGTTGGAATATGGTTGGTAGATGGCGATGTCATTTTTATTGAGGGTAATAAATAAATCAAGAATACATAGAAAAAGCTTTAAAACCATCAACACTCTTTTCTACAGTTAAAGGGCATTTATTCAATTTAATTAGCAAAAATAATATCTTGAAATATTGCCCATTTGCTAAATTTTCTTCAGACAGAACTGACTTTCTTATTCAGGTGTGTGGGTCTGTGTAGCAGAGCAGCCGTTATTCTGCCAGTCTGCAAACCACAACTTCTCCTGCCACAACCATTGGTCCAGAGCTTTTTCTATCTAACATCCGAATTCATCAATATCCAGCATTTAAAATTGTCCAATTCCTTAAAATATGCCAAATTTGGCCCGAAATATCACTTTGGCCTCGCCCATTTCGCAGTGCTGCCCAACTACAAAACATACCAAAATTGGCCCATGAAAGCAAAAATTCTCCCCCGTAATTGTCATAATTAATAAACTCCAACAGTAGTAAATCTCTTATGTCATTCCTGATAACTGTTATAATGTGATATTGAGAATAAACAATTCAAACAACAATTAAAGCAATTGAGAATAAACAATACCTTGAATATCTCTTCAACTGTACTTTTCTTTGAATCCATTAATTCACCCCATACTCTCGCTGCAGATTTTGAAAGCAATATTTTTCCTTTTTCTTGTGGCGTAGCTGGTTGTCCAGGTCTAGATAAGACTTCTGCTTCTTCAGCTGCGAAGAAGAATAGTCAGTCATGGATATGTAATATATGTTATTAATACTTATTAAATTAAATTCATTTACCAGCAAATCTACAATCTTAAAATGAAAAGAAATTTTTACCGTTTTCAATAACAGTAGTTGTATTATCGTGAGTACCAATATGCCATGTTGTTTGTCGTTGTTCTTCTTCCACACCAAATCCAACACCAGCACTGAAATATTAAAAAAATCAATCCCCTGGAAAATATTTTTCTATAACCACTCATTTGAGCTGGCGACTATGAACATTTTAATCAAAACAACTTCAGGAGAGCTAGGAGAGAATAGTTAAAAAATCACGCCTACTTGGTTTAATATTTCAGCTTAAGAGGTGGGTGCGCAAAGGAATCATTGACCAAACTATCCCGGGCATATACCAGGGAACAAGAGCACCAATCAAAAATGCAATTATTTAAAGGCTGCGTGGATGATTTGTACACCGCATCCCGTCATCCAAGCTAAACAAACACGTTTCGGTTAGAAAATTTATATTTGTCCAACCCGCGATGCCAACACGCTAACCTCACCTGTCGCCAGAAAGCATAAAAAGGCAGTGGCATAATCCAGACACAAACAAATGATCATTCCTCTTTGCATCAAATATAAGATCTTGATTCGACGTCAAACTATGTAACGCATCAAGTACAGTTGATTGTTCAGATAAACTTTGATGACGCCGACTCAGTTGATAAAGTATGATTCTGTATAAACTTCGATACAAACTGTCGAGTAGAGCAGAAGAGCATTTACTGGCTGCAAAATAAAAAACAATTGATCATTTTTGAAAGCTACTCATTTTAGGGGATCAACAAGTGGCAACTTAGGAGACAGGACTAGTTACAATGAGAAGTCATGAGCCTTCTAGTTCAGGGAAGGCTACCCGAATTGTTAATCAATAGGCCATCACACCCGCCAATTAAAAGGCTGGGCAGTAATACCAATGAGTTCTGAAAAAAAAATAATTTGGTGCCTATATCAGAAGAGGACAAATTATAACAAGAGATGAAGACCTAAATTTCGTGGGCCAACTGCATTCATGGTAAGGTTTGAAATACCGGTCCAAAAAATAGCATAGAAAAGGCGTAACTGAAACTTTAACACTTACTTTTATGCCTTCCTTGCACCACAAGTTTTCGAATAAATTCAAATATGACTCTGGTGTCTTGATTAAACATATCTGAAAGAAATTTATACTTTACAATCATAATGGTAATTAGGACTTTACAGTTAAATAGAAAGGTTCTATTGAAATAACAAAAAGACCCTGTTGGTATTTGCCAAATTCATCCAAAACAAGCCTCATTTAAATGAGCAATTGAACTATATATCATAATTGTCATGTAAAAGATACAAACCTAGCCATACTCTGTCGACAACTCTTGATGCAAAATATGCTACATTTTGTTGTAAATTATCATATGCTGCTCCCATATTTGAATTTCCTTTTTCGTGTTTGTATTTCCAGCATGGGAATGACTTCCATGTGTCAAAAGAACTCCTGTCTCTCCCATAAATGGTTCAGCAGCAATAAGATTTGAGAAGAGATGGTTTATGATATCAGTTTGAAATTCCCTCAACTGTGATACAGTACATCGTTCTGGTGAAAACTACAAAATAAAAAAAGTGAAACTGTGAAATTCGCATGCCTCAAATATTGTGATTATCAAATGGAATCAATCTTTTAATTTATTTTGTTATTTATTGCCTACTTCATTATATTTCTTGGTAAAAAGTACATGATTTAATGATATCAGTTAGCAAATATCCAACTTCTGATATCGATTGAAAAATTTCAATTTTGGCAAGGCTACTGATCGATTGAAAAATTTCAATTTTGGCAAGGCTACTGATACCCCAAACTTGCTTACTATTGAACCTTATCTATAATGCAATTGAATTAAATTATAATTTACTTCTAAAATAATATCGATGACTTGTCCCTGTTTTCCTGAAGTAGAAGAAGTAGATGGCAATGATAGAGAATCAAATACAATATGCTGAATCAAACTAAAGATAAATTTTTTGCATGGATGAGTAGATAGGAGACTGTGTGGGTTTCCAACAATGGAATTATCTGCATTTGTTGGAGTTGTTTGATCATTTGAAGATACTTCTTTGTTGTCAGCAGATCCAGAGATCGAAAAATACGGAACCATCTGTTCATAATATATTAATTTTCAAAATATCTACAGCATCGATTTTACAAATTTTAAAAAAACAGTCAATTCCACTATTGAAACAACAAAAGAAAACAAAATGATGCTAAAATAAAAAAGATCAAGAAATGCGAAATTCAAACTACTCCACTTGTGCAAACATCGAAATGGTTGACAATAAATAGTAAAGGAAATTTGGTAGAAATTGAGTTTGTAGATTCCCTTTAAAATTTCAGTTGAACAAAATTAACATTGATTACATCTGACCAATTTTGTTGCAAAATCTTGATCATGATGTAATATGAGACAATTTAGAAATTTATTTCAATTCTGGAAAAGCAGACCACCATGTTTTAGCTAGACATTGCTCGTCGCTAGTTAGGCACGATAGTTAAGTTATCATTTCGGGCTTTGGAGATATCATGTCCCGGTAAGTCATCCATGCCCATCACTCAACCGAGGGTAAGATAACTTGGATAGGGTTATGTCTTTCCAACAACACTAAACTTGACTCAAGGCGGAAAACTGGAAAAGCATCATATTTTACATTGCTCATCTAGTCAGAGGTTATCATTTCGGCATCACAGGTTGGAGATATCAGGTTCAGGTCTTGTTATCAGTTTTGTGATCCATGCCCATCACTCAAATGACTTGGTGGTTATGTCTTTCCAACAACACTAAACTTGACCCAATTCTGGAAAATTCTGGAAAAGCAGACCACCATGTTTTAGCTAGACATTGCTCGTCGCTAGTTAGGCACGATAGTCTAGTCAGAGGTTATCATTTCGGCATCACAGGTTGAAGATATCAGGTTCAGGTCCCGGTAAGTCAGTTTTGTTAATCCATGCCCATCACTCAACCGAGGGTAAGATAACTTGGATAGGGTTATGTCTTTCCAACAACACTAAACTTGACCCAAAGGTGGCAACTGGCACAAAGCCTTGTTGAGGGGGATTCACTCAAATAAGTGGTTATGAAGAAAAGGAAAACTCACATAAAAAGTATCATCGTCAGGAGGGAAAACTGTTGCACAGAGATAAGATATAAAATCTTGAGATATAAACACAGACGCCAGTGAATTATAATTGAATTGATAAACAAATATCAATGTTTGAAGCATAACAATCGGATACGTTTGAAGCCAGGATGTCGATGGTTCATTCTGCCACTTCTGTTAAAAATAAGCAAATTATGTAGATTCATTTATTACTCAGATATATAAAATAAAATAGCAAATGAATCCTAATTACTCAGATACAAAATTATCCGAAGAAAAAAACAATTAACCCCAATAGTTCGATAAAATGTATTAATGGGAAATATTTTACTGCATATTTAAATAAAAATAAATTAGTTTTTCAGTTTTCTCAAATTCTATCACCCACTTCAGGATCTTGTTTTTCTGTTATGTCTGAAATGTTCATGTCATTTTTTTCAGATGAATAAACAAAAAAGTTTCAAAACTATCAACACTGCTATTTCATAGCAATATTGATGACTTCAAACCATTTTCTACAGTTTTGTAGCAACCATTAGTAAAGGGAACATGAAATCTTCAAGTTTTCTTCTGAAAGAACCCATTTTTTTGGGTGTCTGAGTAGCATTCTGTAAGCATAACCCACACACACCCATAGTTGTGCCATAGTAATTGATGGTATCTGTGCTAGCCATTCCAGAGGTATTCAATAAAACTCTGCAATGGCTGAGATATTGCCACCGAACCCTTTTTTTATAGCTTCTTTTATAGCTTCTGTATATATATCTTCTGTATATTTCATGTATGTTCACCATTTTATTTAAATGCGTATATAAATATATTACACTAAATAAATAGCGTTCCATTTAAATCATGGGAGAGAAAAGCTAAGAATATGATTCAACCATATAGCAAACCATGAATGTGTCGTGCAGACATTAATTCTGAATTGAGTTGAATGAAGGTTTTTGGACTCAAAATTTTTCTCATTTAACCTGTGCATGGACCTGGCTGGTGGAGGAAGCTGTTAGCAGTGCTTATGTGAACCACCATACACTCGCGAAACCTCCGACAACTAAACTGTAGAAAAGGTTCACAATTATCAATACTGCTATAAAATAGCAGTGTTGATAATTTGTAAAGTTTTTTCGCACATCGGAAGAAAAGATTCGGACAATCCAGGCACCCGATGAAAAGTTGGATTCTGTCACCCTCGCTGAAACACTGATACGTGCAACTTTTAGAAGGACTGATATATATTTTAGACTGATATGCCAGTACAAGAGTAATAACCAATACACCCCATATAACTTACAACATACCATACCTGATTTATCATAGATCTGACCATTGACAAAATAACTTGGAATATTTCAAGACTCATTGCCATTGATGCTTGACTAGATTGCGAAATTCCACTGAAACTTGAACTTGGTTTTAATTTTGATCTTGGGCTTGCAGGTCCACCGGCGTTAGAATTTAAACCAAATATGTATTCGTACATTGTGTCCAAGTCAATCTAAAAGGGGAAATGAATGAATAAATAAGTAAGGATGTTGTAAATCAAGTCAATTGACAAAACCAAGCATGATCCCTAACTTTGGAATAGGTTTTTGTTGGAGTCAAAGCGTAGATAAATTTCCTTAGTTAGGTATTTTAAAATTCTGACAAAATACTTCTCGAATTTTCAGTCTGCTGTCAGATTAAAAAAAATTGGCTTTGAATATTGATCTTATTAAAATATATTAAAACAATATTGACTAAATTTTGGAGAAGCCAAGATTTTCGTTGGGTGTTGTGCAATGAACTTTCTACCCTCTGTTCCACTCCTCTTGTGAATTTCCTTGTGTGACCAAAGTCGCAAGGATACTTGAATAAGATAAGGTCGATGACAACAAAAGATCAGAATCAAATTATTCCACATATAACAAAATTTACTTGTAACAGTCTACTCTAGATTCATCAGGTATTGTGGTTCTTTTACTAACGAAGAACACTTTATATGCACATCAGGATAAAAGTAAATAGTCAGCTGCAAAGAAAAAAGGAAGTGAAAGATAAAGTTCTAGACCTGATGATCCAACTGTGACTCATACTTTACAAAATTAAGCTATCTATTCTGGTACCTGTTTCAAGTTAGGTGGATCGCTTAGTTGATCACAAACAGCAAATTGTAATAATGCAATGTACAATCTCGGTGAATTCATATGTCGAAGAAGGTAGGTAGAAAGAGCAGAAAATCCAGCAATGGAACAAGCTTCTCTACGAACTTGTCGATGATATAGTTTGTCCGAAGCCGAACCAACATTAAAACCTATAAACAATGTAAAATCAGAAAAGTAATAATTTTTTCAATGAACTCTGATAGAGCAAAACCTGTTGTTAAAGGTTTGAACGAGGTTAAAAAAACTCAACATCAAGTGTTAAACTCTATTTTCTGCAATATTTTTATATTTCTATCAAATTTTCATTAAACTCCAATGTCGACTAAATTTATAGCAAAAGGCACCCTGACTATTTAATTACAAATCGCATTCGAACGGATTTAACTAGATTTACTATTCCCCAATTTATAATGGAAGCATTGCTTGGAATCATGCTGAATGTTTCAGCACTTGAAAATCAAGATTTTTTAACAAAATTTGACCTGTAAGTCATAGTTTGTAATTTCACTTTTAGTACAGATAGTTCATTTAATAATTCTAAGATAATAAGGCTCTTTCTAAGTCTTACCCAACAATGAATCAGCACTGCTCTCCAATATTGCTTCAGTACCATCCAACCATCCCCCACATAATTCTCCATGTTTAAATCTTTCATAAGCTGTGTTATACGATGTTGAATTCGAGCTACTGATGCCGGTTGCAACACCAGCAGCACCAACTATTGATGACGAAGTGGAAAGTCCAGAAGATGACAATGATGAATTTGATACTGATGAGGAATGATGGGAATACTTGAAGCCAGATGAGCCACATCTAAAAAATAATACACACACTATTGAATAATAGTAAGAATCTCTCAATATGAAACTTTTTCATGGTAAAACGTTCTGTCAAGTATCGGTTTGTCGCTGGTTAAAAAGTCAGTCATCACTCAATAAGGGAACTGCTTTTATCAAGCATAAGCCACAGATAAACCTTGTCTCATCGGCGCGATTAATAAAGGACTCACTCATAACAAAAGATGATTTGACAAGTTTTGTGAAAACTTTTCCAATATGGAAGAAAGGAGCTTGGTCCTTTTCCAATCTATTTACAAAATAAATAAATTCTAGAATTCTAATAATAATAGTGCATAATATATAGGATGTGATTCCATTTTTATCATGCAGGAGAGGGAAGACGAAAACACGGTTTGATCCTGCGGTGGAAGCATGACCTCCCGCGAAATTCCAAGTCGGGGATGACGTTTTTGCTTAACCCCTTACAGATTTTTCTTGTGAATACACATGGTTGGCAGTGGAAACCATAACCATCATTTACATGAACCATCGTGTGCAACAACGAGGTGCCCAGTGATCCTTCTCCCTATAATCATCCCGCATTGGATTCAAACTCTGAACGTTAGTAATGCGTAGCCTGAAGCGTATCTTTATCGCTTTTACCGACTGAGATGCCTGTTTGAGTGCCAATTCTTATAACTCGCATAGAAATTTATGATCTAATTACCTTAATGTCTCTAACAGCAACAAAGCAATTTCAACAACAGTTGTGGAATGAATATTTTCCTGCATAAATAACAACATCCAATCCCATCCGAGAACTCGTTGCAGATCTTCGCAAAATCTACAAAAAAAAATGGGAGAAAATGTTTTCTTTTACTTGACATAAATTATTGCTTTGCTGCACGATTGACTATTGCGTTAACAAACGCCAATTAAGATTAAAAAAAAAACAATGAAACATTTTGGTAAGCAAGTCCTGTAGGTGCACCCAGTCAGAAAAAGATTGCTTAAAGTCTTTGCATCGTATAATGTCATTAGTCTGGTCCCATGCTGAAATCTAGATTGGGCTGAGGGGTGTTGCAGACTAAATAACGAATTTTCGTTTTTTCCAACTCCAGCTTAATTGTAACTTTATGTATATATTGCATTGTAACTTTTAACAATTGGGCGAAATAGAGTACTTTTTCACCACTAGGTCTTGACTTACGTAATATCCGGTTTTCCAGTTGATTCTTCATACAAACATTCTCTCAATAACTTGATTCCCATGTTTCTGATGTGAATTGTTCTCTCTGATACTGTATTGTTCATCTTGGCTGGTTCTGAAAAATTTGAATTATGTATAATCACTGAGTTGAGGGAATAGCAGTATTGACGGTTTTGAAGTGCTTTTTGTTTATTCAATGAAAGTGACACAAATATTCCGGACACTCAAGATTCTATCACAATGCAAAGAATCAGATTAACTGGAAACTCAGCATATGAATCGGAAATCTTTTATTTCTGATACCAATATCAACATGATAATCTAAGTACATAATTTCACCGAGTTGATTCATAGTTCTGATCGCTCCAACTAGGCCAATATGCATTTCAAATCAGAACTGTACCAACTTCCAGGTAAATGCACTCAACGAAATACTGTGATATATATAACGATACTTTGCTGCAATTTTTATTTTTACTCTGTGCACAAATTATTTGTATATGAATTATTGTATATTACAGTAGTGAAAACATGTCACATATGGACTAGACGTTGGCAGGGTGATCCAACGCTAGCTACAAATTGTCATCATCTGACAACGCAGGTTGATGTTACTCTTACATCAATCAGAGCAAACAGCTCATCAATGAATGATATTGTGATGGCAAATTTTATGGGGGAAGCGGCAGATACATTCCATGTACGAAGAAAAAAATCCAATATGGCCTAAACGTCATTAGAATGATCAATCACAACATATTAGAAATATGAAACAAGCATTGTATATCAAGTATAAGATCAGTCAATCTTTCATATTTTGTGAAGTTATGACCATGGAAGCACAGAAAAAATCATACCATGAGAACAACCTCTCAAATGTTCTAAAACAAAACAATATAAAATTAAAACTACACTATGTGCTTTAGTAAAAAACACATTCAGGGAGAGAAAAAGGATTCAAGCAGGGTGACATAATATTGTTTTCTTTGGGTGTATAAATATTAATGTCATTTTCAAAACCACCAACACTGCTATTTCATATCAGTATTAATGATTTTGTACCCTTTTCTAGTTGGAAAGATGTTAGTGTGAAATATTGACTTTTCCCTAATTTGAACTTCTGACAATTTACATGATAACATTTTAATTGATTTTGACAGCTTAGCAACAAAAAACAAAAATTTGGTATTGATACTCTAAGATTGTGATTTCAACTGTCATGTAGGGGCATGGGGTTCAGCAGACCTTCCACATATAATCATCCAACACAGTATTTGAACCCACATCAGGGCTATCAGATAGGCATGGCTCTAAGGGCATTCCCAGCACTTGACTTGATTGAGCTAACCAGGCATCACAGGTGTTCAAGCGCCATTAAAAATGTGTGTCACTGATCACTAGGATTGGATTTTATTTTATCCTGACAAAGAGGAAAGTCAAGCAAACAGGTTGACCATATGGCGCACTGTGACCTCCTGTCCAGAAATTAGTACTAGTAAACGAGCTTTGCAGTCAATAACTAAAAGATTTTTTAGGTGAGAAAAATACAATCAAAAAATTCAAACAAATAATGTATTTAATTGTGGTTGATACCTGATTTGAACTTAACAAAACATCTTGGATTTTTATATAGACTGTATGAGCTTAGACAGCACAATTCATCAGTGGTTTCAAACACCTTTCATCATTTTCTGCTTCGATTCAAACAAATCCAGTATCGCAGAGATTACAAAAATAAACAAACAGATCCAAACAGTTGAATTTGATATGTCCAAAACTGTGAATAGACATCAACCCATAATAACATATGACCAGTGATGACTGTGAAGCCAGTGTCAGGTCCATTTCTAACACTGACGAGAGATCTGTACTAAATGCTATTCCAAAACTGAGAGTCTGATAAGAAAGATTTCACAAAATGTCATCATAACCTCGTTCTGGATTTCCACTTTTATTAATAAGGCAGGAAACTGTTTCCTTCGAAGAAGAGTACAGCCAAAGTCTCTATCCATCCGTCATCTGCAAGTCTTCAGGAGGGTAAAGATGGCATTCAACTTTTTATTAATCTAGTACTGTCAGTGTTATTCAAGACTCCAATTTTGTCATATCTGACGTTAAAATTACCATTGTTGAATTATTATTCATACTAAAATAGACATTTATTTCACAAAAAAATACTGATTTATATACCATAAACCAGTTTCGAAAAAAAGAGAAGCATAAGACTATTTCAATGACATTGATCTGATATAAGTCCAATTCCCGATCTAAGTCCCGTTTAAGACACAGGTCTAGTATGTACCAAAGTCAAAAAAGGAACAATGAAAAACATTACTATTCCAAGACTCTCGGCTTTGTATTGTTTCCAGTTCTCTATATAAGATTTTACAGACCCAGTAATAGATAGCAATAGTTTGATTATTCCGCAAAAACTAACAAATGCAGAATGCAAGAAACTGCAGCCTCTTTTGGAGCATGGTTGGAAACTGGTGCATAAGAGACAAGCAAGAAAATGATTTCAAATTTCAAAAATACAGTAATGCATTCGCGTTCATGACTAAAGTTGTTATTAAAACAGAAATAGTTTTTCATCATCCAGATACTGGTAATCTTATTTTCATAGCAGCACCATACTCACCCTTAGTTAAGCTGGCCTCGGGTTCAATTTTCAAAGTTTAGTTGGTGAAAGCATGTCTACCACTTAGCATGCAAATCAGGAAGGATCAGGTGCAGGAAAAGTTAAAAGAACTCAAAAGGGATGTAGTTCCAATATACAAGCAGCGACTATCATTCACCACTGTATTGAAAATTCAATTGTTTGGTGAATTATGTTACTGAAGCATCTTAACGGTGAAAATAGAAAACTGGAGTTCTAATTATCATGAAGCAAAAGGACAAAAGTATACTGTTTTCTGCCTGGCTTAATAGTTCATCTTTCGCCGTATGTTTCCCTTTCAGCAAATATGATGATTAATCATATTTTTAGGTCAATATTACTCTCTGGACATCCAGAGTGAAAGGGATTAACACAAAATGATATAGCACTGGTAAAACTGATAAATGTTGTAGCAGAATTATTCTATTAATAAGGGCCTATTGAAAAATTTCAAGAACATCATGATTGATAATTATGATGAAATGTTTTAAGAAGCATCATCAAGAACATTCACTTGGATAAACATACGAAACCGATTCCATAATTCAAGAGATTTAATAATAAATAGCTGTTACTAAAATTTTTGTGAATTGATTTATTGTGTATTGATGATTCGTTCTTTTTTTAAATCACGGTCACCCAGGGATGTTTACTACTACAATACAGTCATTTGTCTTTGTTTATAATGCACACAAATTTGTTTCATTATCAATAGACGAATCACCAAAGTATCAACAGTTTCGCTAACTCAAGACTTGACTGTACCATACAATTACAGAAAGCGTAACTCTGAGATGAGCATTTCAACTGTTTTAAATAGTAAAAACCGAATGATGACATTCTACATAAAAAAATTTTGCAGAATTGTAATATTATTATATGTGTTTAACTCTCCAAATTTTCCATTAACAGTGTCAGCTGCAATAGCAAAATAGTAACTCCATATGCCACTATGTTCTAAACATGATTTGGATAAATAATATAGTGCTTTAAATGATAGTAAAAAATGGCATAGCTTAATGTACATGTTGCATCAAATATCAAATGCCAAAACAATAGCAGTTTACATAGATTTATTCCAAATCCCAGTTCCAATGCATTTTCTCGTATTGACATTGATTAGAATAGCTTAGAATTCTGTACTTGGATACCTTACATGATAGTAAAATATCACAGACAAAACAGCAATTAATTTAACGATAATTTGTGATTTAAATGCTTGCAATATTTTTTTGCAAATCAAAAAAGTGATTAATTAACAAAAAAAATTTCTGTGAACTATTGACTGTGATAAATAATTAATGCCAAGATGCAGTCCATCCGTGAGCTTTGCCAGATCTTTGAATCAAACAATGTGATATAAAAAGAAATCATTCACCAGGCATAATTCATACTAGAGAACACACTACACGATAGTAAGATATTACGGACAAAATTGCATTAATTCAACAATAATATGCCATTTAAATGCTTGCAATATTTTTTTGCAAATAAATCAAAAAAGTGATTAATTAACAAAAAAATTTTCTGTGAACTATTGACTGTGATAGATAATTAATGCCAATATGCAGTCCAACCTTGAATCGAGCCATGTGATATAAATAGAGCTCATTCGCTAGTTATAATTCAGACCTAAACTTTAATCTCAGAGAAAAACCATGGCTAAAGAATTTCTTTGGTTGCTACTTCTTGCAGTATGTGTTACTCTATCATATTCCAAGCCAAGAAACTTCATGGACCCGCTCGTTAACTGTGACGATTCAGAACAATCTGAAAGACTGAGCAAGCATGAAAGGAAGGTGCTAAAACATCTGGAGAAATCTGGTTGGACAGTAGTTGGTGACGCAGATTCATTGAAGAAAAAACTTGTGTTTATGGAATTTGGTGATGCGTTCTCTTTTATACCAAAAGTTGCTTTGAAGGCAGAAGCCGTTTGTCATCACCCATATTTCGAAAGTTCTTTTAAACAGGTTAGTTGTACAACACAAACAAAATGTCAATTACTTTGTTACACAAGTACCTGAAATATTGCTTGCATCAGATAAAGTTACCAAAATGCAATCATCTTGGAAATATGCATCAATTTTTTTTTTATTGCAGGCCATTAAAATTGCACAAAAAATGTTGAAATTATGTTACTCTGAATCATGCTTCACATTTGGTTTAATTTTATGATATAAATTTCCAAAAAGTTAGTGACGTACACAATTATAACATGAATCAAAGTTGAATCTTCTGGCAGAGGATTTAAAGTATTGCCAATGCGACCATTTTTAGAAATTCCCAGTAGAAGAGTAGCTGATGTGCCTTATGACTAACAGAATGTTAGCTAATCTGCTACTCGTACACCTGAAGAAGATGGGTTCCATCAGAAGAAAACTAAGTAGACCAGAGCATGCAAGACCAAAATATCTGGTTTCCAGTTAACACTGCATTGATACTGCTATGACATAGCAGTGTTGATAGTTTGGAAGATTTTTTGTTTATCTGAAAAAAACGACATTCAACATTTCGAACACATGAAGAAAAGCAAGATCTGCCTTCTGTCTTCTTCCATCTTTTAATATCGATATTTATTCATACAGGTTGAAGTCACCCTCTTCACATGGGACAAAGGTGGGATAACAATGAATGATGTGAAAATGGCAAAATTTATAGACAACGCTGCCGCATTGTTTATTTCACCAATTCCGGAGCAAATATACAGTATAGAAGATTAGTAGATGGATTAAAAATATCAGTGAACTTCCATTATTCATTCTTGTTTGCTTCCTTTTTAATGGATATCAATTTTCAGGATAATACAAATCGATTCTAATATAGTTTGTAGGATCTTAACAAGCAAATTTGGAAAATAACGTGTAGTAGCAGAAACTGATCAGTGGTGTCAAACCACGATGACAGAATCTCAGCTTTTATTCGGGTGTCCAAGATATTCATGTCATTTTCTTCGGATGTACAAAAAAACTTAATCATAAACACTCCATAGCAGTATGGATGATTTTTTGTAGTACCTATTTGCTAAATTTTCCTTCAATGAAAACCCCTTTTTCTTTTCGTCATGCCTGTCAAAATCATTTGAATATAAATTAAAAACAAACATTGTGATCTATAAACATCGTGATTTGGTCAAAGTTTGATACAAATCATTCACCATTATTGAATTTGTTTGCAACTTTCTTTTATTCTGCATCATACTAAAAAATATTCCCGTCAAGTCATGTGTTGTGTAACTTATATCAATAAGTGTTAGAGGCTTCTCATACGCAGGGCAATTTCAACTCAGAGCATATTAATAAATTAGTTCAGTGGACTGGGAATGTTTATTGCTAAAATGCAGTTACTGGTCGTTCTAAATAACGCACACAAATTTGTTTTCAACCATTTATCAACAGATTTGCAAAGTTACAGCTTGACAAGAAAAATCACTATCTATATACATAAAAAAAAAAACTGTAACAATCATTGTAGCTCTTTAAAACATTTAAGCTGAATCATGACATGGTGTCTGAAAATTTAGCAAAGAATCGTGTAATGTAATTATATATATTAACTTTTCAAGTTTTCCCATTTGCAGCCTCATTCAAGTGCATCGGCACAATTTTTATTCAGTATTGCTAAAAAGTTTTGAAGAAAATGATTTATCAGAAAAAACATAGGGGAATAAATAATATTTACATAATTTGCCTAGCATAATCGTCAGTAGCAAAAACATATTAAGGGCTTTGTTGTATGAAATGCCGAAACAACAGCAGGTTTAGTAAGATTTATTGTAAACCGAAAACATCTCCAGACATTAAGAAAAAATGATTCATATGACAAAGTTTAGCTATTTGTATTTAATTCGTTTATACCTATTACAAAGATACTGATCAAAACATATCAAGTTAATTGCTGTCCTGTTTATTGTATTATTGTTTATTGTTTATTATCCTGACAGAATGTAATAAAAACTGAATAAAGGAAATTATGTGCTATCATCAAAATATTCTGGATTTCGAAACGTATATTTTTTTTTTTTTAAAAAAGGATAGAATGTTACCTTCCATCAAAAACGTGACTGAATGTAAAATGTATTCTATATTTCATATCCCAAAAATATTTTTTGAGAATGTATTCGAAATAGTAAAATATTCAGTTTTGGCCATCCCTGCTATACCATAAAATGTTTTATATCACTTACCATACCATAACAACAGATCAACTACATACTAATACTTTTATGTTTAAGATCATATATAACAGGGAAGACAAAATACAATATATACTTCAACATAATGATGGCTTGAAGTACGACAAATGTCAAAAAAATAAAAAAATGTTATCTAGTTTAGGCACGGTCCATTCATGAAAAACCTCATTTCTGGGAAGGCTTTCTGGGAAGGCTACTCCTTTACCTTGCACAACTTACTGATAAAACTCAGAAAAAAAAAATAATAATGAATGTCTAATGAAATATGATTTGTGTTGGTGTCAGGTCTTCACAGGAACTTGGTCGGCAGTATTAACCAATATTGTGATAACTTTCTAACTTACCATACTACCACATCTAATTTATTACAAACTTTTTGAAAATCCAGTATTTAGTGAATATTTGGCAATATTAAATTTGAGAGCCAAAAAAGCGTATTTTGCTTTGCTATCATGATCTAATCTTAAATACGTGATCCATGCACTTGAGACTAAAATACTTCTGACAAAATCCCCCTTAAATGATTAATTTATAGAACACATTCTGATGCATATTCTTTTTTGTAAATGAATCAAGAAATTGATTGAAGCCAAATTTTTCATAGGAACTATTAACTGTGATAGACAATCAATGCCGAGGTGCGGCCCACTTGTGATCCTTGTCAACTTTGTTGAGATAAGATCCCATCTATACCCGTGCAATGATTAACCAAGAACTTAATAGAGCATCATGATATGAATATAGCAACCTCCCTCAAGAATTATCCAGACATAAATTTTAAACCAAACAGAACAACCATGGATAAACCAGCATTTGTTTGTATTACTTGAGATATGTGTTTCTCTATCATTTTCTAAACCAGCATCAATTAAGAACAGCCGGAAGAACTAGGAAGAGATGAAAGAAAGGTACTGAATTATCGAGAGAAAAAGTTACAGAATGGAATATGATTGAAGAAAAAACTGGTGTTTATGGAATTTGGTGAGGCATACTCTTTCATGACTGAAGTTGCCTTGAAAGCAAAAGTCATTATTCATGGTATGGTGATGATAATTTTTCTGACAAAAAATTCTGGCATAATTTTATGGTATAAATGACAGATCAGAAATGGAGCTTATAGAATTATACCGTAAGATAAAGATCAAAGCCATCCCTAGACCTGAAGCATAATTAACATAACAAGGTTTAGCATTTAGCAATTGCATTAAAAATACTGTTACTGTTCAAATTACGAGAACAGCTTCACATTATTTAATTCTTGCTTTTTACGTACTTAATATAACGAGTACTTGGCCAAGGTAAAATTCTCTAAATGTCCAAAAATCGAATTATATTATAATATGGTGAGGTGAGTAAAAAACATAATAGTTAATATTAAACATGCATACCATCCTAAAAATATTATGTTGTTCAAAACAACACCGCTTTTATTAAATGGAAAAATGACTTGATATATTTTTGTATATTTGCAGTAAAATATTTCTGACAAAACCCCATTGATTTATGCAACAAGATTAGATGCAAATGCAGGCAATACATTGATCATTTTTATTAATTTAAATAAGAAACTGACAAATTAGCCGAATTATATTTTTTATATACACTATCGATCACTCCCAAAGTGCAGTCCATCTGTAACCTTTGCTGAACAAATAATCATCTGACAGAATAAGGTCGCGCCTATGCGATCTATATAATATAATTACCTAAACACATAGAATCGAGTGACATACTTTAAATAGAGCATTTTTGTCAGAAATCATTCACACCTAAACGTTAAAGCTTAACAGAACCACCATGACTAAATTTGTTTTTTTGTCATTACTGCTTGCAGTACGTGCTAACCTATCATATTCCAAACAATCGAACCTTGTGGATCCACTTGTTAACTGCCTCATGTCGGAACAGCCGGAAAAATTTGGTAAAAAAGGCGCAGCCCATTAGTAACTCTTGCCTAACAAAATGTATTGAGTCCTATCATTGATAATCTCCTCTAACAAACTTAGGAATAAACCAATAATTACCAGAATTTGCAACTAAAGAACTGAATTTCTTGAAATCCTTCGCTGCTTCACTCAACTCAGTTGAAGTCTCATATTCGGCAAGAGGAGGGATAGTTGACACAAGGAACTGGCCAAATCTATAAAATATTAATATTATATGGTAGAGATGTAACGGTATCAAGAACTGTGAAGTGTCTGTATCGAAGGCATAAATGTATGAATGACAAGTACTTTAAAGCAGTGATGGCATATTGAACACTATCAATATATTATCAGAGCAGAAATATATGATACGATGTTGAAAGAGGCCGCAGACCTAAATGAGACACATAAATCATACAGAGAGCAAAAATATCTGGTTGCAAATGAACTTCAATTGAAAAAAGAGGTACCATATGTTCATGGGTGCAAAGATGCCACCACATATTTGAGGTCAGATATATGAGTTTCGATTAAATTTGAAGCTGATTTAGTACAGAACAGCCGAGATTCTGTAACTCTGACATCACTACTAAGGACACACCTCAACAAGTCTGAATGATTTCCAGAAATTTTCAATAATGTTTTAATGATTCGGAATATTGCACGAATGGTTCCCAACGACAAAGAAGAATCACCCAGCATGAAATGGAGGCAACGTTTGACCATTCCTCGTTCTTTGATGATCCGGCAATTTTCATTTGTATCACTGGAAAGATGAAGTAACAATAAATTGGTGATTTCACCATCGATCAGGACAAATACCACTTACCTAATTGACACCATACACTACTAAAGAAGTACAAATTTTACATCCTATTTTGTAATAATAATCTTCTCTTTCCTTTACAAACAAAAAATCATCAACAAGCCTTTATTAGCAATAAATACTGTTATATTAAATAGCTTTTTTATACAATCAGATATTTTCAATTTGGCCAGAGTATTTCATTTTAATTCAATATCACTAAGTATTGAAAAATTGACAGCAGTAATTACAAATCAGTTTGCCTTGAACGAAATAATATTAATTTAAAAATTGTAATGCCACATTATTAAGATATAGAAATCTTGAAACCAAACATTAAATTTTTCTATTTTTTATTTTATATATTCCATTACTTCTGAAGACAAAATAATGTTAGAAAAGATTTCATTCGAAAAGATCTCATTTAATACTCAGATACAAATAAATGAATCTCAAAGTAGCAACCTTGGTGCTCTAAATCATAGTTACCTTGATTCAGTCAAAAGCCCATAAATATGTTCAAGGAGTGATCGATGCAGTTCATCAGGTGCATTGTGCCATACCTGAAACACATATAAATATCACCAGGGCTGTCGATAATATTCTTCCCATTCGTGCTGATTCATTAATTATTTGGCTCGATTCTTTCAGAGATTCGAAATCATCAGAATAAAAAACGTAGAAAAGAAGAAGAACATTTCAATTAATTTTACAGTTTTCTGAAATATCTTTGTTTATTTTAAGACTAGGATTCCATTATTCGATTTGATTTGCAAAAATTACCCGATTCCATTCCAAAATCGAAAGATTTTGGCTTTTACTATAATAAGTGCAAAATAGCACAAATATGCCACTTGAGCACTTTTTCAGGCAATTTCTTATTTGCACCACTGGCCAATAACTGGAGTATAAGGCCCTTTAGCAAAGACAACCATACCTCTAAATCACACAATAAATCTTCAAAAGCAGCAATATTAGGTATTGTAGCAGATTCTCTTCCAACATCAACAGTACCAGCTAATGAATATGTCAGATGAAGAACGTGTGAATTCAACAATGGTTTCTTTCTTTTCAAATGCATTGCAAGAGCCTAAAAGAAAAAGTGTTTGGCGTGTTTCTTGAAATCAAGTTCGATACTTTCAGACAAATTGATCAAATCAAGAGCCCGATACCGGTGTAAAATTACAAAATATGTGTAAAATCACAACACATTAAATATTAATTTTCTCAACCCCTGTTCAATTATCTTATTTATTCAAGAATTTCTGCACACAGCAGCTGGCTCATATTACTGATGGATCTCATATCCGATATGCTTTTGCACGACTAGGATTATTCTAATCAGAAACTATATTTGGTTGAACACGAGTTGGGCCTGGACATCAGTGACTTTCAGTGACTCATACCTGACAAAACATGTTTGGAAAAGGGATTTCTGACTGGGATCAGCCATGCCCCTAAATTTTTAATGTAAAGGCATTTGACATTGATACTTTTGATAAGATCATATTCCTAGAGTTTATTTAGAATAAAACAGTTATCATATTTCTGGAGTTTATTTAGAATAAAACAGTAGCTGTTTACGATTGTATTTGCCCACTGCGAGTTAAATCTTAATTTACGAGCAAATGTACAATACGAAAACTGAGCGCAATATCATAGTGACCAATTCATCCATGAACAACAACAAAAGCAATTTACCGACTACATGACTATAATACTGACGATGCAATACTGACAAGTTATGGGTCACTGATGAATAAATTCCCTTAAGGAGAGATCCATGAGTAATCCATGGCTGACAAAATTTATTCCTAACTTATTCAGCATTTCAAAGACATTACGTACCTGATATCCCCTTTTTCTGTCCATCTCGTGAGCTGCTGCTTGATTATTTTTAACGATACAAACCAATGATTTGACAGCAGCATAGAGACTCTCAACATCAGTTGCCATTGAAACCAAACTCAAAATTACCGCAGTGCCCCCGACATTCTAAACAAAATAACAAGAGAGATTAAACGGCATGTATAGAAAGAGGATGACTATGCATAGAGGAAACATTTGATTAAGAATAAGCCATATTCTTATCATATCAACCCATATTGCAAACCACAAGAGGTCGTAGTTCGCCATACGATCATGCTGTATTCTCTGCTTTCATAAAAATTAAACCTAATCTTATTTTAAATAGAGTAAAAAGATGATGAAACTAACTTATTCTTACATGGACTGATTAAAGATCTGTAATTATTTACAAATTTTGATTTCGTGATTTTTATTGGCTTCGAGCATTAAATTTCAATCCAGCAAATAAAACTCAGTATTACTTGTTTTTACCTGCAGCACTCTTGCTACTTGTCCAGGCATAAAATTTCTGACAGCAGCAGATGCCTGATCATAGACAGCAACAGCACCGATGGATCTTGCAAGACCAGGCATATGAGAACATGAGTTCCGTACAAGAAGAATAGGGGTAAGACCGTCATTCAATCCTAATTTGAGCTGAAAGATAAAAAAAAATTGAGACTAAAATATGATGGCATTTTTGACTCAAATACTCATTATTGCGAGAAAAAAAATTCACCTTTACCCAATCAGAAATGTTATTTTGTTAAGCATGAGCAGTTGATGATGGATAGCGATTTGCATGAGTGACTAAAACTTATGTTTACACAAACTATATTTTCGAAGAAATAAGTTGGTCCCTCTTTTAACAACCTGGTCCTTTTATCAAACCCCAAGCAAGTTCGATCACTCGTGCAAATACATTGATCTATGCATTGTTTATACAATACCAAAACTTTCTTACCTCTTTAGCAATACATTTGCTGTCAAACTGGAGACACTGCCTACGAATTCTAGCAACAGATGATATCTCACAGGCATGTGGATGCAATGAAAAACATAAATGTTCTTCCGATAATACTGCACCAAAACCCCCATCTAAAAAAGACAAATATTAATTATACACATCACCCGACGAGACAAGCAATGATATTGAGTTACCGTAGCATTTTTCAGTTTTAAAAACTCTACACCTTCAACATAATTAGGATTCACATCAAATTTTTCTCAGATGTAACATGAACGACCGAGATATTTCTGAAATTCCATAAACTAATTTTACAGTGAATTTGGCCCATTCTGCAGCAAGATCACAAGAAATGTCATATTTTTATATCAAACTGGCATTCATTAACATTTTAGTGAAATACGGAATAATGCAATACTTTAACCCGGGCTAGTTAAGTTCTCTGCCAGAACATCCTTAGTGCTGACTGAAAAACTGAAAAAATTTGCTCAGGGCAAAATGACATAAACCCAATCAGAAAAATTTTGACGGAGTATCTCTTGGTAAATAGAGTCACTGATGGATCGCGCTGGCGAGACGCGGACCATCTGTGACTCATTTCCGACAAAAAAAATTTTTGTTGGGAACATGAGAAAATCGAGATATACTATTCACTGTACTTGTTAAAATTCAACTTTCCAGCTAATGAATAAACTCACCAGACAACGGCACAGCTTGGAAGTTTCCAATATATGAAGGTCCAAGTTGAAATTGTGTTGCGACACTTGCAGCAGTGACGAATGACGATTCATCAGCAATATGCATTGAGCCAAGACGCCAGAGCAGTGGTGAACGAGCACTAAGACGAGGCGGTGTGCCAATATATGCCCGAACTTGAATGGCAGAATTTGCTGAATTTCCACCAGGGTTTGTATGAATATATCTTAACTGCAGTAAAATATATAGATATATAATAGTTGAATAATTTGATAGCCAGGAGATTCAGCCATAATATTTGACCATTTGATGTGACATCTAAATATGGAAATATGTCAAATGTTCATAGTCCATCAGACTTACAACAGATGTCCGAATGATAGGTCGTGACTCCCCAATGGATAAGCCATATTATCAGCTTTCTCCTAAACAGAATAAAAAACATATTCCATCTACTTTTTCCAGAAGGCTACTCGTACACAGACCTTTAAGCTACTGAATCAATCAATTCCTTAAGTTTACTACAACAAAAAAAACCTTACTTTTGATGTTCCAAGTAATCTTCCATTTAAATATGCTGCTGCAGTACTATGTTTTAACACAGTTGCTTTATTGATAACAACAACAATATGATACCACTGAGATTCATGAATCGATTTCCTCGTTTGAAACAAGGCAGATGCTGATATGAGTTCATTCCCAGTCTCGATGTCTCCTGGTCCTAAGTAAAGAAAAGTAGACTATGTAAAGCTTCTCACACCAACAACTGATTCAGGTTGATAGAATTTGTTCGGAGTCGAGAGGTTTTGTTGATATTCGATTCGTTCCAGAGGGAACAATTAAATGTTTCTTTGATATGTTTGGGATCTTGTTCAAAGTTTGAAAAAGAGTCGCTCATCGAACACACATACTATAGTTGTATGTATATATATTCAATGGCCATTGGACTTTGCATTGACTTTTTGCAATTGATTATTTTAACGAGAACAACATGCAATAGCATAATCTTAAAGGCAGACTTAACAATGTTACTATAAGACATTGAACCAGTTTAAATCAATTTATGGCCGTGATAAAAAAGTTAGTTGACTTTAGATGAAAAATAGAATTACCCATGTGTTCAAAGTTTTCTTCTTGTGTTGATATGATTATATTTCTATCTTTAGCAGTAATATGAATTGATAAACATGTATATTGCACTTGTGAATTCATAACCTTGAAACATGAAAGAATACATATTAAAATGTTTGTTATAAATGAATGCTTCTCAATGTCAAAAATAAGTAAAAACTTAGGAAAAGATAGACTCTAAATTTACATGTAATGTAATGTACTAATTTAGATGAGACTCTCACAAATTTGAAGCATATTTTTTTAGAGTGCTTTGAGAAATATCACATCCAGACAATCATACAAAATCTTATTGATTCTAATAATGATCTCAAGTCTGATTCATACTAATTTTTGTGGTTCAATATGACTTAACAAAAATTTTTAGCAAAAATTGTGTTGAATATGTTGAAATTCACATTACGAAATTTAAATTGAATAAACTAAAAATTTCACCCAATTTTTCCTCAAACTTCTCAAATAAAGCCAAATTCAGACAGATTCAATGCAAAATAACAAGCCTCGATGTTAATTCAAAAATAAATAAATCTAAAGTGGCAACTGACAACCCTACTGATGACATACGTTATCATCAACATCTCTCATCTAGCCTAGTAATTAACTATTGTATATCCGGTTTTCAAATTTACGAAACATACATACATACCTCTCTTGTCACAGTAAGAAGTCTGATTGGATGAAGTTGATGTGGACAAAATTTATCGATAAAAACCCATGCTGATACGGCTAGTCCTGCCGGTGGTGGGAATGGACGTTCACCTAGAAAGAAATAAAGGAATAAATACACTGATCCAATAATTTCATGAATTAAGAAAATGATAATAGTACAGATAACACAGAATTCAGTGAAAAGTTATTTATCCTCTTGATCAGGTTTATTTGGGACAGAGTCCTCCTATGCCTTCGTTGTGTAAATGAAACCATACAATAAAGGCTGAGATGGTTAGTCAAAAAAGAATATAATAATTAAAAGACAAGAGTCTTTCTTCCCAAATATACAAATTTGTTTTCGTTTTCGACTTGGTCAGAAATATACACACATATTTTTCTGTTTGTGTGTTGGACACAGGTTTTTAAACTTTTCAAGTCACATACCCCTGGCACTGAAAACTTTATGTGCGGCTTTGTAGGAGAGCACATCTCATAATACTTTCACACAATACCACGATCAGGCTTGATTAAATTTACTGCTAATACTATTCTCAGTCAACCACCAATTATAGTCGAATGATCATGAAATATTTTAGTTGGGTTTGAATAGTTGACTGGAAAGTTCTGAACACCTGGTGAACCACTAGGCCATTGAGTCAGACAAACAACAAATAAACATAAATTTTGCAAATAGGTAAGTATATTAGCATGTATATATGGGCTGGTTCTTTATATTGTGCTCATCGATTGCTTTCACCAAATATTATACAATTCTCTGATTCGACCCTGCATAGAGTATTGTTGCCACATTTGGGATTCTGCTGTTGCTACGGATGTTTGATAGTGGCTTACAGGATTGGTCCAAAATTTTCTTTCGGTCTGCAAAACTTGTCACATTGCCATAGGTATGCCTAAATTTCTTTTAATAATATTATAATGGTCTTCATCTGAATGACCTTTTTGCTGCTGTTCCTCCAAAAACGGTCAACGAGTTTGGCTACAAATTCACAATTCATTGACTTCTGCAATTTGTAACTCATCCCTTTCACATTCCTTTCATCGTGTGGATTTTCAAGCTTTTAAAACTAGAGTCATTAAGTATTTTTGGGAATGAAGATCCTATAGTTTATATTCCCACACTTATGTAGCTCTTTGCTCAAAAGTGGTTTTGGTAAACTTGTCAAGTCTCCTAAAACCTCGCGCTTAGCGAATTTAGATGAAAAAACTCTATAGCTATATTTATATGTATTGGCAGAATGAATGACTGCATGTTTCGTTTGAAGCAATAGGTCAAGGTAGCATAATCTTCTTGGAAATTTCTTTATCGTGGAACCAATTTTCGTTAAGTGTCCAAGTAGCAGAGTATCAGACAGTCTGTGCAAGTTTTTTTTTTTAAAAAAAGTAGCAAATATGCCCCCTTTTTACTAATTTAGGCTTCATTCTGTGATTCCGAATAATTTAGCCGAAGATCAACATTTTGAGGAAAATTCTTATCAGACTTGTGATTTTATGTGGTTCGGAAACGTTGTGAGACCTTACCAAGGGTAATGTTATTTCTTCAATAAACTACTCTGCATACCAAAAACTGACCAACATAATATGCAGACTGCTTTATATGACTATTACACTATAATTTTTAAGCAATTTTATTTCTTATACGCATATCAGCAACAAGATATTCTTGATACTTCAGCAGGCATGTGTTGATTGCAAATTAAAAAATTGTAGCAATAAGTTAAACATGGCAGCTTCTGACTTGCATTTTTTAATGCAGCAACGTCGTGAACAAATAAATTGGCAAAGATGAAAGCATACTTATGTACATTTAGATTCTACAGCTCATAAAAATATTTTTGGACAAAATGCGTCATCGTCGCAGATGGATTACAACTCTTATAATTGGTAAAAACCAAGAGCCAAAATCATTTAAAATTGGATTCAATTTATTATAACCAATTGTTGTTGGACTTTGAGAAATTTGAAAAATAATTTATTCAAATTCATCAAGTACTCTTATGTCAGTTACTTTAAACTTATTTCCATCATTATAATGGGCGTCAAACAAGATTCAACAAAGTGAATCTTTTGAAATAGGGTAAATGTGAAAAAGTAAAGGAGTTCTCATTTTTGAATTTCTAGAATATTTGATCCAAAGGGGTCCAAAAACTTTAAAAAATAACCGATGGCATTATTTTAGTATTGAAGCATGAGCATTAGCCTGCTTTTTTATGGAGCATATCAGAAAATATTCATTCATTACTGAAGACTATCATTACTATATGATCAGATGTATATTTCATATTGTATTCAAAAATACTACAAAAGGTAAACATTAAAATTTTAGACCCGTTTCATTTCACGCTAGTCCATATTAGATTTGGATATTTACACTATGCAATTAAGCAAGTTTTCGGCTCATTCTGTGAAAATCGGCAACAATAGTATTTCAATTATACTTGTCATATGAGACGGAAACATAATTACTTGCCAAAACTATTTCTGGACAGCAGCAAAACATTTGGAAAAATTCAGAAGTTCCTCAATAAATTAAGTGTAAAAAAAAGTCGAAAGTGTAATAGAAAAACGAAAACTATATAAACAAATCGAGATGTCCATGATATAATGCATGCAATAATTGTTACATTTGTCATAATGTCAATTAAACAATGTTCTAATAAAACATAAGAAAAATGGCTTTTTAATGGTGATTATTTAAACGGGTAGTTTAGTACCATATTAGTCAATTGAGTATAAACCCTATAAAGTGAAAAAAATATATCTCCATTGGGGAGAAATATATCCAAATTTGAGAAAACAGATATTCACAATGTGTAGCCTATCACAAAATAATTGCTGGGCTTCGTCAAAATAACAAAAATTTTACATACACCTTCAACAAAATATTTCTGGAAAATTTATTCCATTTGTCAAATTAATTCAATTTTAATTGCCCTCTAATGGGCAATGTCGTTGACACAAAAGCAATGCAAAAATATATATTTCATCTTGCAATTTGCTTGAAGATAGTCTGATGAATATCATATGAAGTACTCCACTTCCTTGTCAATTTTCCATTTTAACTGCTTTCTCTGCAGACAAATATCATGACCAACAAATATCAAGATCACATCGAAGACCTGAGGAAAATGAATGGTTACGATAAGTTAAAAATTGTAGTTGAAAATAAATCAAAAAGTTAAAAATTTGATATATATAGCTTGATAATAAATTGGATATATATTATATTTAAATACCGGTATTTCCTACATATTTTTCAACATTTGGAATCTAATGGAGTTCTGAATCAAAGGCATCACTTTTTCTCAAATTTTAAAATAATCAGCCAAAAACATTTTTACAATCAATATATACATGTAAATATATGCTTTCAAGTTAAAAAATTTTGCAACAGTATTACCATTTATGACATTGCAATTAAATAGATGGATAAAACGAAAAATGGAGGATAACCTCTTTTTTCAGTTCCAATCACTTAAGACCATATTATAAAAAAACTGAGTTAAAAAAACAATAACTCACCTAATGTGCATCAGAGCACAGTCTATGGTGTCCAATCCATAACTGGTACAAGTTGTCGTATTGTGTTAACCGCAGTCTTGAAACCCAGAATAACCCAATGGACTTTCCGTTGCTTTTTCATAATTGAATATTTTTAACTCTATGTCGTTATTAGCTTGAAGAGACTTGTAGTGATTGAAAGTTGAATTGTTATCGAAATAATAGCGATTCTTCTACGACTGCACTTCTCGGCGTACAGAAAATTTTATGAGGAATATGTTCACTGGGCTCACTTATATAAAATTTTCCCCCTGTTTACAGTTTTGCGAAACATTTAAAATAGTACATCATGTTGGTTGGAATAATCCATCATGACGGATTACACTATCCAAACAACATATATTCCACAAACATAATCATCAGTGTCCCATGCTTGATAAAATAATACTCTTGATTGGATACAGCATCAGGTTACGCCCCACAAAAACTCAAAGTGGGTCGAACAAACGTCATTAGACCGTAAACAATGCAAAAGTCAACGGTTGCGTCAGAGATTATTCTTCATCACAGATTTGGTTTGATGACGCGTGTAGTTTCCGATGGGTAAATTCGACACCACAACGGGACGGACCAGATGGGAATTGGAAACACAAAATTAAATATACATTATGTTAAAGCAGTACATAGAATACAATGTTACCCAAATGAGGTAATCAGAACACACCTGAGACCTCATCGGCAACGCGTGAACTAAGAATGATGGAAAGTTTGTAAATTAGTACAGGAAATTTCGATAATTTTTACCTGAAATAGACTATGTTGTCTTTGCATGTTTCCTAAACATTTCGTTCGTTTGGCAACAGGTAATTCCATAGTGTTTAAAAGAATAAATGCACGACTGGTACACAAATTGTACATTTATTCTCGTACATATTATAAACATTTTGTTGTTGACAAAACTCATAAGCATATAAAAAGTATAAACGTATTTTCTAGATAAACAAATTATAAATAGTATTTATGTTTTCCCACGACGAGTTATTTTTAACTGAATTAAGATGAACTTGCTCTGACGCAAAAAGTTACCGCAAGCGCAGTACAATTAACCTTTCAGGTGTGGTAATCAGTTATAGTTAAGAAGCTATTTTAAATCCTAATATGACGCTAGTGTATGCATATTTGTATTAATTATAATGACTCATAAATTTTTGCTGACATTTTCTGCCAAATTGAATAGAAGTTTTGGATCAGAATGCAAAATCTCAAAAGTGTTATTTTGAACATTCCTTTCGAATCAATTCTTACCGCAACAAAATATGGAAAAACATGAAAATAACACTGCAATCTCAGTCATGCTATAATAAAATAACCACAATGGCAACGAAAATGAATTGTAATATAATGCGTGACCAGTTTGGTTTGGGAAAAATAACGCAAAACTACCTGAAGTCAAACGTGATATGAATAATTTGAATTGCAAATGGTGGATAGATTAAATTAAGCAAATATACCCCAAATGCAAATAGAGTTCAAGGCTGCATTTTTATTAGGCCAACTGTACATTAAGTGCCAGATTCAAAAAGCCCCATAGGCAATGGCTTTAATAAGAAATAGAGTGATGGTTTAGGCAACGCCACAGCGGATACTACTCACAATCTATTAAATTGGTTTGTTTCTAATAATGTATGAAATGTTAACACCTGTTCCAAGAATTTCTCACCAATACGCAAGAAGCACAAATAGACAATACAGCACATATTTAAAAACATGTGTATGTACAAACAAGTCACAACCTCGCATAACCTCCCTCCCCCATTACACAATTATAATTCGGTTTCGCTGCTACTTGAATTTTTAACAATATCACGTTTCGAGCATCATCATCAAACGAGGTCGAATAACAACCAACGGACAGTTAAAAGATGACCGCCTTAACATAATCAACATTAATATTTTACAAAGCTTGTTTGTTATTGTTGTTCTTTGGGGATGCCGCGTGGCCGGATTAAATTTTAATGATTTTACGACAATGGTGTATTAAATAAACAACACATAAGTATCATGCCCAGAGCACGATCTTGTGTCATCATCAAAAATTCCTTCTCTCGCACAAGCATGATCTATCGATAAACATGCAGGATCTTATTCCATTGCAATGGCATAAATTGTAAGCTCGTGAAAAAAAATTTCCATCAAAGATTTGTTTACAACTTCTATTAAATACAGTTAATTTACTGTTAATTTCCACTCCTAGTATTGAATTTTTGAAAATATAATTATTTTATAAATATCTCTCAAATTCTTACAAGTTTCCACTCAATCAGACAAGCGATTTAAGCAATTTAGTTTACAGGTGGAATGGAGATTAATCCTATACGGATTATTTTCAGCCCCTTAAAAGCTGATCTGGACAATACATGTCGAATAGAGCCCGACCGATACCGTTTTTTTTTTCAACTAATATCGATATTTTGACATTTTTGGCCACCGATAACCGATATTTTATCTTACGTGAAGTGAACCTCATTGAAAAATCACCCTATTTCTAACATTTTGATGCGTTACTAGACAATTTTTTGCAGAGGGAATATAAAATATCATCTCACACAAGTAACATCTGTTAAAGATTTCCCCAGATGAAAGCGAAAAATATTATTGCACAATTTTGCCATTTGAACAAAAAACGCTTGTTTGAGTGTGGTCATTAATGCAACATGCACTCAAGGCTGGTGTTGTCGTTACAGTTACCTTTAAACTAAACATTTACTATATGAATAGATATATTGTTTCAATTGCGCATTTCCATAAGTGTATTTTGGTTGGCCAATATTATCGGCTGTCTTTGTGATCTGCCGATATATCGGTAAATGGCAAAATTGGGCCGATATATATCGGTTTATCGATACATTGGTCGGGATCTAGAGTCTAATCGATAGTGATGTTTAGTTTTTTATAATATATTATTAAATTAGGATGTGTTATTGACAATCTTTAGTTCATTGAGTAGAGGCACAGTCAGTTATAACCAGCAGAATATATTTTTAAATCCTCAAGAGCTTGTAATATATGGAATAACTTTACTAGCTTCAATATACATTGAAAAAAGATGAAAAATTCAAGAATTATTCTTGCTCAAATCCGACGAAATATGCTGTTAAACTTGAGCTTGATAAACAATGCCAGGCATTTCTATCTAAATAATTCTGCATGTACTGCTATTCACAGCATATCTGACAATGTGATAAAACAATAAAGCCAATAAAAAAATCTAGTCTTCAATAGAAACTCTCGAAATCTCTTATTGAATAAACTACTTCTATTTTCAGTACACAATTTGCTCATCTATATTACTTCGCACAATGAAAAGATGATGACACAACATGAAATCAAAAACTTTAAATTAATGTTCTTTTCGCCCAGCATATTTCATATGTTATATCTATACATCTTTGAACCAATAGCAAGTCAAAAAAGGATTTTGCCAGGTTCGACAAACGAAAAGTTACAATAAAGTAGGCGTGTGCGTGCACTGCACAGTTTTAACAAAATAAACAACCACAACCTGCTTTTATTTTTCTGTTAAGCACAAAGGATGACATGCATACAACATATTATCACCTAAGGGGTTGTTCATCCCTGTCACAGTAACTCAGTCCATATGGTTTTGCTGGGCAAGGGCCATAAACAGATCATACGGCCAAGAAGTGGGTTGTTAGTTCAGTGAGTCATGCTTGACAAATAAATATTTCCAATTAATTAATAAGATAAATCTTTAATATATTAATGAGTTTGAGCATCAATTTCACAAACACATATGTTCTCACCGGTTCCTATTCCAGATGTAATACTTGCATCGGTTTGACCAACCACTGAACTTGTATATGCAGCTTGTGGAAACAAACTCGGCAGAAATAGATAACTGCAACCCTGTTTAAATAAGAATGAAATTTATGAATAATGTTGAAATAATATAATTTTAATACATGTTTTTCAAGTCTAAATCGGAATATCTTATGTTCTAAAATAAACCTAATAATCTTAATGAATCAAGTTGAATATTCGAACTAAAAATCCGACAAGTTTCGGAAATAGTAACTAAATGTACGATATGTGAATCATTTTTTGATTGTTGATTTCGAATCAATGCATTTGAACAAACAGAATATTTTTTAGAAAACCTCAGTTTTGAAGAAATTCACTTATGGAATGGGTTCTCGATGATATGTTTTAACAATTGATGATTATTAGCCTTCTTACTTACATAAACAGTTTTCCAAGAGTAATCTGTTTGAAAATTTATTAACACAACATTAATCGTCAAACTAATGAAAACCCTTCTTCGTCATGCTTGGTTTCAGGCAAAAATTTGGTTCTTCATAACTACTGAATTGAATGCACATTTGCAGAGGACAAGGTGGTTGAGCAAAGAAAAAAGCAAACAATAGTGCAGATAAACAGTGCCCGTACTTCCATAACATCAAAACATAAAGAAAAAGTCTTCCAAACGAAATCTGACTTCTGTTTATTATTGATATAATTAATTCTATTTATACCTGTCTATCCATATCAAATTCAATAAATCCTGGCAGATGAAAGTAATTGACAGCTCCATCTTCCTGAAATCCCATGTTACGTGGAGTTGACATAGAGACCAGGTTTTTCACTCTAGATAAGCTGATTGCACCATTGCTTACAAATGCATCTTTGCAGTTCAACGGATCACCAATTCTGAGGAAATCTCTGTAACAAGAATAATTTTATATTAAAATCCTAAAGTGGCATATAATGAAGCGTGAGTACTTCTTTCTTATGTACTTGTGTCACCTTGGATCCGTATATCACTCTTGTCCCGAGGATGCTTGAATGAGATTTGAAAATGAATGAGTGTTAAAATTGAAAACAAAAACAACAACATCTCATTCAATGAAATTACAAGTACATTTGTAAGCCTCCGTTAGGTCATAGGCTAACTTCTTCAGATGAAAACACGAATTTTTATTTAAATTTTTTTTAATGAGTTGCACCACAATCGTAAACGTATGAAAATATAATGCTGCCCAGTTCTAATTCATTCTCATTTCAGAATTTTCCCTTCAGAAGCATTCATGCTTTTTCTTTATCAATAAAGAACAGACCTTAGCTCTCTAGGTGCAACAGTTTGTGTGGCAAGACGCTCCATTATTCTCTGTATTGTCGAGTTCAGTGGATGAGAATCATCTGACAATATATCGGAATAGTTTCTGAGTAGGGTTGAGAGTAAACCACTCTTGCAGAGTATTTGTTCATTTCTCTCAAGATTTAGAAGTGAATTGATTTGTTCCAGTATGTAATGCTGCAAATCTATCTGCATCTGCCAAAACAAAAATATTAATAATATGGGGTATGAAAAAATGCATTTACATATATACAACAATAAATTATATGGGATTGGGCAGTCCAAAGCTAGTAAAACCAAATAATTTTAAATCTTCCAAATCAGAAATTTTCCTTGTCAAGCATGCGTCTCAGGTGGGCCTCATCGATAAAATAGAACATGTCTTGAGAATTTTTTTCAATTGGGTTATAGTTCAGATAATATATTAGTTTTGATTAAGACATCCAATTTAATAATTTTCAGGAGGGGGACATTTTCATTATCTTCACCCAGGACAAAAGCCAATAACTACATAAAAAAAATATGTTTTGTAGAAATATATTCTGGCTCATCATTCCCTGTAGACGCTTTAACTTCACAAAAAGCCCTTACGAATATCGGCATTGAACTTTTACTTTTCTAAAAAATATTGTTCTAAGAGCACCAAAATCACGATATAGGTATTGTGTTTTGAAATATGGCATTATCATACATTTCCAAACAAAAATGTATATAATATACACATGCATGCATCCAATTTCGATAAACAATATTTTCAAATAATCTGTGAGGCCCATTATCCCTATAATAAAGTTTTATTGTGAAGTTTGAGTGACATGGAATATTTTTCATCGGCATGATCAATGAGTAGAATACACTCAAGTTGACACTACTAACGATCATTAGATTGTAAACTCAATAGTATCAAATGAAAAATATCCAATGCTTGGCTCCAATAGCTTCTGCAATGCTAAAATATGGCGTTAACATTCCCCTTGTCACTTTGGAGTTGAATATTTGTATAGAGAAGTAGACTCAAATACCAATTGTTAATCACTGTGGTATAGAATTTGATCAATCTTATCAGAAAAATGACTGAATATATATTTTATTGGGATGTCAACGGAATGGCAGGCAGAAACACCACCCCGATATCAAATGATCGTTTTAAACGAAAATATAACTTCTTTTTATTCAAACGAAAATGATCGTCTTGGCTGCAATGTAAACTATTATTTGTCTAAAACACACTTTGGTTGAAAATTAGACAAACTGGAAGGCCACTGATGGCAAATTTTAATTCAATATGAAAAGATAGCCAAATACAGCAGCAATGGGATCCTTCTCACAATGGTATTATTTTAAACCAATTGTCTTTGAGATTCGATTTCAGATTCGATGTGACCAAAGTATCCAAACCAATTTTCAAGTAGTCAAGTATTCAAAAATGTAAATTTTTATTCAACAACTGTGATAAAATTATCTGAACTAACCTGCTTTGACGGACATGGAGGAATGACTGGAACCAACAACAGCATGATATTGATAACTAATGAATGATGACAATGCGGAATTGTTTTAAGATGATGATCATGGGAAGGAGATGATTTACTGCTTATTGAATCAGGCGATGTTCTGAGAGAAAAAAAAAAGAGTGATGAGAATTCATAAGATTTGCTCGACCATTTAAAAACTTTATCTCTACTAACGAAGATATTCCACTTTCAATGTGTCGATTAACTGCTTATCAATTATCAATAATTTATGTAAGTTTCTGCTGTCAAAACTAAGTTGAAGTACCTTGACAACTATTTCTTCATTTAAAGAAACACAAAGGAGAGCGGAAAGACTTGCTGAAAATAAAAAACGATGTTTTTAATTCATCATTTACAGCATTATTTACTTAACTTATATACCAGCATATATTTTTATACAAACTCATGGATAAGGGTGTCATTTCAGTCATTTCATTATGCTATAACACATGGGTTAATCGCAAACAGTTGGAATAGTAGCCAATAAGATCGATCATCTGTGACCAATATTATTGACTCATTCTGCCCATTATAGTATTTATATAATATATCAATACAGACAGACCTATATGAGAGTTTGTGTTCGTGTTTTTGGACAACGGGAATTCAAACAGGTTTTTTATGATAACCCAACAATACAATCATCCGAACTCTATTAGCCCATTGAACCTGAACACTGAAGCTCTGCATATCAAAAATAACTTCCTACACAAAATGATCCATTCTTATCATTTCTAATACGAAAAAAATTTAAAACAATGAAAGCAGAGATTAGAACTACCAGTAATATGTTATTAATAAAAAATATGCTTACGTGGTCGAAAGAGACTTTTGGTCCTCCAGTTGCAATATCTTACTTAAAACTTCATCTTTGAAAGAATCCGTTGAAAGAAGATATAGAAATCTAAACACGGCAAGAATACTGACACAGTTGTTGGTCCATTGTTTGTGACTTTCATCTTTACTCGGCAGTGAAGAAGATAACAGACTGAGTGGATCAAGAGATCCAAGTGGCGTGATAATTAGAGGCGGTTCAGAGGGTTTCATTTGAGTAAGGTCATCATTTGATTCAGGAATGTGTTCAATTTCATTTTTTGCCACGAGTTTTTCAGTTTCGCAATCGTCAGTAAAACAGCCAAGATACCTCACAGCACTCCGAAGGCTTTCGAACCTCACCTGGAAGAACGTGTATTCGGTTCGCATAAAGCTTATTAACATCAAAATTTAATCATCAATAAATCACAAAACAAAATTATTAATAAATCTCACTCGCATCATGTATTAGAATTCCTAACCAGGGTTGTACTTCAGTTTTGAAGCTGTGTTCAAAATTCACTTTTTAAATAAAATACCGACACCATAATGCTTTAACATTTCAGATCAACAAAATTGCTGATATTTGACTAGTGTTACCCAATTCTGCAGCACAATCGTGAATATTTAAAAATTCTACATTGCAAAATTTGCCATATATCATGATTTCACTGCAAAATGAATCAATTTAGGCAAAATTGAAAAACAAAACTACTTTTTGATCAGAATTCTATATTATCATACTATCTGAATAAGAGTATTCCTAACCGGAAGTCAAAACCCCAAGCCCAGATTCGGAAACTGTACAGGAGGTTCTGCTCAACCATATTTCCAGCATTGTTCTGTTGCAATCTCCCATGCAATCGCCAGTATCAATACGAGGGTGATGTCTTTAAACAACTTTTTTTGATTTTTTCAGTACACACACAGTTGAGTGTGGAAGTCCTAGGTAGAGCCTGACCGAATCGCTTTTTTGCAACAGATTTTGATACAGATATTTTGATACTTTGGACCATCGATGACCAATATTTTATCTTCTCACGTGAAACTCAATGAAAAATCTTCCAAATAACATCTGGAACGGATCTCCCGAGATGAAAACGAAAAATATTGCACTATTTTGCCGTTTCAATAAAAAAAAACATCATTTTAAAAGAATTGCGTATCTCCATAGGTGTATTTCGGTTGGCTAATATTATCGGCCACTTTTGTGATCTGCAGTATATTGGTGAACAGCAAAATTAGGCCAATATATCGGTTTACAGGTCGGGCTCTAGTCATAAGCATGTCTATTATTTACTAAGCCATCTTTCACCAAGATGAAATTCATAAAAAGCTAAAAATCTTAATGATACCTCAGCATGAAAAAATCTTTTGTTGGATGACAATCTTAGAGCGACACACAGTGTTTGAAAAGTAACTTCTAATAATTTCAATATATCATGAAGATGTAATGCTGACCATAAACCAACTGGTGGATCTTCCAGGCATCCTAAAAACAATAAAAATCAATATATATTATTATATTTCCAATTTAAGTTGCAAAAAGAAGAGCTTAAGCGAATAGACACAAAGACCAAGAAAGATGACTACACGGTGGCAGAAACTTATTAATGTCATTTTCTTCTGGTAACCAAAAAACTTCAAAACCATCAACACTGCTATTTTATAACAGTATTGATGATTTTGAAACTTTTGTACGATTGGGTTGCTATCAGACAATCAAAAAAGGCATATTGTTCCTCCATCAAGATATCATGAAATATTGCCCATTTGCTAAATTTTCTTCTGATAGAACCCCCTTTTTGTTGGGTTTCTGACATTCTGACCCTATGGATGACAAGTGGACTCAGTTTAAGTGTAACAAAAGGTTTCAAGCTATCTATTCATTGCTAATTTTTCTGCGCAGGAAGTATAAACTAGAATACTGCAGAGGATAATTATAATTACGAGCAGTGGAGCAGTACAGTGTTGTTCGCTAGTTCTCTTGTTAAACTGTTTGCATGGGAATAAGGAAATCACAATCTTCGACATCTCATCATAATACCCAACCTATTTGTCGATTTCAATTTATATAATCAGCTTTTACGAACTATTGCATGTATTGCATGGACATGGTAGGAGGAGGAAGACATATTTGATGGATATGTGAATCACCTGGCACTGTCAAGGTGTACAGCAATTATCTCACTCATAAATATTCCTATTGGTATTGAAATTTGTATTCCCCATCAGAGCAACTTGAGGTAGTGCACAGCTCATCTTACATTTTAATTGTTTCAGGAATTCGGCAAACTGGGCAGCCTGATATTTTATTCTATTGTTAGTATTCATGATCTCAGAGCAAAATCTATTTTTTAAGAACTCCACAAATATCTTGATATACAAATGGAGGTAAATTGAACTTGAACAAATAAAGTAATTTATGACTAAGTTCAGATTTATGACAAAAATATTATAACTTTCAACATTCCCTAAAAAAGACACTGCAAATGACGTTAATTGAAGAATCGAATATTACCTTCAACAGAAACTAATACTGAAATAACATTGATAAATCCTCCAACTTTACGAAATACAATTCTTGCATCTCGACTTTCAGTTATAACCTGAACAAACATTAAAAAAGTTAATAGGAACCCCAAATCCCTTTTTTTATAATTTTACAGTAATGAAATGGAATGAAAAGCTTGCCATAATCAAGTACCGGAAATCATCGCCTAATAAGTGTTTGTTAAGCCATTCATTCAGAACCTATCTTAATCAAGTACTTTTTTCTTATTGCCACTCATTTCAGCGGATCACCCTGAACAAAGCACGTACATGAGGTCGGCCGCTGGGTTCGTGGAAAGATATGATTATTCGGTTTTGTCCGAAACTACCCAAGTCATTACAGCCTGGGTTGAGTGGTGAGTTAAATAAGTCAGACTAGAGTCCTAAATTCTTTAACCTGCGATGACAACATTATAACCACTGGGCCATCATGCCCATTGATACATTTTGTAGTAAAATCACGATATATGGCATGATGTGGCCGTGGTGGCATGATCAGACCGACAATAGCTCTGAGCGTAACACCTAATGAATGATGCAGGTTTGAACCCCAACAAAGTATGGCCAAGCTCAAGAAACGGAGGAGGCTTCAATGAGCAAAAATCTCGTAACCAGATATAATTGTAAACACGGTTAATTGCATACTGTGAAATAAAGTTATTTTATTCGGTAAAATTTGAGATAAATCATGATTTTGCTGCAAACATGAGCGAAATATCCGAAATTCCGTTCGTATGTTGAAACACTATTCCTTTTATATAGGAATACAGATTTTAAAAGCTAAACTATAAGAACAACCAAACTTATTAGAGACTATCTGAAACTTCGCTCTAGAAACCTCAAAATTTCTGATACATAATCACTTACCTTCAGGAGTGATTTCAAAATGTCAGTTTTCAGAGCAAGATCTTTAGGAGGAACAGTGCTTAACAATCCTAACAATGTTCCCATGTCATCATCATCATTTGATGAACCAGGTGGTTGAAGAATGAGGGTTTCGACAATATTCAGCGCTCTAGATCGACTTTCAGAGTATGGTACAAGATTGTGCGCACATCGCGCACCTCCAGTTTCACGGAATACTCCTGTTAATACAATAACAACCGCGAAATAGTGAGTAAAATACGTATGTGTGATTACCATGTCTGTGAGTATGATTCGTGTCTTTTTATTAAAATTCGCTCAAAGCAAGGTTGCATGAGGCGTATCACACATGAAAGCTTCCTGAGACCACCACAGAGAGCGATATGAAGAAAGATTAAAGAATCTTCATCCTTACTTATGGACTCAAGTTTTAAAGGCATTTAGGTCAACACAATCAGGAAAGCAATAAATTTCTGTGAGTATCGAGATGTTGAAAAAGTTTAATCAGAAGATTTTAACAGTATTATATTTCTGAATTTAAGCACCGGTAACCGAAAGCATTGGTGTTTAAGCATAGCCTAGTCCTAAATTTATTACAATCAGAAACGAGTATTGTAGCGCCTTTTTTTCTTTCCACTGGCAGATTACACAAAAGACTGCTGATATCGCTCAGTACTGAATAAACACTTTGATTTTGACAATTTCCATAAAAATGTTGCATTTTCTCATGTTAGAAACTATTTGTTTTTATATTTTCGTTCATGGCCAATTCTTGGTGGCGTTGCTTAGAGGTTTGTGTGCCAATATGTTGGTTGTCGAAAATGTTAAAATATCAGTTATATACTACATTGGAAAAAATCAATAACAGCGTTTCAACTGAAACAGCCCTCTCGAGTGCCAGATCATAATTAAAATTGTACTGAAGGCCATAAATAAATCAACAGTCTAATGAAATAGCCCCATTATAAAAATAAATCATAGACTAATTGCTTCACAGAGAATACCATTTCATTTCATATACATGAAAGACAAAAATATAATTTTATTTGTCTTTGTTATCAAAATGAGCATGGCTGCTTGAGACATATCATACTTTAAAAGTTTTCTGAAACCACTAAATTGCAAAGAGCTACATGAAATGTATGGAAAGGAACAATAGAACCCCCATCCCTGACAGATGTCTATTGAAGTGAGTTTTAAAGCCATGCAGATCAACACCATTTGGAAAGAAGTGAGAAGGCAAGGAATTCCAAATTTTAGAGATTCTTGGGAAAAAAACTAGTCGCAAAAAACTGTTTGTGACATTGCGGAACCTCCACAATACATAGGTGTGAATTGTGGATTAATCTAGAGGACCAGTTGAAAACTTTGTTCAAAAGAATGAGAGCAGAAAGCTCCCTTGAACAAAGACCATTATAATATCTGTAAAATAAACAAACATTATGATGGTGTGACAAGCACTCTTTACCCAAGAGTGGTTTCAGGAAACTTTCATTTGTAATATGTCCTTTGCAACCTTGCTCTGGGCAAATTTAGATTAAAGAAATAATAAAAGTGGAGCATTTTGAGTCACTGTTTCAATTTAATGTTTTGAATATCCCTACCAGAATGGCAGAATTATGGTTTTCTTCAGGTGTCTGAAACGGTCAAGTCATTTTCTTTGGATGAACAAAAAAGTTACAAAACCATATGCTGCTATTTCATAGCAGTATTGATGATTTTGAACCTTTTTTATACAGTTTGAACAGTCAAGTTACCAGACACTTGAAAAATGGCATTTATATTCCCCATAGCCATACACATAACATGAAATATTGCCCATTTACTAAATTATTTTCTAATGAAACCCATTATTCTGCCGGTCTGATCCTCACTAACTGCAAATATTAATCATAGATAATTGTTCTATTTTTTTACCAGCATTAGCAGGACAATGTTTCAGCAACTCAGCAAGAAGTTCCATACTCAGTTGTCCAAGTCTTGTTCTACTTTCTTCCAATTCATCTGAACCTTTCAAAACGGCTGCATATCTGAATTCAAATGACATGAAATCAAACATCTGTTTATCAACCAATACCTGCTCTTTTTTTACTGAGATTTAAGTAAACTGAGTCGTTACAAAATAGACTTTTAAAGCCCCCCGGAAATATATTTGGAGACCACTAATGTACTTGTGGCAATCTAAGATATCTTTTATCTATGCATCAACAATTGGGAATAGCAATTAAGCATTTTAGGAAAAAACGTTTCATCGATAGGGACCTTCCAAATCGAACTGAAAACACGGAATAAAATGAATGAGCGATATCAATTTTATAGATGAGAAGTAGTTCTTCATCTCCACTCCAACCAGTACAGCTCGAAATACAAAACCGCCTGTGTGCTTGAAGCGAAAAAAACAGCGCACATAAGCCCAACATAGCAATGACATGCGGGACAAAATCAGGACAGAATAATATTCCAGGTTACCTTTCAAATTATATCAAATTTATAAAATGTGGTACAGGGGTACCGCAGAAAGATTATTAACAATGAAAAAAAGATTGGAAGAAAAATTACTACAAAGATTCAGTCTTGACTTCCACTTACACAAATAAACTGATTATTTATTTGTATAATTTTTTGTAGAGCAATTTTTGGCAAAGATCAATACTCACTTATGCTGGCAAGTTACAAGAACTTCCAAGACTCCGACCTCTCTGTACACTTCTCTGTATAACTTTGGATCAGAAGAAATTATTTTACGTAAACTTTCAACACATGCGATACTGCATTGTAACGATCTATAAAACCAAACGACAGCAGGCAATAAAATTGATGTAGAGAATATTGCTGCACTATATCAGAAGAAATGTCACAGCAGTCCCAAGACTCTTACATCACGTACGCCCAATGCATGATATATATATCATTAGTTAGATTAAAAAGAGTGTAAATATATGCTTTGAAACTGATTTGACAATAATAATTTGAAAATATTCCAATTTCAATACTCGAATCTGTCCCATGCATGGCCCATACAATCATACATACTATTGAGTGTGTATGCCTTGAAACTTTGAGCGTCGAGTCGCTGATGAATCACATATTCAAAGCTCATGTCCTATCAGATATGAAATGGAAAATTTCTAAAATGAATAAAACCAAAGTTTCCTAATCCCTTCATCATATCATCCCCAAACTCTTTAGCGAGTCTGGCTGCTGAAGATTAGTATTAACGACAACATAACATTCATTTACCAAGAAACTAATAACCTAATAAATAAGATTACTCACCTATCATCTTTTAATATTAGTGTGAGACTGACAAGTTCTTTGCAGGGTACAAACAATAGTTCAAGGGCAACAAATTCAAGCAGAGAAAAAAATCTGAAATAAATACAATTGTGAATATAAATTACCTACATTACAACAAAAAGTAATAGTAATGGTAGACTATAATATACTGATGGAACTCGCTGCCATTAAACATTTGGATAAATTTGAAAATGAAGATATTCAACGTGGTAAATTTTTCAATTTAAAAATATTTTTTTCATGTTTTAAGTTTAGAATTTTCCTCAATAAATCGAGATACTTCAACATTTCCACAGACGGACAGACTAGGCTGATGGACTCGAGCCGAGTATATCGAGCACCAAGGCGCTATTAACTAATTTAGTAATAGGCAAATCATGGCTCTAACGCCTGCATAGAACCACCATTTTCTTGTTCCCTTATTATCCAACTTCTCCAAATCAGGACGCAGGTAAACATGATGGATTCCATGCATATTTCTTCATTTGATAGTATTAAAATACAGCGGTAAATGCCCTGTTCGAAAAAGCTGTTTCCCTGCCCCCTATTTAAAGTAAACGAAAACCTCCATGTGTCATATAAATGCCAAAGTTTGCAATGACAATGTGTTTTCATATAATTTTGCAATTGTTGACAATCAAACGTCGGAAATATCTTCGGAACGTAACAAATGACATATCCGTTTCATAAATTTTGGTTACATCGGCTCCCGTCGAGAAATAAAACAGATTTATTAGCTAAAATTCCAATGATTAATATGTTTCTCCACATCTGTTAATTACCATGCATGGTCTGTGCGTGGCCATGAATTATTTGTATCTCAATTTAGTTCAGTTTTCTATGACCACGCAAGAATGCATCAAATACTTTCGAACATTTCCTTGTATCACAAATTTGAGGGTTTACGAGGTTTGACTAAATTTAAACAATATCATTTGTTTATATTAAATCAGTTTTCAAGTCAGTGATATTACATTATCAATATATATCAATAATAAGTATATCCCTGGACCAACATATCAATATTACGTTAAATACTTTTATCAACAGATAAAACAATTGTCATGAATTAATTATGTCTGTTACACTGACAGGTGTGCAATGTGCATACATAAGAGAAAGACAGTGGGACATGAAATACTGAGCCAGATCATAATTTCTGGTTTGGATAACATTTCCAGACTGGTTGGCTTGTTTACTGCTCCAGTAGAAATCAAGAATATTTTCTTACCAAAATACAATGGAATCAGATTGTGGAACCGACTAAGATAACAGTACACCAACAGAAATTTAAATTTGGTCAAGCATGAGTTAATGATGAAATGTGCCTCAGTGGCACGTTTCATCATTGACATTTGCTTGACAAAACAGGTTTAAAGTATTTCTGCTAAATCTGTTCTTTAGGACAACAATAACAACAACGTACTTTGGTAAAACGTCGAATCTCTTTTCCAACAATGGTTCGGCAAAAGTAGACAAGGTATGCTGTCCAGCCAGAATAAAATAGTTAGCTGGGTCTCGACGATAAACATTCAAAATTCCATCTAAAACTCCATGACACAACAAGCTCGTACGACCTCGAATGAAAGACTGTTCCAAAACTTGAAAGGCTTGCAGATTTCGAACACTTGCTCCTATACACAAGAAAGAAGCGGGTAAATAAAAATTAATTAGCAAACAAGTGGTAGATGCAGGGCGAATACCTCCCATTCTACGTCACTAACACAGTTCAGTTCTGCTTTAGAATGCTTTATGCTTTGAGTGCAGTATTACTTTTCGTAAAAACTCTTTATATAAGTGGGCGTAAAGATGGTTCCTTTGAGGCATTGCTGCCGGCCTTGTTTGGAGCAAATTTCAATAACAATTTCAAAAAATTTAGCATAAATTATTTTCATTCATCTGAAATGTTGAAACATTATTCTATTTAAATGGTGAATTTCGAATATTGTTTTGTTGAATATTGAATATTTCGAAAACTAAATATTTATAAGACCAGTCCTAACTGGTAGTACCCATAGTTGTATTGATATTCACCTAGGAAAATAAATAGAAAAACATTTTTTACCTTTACCCACTGGTTGTGGAACTTCAAAATTAGCTTGAAATGGGGAAGCTTGGACTGCAGGTCCAGGATTCAACTCAACAAAACCAGACGTTGTTAAAATTTCTAAATTACTGATGATACTCCGAACACCCTCTCTGTGATTTTCGCTCCCTTCAGCCACTAATTCCAATCTAAGAAACAAAAAATGGTTCCTTTTAGACAAATTGTGTCGATAACAGGGAACACCCATGTTTATCCTAAAGAAGAAAAAAAAAGTCAAAAATACGACTTGGGGACCAATCCCTGTCATGCAATTATCAGTTCTCTATCAAAGACAATTATTTCTCAATATAGGACAATACATTTGGTGCAGGATGAAAGATTTGGCAGAATTCACCAAGTTATTACATTTGGAGTGATGGGTATGGGTTAGAGAGCCGAACTAATCAAGACTTAAAAGAGAGATCATTAACCTGCATAACATTACATGGCATGCTATTTTCCGTACTCTCAAATAATTCAATTTAAAAACACCATATCGAACACCACTGCTATTTAAACAAAATAGGCAAAAGACTCGCAAATCTTACTTATAAACATATCGGTACATAAATTTCATCAAATCTGATATGTTCGACCAAAGTTATATGGAATTCATAACATTATTAATCAAAATTTCACACAATTTTCTTAAATACTGAGCAAAAATATGTGCGGATTCATAATTAAGAATTGATGTAATACATCCTTCTTTTATGACTTCAATGTTTCAATATTCAAATCTAGATGAAGAATTCTAGAAGAATCGAATTGAAACAACAGATTTATATAATTAATAAGACCTGACTGAATCTACTATCAATTCTTATTTCATCAAATACGAGGCACTGACAAAGCCAACCTTCTAGGGTGTGTTTAGTATTTTTAAATTTAAAACACAAACAGCGTGTACACGGAAACTATAATAAACAAATTTCACAAATTTTCTTCAAGTATTAATGAAGTATAGTATTAATAGTATTTTATACTATGTTATTGAACATTGCACAATAAGACAATTGAATGGAATATATTTACTTAAGAATAAGTATTGAAATTCGCACCAGGCGAGGCCGATTTATCCGCCTGTTAAGACTCTTAGGAAATGCTTCAGGGCAGCTTTCAATCCTGTACAACTTCCACAGAATTATTTCAAAATGGTACCAAGGTTTTTCAAACCCAAACAATGATGATATGAGGTATTGAAAGATGGAAACTTATCATGAAAAAAGCACTGAAGGTATGGACTTTAAACTACTAATGCATTATATATACACCGTGAGAGGAGACTAAAAGGAAAGTGGTACATTATTTTATTATCGCCCAGGGCTGATACTAATCACTGCACTTCACCATGATGGTTAAGTTCTTTATGCAATATTTTCCACAGTTGCTGGCACTTTATATTGCAGTAGCTCTTTGGCATTGGGGATCTGTTAGTTAGTTCCTTTTAGGCTCAGCTCAGAGCAAGCTTTTACAAAATATGTTCTCTCTCAAAAAAAAAATGGTAATTTAATGAGAGTAGCAGTGGTGCTAATTTCGTATAACAAAATAATGTAGAAGTAATAAATATCAAAAAAAATTTATTGGGTTGTTCATGATTATACATTTGTATGTTTGTATGTCATAAAAAATAAATGAAGTGGAGGGGCAGAAAATCTCATTTGCTCAAAAGATCTGAAGAAAAAATGTCATGCACAAAACATTGAAAACGCTACCCTCAACATTGGTCTTGGTTTTAGTTGGTCACAGCAAAATATTGACTTAATTTCAAATAACAAGGCAAAGTACAATAAAAAATTACTAAAACATACCTTAATAAAAACTCAGTTAAGAATCCATAACCATTGCATTGCCGAAAATCCTCTAGAATCATTTGTGTGACATCTGCAGTATCTCGAACAAATCTCATTATACTGACAAGAGCCCCAACCAGATCAAGATCCGAGATTTCGCCTTCTGTACTCACAAGCACTTCTTGTGGATCACTAGTTGCACTTTTCATTGAGCTGATCATGGAACGTCGTAGGTTGTCGATACACGTTGATATGCAGTGTTTGCCTACATAAAAAACACAATATTATTTTTCAATACATAATTATCAACACTACTATTGTATGGCAGTGTTGATGATAATAGGATAGGAACTAATTTTTATCCTGCTGGAGAAAAGCCGCAAATATGGCTCAACCATATGGCAAACCACTGCGACGATGTGCAGACATCAGTTTTGAATCGGGGTGAAGATTTTGGCTTGAGGCTTGACATTTTTGCTCATTTTTCCTGTGCATGAACATGGTTGGTGCTCTGGCAAGGGGTCCACCAGACCTCTCGCATATAATCAATCCTCTGGAGATTTGAACCCAGGACATTTGAGATGCGTAGCTCGAAGCCTATTTTCAAAGCTCTACCGATTGTTCTAACCGGCCACCCAAAATATTATAAAGCCTTTTGATTGATCCTGATCAAAAGAAAGTTGAATAAAAGTCTCAGACACATGAAGGGAGGAGAAAATTTTGTCACTTATGTATATTAATTCAAAAGACGTTTAAAGTATCAGCCTGCTAGCATTATTGAAGGTTTTAAAGACTTGATTGATCTCAGAAAAATAATAAGAAAATTTTTGAAATCAAAAGAATCTGTCTTGATATATAATGTCATAGTTTGACCTGGCCCAATCATCTGAATCGTTGTGCAATCTATATTCTATCCCACATCTACCTCAATCAAAAAATAAATCCAAGACAACTTTGTGAAAGAAAAAAAAGCCCAAACCGAGGAGTAAAATTAAATATCCACTTCTAATCCAACTCAGTCAAAAGGAACAGATTTGAAAAAACAAGGACATATTATATTCAAAATATGGTGAACATCAAAACTATTTATATCAAGAATCAATTTATGTGGGACAATGGCTTATACCATTAAAAGTTATAGATATAATACTGTAATTTTATTTATCTTCCACGAAAGTATAATACAGGAAATATGACTTAATATGAGTGACTCTGTGTAGCATTCCTTCTTGGTTTATAAAAAATGCGGGAAAGTCATCTTAAGTTCGTTTAGTCATCCGACACAGCAAGCATGACGTATGTCAAGAATGCTAGTACTAAGAAAAATTCAAAAATAATGGTATTCACTACTAGTAACTATTAAGACCTGCGAACAACTCATTTCATGATTTTCATATTCATAGATATGACAAACTAGCCATGATTGATTGGAATATACATCAAACATAATCAGAATTCAAAGATTTCATTTTGCCAAGCGTGGGTAAAACCACAGAACGACATAAGCTTGGCATTGTGATAAATAGGTGATTCTGACTAAATTTTTCTGACAGTGAATTTATTCTAGCTGCTTTAGGGGACGAATGTCTAACATCTGATGCAAGCCATGAATAGAAAAACGAGGCAGATATGGATCGATAGGGAAAACTGAATATTATTATTACAATTTACACAAATAGCACAAGTCATAAGCTGAAAAATGTAAACAAGCTGCCATAGTTGAATTCTGACCTTTGCCGGTTTGCTTGTATTTCAACATTACTAGAAATTGTAGTGCATTAAATTGAACAGTGTTGTGATAAGTGTGTGTTTCGATTTCTAAGCTAAGAAGGTCATGAAATCCTTCTCTTCATGAACCTGGAATGAGGTTTAGGCTTTTTTCTACCGATCTCCATTATATTTTTGTGCAATTTGATATGAGCTCTTTGCCATACAATCGTTCAAAATTGCTGATTTATTGACTTGTACTGTGTACTTATGAAGGTGAAACATTTCTCAGACAAATTGAAATTATAGATGGTGGTGCTTCTGTTTGCTGTTTCGTTTTATTGGAAACACTACATTCACAAAAGCAATACTCACTTCTTATATACTGCACCACATTATGACTGAGTCCATGTCTAGATATAACATTGAGAACTTCTGATGCGGCATGACGCCAGACTGTGTTGTGTGGAGGACACCACGATGTTACAGCAGAAAACAATAAACCTAGATCATCACGATGTGATAATTCTTCTGCTGGAGAAATATACTTGCACAGTCGGACCAATGTCTGTGTGAAAGAGATATGCGCATGACAACTTGAATAAAAAATATATTAATAAAAACCATGTTGAAATGTTGAAAAAATGTCAATTTTCTCAATCGAATTAATGATGATGGCTTTTTTTGAAGTTTTAGTGCTGTCAGACATACAAAAATGAATATTCTAATTCCCTATTGCATGATTTTCATGAAATTGCCTTTTTGATCCAGTTTCTTCCGATGGTAGAAAACCCTCTCCTGTTTTCAAGTCGATGAGAAATACTTTTTTATACCAAACCGACTGAATACAACAGGCAAGAATCTTGTTAAAATTTTAATCACCGATACCAGATACGTATTTTTATGACAGAACGTACAAATATGCTTTATTTACGAGATAATAAACGGAAAAGCAACTGTTTTATTATGCAAAAATGAAACTCTTTAGAGATTTTCTATTTGCCCAGACTCGTTTAGTCTGGATCTATGTCGGCCTCACATTCGACTGCTCTAAAAAATGATTTAAATGGGGCATGCTTTGAGTGAATGAACACAGCATCAATTCAGTATATTTTCCCCATAAAAATTTGCACTCAAATGGATGCAAGAGCTCAAGAGTGCAAACGTGAGTAGGTGCGCACAAATGTGAGTGTGACTACACCAATGGCATAAGTATGTGGATACAGAAAGGGCTTTAATAAAATTGTTCTCACTGAACTGCAGAATCTCGAAATAAAATTGTTCTTACTGAACTGCAGACTCCCGCAATTGAGTTGGTTTTTTGTTGGCGGGCGAACGTGTCATGGCTTCCGCGATCTGAATAGCAAAATGCCTGGCGAAAGCGGAGGAAGTGTTAGGCCTATGGATCCGCCCGACAATGAGGGCGCAGATTTAGATAATTCTAACGGTAGCAATATTTCGAAATCAATGAGTCACAGTCAATCATGGGACGGACTAATACCCCAACAAGATTCCCTAAATAGCATATTCTTAAAGTTCAATGGCTATTGAAAAGACGCGAAGTGTTAACGTTGTTGGAAGAAAAATGTGGAAATGGAAATGTAATAGAACTTTTCAATATGCCGAAAGAGAAAAAATGGTTAGCTGAATTAAAAAGTCGAGATCTGGTGGAAAAAATTATTGAAGAAGGCATTTGGTATACCTTTGATGGAAAAAATAAACATCGGGCAGAAGTTAAAGATTTAGAAGATAATAGAGTTGGAGTATGGGTTTCTCTCATGCCCAATAGAGTGCCAGATCATTACTTGAACCATATATTGGAAGAATTTGGACATGTTATATCTGTCACAAGGGAAAAGGATGACAGTGGAGCACTAACAGGGAGAAGAATGTGTAAAATGCATTTAGAACATGAAATACCTAGGATCATGGTATTACCAGCATACCATCGTTGCTACCGATGGGAATTTAATATATGGTATGAAGGACAAGAAGCTCAGGGTCAGACAAGAACATCACCAAAATGTTATATTTGCAAAAGAGTGGGGCATGGACCAATAGAATGCCCCAGGAAAAGGATCTGTTCACTATGTCAAAATCGAAATGCAATGCCACATCTTGAAAAAGATTGCAAATTACAAAGGAAAATTGCAAGAGAACGAAACATATTGGAAGAACTTGAAGTTGCCCAAAGCATGATAGACATGAGTCAAGATAAAAATATTCAAGAAACACAACCTCATAAATCTACTTTATCAGAAAAAAATCAAGAAACATCTCTCCAAATCCCATAGAAAATCCAAATCAAGAACCAACTGACCCTGAAGATATTGAAACCCTGGCTCAAGAAAGAATCAAAGAGCCGGTTCATGACCCTGTTCAAACTCAGTCTCAAAGACAGAGTGAATATCCAACTCATGAATCTGGTGATGCCCTAATTCACAAATATGTTGAAGCACATGCTCAAGAACCTGCTAGAAACCCAGATCCATATTTTATAGAAACTCCAGATGCAAATTCTGGCAACAATCAAGTTCCAGATTCTAGTGAAGCTCCAGCTACACAGTCATCTGAGGAAATTAAGGATTCAAATAATATAAATCATCAAACAATAACACACACAGTAAAATCGCAAGAAATAACAGATACCACAAAACATATACAGTCTCAACTGAATTCAGAACAGGTTGCGGAACAAAATGTCCCTGGAGCCTCATCTGTAAAGTCAACATCAAAAGTCAGCAAGACTGGAAAGATATATATCTTTACTGATGCTCAAGGAAAGCAAATCAAAAATATAGTAGCAGCTAATGTTGAAGAGGTCCAAAAAAAAAAAAAAAAGAAAGGGGTTTAACATATTTAATATGGTACTCACTATCGGCAGTATCGGAATATAAATTACGAAGGTGGTATCAGTACTTGATCGGTTTTGGCAAAAATTTTGGTATCGGCCATCTCTAATATATGTAACTAGAATATGCTTCAATATTCCAGATAAACAAAATACCGGTAACTGCTATTCTAACATATTTTTCCCATTTTATAGCAGTCACATGAAATTAAAAATATTGACATATATCGAGATTTCACTGTAGAATGGTTTGGTTTAAGAAAAGTGTAAGTAAAAAAATTAAATTACTTCTGATCAGAATGCAAGAACCTATTGACTTTATGGACAAGGATATACAAGTACTGATCAGAATGCAAGAACCTATTGACTTTATGGACAAGGATATACAAGTACATACTCTTCAAGAGCTGATGATACTAAGTGACATTAAAAATTCCTTGTGATTTAGTAAAAAAGCATGCAACTAGATTGGATCAATAGATTTCAAAAAGATGACAATGACATCATTAGTTTAACACATCAAACTGCACAACATCATGCAACAAATGCTTAATGACCAGAAACACTCTGTGATGTAACCAGAATGAGCTACATTCGAAGCATACCGGTTGGGAAAATTTTATTTCAGGTGTTCGAAATGTTTATGTCATTTTCTTTGGATGTACAAAAAAATTCGAAACCATCGACACTGTTATTTCAGAAATAAATTTATGATTTTGAACCTTTTTCTACAGTTTGTCTTCTTCTGGTGTCTGCGTGGCACAGTAGCTGGCATTATGCCAATCTGTAGCATACTAGCACAATATTTGAGAACAACCATGCTTAACAAACAAAACTTTTTATAAAACTGGTTACAAGTATTTTTATAGACTTGACATTTAGCTCCAATAAATGCTAACTTTATTTTGAATGATTTTTTATCTTGGCTGTCAGATATTGAACATGTCAGGAACAAATGGAGCAATTATAAATGTTTATGAAATGAAGTGTATTGTAATTTGAAATATGGCATCATTGCATTAGTAATCCCTACATTTTGCAATTCCAGTGCAAAATAAGATTATATTAATGTCAGTTATTTAATTTGACCGTCTCAGGAGTAATTGGTAAATTTTACAATATCTCGGGTAGGCCTTTGTAGAATGTTATTCTATTGCACAGCTTACTGTCATTTTTTGCTATTAGGAAGTGTACTGTATACCATACATATCAGAAGACAAGTACTAGGACTAATACCAATAATCAAAGCAAAATTATCTTACTTGAACAAATACTTTTTGCAGAACTGATCGTTTAATAAATGTGCTAGATTTTGAATTTGCCATCAATGCTTCTTTACCAGATTCCTTTCTCGATAATGTTTGTTTTTGTAAAGCTGATGCTACTCTGACCCTTGACCCCTGTTGGAATTTTGTATATTTAGGCGATGCTGCTCCAACAGATGTTTGATGGAATCCTCTTCCAGTCAGATCAGCAGACTTCTTAGGTGTCGTATTCGGATCTTCGTTATGGTCAGAACCATGCAAAGATGCGTCAGATGTGTTTGGATTTGCCTCTTCTAGTGATATTGGTGGCAAATCAAAAAATAGATACAAACACTTAACGAGAGTAGATGGTAAATGCATTGTTGTCATGCAGTCCACAATGTTCTGAAAAAATCATATGAATATATTGTAATAAGAAATATCAGAATTAAAAACATTAGCATTAGAAAAAGGCATTTAAAGTGCACAGCAGACTGGCAGAATGTCTTCTACTCAAGACACCCGAAGAAAGCAGGTCCTATCAGAAGAAAATTTAACAAATTGCCAATAAACATTTCATGATATACATCTTGCTAAAAGATTAAAACTTTTTCACTTTTCAGGTGTCTAAGTTTCAAAATTCTGAAAATTTCATAGTAGTGTTGATGGTTTTGAAGCTTTTAGAAGATGATATGGATTACGGACACCCAAAGAAAAAACTAGGTCACCTTGGCAAGCAGTATCAGAATATAAGTTTAAAAAAAGTTGGCGAAAGACTAATGGATTATGGCATCAGTCATTACTAGATAAAATGAGAAGCCCAGTTTAAGATTACTTCCTATGTTAGGATAGGATAGGACTTCATTTTTATCCTGCAAGAGAGGAAAGCTGATAATACAACTTAATCATATGGCGAACCACGACCTCTCGTGCAGATACCAGTTCCAAATCGGGGTGAAGGTTTTTCGGGTTATCATATTTTCATATTTTTCATTTTTCCTGTCTAAGCAGGGCTTACGTGAACCACCGTGCACCGCCGAGTCATTAAGCAGACCCATCGCACATATTCATCATCCCTCACGGGATTCGAACCTGTGTCATGGCGATCAGAGATGCATAGCTTGAAGTGTATTACCAACGCTTTACCAATTGAGTTTACCGGGCACCCGAGCTAACATTCGATGTATGCACATTTGAGTCACTTTCAACTATAAAAGCGAAAAGAGGTATGATTGAACACCACCACCATTATTGATATACAATGCACATGTACTTGTTACTTGCAAGAAATTAGTGAATATAAGACAGTAATATTTCCCAAATCGAGAAGACGCTTTTCAGCAATGCGTAGCTTTATCTTTCATCATACAAATATGATTTAACCAAAATTAGAGGACTTTTTCTGTTTAGTTATTTAGTACCGGTAGTTAAATTTAACATAAATTCAGCATTTTTACATTTCAAGCGAATTATTGCTGAATATGCCAAGTTAGCATTCTTTGGAAAGCTATTCCAAAATGTATATAGTCACTTGAATCTAAGGTATATTAACAAAACAGAAATAAATAAATATAGTCAAGAGATAAAAGCAAGATTTGATGCCAGGAACTTGCTCGGTATATTTCCTTCTGAAGGAGGAAATGTTCTTATTTGATGTTTTGTAGTAAATTAGTATGCGTATATAAATTTGATGTCCATGTTATGCTCGTCCACACATTATTAACGTAGTTTTGATCATAGCTAATATCATGAAACCACTGATCTACCTAGTTGAAATAAATGTTTGTTATTGTTTTGAGGTTTTGTAAAATGTATTAAAATATATTCTGAAAAAAAAATTCAACAGATTTTTATTCTGGTATTTATAAATGATCAGCCGGCATAACACACCTGTCCCCCAGAAGCGAGAAGAGATAAAACATTAAGTAAAATCCATCCACGACTTTTCTCTTCATTTTCTTGTACAAGTAAAAATTCTGTGATTGCAGCACTTGCTTCCTCTGTAGATTTATCAGATGCTCTTCTTCGAATTTCTGTTACCATCAGTCGAGATACCTGTATGCAAATTAGCATAATGTCAACTACTGTGTCACTCAAACTAGAAGATAAAATGTTTCTTTTTGAGTGTCTGGTAGCAAAACCGTGAAAAAAATGTTTAAAATCGTCTATAATGCTATGCAACAGCACAGGTAAAATTTTGAAACTTTGTCTATCCAAAGGAGATGACATAAATAGTTCACAGACACCCGAATGAAAAGCAAGATTCTGTCACCCTACCATATGTATGTATTCTAATGACAAGTAAGAATAACGTAAACCCAGATTTTATTCCATCAAGCTCGTATCACAAATGCCCGAATGATGGCATTAGTGACCCATACCTAATAAAACATCCTTGGACAATCCTTGTTGCAACACCCATGGTGCCAAAAAGTTATTTTTTCTCTGAAGCTACACCCTGAGTGAAATGAATGATAAGTAGCACAATTATGTGTTGAATGAATAAAGACATCTTCGGTAAAGCTATTTGAAAAATCAAAATGAAAGTGAATGAGAATGGCAAGAAACTTTACCTCATAAGCAGCAATAATAATTCAGAATATCTCAGATATTAGTAGAATAGGATAATGTGTCAAATTTGCATGTATTATAATCTGATGAAATGCTTCAGAAATTAATACTGGTTAATTCAGAGCGACATTAGTTAGTTTTTGTACCAGCGGACTGCACTTAAACCTTTGTATCGAAAACAAGTCTTTGCAAATAAAAAAGGCATCAATGTCTTTCAAGTACCACAGGTAGGTATGACCGATTGGATTTTACCTATAGAAAAATACCATAGAAAACTTTCCGAAGATCAATATATTACTTTACTTTAGGCAACTATAACAGTATAATACTTGAAAAATTCAGGCAAGTTACCTGTGTAGCAAATTGTAGAACATCTCCGAACTTTTCTCTCATTGATTTTGTTGGAGCAGAAATGAAAACCTGAATATCAAAAAGATAAATAAACACAGAACACAGTTCAAATGAAACAGATAAACAAATTACCGTACAAATAAACAAAATTGAATCTGGGATATTTTTATTGCAACTTTATTTATTTTAATTTATTGCGAAGTCTAATTGTAAATTGATTATTGTGCTGGTCCTAAAGATAACAAATGTTTTCAGGTAATTTTTGAGGCTGATTGATAAGTTCTATTCACCAGCAGGGGGAGGGTCAAATCAGGGATCTTCGATCCCTTACGCACACAGCTGTCTCAGCATGTTTTTTGATTCCCTGATATATATATTTTCGTTGTGCGTACCCGCGGATCAGGCTAAGAAATTATTGGTGTCGGCTAATTTTTTCAAAAATGCATTAGAAATGGTAGCCATTTTATTATAGTCAACAAGGGCCCATGTTAAGCTTTTTGTCGATAACATTTAGCATGGCCAAGTTTGGAAGATCTAATTTAAGACTTCAATTAAACAAAACTTCCATGTTCATCATTAATTTAACATTCAAGAGTTTGTGTGAAACAATTTGTTTGATAGGCGGTTGGTTGGTTGCAGTCGGATCTAGCTTCAAATCGAATCCGCTCTTTTTGACCAATCACATTTCCATGCTTGTTCGTCCGTTAATGACTCTTAATCTAGCTCTACATTCGTGCTGGTATTGTCCATACATGATTTTTGAGAAATTTTGAAACGACTACGCTTGATTTAAGTGTGACCAATCAAGACAGATACTGTAAAATTTGCTGATGCTGCACACCGAACAAAAAGGGGTTGTGTAGTTCTGTGGCCGAAGCAAGTCTGTTTTGCCTGAAAAAGTGTTACATAATAATGTCCAGATTGAAATGTTTAAAGTAAAAGCAATCCAAGTTAGGGTTCAAATTTTATTTTCAATGAATTCACTGATATTATTACAGTCATTTTGATACCGAACATGGCAAAGTTACGGAAAACTTATAATTATAAACCTAATTCTATTTAATTACATGTAAACGTATTTAGTACTTTTTGAAACAATTTGTCTAAAAACCAATACCCTATTTGGGCCTTGTCAATCACATGTCCGTGATGCACATGGAAGATTTAGGCAGAAGAATGCACACATACAGCAACTGATTATCATCTCACAGAAAAAAGAGAGTGATATTTTGAAATCAATATTTTTATTAAGAACAACAAAAGTCAATTTTACTCTTTCTTACGTATACACAATTTATTATACTAAAAAAGACTTTGATTATCTACTATGAAATCGACGAATGTTGAAACTAAGATGTGAACTCAATGAATGCTGCCCTATTAATTTATTGATTATTCCAATCAAAAGTGACAAAATTGATCAACTTTTTCAGAGTAACTCCTACCTGGTTGACCGCCGAAATTCGCATTGCGGGGAAATCATCAAAAAAATTTGTTGCGTTTCTACCGTGGCCATGGGGAAAATTGGAACTAATGAAGACACAAGTACTTTATGGCCATGTACAATTCAGAAATGGGTATTTATAAATATAGAATGTCATGATACTGATTAAAATTTAGGTCAATTGGCTATGTCATTGAATATCTTCTGAAAATATTTGCAGCGACGACTGTATTGCATTCCTGCAATTAAATTTTTTAGATTGTTTTAATCTGGAATCGAATAAGAGGAATAATGTTTACTGGTCATACAGAGATGATCTGGGTTATGAATGTGTGGACGTGTGTTAATCATATTGCCTCACATCGCATAGCGAAAAAGAATGATCGCATTTATCAAAATCGCATTAAAAACAGGTCAAGATCGTCGCAGAAAACTTTTACCAGTACAACATTAAATTAGCAATAATGATAGGGAGCATTCCACAGTACGCATCTGAGAGCGATTCCGTATGCTGAAAAACTTTGATACTATGTATTTTATTTTTTTATTATTGAAATTCACCAGTCAGCTAAATCTAAAATTGAGACAAATATTAATCAAACCCCTGAGCATAGCACAGTAGATTTGGGAGTTGATCTATTGATTTTCAATTTGAATGACTGGACGAAGAAAGTATTCTAATCTATAATATTACTCCTTGATCATACTTGATTATACTGCCAAAAAAGACAGTTTCTTTGTCAAATAAAATAATCGTAATATCTTGAACTGTACAATCTTTATCTTATTATCTAATATTAAACCATGGTGATGCAGTCCATCAAGCTTGAAACAATAGTTTAATTGAGTCTAGAAAAGAACTACATTGTAAAATAGTATAGATATTATTTAAGAACCGGTATTCCTTTGATTCAGAAATGATATAAAATGTTCTGCAGATATGTACATTTCAAACCATGCTGAATAAAAATTGCTAACTGATATCGATTCTAACAATATCCTAATAAGATAATAAACACCAGAAACCTCGAGGAATCAATCGAAATGCATATTTTATAATTTCATCTTGACATTCAGGGGGCTTACAAGAATCGGTGCAAAATTTTAGAAACCTATAACCCAGCGAATATGCAAGCCTGTGCTAATCGACCCCAATAATATATGGTCAAGAACTGCTGTAATCTCAGGGCTTCTGAATAAAACAAGATTAAACATCAGTTACCTGAATAAAATAAAATGAATGATAAAATACCGATACCAGTAATAAATTTCAAACATTTCACTACAACTTGATATATAAATCGTAACCTGATAAAACAATGGTAGCATAGAATATAATTTTTCTTCTTGATCTTTCATGGAAGTCGGTCTCTGTGAATGGCTGATTTCAAGAAATTTTCTTCTCAGCGCGAGTAGTTCATAGGTATTATCAGTAGATGGAGATGATTGTGGTGACTAGTTCGAAAAAACAAATTCATAAAACTAAAATCATCATCTTGCATAGTATGGCATTATATTGTGTATATCAAACCTACAAAAATTCCGGCATACTTGGCAAAAGTAACTTTCATTACAAAGAAAATATATTCTTCAATGAAATTCATCCGAATGCAGATGCTAAAATGTCTGTTCAGAATGGTTGGCTGATGGCTTGTTAAAACCTATTGTTATTGTTACATTTTAATCTAAACTAGCTTTGGTATTCATTTCCAAAAAAAATAATGTTTAGCCATGCCAGGTTTAAGTCGAGGTATTTAGCTAATTTTGCAGCAAAATCATGATTTCTGTAAAAGTTTAAAAGTAAAATCTGGCATATATACATGTCCATGATTTCACAGAAAATGAAACAATTCTAGAGTACACAAAACTTAAATTTTTCTTTCATCAGAATTTTAGCTTAACTCGCTATTCAGATAAGTAAGTTAATAAAGATGTGGTACAATAAACTTCATAAAGGTTTTCATATTTTTGAATGCTATTAAATCTCCTGAAAAACGTGAAAAATTTTCAGTCGCACATGTCACTATAATAACATGATATTACGATTGATTGTCTGTTAAGAGGTAATGAAATATAATAGAAACCTTTCAAATATTAGATCAGAAAAATTCAAAAATCAATAATTAAAACTTACAATAACCGCGCTCCCGCGAACTAGCTTTCTCACAAAATCCATTTTCAGTTTTTGAATCCAAAATCTACTTTTATTGACTTTATTTTGTTTCAGTAAATATCCATTAAAATTGTGAAATTTTCACTAATATCCATCACCTTACGTAATCCTCAGGTTTGATTATCAGAATATAAGTACATATACAAGATAATAGAGTGTGAGATATGCCCTTAAAAAATCGTAGTAAAGTTAAAATTAAAATCATTTCATTACAATCAATTCAGAATCAGTTTAGTCCTTTCCTATTTTGAAGGCGGAAATGAATTAAGAATCTCCATTCCCAAAAGATACTTATAGACTAAAGTTTTAAAAGCTTCCAGATCCACGGAATTGGGGAAGCAATGTGAAGGCATTGAATTCCGAATCGCAGAAGTTCATGGAAAACTTCTTGCAGAAAATTGACCACAATACTGTGGAACTTCCCCAGCGAATGGATGTGACTGGGTAGCTAATCGTATTCATCAGTTAAAAACATCCCAAACAGACCTCCACTGACATGGTATAGTCCAGTGGTGGTATCTGCCCTGGACAATAGTAAAACCATCTACCACTTCTTTGCTTCATTTAGTCGCCTCTTACGACACGCAGAAAATACATGAGGACTATACTAAAACCGTACCTAAAGGGCTTAAAATAATATCTATGAAAGAAACAAAGTGAGGCAACCTTATGGCATGCGACAAGTTTGCAGACCACAAGAAAGCTTTCAACCAATCCTGTTAATCAGATGTCCAGCGTCGCTAAACACGATCGAGCATGTTTAGAACTGTAGCAGTAGCGGAACCTCAAATGTGACTACAATACTCTATAAAAGGGTGAATTAGAAACTTGTATAAATGAAGTATAATTTCAGGCACAGGCGGAAGTATCTCACCATTAATTAAAACACATCAAGTATGTATTTTGATCAAACATTTAAATGAATACAAAATATAATCAGCTCAGACATATTTTAGAACTTTATAGACATAATAGATATATCCAATAATGTAAGGTATGAGCCACTTGGGTATATGCTTATGCTTGGGTACATACGTAGACAAATATTACGTAATGTTGTATTATAACTGAAAAACTTCTTAGCAAGATCAGAGATTCTCCAGGAATATATACAAAAATCGCTGCCCCCTTGCTTATAACGCTAAGAAGCTATCATAGCTTTGAACATATTCAGTAATACGAGGTTACGGGAAATTAACACAACAGATGCCACATCAAGTTACATATTTAGAAATTTGCATAGGCTGGCATACCCATGCCTTTTTAGTGTTTTAGGCCACAATTACGTCCAGCTGATACGACTTTGGCTGAGACAGATAAGAGTTTCGATATTTTATTTTTGACTGATATTATTTGATCCGAATCCATTAGAACATGAAGAAAATGTAGACATTTTTATACTCCCATTAACATACATCTTTGTGGAAATGGTACCTACTTTTGCTAAGCTGTAAGTATTGGCTCATTTTGAACGATATCTATTATCCTAAAATGCCTTAATAAGTAAAATAAAACATGCCAGAGAATGAATTTTGAATAAAGATTCAAAGCGAGTAACACACATTCGCTTAAACCTACCTCAATTTTAAAAAATGGGGTCTCATGAAGTTTAGTACGGGTATCATATATCCGACTATCATAACAATTTCCCATGTTGCAGGGCACTCATCCTAACCCGGGAGACAATGCCCGATGCTTGCAGCATTGGCGCCCCCTGGTTAGGACAGTAGGATGAGAATATTCTGCCAGTTTCTATTTTAATGACGTCGGGAATATGGTACAAAACTTCACTAGACCCAAAAAATGTATATATAAATATTATTAAATCCGGCCATACAGCATACTACATGCTCCATGTTTTCAGTTTCTGCCGAGTCGGAATGATAGCACCGAGTTAATGCAACAATCCAATAATCTGGTCACTTTTTCTCGGTCGCTGACTCTGGCAGAATACTGAATAGACTAATCGGGAGACCAATGGAATTAATTTTTCCGCACTATGCAGTATAAGAGGCTTTACCGCACTTACACAGTACACCGTACAGCTTAGCCGATCACACCATCGGATTTCTCGCGAAAAAACAAACCTACCTGGGCTAAAAAAAATCATCTGGGCGGTGACGCTAAAGAGCAAAACATACTGATGTCCTTTAGCATTTTTGCTTCTGCTGCTATGCTCGTAGCTATTGCTATTATCGGCTGTAATCGAAATGTACTGGTGGGAAAATGGCAATTTTCAATGATTAATTGGGTCAAGTTGGGATAGGGCATCGTTTAATTTTACTCTACAGAGAAAAAAACGAGAATAGGCCTTATGTAGCCGAGAATATGGTGAGTCTCTAACTCTCGTGCAAGTACCAGTTCCAAGCTATGTTTAATTACAATTAGACAAACTATTGTTTTTTAGACATCAATATGACTTCTCATTCCATATTACTATTACACACTGTATATTCTTTTTCCAAGCATGAGTGGTAAACGTTGATTTTTTATAACTGCGGAGAGAAAAAATATTAGGTACTTTGTCAAATAAAATTGTAATAAGCAATTCTTCCGCGTGATTGCTTATGTATGTTCACAAGACCATGCACACTTCCGCTGTCCATTGTGGCTATGAGCACTTTTGCCCAATTAGTTGTAATTTATCCCGCGTAAGAGACTGGCAATATGGTTAAAGCTATTTAATTATTTTTCCACAGGCCACCGGAGTTTTGATGATGTTCTCGGGTTTTTGAAACAGTTTTGCATTGCACAGTTTAGGACACGTTCCATCCAATTCAGGCAAGGAAGGAAATATTCTCATAAGTGTATAGTCACCCATTCAGAAGAGTAGTCGGTAAATTAGTTCATTGATTCATATTAATGGATTATTACCCAATTAGTAGATTATGACTTAATAAAGTAACTATGTCAGGTCGGCGAAGATCTCCAAATCAGGTAACTATCAAATAATAGAGTTGTTTTAACTGATTTTTTTAACTTTTAAAAGCAAACCTAAAGTCATCTTCAAACTACCAGTACTATTCCTAGATTTTCTTTTTCATGAAATGATATTGCCCCAAGCCCATTTTCTATATTTTTAAATGCGAAGGCTTATTCTGGTTGACAACTCTTTTTTTGATTGAAATTGATTACATCACCCCCAATAAGAGGTATAATTTAGAATATTTTGAGTTTATCGTTATAAAAACGGAATTTGATATAACCAATTTAATTCCCCCGCCAGAATTAATATTAATTTTTTTTATCAAATTATAATGGTTTACATTGATATTTTTATCAATATAAGGGCAGTCAATCATTTTTTTTTTGTTAAAAAATATTGTTAACAATACAACTATATTTATTACCACGCAGGTCACTGCAATTATAGCATTAAGTCGGGAAAAGTTACGCATAACAATTACATATTTTGATAGCCATGTTTTGTGATTATATATTACAAAAGTAATGCACTTGAAATGGAAGTGATTGCACTAAATGATACAAATTAAGTACGAGAAATTGGAGGAGTGATTATCAGATTGTCTTTGACCTATCAATGTTCTCTAATAAGTGTCCCTCCTTAAATGAGGTAAGGAATTTGGGTGTCCAAGTACTCAAGCCTTAAAGTCTTAACCACTTGTCAGTCAATTCGTACCAGTATGGTGGAGATCCTCGTGGACTGGATTGTCGGAGTCAGTCGGCTGCTATTTCTGATTGACCGTGAAAATTTTTGCCCCAGATCTGATTTGGTTCGACTTCATTCACTTGCTTCAAGAAATTAATAACACTTTGATGCTTATAGAAATAAAGAGAAGTTTTCTGTTCGGGATTAGGAACGTGATATTATTCTTCTGGATCGGATCAGGTTTGGATTCAGTAGGTTTTGCCATAAGTGTCGCTATCGATAAAAATAAGTTATTCTTGTCTTGGGCTGAGTCAGCAGTGTTTTGCTGTGATATTTTGCTGTCAATAAATTTGTTGTTTTCACGAATATACAACATTTTGGAGACGAGGATGGGATGCAGAGCTTGCTTAAGATATTTGTGAACAACTACGCAAGTTTGAAAAATAATCTGCCACGATACATGCCTGGAAGTTGACTAAAAATAATTAGGCTAATTTGGTCCCCCAGATTGTGGTTATGAACACCTAATCGGACAGCATCGAAGTGTGCTGAAGGGAAGGGAAATCGAAGGGAACTAAGCTTCTGCTGACATTACACTTAGTGGGCAGCAAACATTATTTTCAATGGCTAAAATAGGAAATTCACGAATTTGATGTCAAGAGTGAAGAATGGAATTCTTATGTTGAGAGACTTGAACTATACGTTTCTGCAAACGGCATAGATGACGAGAAAAGGGTGTCAGTTCTTCTAAGTTGTGTGGGTGCGCCGGTGTTTTGTGTTGTTAATTCTGGCAACGTTTCTAGTGTTGTTTATAACACGGTTAATTGTGACGTGTCCATCGCACCATGTGCTTGTTGTTGATTGTTTAATAAACGTCAGTCTAGACTGGACCTCGAAGAGGTTGTTTGTGGTTCTGTCGTCTGATTAGGAACGGGGAGTCTTGGCTATTTACTGGCGATGCAAACACTTAAAATTTGCTTAAAGATCTTTTGGCTCCTGCGAAACCTACAACAAAAAGTTATGCTAAAAAAGTAAAAGTTTTCAGTGACCACTTGTCATTGCCGAGCGTTTCAAATTTCATAAGCGTGACCAACTGGATGGTGAAACTATATAAGATTATGTCGCTTCTTTGAGATCTTTGTCTTAGAATTGCAAATTCGGAGATAATTTGGATGATGCTCTACGTGATAGATTGGTGTGCGCCTTGCAGAAAGCACATATTCAGAAGCGTTTACTGACTAAGAAAGTTGATGAGTTGAATTTTAGCAAAGATGTACAAATTGCAGCTTCGATAGAAGAAGCGGATAAAAAATTGTAGCGAAATAAAGCGACAACCTGATCTTATACAAGAAAAAAGTATTCGAAATACTACACATGGGAATCCGACATGGCGAAAATGCCACAGTCGTGGTAAAAAGGGACATGTACCTAATGATTGCAAATTTATAAATGCTAAATGCCATGGTTGTGGAAAAACCGCACATATTCGTACCACGTGCAGAAGCATATCACGGTCTAAGGCCCAGGGAAATTATGGACAACAGAGATCCGTGCAGAGTATGGATCCGTGCAGAGCACAGATTAAAATACTGGTAAAGAAGATGATGGTCTTGCTCACATTTTTGTCGGAGATGTGAAGAAGAAAGGTGTAGCTGAAGTTATCTGGGTAACTCCTAGTATAGACGGAAAAAGTGTCAAGATGGAGTTTGATACGGGAGCTGCAGTTACAAAAGACTGTTTTCTCACATGAAACTTCAGCCAACAGAAACGTAGGATAAGTAGGATTTGTCATAAGTGTCGCTATCGATAAAAATAAATTATTCTAGTCTTGGGCTGAATCAGTAGTGTTTTTCCATAGCATAGTTTTCCATTCCATAGTTTGTAATTTGCTATGGTTTTTCTTTGATATTTTGCTGTTAATAAATTTGTTGTTTTCACGAATATACAAAATTTTCTAGAATTTTTTATTAGAAATTTTTTGTCTTGGTCAAGCCTATGTATCTAGCTTTAGCGCAAAATTTAAGACTTTTTTTACAAATATTTCGGGCTTTTTTGAATAATTTTCTATTATTCTTGTTGGTGTGTTGGGAATAGCTCTGAAAGTAACGGTTTCTTGTTGCTATTGACACTGAGCATTCGGATGAAAAACATGACGCAGAGTAGGGCTTTACCTGGAATCTTCGATTAGGAATAAATTCATCGATTCCAAAAAATATTCACTCTGAAATTTCCACCGCGCAGGAATCAACAGACAATAAAATAGAACGCCATTCCATGGCAGATCGCGGATACAAATATAGAGTCACCGCACATGTAATTATGAGCAGTGCGGTGGTCATATGGGTCGGAGTTTTCAACTTCAGCTGCTAGATAACGTGGTCGGAGGTATCAAGAAAGGGCTGCGGAGCCAGGGAGAATACATTTCCTGGACCCGAAAGAAAACAGAGATCCAGTCGGGAAGGAGCGTGGGACGGGTTGTCGGGAAATCGAGTCTTAAATTCCACCATCTGCGTCAGTGACTCAGTAATAGAAAAATTATGAGTTTTTATTCAGGCTACGTCAGTTGCAGATAAATTTAACCAGGTATTGTGATGGATGTTAAAATCTCCTATCGCGAATAAGTTGGAGGATGGACGAGACATTAGAGTTTTGTCTATTTGTAAGGATATAGCATTCAAGACAGAACAATCGTGGATTGAGGGCAAACGCTATACCATAAATAGAAACGACGTTGATGTCAGAAGCGGCAATCGTAAGCACAGATATGATAGTAAAGTAGACACGAAGGCAAATGCACTAGCTACAGGCAGATTTCTGCGAACGTAGACAGCAAGTCCGTGCATATGCCCGGAATGAATCATTGTGAATAAGAGGCAAGTAACCCCCAATCCCGAAATCTGAAGACATCAGATCTATTCTTTGCAAGAAACGATTCAACAAAAACGAATTTGCCCTCAACCCACGAATATTAGAAAAACAGATGTGAAATTGGTACACCTGAGATTCTTAGAACTCCCTTCCCTTTTAAGGGGTGCACAGGACTGGAGGCCATTGGCTTTGTTTGAACGTGTCATACAATATGGAAAACCAGCAAATAAGCAGAAAACATTACATAAGAACTGAACTGCTATTGTGGTATGCAGGGAGTGGTATCTACCCTGGTCGAAAGTACGAAGTCTCTGCCACTTCTTGAAAATTCTCAACGATTTAACGGTTAACGATGGATGACAATGTTGTATAAGATGACCATTTCCGCGTGGGTTGCATCATTTACGGGATTTTGAGAAAAATATCTATTTTCGCAAATTTTTATTTTATCCTCTTGCAGCTACTGCTTTGCTACACCAAAATTCGTGAACAGAAAACTTCCCGCGAACATTCGGCAAGGGTACGAATTGACAAACGGCGATTATTCAGGATGCGAATTAACCAATAGCTCTAAATAAAGTTGTATACTGGTACGAATTGATCGCCACCCGTTCGTCAACATTATGTTTTTGAGGCAATGTGTAATTTGAGAACCCTGAATGTAGTTCAGTGTTCAATATTTAGTTGTTCAGCAAACTTAAATATAATTCGATGTTCATAGGAGAATTTTTCTGCGCCCAACGGCTCGATCGCACAACCACAATTAATTACAAAATAGCTTCAATAATTTTTTGCTTTCCCAGGATTTTACATCCCTCCGAAAACTTGTATATTTATTATTCTTTTAATATTTATTGTTAAAATAACATTTTCTGGTTGATGAATAAAAATTCTCTCTCTCTCTTTATCACCCGGGCGCTGGGCCATTGCCTCGAATTTCTTTGGGTCTTATCTAGACCCATGATGCTCCGAGCATTTGCTGAGTTTCAACAACAATCATTTAATAAATTGAAGCGAATTTTTTGTTGCAAACGTCTCGCAATAACTAAGCCTACATGATGACTTGTATGATTGCGATTTTTTTGAAAAAGGTACGCGTTGATTGACGGTAATTTTTACGGTACGAATTGACCAATATCTTTATACTAGTACGAATTGCCCGCCACCATTTATTATAGCCGGTTGTTAAACCACCGTACGATGAATCCTTTCAGTGGGCTTTATACCAAAAAGAATAATTTATGCTATATCAATTTGACAAATACGAAAAATGTTTATGCCCTGTGGAGGTTTTAGGAAGATGGCGGTCAATTCGTACCAGTGTAAAATTCTATTGTTGAAACTTACCTGCTTACGAATTCTGAAGTAGAATTTTACGGTGTAATTCAGAGTTGCGGAGGGGAAATTGAATAGAATTTGTGTAATTAGTTGTTACATTGCTCAAAATAACGGAAACTTTATCTGATTTTGTACTCTCCGGTCAAAGTCTGAATCAGGTCCTCGCCTAATTTGAACAAATAAAAATACCCTCTTGGCTGGGTTAGGATGGAATTTTATTTCATCTTGTGCAAGGAGAAAGCTGAGAATAGGCATAATCACAGGTCGTACCGTACCAGATACGGTACCTAAGGTGTGTCACTCCACACTAACTCCTTCCCTGCAATATTTTCCTCAGTTCCAACGTTTTTAGATGGATTCGTTTTTGCAAGTTTAATTCTGAATTATAGTTATTCAGTGATATTTTTAAATTATGCCTAAAATATTCAATTAAAATCTTGTCGAATATTCAACGTTCATGGACATCACACTCATTGTCATTAACTGTTAATATCAGTTTCTATAGACCCGGTACAGTGTAAACTGGTAAAATGGATTATTGGATTGTGCTTTTTTGATTTCTGGTTCACGTTTTTGGTTAGGGTTTTGTTAGGGGTTTTGTCTCATGAAGTTTAGGCTTATTCGGCTACCCATGTTATGCAATTTTTGGGTCTCATGCAGAAGTTTTAGTACCGTACCATATATCTTCGATTTATCATAATTTGGCAAAAACTAAAATTTCTCATGCTTGCACAGCCTAAGCCTCATGATTATTCCTGCAAATAGGTCTTATTTCCTGGGAGACAATGAAATGTGCCAGATGTTTGCAGTAGTTCCATTGGCTGAACTAGCCCCCTAGTTAGGATGAGAATCATTCTGCCAGTTAGCTCAATGGGTTAAACGTTTTTTATTTTCATCATGACGACGTGAGGGATGAGGATTTTTGGGAATATGCCTCGTTACTGTAAGCACTGCTTAACTTTCTCCACCACTAGGATCCCAGGAAAAATTGTTTCAATATTCCTCCATCAAACTTCCGCTCACCAATAGCCAAAAAATGAAAAACAACCAAAACTCAAATAATTTGAAATGTCCAAATTTAAAATAATAATTTTTCTGGAATGGGAAGAAAATTATATCAATCGTAATTCTGTTTGGTAATGGATTCACAATTGGCAGAAAAATTAATAAAACGAATAAGTACATCTTTTTTGATAGTATAGTATAATATGTCCACAATGTTTTTCTTCATCTAGTGTCCACTCTAAGAAATTGTTGATTGCGAAGTGCCTCACACTCGCAAAAAAAGTATGTGAGAGGTGCACTATAAATTTTTGCCAAAAAGGTGCCCATGTTGTAGGGACGTAGGCGGGATACCGAACTCGATCATATTTCCCCACATATAATCAGATGTTTGTCATTCTAAATTTATATTCCAAACCGACTATGTTATCTCTATATTATGCTTGATTAATGCATGTACATTCACAACGTCGAATGGTCAAAGTAAAAATTGGAGATGTGTATATCTGAAATACGCTTTCTTGAAAGCAGAAATCAACGCGATGCTATTATAAATTGTATGCACTTTTGAATAACAGTGTTTATAATTCAGTATCTTTACGATAGATTATACTATACCTTAACCAAATCTAGTCCTGTTGACCATGTAACACTCTACCAATTGATAAACGCTCATTTATCTGAAATCACGAACGCTGATAAATGTTACGCAGTTCACACATAGTACTTCACACTTAGTAACCCAAATGTGGCACACCAGGATATAACCCACTCATGTTCATAACAGCCAGTCAAGTGTGGGATAAGCATTGAGCGTGGGACATTTTACAGATTTCTTTCCCAGTAAATTCTTCCCCGAGTAAATTTTGAATTATAAAATACGCTGTCTAATTTATCTTGATTGTATACAAAATGGCGACTATTTGCCTTGAGTAGAACTCAAATTATAAAATATGGTGTCCATATTATATTATAAAAAAGCCTTTAGAAACCTATTAATAAGAATATCAATCATTTTACCTAAAAATGCGGTGATTGATGGAGTGGTTTTGTGTGTCAAAATAAATGATGATGTAATGGTGTGACAACTTTACAAACTATTTTTAAACAAGGATGTCTTGTTATTCCTTGAATAAATACACTGGTTATGTGAGTAGATGGGCATTTCAGAATACTCCTACTGTTCTGGAATCATCGAATACTGAATCCTATTACTAAATAAAAATCCTAGATTCTTTCATTCAATGTTTAATCTTGTGCCAAACAGGCTGTACCAGTGGCCACTTAATGCTGTTTAGAAGGTATTGTCTTTCCGGTTTGGCTGAGCCTACCCAAGTTATTACACGTTGGGTTTCAGTGGTGACCGATGGGCATGACTTCATAGACTTGCCAGGGCTTAATCCAAAATAACATGATAACCTCCAGGCTATCACCTTTATTTCTGACATAATATATTGTATTTCTAATTTGTTTCTTTAAAAAAATATGTTGACGAAGTATTCTGATATTCCTATATATGCTGTTCTTATTCCTCATTCAAATTTTGAATTTCTAGCAATGGTGCAACATGAAGTAGTTTAACTATGACTATGGCAAAAATGTGGCTAAAGGTCATAAAAAAGGTCCTCCGCTCCTTATTTTATTAGTTTGGGTTTGCCCAATAACTAGTCTAGCACCAAAAGTATTTAGCGCTATGTTTCATATACTGAAAATATTTAAATCTGTAATTTTAATATGTAAGTATTAATATCAAAAAGAGTGAAATGTCATAAAACTTAGTCGAACAGAAAATTTATTTTCCCAAGTATAAGTCACGGATGGACCATACCTCAGCGGTGTGATCCATCAGTGACTCATACTTAACAGAAGATGTTAGGATAAACTCTCTGTGACCGGGTAGCGTGAGTAACTAGTCTCAAACCTCTACATTAACAATATTTGAATACTTTTTAAGGTAACAATTTTAAATATTGTTTTAAAATATGGCTATATTTGGGTATGATTTTGATTAATTACTCAATTAAACTCTGAAGTGAATTGTAGCTGTTATATACTGATGCGTAACATTAATTAATGAACTATATCATCCTGACGTCATCATGCACTGAATGATTAGTATGCACGACATATTTATAAATAGCTTATCCCCAAAGGCTCTGTCATAATATTCATAGTTTTATTTAGTTTATTGCAGGTCATAAATTTGAGAAAGTATTCTTTTTTTTATTTCTTCGCAAGATGAGTCGACAATACATGATAGAATTGGTATTTGAGTGTATGGTTTAAAGTTTGTTTTGGGTGGAAGGAAATTATTAGAAAGACAAATGTGCTCTTTTTAGACATTTTCGAGTATTGGAATTGTTTGATATTCTTAAATTTATATATTTTTTTTAATTGTGAACTGTTGTGCGACAAAATCCGTATTAAGGTTATGACCTCTCAATGACTTTATTTATAAATATAGATTGTCTAAATTGAATAATGTCCTTCTAAATTTCCCACTATCTAATTCAACAAAACATAATGATTAATTCATTTTTTATCAGTTTTTTCATAATAAAGTCAAATTTATTTTTAAAAATATTATCCTGCAGGGAAAAAAGTTGACATGCTTCATTCATTATAATTATCTAACGTGTCATTGTCCTCAACGTCAGAACATGCGACTTCTACACCCAACAACTAGAATACCTAATTATACATAATGTTCCTTATGGTCTCCCAAGCTCTTTTTTAGCATTGATTACAGGTGTTCAGAACCAGCAATACTGCTATTACATTGGGAGTTACGAGCCAGCATAAAAGGCTTCTTTCTTTGTCCTTTATTGGCACTAATTCAAATCACTTTCCTTCGACCGCGTGTCAAGACACTCAATTTTTTGGTGTTGTCAACTAAATGAACTTTCCATTTAACAGACCTCAGGCTTGCAAAATCACGGGATTGTGGGTTTTCTAGGATCTCGCAAAAAACTCTTGTAAAACTCTTACCAAGCCATGATGAATTTTTTAAAAATATTTATTTCAATGAGAGATCGATTCTGTGAGATTCCCTTTGATTATTTTCTGCGTAATCCAGCATTGTTTCCTTCTAATCTGCTATATTACCCTCCTTATGGAAAGATTGAAAAGATTGAATGAAAATCTTGCAAATTGTAACAAATCTACAAGCAGGTGAGCTACAAAATTTAATTTATCTCAGGTTGGTGGACACTCAACAGGATTTAGTTTGAAACCTGAAATCTTTAATATCTGATGCCAATATATGACCACTAGGACAACATGCCCGAAATATTATTGAACTTAACATGCTTTTTTATTACACTATAATATATAGCTTATTATATTCACTGAATCAATTAAAATGTCTAGTAATAGTTTGAGTGAAGAACAAAATAGGATGGAGGAAGAATGCAGTAGTACCAATGGTACAAGTAATAGCATGTCCTCTGAGTCGAGTAGCATAGAATGCGCAAAGAAAATGAAACTGCCAGGAATGGCCCCAGATCCTCCTCCAGCATCTGAAAGTATGATTTCATCCACCAGTAAATTGAGCGAAGAAACAGATTCAAGGTCTGTTAATGGAATTCTAACAAATGGAAATGGAAAAAGTAAATGGATTCGGTTGAATGTTGGTGGAAAACATTTTGTCACAACTTTATCGACATTGAGCAAATATCCAAAATCTTTTCTGTACAGACTTTGTCAAGAAGATCCAGATCTTGACTCAGACAAGGTGGGTACTTTCGTTTTCCAGGTCAATTACTCGAGTGCATTTGAAAAATTACTAAACTTACTTATCAATAAAACTAAAGGAAACCCCTTGTGTGGAGTTTTTGCTAAAAAAAAAAAAAAAATCCAATGTTTTGTTTATTATTTAGAATCCACCAATCGTCATGGTCCCTGGTTCAAATGTGTTCAACATTCTTTTTCTAGTCAGTAAGTGAGAGTAATCCTCTAGTACCATGAAGTCTCAACTTTTTTTAAGAATCTGTTCTTAGCATGAAAATAAATATTTGCGTTAGGCCAAGATCATTCATTGGAATTTTGCTTACAAACAAAAGCTCTCTGCGGTACTGGTTAGTGTTATTGTTGAGATAAATATAGCAATAGCTGGATATACCAGTATTAGGGGAATTTATGTAACATGAATGAATTTTGCTTAGGCATTCAAAGTTACTGCAAGCAGTAAAATACACTTGTCTATCTTTCTTTGCCCAATCATAAAAACATTGCTATGTCTGATATTGAATATTGAGATTCTGTTGATGAATTATGCTCACTAGGGAATAGTAATGTTGTTATGTTATCAAAACGTTCCCCTAGGAGTACGATAATCTCATAAAAAAAGACTATTTTGTCAAGTTACGAGTCACAGATAGACGGTGCCTCTTCGATGCGATCTATCAGTGATTTGTGCCAATAATTTTTTTACCCAGAAAAAGATTGTACATATATGATGAAATATATTTTTATGGGCTATTTTTGTTGACTACCCCTCGAAAATATGATTTGAAAGTAATGTCTAATTGCAAATTTTTTTTGAGACATTGAGACATGTGGAAATCAAATTCATAAAACTAATTACCGGTAAAACAAATTTTTTTATACTAGCCTCGTAGCACTAGAGGTAAGAGAAGTAAAGTTTTTTGCATTTGAAAAAAAATGTTGATGATTATAGAATCACGCAACAGTTTTATCATATTTATGTATTAATGAACATAAAGTCCATATCCTTCTTTTAGAAAGTGTTGCAAATTTATGCGTTAATGAACGTAAAGTCCATAACCTTTTTGAAAGAGTTGCAAATGCGCAATTTATAGTAAAGCACTTTTCATTTAGGACGAGACAGGAGCATACTTGATTGACCGAGATCCGACCTATTTTGGTCCCGTCTTGAATTATTTACGACATGGAAAACTGGTGATCAATAAAGATATTGCAGAAGAAGGTAGAGTACTATATCTCTTGCATATTTATGCATCGTAGTAAATAATATATGCCACATAAATTTATCAATAACAAAGATTATTTGGAGCATCTTTTTGCGAGCATTCCATCTCACAGCTGCAATTTGTGAGTTCCTAATTGGGGATTGCCATGTTTATGTCATACAATAATTAGACCTGAATAGCAGCAGTTGCTCAAACACCTGAAAATAATGATCCCTATTTATTAGAAGGAGGTTGGTGTGGTTTCAATATATTAAATGTTTCTTTTATGATTGCAAAAATCAAACTGTATTAAATCATTCGAAAAAAACATGGAATTGAAGCTTTTTACACATTTGCATGTTCATAACATAATAATTTGCATTATCAAGCCCTAGGTTTATTTCCTTCACTCAATTTTTGAACATATTCGATATTTAATATTTTTTAATAAGTTGTCTAACAATATATTTGCATGTAGTAAGAGGCGTTTGGTCTTACATTTTGTAGTATTGTAACTCTTTGATTAGGTATACTTACCATTTGTGAGTTAATTTCATTTAATTCAATTCACTTTTGTGAATTTTGATAAACAAAAAATACATGATTTGCCAAGTAATCGAGTTTAGTTTACTGATGGATTGGATCAGCCTGAAGTTCGTGGAACTGAATGACAGAATCTTGTTTTTCTTGGTAGTTTTCATATATTCGTGTCAGTTTTTTTCGAAAGGTCATCAAGCTTCAAAACAATCAACACTGTCATTTCATAACAGTATTGAGGATTTTGACCTGTTTGTATAGTTTGATTGCTCTCAACCAGCCAGAAAAAGTAATTTTAATCTTCTAGCAAGAAATATATCCCATTTGCTGAATTTTCTTCCTGTGTCTATGAGTAGCATAGTACCTCACATTCTTCCAGTCTGCTGCAGACTGTGGCTTATCATCAGGGAATCAAATTATATGATTGTGACAAAAATATTATGTTTAAATGACTATTTGACATTTTCAATTATCTTACAGGCGTGTTGGAAGAGGCAGAATTTTATAATATTGCTGAACTTATAAGACTCGTTAAAGAAAGGATGATGGACAGAGATTTGAAAGTTGTTCAAGTAGGTTCTAGCAATCAAATTTTTAATTCGTCTTAATAAAGATCACAAATTTAAATAAATAAAACTATGCATTTACGAAAATATGTGGAGCCCGACCGATATGTCGGCCTAATTTTGCTGTTCGTCGGTGTATCGCCAAATCTAAAAGCCAAACAAAAATCCCCGGATGTTATTCGCGTGAGATGGAATCTCATTCCACCTTACATTCGCAAAAATTGCTTATTAACACATCCAAATCGTATATGTTCATTCGATGTGCTTCACTCATCTTTTTGAAACCACGCAATAGCAGAAAATGGCGTGAGGTAATACAGGCATTTTGGCGGAGGTATGCCGGTAGATAATATAACCAATGCCATATATAATATATTAGGTATAAATATGCTTTTTCAATTTCAGCCTCAGGTGAAACATGTATACAGAGTACTACAATGTTCAGAAGCAGAATTAACACAGATGGTATCAACTATGTCTGATGGATGGAAGTTTGAGCAGGTCTGATTGTTTGCTTGAAGTTTTCAATTAAGTTTTGATTTTTTTGCCCTATAGATACAGGTTTTAGAATAGCTCTAACGAAATTCAATGTTTGTTATAAGAGGCAGCTAAAAGAAAACAGAAGTGGTGGATCGTTTAATCGTGACCCAGGATAGATACCACTCTACTTCACTTTATGACTGGTTTATTTCCATATAAGGTGTTTTCTGCTTAGAGTGCACTTGCTGGAAATATATTTTGAGTGGCCGCTAGTTAGCTCCTTTTATGTGCTCTTTCCGACCTTTCTCTGACAAACTTGATAGAAAAAAAAATTCAGGTTGGCTAAATGCCATCTACTCCGCTACTCCTAACAACCAAAGAAGTATATTGTGATGAGAACATCTTTCAAAAAGCTTCAGCAGGAAAACAAGATTCTGCCAACCTGTACAATTTAAAAGCTATTCAGGGAAAGGAATGCATGACAAAAAGTGTGCTTTAAAATGAAATCCTAATACGTAAAATGTGCCCTGCAACCAAAACTTCTGTCCAAACAAGTTTTGTTAAGGACGAGTCACTTATGGAGTGCTATATATAGTCCACCAGTAGTGACTCATGCTTAACAAAATAAAATTTCTATTTGGGCAGACCAAATCGCAGATAGCATGATTTTGAATACTGTATTTTCTTATATTTAGCTCGTCAGTGTTGGTTCACAATATACATACGGGAACGAAGATCAAGCTGAATTTCTCTGTGTTGTATCAAGAGAATTGTCAAACTCATCAAAGGGGGCTAACGTTGAACAAACATCAAAAGCTAAGGTGGGTCTATATGGGTTTGTTCTATTTGAAATACTATTGTGTGTGGTTGTGAATGTGTGAAGTTATCAAATTTCAAGTTATACAATGGATTATACAATGGATATATTAATAAGTGGTCATTTATTCCAGATTTTTTCCTTTTCTTGAAATTGGCTTCAAGTTGGAAGTAGCACCTAAAAAGAATCAATTAATGGGCACTCGTATTATATAGCAAAGGAGCTATGGCAACATGTAGTACCTGCAACTGAACTGTTCACTTCTTGACCAAGAACCCTGACCAAGGGATCTTTACCAGTGGCCATCTATAAACAGGCCTTATTGACTTATTCTACCCAAGTTATTACACCTTGGGTTGAGTGGTGGGCATGGTTTAACAAGCCGGACTTGCTAGGACTCGAACCCGAGATAGTCAACCTGCAATGCCAACATGTTCAGTGGTAAATATGCAAGAGGACTGGATCTCTATAAATGCTGTGCCTCATGAAATACAAGTTGGGGCAATTCTTGAGCCTGTGATATTTATGTCTATTGCGGGCCAATTCTAAAACAATGTCATTGAACTAAACCTGTTAAGTTTGAAATCGGAAATTAAAAATATCACGTTTTTTTTCTCTTTTTTTTTCAAAGATTCTGCAGGAACAAGGTTCCCGGTTTCAGGGTAACAGAAGATAAATGCCACTTATAAATATAACAGAAGGAAAAAGTAAACTATGTAACTAGTGACTGGTTCAGTCAGTGCCGACACGCAATATCACTCCGCCACGGAAGGTTTTTTGTTCTATGTGTGAATGTACGAGAGCAGGGCATCATTGTAGTTTCTTAGTAAATATCTGATTTATTCGAGGATGTGCGACGATTTCCTTTTCTCGATACCACCAATACTGGGTGCTCGAAACATTATAAATATGTCACATACCTTATTCTATTTGAAACTATTTTGCCAAGCACTAATATAGGGCACTTTAACTCTAATACTAACTTAGTCGAATGGACCCTGAAGCCTTTTTCTCTGCCATACTATATAGGTGTGGTCTTCTATATGCGTTCAAAACAACCAATAGATGAAGGCACAATCACTAGTAGGGTTTTTTTTTATTTTTGTTTACTGAGGGATTTTACTGATTGTGTCCCCGAAGTGCTGTACATTGATAACATGTATTATGTCAGGTCAGAAATTTTAGTTTGACAAGCATCTGTCACTGATGGATTATGCTTTGACCACGCGATCTATCAGAAACTCATACTTATGATTTTCGACTGAGCATAGGCTGTGGTTGCAAAGACATTAGGTAAGATTCCCATATTACTCTCTGGTAAGCCAGCAAGTAGCTCTTAGTCAGTTCTTGTTCGGGTGAATTTCGATGAATAAAATTTAAAAAAGTTTAAATATTAATGAACAATAATTTTGAATGTTTAAAGTTTTATAACAGAACCTTCCATGCTTCTTTGAATTTAGAATTGTCTAGGAAAAAACTTCATTTCTATCAACCCCAGCAGTAACCCATAACATATGTGTGCCAGTGATTTATTCTCATTTCTAAAATGAAAAATATGTTTTTATTCTTTATTTTTTGCTTCGAGGTTGGATTTTTTCTTTTTATTCCTTAATCTTAGTCTACGAGGTAATTCAATTCCTTTTCTGTATTCATCTCAAAGCATGTCTTGTAGTCTTCATTGAAATAAGTGCAGAGATGTGTTTGAAATTCGGGATTGTTCAGTTAGAGTTGTCTAATCGAGTCAATAATTATTTTTAATCTTTTTGAACCTTATTCCATTGAAGAAATTAACAGTGGAGTTTCAATACATAAGTGTTGGCCAAAATTTGGCAGCGATTTTTTCTCATAGATTTGTCAAATCCAACCAAATCATAGAAATTTGTATTCTAATCATCCAATTTAGATTTGCGTCAGAGTTAATTCGAATGTTGATTTCATTCTAGCAGAGTACCAGCTACTCGGCTACCTAGACACCCAAAGAAATTGGGTTCCATCAGAAGAAATTCAACATCATCAATACTGCTATGAAATAGCCGTGTTGAGCATTTTGAAGCCATTTTACCCACTTGACTAAAATGTCATGGATGCTTTAGATATCCGATGAAGAGAAAATTCTGTTGCTACAGTTGATTCTAAGAGTTGCACCCTTAAATTCAGTATAAACCTGCAAGATTCTTACTTCAAGCTGTCTAAATCTATATTTAAAAAATCTCTCTACCTAATTATCATTGTCAATAATGAAATGATATCAATGTCAATTTCATGCTCAATATAACGAATAAAGCTTCTTTTTTTGTTACATTTACTGTATTGGTAGAGTATAGATGTTGACAGTCCAGAATCCTTAAATTCTGTTTGTTAAATCATTTTTCTGGATTCTCTCCTATGTGCTTCAATTGGCTTGTGTCTTTAACAACCCAGATAGAGTTATCCATGCTCCAAGCTTGATGAAGCACAATTTCTCTCTGGTATAACAGATCGTTTTGTATGTTGCCCTCTCAATCAGATTTTATTTTGTCAAGTATGTGTCACAGATAGACATGGCATTGGCGTTACGTAACATCAGTGACCCATACTTCAATGAAACCTGTTTTGGCTGAAATTTTGCTCTTATTAAACATTACCCGAAGATGTCACACGCCCTTCCTACTTGATGTGATGAGGTGCACATCCCATTTTTTTTTTTTCATCCATGCATGCCTTTTTAACATATGAAAAATTATTCTTCTGAGTGTGATACTGGACAAAACTATTCCAAGATTATTCTTTTATAACATCTAAAATATCTTCAGTTGGAAGTTTCTATGTGCTAAATATACTATCCCAGTCAAAAATTTTATTTTGTCAAGTGTGAGCCACAGATGGACCGCATCCAATCGAGCGGCTCCATCAGTGACCCATACATAACAAAACATGTTTACACAATTTTTCTCTGACTGGGATGCAAAAATGACAGTGCATAACAAGGGAGTACATACTGACAAAACTTTAACTCACTCTTGTTCTAGTTGAGTTGGCAAAAAACATTTATTAAGATATTTGGCAGAAGCCTGCGGACTCATTTCTTCTGCGTTTCTTGCTTGTCCAACATTAAGGTCTAGATAGCTTCCTGTTAGATTTGCCCTCAATTTTTGCACTAAATGTTGTTGCCTGTTGGGTTTCACAATTTTTCAATTTGCGTGCCATACGTATATTGCGAAGTATAATAATAGTACAGCCAATAATACTGGAATTATCCATAAAGTTTCAACTACGTACCACAGAAGGGTAAATATGATTTTTTTAAAAACGAAATTACTTTTTTTGCATTCTAGCATACCTGGTCATTTGGTTTAAGGCCATGCATATCTCCAACAACGAATATTTGGGCTTTGTATTGTTCTGCATCATAGTGAGTTCATTTTCCCTTCGATTATGTCGCTAATGCATGCTTAATATCCCAAACAGTCATTTCGGTCGATTTGTTGGTGATTAAATATTCTAGTCATAATGTCAATATTCCACCAAAGACGTGATCCTGTTTCAACTTCTAATTTGTATGATAATGAAATAGTTAGTCCTCGTCAATATTGCTTTCTATTTTTGGAATGATTAATTTTGTATGTCTTTATTTATCTGGTGGAGCACCAATTTTTAAATATGATCATGTTTTTTTCTTGCTTTACCAAATAAAATCTCATACTAATAATGATAATTGTTGAGGGGATAGGATTTCATTTTTATCCAGTGAGAGGGGAAAACCGAGAACACATAGGGCCAACCTCTCGCACAGACACGAATTCCTCATCCGGGGCTAAGAGTTTTACTCATTATTTCTGTGCATGGACATGGTGGAGGAAGTCGTTGGCAGCCATCCGACCACTGACTTGTAATCCTCTCTGACGGAATTCGAACCAAAGAGTTTAGTGATGCGTAGCTCGAAGGGCATTTCTCTGCTGACTAAGCTAGCCATGTAGGATTTGGATTGTAGTTTTCGGGGAAAGAAAAGCCAAACTGCCCACTAAATCTTGGATACTTCCTCAAGTCTGAGGGGTAAGTTTGCTTGGGGTTATGACTTCCTTTAGGAGCACCTACCTCTCTTGCGAGTCATTCATTAGTTTACGACTTGTCAGAGGATCCATGTAAGAGCAAGCACTTTCATGGGACCAACACCCTGCCCCGTTTGCGCATTCGGTAGGCGTCTGGGCACTAGGACGTACGACAAGCTATGCACTGCGTCGTTAAGGGCGCAATATATGCTTGCGTAGGTTGCCATTTTTCTTTGTTCGTTTCCCTTATCTACGCCTGCGTTTAATATGTTCTCCAACGCAACAAAACCGTTTGTTATGCAACTTATGTGCCGGTTTTGTTGCGTACGCTTGTGCTCTGTATGTATTTGAATACAATTGATTGAAATATAACATAGTTTAATAATAATTTTGCAGTCACCCATTCGCAAGGGGTGTCTAGCCTTCTTCGCTTCAAGGAAAAAATTTTAAACAAAGTTTTTTAAATGTGTCTGAACAATTACACGACAGATCTTGGGGAGAATGACTTTACGGTATTCCTTATTTGAGTCACTTAGTCACGTTCCAGTATTGCATTCACTGTACCTTTAGTTAAAGTGTTTATTTTCCATATGGAAATTTGCTAGGTACAATCTATACATATTTTGAAATCACTGTCCGGGAATGTAGTCGATAAAGTTCATCACGCACAGTCCACATTAGAAGGATAAATATATATTTTTTTTTACTAAATAAGCCTGAATATAGAAAATAGCATATTGCGTTACAGTTGTAGGAAACGGAGTATTTTCGTGTACCTAAGTATGGTACAAAAGGAACTAATTTATTGTTATTGTAGTTGTTGTTTGTCCTGTCCATCCTGATGTTATTGGCATCATGAGCCAGGTCTCTCAATGTATTTATTAAAATAATATTACAATGATTCGAATCCAGTATAAAAGTTAACCGCTTGACCAGATGGCCAAAGGCCAAGGGCCTGTAACTCTTACAGCAAGCCCGTTCGTAGCTCTGACCCCTATGCCCAACAAGTCATTTTGTACGGTCATTTTGAATTCGCCAAAACGTGCCCGGAAGACTAGAAAAAATAATTTTCTTCCGTACTTGTTTTTCATTAGCCACGCGTTATAATCGTGGCAACGTCATTAATTTAGAATATCATTGAAAAGCATTAAATTTCGCCAAATTCAAGTGAATTTAATATAATATATGCTACACAGTATTCGTGTCCTAAACTTCCATATTAACTTTTGGGCTATAATGCGTTTGGTTACTAAACAAAAACGCGTACAACGCGTCCTTTGTGATACCAGTTTGTGTGATTGCCAACTTGTGTGATGTAATGAGAATTATTTCCGGTTGCTGCAAAATATGAAATCAGATTAGTAATCAATTGTTCAGTTTTTGATATAGAGCGAAACTTTTGCCATTATTATTTGCATTGATTTAGGTCGTCCAAACAGGTTAATGTATAGGTTCAAAATGTTCCTTATTTCGAAATTTGTGCTCATTTCTCTTATTTCCGTATTCGATCCTTCTGTATCCACCAGCGAAAAATACTTATCGTGCTCTCAGATACAAGCGTTTTGCGATTCAAGTGGTTCTGTGCTGGAAAGGCCAAGCTATGAACCAACTATTTCCGTCGGCAAACCGGGAAAATCTGGCGCAAAAGGCCAAAAAGGAGATCGAGGAAATACTGGCGAAATTGGACCACCTGGACCACCTGCTGAAGTGGACGTAAATGGAATGGAAAAGAGAATACTTAAAAAAGTTAAAGGTCGGTAGCCAAATCAATAATATTCTATAAATTGATTGCATACCGGGCTCAAGAGTCTCAAGACTTTCAGATACATTCATTTTCAATCATGGTTCGCCGTGTAGTTAAGTTGTATACTGGCCTCTCCTGGTATGATATTATGGTTCTTTGTTTTATGAATATTTTATTTGATTTCCGGTATATTTTCAGTTCACATGAAAAAAATAGAATAATGAAGAATATGAAATATAATATGATACAATGTAAATTTGAAAATGATGCATTAATCTCTTCATCATATACATTCAATTTCTTTAAATATTTTAATCTATTTCAGAACTAATTGCAAACTGTCACGTCGTCTACAATGATTCTTGCTTTTTTCTGGTTGGGTCTGCTGGAAAAAGCTATGGGAAAGCAGATTTGCGAAGAAAAATGCCTTCAACATGATGCAAATTTAGCAAATGTTTATAGCGAAGAACACCGTGTAAAACTGAACAGATATGTTAAAAATGAACTTGGCGTGTATAAAGAACTTTATATCGGGATGTCATACAATCCCCAGGTATGAAAGCAAATTATAAAAATTTACCTAAACTGTTTTTTTGTAAATAGAATTCTTAATAGAGGTGTTTTTTCAATGTGATCCCCTCTAAGTAAAGTTGGGGGCAGTGCCGAACGAGCGGGAACAAAAATTTAGCACCAGCTACTGTACATTAAATGGAAAATGTTCCATACGGAACTAAATCAGTATAGTGGATTATTAGATTGGATTTCCTGATAAAAATGATGGAGAAAACATGAAAGATTACTCTGTAACTGAATTTATTCCTACTTTTTAACTAAGTTATAATTCTGGAAGATATCTAATCATTATCACATAATCTCTCGTTTCAATGTGATCCCCTCTAAGTAAAGTTGGGGGCAGTGCCGAACGAGCGGGAACAAAAATTCAGCACCAGCTACTGTACATTAAATGGAAAATGTTCCATACGGAACTAAATCAGTATAGTGGATTATTAGATTGGATTTCCTGATAAAAATGATGGAGAAAACATGAAAGATTACTCTGTAACTGAATTTATTCCTACTTTTTAACTAAGTTATAATTCTGGAAGATATCTAATCATTATCACATATTCTCTCGTTTGCTATTTTTATGATTTTAATACACTCTATGTAAGGTTAGAAGCAGCAGCCTAAAAGGACTAATTCATATGGTTTAGAGCAATTCATATGCAAAACGCCCAGCAGAGGACTGAACCAATATATTAAAGTCGAGTGACTGACATCTGCCCTGGATGATGTGGAATTTGTTTCAACTTTCTTAAATATAACGGCACCGACAATCTGTTCAGAACGGTCGTTCACAATAATGGGGGTGAAAAACGATTTTATTTATGTTAACACAGGTGTGGCCTTTAAAAAAGGCTAAGAATTAATTACACCCCGGCGCTTTAATAATTCTTGACAAATTTGAAAACGTACTTTGCAGCGCGATCCATCAGTGACACATGCTTAGCAAAACTCGTTTGGACAATAGATTCCTGACCGAAATGGCGATTTGGCTATTTTTATTTTTCCAAAAAAGTTTTGAACATGATATGAAACATGATACATAATAAGATAAAAATGATTAACACATTATCATACATTTCAGACGAACACATTCTACACTTTTGACGGAGAGGTTACTTCACTTGACGCGAAGTGGCATCCGACATATCCGAAAGTCGATCAGAGCAAACAGCACATGTATATGTCTACCAACCCTGATGTAAAATCTGCTACTCAGGGAATTTACAATTATGGTCCACAGAACCTCGAATACGGACTCTGCGAATATATTATGGATATATGAAATGGTTAGGGTATTGTTGAGACACCAAGAACAAAAAAATTATTTTTGTTTCATCATGTACAAAAAATCCTTTATAAAATACTCCCTACTACAAGAAATAGTTGTTATTGTCAAAAGGTATGAGTCAAGAAAAATAAAAAACAACAGTGGTTGACACATCGTCTAATGCAGATACCACTCACTGCACTGTTTATTGGCTCCTTTTGGGCACAGCTTCTGGCCTTGATTAGAGGGAAATTCAAAATATTTAAAACCTGAGCACATTTTTGCACAAATACCGCTGCCTTAACCATTGCCGGGTACACTTAATGAACTCCTTTGCGCAAAATTCTTTTGAAACCCATTTATCCAAAGTGCTCATTTTCTTGACACAATAAATAAATGGCTTATCGGATGTATGAATTAGATTGGCTTATATTTTAAGTAACTTACTTGTTAGTCAGTCACCAGAAAAATTAGAAAGACGAATTGGGAGGAAAGTTTTGACCGATTCACTTTGTTTACCGTGTTATTGGTAATTTTTATCAATAATGATTTCAAATAAACTCATGAAAATGCCTCAGGCTTCGACTAAATACAAAGTTCTTCAATCCTTGATCGGCTCGAATTTAGGCTTACCTAAGATGACAAATATGTCATAATCTCTGTATTATATAAAGCTCAGAAATCAAAAACGTCCTTTTTGCTAGGGTGATATATCGATAAAGATGTCTTTTAGATACAAGGTTGATGTTCAGCGAACGGTGTTAAGAAAGACTTAAACTTTATACGTCGATTTTGAGGTATATTATCAGGTATTTGTCGGGTACAAAAGGTTCAAAAAACGAGTCTATGAAAATAATTTTTCATTGTAGATACGAAACGACCGCCGCTGAAGATCCCGACAAAGTATATACCGTCGACTCAACCGTCCATGCTTTGAGTGCATGCTGGACCATTCGTTTGTCAACAAGAGGCGTATTTTACCCTGATTTTGTCATGTTTGCGCTGCTGTCATTAATAGCATGGCGGCAAATGCGTATGGATAAAAAATGCAAAAGCGTATATTGATTGCAAAAACACGTGACGCAAAGTTTATCAAAACTATTAAGTCGCGCATCTAAAGGTATGCAGAAAATGTATCACTAATGATGCAACAACGAAAAACCAAAGAAAATGTACTTGAATATGTGAAAAAATAAAAAAAACCAAAACATTTAAATTTAAAAAAGCGAAAACAATTTATGAACCATAATATCAATATTAATTAAAATTTCCACGCACCGTAGATTTAGTTACAACTTCAGAAAGCATATTTGTCAGCTACAGCTAAACAGTTCCGAGCCTAAGTATATATTCTTCGATCTTCGTTAGGAATTTTCTTCAAGCAATATTGCGTAAGTGCATTTGTCGGCCTGATCATTCATGGGCGGATGATGATGATGATGATGATGATAAGGCGAATAACGGCTGCTCATTTAGTTGCCAATTCCAAGTGGTATGGGTTGCCGATTCAAGGTCGCTTTTATGCCTAAGGTTTTTTCTTTGCATAAACAGGCTTGGTGGAGGAAGGTGAAATCCAATAAGTGACGATAAAGTGAACCAAAGTGTGGTTATTAAATAAAAATATAAAAACGCATTTCGCCGATAAATTTGCGTCGATTATTAATTGTTGGAAAGTCATTTTAAATCAGACATTGCTGGCTAACCTAAGTGTCGCGGTTAAGACGTTATGTAAACCATGCGACAAATAATCGCAGTAGCCAGTAACTGTGGTTTTACATTTACCAGATTTATACTTTCCTGTAAAATAGACATTTCATAGTGCACCATGGCACAAAATGAGATGCTCATGAAATCGTTTGCACTATTATTCCTGGCAAGTTTGGTTATTGCCGATGGGGAAAATAAATTTCTGAGTTGTTCTCAACTCAACAGTTATTGTTCGAATCACGGCAGTGTTGTTGAAAATGTCGGCCCAGGGGTTCCACATCTTGAACTTATGTACACACCAGGTGAACCTGGTGCGAAGGGAGAAAAAGGAGATTCTGGTGCACCTGGACCTGCTGTTGATTACGAAGGTTTAGAAAGACGAATATTATCAAAAGTTAAAGGTATTCCTTTTTTCACAACCAAACTATTTCTGTAAAAATAAATTTGGGCGAGTATGGGGCACTGATCAAACAGTAAACATTTACTAAATCATAATACTTGGCAAAATAAAATTTCTGATAGGATGATACCACAATTATAGTAATTAACAACTTTAGAATAGTTGTTCCAGTGGAATATTCGCCACATATTTTTTTTTTTTTTTTTGTCAAAGCACATTTTGTTGAGAATGTGTCATCGATGGATCACGCCGATAAGAGTGGTTTCCCAAATTTTTTTCATGAAAATTACTGCCCAGTCAAAAATTTTATTTGCTTTTTCTTTTTTCTTTTAAAGAAATGATCGTAAATTGCCGAGTTGTTTACAACGATTCGTGTTTTGTTCTTGTTGGAACAAGTGGAAACAAGTACAGCAAAGAAGACCTGGAGAGAAAATGTGAAAGACTCGGTGGGAAGTTAGCAAATCTATACAATGAAGAACATCGCACCAAAGTCAGCCAATATATTAGAAGTATAACTGGTGTCTACGTACAGATTGCGCTCGGGATGACTTATAATCCGCAGGTGAGACGTGATTATTTTCGATTTTCCATTCTTTGTTTATGAAAAGCAAATGAACAAAAACAAAACAAAATAAATCTTTGGCCAAACATCCAATCTTGAAACTTCGTGAACTGAGGACAGCACGGAGAAGATTATTATATTCTGTTTTTTCTCTTGATTTTAGACCGCATAGCAATCAATGTTTAAATTATAATAAGTATTTAGCGCTATTTCTTTTCCTATTGATGCCTGGAATCAGAATCCAAGGGTCTGTCTAACACCTTTAGTTGGTAGATTAGCACTGCTGCGCGCTCCATGAATAAAGTACCAAAGAAAATTCACACGGTGGCTTCCTAACCGGTCAAATAAATTTTATTTGTTCTACAGGAGCAAAAGACAATTTGCAATTGAAATGAAAAATGCACTTATCGATGGACTGGTGTTGCAAAAAATCCATCAATAGGCTATACCAAAGTCAGTGACACCAGATAATAACATTGTCCTTATAGCTTATCAAAAACCTCATTCATTTTTGCAGACAAACGTATTTCGCAGAACAACTGGAGAACTGGAGCATATTCAATTTAACTGGCATCCTGGTTATCCCAAGTCAGAAATAATTCATCAACACATGTTTTTCTCAGTGCAACCTGTCGCAGGAGATAGCAAGCAAGGAGCATTCAATTATAAGCCACACAGTGCATCTTTCGGGTTGTGTGAATATGCAATCGGAAGTTTGAACATTAGATGCCAATACCGCACACTACTCTTGACAGTATTTTTTACCTGATGATATTAAAATAAAACTGTAAAATGAACTTTTGCGGCCAATTATGGGCTGTTGATGGAACGCAGCGCTGAGGTGAACTACTGTAAATCTACTGCGTTTTTGTCACAGTATAGTAAATATATACGACGATTCCCACGATACTGATGCATTTTTATCTGTAAAACTCTGCTGAAAACATACAAAAACGAAAGAGCTCATTCGCATAGCTATGGCAGTTTTTTCTCCCACGATGCTTCCCATATATGTAAATATTTTTGGTGGATGAAACACAAGTTCGATGGGAACGAATAAAATAAGGTAATACTAATCAATATCGCTTGTATACAAGCGATGTATACATTTTTCATAGCAAGTACTTATTTGCTGCTATTTTATATTGTGAATAAAGAGTGTTTATGGCGTAAATCTTTTCAGTAAAAGTCGCTGGAAAATAGTATTCAACACGGACATAATATTATGAATAAAATTTCAGATACCAATATAGTGACACATTCCTAATCCAGATTTCAATGTCTGGTTTTACCATCGTCCAGGGCAAATACCATTCACTGCACTTTACCATGATGGTTCAGTTTCGTTTGGTATGTTTTCCGTGTAGAGTGCAATTGCTGGTACTACATCTTTTAGTAGCTTTTTGCCATTAAGTGGACGTTAGTTGGTTTCAGTATTGCATTGACTGTACCTTTAGTTAAAGTGTTTATTTTCCATATGGAAATTTGCTAGGTACAATCTATACATATTTTGAAATCACTGTCCGGGAATGTAGTCGATAAAGTTCATCACGCACAGTCCACATTAGCAGGATAAATATATATTTTTTTTACTAAATAAGCCTGAATATAGAAAATAGCATATTGCGTTACAGTTGTAGGAAACGGAGTATTTCGTGTACCTAAGTATGGTACAAAAGGAACTAATTTATTGTTATTGTATTGTTTGTCCTGTCCATCCTGATGTTATTGGCATCATGAGCCAGGTCTCTCAATGTATTTATTAAAATAATATTTACAATGATTCGAATCCAGTATAAAAGTTAACCGCTTGACCAGATGGCCAAAGGCCAAGGGCCTGTAACTCTTACAGCAAGCCCGTTCGTAGCTCTGACCCCTATGCCCAACAAGTCATTTTGTACGGTCATTTTGAATTCGCCAAAACTTTGAAAAAATAATTTTTTCTTCCGTACTTGTTTTTCATTAGCCACGCGTTATAATCGTGGCAACGTCATTAATTTAGAATATCATTGAAAAGCATTAAATTTCGCCAAATTCAAGTGAATTTAATATAATATATGCTACACAGTATTCGTGTCCTAAACTTCCATATTAGGTTTTGGGCTATAATGCGTTTGGTTACTAAACAAAAACGCGTACAACGCGTCCTTTGTGATACCAGTTTGTGTGATTGCCAACTTGTGTGATGTAATGAGAATTATTTCCGGTTGCTGCAAAATATGAAATCAGATTAGTAATCAATTGTTCAGTTTTTGATATAGAGCGAAACTTTTGCCATTATTATTTGCATTGATTTAGGTCGTCCAAACAGGTTAATGTATAGGTTCAAAATGTTCCTTATTTCGAAATTTGTGCTCATTTCTTTTATTTCCGTATTCGATCCTTCTGTATCCACCAGCGAAAAATACTTATCGTGCTCTCAGATACAAGCGTTTTGCGATTCAAGTGGTTCTGTGCTGGAAAGGCCAAGCTATGAACCAACTATTTCCGTCGGCAAACCGGGAAAATCTGGCGCAAAAGGCCAAAAAGGAGATCGAGGAAATACTGGCGAAATTGGACCACCTGGACCACCTGCTGAAGTGGACGTAAATGGAATGGAAAAGAGAATACTTAAAAAAGTTAAAGGTCGGTAGCCAAATCAATAATATTCTATAAATTGATTGCATACCGGGCTCAAGAGTCTCAAGACTTTCAGATACATTCATTTTCAATCATGGTTCGCCGTGTAGTTAAGTTGTATACTGGCCTCTCCTGGTATGATATTATGGTTCTTTGTTTTATGAATATTTTTATTTGATTTCCGTATATATTTTCAGTTCACATGAAAAAAAATAGAATAATGAAGAATATGAAATAAATATGATACAATGTAAATTTGAAAATGATGCATTAATCTCTTCATCATATACATTCAATTTCTTTAAATATTTTAATCTATTTCAGAACTAATTGCAAACTGTCACGTCGTCTACAATGATTCTTGCTTTTTTCTGGTTGGGTCTGCTGGAAAAAGCTATGGGAAAGCAGATTTGCAAGAAAATGCCTTCAACATGATGCAAAATTTAGCAAATGTTTTATAGCGAAGAACACCGTGTAAAACTGAACAGATATGTTAAAAAATGAACTTGGCGTGTATAAAGAACTTTTATATCGGGATGTCATACAATCCCCAGGTATGAAAGCAAATTATAAAAATTTACCTAAACTGTTTTTTTGTAAATAGAATTCTTAATAGAGGTGTTTTTTCAATGTGATCCCCTCTAAGTAAAGTTGGGGGCAGTGCCGAACGAGCGGGAGCCGGGGATACGAAAATTTAGCACCAGCTACTGTACATTAAATGGAAAATGTTCCATACGGAACTAAATCAGTATAGTGGATTATTAGATTGGATTTCCTGATAAAAATGATGGAGAAAACATGAAAGATTACTCTGTAACTGAATTTATTCCTACTTTTTAACTAAGTTATAATTCTGGAAGATATCTAATCATTATCACATAATCTCTCGTTTCAATGTGATCCCCTCTAAGTAAAGTTGGGGGCAGTGCCGAACGAGCGGGAACAAAAATTCAGCACCAGCTGCTCTACATTAAATGGAAAATGTTCCATACGGAACTAAATCAGTATAGTGGCTTATTAGATTGGATTTCCTGATAAAAATGATGGAGAAAACATGAAAGATTACTCTGTAACTGAATTTATTCCTACTTTTTAACTAAGTTATAATTCTGGAAGATATCTAATCATTATCATTATTCTCACCTATTCTCTCGTTTGCTATTTTTATGATTTTAATACACTCTATGTAAGGTTAGAAGCAGCAGCCTAAAAGGACTAATTCATATGGTTTAGAGCAATTCATATGCAAAACGCCCAGCAGAGGACTGAACCAATATATTAAAGTCGAGTGACTGACATCTGCCCTGGATGATATGAAATTTGTTTCAACTTTCTTAAATATAACGGCACCGACAATCTGTTCGGAACGGTCGTTCACAATAATGGGGGTGAAAAATGATTTTATTTATGTTAACACAGGTGTGGCCTTTAAAAAAGGCTAAGAATTAATTACACCCCGGCGCTTTAATAATTCTTGACAAATTTGAAAACGTACTTTGCTGCGCGATCCATCAGTGACACATGCTTAGCAAAACTCGTTTGGACAATAGATTCCTGACCGAAATGGCGATTTGGTCCAAAAAAGTTTTGAACATGATATGAAACGTGATACATAATAAGATAAAAATGATTAACACATTATCATACATTTCAGACGAACACATTCTACACTTTTGACGGAGAGGTTACTTCACTTGACGCGAAGTGGCATCCGACATATCCGAAAGTCGATCAGAGCAAACAGCACATGTATATGTCTACCAACCCTGATGTAAAATCTGCTACTCAGGGAATTTTCAATTATGGTCCAGAGAACCTCGAATACGGACTCTGCGAATATATTATGGATATATGAAATGGTTAGGGTATTGTTGAGACACCAAGAACAAAAAAATTATTTCTGTTTCATGTACAAAAAATCATTTACAAAAAACTCCCTACTACAAGAAATAGTTGTTATTGTCAAAAGGTATGAGTCAAGAAAAATAAAAAACAACAGTGGTTGACACATCGTCTAATGCAGATACCACTCACTGCACTGTTTGTTGGCTCCTTTTGGGCACTGCTTCTGGCCTTGATTAGAGGGAAATTCAAAATATTTAAAACCTGAGCACATTTTTGCACAAATACCGCTGCCTTAACCATTGCCGGGTACACGTAATTAACTCCTTTGCGCAAAATTCTTTTGAAACCCATTTATCCAAAGTGCTCATTTTCTTGACACAATAAATAAATTGCTTATCGAATGCATGAATTAGATTGGCTTATATTTTAAGTAACTTACTTGTTAGTCAGTCACCAGAAAAATTAGAATGACGAAATTGGGAGGAAAGTTTTGACCGATTCAACCGTGTTATTGGTAATTTTTATCAATAATGATTTCAAATAAACTCATGAAAATGCCTCAGGCTCCGACTAAATACAAAGTTCTTCAAACCTTGATCGGCTCGAATTTAGGTTTACCTAAGACTCGCATAGATATGTCATAATCTCTGTATTATATAAAGCTCAGAAATCAAAAACGTCTTTTTGGCTAGTGTGATATATCGATGAAGATGTCTTTTAGATACAAGGTTGTTCAGAGAACGGTGTCAAGAAATACTTAAAACAAAAGGTTACAAAAGGTTCGAAAAACAAGTCTATGAAAATGTTTTTTTCATTGTGGATACGAAGCGACAGCCGCTGAAGATCCCGATGAAGTATATACTGTCGACTCAACCGTCCATGCTTTGAGTGCATGCTGGACCATTCGTTTGTCAACAAGAGGCGTATTTTACCCTGATTTTGTCATGTTTGCGCTGCTGTCATTATTAGCATGGCGGCAAATGCGTATGGATAAAAAATGCAAAAGCGTATATTGATTGCATAATATTTTAAAATTTCCGCGCACTGTAGATTCAGTTACAACCTCAGAAAGCATATTTGTCAGCTACAGCTAAACAATTTCGAGCCTAGCTATATATATTCTTAGATCTCCGTTGGGAATTTTCTTCTAGCAATAATTAACGTCAATATGTTTGTCGGCCTGGCAATTCATGGGCCGGATGATGTGAGCAAAGTTAGTATAGAATAGCATATGATTTTTACTCTGCGGGAGGAACTAACGGGAATAATGCGAACAACGGCTGCTCGTGTGGTTCCCAGTTCCAAGTCGTTGTATAGGTTGACGTTTCAAGTTCGCTTATAAGCCTTTTTTTTCATTCCGAGCTTTGTTCTTTCCACGGACAGGGTTGGTTGAGGAAGGCCTAGTGGTCATGTTGACATCCAAAAGGTGGATATTGGTACTTGGTCAGAGTGATGATAAAAGATGGTTATTAAATAAAAATATAAAAAGTATTTCGCTGATAAATTCGCGCCGATTACTAACTGTTGAAACTTTATTTTCAATCAGATATTGCTGAGTAACTTGAGTGTTGTGGTTAAGACGTGATGTAAACCATGCGACAAATAATGGCAGTAGCCAGTACGTGCGATTTTACGCTTACTAAACTTGTACATTCTTTTAAAACAGACATTTCATATATCAGCATGGCACAAAATGAGATGATCATGAAATCGTTTGCACTATTATTCCTGGCAAGTTTGATTATTGCCGATGGGGAAAATAAATTTCTGAGTTGTTCTCAACTCAATAGTTATTGTTCGAGTCACGGCAGTGTTGTCGAAAATGTCGGCCAAAGTGTTCCACAACCTCAACTTATGTGCAGACCAGGTAAAGCTGGTGCGAAGGGAGAAAAGGGAGATACTGGTGCACCTGGATCCTCTGTTGATTACGAAGGTTTAGAAAGACGGATATTATCGAAAGTTAAAGGTATCGATTTTGTTCACAACCAAAGTATTTTTGTGAAAATTAACTTGGGCGAGTAGGGGGCACTGATCAATCAGTAAATATTCAGTAAATCATGCTTGGCAAAATAAAATTTCTGATGGGTGATACCACAATTATAGCAATTAATAGCTTTAGAATAGATGTTCCAGTGGAATCTTGGCCACATATTTTTTTTTTGTTGTCGAAGCATGTTTTGTTAAGAATGTGTCATCGATGTATCGCGCCGTTAAGTGTTGTTTCTCGAAATTTTTTCATGAAAATTACTGCCCAATCAGAAATTTCATTTTGCGAGGCATGAGCCACTGATAGACCGTGCTTGAGCGGTACGATCAATAAGTATCACAAATATGACAAAACGAATCTGCACACATATTTCTGATCAGAGGAGTATTTTGAACCTCGAAAAATGGAAGAGGAGAAAATTTTTTGACGTCATAATCAGTGCCGCAAAAGCAAAAACCCTGTAAAAACCTCTTTGATAGTAAATCTCCCAAAATATCGCAAATCGCGCGGGAAGTACAGACAATTTTTAGAAGAAATGGATTTCAGGGCTCAAAATTGACGGAATAAGTGCAATATCCTATTCAGTAATATAATTTGTGCGTAAAAAATACAATAACCTCATTTTTAACTATATATACGATGTTTCATTTAAAGAAATGATCATAAACTGCCGAGTTGTTTACAATGATTCGTGTTTTGTTCTTGTTGGAACAAGTGGAAACAAGTACAGCAAAGGAGACTTGCAGAGAAAATGTGAAAGACTCGGTGGGAATTTAGCAAATCTATACAATGAAGAACATCGCATCAAAGTCAGCCAATATGTTAGAAGTATAACTGGTGTATACGTACAGATTGCGCTCGGGATGACTTATAATCCGCAGGTATAACGCGATTATTTTCCATTCTTTGTTTAAGAGAAACAAATAAACAAAAAAACAATTACTCACTATAAGCTTCTCGTTTTGATGAAGAATAAATCTTTGGCCTTGTATTCAATCTTGAAGGTTTTGTGTGTTTAAATCACGAACTGAGATGGACAGCCCGGCGAAGTTTAGTTTGTTCTGTTTTATTTTCCGTAATTTAGACCGCATGGCAATCCCGACGCATAGCAATCAGAGTTCAAATTATAATAGGTTTTTAGCGCTATTTCTTTTTCCTACTGATGCCTGGCATTAGAACCCGAGGGTTTGGGAGACTGGTACTGCTGCGCGCTACATCAATACAAACAAAAGAAAACTCACGTGGCAGCTTCCCAACGAGGCAAATAAATTTAATTTGTTCTACAAGAGCAAAAGACAATTTGCAACTGAAATGAAAAAAAAAAATTACGAAGCAATAAACTGTTGTTGCAAAAAATCCGTCAATAGGGTATACCAAAGTCAGTGGCACCAAAGCATATTTAAAAATGTCCTTATAACTTATCTCAAACCTCATTCAATTTTGCAGACAAACGTATTTCGCAGAACAACTGGAGAACTTGAGCATATTCAATTCATCTGGCATCCTGGTTATCCCAGGCCAGAAATAATTCATGAACAAATGTTTTTCTCAGTGCAACCTGCTGCAGGCGACAGCAAGCAAGGGGTATACAACCATAATCCATACAGTGAATCTTTCGGATTGTGTGAATATGCAATCGGAGTTTGAACATTAGATGCCAATGCCGATCACTACTCTTGGCAATATGTTTACTTGATGATATTGAAATGAAACTTTTAAATGGATTTTTGTGGACAATCATGGGTTATTGATGGAACGCACCGCTGAGGTGCGATGTATACATTTTTCATAGCAAGTACTCATTTGCTACTATTTCATATTGTGAATAAAAGATGTTTACGGCGTGAATAGTATTTAAAACGGACATATCATTATAAATAATTTCAGTATTGATATTATCAGCACGCAGTGTGATACTATCCGCAACGGTATTCTAAAAATTTCCAATACCAATGTATTGGCACATTCCCAATGCTGATCTTTAATGTCTGAATTACCATCGCCCAGGGCAGATACCACTCACTGCACTTTACTATGTCGGTTCAGTTTCGTTTGAGATGTTTTTCCTTCAGAGTGCAGTTGCTGGTATTATATGTTTTAGTAGCTCTTTGCTATTAAAAAGCCGTTAGTTGCTGGTATCATATGTTTTAGTAGCTCTTTGCTATTAAATGGCCGTTAGTTGCTTTTTGGGCACTCCTTGCGACCTTGAGTGAATTTCAATAAAAAAAAACTGCTTCATACACGATTTTCGCGTTTCATTATAAATTATATAAGTTCCATTATAAATTGGTTTGAATTTTTTGGCAGATTTCTTAAGGATATAGCAAATCAGCACATGTTTCCATTAAAAAAAAAACGTTTTTAGAAGATAATTGTTCGTTCAATAACTTATACCTTACCTTCTAGCGTTGACATTGATCTTTCAGCGCAAGCCAGTGCCAGAACATGCAAACTCACCTCAGAATATATAAAAAAATCGATATCAGCGTGCGACTTTTATTGGTTCATCGTAAAGTTCATCTCATTCGTCATATGGACAGGCTCGAATAAACGCGTTGGGAAGCGTATTCTCTTCTGGGTATCAATGAGTTTTATGCGTGAATCACATATGCCCTGACGAGGCGATCTATAAATTAACCCACTTTCAACAAAATATGTCTTGCCAAGACTTTTGGTATAGTTTGCCAATGGTAAATTAAAAAGAAAAAACTGTTCAATCACTGGGCATCCGAAACTTCAATTCCTCCCTCATAAAATTTGTTTATGCAGATGTTAAACGCAGTCTTTCCATTTGAGTAGACGCGGGTTCGATACTTTCGAACCCACAGTGTATGCACTTCAGCAAGCCACTTCAATAGTACCTTCAATACCAGGTTCAATTTCATGTGTTGGCGAAGCTTTATTTCTCACTCAAAATTCAGTTCTTCATGACGTGCCTTGCTGAAGTCCCCATTCAATGACTCAATACTCCTCCTGGCCGAGCGATCGCTACTCAGTATTTAATTTTATGCAAGGGTTGTTGTCAAGAATTTGGGTGGAGTTACTTTTATTACCATTATCCACAACAAACACCTGTACTGCGGTGCTACAAACGAATCAGGAGGTGACATTAAATTCATAATATTATTCTTGAGTGGTTTATCAAACTTTTGTGTTGCCGAAATAAAAGCCTTATCGTGTCAGGGAATGCCAGAGGTCAAAATTATTCCACAATGTTAAGTTAAAAAGAATGACGTCAGCTAGCAGCCTGTTGACAAACGCCAAGAAATTATTTAATAATGTCAGGGCCAATGTGATCTACCACATGGAAAGAATATTGAAAATATTGGGTCGGAACTGAAAAATCATTATGTTTGTCAATAAGATTTTGAATCTTTTTGTGCGCTTTCACCTCCCACTTAGTCAATTTTCACTCAATAAAATTCTCATCTACAATAGCGTATTCGGGTGTAGCATGATGCCCTACTAACCTCTCCTCGCCGATTTGAAAAAGGCCTATTAAAGGGTTTAAAACGTAGGAAATCTGTAATTTATTCGCGCAATAGATTTTACAGTTCTTTAATCAATTCCAGTCCTTGAAACCCCCCTTCTTATTTAAAATTTTTTCGCGCCTTCAGCGCGATTTTTGGTTCTTTGTCCTGATTTTCAAGAAAACGCTATTTTTTGAAAAAACTTTTTGCTTTCTGCGCCCATTATGATGCCACATTTCACCTCGAGGAAACATTTTGAATTTTTCCCCTCCTCTTTTCGAGGTTATGAATACGCCACTGTCCATCTACATTTTGTCTCGCCTCCGTGCTTCATGATTTTAGAGATAATTAGCAACGACTTCGCGATATTTTAAAATAGAATAATTTTTATTTATCTGCAAAACCCCCAACCTAGTATTTGGCCGCTCTCCTTCCTTCACATGCTATAGGTATTATTTATGGAATCGTCTTTGTTTCATACCGCTTCAGTCATATGTTCTTTTGTGAGCCGCGAAAAGGTAGCATTATTTGTAAATTTTTACAAGAGCAAGAAATGATATGTTTGTTTTGATTTGGCTTTACAGAAATCATAAGTGGGAAATATGTTGGTCGGTGACCTTGCGACCCCATCGCAGGTTTGAAATTTTTGTCTGATCAGATCAAAAATCGCCGCTCGGTAATGGTATCACCCTTCGGCTACCACCTGCTAACACTCCATACACTACGCAAATTATAGTCCATGTTATCAAAGAACTGAAAACTTATTATACATGTCGAATTATGTATTATTGCATGAGAATATAATAAAGTCTATAAAGTTTTATAAGAAGAAATATAAACACAATATCGGCAGACAACGATAAGGTATTACACAAGAATCATTACACATCAGAAACCAGATACCCAATATAAATAGTTCGGAAAAACTCGGACAAATATGGTATTATCAACTGATCAAGTTTAACCATTAGCAGATTTTTCGATCATTCTACCAACTTAACTGGGAAAATCCTTGAGGAAAATTCCCTATGTGATGGCCCTTAGTAGGTAAAATAAAATTTCTGATAGGACTCTGGTTCACGACTATGAAAAAATTCTCTCGCGAGTTTAAAATGTACGCCCAATATCTCACTTACTTTTGTACAACGGTTTGTTTAGTAGCAGAATGTTCAAAGTCGGCTCAACAAAGCATTCCGACTTTTTTTAATTATGTGGCAAATCGAAATTTAGGGGATAAGGTATTCATGTGAGGTATATATGGCCGACAATCAGAAGAAATTGTTGATAGATGCTTTACACATCAGTGGAACTACTTTCCAGAATCGAATCGAAATGTCGCCATTTTGTCTTTTTCGTTATGTCGTTGGTACAATTGTTGCGTGGGCAATGGCGGGAAACAGCATGCCTTTGGGTGAGAAGAGTAACACAAGCAGTTCGATATATTCATTCGAAGCTTTTAATAATGTTACTACAACAGCAACGATTACGCCTTTGCCAATATCTCTGAATGTCACAAATTCTGATGAGCTGCCATTTTATAATTCATCTAATTTGGTAGAAGCTGATATTTCAACACAAAGTAGGAACGCAATACAAGAAAACTCGCCTGCACAACGACAAGGACTAAGCGCTCGACTTGTTTATCAAATACAAATGTTAAGAAAACTGAATGCTTGGGCTATGCATATCAAGGTAGGAGGAATGCCTCACTAACAGGAAAATTAGCAGTAAAGAAAATATCGTATAGAGTAGCTTTAGAGGATTTTCTTCAAATACCATCAGGCGAAATGACGAAACCGTCGAAATCAGAAAGTTTAATTTTGTCAAACATGAGCCATAGATGGAGCGCGTCTCATCGGCGCGATCCATCGGTGACTCATACTTAACAAAAGATGTATTGACAAAATTTTCCGACTGGGTTAGCTCGAGGTCCCTGGTATTATTTTTTGCTTACGAATACACACCTTTTTTCTGTCTTGTCGCACGAAGAAATAAAAGTTTATAAATCAAACTCCGTAAGAGAAATATTTTGGAAAAATTTATCTATTATTACGAGGTTATTACGTATTAAACATGGTTTAATTTACAAGATATAATTTGAGATGGTGAATGTTTGTATCTTACAAAATAGAAATATAATAATTGAAAACCTGCAATACCAATCATTCAGTGATATCTATTTTTTATTTATTTTTAATTCAGCGGTATATTCGACAAATCAACTGCAAATCGAAGAGTCTAGTAACTTCCTCTAGAGCCACTTGTGAACTCGTTAAATCAAGATCATTTGACAATATGGTTTTGTATATGGCTCCACCCAAAAGAAACCGTGCGTATTCTGCAGTAAGTTGCCGGCTCCCACGCCATTCAGAAAAAGAAGTCTAGAGTGAAAATAGGATCTCTGTATAAATTGGTTTCCATGACATGTTTTTCATGACATCTGATAAGTTTTATTTTAGTGGATACGAGTAGGGCCGGGCTATTCGATTCAGAGATTTGAATTGATTCGAAGCACAATCGTTTCATAGGAATCGTTCATGGGAACAATAAAACTTGCTAAATGAACTAGAAGTTTCATTTTTAAAGAGCATATACAATTGATTTCAGTCAAATTTGACCAAAATCGATTATATTTTGTCGTTAAAATTTTAAAATTGTTGCTCTTAGACATGGAAGGTGGATTGGAAACACACAATAAACTATATATTTTTTTGATTTTCACAATGAAGACAATTTAATAATCGAATGAGAAAAACTGTTAATAACATGGATTAGAGATTCGATCCGATTCGAATTCTAAATAATTCGGTTTCTCCCAACCATAGATACGAGAAACTGATAGATGGCGCCAAGGCGCGGCTCATGAGTACACCCAGACAAATATTTGTTTGTTAAAGTTTTGTTAAAATGACGGATGGACCACCTGTTAATTTTATCTTTATAAACAAAAGAAAAAGTGTGAGTCAATGATGGATCCATCCATGACTTAAACTTGACAAAAAAAAATTCTGTTCAAGTTAGCCTACCACTGACCACGGTATATATTGGAATTATGACTTATGATAGAAGGACAACATTCAGCGAGGATGATTTTCACAGTCTTCCAGGAGTGGACTTGAATAGAAGTTTGAACTCGACTTATACCAACAGTCACTGATACTGATATATCTGTCCAAGAGAAAGATAACTTTCAACTTTCTCAACTTTTTAGAATATATTCCTATTTATTAACACTTTACTTTGATGTAAATAATACGACTTGCTAAATTACGAAATTATTCTTTGATTTACTTTTACTTTTATAGTTCTCAGAATTTCAAAGTATATTTATCAAAATATCTAATATTCTACCACTAGATTCTTCCTGATGGTGATTTGCAAGATTCTGAGCATCATCACTCAATTTCTGTCGTCGATCCTTTTCCAGAAGCCAACTTTGGGCATCTTGTTTTGGTTTTTTACATTGATGGTTCAACTCGATATTGGTGCGAACGGAATAATCATGAATATATAGGTATAGGCTTGCAGTATTCCAGGTTTGTTACAATGGCCGAGAAAAAGCACAGTCAGTAAGATGCAAAACCAAATCATTTGAAATTCGACTCTTATTCGTATATTTTTTAAAAATCGGTCTGAATTGCTAAATCAATATAAAAAATATCTGTGCGACTTTATTCCTCTAACGTTTTACCTGTAAAACTATCAATATCAAGAAAACGTAGCTACGAATGCACCAGGAAAGATATAAACAAAACTACCGGCGACAAAGACAAAGACGAGTCTAATGTAGATTTTCACAGGAAACAGTAATGAGATTTATTTCCAATTTATAAATGACTTATTCTTCTATAAATTTCATTTTCAGGGTCAGGATTGTGTCTTATAAATGCAAAGAAATCTAAATGTTGGAATCATGGACGAACGTCAACTTCATCTCCATCTTATAGTCGTTATCAAACGCAAAACTGTGAAGTCAATTTTATACCATTAGTGGTCGACTACTTTCAAGAAAGTTCAGGTTTCTTAAAGTTTTATTGTTGGGTTGGAAGTTTTATAAATAACTAATATGTTATGTTATAGCATATCTTACATATACGATTTTCAATGGAAAACCTTTGTTTTGTGTGTCATTTGCCTCTCAAACACGATGTAGCTTGTGTGCATGTGCAGATCAACATATAAAAATCGAACGTAAATATTTTAATAATTCCGCCTTATGGAAAGTCTGTGGAATGGGGGCTGGCGGATATACAAATCTTTTGGAATGGGAAAAATTCGTGTTATATTTAAAGGGAAAATGAAATTTAGATTTTTAACTAATTTCCAATACTCCAAATCGCTATGTTGATAAGATTTGTGCCAAGTATACAGCCTGCTGATGGATCGCTCTTCAGGGCTAAACTAGTTTAATTTAGAATTCGATCTCGGCGTTGCGTTTCTCATTGCATCATATTGAAGCTTCCATATTTTTAGAACACGGTCGAAAACAAGAATTAATTTGCATGTCAAATCTTGCTGGGTTTGGTGCTTGCCCGGCTCGTTTGAATGTAACTTCAGAAGTAGACGAGAGATGTGAATTACGTGAAAATACAAAGCAATGCTATTTGAAGGTTTGTGCGGTTACATTAAAACTGGTAACCGTATTACGATGCGAAGTGTTATGATTTTTTGATGCGAGTCATTGGAAAATTTGACAACATTAGAATGTAATGGGGATAAACTTCGAAATGCTTTTCTACAAGAAAATAAAACACTACCGAGCTAACTACTATCATTGAATAATATTAGTACATTACAAAAATTTAGTACATTACTCAAGCTATCTTTAAATTCGAGCAAATGTAGACATGGCAGAATTTATGCAGTTACTCTTTTGTGTGACTCACCTCGATCAACTATGCTTATACCACCTAATCAAAAAATTTATTTTGTCAAGAATGAGTCATAGATGGACCGCATCCGATCGACGCGATCCACCAGTGACTCATACTCAACAAATGATGATTTGATTGGGCAGAGGTCACTGAAACAAAACTACTCAATGTTGTTGGAAAAACAAGTTCGACTGATAACATTCAAGAAAATATGCTCGAAGATAAGCTAATCCCACCGCTAAAAAGATGATTAGACTATAGGAGTGAACAAACATTGTGAACTAATATTATTACACTTTAAAACAAAATAAATATTTAGGCATAAACGTTTACCTGAAAGACTTTTTGTGGTAAAAGTGGGTTTATCCTCCCCTTGTTTGGGATAAAAAACTAATTCGAGTAATTACAACTAATTCGATTTGAAGTAATATTTTATTTTTTATTGCAACACTATAGTTTTAGCTGTATTCAAAGGGGGGGGGGGGGGGGGGGGGGGGGGGGGGGGGGGGGGGGGAATTAACTCAATCGCGTCGGTATGAAAACGTTGCAAATCTCTCATATAGTCTTTTAATCGGAGCGAGCATATTTTTATTATACCCATATGCTATTCTCATTTTTATGTGAAAATGGAGACTTTTATTCAAGCCCTTCGCTCATAAATTTGTTCATTGCAGAGGAAAGGACTTCCAGTAAGTCAACGTCAACCTTTATGTGGACGTTACCAAATTTGTGATTATGCTGTCACTATATTTGGTGGGTGGAATGCAATGTCGATGCGAGCAAGAAATGAAGAAAATATTCGAATGATTTTCAATATGTTGAGGAAAAATGGATTTCACAAAGACAAAATTCAAGTTTTCTACAACGGAAATGGAGATTTGGAACGTTAGTAAATAAATTTTAGCTTAAAGAGCAGTGTTAGTGTTGTCGGAGGGGGGAGTGCTTGTCGATTAATCCTAACCTATCTATCTCAATTAGAAATTTAATTTGTCAAGCATGAACCACAGATGTATCCCTCTGTGGCTCGAACCATCAGTCAGTCAGGCCCGACAAAACATGTCTCGTCAGAAACTGTGGGATTGATGTTAAGTTCATGAATGACAATCGCACACAACAGTCCTTATGAGCTGAATGGAGAAAATTGATTATGTTATTCCAACATATTTACCAGTCCGAAAACTTTTGTCCAAACATCTTTTGCCAAAAAAAAACAAACGACCCACCTGTAGATCATGCTTGAAAAAAAATTCTGATTGGATACCTCGGCAAACTTTGAACATTTCCCCTTTCAGTGGACGAAGATTACAACATAGGACTGCCTGCAACTGAGAAATCAGCAATTCGTCATCATATTTCTACCCTTTGTACTTCACCATTGTGTGTAGATTCACTTGTGATTTATTTGAATGGTCCTTCCACATCTGATGGCAAAGTTTTACTGTGGGATAAAAATGGAGACGGTTTGGTGAGTGTTGTTGTCTTTGTTTTTTCCAATATGGTGAATTGGATTTTATATACACTGCAACAAAATGCAGTAAAATAGACGTTTTTGACAGTAATTTCAATAAAACAATAAATGGACTTTTTGGGCAATTATGAGTTGTTGATGGAAGGTTCCGCCCAGGTACGTAAATCTCATCGGTAAGTTGGTTTCGAAATTTGGAAATACAATTACAATCCCAACTGGCGCCAACAAATTTATGACTAGAGATAGGCAATTCAAAAAGTGGCAGATAATTCTATCATCGTCCAGGGCAGATGCCACTCACTGCACTTTATCATAGCTAGTTAGTTCTGTCCGGGTTATTTTAAGCTCAAAAGTGCAGTTGCTGGTACTATATCTTGTAAGAGCTCTTCGCGATTAAGTGGTCATTACTTAATTTTTTGAGCACTGCTTACGGTCTTGCTTGATGTGAATTTCAGTTAGATATTCGAATCTATTCCAGGAACAATGTATTCGTGACTGTCGTAAATTTGTCATAGGAACAAAAAAAACACAAAATACTCTTTGATTGAAATGTACCATTTTCAGACAAAAAAGTACAAACAAAAAAATGTTTAATTTGATTAAAATGGATATTGATTTGTGCCCTCAGATCTTGAGGGTGAAATTACGTTGGGTTTATCAGTTTTTTCCTTAAATAGTGAATTCATAATTAATAATATCTTTCGAATTTTACAATATGCACAATAGCGAGACATTTTTTTTATATTTTATGTTGATTTGAACCGATTCAAAAAGTATTCGGATCAGACCAAATGATTCAGATCCAGCTATGACTCAAAAATTTTCATAATATTTAGCTTAGATGTTACTTCACACCGACTGTCCGACAATATAGACAAAATTTAATTCTGTACTAGAAATACCTAATTAACCATTATTCAAGAGATACTGAAGATTTATTGCTTTGCCAAGAGCCGAGAAGGCGCGGTCCATATGTGGCACATGCATGACGAAGCAAATATCTCAAATTTTAATAATTTTCAAGGTGCCGAATGACCAGAATTGACGTCATTGGGCATCGGCAAAATCAAAATGGAGGATTTTCCCGTGACCAATAATATAAACAATATGTTGATATTACGTCAAATATGTTTACTTTAAAAGAACTACAAAAACATCTCTCAATTTTCAATTGACCCGAAAGCAAACAAAACCGCATTGAAGTTTTGCATGACCGCATAAAACGAAAATATTTTACGATTTTACATGGGCGAAAAAAATCAAATCGAGATTCGAAAGTTCAATATAAATACTTAAAATATAAGACTAAAATTTGCAATGCAAAATGATGTACACGCAAAATGAAATATATATATATATATATATATTACGCCTGATCGCCTAGTCAGCCTAGCCGTTATCATAAAGATTAAGTGATTGCCACTAGTGATATTTGTAGTGATTTTAATTCCTAGTGGTTATCATGTTGGCATACCAGGTTGAAGATCTCGCTTCCAAGTCCAAGGGACGTGGGCTCGTTAATCCATGCCCACTACTCAACCCAGTGTGTAAAAACTTGGGTAGTCTCGACCGTACCGGAAAGGGCGTATCTTTCCAACTACACTAAGCCGGGTTGCCTCTAAGTGGTCGCTGGTACAAGGAAGTGTTCAGGATTACCCACTCAAACGAGTGGCTATAGAAAAAGCAAGGCCAAGGATATGTTAACGTAAATCATATTTATTTATCTATTGACTTCGTCGCCTAAATATCTTTGTAAATATTCCCTAACATCGGACCGATATTTCTAAGTATCTGGACAAGCTATCTGTTTCAGGCCATTTTCAATCTTTATATCAAGCTTTCAAAACCGAACAGTTTCTAAAACAGTTTTAAATATTAATACGACAGACCGACCCTGAAGAGTCATACACTGCAAAAGAGGTCATTACTGACGTCACGGGGTGTGCAGCCAATCAGGTAGTGTTGATGGTGGACCAGAGTTATTCGGGTGTGATTGCTTCTGAGCTGAAATATTCCAAAAAAAGAACTAATCAATTGGACAACGTTGTACTGCTTGTCAGTGGGGATGAAGAAGAATACTCCTGGAGGCAGAGCGTTACTTCGCACTGGTCAAAACATTCAAGGATAAGAAGTATATCTTGGGGAATTGATGTAAGTACGCTACTTACTACTATATCTAAATAATCAGATAAGGAACATATTTGATATTAATGTAGTGGTTGAGTAAGGCCGATAAGACGGGGTTATGGAGTCAAAAAATATAAAGCTTTAATGATGCATTTTGTACTCTGACGTAATATTTAGATATCATATTCGTATTAAATTGTGGATCAAAATTTTCTATATTACATGCTCTATACTAGTTCACGCCGATATGCTTTATAACTGTATTATTAACGGAATTATTTTTATGACAATATTAGTGCATACCAATTTCTGAGTTACTACTTGTTTTGTTATTGTCATTGATGGACAGCGCGGTCCCTCAGTAGCTCATACATGGCAAAATAAAATTCCTGATGAGTATATGCAAAGAAGCACATCGTTTTCCATCTCGTAGCTAGAACATATCTCATGTGTCGTTAATTATAATTCAGGGTCTAAGTGCAATAGACAGTAGTCCAATTCTTGTTAACCGAAGATTAGCGGAACAGTTCACCTTATACGGGGCTCCAGTGGTGAGAGGACTTCCTCGGTTCTTTCCCAACCTTGAAAGTTTGAGGAAAAGTTACATGGGATGCCAGAATTTACCGACGTCAAAATGGATCCTACAATTTCTCAGTGACGTCGACTCTGAAACGTCGGAATAATCATTATGAAACAATCTTGAGTGATCGAAATTTAAATCCTTGTAACTATAAAACTTATCTTGTTGAACGTTGGTCATTGCTTGCTTTTGACAGAACGATATTCTTACATAAGAATGAAAGACAAATCAGTTTTTGCTGCTTATTTGAAGTTTCTTTTTATAATTAATATAATTGAAGTTTGCTCTAAACAATGCCGGAAGCAGCGCTCAAATTGACCCAACTAACAACCACTCAAAGTGCAGAGAATTACTAAAATGTAACAAGCTAACGGGAAACACCCCAAACGGAATTGAAGCACCTCGGTAAAGTGCAGTGAATGGTATCTGCAAGGGGCAATGATACAATCATCTATCACTTCTTTGTTCAGTTACCTTTTACGACTCCCAGAAAATATGTTAGGGCTATTCTAAAGCCCGAAGCTATATCATATCAAATCTCACTTATACAAAATTTGAAATATATATATATATATATATATGATAATCGGAGGATATATTCACGTCAACCTCTTGTCTCGGTTCCACTAGAACAAATATAACACTTCGATACTTGATAAACTCTGTCACGTTGCCAAGTTCTGGATTCTAGTATTGATGTAATCTATCTGTAAATTGACTAATAAAGTTAATAATTGATTGAAATATGCCAGTGAAAATTATTCACTTATTGTTCTCACAAAACTCTATATCCATTATTCTATTTTATTAAGACTATTTAAAAGCTTGCATTGTATTTTTACATTTAACGACGAAATAGATAAATTTCGGATCAAAATATTTCCTTGTTTATTCATTTTTGGTATTGTACAAAACTATTTTTCCTATTGTACGGTGTGCAGAATGTTTAATATGTTCGAACTAACCTAAGCGAGAAAGAGGAGTCTTGATCAGGTTTAAGATCCTATCCGGGATGTTCCAGTCAAATTAATAAATACCCAGAGATTGCTCATAGCGTTTTAATAAATAACGTATTTCCATAAAGATATCTCAATTCTTTTAGTTCCTGAGGAGATATATTTTTAAATGATTCCAGAAAGTTATATTGTCCCCGGATGCATATATGTGTTTCAAACCATATTATATCCTCAGATTCTTTTTTGATGAAATTCATTCTTAACAAGGTCGAAAGCCGCACAACGCTTCAAGGATTAAGGAGATTCTGTTTACTTGAAGGCAGTATTTTTTAAAATGTTTTTTAGGCAAAATTAGAAAGTTTTCGCTAAACTACGACTCGCGTTCACATACTACTTCGCCAAATCATTAGAATTTTTGACAAAATTTTGTCTTTTTTCAGCTTATGCAGTTTCTAAATTTCTACTATTTTCAAAAAAGAATAAAAATTCTGATTTATGTTTTATTTTGTGACGTCACAATATAGAAAACTAACAAACTACTAAATTTGTTTGATAAAAATGGACTTTTTCAGTTTGTTTTCTTTCGGCGTAACGTTACGGTACGTTACATCTGCTTCCCAGCGTAACCATGCCCGTCCCGATTGTATTGAGACCCAACAGAGCAGCTTTGGAAGATCCAGCTGAGATGCAAAGAAGATATGAAAGAAAAGGAATCGTCTTTTGCGGGCTTGTAGTTAACGAAGCAAAGAAAATTGCCGGTTTAATTAAGGTACCAAGCGAAGGACTTACTTACGTGAAAACTAAAGTTCGGTACACTTTTGATAACTGGAGATCCGAGAAAATAGTAGAGACAGACATGCAGACAAAAATAGATTCGGGAGTTCTTGCATTTTCTATAGGTAGATTTGAAATATACTGGCCTAAATTAACGAGGGATAACAGAAGAAATGTTGTCATGTTTTCTGTATCGTGTGAATTACATGGTCAAATATTGGAAGATGATAATAATGGAATGTACTATATGATTAATCAAAGATTTCCATCAAAAAGAACACTAGACGAAGAGTTTGACGATGCAACGAAAAGAGTATTTATAAAAGCAATGGTTTACAGAAAATACGAACCCTACGGCAGTCCGATGTTACGCAGAGCAGTCAATGCTGAAGTTCAAACTGAACAGAGCATTCCGTGCAATGAAAGCATCAAATCCCCTGATAAAATAACGGAAAATACAAACACACCTGCGTGCTATAAACATTTAAAAACGTTTTTAAAGAACATCGAGTCAAAAATACCTGGAGAAACTATCTTCAATGGTGATATAGAAAAAATGAAAAAGGAATTTAACGAGATTTGCGGAAATATTGAAGCTTATAATAACGAAACCGAGGACGTGGTTATTCCCGAATTCGAAGAAGCAAAAGAAGGACAAACATCATCAGCGACCGTGAAAATGCATCGTAGAAAAGGGTTTTTCAGAAAACTATCTTCCTTACGATTTTTCAAACGCAAATAACAGTTTCTATTTCATTTCATTCTCTATTGTTTACAATGTATAATAAAAAGTTACATAAATCAAAAAAAGTTTAATTGTCATATATATAAATATACATATACATACCGACAAGATTTAAGATCCTACGACGCCATCTTATTTTCATATTTATATTGCTGGACTATAAATGCAAACAATGGCAAAAAGGAAAAGCATAACTTAGGTCCGAAAACAAATTTTATTTGTGCAAATATGGTTTGGTGAGTATGAGTCACGGATGGATCGCGCCGCCGAGGCGCGTTTCATCTGTGGCTGATACTTGACATATAAAATGCTGACTTCTGATTGGGATCTTATCGAGGGAGGAGTTGCAAGGGGAAGGTTTGAATTATTTGATAAACTGTGTGACAATCAAGCATCCTTAATTGGCACTAGCGTAAACTTTTCGTGGCTGCAAAGTAGTATTTTTATCTCATTTCTCTCATACATAAATCGGGTAAACTGCAGCTTGCTTTACACACATAATGTCGTGAGAAAGTTAGATTAAATGTTTTCACAATGTTGATCCCGTCCAACACCACACTCGCTGTTCGATGTTAATTTGTTCTCCAATCTGAAATAAGCTTGGTTTCATATTAAGAAAAAGTCTCTTATTATTGGGGTCAAATTTTACATGACCCCGGCTACAAATACAAATGCGAGGAATAATAGAAAATATTAAATATGATATGGATATGACATATGATATCTAATGTATTAGAAAGTTACGACATGCTACAATCTGCTGTTTTCTCTTAACATCAATTTTTAAATAACTTTTAAAATAAGAGACGTATCAATATTTCAAAGGCTAGAATATTTTTGCATTGTACGTTGTTATATACACTGTAACAACAATACAGTAAATTGACTGATCATTTGCAGTAGTTGCATATTTCCAAAGTTAAAAATGCCATGTTGATGAGATTTATGCTCATTATGGGCTGTTGATGAGCGGTTTTGAATTTTTTTCAATACTGATAAGTGAAATTACTGCCAAAGTCCAGTGATTTTGTTGCATTTTTGTTACAGTGTTGTCCAATATATTTGAATATTCTCGAAATACGGGAAGAACATTGCTTTGAAAATTTTAAAGCAATTTTTTTAAAAATGTTGGTATTGTTATTTCGATTTATGTAATTTAACAAAACCTTGTGAATAAATTGTCTTTCCAAGTCTATTCACCTCATAATACTTTAATTAGTATGATTGTATATTCATTTGATATTTACAATGGACATGACTATCTTTTAGTTACGGACTTTAAAATAGGTCTAACGTATTTCCTGCGTGTCGTGAAAGAGACAAGGAAGTGGTATATGATTTTATCATAGCCCGGAACAGGTACCACTCACCGAGCTTTATTATTGGGGTTCAGTTCTATATGGGTTTTTTCCTGCTTAGAGTGAAGTTGCTTGTACTACAATATGTACTAGCTTTCTTCATTTTTTAGGTGATCATAAGTGGCCTTCTTTTTGTCGCTGCGTCTGGCCTTGCCTTGCTTTCAATAAAACACAGCATACATTGTTTAGAATGTCTGCACATATTATTGCAATAATACCCAAATACCATCATACAAATACAAATTAATTACATTTATAAGACGACAATGCAAAATTTTATTTTCCGTTAAGTCACTGCACTATTATCGATAATTTCTTATCTGAAAGAAGATAAATTTATTTACTATTCATAACCCTTTCTTAAATGCGGTTGTTAAGGATCCAATTTCACTCAGTTTTCTTAACCTCTGCCCCGTGCTATTGTTTTCTGTGTCTTTGTTGCCAGACATATTATCGACAGCTTCCGAGTCATCGTTTGGGTGTAACCCAATCAGAGAATATTTCGTATTTTCATCATTATGATGTGTTAAGTATGAGCCACTGAATGATCGGACCGTCTAGGCAAGATCCATCTGTGGGCCATACTTGATAAAAGGATTTTTTATATCGGGAATAATAATATTGTATTCAAAACAAAGAACAAAGCAAACCTTGTAGAATTGACGACATAAAATTGAATGGTTTCATTATTGTAGAAGCGAAGAAACAGCTGCGTAGAGAAATTTCTGACAGAAATAACACTCTGTATAAATTCTCTAAACATGGTGTACATATCTAATTAGAAAGCGGCAAATGTAATCTTGGGGCCCGAGTAAAAGTCATGTTTACGTAGAGTTTACGTAGAATACCTTGATTACTGAATTTATTAAAAAAAAGTACCTATTTTTAGTTTTTCTTATGATTGATTTTCCCATACAGCGTGACTTTTGTCGAGATTTTTGTTAGAGGACTTTATCGTGTAAACTCATTAGGTAGAATAGGAAAGTTTCTTCATTATTTATCTGGGGTACCTACAAAAGTAACTAGTACTTGATTTAAGAAATTGTTGATGCCCAAGTATTAGAAATGGAAAAAACATGTATTCACTGTTATAAAGTTTTTGAAATGGACAATTCGGTGGTTTCAATATTTAAATATATCAAAAATTTTTAAATGCAAGAAAAATTGATAACCTTGTTTACTATGTTTTACTCTTGTTGTACTGTTGTTTCAGTTCAGATAGTTTCAAAGGAGGGTACCATATTTTAACCCGAGATACGAATCTAATTCTATAGCCAATCCGATTTTTATTTATTTTTTTCATTTGAATACTCTTTTCCATTATTCGACAAGGTGACTGATTTGAGCAACATTTCAATTTGCTGTGGCGATTTTCTCCATATTTAAAAAAATGCAACCAATGTAACGGGAAAAAACTGACCCTTTTATCAAAGTTTTCATTTATTTATAAAATAGGAAATAAAATAGGATCAAATTTAAAGAGACTCGTGATGGCGGACTTGTTTCTTCCGCCGATGACTCCTTTCACTCCAGACCCAGTGGGTGGGGGAAATTCGGGATCACAACAACATACATTCGCGACATCAAATAGAGAATTGACTCTACAGACACCAGCACCGCCCAGAACAAATCAAGAAGAGACCGAAGATCCCACTTTGACATGGGTTCGATCCTTGCCGTCGCCGTTCAGTCCATTCGATGAATTTGGGGAAGTAGCTTCATTTTCACAAGATTATACTATACCGTTTACGACGGATCAGAGAGATAATTCACGACAGAGTGGGTCGCGTGATGCATCAGGTATGTCCATTCAGTGTATCTAAAAACATGTAAAATACAAAATTTAAAATTTTCGGTTGCAAATTATGACGCGCTAGGCCAAATAATTTTTGTTCAAATCTTTCTAACCTCAAAGGATTTTAACACGTAAATCAAGTTGAAACGATCAAAACATCCCGGGGATCAAAAATTGTTCAAACAGTTATGGATTTTACGTAATTTAGAGCGCTTTAAAGAACAACCCCAATCAGAAATTTCATTTTAGCAAGCATGCGTCATTGATATACCGCGTCTCATCGACGCGGCCCATCAGTGACACATACTTAACAAACGTTGCTTTGGTATAATTTTTCTTATTAGGAATATGCAATTTGGTTGGTTGTCGAGAGTGCCATATCTGTAAAAATGAGTATTTAAAATAAACCAAGTCGGGCATGTATCCTAATTAAGAATCTAAAAGTAACAATAACAAATATTTGTTCTATTTATAACATTTATGTCCACAACTTGCCTGGTTTCGCAAGAGTAAAAAATCAAATAAGTCGTCATAACCATAACATATACTTTAAAATAATTTCGTGTATTCAGAAATATGGTAAAGATTGCCCATAAACAAAGTTTTTTTTATTACTAGGATTAAAGAAACAGGAAGATGAAATATCCAAACAATCCACCGCAGAAACGACTAGTAAGGTAAATCTCTTTTTTTTTTATTCTTGTACACATTTTGAGTCAAATTTTTATGTAGCACTCAGTAATCAAGGATTAATTTATTAATCCAACGGTGTGAAAAGTGAATGCATCATTTATATGTAGAATACACAAATATTTTTATTTCGAAAAATTTTTAGAAAAATATTTGCTAAATTGATATTTTTCAGAGCCAACTGCTGTATACCTATGACGAGAATTTATAACCGCCTGTCTATTTTTAGTTTCATGGCAAAAAATTCAGCACTATTTTTGGAAGTTATTACACATTATCCCGTAAAAACTGAAAAAGGAAACATATCGGGAAAGCGCAAACAGCTTTGGTATTTTATCATCTAAAACCTTCTAAATAGGTTTATACAAACAATTCTGTAATTAGCTTGTGGAAAAGTTTATTAATATTTCCTAAATTCTGATTAGGAAAGTACTTCGTCGTTCAAAACAGACGAATATTCAAATCGTTTTTTTTAATACAGTTGTTAAAATAACATATGGTTTAAAAATTGATGCACAAAATTATAATGTATTGTAAGATATTAAATTCTTCGCAACAGGAGGACCGGACTTCAAGCTCTCATGTAATAGAAATTTCACCCAAAGAAAATCATATCAATACAAAAGAAAATAATTTTGATAAAAAGTCGGTGCTTGTACCAAAAGTTGAATACAGATCAACTTCGCCATCAGAAACACCAAGCATTGTTATCGATCTTACTGAAGACGGTAGTGGGAAAGAAGTTCCAAAGAAAAAAATATCTGCAGAAAGGGCCGCTATTCGTGAAGTTTTATCTCCGTCACGAAACTCAAGAAAAAGAGCTCTGGAATCTGCTTCACCCAGCATTTACGAAGTTGTGAAGAAACGTATTTTCTCTCCAACACCGAGTGGGAGTGGTGTGGAGATTCGTGACACTCTTACGCCGAATGAAAGGTAGGATATAGTTTTTTTGTATACATTTGCTTTTGCACACTGTGACAAAAGTACAGTAACCATAATATATTTTGCATTTATTTCCAAAATTTGAAACTGCTTTTTGGTGAGATTTATGCTGAGTGTGGAATGGTCCATAATTGTCAGAGAAACTCGATTTTATAGTTTTATTTAATTAATATAAAACAAAATTACGAATCCTTACAAATTACTGTCTGTCTTAATACTGCATTTTTGTTACAGTTTATGGTTCATTTTACTCTAGTTGCAAATTACCTACTATTTCGAGATACGTTTTTCAAAGTTATGTGGATTTCCATAATTAGTCTGCGACAGAACAGCGTAACAGAATGATTGAAATGTGACTAACATTTTGGTACTTGCTGTAACAAATATGCAACAAAATCACTGTTTTTTTACAGTAATTTTGCTTGGCGGTATGGAAAATCTTAAAAATTCACTTTTTGGTCAAATATGGAATGTTGATGGAACGCACCGCGAAGGTACGGTTCATTAACGGCCCATAATTGGGGTAAATCTCATCAATATGGCGTTTTTTAAACTTCGGAAATATGCAATTACAGTAAATGACCAGTAAATTACTGTACTTTTCTTACAGTATGTGTTTAACGTTGCACTGTTATAAAAGTGCAGTTCAGTAATGGAATATACCAACGTTTCAAAAACAGACTTGTTAATAAGATTTAAGCCAGGTTAGGGCTGTTGATAGACCGCACCTCGACGATGAGTTCCAGAAAACAGCCCATGTTTGGCAAAAAAAAAGATTTATAGTTTTAGTTTGATATCGCCAAGTATAATTCCTGTCAAAAAGAGGTTATTTCACTTCATTTTTGTTACAGTCTGGTACAGTTACAGTAGTTACAGTGTTGCCTGTCAAGGAATAGGTGGTGGCGAAAGCAGTGATTTTTGCGAACAAACACGTCATTTGATCAAGATTTGGTAGTTATTTTTGTTTAGCACGAACCACTTATGGACCGCGTCTGTGAGCCATTCATTGGGGTAACTCATGCTTAGCAGAACATGTTCAAACAGCATGAACGTGCTCAGAGGGTGACTTAAAATCCCAATCAAGGATTTTCTTTTGTCAAGCATGGTTCATAGATGGACCGCTTCACATCGACGCGAGCAATCAATAACACATACTTAACAAAAGATGCATTGACAAGAGCTTTTCGATTGGCCGATCCGATTGGCCTATTCACCGGCGCTTTTCAGCTGACAAACCAATATTATTTTCCAATCACCACAGAGCTTCTTCGGTGGAAAGTTATTGCAGTACAACTTCAGAAATGTTATTATCACCTTCTGCCTGTCTGCCCAACCACCGCATGATGAGAGATATCGTAAGAAGATATTTGAAAAGAAGAGACGAAATGAGAATAATAATTCTTCATGCAAAAGTTGTTCAGAAATCTTATGGATCAGAAAAAAGGTAAGGGAAAAAATTGTTAATTTAAACGACACATCAAGCAATACTCCTCCTTAGAGATGGGGTTTCACTTTTGCGGTTCGAATCAATTCGAAATCTAGATTATTCGAATAAATGATGAATCGGACAAAGGAACAGGGAAACATGGATTTAGATGTGGAACATTATCATATTTTCGACTTTGCCCAGCTCGGCAATGCACGTTGCTGTAAAAAGGAAGTTCGTTTAGCACAAGATGTCACTCCATTGATTTATAAGTCTACCAAGCTTATTTTTTATTGCTCGTATGTTTTTAAAACCTGTTATTATTATTCAATGACCTAACCAGGCTAACATTGGTACTAAATTTCATACAGGTTTTTCTGTCCTCCCCCGTGCATTCGTCTATTTGGGAGCGGGTGGAAAACAAAACAACGAAGAAAAATATCGTCTTCAGCTTCGTCATCATCTCCGATGCCTTCACCAGCAGCAGTCAGTTCTCCTGCGCCATCTACCGTCACAAAAGCTTCCGATGTCTGTGCGTTTATAGGTGTAGGTGGAGGCGACATGCAGCAACTCCATCTAGATACGACAAAGGTGGAAATTGTGTGTGGATTTGTTACAATAGATTTTTGCTACAATATACAATAGGCCTGACCTCAACCGTTTGAATCTTGAATAACTTGAAGTTCTATACATCGGTTTGATTTTGTCATAATTAAGGCTGGGCAATTCGATTCGGTGATTCGAATCGATTCGAAGCATGATTTATTCGAATCAGTCGTGAATCGTTCATAGGAACAAAAATTTGTTGAGTGAACTAGGATTTCATTTTTAAAGACGACAACCAATCGATTTTGGTCAATTTTGACCAAAATCGATTGTATTTCGTCGTTAATGTATGAAAATCGTTGCTCTTTGTGTTAATTGAAAATACACTATAAACAATAAATTTCTTCATTTTCACGATGGGGACAAGTTATAATTGTACAAATGGGATATTTGTTATATACATAAAATTGGGGATTCGAATCATATTCGAATTCCACGTGATTCGGTTTTCCCAGCCCTAATTATGATGTTTTAGTATCTTATTGACCAAAACTAACCGAATTGAATTTGATTGCTCATTGGTAATTTTTGTATATTTTTAGAATTATGCAGCGGCGAGAAATCTCCACACTCCAGATTCCGATAAAAGAAAACATTTTCAACTTAACGTAAAAATGTTTTATGGTGATGGATCAGAAATCGGAAGATTTTTATCTCAACGAATAAAAGTTATTTCCAAACCAAGTAAAAAGAAACAAAGTGTCAAAAATCCAGAATGTGAGTGAGGATTTTAAACAAAATGAACTCAGAACATAGTTCTTATCAAGTATGACATGAGCAGAATAGTTTTTTTTCGAAATTGGCTTTAAGCGGTGCTTAAAAAGTTAACTGATGATCACTCGAATGACATGAGCTACAACAAGATGTAGCGCAAGCACTGCACTCTAAGTGGAAAACATTCCATACAGAACTCAGGCACCATGGTAGAGTTCAATGAGTGATATATGTCTTGGGATAAAATATAAACATAAAACGATAGATAACATATTAAATTAACCGTTTTCAAATTTCCAACTACAAGTGCACGACTATCTACAATACAACGATTCGAAGACAAAAGTCTAGAAATATTATATGTAATTTCCACTTCTATTTTTTCTTTAAATACATTTCACCTATTTTACTGTGTTGCTTGTCATTTCAGTGTGCATTGCTTCCGGTACAAAAGTTTCATTCTTCAACCGACTTCGATCACAAACAGTTTCAACTCGATATTTATTTGCAACAAGGCGAGGATATTGTGCAAGTTCTACACAATGGGGAGCGTTTTCAATTTACTTAGGTACATCAGACATTTTCTAGTATTCCGTGGCGGGCATATAAACAAGGGTTTTCAACCGTGGTTCAGAGTCTTTAAGGGGGCCGCGGGCGTTTTCCGCAAGCAAGGACGTAGGCGTCAGTAATGAAGTATAATACGTAATAATTAACAAAAACATAGATTGAAGAACGTGTACCTATCCGTCCTTAATAAATAGCGTCACATCAACATCATAAAAAGTTGCGAGAAATTCTTCAAATCGTGGCAGTATTTCCTTTTCATGTAGCTAGTACCAGTTGCATCGGAATGAAGCTGTGGCTGGGACCAGCTGTAACAAGTGAATAAGCAAGTTCTTTATAAAAGTCGTCAAATAATTATTACATAAAAGAGCACAGATATTTAAGACAACTAGAACGAAAATGCAACCACGATATCGACTGCCGCCCTTAAAGCAGTTAAGCGTAATTATCGTCCTTGATCATTTGGGTATGTTTAACTTTGGTCTTGTAAAATGTATAATTCGGCACAACAGAGTGGCAATTTTGAAAAAAAGAGAGTCTTTTCTCTTTCTTTCAATATTAATCTATTTATTTTAACAATCAGCGAGAGAGGATGAAGCCGACAAGAATAAATTTGAATCATTAGATGGATATATTCACTATGGAAATCCTGTCAAACTAGTTTGTTCTGTGACTGGAATTGCACTACCAAGAATTGTGAGTAATTTTGTTGACTGTAGAATTGAAAAGTTATATCTATAATAATTCTATATTCTAAAATTCAGAGAAAAATTAATCAAATCCGTTGAAATTTATTTGATTAAAAGTGAAAATGGAAAAGCGACCACTTTTTTATATACTTTTCCAGGAAAAACATAACAAAAATAAAATTGAACTTTTGTTTGAAAATATTTTCGCAATATAAGACAAGAATATTTGCAAAACTTGGGCACTCATTTTTACGTGCATAAAATTAGTCAAGTGGGAGCTTACGTTTTGCTGATGAATCGTACGAGTAAAGTCGAATTCCTTGACAGGAAATAGAGATTCTCCAAACTTTTTGTCGCCTTTCGTTCATCAATTTTGATCATGAGTAGGAGAAAATGAAAAGTCAGTCTAAAAAAATCCTTCAAACGAAAAAAAATTCCTGCAAGTTATTTTATTTCAAAATATATTTAAAACAAATGGTTTCTTTCGACTTTTATTGCTAAGGAGTTTTACACGTCCGCTCCTATTTTTAGACTGGCAGGTGGAATGAGAATAAGATACGAGCCAATAATTTTACTTCGGTACCGTGCACTAACAGCATAATTGGTCAGAAATGTTTTCAGGTTATACGAAAAGTTGATAAACAAGATGCAATTATTGATACAGATGAACCTATATCACAACTACATAGATGTGCAATGTTTCTTCATAATACCAAACGTCAATACTTATGTCTCTCGCAAGATAAAGTTATAGCACATACGGTGGGCTTTTTAATATGTATCAGTATAAAAATATACTTGCTGGGGTGCATTTCATTTTTGTAAACCATCGGGCACAGATAGATCGAGTCTCGGCGGGGCAATCCATCTGTGACCCGTGGTTCACAAAGTAGATATTAGCACTGTATTTTCTTAATCAAGACGAATGTAGTCGATACTGAGGGGAAGTTGTACCACGTAATTGAAATACACCAATACGAGAATTACAAACTAAGTATTGAGTTTTTGTGGTTTTGAATTTAAATTTTGCATTTTGTTACTCATGTGACAGGCAACTCCAAACTCGCGAAATGGCAATATGGACAGACTGAATGACGGATCATGTTGGACGATAATCTCAACTGAAAAAGCTGAATATTGTTGGAGCGATAGCTCTTTACATATTGCAAACAGTATCGGAGTGACACCTGTTCCTGTTGTACATTCTCTACAGGTTGTTCACGTTGAATAATGGACAAATCGACTAATTCGAATAATAGTGATTCGAATCAGTTCTGAATAGGCCACATCACCGACAAAATACAAACAAATCGAAGCATATTTATTTTGGTAAAAATTTTTTCTCCCCAGAAGATGAAGTGTGGATTCCAAGAATGATGTCTCTTACACTTTGTTTATATTCAAATTATATTTATTTTGATAATGAGGAGGAGATTTCAACGTATGGATGAATGACCAACATCTTAACCAATGACTCCAATTTGAAATCCAAGGAACGAATCAAATAAAAGGGAGAACAGAGTCGAGTGCTTGTTGAAACAGAAATTATAATCGGTCTAAAATTAATACAACGGAACCGAGCCCGAAAATTGTTTAGTTGCAAAAATAAATTCACAGTCGACACAGTAAAATTTGTGGTTCCGCTATGCCAGTCGGCTTTCATTGAAATATTTTTTAAAAATCTCAAAAATTTTGGTCACGTGGTCACCTAAAAGAACAGTAATTTGAAAAATATCTGTGGTGAATGAAAATGTGATAATTATCATAAAATTTGATGTTGATATTTTTAGATAAATGGTGGAGGGGAAATGGCAATGGTTGAGCTGATTGGCGAAAATTTCACTCCGAATTTAACATTATGGTTTGCGACAGTGGAGGCCAATACAATGTACAGGTAAATAATTGAGGAGTATCTAGAAAAAGAAAAAGTAGTTATTACTATAGTCACTGCAATGTTTCTTGTTTGAAGTATGGGACACTGATGAATAGCGCGGGCAAGATTGCTCGCCTCGATTGTGCGATCGATCCAACTGTGTGTGACTTATGCGTAACAAAACACGACCAAACAACACAGTTTCTTTTATAATTTTATACATATACTCGTTTGTTACAAATATTCTTTTATTTTTCGTTATTTCCAGATGCGAGGAGTGTTTAATCTGTGTCGTGCCCGAAATAAGCAAAATAAAGCCTGATTGGAGATATGTCAGGGAACCTATAAAAGTCCCACTGGTATTAACAAGAGACGACGGACTTCTGTATCCAACTCATATAGACTTCTACTACACGCCCGAACCAGGACCAAAAGATGATCCACATCCGACTATCCGAGAAATATTACGAAGCAAAAAGTTTATTAATGGATTATGAATTGGTCCAATTCGTGTGGTGCTGTCGTTGCAATATTGTATAAGAAATGTATTTCCAAAATACTTTTTTATTGAAATACACTCAAGGTAAGGCGGAATTCGTGCTTGACAGGAATTTACTAACGGCCACTAAATAGTAGAGACCTACTACAAGTTATCGACATCTAGATATGCCCATTTTTGCGAACACTTTTGGTCAAAAGCGCATTACCTCCATATTTTGCTCAACGCGTGATTTTCAATTTGCGTGTGCCATTCCATATTATTGTTTTAGGGATACTGATGAATCTGAATTTCTTTTCATCATAAAAATGGCGTAACTTCCCCATTGTCGGTATATAGATCAGCATTCATTGACTCAATAGAAACGCGTATTTTCATGACAAGACTGTTCGCAAATGCTCGCAAATAGAAGACGATTTTAGTTCGAACAATCTGTGCCGCGCACAATGAGATCTTAGATCAAGCGTGTTGGTATCAAAGACTTCAAACTTAGTTTGTGAGCAATTCCGCTTCAGAAAATTTCATCTTGATACATATTCAAATAGTATTTTGTTTGGATTGGAACTCTCCCAAGGGCTTCACAGCTGTAGTCGATGGGAAGCATGGGTTTGATGTGCTTTTACGGTAACATTGGTACAAGGTAAAAGAGTATTAGTACCAGTTCGGATGAGCAACAGAGTGTGGCGAAAATTGACAGAATTTTCATTTTCATTGACTGGGTGCGGAATAGTTGCCTTCACCACACATCATGTATCTGAAATATTATGATGGTTGAAGAGGTTCAGATCGACCCCGTAAAACTTTTTTTGCGAATTGATAATTTGCAAAAATGCTTCTATTTTTACCAGGATAAGAGTAGAAATATTATCATATTTAAACTGGGAGTGAAGCGTATTTTTACGCGCTAGCTGCAAGGGTGGCAGTACGGTACGGTACGAAATTTTTATCGTACTTCGAACCAGCAAAATAATTTCGTACCGAACTTCGTACCGTACCTTTTGAAAATTTTTCGTACCGTACCGTACGATATTATTTTTTTCGTACATCGTACCGAACTTCGTACCAGTACGAAATGAAGTTCGATTAATATTTTTCATTTATCGTACTAAATTTCGTACTAGTACGAAAACAGGTACGATTCGCTGGGCAGCAATTTCGTACCGTACCAACCACCAATGTCCAAATTAGCTTTATTTGTAAGAGCTGGCCACGGCAAGAAACGTCACCAATATCTTACATCAAAGTGATGTAGTTTTATGATATCTGGTTTAAAATCCAGGACAGAAAAACATGCGCGTAATTAAGCATATGTCACCCAAATATCATTGTTCACATTGCGTATAATATGAGAATGGTAGACCGGTGGTGAAAAATGGTGGTAGGATGAGCACAGTTTTTGCGAAAAAATCTGGCATGAAGCAATATTTAGAATATTAGCAGCATTGTGTCGTCACAAGAAATTCTCTCTCGACAAAAGAATGTTCGTTGTGCACCACGCATTATCATTGTGCATCTGGTATTTCTGGTGCAATTTACGTTCTCTTCACATAACTGAATAATGCTATTTATTTTTTCATACCGCACAGACGTATTCTCGACATGCCTCGTTGTCTATATTGTGAAATGGCTGCTTTTTTTACAAAATATATCTTCTATTTAAGATGAGCATCAGCTAACATTTAACTAAAAACAGCCTAAATATATCATAATATTCTGATGTTTCTGCTCTGATAATATACTTCTGCGTGTCAGAGTACAAACAAAACGCAATAGCGGTGGTTACTGGTTAGCTTAGTTGAATAGTTGGTCAGGGGAGAGAGTTTTTAATTTTAATTTTCACAAAATTTTTGCGCGCCTACGTTGCGCAATATTTTTCCCTGATTAATTTCGTAGCATTTAGCCTTTAAAGTTAGAATTTTTATTTAATTTTTACAAAAAATTTCAGCGGGCTTCCGGCGCGCAGATACATTTTCCTGTCTGGTAATGTTTACTTCACTCTTAAAACATGTATTTTTGTTTCGTTCTCCATAAAGTTTTGCGCGCCTCCGACACCCTAATCTTTTTGTAAATTTGAAAGCCTTTGTTTGCATGTTGGAAAAATGTGCCCCCTAAATTTTTTTCGGGGTCCGCGATTGTAGTTGGTATATTTGGGCACCGTGATTTTTAGTATTATGAATGCTGCTTATCTTGTCGATTTTAATTGGGCTATCACAACTTTCGTTATTACAGAAAAATGCATTCAGATTAAGACGTCATAAATCAGTGGCCTATTTGTATTTCCACGCAATCACAAAATTTTACGCTACTGCAGTAAAACCGATATACGACATAGCTCATCTAATCAGCTTAAGTGAATCAGTTGCATTTTTATTACCATACCTGCGCCGCTTTTAATCATTTTAAAATTGCCCTTTAGTTTAAAAATTCGTTGATAGACACAAATTATATTATCAGAGCCCTGTTATGAAACGACATAGATGTTAAATGAAATTATTTTTTGAATTCATTTGAGACGAATAAAGTGTAATGCGAAGGTACGAAAAAGAGTACGGTACGGTACGAAATAAATACCGAACTTCGTACCGTACCGTACCAAGTACGAAAATTGAAAAACGAATCGTACCGTACTATCGTACCGGAAAATTCAATCGTACCGTACCGAACTTCGTACCGTACCGTACCGTACTACCAGCCTTGGCTAGCTGTGCGTGTTTCGATCTCAATGAAAGATTCTTTGACTTAATTCAAGGACAAAGGCATAGACATTTCATTCCGACTTTAAAAGTGATGTAACAAATCGATATATCATATTACAGTAATCAAGAAAAGACAGATGTCTTTAGAGAGAGAGAGAATTTATTATTTTGTTAAACAGAAATGCAATACACTATACACTAAATTGTAAGTAGGTACGAAAGCAAATAAATGCATTCCGGTATGTATTCCGACCGGGACCAGTTACGATCAGTTAATCATCAAAGTCTGCCATCACCGTTTGGTGGTTAGATTGTTTTAATGTATTCGAAATGGGAAGCAACCACTTTGTTTCCAGTTGTATTCGATACTGCCAATTTGTTGATCTAAAAGGTCGAAATGTTACTTCGTATGATAAAGCACCTAAGGTCTGAAACAGTTCACACCAAGTGTAAGGAACTTGAATAACAAATATAGCAGCCTTTCAAAGCCTTTGAAAAAGTCACAACTTATGCAAAATATCAGGCAATAATAAGAGACTCAGAGACGAATTTGTCTTACTTTTTCACGCTGCCAGTTACATATGCATGCACTTATTCTACGTAATGTATGGGCCGAAAAGATAGAAAGATAACTGTGATGACAAAAGGCACCACTCAAAAGGAATCAACTAACGACCACTCAAATAAGGAGAATTCTCATAAAATATAGCAACTGTACTTTAAACGGAAAACATCCCAAATAAAACTGAACCACCATATTGAAGTGCGGTGAGTGGTATCCACCGCTACCTACCGCACCGCTATCCACGTTCGGTGAAGCCGTAATCCTAGAAAAATATTAGGTTATTATCCATGGGCCATGAGACGAAATATACACTGTCAATGCATACTTCAATGGCATATTTGCTATATTTGAAAATCCCTATAATATAACACAAACGTTTTCAAAATTGGTGGTATTTTGACCTTCACTAATCCTCTCTTGCTGGTCTGTGACCAACCGCTAAGGCGGCTATAGATGTTGTCAGCGCTGAAAGATGACTAATATAACATAAAAGATATTTCCATACGTAATCAGACGTAGTAAAAGATTGCTTGGTTTGATTTATGTCTGGAGCAAGTCTGATCGCTACAGTAGGCTTATCCCAGTCAGAAGTTGGCCCGAAAATCTTTGATCAAGTATCTTTTCTTAAGAACATGACTGATGGATTCACCATACCCAATAAATAATCCACTTTGTCATGCACGCTCCAGAAGCTTTGCGACTTATCAGTGATTCATACATTGACTGTCTTGATATTTCTTGAAAAATACCAGAAATGGATTCACTTTCGGATAATAAAATACTTAACTTTGCCGTGTATAGGTCATAGATTAATTACGATCCAACAGTGGTCAAAGCTTTAAGAACCTTTTGGTACTTTCTGCTAAAAAATTTGTTACCTGGACAAAACTTTTGTCAAAACAAAATTGGTCAAACATGAGCCACTAATGCATGCTAGGTAAATTCATTTCTGACTGTTTGGTATTAGGAAACCTCTTATATATATTGTTTTGATTTAAGAACACTGATCAATAATCAAGTTGCCGATTCACTATATGTCTGTTTCGTTCTCGACAAAGTAAAAAGAAATATATAAATGCTCCCTCATGTTTCCGGAGATTTCAGAATAAATCAACACGGAAAATATAATTTAGTGAAGTAACCGCAAGTTCGATCTGGAATTACTTCACACGCCACACTACAATATTGAGTAGTTGTAAACGAATGTAGTAATAAAAAAATTATGATTTTTAAATACGGTGCCCACTAATGTACATACAGCACGTTGTACACTTTTTCTACATTTGATCTTGCACCATAAAAGAAATAAAAATAAATGTCCGTTTTTTATTTGCTGATATTTTCTTATTGGCAACCGAACATTTTCGCAAATAGTGATATTTTATTTATATTTTCTCTGTATCGGATTCAGAAATATTAATTGTAGGGGATGTGAGGAGTTCAAATTATCAAATATCATCGATGCGCGCTGAATGAGAACGGAAATGCTAGTTTTGTTTATTCAACCGTTTAATCTTTCATGTAAGGTGTTAAACATCAAAAAAAAAATGGGTTCGTACTGCTTTAATTCATTTCTTGTGGCTTGTTCAATTTATCAAAGAATTGAAATCAACCTGTTTTGTTATTATAATTCAGAGTTAATTTTATGATTATCAGGCGGATCAACAATGTGCTCAGAAAAGATTTGCCTAATAATCTTTTGTTAAGTATAAGCCACTGATGGATCGCGGCAATCAGGCGCGGTCAATCTGTGGGCTTTGCTTGACTAAATAAAATTTCTGATCTAGATATAGCAAAGCCGAATTTCATTTCACAATTTATGGACGCAAGAGTGTGATGTGGAGCTGAAAGTATAACTTGATGCCAAAACCGCGAATTGTATGTGAGTTAATGTAGATTTCAATTATTTCATCCGGAATGAGGTATATATATCATACACAGAAAATACCTACAAGGGAAATATAATAACAACAAAAAAACATGTTAAATTGAGTATGATGCACACATTAATGGCCGATTGCGCGCGCAATTAATAGATTTAAAAATAAAAATATCTGTTTGGCAGAATAAAAGGCAGTGAAAATGTCTTCTGGAACTTTTCTTGGAGAACCAGTGAAATTTAATATAAAATAGAATAGTTATTGCATCGACCTTAATCAAACTTTTTAACTAGTAAGAGGATGAGGATAGCACATTAGTCGGGACTAGATAATTCGAATCGATTCGAAACACAAATTATTCGAATCAGTTGTAGATCTGTCATACCAATCAGAAATCGCATTTTCTCAAGCATAAGCCACAGATGGCCACACCTTGAAGGTGCAATGAACCAGCGCCCCATGCTTAACAAAAGATTATTTCAATGAATTAGAACTTTCAAATTTTAGTTGGAAAGTACAAACTATAGATTTCAATAATTTGATAATTAAGCAAATATTGAAGGTAAAATTAGGGACAATTATTATTTGCGGATTCAGCGATACGATCCAATGCAAAAAATACTTGAATCAGATTCGAATCCCAAAAACTTCGATTTTGCCCAGCTCTAACCAGCGTGAGAACCCTCATCTCCTGAGGAATCAGATAGATGGCATTCCATCTCCTGAGTCATCCCACTTGCATTGTTTTGCTCTAGTGTCCCAATTTTTTTTTTTGCGTCGCCCGTCGCTTGATCACCTCTGAACACATTTACTAACTACATGTATCGTATGTAACGATACGATATAAGTAAGTAATAGTACCACATATGGATCGTTAGGAAACGGGCGGAAAATGAAATATCTAATTCGCCAAGCGAAGACCACAGATGTGCCGAGACCCAATCGTGGCCCATGCTTGACAAAATATGTTTACTAAATATTCATGGTGAAAATTATCGCTCTTTTGCTTCTTACATGACGGGTTTTTGCTAATTATGGGTCGGTGACTGGTGCTCGCGGTACCAAGACGAAATCGGTCTACATTATACCAGTAAAAATGAAATTTTTGATATCGAAAAACTGAATACCTTGTTTGTATTATCGGGATGTTTTTTAACGAATCAACAGGAAAAATGGGATCCAGGAAGGCAATCTGAAAATGTCATTTAATCCCATCTGCAACTGCAAGTCGCAATCCATCAACTCATTGGAAAGATTTTTACTAATCATATTTTGTTAAGTATGCGTCACTGATGGATCGCGTCGATGAGACGCGGTCCATCTGTGGAACATGCTTGACTAAATAAATATAAGATTGGTAATAGTCCTATCTTGACCTCGGCTTCGTTCCTATGTTATTTAAATATAGCGCATATCTTATGGTTCCCCATCAAACAAATATGAGAAAATTTCAAGTTTCGGTATGAGAAATCCGTGAACAATATCAGTTCAACTTAGTCAGATCCAAATTTTCAATTGTCTTACGAAAAGCGGAAATGCGTATATATTGTAGTAACTGGTGCTACAAGCACCATTATTGTGTTGAATAATGTATAATATATAAAGAAAATGTTGCTTGTAGATGTTCATTGCAAATTATTTTTGTATTTTATTGAATTCCATTCAGCAAAAATTAGGGTCCAAAAACTAGGACCTTCGTGGGACTCTTATATCGGCGTTCGATATAATCTACGCATGATTGTACTGATAGAGCCAAATGAATGCAGCTTTAACATTTTCAAAAATAACACTGGAGTAGCCACAGGAGGGTTGAACGGAGCTTTGCCCCCTCCCCCCCTACATTTTTTCCAGGCAAAATCCCCACCAGATTTTGAAATTTTATACGAAAATATAAGTAAAATATTTGCACGATGACATGTGATAGAAAGTCTTTTTAGTTTTCGTTTCCGAAAGGATGTGATCATTTCGGAATGAAAAAGTCGCATGTTTCAATACAACGAATGGGCTTTCATGTTTATGCCCTCCCCCAGGATTTGATACCTTCCGCCGCGACTGTGGGTATTCATGACCAACTAATCGAAGTCGAAAGGCATTCGATCCTGACAGATGATGAATGCTCAAAAGAGATAGCGACTCTTTCCTCCATTTGCCAATATTGCCTAGATATACTGTAGTTACTAATAATGGTAAGTGAAGGTGTTTTTTTTTCATCTTGGGTCTGCCCTGCCGAACCTCGAGGTTAAAATATTCATTTATGATGGAAATGTGAGCAAAAAATGTGAAATAAAGTTGTCTTGTAAGTATGTATCAATATTGAAACAATAATTCAAAATCTTAGTAATGACATTATGCTCATTGTGAAATCATAATTGGCCGTTAAAACTTTCGCCCTCCCCAATTATTTTTATATTTACGCCTATGCCATTGAATCAATGGAAATTGTCGCGCGGTTGCCATTATACTATAAAAGAGATATGGAATACGTAACCACACGAGGGAACTAATGAGCAAATGAGCTTTCATCAAATGGAATCTCGAAAATCGAGAGTCGGGTTTCACCATTCAAAACACCATCGGACTAAAAATCAGCATTATATAAAAACAAACAATGTGTTTGTTATATTTCTCGTTAATCAAAGTTTTCAGAACGCACTTAACATATGATATTCCCTACATAACTTTTGTTCATTAGATACAATAGTAATCTATTTTTTAGATTATTGTACGGATACCATGGTTACTGTACTAGTATTTTACTATAGGCCATAAACACTGTACATTATGGTCGATAAATGCGAGCTTTTGCGTATAAATATTAGTTTACACGTACAATAGAAGTAGTACTATTTGCAATTCGATAATAAAACTTCAATGCCATACCGAGTAAAATCGTGTCATTTATTACGTGAACCACGGGCTATTGACTCCAGTATGTTAATCGTTCAGTTTACTCAGTGCGGCATCTCAATTTCATTATAGTATGTAGGCTCACTAGAAAATCCCAGGGACGGAGCTGATGGCCTAACCGCAAAATTCAATAGGTGTTTTCTCATAGTTTTCAGCATATGGCATTATCAGTCAAAGCCCCTACACTAAAGATTTACATCTTTTCCCATAACATAGTATTTCCAATTTTGTGAAATATTGCGCTCTAAAAATTCTCCATATTAATTCCCCATTTAAGGGGCATTTGTTCCGAAATTGTTTTCCAGTCAGAAATTTCATTTTATCATACATGTGCCACAGATGGAACCCGTCTCAACGACGTAATACATCAGCGACAGATACCGTACGTAACAAAAGATGCTTTGAAAACATTTTTCCGATTGGGTTGCGCCCGGAAATGTCGTTACGATTTGCTTGTATAGCCGCTAATTCTAACAATCTATATTCATATAAATTTCCATAAATAATAAAAATCGAACTATTGTGAAAGCAACAACTGTAAAATATCAGCCACAGAACTTGGTAAATTTATACTAAATCTCATTGAAAGAATGGAGAATGGGAATCTTAATTCGATAACTTAACCGTAATGCCGTTGTATTTAAGAGAGGTGATGAGCACACTAGTGCATTAAGGGGGTGGGAGAAGACCATGATGCCGCTCTTTTTCGATAGGTTTTATAGTAATATACATTAAAAACGAAACGGAACAGTAATTTTTTGCTTGCGGCGACCATTATGACGCTATAATTTGATCCCAATTTTTTTCAAATTGTGCCCAAAAAATTGTTCATTTTTTTTTTCAAATTTTGAATACGCCGCTTGATGATCATGTGAGCATTTTATATTGTTCTGATCGATCTAAGTTACATAATGACCACTTAACTGCTATGAAAATAGATCATTATTTGGGATCAACTATTACTCAACACAGTTCACAGAATATTCTAAAGTTTTCGACTATTGTGAAAAAAGCCTATTTTACCAAAGCCAAATGACAGCTTGGTGCAGATCGATGGCAATGCAGAACTATATTATATATTTATATTATTTAATCAGTTATTGCAGCACAAAATCATACTTACTTCTGCATCTAAAAATTTTGCATATAAAAACTCGAAACAATACTCTTTTCCGTCTTAGTAATCGAACCCGTGATACACGTGATAATTTCGCAACTGGTACTTTGTTTTTCTGTCGATTGGTATATTGCTCATACTCGACTTACGAAAGTCGTTTATGAGTCGTTTTAGCTTCCAAGTCAACAATAGGTGTGTGTAGAAAGTGCCCTGCCAAATCAATGCCGTTATCGTGTGCATTCACTCACTCACTACCTTGCAACCAACGAACCAGGCAAAAAGCGAGTTCGCCACAAAAGAGTTTCGCAATTTTCAAACGCCGGTCCGGCCGGCTTGCGCCGGTTCTGTTTGCGGTGAGCACATATGATACGGAAAGGAGCAAACACCAACTCCCTATCTCTGTGTATTCTTTATCGGGGCATGTTGGCTTTGGCGTAAATTTCAATTAGTCTTGGCCAGAGAAAATTCCCGCTAACAAAGCACGCTTTTTCTATCAACCAAGCGATATCGAGTGTGACCTTTGACCCAAACTGATTACGGTAAAGTGAGAGCGGGGACAATAACAAGTCGACCACAGGCACTGAATTAGCCCGTTCCAAGGCCGAGCAATCACTTCAATGTTTTGATACAAAAAGGCAAAAGTTTATGAATGCGGCGCCTAAGTGTATATTTTTTTCCAATTGGGTAAGCGATCATCATAAGGTTGGCCTTTTTTGGCAAAGTGCTGAAATTAAGATTCGTTTTTGATTCATATTCAATGTGTATTTTGTCCAAGTTATAACGGTCATTACAAAAATAAATGAGTTGGGTTTTAGTTTTTTATATAAAATAGCACTTTCAATCAGAAAGCTGCATAGCAGTGAAATAAATCGGTTTTCAAATTTAAGCGAATATGAGCGAACTGAATGTTGTACATGACCTAGAGGACATGGTCAGGATGCCCAAACTCTTAAGACGCTACAGGTGGTGTGTCATGTGCAATACATTGATGTTGCAACACCTCCAATACAAAACACGACACGGGAGCTGTGAGAAGACGAGGGTGTCTTCAAAAACAGATAACCGAGTATTGCGCAACGCGGGCCAAGTCACGGTGTGAGTTTTCTTTGAACAAGAGCTGCGAGTATACTGGCGTTTTCCTGTAATAATATGATAATATTTTGTCATAAAACCAAACAACAAAATTTGGTTAAGTACAGTCAATGAACCTCCTCATTGCCCATGATATAATCTAAAGATAGCAATGCTAGACAACAGTTTACAAACGTTTGAAACAGCTGCGGATTTACATTTTTCATAGCAGTAAAATAACAAACCAACGCGGATTGGGTTGTCAGTCGGCCGTGACAAAAGTACGCGGGAGACAGAGTGTGGTTAAAAAACTTGCAAGTCTTGCGTGCAGAATGAAGAAAATTAAGTTACCTGAAATCACACAATGCCGGTATCACTTTTGGTATAACGTTAAGCAAACTTATCACTAATGCGCATGTCTATAATAGTATATGAACTGCAGATTTATTGATAATTTCGGAAATGGGAGCCATAACCAATTGCTTTAGTACGCTCATCATTTGAAAAAAATGTTCAAATTCATATGGATCCTTATTATAGATTGAAATCAAGAGATATTGCTCAATAAACATTTATCCTCAAACGCCTGGTTTAGTCAAATGTAAAATTTGTCGAACAACATTTTGATGTGCGAGGTTTATCTTTCGTAACAAATATTCGAAGGTAACATTTCTGCTCTACCTCTGTGCATCCACCAACCATATGGTTTGAGGACAAAAAATAAACAATTAAACATGCAGAATATCATTTGAGCGAACGTTTTAATAAAAATACCAGTTTTGAGACTAATCTTAAGGAAGGCACAAACAAGTTTATAAAATGATGTCGTGGAGAAGTTGAGACCAATGCAACGAAGAAACTCAATATACAGTATAATATTTTCATTTGTGGAATGTGGTATGTCTGAGCTCCCAGTGCGGACGTTGAATACCGAATACACGCAAAGCAGAACATAAATCATAAGTACATTGTAAGGAAACAACACTATATGACCCCACAAACTGCAAGTTGGCAACATTCTTGATGACCATTTCATATCGAGCTATGGCATTATGATGTTAACTGGGTCGGTCTATTGAAGCGATATTTTCAATTAGAAATATCATTTTGTTAAGCAAAAACCATTGGTGGATAGCCCAAACGCTGTAGTGGCTAGACATTGTCCACCGGTGATCAACAGATGATCCCTAATCAAACTATCAAAAACTATGGTTTGAATATTTCATAGGCTTTCATACTGACTGTTATTAGTTGGCGACCTTGTTGTAAAGTTGATGAAGGGCTAATACGTATTTGTAGTTTTTGCATCGTTCACTATTTTCAAGAACCTATTAAAGAAAATAGAAAAACATGTTTTGTTTATTCAGCTAAGCGGTGGTCATCACGCGAAACAGATTAATTAATGCGTCCGGTGGGCAATGGTCAACAGAGGCAAAGAAACACATGTTTACGTGCCGACAGCGACATTCAAGTGCGTGTCGATTTCTCTTCTCTGCCGCGCAGATTGATTACATTGCAATAAACAACGTATTAGTTATGGCTTTCAATTATTGTGAAAAATAAAAACAAAAATATGTTTATTCTATTTTGGTATTTAATCAGAACTGGTTTTTATTATTGTGTTTAACCGGGTATATTTTATTTTGTCATAAAAAATGAAAGCTATATTTTATATCTTTACCACAGGTTCTTTTTGGGTGCTGCGTGCAGCCTCGTTTAGAGCGAGGTTAATCTAAAAATGATGAAGCCTATAAAGATCACGTCGATTTTTAATGCACTGGGTATTATCGCATCGCGCTTGCTACGCATCTTTTGTTTGTCCCATTCATGGCAGGTTTCGTCGCAAAAATTCAATGGTGAAATCTAACCTAATCGGGTAACGTAAAGAGAAAAGTCAATGCGAGAGTTTCGCGACATGGTGAGAAAAACGCGAGCGAATTAGGCGAAGCAAACCCGCAGACCGTACACAACACTGCGTCGATGTCGTATCTTTTGGTATTTTATTATATTGCCGAGGAAGAGGGCGATATTGGACTTTTTCATTCGTTCTCGCGATAAAAACACATTGCACAATCCGCAACAACAAAGAAAGTTCGTCGTCGTCGAGAAAAAATCGGAGGCACATATAAAACACAGTTTCGCACCGTTGCCTCCTCAATAGTCAGCTGATACTCTTCAGCACGTAGCTTAATTTTCATTGGTTAGGATCGCCGGCTTTTTTGCTCAACGTCACTAGTTGAACAAACAAGTCTGGAGCGATCGAGCAGTCAGCTGTTTGCGGGGGCAACGCGGCAAATCGCTTTGCAAACGGATTCGAGGGGTTTAAATTACTCATTTCAGGTGTGGCTATGTCGAAGTTGGTTGCAATTATTATTCTTCTTCATCTGTAAAATGTTCATATTTACGAAATGCGAAATTGACATATTAGTCAGATTGCAGCATTTGAATCTAAAAATGAACGAAGAGAGGCGAAAGTAATTAAGTTGACATCGTAAGGGTATTGCTGCTATAATTCTCTATTACTGCTTTGTTGAATATTCTTCAAATGCTTATTTCTAACTTATTTGATTTGTATTTTAGAGAAAATTATTATTTCACTATTCTTGCTTATTAATTTATGCTTATTTCTGTGATCGTTCTATCTACTTATTTCCAATTGATCTGCAAGAATCCGGATGGTTCATTGCGATTTCGAATTTAGCGACGAAGAATCCAAAATTGGAATGGACACCCAATCGCTTGCAATTTACAGTGTTGCTTCATTTGCCGACGCCCGCCGATCACCAGTGGACTCCAATATGGGCTCAATATCAAATTACGTGTCCACATACTCACAGCCGCAGCAAATGTCTACCGTGATAAAACAAGAACCACCGTACGTCGTTGATGATCATTCCGGCAACCAAGGAATGAATGAGGGGTGTATTTATCAACAGCCAGGATCAAATCATTCCAGCCCATCAAATTCGCCCGAAAATTGTGGCTCCCTTACACCATCACCAGAAATGAACAATGGTAACCATAATTATTGGCAAGGTGGAAGAGTCAGTGAAACCCAAAGTATGAGTGATACCGCTACCGAAGAAGAAGCATTTGATGAAATATTGGCTAACGTCAACGCCACTCTGTCACAGATGACTCCGACACAGCAACCAGAACAGGACTATTCCACCTACACAGTCGCATCGTCCATGGGACCCATGGACCAAAGTCGCTACACTCAATATCAACAATCATCGATGCTACATGGTGTTGCACCGGGATGTACAAATACATACGCGTCATCTGGCATCCCTCCACCACCCCCACTGACATACAGATCATCTAGCTTACCGGAGTGTTCGCAATACAGACTATCAGATGTTTCAGAAATGTCAAAAAAACTTTATTCAATTCCTACTACACCATCATGCAATATTTCAACTGGTAATCATAACGACGGCTCATGGAGTACATACAGCAGCCCGGTTATGAGTGAAGCGAGTGAAATTTGTGAAACTGACACAATTCAGAATTGCCACAGTGATTCGGATATCTTACCGGACGAAGAATTAATTTCAATGTCTGTTCGTGAACTAAACAGAAGGCTCCGAGGCTTGGGGTAAAATTTTTTTTCTCAAATCAAGTTTACATCAAATTCAGTCAAAATTTTATGATTCGAGAAGTCGCCAAAATTGTAAGCAAAAATTAAAATGTCTAATATCTGTATTTACTCCGAAGTGGAGAATTGAAAAATCTCATTTTGGACAGTCTGACTTCCGTTCCGGGACCCCCAAAGTTGGGCGGTCATTCACACGAAAAGTGTCGATATATTTCAGACTTAAGTGCACAATAATTGTCTAGCCGGTAGCCACAATAATGGTGGTCAGTAACTTTAGTACCCTGGAAAGCAGTCAACTATAGTTTCATCTAGTGAAAGTTAATCCGGTTCTATTGAATAAACGTTGACCGCTCGTGTATTTCGGTTTTTGACCAAGTTGGGGATTCAGTAAATATGTTTCATGGATGAAACGGGTTTGAAAAGTGTATTTTACCCACAAAACAAACTTAATCAAATCGCTTTTTTTGCAAGACAGTTCATACCAACGTCCAGACCTTCTTTACTTGCCGGTCGATCAAACCGGCCAGTATTAAATTTCTAAAGTAAACCAATAATTCTTAAATTACAGCAAAGAACAAATCATATCACTTAAACAACGTCGGCGGACACTCAAAAATCGCGGCTACGCCCAAAGCTGTAGAAGTAAAAGGGTGATGCAAAGACATATTCTTGAAAACGAGAAAATGGGGCTTCAAAGCCAGGTAATAAAGAGGAAAAATTTAATTTAAATAATTTATTATTGTAATAGTAAATAGCGCATTGCTTTGGGAAGTAATATGCAATTAGTAACGGCTAGCTTGAAGAGTGAACGAAAGAACATCAGACTGATATTCACAAATTAGCCCTCGCGTTTTGACTAGTAAACCTATCTAAGCCTCCCTTATTTGGACTGAGTTTTGCCAAAACAATGTTTGCGTACAATATAAATCTATCCATTTTTAATCATGCAGAAACAAGTGAATGAATGCGCGTGTTATTTACTATCGCAACGCCGCCATTTAAAGTTTTTAAACGACACGTAAAGATGTCGCGAATATGACTGTAGCGAACCAATTTTAACGAAAATCAAAAAGTTGAGCAAATTTCAAACCTTTTGATCGATTGAAAAATATTACGTTTATTCATTTGCGCTTTAATTTAATTTTTATAAACGAAAAGTAATTTTTATCTGGTAACAATAATTACTTATGGCGCATAAGAAATTAATTTCGTTTTATTTGAGCAAAATTGTAATTGAAATAAATCAACATTTTGAAATGAATTGTAGGAATCATGTTTTCTTGTTAAATGAACATCGTTTGTTTGTATTTGCGCGAACTGAATGCTTCCCACTTCGTTTGGGTTTTCGCAATATTGGTCGAAGTTATCTCAATATAAAATCTATTTCGGGAGCAATTGAGTGGTGATCGAGAATTGAGTTTACCCAATTATTACAATATCTATTCTGCAAGAGCGCAAACAACTTCCACAAATCGTACATGATACCAATTGTTCTTACCAGATCTGGATCTGTAATTAGAAATCGTTTGCAAATATTTGCGATGCCGATACAGGTATAGTGATGATAACCTCACTCGAATCTACGGGTCTCGGGTCAAAATATTTATTTACGCACTTTTTTAGTGTTAAGCATGGGCCACAAGTGAATCGCGCATTCGAGGCGCGATTCAGTCATGACATATGCTTGGTAAATACGCTGATAAAATTAGCCGAAGTACAAATTGTAGAATTTATGAATAAAACGTACGCGGAAAAATTTATTTAATGATATTTTTTTATTTCAGAAATAAAAAATGAGCGAAACTCATATAATTTACCGTCGTGATTGTTTTGTGGCAAAAAGTCATATTTCCCCCGTCAACCGTTCCCTTTTCTTGTGCAATTCATGTTGGTTGAGTTAATCATTACCGTTAAATGTGAATAAACGTTCAGGCGACATCACGATAATTCGCCAAGTAGCTAAAATAAGGAGCGAAGCGTGCTATTGCGTGGAATTTTGTTATCGCTCACGCTTTTGGTAAATATTTGGCGGCTCCTCGAATCGATCATATAAGGCTAATGTACTTTCAAGTGCTCGGTCAAGGTTGTCAATGGTTTTGCTTGATCATAAAATCCTCAAGAAATAAATAAGTGATATATATTAGTGCTAAATTGAATCACAAAAAAAAATATTTCAATTTTTTCAGATCTACATTGTCAAATCAGACACAATATTGTCATTTAGATAATGATTTTATAAACATTGTCCGTTTTCGCTTTATTATGTGTGTATAAATTATTCCCAATTGCCTTATTCGTTTTATGAAAGCTTATTACGCGTTTATTGTTCAAATTTAATAAAATTGGAAATATAGCACAATTTCCGAATTAAGATTCTATTTTTTCATTTATAAAGTAAATTCAAAATAAACCGTTGAGTTAACCTTTCTTCTTTATTTCCAGGTAAATCAGCTAAAACAACACTTATCTCTTATCATTCAAGAACGAAACTCGTATCGAATCAAGTACGAGAGCCTAAGAAAGCTCCATATCGATCGTCAGACCCCAACACACTCCATCCACTCACAACAACAAGCACAACAACATCACGACTCACAAAATCAATGCCCCCCTATGGCGTCATCAATGCATAATTTAAATGCTGAAATGTTCATTTAATTTCGCTCAGGCGTGGGGCGCCATTTTGACTGGTGAAGCTGAGGTGTACTGACTGACAGACTGATTGCATTGTCGATGACAAAGCCCGAGGGTTTGTTCACATATAGAAGGAAAGGCTTTTCTGCGAGGAATAGTTCGCTTTCTGCGTGTAATTTCAAAGCTTTAAACACAATATTATGCAACGAATGTGTAAGCCAAAGTACACACATGTATTTTTTACTCTATCATTCCGTTTTTAACTGGAATTTAAGAATTTTTAAATATAAATTTTTACAATTTTTAACACAACAACTTCATTGTGTTCAGTTGCTCGTTATAAAGCATGGTTTAATCGTAACTTATGTGCGGAACAAGTGAATAACATATAAATTTGGTGTATGTTGCTGAATTTTTTTTTCTATTTTAGGCTATGCTTTTCTGTATTTTTGCATAAGTTGTTTTGTTATATTTCATTTCAATTGTCAAGTGGATAGTATTTATCATACTACTATTTTGCTTAATTAATTGATAAATATTTTAAACATAGGCGAACGCTGTCGGTTTAACAAACGCGTGACGTAACACTGTGACGTCACATATTTAATTTTTTTTAGTTTTTTTAAGTCCATGTTCCATTTTCACTCATCTGTTCCGTTTATTTATGTATTCTGTTCCCAAAATTAATGCGGAAATGTTTCACCAAGTTTGGGCAGTAGATAAACATTTCATCCGAAGCTCATAATTGTATTGGGCTTTATGGCAACATGCCTCAAATCTTTCTTTGGTCATAACTTGTCTTATATCGTTCCATCGTTTACATGCAACCTTATGCCGCCACATTCATGATGTAATGTATCAATAATACAATTTTATTTGATCAAGTATGAGCCAGGCACCCAAACTCAACAAAAGCAGTTCTGTATCTAATTTCTTATTATTCATTGCTTTGTAAAAATATAGCATTCCAGCTCATTTCATTATAGGCTTCCTGACTTTCTGGAAAAGTTGGTTCGCTTATTTGCAATGTTATAAGCCATGCGTGTAATTATTATGATTTGAATTATTATACCGCTATAATTTCGATTATAAGTTTTTTGCGTTTGTTTGTTTGTTTCTAAAATATTAGTATGCTTGCTATTATTTTCGATTTTACGTTTGTTGTTCATTTTTTAAATATATATTTGAGAAAATTGATATATTCGATATATAAAAATGCTACTGAACGGACTTATCTATATAAAATTAATTCGCTAAATCATTTGATAGAATTCAAAACATTAAACAAAATGAAATGAACAGTGAAATTTTGATTCTATTTTCGAGGCTTCATTCTATAAAGTGACTGAAAATCAATTTGTTATATACCATGTATGTATTGTAAAACCAAATTCGGCTCATTGCGCTGGCCGCAGTGACTCCCTTTTCTACATATATCATTTTTACGGATATGAATTGTCTGCCAAAAAAGCACACACAAAATTTTTTGAATTGATACAAACAATAAGAAGTTACAATATTTTTTTATTTCCCTCATTGTGACGTCATATCTATATTTGGTCAATCAGATCCATTGTTATGTATTGCGAGCTTGCAATGACGCCATATGAAATTATTAGTCAAGTCTTGAAGAGAAAAGTTAATCAAAAAAAAAAATGTTGCTTCGCCTATTATGGGGCATAGATGAATCGCACCCAGTAGGCGCGCTCCATCTATTTCCCATAGTAGGCAAAGTATGCTTTCGTTATATATATATTATATTTTACTGAGGCTAATATTGTGTAGTCGTTGGTCCGCTGTGGGCGTTTTCTTTATTTCCTTGTCTCGTTTCTTGCTTTTCTTTACTGTTTTTTTTTCTTTCTTTTTGGAAAATAAATATTCCGACAACTTGAATTTACTATGGTCATTATTTTGTGGGAACGGCCAATATACCAACAGAAAGAGATTTAAATTCAACCTAGGAAAGTTGGACACGGTAGAAAAAAAATCCATATTCCAGGGGAAAATTAGAATCGACTCGCGAAGGCTAATTTTTACCTTTTTTTAGAGATCGGTGTCATCAATTTTATTGAATAGATTCATGTAGCATTGACTAGTAATTCAAAAATACTAATACTGTACCTACCGGTGATGTACAAATGTTGTTTTCATCAATAATGTTGTAATATTGGACGCATTAGTTGCACATAACCGGACTACTGTGGTTATAAATATTGACAATTAATCACACAAGGTTTGGGCGAATTTTTATCCGGTTATATTGAATTTTGCACATATTTGATAATATGACAGTTTTTGAAAATTGGCTATTTTATGGAAATTTTTCATAACCATTTAAAATAGAATCAAATTCATTAAGATTTATTTCGGAATAATTGTGTTAAATTCGAAAATTATTGTTTTGGAAAATAGCAACCTTGCAAGATAGGCTACATGACTAAAATACTGTTGGCAACCAGGGAGCATGGTCCGTGACCTTCAACGGGTTAAAGTATTCGCTGTATATTGCGGCAATTGGACCGCTTACCGACCGATAGTATTAGTTGTCCCCAATAGTTGAGTTTGCGGATTATTCGAATTCTACTAGGCCCACGTGTTCGGAAATACGATAAAGCAAGTACGGAAAATTGAATCAATTCCAGTCAAATAAAATCCTGATCTTAACTTCTTACAGCGACGCTAACATTGAAATGATTTCTAAGGAAAAAGAGCGAGGTGCCCTATTCAGGATTTTCATTGCTAATTGAAGTACACATGTACATTGATTGTGATATTTATCAGCGAGTAACAAAGTGTTTATTTTTTGACTGAGTTTAGTTGTTTTTGGTCCTCACGCGCTTTGAACTCTTGTTTTCGTTAGTGTAACCCAATCAGAAAACATTAGTCCAAAGATGGTTTATTAAATATAAGTCACTGATGGATCGCGCCGACGAGGCATGGTCCATCTGTGGCTTATGCTTGACAAAAAATGGCCAATTTCACTTTTCGCTGGCTAGATATTTTGACACCACTGCGTAACAGTTCATAAAGCACGCTAAAATTGTATTTCCGGATAATATTGAAAAAAAGTTGCGATTTATGGTAAATTATGGACCTGCATTCAGTAACAGCTTTTGACTTCACAGATGATTTTTTCCAATTTAACAACGCGTTCGTATTTGGATAAGCTATGTTACACACCTTATTTTAAACGTGGAATAGATGATGTCGTTCTGTCTCGATATGTAAGTCAAACATAACCGAACCGTACTTTATGGAAAGGGCAAACAACCCTGAACTTTGGACTTAACCTTGTCAACCCATATGCTTATATGACTACATATGTAAGCATAGGTCGAGCATAAGCCATTGATAAATCGCGATGCAGCGATGGGCCAAGTTCGACAAAACAAAGTTCATATTCGGATCAACGGCACTTGGAAACGATTAAAAACACTAAAGCTTCATTGTTATACGCACGGGTAAATTAGATCATGAATTCAACTTGTCGAAAATTTGTAACAATTGAAGGATCTTTGTCAAACATGATTGGCAGAAGACAGAGGCGTATTAGGAACCTTGAAAAATGAACAGACCAATTTTTTAAAATTATGGGCGGTATCGCCAAAAGAATGCTAAATATCACCATTTTATTGCATATTCGAGTAAAATAACCCAAAATCTGTGCAGCAGGAGGAGTGAATGTTCCGAAAACGATGTTTCCAAGTCTGAAACTGGATAAATATTGAAAAGTTCGAGTTCCAAATGATTCGGTTTTGCCCAGTACTAGCTATGAGCCAATTCCGCTTCTACTTGAACGGCAGTGACGGACAGTAGCATACCTCGAAAAACATGTGTTGTTAACTTTTCTCTGGCTGTGATGCGCCGCGCAAAAGTGTGCCAAAATTTTTGGTTTTGCACTACGTTGTGATAGATTGATGTTTCAAACACGCTTAAACAACCAAGCGATGCAACAGAGTTACGTAATATTGATATATTGGCATAATCAGTGTAGCAATATCTTAACGTGTTTTGTTAAGTATGAGTCACTGATGGATCGTGCCGCTAAGGCACGGTTCATCTGAGGCCCATGCTTTGCAAAATTAAATTTCTGATCGAAACATTTCTAAATTTAGCTCCGACTCGCGTTTATAATGTATTTGTCGAGTCCATCAATGCGCTCTAACCTAAATATATTTAAGTTCAATGCACTTTATTAATTTTATAGGGAAATGGCGTATTTATCCGGATGGGGATGAGAGAGGGAAAAGCGTATTTGACCTTCTTTGCGGACACTGGGCTGGTATTGATTGTAAAATAAGGAATCTATTCGCCCATATTGCGTGTAGGATTTCGAATCGAAACTACATACAGTATTTTCAAAAATTTAGGTGAAACACGGGAAGTTTTAAAACTAAACAATTTTTGGTTTAAAACAGATAAATTACCCGTATCGGGCTTGAAAGTGGGCCGTCATTGGTTAGCTGTAATCGGCCACGTCAATTGCATAAATATCCCTTATTCCTTTGGTACATCAATTAGAAATTTTACTTTGTCAAGCATGGTTCATTGATGGATCGCGTCACGGTGACGTGACATAAAAGTGAGCCATGCTTAACATAGGATAAATTCACATAATTCTTCTCACCGGGACAATAACATTTTTTCAATCGGCATTTTGAAGAAAGCGAGGAAATGCTAGTGTGCCTACCAGTATACAGCTGCCCTTTACCATTGAATAAGGTAAGTGAGTCAATTTTTAAGAAATATTTTTGAATTCGGTTTTATTTCAAAAAGAAGAGATGATGGATGTACAATGATACGAAAAGCGTCTCAATCACAAATTCTTATTTCTAAAGCATGTGCGACAGACGAGCCGTATATCGATGGCACAATCCCACAGTGACCCATGCTTGATGAGTCATGATTCAACTGATTTTTTTGAAGTGGAATGATAGCGAATGCCGATTTCCGATATTGTTGAATATAATGGTATAATAAACAATGGAAGCGATGTGAAATATTATCAATCGAAAGTGAGACCATATTGCTTGTAAATAAACGAATAAAGGGGTAAACAATGACATTCTTCTTCCTGAGACCGTGAAGGAAAGGAAAACATAAGGAAACATATTAGCGCGATTTAGGGGGTGCTTTCATCCAAGAAACTAAATTCTCTTCACTTTATATTCCGAATGAACATAATTTTAAAAAGCATCAAAGTTTGCGCCTTCTCATCAACACTATAAACCATCATTTGATATCACAAGCCTCTCAAAAAAGTCATCTATAAAACAAAAATTTTCATCTATACAAAAACAAAAGTCACACATTCATATTCGATACGAAGAACAGCATTCACATCCCAAAAATTTTCGGTCTCATTATTGAGATGAGTTTATGAAATGTACTTAACAGAGGCGCATTCGCAGCGGCAATGTTGCGAAAACCAACTAATCACCGGGCCATAGTTGCCCCGCACAAAACTGGATTTGTATGGCATTCCCATTTTGAAATATTAAACCAAATTCTATTCCGTTTCAACAACGTTTATTGCACAAAATTGTATCCATTGTTGTACCATGGTCAATAGATGAATTTCATTCCAGAATGCCCTTTTCCTGGATGCTCACCCGGCCGGGGCGGAGAGTCGTTTTCTCGTATCTATACACTAAATTCCAAGCTTAAATACTATTTTACTAGATATTTTTGTTCAGAAAAAATGTTGTCGTTGCATAATCTATCGAGTGCGACAGATGGGGACCAATAATGTATGTCCCAATTGTGGAACGAACAAAAAGGGAACTTCGCATTACAGCTCCGTTAAATACATCTTACCGCGGTGGTGTAATCGCGAACATTAGATACCAGTTTGGAATCGCGAAAACATTCTCCTCAGATTTCTCCAAAAAATCATTCTCTAATGAATACAGGCGTCTAGAGAACTGGTTAACAGATACCTCTTGTGAAAACGTTTACAAGTTCATCCAGTTATGAAATTTATCTTTCGGCATATTGGCACTCAATCTAATAGGGAACCAGTGAGAAACCAATAGGATTGTCGGAATATATAAGGTACTTTTTTTCCTCCCCAGGCGGTAGCTACAGCGTCTTTATCAGCGGCACACCGCTTGCATGTACGATACATATAAATTTCAAATTTTCCTCTAAAACCATCGTTCATTCAAGTTTTAGTATCTTCGTGGATTCATATTCTCTTAAATATATAAACCGCCAAGCGTAAATAGTCTGAAGGTTTTCATTTGGTGAAAAATTAACAGCTAACGCCATCGCTGAGTTTCTCAGTTGTACACCAGATATATGCCCAGTATTATTATTCATCCAACTTCACTTTAAGTTTTTCATTGATCAAATCTTCTGTGAGCTTCCATAGTCGAGTGGCCAGAATTTTATTTTGCGCTATTTCGCTTGTTTGGCAACGAAAACAATTGTTGAAATACATCCCGCCCAATCCTTCCAACTCACGTGCGGTTGCTACGAACACGGTAGTGGCAGCTCCTTGTCTCTGAAAAATTGAAAATGGAAATATTTATTTAAGATACCAACGGATATCGCCTACGTAGCGCGATCCATCAGTGTTCCATACTCGACAAAAGAAAAACAATGCTTTCTTGCTATCCCACTCAGAAAATTGATTCTACCGAACAGCGAAACCGATTTAAGATGTTTTGTGTGACGAAATTTTCTTTGACAAATGTTTTTTTTTACTGGGATGAATGTGTTCTCATGAAACCTCATGGGTCAAACCGAACAGAATAGAATATTCGAATCAAGACTATAATAGTAAATAAAACGAATAAACAAACAAAAACATGCTTCCATAAAACAATCGATTACACATAAATTTCTTGAACCAGCCAAAAGAAATAGTGCGAAATCACGCTTTGGCAAGCATTGGTCAATGATGGATCGTAACTATGAGACGCGGTCCATGGTTCATGCTTAACAAATTGAACTTTGTTTTCAAATATATAATTGAGGCTATGAGGATAACACATCCCTAAAATAATCGTGTGGGATGTTTTATGATTTGCGAACAAAGAAGTAAAAATTTCGCCACTAGGCATGGGCCACAGTAAGCCGTGAAAAAATAGTGAAATTAATTGCCTCATTAAAAACAAAATATTTCAGAATTTCAATATTAGTCTTAGTTAAAAAAAGAAGGATAATGTGCATTTTTTTTTATCTGTCTTCTTTGGTAAAACATGGGAAAAGCCTGATAGAACACAATTTATGAGCAATCTTTGCTTTATACTAAAATCTCAAAAATCTGTACAAACAATTTTATTTTGCCTAACTAACACAACCCACAGAAAAATTTTCCTTGGAAGCCCGATCCCATCGGTGGCCGATATTTAGCAAATCATTTTTTTTGGATGTTACATAAACAATTTCACAACAAAGCAGTTTTAGCAGCGAACTTTTGTCCTATCCTTTGATGCTTTGTCACAATGAGGCAAATTTTGATTGATGATTATTAGAAATCCACAACTCCCATATTAAATTAATATTTCCCAATAATGCGGAGTATGACTAATAGTTGACCCTATGACTACGGCAACATGATATGAAACCTCCCTATAAATTTATAAATGGGGGTATCCAGTCAAATATTTTGTCAAGCGTCAGTTACTGATGGATCGTGCCGCTGTGGCGCATACTTAACAAAATGAAATACTCATTGAGTCATCGTTTATCCGTACTCGACCTTGCATGGGCCGTAAACTGAGAAATGACTGTAACCGATGCCTATATAAGCGAGAAAAATATCATTTGACGTAGAAATCCCAGGGAATGAATGCAGGCGAAAAAGCGAGGAAAATACGTCCTAAAACGCGCAACGCGTTTGAAAACGTCATACCTTGTATTCGAGATGAGAAACGAAATTTTTAAAATAAATTGAGAAAAAATGTGTCAATGCCATAATGCTATCGACTATAAATAAATATTCACTATTATAGGCATTGTTGGACAATCCTAATTCCGTTAGCTACCAAGCTAAAATTCCGCTAGGAAAGATTTTTAGAATCATGTATTCGAATCGAATCTGGTACCAATATTTTAGGTTCAAATCAATTCCCGACGTTTTTCAAATCGTCATTACATTGAATTAATTTTTTCCTCCCAAATCCTCAAAATAGGCTGTTATAATATCTTTTGTCAAGAGCACGAACAGCGGAACGGTACTTCCTCAGTTATTCATTTCCACTTCGTGTTACAATTTTGCATTTTTTTTGGAAAATTAATAGAATAAGTCAACCAGTTATATTTTCATTGTTGTGTTCATAAATAGGAAGATTATAAATGTTGGAATTTCGATTTTAGCGAAGTATTTACTGGATTCCCGAATGCGTTAGTATTCGTAAATGAAGGAAGGATATGAACAGCGTGATCAAATTGAATTAAATTTACTTTCAGATTGCTTGATGAAACATTATCACACACATATAAATCACAGTAGGGGTTTTCGCGAAACAATTCGGATCCAGATCAATTATTAGATAACTGTTTTGTTCTCAGATTCATTTTCCAAATTATGACACATATTTGACACATTTGATATCAATGATGTATCCCGAATGACCCAAACTTACAAATTTAAAGAACAGTTCAAAAGTTCAGCTAAATGTTAGATTCCGTTCTTAAAATAAATTTATGTCATGCCAAGCATGGATCTTCGGTAGATCGCGCATCGATCTATCAGTATTCCATACTTGACAATTACGAATTCATATAATTCGGATGGTTCAGGCATGGGATGTTTAGGTTCACATGTCACCAGAAAAAAAGAGGAAAAATGGCGGTGATGTAATGCACCCTTGTAGTAGGCATTTCGTTTTGTTGTTGTGGCTTTGTAAACAAGATAATTAACATATAATTAAAGAAAGAGAATAAGAAAGGAAAAGAAGTATGTCACGAAATTCCCTTGTAATGAGTGGCACATGTTTCCTGATTTGCAATTGATTGCCTTTTGTATTGGCTGAGTATTCTGCAATTAAACGATCGCGTTCAGACCTGCCCTAACACCTATAAAAAAGACGATATCAGATGAAAATTGAGCACGAACAAGTGTTGACTTTTTTATTAAAAATTCTTTTTTAAGCATGGTCAAGGAATCATTAATTAACCACCAACCAACCTACCAAAAGCCATCAATATGGCAAAGAGTTGCATAAAATTAGCGATTACAATCACGAAAATAAGCTAGGCATGCTATGTACATTGTTCAAACGGAACATAAACAAAATTCACTCTAAAGATTGAAAAAAATGAGGCATGGATGTGGGCTCAAATCCTTTCCACTAAATATATTACGTAGAAGCATGATGTGACAATGGACTGATCATTGCAACTTCAATGCAAATAACGTTCGGTCGGCTGCGGCATCTCCATGGCGCAATGCTTGACAAAAATAAATTTCACATTGGAAAAAAGGCGCTATTAATATATCTACAACAAAAAATTAATAAAAGGGAGTAAAAGTAATTAATTATCCAACTTTAACTAGTGCACCAACCAGGAATGACATCACTAGCACGAGTTCTTAACCGCTATCATTACAAATGTGGAAAGTTATCTCAACAATGGTGAAAGACATGGCGAGATTCGTATATAAATTGTAATACAGACCACAACATTTCAACATTGTGTCATACTGATTTGATTCCTCCCCGTTAAATTCCAACAAAAGTCTCGTTATCGGTCAAACGCGGGGTATTGTAAGAATGTGATTTTTAGCACGACACTGCTGTGGCAAATACATTACCGAGTATATAAAGAGGCTCATTCTTTGAAAATAACATCATAAAAGTTGAAAATATTTTGAACGTTTATTGAGGTTGGATGAAAGATGCAATAACAAGCCACAAATATGGCGAAATAATGTTAAACATATTGGAGAGATAACGATAACATTCGGTTATCTCGGCACTTGTGTGCGATATCAAAGTTAGAAATTTCTTTCAAAAATATTCCCTTTTCAAAATTCGAAAAACGCCAATTCAGATGCTTTCAAGCTACAAAGAGGCACTAACTATCTCGTTCCCGCAGATCGAGGGCAGTGACCATATCCCCCTGTGCTACCGGGGCTATGCGAGGGTATAGTCATAAATTCAACAAAGATATATCAAACCACTTTCGATAAATTCTGCCAGATTAGATATAATTGCAGTCTGACAGTGATAGAGTTATTATGGAACCTTTTCTATGCTGAAGCATACATTTGGCGTCATTTTGGTTGTGGTGACTGTCGGAATGGATTTGAAGGGTGAATCAGTCAGTCAAGATATATGGTTGGATTTCTCAAAATTTATATCAACATCATCGTGAGGCCCATATTGATGCCTGATCTAGATTCGCGAATTCGAGTTAGTCTATGTTCCCAGTCAGAATAATTTAGTTCAAGTATGTTTTATCATTTATATTATGATGGATCGGGCCGAATCACCGACTCGAATTGCCCAGCCTTAGACCCCATATACCATCGGCACTGCCAAAGAATGTTCGACAAGGCAAAAGTGAACCAAGGGTATCCCTAGATTTCATTCAAAAACAACATTACTCGGTATCAACCAATCACGTAGGCGTTTAGTATATTGAACTAAAGTTACTAAAGTGTGTTAACAAAAACAAAACATGATACTCTTTGCGATAGTTCGTTAATGTAAACAAAATAGAATTGTATTATCTTTTATAAAGGTTTTTATTCAAATTTGATAGGAGAAAATGCTTTCGAGTGGCATTGCTGGAATTAAACGGAAAAATTACAAGCAAATAGCTGTTCCAGATAGGAAAAGTCACGAAAACAAGTATTGTGAACTATGGGACATTGGGTGCCAGCGCCACTGAGGAAGGAGCATGTGATTCTGTTGCAATTAGGATTGTCAGTACATAATACATTGATTTTCGAATCCAGTATGGTAAAATGCATTATTTCCAAACCGATCAAGAAAGCATCGAACACATCATGGATTGTCAGTCGGGTTCACCTGTGCCTCATGCTTAGCAGAATAAGTATTATCATTTGGTTGGGATAGGGCCTTGTCTAGAATCTCGGGGCAATTCACTGAAATGAGTAATTGAAATTTAAAGATAAGAATTACAAATAAACACTAAAATGCAATCAAAATCAACGTACAAACAACAACAAGAAATAGTCAATACAGCCTCTATAGTCATTTTATTACTAGTCAACAGCCGTAAATAATATTGTTCACAATATCCTAATTAGAACGTAGGCTATGACGTAACGACATAAACACGCGTCTCTCATTTCTCCTTCGACAGAGCATGCGCAAAACAAAAAAGAGTATTGATCAAATACTAGGGACGAAATACTTATTAATTATAAATTTAAAAACTCAGTTGGTTGAGTGTTCGCTCATGTTTCGTCGAATGCATCGCAAAATTGTAACTTTCGAACCTTGCTGAATGTGGTACAGGGTAGTCCAGTCGGAAAATTTTCGTTCCTCTATTATTCCAATGCGATTCATTTTCTATCAAAAAATGATATATGCGCAATTTTTGCACAAAAGTTAGGCACAACTCTTCCTGCCATCGTGACAATGTCATGTAATGTCAATGACATGACAATATCAGAAGAAAATTTAGCAAATGGGTAATATTTCATGATAAATAACTCACCAGCAGATTCTAGTCTCCCTCTGGGTGCCTGGCCACAATCAAACCGCAAAAAGGGTTCGAAATCATTATTACTGCTATGAATTAGCAATATTGATGCCTTTGAACCTTTTTCATTCTTTCGAAAAAATGGATATATTTTATTCAGATACCCGAAGAAGAACAAGATTCTGTCACACTGGTTCTAATTATCAAAAAATTGGAAAATAAAACAGCACTAGGGACAAACAATTTACGAAAGCGTTAATCAAATTCAAAGCTGATTTCGGCAAGAAACAGCATTGTCTAACCCATGTCATACAAATTATCTTTTACCCCTGTTACAAACAGACTACATTGGCAAATTATTTTCCATTTACTTCAAGGTTCTTGCGATATACGTCGCAGAGCATATTCGTATAAACTACGTTTCAATACTATAATAAAATCAATAAAACATATTTCGCCAAGCATGGGCAGGTGAATCACGCTGTCTATGGGCGGTCCATCTGTGGCTCATGTTTGACAAAATCAATTGCTGATTGGAATGTAATAACACTACTCTTAGCATCGTGTTCTGATTGGTTGAATGATTCTCGAATTGGCGGGAAATTTCAAATAAAGAAAGGTGAATAAAGGTCTCATGTTTCGTCGGACTTCCGCCACTTACAAAATGTCGGACGGAATGACGCAATGTATTATACAAACCATAAATACGATGAACTTTAGTTTGCCAGTTATACTAACCAGTCTGACAGAAAAAAATAGTGAAAATGTGTACACCAATTTCATGCGTTTGTATATTACAATAAAGGCTGAGTTTTATCCTGTGACCCCGTGGGACACAAAATTCGAGAACAGGGTTTTTAAGTAGAAAAAATAGTAGTAGAACTCGAGTGCAGATTCCAGTTCAAACGATAGATGTTTTCACCTAACCTTTGCTGATTTTTCTGTGTATGAATATGGTTGGGGAATAAGTCAGTTAGTAACCGATAAACTCATACATACTTGACTTGGCGGATATATATCTCCACCATGAAGATCGTATTTCAGCTGGACAGGCCCCGCGATCAATTTGATCACTTTAACGAATCTTTTAAAACAACAAAATCGAGGTAATTTTAAAAATGACTGGAAATGGTAAATATCGAACACAATTGTTCAAAGCTAAATAATAATTTCTGGTAGTGTAACGTAACTTTTAGTAAAATTTGACGTATTTTTGCACAGTGTTTTGTTACCAGCAAATGTTATTGTTATTTCCGCTAATTAGATGGACTGAATTGATATCGGACTGAAATAGTTGTTCAACGTCAAATTGCGACACGAAAAGAGCCGTTAGTTTCGGTGTTGCGGTTAAAAACTTCGTTTATCGCGTTCCACCATCTTAACATTGGGAAAACCTCATGTTAAATAAATAAATATGTAAATGAACAAGTGCTGTGGTGTTCTTGGAAGTCCGGAATGCGTAGAAGATTGTTGTCTAGCCCTGGAATATAGCGAGGTGTGGGAGATGCGCGGAACGAAAAAAATTATGTGGCTCAATAACTTGATAAAATCAAAAATACCTTTAGCGACGACAATTTAAGTCGATACCAGTATTTTTGCAGATTATACTCAAACATATAACCGATGTCGATGATCAAAATGACTAAATGACGTCGATACCGATATATTTCCCAATAAAAAACTTCGTTTAATGAGCAAGGCTCACTGATGGATCGCGCCATAGTGGCTGAGAAGGCTAGAAGATTCCGATCGAAAATAACGGTATATTCGTAGAAGATCGCAATTTATGTATTATCATAGCCAGGGCCGGGCATTTCGATTCGGTGATTCGAAGCACAAGTTATTCGAATCAATAGTGAATCGTTCATAAGAACAAAAACTTGGTAAATGAACTAAGGTTTTCTTTTTTAACGACGAAATGCAATCGATTTTGGTCAAATTTGATTAAAATCAATCATATTTCGTCGTTAAAATATGAAAATAGTGTGAATTGAAAATACACTACAAACTACAAATTCCTTTATTTTCACAATGGGGGCAAGTTATATTAGTAAGAATGCGATATTTGTTATTTACACAGAATTAGTGATTCGATCCGATTCGAAAAAATATTCGAATCAGATTCGAATTCCAAGTTCCGTTCCTTAGTTCCTACTCCTGCCTTTCATGTAGCTCTTTGCAATTTAGTGGCTTCAGCAGAATTTTCAAGTTTGATTCGTCTCCTGTGACCTTGCTCTGAGCGAATTTCAATAAAAAAAATGATTCGGTTTTGCCCAGCCCTCAATCCATAGCCGAAAAATCACGACCACATAACTTCGGTGGAACTATATCACAATTTTGAATTATTATAGGCTGATCGGCAATACAAGGAAATCACAGTAAATACCAAGTATAAACTATAGTTTTGTATATAATTATAGGCAAACCACATTTGTTTATTTCAACATTTAATTACAATATAGGTTCCAATTCCAAGAAAAGGAAGTGGCAAATAAGTTATAAAAACAAACACGTTAGTTGTCATGGAAAGTTGAAAAAAATTATCTTGATGAACTGACGCTAAACGATAAAATATAAGTTTATATTTTATTTGTTTATTTATTATATGTTATTGTTATCTACATCGTTATTCTTTGAGGGAAGGAGAATTTCTTTTGGATATTTTCAAGGCATTTATTTAGGTTAGTCACTCGGAGTAAGGTGAGAAACCTCTGACACAGGCCTTGTCCAATCGAAATTAGTTACTGGGTTACAATCTGAAATTTACTTTTGGATACATAATAAACTACTAAATTTCGTTGATTCACAATAATCAGCCCTCAACAACAACCACCTAGTTCGCAGATTAGCCCGTCTTCGACTCTCAAGCATTTTGAGAAAATTTGTTGTGATTCTAATAGATTTCCGTCGCGTATGTGAATTTCTGTCGTTTTCGTACCTTGAAAGAAAATATTCCGAAACAATTTGGTTGGGAATTTGTAGCTTGAAATCATTTCCGGATTTACTTTGGAATCGACATGTTCTAATTCGAAATTGTTTTTGGGTAACAAATTATTTAAAACCTGCATCCAAATCACAACTCAAAAATAACGTTAAAACCTACTGTACTTGTTATCATTTTCACTTCAGAAGTCGCTCCAAGTTAACACCGCAACAAATCATAATTCGATGAATGACGCATCGTAATTAAAAAAATTTCAAATCTATAACGCATTTCGTTATACGACACTCACACCAAGCCCAATGTCATTTTTACAATATATAGACAAACCTCAGTGAACAAATTTTGATAGAACTTCGTCCCTACCACAAGAGTGAGGCGTGGCCACATAAGATGATTTATGCTATTGGAATGAGTAAAAAATAATAATTCTAAATATGAGTAAAGCACAAGGATGTTTGTATATATTTTGAATGTAACAGGATGGGGCATGGCACCTTTTGTCACGCGTGTCCTTGCACATCTGAAAATGGCCATTTTGCTCTAAATCATCATCAACCATGCATGGACTATAGCTAGATCGCGCCTAATAGGCGCGATCCAGTTATGATCCAGGTTTGGATGATGATGAAGCTGTAAGCATTCCTGTACAAGAGACTTAATATATTAAGCTATATTAGAAATAGTACGTGTACTTCAATCGGATTAATAATAATAACAAACACAACAAACTATATTACAAATTAATCACGTAATTCAAATTTTCCATGATTTCATTGTTAACTGAGTCATCCGTATAACACTTTGCCAAGGTGTTGGCCCTGGCTTAGATATGTAAAAATTGCAACTTTCGCATCGCTTATACGTCGTAATGAATATCAAGATGTAAGATCCCATGTACAGCAAAGACAGTGATGATTAGAAAACCCTACGAAGAAAGTCATATTGTGCCAAGAATTATATCATTGCCCTGAGTGAATAAGCCCTTACTGCACTCTGCTATAGCGGTCTGGTTATGAATAGAATGTTTCCGTTTACAGCTCAGTTGATGGTTCCATATTTTATGTACCTTATGTAACATCAGTGGTTGTTAGTTGCTTCCTTTTGGGCGCTACTTTTCATCAATTTTCAATGAAAAACGTAGTCGAAAGCTAAATCACCATTCAAAGTATAACACAGAGTACAATGAGCAGATACACATTTTCAACCACATCAACCCTGTTTAAGTAAGCCGCTAGTATGACCCACTCACCACTTGAGCCTTGCTCGCGTGTCCCACGTAAAATAATTGTCTGAAAAGATTTATTGTTTTTGTTTATATTGTTTACTAGGAACAGAAATATTAGTTGTCTGTCAATTTGACAGCTTTGAAGCAGGTAACTTAGTTAGTGTGTTTTAAAGAAACATCAAACGTCAGTGACAAGTCCTCAGGTCCAATGTTTTTGAAATTTTTGATATACGACAACGACATTGACAGGTGTGATTTATGTTCGATAAAAACAACATGAAAAAAAATAGAAATAGAAATAATTTTAAATCGCAGTCGCGAGAACATGTGGAAATCCTATAAACCGCAATTATTAGGAGAATATCTGCGATTATCACAGCTCGAACAAAAGAAATATCATGTACTACATACAAAAACAACAAATTTAACCTTTTTCAATATGATCATTGATCCAAGTATGAGCCATAGACAAACCGCACTGAGGGGGCGGTTTAACTATGGCTCATACTTGATAGAAAGTAGTATGAAAGTATATACCAAATGGACTTATTTGGAAAGTCGTGAGCAAAGTTCTCTCGGATACAACTAAATCGTGACCAGCCATTAGTTAATCCCTGATTGTTTATAATATTGTTTTAATTTGTAACAGAGAAGAAATTGGAAAAGTTTAAATTTTGCGGACAAAACAACATTGCGATTTGCGGATTTTGCTCTGATTTTAAATTGACCCTCATCCTGTTCGGTTCTGCACAAAACGCATCCAGCAAATAAAATCTCGTCCAGTTAATGATGAGCGGGTAATGGTATTAGTGATGGATAGGCTTGTCACTTTCCGAATCAAGATTCGTAAGAAGCGATTCTAAGACATATGTGATCAGGATGATTCGAGCACAAATTTTCTGTAATTGGGTGAGAAAAGTGCTGGGCTAAAATTTTCTCTCATTCGTTAGAGTTTTATGCAATTTTTGAAATTTTCAGCGAAAATAATGAGATACTTTGTCAAGTCAATAATTAATTTTTCAATAGAGTTCTCGATTCGAAATAATATAATTTTTTATTATTTATTTCGATTTTATTCATGTCAAATTCTACAAAAAAAAAAGATCGAACACAGTATCATTTCTTTATTCGAATCAAGACAGCTTTCCTGAACTCATCGCCGCACTTTTTGCAAATTATAACAAAATTGAATTTTCGACTACAAAATATCATACTTTGTTTAATTTTACATATTACCGAATCATTTTTTATCGATCTGCGGGTATAACTTGAAACATTACAATGCACTACTGTGCCTAACAACGACCTTATTTGTGGTATATCTTTGACTATAATTTTGTGGTCCCGTTCCAGATGCCTGTTTACTCATAAAGTGAGTGATGTAACCCTCAAATTATCAAACAGGTTTTTCTTCTAAAACCAGTTCATCGTATTTCGCTAAGGCGCGATCTATCTGTGTCTATTCTCAACAAAATTAAAAATAATAACACAGTAATGGTTAAATTTTAGTTTATAATAAATAAACGAACATGCTATAAACGACTTAATATGTTTGGATACAATTATATCAATATGAACGCACAAGTCAAAAAACTCGAGGCAGCGATGAATCACACCTAAGGATGAATTCGATCTTTGGCCAGTTCATTTTATAACATAATACAATTGTAAATAAGCACAAAAGCACAAAGATCAACAATGACATCAGTCTACGCTCCCGTAGTGGGGTGTGTGCAAATAATCCTTTTCCTATATTTTTCTACGAAGATCATAGATATAAATTCAAAACAAATTTAAGGCAAAATTGGTCATCTTTTGGCCATAAATGATCATTAAAATAAAGTGGATGAGACATAGATAATTCCTCCATATGATAAAGAAAAAAGAGGTTGGAGTTTTAAGAAGATCATAGATATAAATTCAAAACAAATTGAAGGCAAAATTGGTCATCTTTGGGCCATATATGATCAATAAAATAAATTGGATGAGACATAGATAATTCCGCCATAAATGAAAAAAAAAGAGTTTAGGCAATATTAAATCTAATCACAATCTATATCTCTTCGAAGATTGTAGATAAAAATGATTCAAAACAAATGGATGGCGATACACGTTATGTATGAATCATACATTAGATATAGAAGCTTCTCAGTAGTTGATTTTTAAAAAAGTGCGTTTGAGGTAAACCAAATTAGATAAGTTCGCTATTAACTCTCTTTTAGATCGAAGATAAAATTCAAAACAAATGTGACGGAAATGCATTGATGAGCAGTGTAACCAATGCGGTTCATCGATGGTACGATTCAACAAAGAGCTACTACACAATGTCGTACTGGCAACTGCGCACTGAGAAAAAAAATTCCATACAGAGCTGAGCCAATATATCTGAGAGCAATGGGTGATAACTGCCCTGGGAAATCTTCTACCACTTCTTCCGTTGTTTTCGTTAAGTCGCTTTACACCACGCAGGCAGTACTATTCAATATGTGGTGGCAACTACTCGCCTTTTTCGCAGGAAGTAGGTTTGATTAATTTCAAACCAAGAATATCATAAACAAGTATGAGTCAGTGATAGATCGCGCCGCGAAGGAGCGCTCCATCAGTGACTCATGGTTGACAAAATTAATTTTTCTGATTGCAAATAAAAAACTATATGTGGTAAAAGAAACCATTTCGTTTTTGGAAGACCTCGGTGAAGGTCAGATGCACTTTGGGAGAATGGGATAAAATTTCGAGAATTTGAGACAAATAATCTTGGAAAACGACCAATAACAATAAATAGTAAGTACTCGATAAGTCGCTTGATCTCTAGTTTTATCGGTTTATCTGAAATTAACAAGAGAATTTGATCACGAACTTCCGACATGAATACTAAACTTTTTGGAAATGGGAATGGAATAAAAACATGGAAAAAATCACGTACAAATGGAATAATGTCGACCTGCCTAGGGTGATAGGTTTTGGTGTTTGGTTACCATTGATAATAAAACCATGGTCAAAACGACTTTTTGGCACAATAAAAAGAATCCATTACATAGCCAGCAATTTTATTTGAATTGCTGGATTTTTAATTGTCAATTTTACGCTGATTTTTGTCTAAATTTCACGTGACAAATGTATAAGAGAATAAATAAATACCTATTAATGTACCGCGCAACGCAAACGTCAACTCATTCAGACAGGTTAAGTATAAATATGTTTATATTAACAAATACCAATCAATGAATGAAGTACCGTTCGGTTTTGTTTGGTGTGGAAAAATCAAAAAATCTTAGAAAAAATCAAAAAGACTTTTAGGATTCGACAGAAATTTTGAACCTAAATTTTGCAAAAATCTTTGCCCGTTTTTATTGCGCTCAATAATTTTTTACAGAAATTCAAATTATCCGACGGTTGATTCAATTTTCGAATCAATTTAATTAACAAATCACATCACCAATATATTGATTCGAAATGATATTGATTCTGTGCAGGATTAAAATATGAATGTGCCTTTTTGTCGAACAAGCATTACAATTCAAAAATTCGATTCGAAACGGTATAACGGTATATTCGATTCAAAAATACTCAATAATGCAAAAGTTGCAATTACAAATCAAGAAATTTTATTTTATTGAGTATATTTCAATAATGGATCGCGCTTTAATGGCGTGATCCACATCCAACAGTGAACCATTCTCGTGAAAATATGATTTAGTAAGCCATGTTGATGCAACACATAAATGCAAAAATGTCAAGTACAAAATGACAAATCCACATTTAAAATCGAGTTTACAAACGATGAGAACGTAAACACAAAAACATTATTAACCCTACGTATGAAAGGTTAGACGACTACACTTAAGGAGCGGAATTTAGAAAATAAACCGAGAATGCTATATTGCATATACAAAGTAAAGACCATGAAATCCGACTTGTTTTTCGTTAAAAACCGCTTAGAACCTAATCTACGTGAAAGATTACCCAATTTTTAGGTCACGGTACTCGAACTACGAGTTCCCAAGCAAAGAAATATTGTATGAATAGAGTAACAAATTTCCGACGCGTTTCTTGATCATCTATCTCTGCAAAACCATATTTTGCTTTAAACAGGGGGATACGAATATATCTAATTAAAGCAGTTTTTACTATAAAGCCAGGATTTATACTTTTTGTAGAGAAATCAAGATCATAGGCCTTCTATCAGTTTTAATCATTTTCCCTTTCTTCTATGATTTGGTTCATTGGTTCATGCTGTACTCAAATAATGATGATGATAAATATCGGGATGTAAAACTTGATATAATCATTTGTTGTTGTGAAAAATGCAATATATAAACAAAAATAATAATACAGGATGCCCCTACACGTGTCTCGATTTTGCAAGCGTTTGCGGCGACCGCAGCATTTATCAGGCTGGGCATGCCAAATATCACAAGTTCAATCGCCGGTAAGGCCAGTTGATAAATGCATACAAACCACTAATCCTAGGATGAAATAATATTAGCTTGGTTAGCCAATGACTGGGTTCGAAACGCATGGGCTTTCAGATGATCGGGTTCAAGGCGTTCTTCGACCAGAAGTTTATTTTGTCAAGTGCCATACATCAGTGATCAAAAGCTCCAAAATATATTCATCATTCACATGGCTGTAAAATATTTGAATATAGACACCATGGTAGTGTATTTATACCACAAAAATCACTCATTTTTTTTCTAGCAAGCTAAAAGTACGAATCGTTTGAATACAAGCTTGGGGATCCCACTCTCTGCTCGAGACAATCTTAATCATAGCCCTGGGTGGGGATGTCATATTCCGAATAGTCAGGTATTCTAGAATTCTGATTAAATATAATTTAATTTTTCGGTTATTTTCAGTTTTATTCAATTTTACTTGGCAGTGAAATAAAAATATACGACGTAAAATATTACATAAATTATGACTTTGTTGGAAAAATATGGTCACATATCATCAATTTAGTTTACTCGAAATGTTGAAGTATTATTCTATTCATACACCGTTTAAACTAAACCTAAAGAAACAACTTCGGCCGTTGTCATATTTTGAAAATATTATTTATTTACTTTTGAGAAAAACTTGTCAAAACCAGCGGCAAACATTCGAGATTTGGTTTCCAAAATACATACTATTTGTTGTTTTTCGACTACATGTAGGTGATAGGTCACGTGTCATTAGTCACGCATGAACGATATGGGATCAAAGGTGAACGCCAATGCGATGTGCAATTAAAATGGAAGCGCATGACTGAAGAAGAAACCAGCGGTCGATCCTACCGGGGAACTCAGTTTGTTTCAGCTTGAAATAAGCAGCGGCCCATACATACAGCCCGGTCACTAAAATTTCGCTGAAGAATGTATGTTTTGTTTGTTTGAGTCCCTGGTGGATCGCGCCTCCTAAGTTAGGATAGATTTGGAATTCCAGATGGCTTTATTTAGTTGTGTATGCAGAAGCCCAGTTACCCAGGTTATCGTTGGATAAGAATAGTATAAGATTATAAACCCACTTAACACTCAAAAAGAAGAGAAAGTTTGAGTATGGCCAACCAGCCGGAAAGCATCTTTCCAACAACGCTGAATCCTGTTCATTGTAAGTGGTCTCTGATACGAGCGGACCGACGCTAAACACAATCTAACTACAAAAATTATATATCAGTCATAATTTCATTGGTAAAAACGTGCAATTAAGTCCAATCTTGGAATTGTAAAAGCGTTTGAGAATCTATTTGGTTCAAAGAACTAATTTTCAATATCTTAAACAATCCAAATTGAAGTTTTTTGTGCATATTTGATACGAATGCGCAGAAAAATCATGATTTAAGTCGTCAAGTTTTAGATGGCGAAATTTGGTATATTCCATGACTTTAGCACAAAATGATTGAAATATTTATACTAGGAAAAATAATAATAATTTTATCTGAATGCTAGAATACCATCCCATTTGGATAAGGCAAAACTTAACCTAAGATAATGAAAAATTTCGAAGTAGAGAAAGGATAATTTGAATACTAAGGTAGGCGATACATGATAATTGAAATGTGAATTAAAGAATTTCTATTTTCCGAAAATATTTTGGGCAAAATCAAAATTTCTTATCTAGCTGGGGATGAATATCTTAATACAGAAAATTTAAGGGTGTTTTTATTCTTGTTTTTAGTCTTCGCCAAGTTACTATACCCCATACCCATTCTCGGTATCGAAAGCTTTTTATGGGTCTACGAGTGCGTTGATTTCAATTTTCGGCCCTTTTTGATCGCTTATTTCCTGTTTTGACGGATTTTCGTTTAACCTTATCCTGTCTCTAACCATGCGTCGAATTTGGGTAGCATATTAATATAAATTCTCACCACGCAAGCATGAGACTTAGATGGATGGCGCGTGTTAAACGTGATTTGGATGGCAGTTGTAAAAATACCTTAAAACGCCTTAAAAATATATAGGTTTTACGCTAAAACTAACAATATACCGCTATTAGTAGGTCGACCTACAAAAAACAATAAAATATGTACCAACCAGTTTTGGACAAGGTCTACAACTGACAAGTTATGCAAAGAATTTTTTTCTAATCAAACCAATAAGGTAATATGGGTTCCAAATTCAATTTTCAAAACAAGTTTACTATGCTTAGGATTGAGAATAGGCCTAATAACAGAGGTATTCCAAATTTGGCAATTTTGACACGTTGAGTTTAATTTTAAGAACATTTACTAAAATTCATTATAGCAACGGAAGTGTATCTCTTTTTGAAATTCCAATTGAATTTTGAAGTCATGACATTTGGTATCAGTCAAGTCGGCCATGACATGGATTATTCAGTTGATTTTAATTTTCGGCCGTGTCATGGGTTATCGAATTAGGACAAGTAGGATTCCAACAAAATTTATTCTTCTTTAGATAACAACACAATAAGCACAATGACATCGTGTTGAAGATATATTTTCATTTTAAAATTAATTTCCTATACGTCTTGGCATTTCATAGTTTCAGTTTTTTTAGCATGCGAGCAAACTATGTACGTACTTTTGCTTTGAAGCATATGTTTTTGCTGAAAAAAAAATATTTTGCGTAAAAGGCTACTAGGCGAAGAAATGAAAATGTCATTCTAACTTGGAATTGTTTACATCAAAATTGTACGCAAATTATTGTATATATATATATATATATAAATATAACTAAATTACATAACATTCTTGCCTGCGTTATATATATATAACGCAGGTAAGAATGTTATGCAATTTTGTTTCATGCAAAAACAATGAATGACTTCTGTCGTTGAAGATTACTAATCATGTGCTCTGTAAAATCAACGTTCATTTCCAGTAATTGCATATTTCAATAACTCAAAACCGCCTTGTTGACGGGATGAATGCCCAGTATGAGCTGTTGATGGACGATAGCCCATAATTAGTCAAAAATTCGATTTTGTTGCTTTACTGTAATATTATTACCTAATAAGAATACTGGGAATGAGCGATAATGATAGTGCACTTTTGTCACAGTGTACAATACTGAACTAATGTTGTTAGTATTATTTTAAAAATATCCAATAAATAACATCAATACAGAGTACCAAAACCGTCCGTAGCTAAATCTTCCGAGCAAAATTTTTGAATATAGGAATATATTTTCATTATGAGTGCGCAGAAGGCAGAACTTCATATAATAATTTTTGAAGACATAAATCATCAATAGTTTAGAGGTAAGTTTGACAAATAAGACAAATCGCTACTAGAATATTGGGAATTTGTATTTCAAATCGATCCATAATCGAACAAGCAAATACTGCAAATAAATCGCGTTGTTATAAAAACCGCACACTTGTTCATGCGTACCCGTATTTTGGAGGAAATTTTCTCCCTTTACCAAATTGCGTCATTGTGGGTGTGATAATAGAATTAGTCGATGATTGACAAACAATCAAATTCCAGATAAGAATCTACTGATTATGATCGTACAATATAAAAATATTAGATAAAACGGGATGGCCAGAAACTTGCGTCACAAAATAACCGCGGAATGCATCCAAAAGATATTGGTATCCAGGACGAAAGTTCAAATCCTTGTAACCGTGAGAGCAGAGGTAAAACATTTCGCGCCATATATAAATCTCATGTGACTTTTGTGAGGTATTTCAGACATTTTATATTTGAAATATGTTTGAAATAATAAGTTTGTTGCTTGTTGTTGTTGCTTACAAAACTGTAAAACACCGACAGAATCTTCAGTTTTATAAAAGCAATATTTCATTATTGCAAACACGTTATCTCAGAATTAGGTTTTATGTATAAAATTTGGTGCTTATATAATTTTACATCATGTTTCCCATTCGTATGAAAGTATCGTATTTCTATTAAGTATATGTGGCCATAACATTGACGTCTATCTTAGATTTTCACATATATACCAGAAATAATTTTAATGCAAAATTCTAATGCAAATTTCGATATCGATATCGGTAACAGGCTTGACCCTTTTAACCACATGTATTTTACCAACAATTTTGCCTTGTGAGGGTTGATGTATCAGAATTTGGTACACTTGCACAAATGTTCTGTTATATAATTTACGTTCACGTATAATAAAAATTTATATGTAAAATGAAAGTGGCCCATCTAATGAAAAATCCGCGCATTCGTCAAGTACTTATCTGATTAAAATCCAAGATAGCTTCATCTATGTGTGTTTGCACTCACGCATCCACGCATATATATACGTGTTGCAAGGTGTGTGTGGGTGCATAAGTGCCACCACCAAACAAAAATAATCAGCGAATAATAATAATAAACTGAAAAGAACTAAGATTAAAATGCTTGATATCGAATACATGTTCCAAAACATTCACATTTGCTCATAGAAATGGGCATGTGAACTCATTTAGACAGATTACACGTATAATTGCTTTTATAATTAAAATTATGAGAAGTTCAGTACAAACGCAGTATTCCTTGCAAGGCAAACAGATGAAAAATAAATAAAGAGTTGCCAAAAGTTTTCAGACCAACTTAGGCTTTAGAATGATTCGGTATTATATGATAATGGTTTTAAGAATGTTTGATACAAAATATTACAACGTGATTTCGCATATTTCTATCTCATATTTTATGCCAACACTGAAATACGAAAACGCACGGAAGAAAGCTAAAGAATTTACTTATTTCCAAATAAAAGTTCAAAGCAAACGCCTTGCTTCAAGCTTAGCTCTTTCAAATATTCGCACCCAGGAGTTAGATCCCTACTAACTAGCTGTATTCGCGGGCCGATGGACAAGACAAATGAGTACTTGAATGCTACAACTGAGTACAGAGAATAACCTTATCCAAGTAATCGGTATTTTAATAAAAAAAGAGAGCAAAAATGATGTATATCTCACTACAAGATAGCAGAATCTCGGTTTTCCACGATAGCCATACCATGCAATTTTCATCGAATGGACAAAAATAACTTGACATACATCATCAACACTGCTATTTCATAAGAGTATTGATGGTTTCGAACTATTTTCTTAAAGTTTAGCTGCAACCGGACTTGCAAAAGAGACATTTTGATTTTGTCAAGCATGAAACAAAAATTGGAACGCGTCTCATCGACGCTAAACATCAGTGACCCATACTTAACAAAACATATTTTGATAAAATTTTCCCTATTTAAATGTACTTAAAACAGATATATTATGGCATACTGCCATACCATTTGCTAAATGTTCTTACGATGGAATCTAGACTTTTTGGTGTCTCAGTGGCAGAGCAGTTGGTATTCTGCTAGTATGTATCACTATACCATGTACTTCACTTTACTATAACGATTCATGCATGTATGGTTTTTTTTATTGTAGGTAGCTCTTTGCCTTAATCAATGTAAATGGATTACTTCAGTTGCTGCTTCCAAACTTGCTTAGAGTAAAGTTGAATTAACAAAAACTTTTGTTTAAATGTTTCGTTTTGCAGTAGAATCTCGATATATCTCTATTATATGGAATACTGTAACACATTTCTAAGAGTTTTTTAATTTCGTTCAACCGACAGAATGGTTACAGCAAAAGGAGAGATCCTATACAAATCTTTTCATTAACTTTTATTGTTTACAATTTTTTTTCTTTATTTATAGACTTGGATACTTGGAGAGTTCATTCCAAGGACAGGGGATAATTCCAGAGTCAAACCAAAACTCAAAATCACTAATAACTAACTCGGGAAGTTTAGAATTTACCGAAAAAGGCAAAACAAACAATAAATTTAATAAACTCAATAAATAAATTTATCTAAAATATGATTTGGCTGATATTTTGACTACGTTAATATGTGCGTATTTATTAAAAACCGACCGTGCAGCTTAACATATAACGACTTGTAAATACAAACACCTACTCCATAATTGTGTTTTGTTAATACTAATAAAAAGCGATAAATTAACTATGAATCGATGGTCTATAAAAAAGTTTAACTAAGCAAATATGAGGAACCGGGTTCATACTATGAATTACAGAAGGGAATGCACCGATTAGGCACGTTTTATTTACGATCCATACATGGCCAATATTAAACTAAAATGATGAAATACATAATCTACGATTACTTAAAAATATGAAAATAAGTCGCTAGATTTTTGACAGCTTTATTGAAATAGTACTTTTACGCAATATGAGTCTATGTATAATTTAACAACTCATTTTCTTGCGTTTGTGTTGCTTGTTTGATTAATTTTAGTTCAAATGTTCAAAGGTAAACACGGCGCAGATGAATGAAGCACAGCCTCGTTAGTTTTAAACTGTATGCATATTTAACATTTCAGTTTTCTAGATAGTTCCCTCACCCAGAGGAAACCCTTCTTTCCCCAGGACAGTAGCTCAAATTTGTGGAATGTTTTCCCAATAAAAATTTTATTTTGTCAAGCATGAACCAGAGATGGCCCGTGCCTCATAGGCGCGACCCATCAGTGACGCTTGCCTAACAGAAAATGCTTTGCGGAACAATTTCTTCTTCTTTTGCTTAATGAGGGGCAGTTGGTGGTATACAATGCTCGGAAGCGGACAGAAATTTTCGTGAGATTTCAGGTACGCGGATTCAATTTTGGTATCTCAATGTGATTCAGTGGTTGTCGGAATATTTGTCATCGTCCTCGTAACCTTGCTTAGAACAAACTCTTTGAACAAACTACTCTGACTGTACTGAACTACTGAATGTATGAATGATTCCACTTGCTGTGCACCATGAGCGTCCTAAAGCATCTGTTTAATACACAATTAGAAATCCCACTTCGTTTACATATAAAAATAAAAGGGGTGACTAAGTCTATGCAAAATAGTGAAGTGTGTTCGGGATTAGAATATTTCGAATACGAATATTTTTTTCGAATAAAAAATTTCAAATCGAATCTTTTCGAATATGATTATATTCAAAAACAACTTATTTCCAATATTTTTAGATACTATGTTAGTTTACAAAACTCAACAAATGTGTTCGGTGTTTAAATTCGAGCGACTTTAAACAAGAACGTTAGCTATGTATAACAGCGATAAAAGGATCTATTTGTATCACGATGTATTCTATTATAAAGCTTAAATTGATTCGAATCGACAGTTATACGAATCGATTCGATTTGAAATTCTATAACTTATATAGCTATTCATGATACACCGTGAATCAGGCCGAATGAAAGAAATCGAATATGCATTAATTGTGCATTAAATTATCAATCCGAATCGAAAATAATCGTCGATTTGATTGCTAAACAAAATCAGGACGTCCAAAATTAACCAAAAAATGCGAAAACAAACAAAGATTTAATAATACACTCAATAATACGATAAATGAAATCGAATATGCACTGATTGTACATTAAATTGTCAATTCAGTGTCAAAAATAATCGTCGATTTGATTGCTAAACAAACTCAGGAAGAATAAAATTAACCAAAAAATGCAAAAACAAACATATAATTTGTAAATTAAGAAGGACAAAAATAAACGTTGAGTGAAAGCATTAACATGAAAACGATTTCTGCTTTGGGTACAACAAACGTTGGTTTTCGATTTTAGTAATATTATATTATTTTAAAGAATATTCCTAGAACTTTTTGAAATCTTGCGTAGCCGATTTTTGTTAAATTTAAAACATGGTAGTAGTTTGTATGAATGTATACGCATTCCATACACAAAGTTATAAAAATGTTGAAAATAAATCCAAAGGACACACGCGCAGAACTCAGTCGTTAGGTCTTCACAGCGACGCAAATTTGACTGGGAGTCGGGTTGTCCTCATTAGGAACAATCAGGTATTCTAAAATTCTAAATAAAAGTTACACCATTTTCGATTTGATAATTTTTAAACTAATTCGTTTAGCAGTGAATCATGATATATGTCAAAATTTACGTTGTAAATTTTGACATATATCATGATTTCACTGCAAAATGAATTAACATACGCTGTAACAAAAATGTAGTGATTTTACAGCGTTAAACCGGTAATTTTCGCCCGGTAAGAATATTCACTGACGTTTGACCAGTAATATACACTTTTTCTTTCTGGGTTGTCTTGTTTGCTCATTTTTCTCCCTCAAGAATGAGAAATAACATATGTGCAAATACATGGGTAAAATATGGTCAAAAATGGGCAATTTCGTTATCTGAAATATTAAAATATTATTCTATCTATGTATATATAATGAAATTTGAATACCGTCTAAATTACATTGAAAGGACAACGTGCGACAATTTCATTTCAAAATCAATAATATCTCATTTGACATCACGACAACATAACACTTGTCTTTCAATAGTAAAATTTCCGTATCATACCATACATGAAATTTTTATTCTATTTCAAAGCAGGAAATTTTCCTTGAATAATGTTATATTGAATGCAAAAAGAAATGCTGATATTTGTAATATGGAAACAATTGTGTGTTTATGTGTTCGAAAACGCGAAACAATACTGCGTACATAGTTCGAAACCCTTTCCAGTAAAACAATAAAACAATATATAAAAAAAATAAAAAAGGTAACAGCAGGTCCTTTGCATCGCACATTCACTCTTTTGATAACTATGGTCGCACATAACCAATGAGATGTACGTAGATTGTAGGGTCGCTCCATTTTTACACGCATTTATTTTCTGATTGACCTAACGTACATCCTGCGTACGAGGCCACTGGAGGTCGACAAGAAGTGCTAAGTGCTTTTACCGTCCCCCATAGCAGATACCACTCACTGCACTTTATTATAGTGTTCCATTTCAGTTCTCTTTGGAATATTTTCCGCTAAATGTGCAGTTGATTGCATTACATTTTGTTGTAGAGACTTGCAATATAAAGGCATTTGTTTAGAATTTTTGAAGCGTTGAAAGTATCACAAAGGCGACTCGCATCAGAAAGTCGTCTGGTGTTTTCTTGGTATAGTTACACAACTTCTAATAATCACACGCTATAAAATTCTTCTTATCTATTTTTAATTACTCCCTTTCATAAAATCTAGTAAAAATAACTAAAGTTTCTGCATATTTCACTTTGCATTAAATAGTTTATAAATGATTTATTTTGCTCGTTTGGGTCGTAAAACGCTTATCCAACACAGGTCCTATTTGTAGCCTATCTGTTCACGACAAAACTCGCCATGTCCAGAGCGAAGTCTATTTTTTATAACGCTGAATTTCTTATAAAAATAATTGAGATTTTTTTCATTATTTGTGTCGCGAGAATAACAACACATACTACAGAAGCCACTGCAATAATATTATGATTATTAAGGGCGTTCCTTCTCCCAATCGTAGAAGATAAAAATCAAATCTCCGATTAAATCTAGTTAATTAATATCTTCAACTTATGATAGAATCAAAACATATTCAGATTGGTTATTAACACGACACCAGAGTATTTACGGTTTAAGTATTACATAATTTTGCAAAATAAGGAGAAAAATACATTTCGAACTTGCAAAGGGATGTCCAGTAGAGCAATAAAATGTCCATAGCAGAAACGAATCAAATACCTAAATTGCTTGGTGACTATGAAATAAAAGTATAATATCGAATATCGGCCAGTTATGGGCAAACTTTACAGAAATCTCGTCAACAAGGCGGTTTCCATTTTAGGAAATATTTAATTCCAGCAAATAAACGGTAAAATTTCTGTATTTGTCACAGTGTACTTTAAATTGCCTATCGGAGTGTAAATATACACTGTCAGAAAAGTACAGTAAATTTCCAGGTCGTTTGCAGTAATTGCACATTTCCAAAATTGAAAAAACGCCACGTTGATGAAATTTATGCCAATTATGGGCTATTGATGAACCGGTGAACGCGGTGCGTTCCATCAACACCCCATATTTACTCTCAAAGACCAGTGATTTTGTTGCATTTTTTGTTTATAGTGCATCAGAATATAAAAAAAATCATTCTGAGCTGAAAATTACCTCTTCGTTGACCAATCATAAATATTCCGTCCAAACAGCAAAAGTCATCGCGATCCATTCGTGTCTTGTTTTTGACAAAACGAAATTTCTGATAGGGGAAATAAAATGTGACTATTTCAATGTAGTCAACAATCCGATGGTGGGGGAATCTATTGAGAAAATTGAATTGATATAAAAAATTCTTTTTTAACGGTCGAAAGCATCCACAGGCATAAAATGATATAAAAATGGATTGTTGCGTTTCCATGACAACATAAAAACTCTATAAAATGTACAAATCTTTTTTAAATCAGTTTGTCAATTCGAATTTGGATTGATTTTTTTTTGAATGGCATACCAAGGATAAGGCCAAACGAGTAGGCCGTAAATCCATCCTATTGTTTGTAATACGCTTGTTTATCATCGGTGCATGGAACAGAGTGGTCCAGGATTGAAAATATTTTTGTTTACTAGAAAAAAAAAAGTTGGAATATTCGTGACAAGTCTGCAAAAACGTGATTTTATGGAATGCTTTGAACAAAAACAGCGAAGTACAGCGATGCATTATATATTAACTCGTTTACAAGAATGCCACAAAACATCTTCATTAACATGGAAGCATCTACCTAGAAGAAGTAATGCCCACTTAAATGGATCACTTAATTTACTTTGTCAAATATTTGGACAACGCCTTGGTGGTGTAATCCATCAGTGTCTTATACTTAACAAAAGATGTTGAAAGGAAATTTTTCCAGCTGGGTCCCATTCCCTAAGTTGTACAGTTGAGGTCGCAGGAGAACGAACGCTTGCCGCACAATCATTACTATCAGAATATGATTGCTCTGTTTTGAAGTCTAGCTATGGCTAAACGAAAAGTGTGGACAATTGTATGATTGAATACGAGTACGAAATAACGAAAATGTTAATAGCATTCAGCGGAATTGCATGAAAAATTATGAAGAAATACAGACCGCTTTTTTATAGAATCGACAGGTGACAACAGGTACGGATTACAAGACAAATTGGATTATTGAATTTTTACATCAAATTATATACAATTCATGTGGCGGATTTCTTGCCGAAAACAGAACCAAAATAATCAGCATATACTATAAGTAGTGATTTTATGATGAAATAAGATTAACGAGAATTAAAGCAGTTGGGAACTTATTTTCAAAAACCTTTTTATTTGCGGTTGAATCTGGTCGATCGCATCTCTGAAGATCTTGGATATCTTTGCAACTGAAAACGGTTCCAATGGTTTGCCATGTTGCTAGGGGTGGGTAAAACAGAATCATTTAAAAATCGAATTTGATTCGAATAATTTTTTTTATTTTATGTAAGCAGCAGTTAGTTATTCACGTTTTTAATAAATTTGGTTTCGTTAAAAAAAAATTATAACTAAGAATGCACTTTAATAAAACATAGACATAATTAAAGAGGCAATATACTTTTAATACACACTTTATCTTAAGAAGAGAAGAAATAAATTTCACTAAAATCGAGAATATTTTTGTTGTATTTTGCCATCCAGTGAGGTCATAATGTCATAACTCTCTCGCCGGGCGAAAAATCTAGTTTTCCCTTTTTCAGCCCCCCCCCCCCCCCCCCCAAAAACCCTGACTAGGCAATCCTTTTCCGACTGGGAAAACATTTTTTTTTAATCGTTTTGAAAATTGATACCTAATGACAAGGATATGTATTCGTATTGATTTGAAAGTTGAATTTAAAATGAAAACGGCCTCCCCAGATATTGATAATAGAGAATACAATCTGTACCTTAAAGTTGATAGTATCGATGGTAGGCGTGAGCAATGCAATTCGATGATTCGAATCGCTTGGAAGCGAAATCGATTCCAATCAATCGTGTACCTATCACAGGAACAAACACAAACGCAATATTCGCAGTTTACCCATTCGGAAATTAAATTTTGTAAAGCATGAAGCATTCATTCATACCTAACGAAATATTCTCTGGCAAATTTTTTCTGACTGGGACACAGAATTAAGATTCGATCCGAAAAAATTCGAATCAAATTTGAATGATTCACCCCCCCCCCCCCCCCCCCCCCCCCCCCCCCCAGTATTAATCAATATACCATATTTAATTATAATAGTATTATCGATTCAATGTTGCCATTTTTGGTCAAAATATCTCAAAGGACAAACGACAAAACGTGCCAGGTTTAAAATGTTGTTGTTTGTCGTGATTTTCTTTGTCTAGAGAAGAGATTAGCGGTTTTACACAAAATCATCCTCCTTTAAGCAAGATTGATACGTGTTTAACATCACAACGTGTGCCAAAAGATGCATGTTTTACATAATCGAAAATGATACTACACTCAACGTTGCCACATTTGTCGCATTAATTCTGGAATTATTTTTTAGATGTATGATGATAAAACAACAAATATAATTTTATAAAACTTCATTTTATAGCCCAAAATTATCTAATAACTGTGAACCTGATGAATGGGATGAAAATTCAATATCATTTTCGAATATTTGCTCGTTAATAAAATTTAGTGAATATTTAGTGAGGTTGATCTACTTCATAAGTGACGGGAAAAATTGGAAAATCGCAATCAGAAATTTTATTTTATCAACCATGAACCACTGATGGATCGCGCCGACTACGTGGAACGCCGACTTACGTTGAATCATATTTTTGCCGGGGCTGGACCCCAATCACAAAGTTGCAACTATAAACTGTCACACTATACTATTCGGGAATAAACCGACGTCTGCAGCCGATGGTCGATAAAGTAAAATTTTCTATCGAGAACGAGAATATTCGATTCGAATGGAAATATAAAACAACTAGAAAAAAAACGCCCTCTACTCGCTCATGCGCGATCTATCAGTGACCCGTCTTTGACGAAACATCCCAGATTCAGAAAGATTTTGTCGAAAAAATATTTTGTTAGGCATGGGTCACTAATGAATCGTACCGACTAGGCACGGTCCGTCTTTGACTCATGCTTGACAAAGCGAATTTTTTTATGGGATTGCGACAATTTCAACTTTATTTGTCTGATTTTCACGGACAATGAGTACATTCATTTCCACACATATAGGCATAAATAAAACCAAACGAACCCCCATGCACACGCGATATTAGATCTCTGTTTAGTTGTAATGTTATGGTATCTTTGATAATTCCCTTACGAAACCGGACATAAACATAGATCTTAGGAGAATTTTCGCTCTATGAAGGCTACACATTCTTTCAAATTCTGTCACAAATTTGAGACACATGTTATTTATTTGATATCGTTTTATCTGGGAAGATAGCAAACCAAGATAGTGCAATAATTATTGTTAACAAAACCATTAAAATCTGACTTCATGAGCCTATGACGCACGCCTTGATTTTTAACATTGATCAAAGATGATATTGAAAGATCATGTCTGGCAAAGTGTGCTTCAGGTAAAAAATGTGACATAAATGTAATACACCATGCGCGCCACATGCGTGATTTGATTAAACGTTAAAATCGGTTGCAGGAGCCTAATGATGCAACAAAGGTAAATAGTAAGAAAACCGACAACCAATTCATTTTCGATTTATCTTTGATATATGTACGATCGATGAAATAATTCGATCAAATTTACCAACTTGACCGTGAAATTGAAGGGGAGAAAAGTACTGAGGTTTTCAGAAACGAAGAAGACGTCCATACACTGCGACAAAAGTGAAGTAAATTTACCACTCATTTCTAGTAATTATATATTTCCTAAAATTCGAAACCGCCTTTTGGTGATATTTACGCCAAATATGGCCTGTTGATGGACAGCCCCTTCGGCGGCGCGTTCAATCAACAGTCCATAGTTTGCCGAAAACGTCCGTAATATGGTTTTTCCTGATATGACCGAGTAAAATTACTGTCAAAAAAGTGTGATTTTAGCTCATTTTTCAGTAGTGTAGTGTTGACAAAAATGAAGGTATTAGAAGTAAATGAGAGAAAGGAGGAAAAATAATAATCGCGGGAAAAAACTCAGTCACGTTTTCTTTTAATCGCACCAACTCTGTGTTGATATCAACACAACACCCAGACAAGTTCACTGTACTGAAAACATTGAAATAAAACAAAATATAGAAAAAGTTAAGTCTGTAAGGGCGCCACTTTCAGATACATTTATTTTCAAATCGAATCTTTCGGAATCTGATTCTACATTAATAATAATTTTATGAAAATGTAAATAAATTTAAATTTAATATATTGGCGAAAAATGATTCGAATACGAGAAAAATTTCAACTAATTCGATGCAATTTTACTTAAAACGTTTGCGAAATCAAACCAAATCACAGAAATAAATAAATATTTGAATCAATTGAATAAGATATGTATGTCTCCAAATCGATTAGAATCTCGATTTTGAAAATGGTATGCTTATTTATGGACAAAAATCATTCGTTTCTCTAATTTTCAGGTTTAGACATAACGTTAGTATCGGAGTTGAATTTTCCACACTTATTATATTTATTTTATAATGTTATTATCGGTAGAGGTAGTTCCCCTTTTAGAAGGGGTAGTGATCTTAAAGTGATAATTCAAATGTTGAATTTATGGAAGAACAAATCTGAAAAATCCTGTAAATCCACATTCCGGTCGATCATAAATAGTATGCAGTAAAGCATGGGCAGTAGATGGATCGCGCCACTGAGGCGCGGTCCATCTGCGACCCAGGCTTATCGATATAAAATTTCCGATCAGTCTAAAAATATGCATATATAAGGCAGCCCAGTCAGTGTACCATATATTACGTGTTCGTTTAGCATAGGTGCTATGACCAACTAAGGTGGTAATTGACGTCTACTGTCACCTAGTGGTCACAATGAACAAACAGCGTAAATGCAACAGTTTACCAAATATGGAAACACGCAGGTTCTGGAAGTTTATTATTATTTAAAAAAAGGCTTAAATATTGTTGAACTTGACAGGGGTTAAAAATAAGCTCAAATATATATAAATACATATCCTTCTGTTGTTGTTCACTGGTTTTGATCATTAATTCGATAACGAATTGAAATAGGGGAGGCAATCAAATTCAGACCTTTTTTATATTCGGTTCTTTTTAATTCGTAGAAAATATTCCATCGCGTAGAATATTGAATGTAGGTAACTCGGACACGTATAATTCGCCACAATAAAGTATAATACAAACTGAAAAGAGCAGTAGAGTAATATCAAGTAATTGAATACACTGTAACAAAAGTACAGTAAATGTATATTTTTGAAATTTGAAACAGCCTCACTGATGAATTTATGTCAAGTATATAGGCTGTCGATGGAACGAACCGTCGAAGTGCGTTTAATCCACAATCCATAATTTGCCCGAACAGCTGATTTTATAGTTTTATTTGAATATCGCAAAGTAAAATTAACAGCGATTTTAATACATTTTTGTTACAGTGCAGGTAGGTTCGGCTCAACCGAAAGCTCTTGACTTTCGAACAATACTAATCCTATTCGACTATATGTAACAATACATGGATAGCTTACTAGAGGTGCTCCCCTCAGGACCAGTGACAATACAGAAAGTTGTTCGATTAGTTAGGTCATGATTATGTAGCCAATGTCCTTTGTACTTATGATCCCACGCGAAAGAATATACCTTCTGAATTCACCAGACTATTTGCGGTCGTATTAGCTTTGAGGCCGCGGGGCAACGGAAGCTATATGTCTGAGCGGAAGATGTTGTTGACAACGTTTAGCCTGGCTGAAGGTAATTCCCCTGTTCAACGTGACGTGACGCAACTCTAGCATCGCTGTAAGTCGTAGAAAATATTCAATCGTATAGAATATTGGATGTAGGTAACTAGGAGACGTATAATTTCCAACACCAAAATACAAAAACACAAAAAAAATTATCTTTTTTCTCTACTTACACTCTAAAACTCTTAAAAAGCGGTAAAAATATCTGCGTCGTCGAGGCGCAATCCATCAGTTGCTCATTCTTGACAAAATAAAGCTTGATTTTTTACAAGAAACATTTTCCGAATGTTAACTTAAGTCGCCAAAATTTTGACAAAAAGTTGCTCGGAACAGTATATTTATTTATCGCCATTTCTTAGAGCGGATCACCCTGTCCAAGGCCCTGTAACAGCAGCCACAGTTGTCGAAGCATACCGAATGACATAAATTCCAAAGCATCTGAATCGATTAGAATCTTAAATTACACATGATGTTCCCAATTTGGGCTGGGTATCTGCCATGTCATCTATGAAATGGTTAAGCAAAAACTTCATTCTGACTTGCAACTGGCATCTGTGCGAGAGTGCGTGGCTCGCCATATAGTGAAGCTGTATTCCCGGCTTACCCCTCCTGTACGATAAAATTGAAATCCCACGCTATCTATCACCAAATAAAATAAACCATAAATGGATTAGTAATTTGAAAAAAAAACATACGTGTATTTATTATTCCTTCGAAGCTAGGTCTCAAGGATGCTGATATGGTTTTTAAAACAATCTACTGCTAAGTAGTGGTTAGGCCAAAATCAGATAGAAGAAACTTGAGTGCGATTTTTCAGGGATCGTACGGACGAACTTGAAAATTATTATGAAAAATATGGAATTCTCGACTACAATAATGAATTTTATTTGATGGGTACATCATAGAATAGAATTGATTCAGCTGTAAAACGAAGTTTAGTGATATTTGAATAAGCAACGAAAACTATTCAGATAAAATCGTTGGAATGTGAGTAATAATTGTGCTCGTCAGAAAACTTCATTATTCAAGTGTTGTCAAGTATGGGTCACCGGAGACTCGCACCACAAAGACATTTGTTAAAGAATAACGTCATTGTCAAGTAGATTGACACAGCCATTAGGAGGTATGAAAATCTTTGATTGATATTCCAGATGGTTAACCAATAAACCATTAAATATGTGTAATTTCTGGGTTGTCCAAATAATAAAGTGCGAATAGCCAATTCGCGGCATCGGTTTAGCTAAATTGCTCTGTCAAACACGAGTCGCAGATGAACAGCTTCGAGACGACGCGAACCATCAGATACCCATACTTGGCATAACCTGGTTTATTGAAAGTCTTCTAATATGAAAACACCAGTTTTAACAACAACTTTAATCGGGTAGTCAGGAAATCCAGGAATTTCTGATTTAAAATACTTCTTTTTTTTTGGTTATTCCAAATTGATTCATTTTACAATGCCAACCATGATATATGCCAAATTTTACGTTGTAAAATTTGACATGAATCATGATTTTGCTGCAAAATATTGTCAAATTAAAAAAAAGGTCTAAAACGTTGAAACATTATTTAAACCATGAGGTGGGTTTTTAATATCTATAAGGAAGGTCTACGAACAACCGTATTAAACAATTGTTCTCTTGCCTTGAAATTTGCCGCATCATCTATTTTAGATATTACGTTAAATATAACATAACATAAATATCAGTTCATCCATCAAAAATGACAATAGCATTTTGATAGAGACGCCAGAGAATGATACAAGTAGTTACAAATGATTAAAATGATTAAACGTAACACATGTTGCAATACAATGGTCATGTTAAAAACAGTTCAAAAATAAAGCTTAGAAAACAAAGATCTAAAAATATTCCCAAGAAGGTACATATATCGCCTTTCATCAGATGCTCGAGTTTCGCATGTGAATACCCTTTAACCATCAGATAAAACGGACATAAAGCCGCAACGCCGGTATATTTTTGGCATTATTTATCGAATACGATCTATTAAAAGTTTTCATCGTGTCGTTGTATATGTCCGAAACGGTACAAGTGGTTTTTCTGGGAACCGCCCACAATATACGTAATATATACGTCACTTTGTGATGCCCTATTAACAGTTTTAGATATTTTTTTGGAGAAAAATGGGACAATGATGGATCGCGCCGACGAGGCGTGCTGGTCCATCTTATGACATATGTCCGATGAAACAAAATTCTAATCGCTATGTTTTTCGTACAATTTAAATATAAAAATAACAAAAAATGGTACATTTTGGGCTGATTCATTGTGATTGAGCATTTTCGAATCAACCATTGGGCCAAAAACGCAATTCAACAAACTAGAACATTTTCTTTTTATAAATTTGTATTAGTTAGTTTATTTATTTTAGTAAATATATGTGTTTACTAACAAGGCGCACCCAGTATAACATCTTGAAATTTGTCAAAAAATTTCTTTCGATTTCAAGCTCATGGATTTATTTAAAATTTGTGTTCGTTTAATACTATAAATATATTTTGATTTCGAGTACTAAAAGTTGTATTTGTCCTTTTTAATGTCGGGTCTATTATTAAATTGTATCAAAAACTGATAATACAATAACATTTCTCCCAAGTAGAATATTAAATTCCATTTTCAGATATTAAATTACACGGGGCAAAAATACGTTGGGCACATTTGCGAAAAAAAAGAAAACGGGAAAAAAAGTTAAAATTTCGTTACGTACTTGGATACTATTGTGGATATGCTTTAAGTAAATTTACAATTTGCAAGAAAACATAAATATTTTAATTAGTGAAACAAACCCGGTGGAAAGATATTTTTTGTTTCGTCTTCCTAATTAAAATTTTATTATTGCTACACACAAGTCACAGATGGAGCTGTAACCGACGGAAATATCGGGATAAATGATATTAATGATGGCGAAGGTTCAAATAATAGTAAACCAGGCGCAGTACACTAAGTTGCTTCCTCTCATTCCCCCAAGTTGTTGTAGCCCATGAAAGGCGCAGTTACACCAGCTATCCCCATCATCTGTTGGTGGTATTATGGATGCTGAGCGCAAAGATTCAATTACTAATGCTTCCTTGTTAGTTGGAAACAAACCCAGTAGGAAAAATTATCACTGAGCATCTTTAGTTAGGTATAAGATACTGGATCGCGCCACCGAGGCTCTGTGACTCTGTTGCTTGCATGTTGCTTAATTGTGTGACTGACCGATTGGTCTAATATGGCATTATAACAACACACAACAAAAAGCCACAGCAAATAGTATATATAAAAAAATAAATATATTCCGATTTCGCCCATATTGATTTATTTTTGTGTTCAGGATAACTAGTTTAATGGTATTTAAAATTCCCAGGACAAAATAACTGTTCTTTGCAGCTTTGCAGCATGATTACGTTATAAAATTCGCCATATATCATGATTTCACTGCAAAATAAAAGCATTTATGAAAAATAATAAATTACTTTGAATAATAAATCATATCAAGAAGATTTTGAAATTCCCAAACGTATTTTCTAAGCGTAGTGAGAGGCGACGAAAAGGAAAAAAAGAAGTGGTAGATGGTTTAGCCATCGTCCAAGGCAGGCATCACTAGACGTACTTTACTATAGTGCAGGGGTGGCCAAACTGCGGCTCTCGAGCAGCATGCGGCTCTTTGAGACTTTGCTTGCGGCTCTTTGATGAATCAGCCTTGATGAATTAGACATGCATTTTCCCACTAAAAGTCAAATTACCGTTCAGTTTCGACAAACCAACACTTGTAGGAACTGCTCCGAACTGCTTTAACATCTTACCAACTAATTACTAATTACTAATTTCAAACATCACTCACAGTATACCACGCAGCTCTAATATTAATCAATAGCTACCCTTCGTTGTGAGTGAATAAACTCGTATATCTTATGGTTTTTGTGTTGTGACACTTTTAAAACTGGATTTTGTTATATGCGGCTCGAGCATGAAGCAGGTCTGGCCACCCCTGCTATAGTGGTTCAATTCTGTTTGGGACGTTTTCCGCAGTTGCTGGTATTATATTTTTGTAGCAGTTAGCTGAGAAGCGAACTTAAAAAAAAAAATGTTTCTAGTGTGAATTTCGCCGTATGTCCTTGATGTTTATAGTACACTTTTACTTGCACTTAATCTGCAGTTGCCATGATATTTACGATTGCACTACAACTGAATTGTTTTTGCCAGTCGACAAACAAAATTTCATATTTTCGAACCGAAAAACTACTTCAACTTTGTTTTAATTATTTGCCACAAAACCGCCAGTGTTTGTATATCGTCTGCACATTGCTCAAATCTAATCAAACGATTTCCAAGGAACAAAGTTCACAGCATGACTTATACTATAATAACCTCTGAACGAAGTTCGACTGGGACTTAATAAATGTCATTAACGTATGCGTCGTGGTTACTGTTAATATTTTCAGGTATACTTATTTTCGAATCGAAAATCGAACAGTAGCATTTGCTTTCGAATTGAATATTTATCGACTGAATATTTATTTAAGAACTAAGCAGAGAAATTTTAATTCAAGATTTTATAAATATATGCAGAATCACAACCGATGAAATTTTTGACAAAAAATACTGAATCACCAAAAAAGCCTTCGCACAATCCAAAATAGACATGCATTAATAAAATAATTCAATATAGATCTTATAAAACAGCGAACAACGACTAAAAGTACTTTGGAAATAAAATCGGTAAACTAGGTACTTTTACCTAGAATTGCTAACACTATTGTACTGACGCTGAATTTCGCTCACTTGGTTTAATCAGACAACACTACATAAGTAGCAAAAGAAATATATACCACCCAAAATTCAGTTCAGTAATCCCACGGAGTCTCGAACCTAAGGTCACATTCGGGCCAAGAATAACTTTGTTGTAAAACAGTTTTTGTAAAGTATGGAGCACTTCATGGATCCATGCTTGAGAAAAAGTTCTTAGTGTAATAATAGATCATAGATATATTTTAAGTATCACTGATGGATCGCGCCACCAAAGCGAGGTAAAAAATTTCGCCTATATCATTATTTTATTTACCCAACACGAAAAATATACTAAAAGAATGAAAAATCAAATATGTAAACAAATACAACCTTAACGAATATTTTAAATTTCGGATATTGTTCAAGCAGAGAACATCTCTAGATTCAATACCATTAAATCCAGACATTTGGAAAAGACTTTGGAATTCTGAAGAACAGTTCAAAAGATTGTTAATAATCAGAAGATTCTGTCGTATTATTCTGCACAATCGATCAACTTTATAGGTAATAAAGTTTACGATAAAAACATTCAAATCCATGAGAATGAGATAAAAACATAAATAACACAATACTAAACATACAAATAAAGATTTATTTTCTAAACACGTTTCGGCCCATTAACCTCCACGCGGGATCAAAACAAATTTATTGCAGAAACAAATTTTCTTATGTAGAGATGCTTTGAAAATATTTGAATGAAAAGAGAAGAGCATCATCAGAAAAATTTGCGGACTCGGTCTTATCTCCAGTGGTTTACAATTAACACTTGGCATCGTAAGCTGAAAACCTCGGTTTCGAATATCTTTTGTTCGACTCGCAAAAACAAACGCCAATCACTCATGACTTTGGATGCAATAGCTTGAGTAGGCTCAGATGAACTGGGTGGAAATTTCGTAATTTTCGTAATTTTCCAGCAACATCTACTAACCCTCGTACCTTAAATATGCGTTTACTCTCGCGGTTTCATCAGTGACTCATGCATAGTCAACAAAGGGGCTATGTGTCCGACTGTGGATAATAAGAAAATTATGAATGATTCCCAATGTGGACGCGATGGCCCAGTAGTCAAACATGTTGGCATCGCAGGTTCAAATTCTCAGGTTCAAGTCCGGCTCGCTTATCCATGCCCACCACTCAATCCAGGGTGTTTCAACTAGGGTAGGCTAAGCTGAACAAAAAAGATCGTATCTTTCAAGTCTGTATATAAGTGGCCTCTGTTACAGGGCCTTGGGGGTGATCCACTCTAAGAAGCAGCTATGAAAAAAAAATGTGTTGTATACTTTTCCCGTGGAAGTACAAAAAAGAAATATTGATAAGGCGGGCCACCATGGTGCACAAAATATACCATTATATTTAAATTAGTGATAATGTAGTTACGTGACTTAAACCTGATATTTAGTCTAAATTCGTTCCAAGAGTTCAAGAGTTCAAGTCTTTTGAAAACTACATTCAAATCCAATTAAATTTAACGGTTAATAATTCAATCCTCCACAGCAAAGTTCTGTTGTGGAACAAATAACTCTACCATACATGGAACATATTTAACCCATACAGCAATGATTTCCCAAGTGAACAAGACAAAGAACGAAGATGGTAGATTAAATGATAAAGTAATAATTAAAGCAATATTATTGTTGATTTTGGTACCCAAATGAACCCATATGACGGCGAAAAGTTATTTTTTGAGCCAAGAAAACGCCCATGTTTAAAATTAGAAATGTAAGTGGATGAATTGTTGTAAAACACATAAAGTACATAATTATACATGTTTATATAAGACATGATGGCTTTGGTCTTGAGGTTAGTGGTGGTGGTAGGCGTATTCCATATGGAAAATATTTATATTGCGTTGAATATATAAATTACATGTCTATTTTTTGGCTTCTGCTGTAAAATATATTCAAGCAATATCGCGAACAAAGACAAAACTGTCCAAACATGTTTTGTCAAGCTTGGGACAATGATGGATCACGATGCCGAGGCGGCATCTATCAGTAGACCATACTTGACATAATAAATTGTTATTGAAGGGTATAATACGGAAGTAACGCTCATTTTTTTTTTATTTCTCAGTTTTCATATATATGTATATATTTTAATATGAGAGAAATGACGATTTAATTCATCATTACCTATTTTTCATATTCACAGACTGCAAAGGTAAATTTCCACGCCCATATATCAAGTATAACATCTATTTTTAATATTTTAAAACTATATTTAAAACAAATTTATAAACACAGATCTATATTTAAACTACAAGTTTCCACCGCGACAGGTACGCGATATAACAAATTTGAACAACAAGAAAATCAGTAATTATTATTATGTTGTTATTTTAATTGTCTCAAGTTTACCATAAACGTGTTTGGCTGGGAGACGCGTTGTCGATTTTATATGTCAATTTATGATAAAAAATGTTCAACTTTTTCGAATGTTAATTTTAATCTAGTATACACACAAAACAAGTACTAAGCAAGCAGAGACAATTCTAAATTATTTCAAGAATAATCAGTAAGGTGATAAGGTAAGGTTGAAGTTTGAGTGCGCGCTCAAGTTTTGGATATTATATTATCGGATTTTTTTGAAAACATTGTTTTACGTCACAGATGGTTGAAAGATAACATGTATTGAAAAGAAATACATAACTTGTAATAACCCTAATTGTATAGAGATTAAATAAAATTTTTGTGGGAAATAAATTTTATTTTATTAACTTAGCCTTACCTAGCCTAACGAAAATGACAAAACATTCTGATGTTTTGAGCACATTTATGTTACTTGAAGCTAAATTTTACAATATCAAATATATTTATTTTATTTATATATTTCGCCCTTCAGAACCAAATTATTTCTTGCTAATAAAATTTAAAAAAATTTCATGTCAGGAAAACGCTGGATATGCTGGAAAAATTTGTTTCGACCAAAACTGTTTAATTAAAAGGTTTAAGAGTAATTTTATTTGAAACAAAAAATTTACTTTAATCGTACTTTCGCTGACAATATATTAATTAACAATAATCGAAAATGAAATTAATTATCAATTGGATGTCCCCATTACTAGCCAATAACTGATATAGACATGACTAAGAGTCAATGGACTACAATTTCTTTAAGACAATATATGCAAAATCTGGAACATCGATAGATGGACAAGCGTCGAGGCCAACTCGATGTTTATTTTTTTAATATTTATAAATCACTTTCGTGCATCTCTTTGAGCTTGAATACCAAAGGCAGTTAAAAACAAAATATTCGAGTTATGCTTCCAACCTTTCTTAGATTAGATTGGAAGAAAAAGAAGACATGTGCAACGTTCAGTTCGTGATGAACGAACAAGGACAGTCTAGTTGGAAATACATGCGCCTTCCCGGTCCAGCCAAGCATACCCATTACACCCCTAGAGTTAGTGGTGGACATACTGGTTTATAGGCCAGATTTACCTGGTCTAGAACCTGTAAGCTCCAATCTGTGATGCCAACGCATTAACGTATTGAGCAATGGTGCCCGACGTGGTCGACCTGAAAATATACGCCTGAAGAACTACGGAGCGGTTAAATCGTTAACTGACTAGAATGTGTTACGATTTCCCGATAACGTCAATCAATAAAAGTAGTAGGAATTATATAATTTAATTTAATTCGAGCAGTAACCTATTTCAGTTTTAAAAACCATAAAAGTCCGGAATTAAGAATCCAATTTCAAATCAGCTCCACGGTTCCATTTTTAGTCGTTAAAAAAGAAAAACATAAACTCCGGGCGACATCGCGAATCTCGCTGGGCATTTCGTGTATGCCCCGACCCAAAAATACGTCACCACCTCAGTTTGCTATTAAACTCGACCATGCGAAGCCGGTTCTCAACTGAATCTCTGTTATCATGGGCTTTGCATGGCTGATTCTAATAGTATCATCTTAACCGATTTCCGGCCCGACAACCGGAAAAGTCATGCATATTATTAGCAAATGCCTCAGGCATTTATTACTTCGAAATCGTAGTATATCGCGAATTTTAAATGAAACTTCTTAATATCGACCGATGACTCAATTTGTTTGGATGTCATGATAGTCTGTCAGTAACACTAAGCGATGCTTCACACCCATTGTCGGCCATTTTCTCCCAGACGGCGATTTGCATGTAGCGATAACGAAAGAAATATTTTTTTCATTTATATTTTTTTTAAATAAAGAACTTTTTATTTTTTCTATTTGGTTAGTGTTTTAGCTCGATTTTTGGCTGCGGAAACGAAAATGCACGATTGTGTGGTTTGAAACAGAAAGGATGCAATGTTTTTCGACACTTTTGAATTAAAAAATAAATTATCATTTTATATTTCGAATGCAGAAGTATAATTTAATATTAATACAAGAAAAAGCATATTCAATCGACATAAAATTTCTCAAAAATGGCTGCATTTTTCTTCAATGGACAATTAATAATGGAAACAAACGTAACATAAACGTAAAATTTGGCATATATCATGATTTTACTGAAAAATGAACTAATTTAGGAATAGTAGGAAAATAGATTATTTTTTAATCAGAAGTCTGGCATACCTGACTATTCGAACAAGAATTTAACGACATATTGGAATGAAAATGCTAAGGAATTCAATTTTTATATACGATATCACATGAGGAAATCCCCTCGAAATGAGGCGCTCAGGATTCCTTCCCGGAGCAATAAAATGGGAAAACAAATGGAGATGACGAAGAATGAATATGCATTTCGGGGGTGATTTCTAAAAGCGAGTAACACCCTACGCACACTTGATAATAGACGTAATGCAAATGACGAGGTATGACTTGAGTGATGTTCATGAAAAAGATAAAAAGTTGACTTTGTCAAAATTGTTTTATGTAATCCCTCGAAAAAATGAGTTTTTGTCTAGATTTTAAAAAAATACGCCTGCTCCTACTCTGGTTATTAATGATTTTTCTAAGTTTTATTAACTAACTCTTTGTTTAAAAAAATACGCTTTTTGAATCAACATAATGAATAAAAAACTATTTGTCTTTATATTTGTCTTTATATTAAGCACTTTCGCTTTCTGATCCCTTTCTAAATACTCATGCTCTATCGCTAGAAATTTCATTCTGTTCGAGTATGGGCAACGGAAAGTTAACGCTAGTTTCAGGACTCGATAGGTGTGGGCAATTCACTTACGTTATTCGAAGCTATTCGCAGCACAGATGGGTCGAATCAGTCGTGAATCGGTCATAAGGCAAAAGTTGCCAATACAAGTAGAATTTTCATAATTTGATAGCAAAATACGAATAAAAAATTTTCAATTTTAATATCAACATTAACTTATTCGCCCTTCCAGAGATGAGGCGCGAATGGAAGTGCGGCGGCTCGCTCCTTTCGTTTCCTAGTATAGACCTAAGTGAATTCTGGACTATAGATTTATTTATTTTGATAATGGGATAAATTATGATGATAAAAGGGGTATTTTGCCTTTTATATATGTGCACTTAAAGATTCGATCCCATTTGAAATAATTATCGAATCGACGAAAACAAAAATCACCGATGAAGAAGCTCTACCGTGTAGTTCCTGGCACAATCATAGCGATAAACGTTGTCATTCGGTATTTGAGATTTGTCTATGTCTGTTTTGTATATCTAAAGTCACATATGACCGATCATTTAGAACATGTCAGGGTAATTGTAAAAAAGCAATCCAAATTTATAAAAATACCGTGTATTGGATTCGATTGTGACCTAACGAAAGCTCACGAATACAGTTGTAATTTTGTGGAAAGAATTCATGCTATTTCTGTTCTATTGAATTCGATTCGGCGCAATTACTCGATGTGTATTCGAAAATGCCCAGACCTATACACTGCACCCAAAAATGCAACAAAATCACTGCTCTTTGACGGTGATTGTACTTGGCAGTATTGAAAAAAAAATTCAAAATTGACTTTTTCGATCAAATATGGTACCGCGAAGTGGTATGGTTTACGGTACCTTGCGGTCCTTCAACAGTTCATAATTGGCATAAATCTCATCAACATGGCGTTTTTTCAATTTCGGAAATAGGAAAAGACTGCAGATGACTAGTAAATTTACTGTACTTTTGTTACAGTGTAGCATATGACAATTCTCCCTTATTTCATTTTTTTCTTCGAGCGTATCTCAAACCAGAATACTTTGAATATAAAAGTTCAAATTGCAAATAGGATATTCCAACCCAATCAACCAAGTAAGGTAGATGTATATTTTAATGTCCAAACAATGATATAGATCCCGTTCCCGGGGTCTCTAAGGTATAATAACTTTACAAAACGTAACGGATTTTCCGGAGGCTTCTGAATACATTACGTAACCGGAGTACACTTCGAAACTTACAAAATGATAATATCGTAATAACAATCATATGCCAGGGGTGTGTTCTTCCGCTTCCTTGCTTAAATATAAGTGAGATAATAAATAAAATATAAACGCAAACTTATTAAGAAACATACATATATGAATATGAAAAACGGAGATTGCCGCGCGCAACGGCGATGTGACGTAAATGTCAAATACGCGTCGTAGCTTGCTACCAAACTTCATACTTTAGCGGTGATGACTTAAGTCACGACTAAATGCAGAAAATAACTTAAGCTTATCACTTATCTGCGTATAACATCGGCGTATAGTATTTACCAATTAATGCGCGAGCGACTAAATCAAAAAATTGTATGCCCGTATTTGGAAACAGAGGCTAGACGGGAAAGACGAGAATTGCCAAAATTGCATCATCGTACAAGCTTGGCCCATGCCGAAAGGGCGTTCGGAAAGCGCGATGTCGGCATGAGCCACGCATGTTCGTTGCAAAAGCACGAGAAAATTGGCCACACTTTTTCATCTTTAACCCCACAACTGTTATTATTGAGGTTGTTTAAAAATTAATGACATCATAATTAATCTAATCTTGCCATTGTTTCACCCCATCCCTTATCGGATAGAAAAATTACGATAAAAAATACAAAATATTATACCAAATAATAAATAATAGTATGATATCAATTCAAAACAGAAAATTGTCAAAGGTCATAAGGGTGTAATGAGAAAATATAATCGTCCGATTATGAATGATTACTTATATTCCATGACAATAGACAATGATTTTGATTACCTATCGAAAACCGATAACTTGTTGTTGCACTCATTTCGTTGCACGCGATTTGCGTATATTTTGAGTTGTAATTAATATTGTCAATTATGAGAAACAGATACAAGAAAATAGCGCGCGATCGTCAGAAAACGGCACAGGAAGAAAAACACTTGTCCTACCATATTTCAATGACTAAAAGAGCACAATGTAGACAGCAAGTTCAAAACTGGTCGAATATTCAAAAATGAACAAAATCGATACATTCAAGTTTTTTAAATTTCAGATCTATATTAAATAAGCGGCTTACGGAATTACGTCAACGGTTATTTGATATATACTGGTATACTTTTATTCTAATAAAGATTTTCCTAGTTTTCGGTTTTTGCAATTATTATTTTTCTTAAAAATATGGATGAAATGCCCAATTTCACAAAAGATGGAATTTTGAATTCAGAATCTAGATGTTCTTCGCATTGCTCGGGGCAGATACCACTCAATGTACTTTACCGTGGTGGTTTAGTTCTGTATGTGATGTCTTCCGCTTAAAGTAAAGTTGCTATAGTACTTTATTTTATTGTAGCTCTTTGGCATTTTGACTGGCCGTGGGTTAGCTCCTTTCGGCCTTGCTCAGTGCAAACTTCTATAAAAAATCATGGCTGGGCAGAAAGTTTCCGACTCGAGATGAAGACAAACGTATTTATTTGTTATCCATGATTGTTGTAGTCATTTACTTCTCGTGAAATCCATAACAAAATTCAACAACATTTTAAACAACAAATAAAAATAGTGGGATTCAAAAAGGATTATACACGAATGTTGTCACAAAAATGAAGCCAGAATCGATGACGCCTTTCATAATATATTGGTTTCTTAATTCCGAGAGGTATTTCTACTACGCTATATCAAATTTCAATACACAACAATATGATGTTAGCTAATGCTTTTTATGGAGAAATAGGTTGTAAATGAAACGCAGAATTAGTTTGGGGTCAAAGCGATAAACGCAATCAAGATGGTAATCCGAATCGTCAAAAAATTGACTGGCATGATTGGTAATCGACCGGAGATCTCAATCCATTAAAATTTTGATGAAGTATTAGTAGTTAATATTAGTTAACGTTGACTAAATTTAATGCCTGAGCACAAATTAATTTTTACATATTGTGGATATTGTCTCTCTCTGATATTCCTGACCTTCGATCCCATCTATTGGAATCTAGACGTAAGAATCGGCGAGCAATCAATTTTCTTTAAAATCTGGATCCCTGGATTTTTCATCTTATCTAGCTGACAATCAGAGGGATCATATTCTACAAAGAATATGTGGACAAAAAAATCATACCTGGTTGAGCATGCGCTTTTACGCATTTGACGTTTTACTATTTTTCAGTGAAAAATTGTCATTTATATTTTTAAATATATCGGTGACAGAAAGAATATTAAAATCCAAGTCGTACAATATTTAAATATCCAACAAATACAAAAACAAAAAATTCACCAGTTCAATAATTTCTTTTATTCGATTGCAGCGCCCAAAAAAAAGACTAATAGTCACTTTAAAGACAAAGGGCGTTCAATCAAATGGATATAGTAATTGCAATTAAGGTGGAAAATATCCAAATAGAACTGAATCACTATCATAAGGTACAGTAAGTAGTATCTGCACTTGGTGGTGGTGAACCATTATTATTGGCACAATCACTCATTTGGGAGAATCACCATGAGCACGCTCCTATAATATTAGCACTCATAATCGTATAGGTTTAATGTTGTCGGAAAGACATAGAGTTTTCCGGTCTGGTCGAGCCCCGCAGGTTCAATGATGGTCAATGGATTTCCGAGCCGGATTTAACGGGACTCGAAACCGAAAGGTTTAACATGCAATGCTACGTATTAATCAATATGTTAACCATGCCCGACAGACCAACGAAAAAGGAAGTGAGAATCCCCGTATGGCAATATCCAATCGCAAATAGTCTATTTGGGTAGACACTACACAGACAGTATTTGGAACTAACAGGTCGCTCTCGAATTTTACCTTGATTTTTTTGCAATGTTGCATTACTACTACTTTATTACTCATCTGGTATTTTGTTTTTAATACTAATTATAAAAAAATATATATTTTTGTTCAGTACGTGCCTTAGACGGAACGCAATTCAACGGCCGGCAATCCGCCTGTGATCCAAGCCTAAAAAAAATAACTTTGATAGTAACATCTTTTTCGCTGGTTTAGCAAGAAGACAAACAACAAATACGAAAGCGCGTGATTTTTTTTCCAGGATTCGACGTTTAGAAATAGAATGATACCGAACGTGTTAGGCCACAAATCATGATAACGATTTAATACATTGTCCCGCTTTGTTTAGAAAACAAGAGAAATCAAACTGAAATTCATTGAAACGATAAACAGTCTTTTGTTCAAAACCAATTCGTGACAAATTAATAGCCAATCCAGACCTTGTAGATCAATATCAAACTATATCAAAACGCTGACTTGAATTCTACCGCGTGGAACTGTCTCGAATTTTTTTTATTATTATTTTATTTATTTGTTTTGTTTTCCAATTTTCATGCTAAGTTTCGATGTTTTGGATTTTCTGTGGTTTTTCGTGTAATCCGAAAATAATCCCTCCATAAAAAAGCTTATATAAATTATAATTTTATATTTAAGTTTGTTAAAAAATACAAACCCCGTGACCTCGTGTCCCTATAAAAAATTATATTCTGCAATACCTCAGCAGCTAACGAAGAGCCTAACGGCCGCGCGGTCTAGAGTTGCAGAATCTCGGAATTTTATCTAACGTCCGAAACGTTCATGTCATTTTCTTCGGGAGACCAAAATGCTTCAAAACCATCAATATTGCTATTTCATAGCAGTATTGATGATTTCGAAACTTTTGAAGAGTTTGGTTCAACCATACACTAAAAAAGGCATTTCATTTCCCTAGCGAGATATGTATCACCAAATATTGCCCAATTGCTAATTTTCTTCTGATGTTCCCCATTTTCTTTGAGTGTCTCAATAGCAGAGTATTTGACATTCTGCCAGTCTGCCTCATCCTAAAGTTTAAAGATAGAAAATATTCGTAGGGATAAAGAAGCAATTTTTAGATGGAAATATGCCAGATGTATAGGGATAAAGGAAGTGGTTTTGGTGCCTCACAATAAATTTGCACACCAGATACATCTAGTTATGAATCATACAATCATGGTCGTTTTTAAAAGTAAATTAAAAAAAAAGGATGATAAATATACTGAAAGAATTGTCGAATCATTTAGAATTCGAATAAGATTTATTTCTCTCAACTAGATCGATTGTGGTATATAAAAACATCGCAAATCTCTGTTTTATTATCATCAAAATTTGACATAATTTAACTAATATAACAAATCTGTTGCCACGAGTGAACTTGGAAAAAAATTATGTAAATATATATTATTGCAGCGTTTTGTTACCCTGATGATACGCGATTTAGCGGTAACAATATTCTTCTCGTAAGGAATATAAATATTAACACAAATATAGCATAAAACGTATCGACAAAATTTTAATAAGAAAAATGAATTATCCTATTAAATCGAAAATATAAATTAGGGATGATCGGATTTTCCTTATTGATTGAATTTCACACATTTTAACCTTAACGCGAGTTAAAAATAGAAATACAATTGTCCTTCAATGTTCGATCCAATAGCCGAAGGGCGTACTAACGATAAAAAAATCCCCGCGTGAGATTTGGTTGCCATAATGATTATATAATCGAGGGGATTATGACGTATTTTTATGTCATCACCAAAAATGTACACTGTTGTAAACTAGACAGAATATTATGCATTTATATACTAAAGTACAAATAATTGTACCATTGACTATACCGTGGGTTATCTCGTCAAAAACACAAAAATTCTCTTAACATTCTTCGTCAAGTAATGGAACTGGTGGATCGCGCAATCGAGGCGCGGTCGATCTGTGACTTATGCTTCTTAACAAGATAATTTTTTTATATAGTTATCTTATAATATAGCGTTAAAACTTAAAATTAAGCAATCAAGCCAATTATCAAACGTAACATAAAAATGTGGTCGATTTGGTGTGTTTTTTTATAGTACCAAATCCTTGTTATATCCTATACTATTACTTTCATGCTGAACGTAAATAAAGACAATCTAAAAAGTGAAAATAAATTTGCGGTTGAAAACGAAAATCAACTATATTCGGCTAATGGTGAGGGACATTTGCAAAAAAAAACCGTCGTGCGACACGGCAAAGTATCTGTTTCCAAAAAATGGACTTTTGGGACAAATTTTTTTTTATTCGTTTTTAAAGACGAAAATAGCAATACAAGCGCTATTTCGAGTGGATATAATACGAATTTATAAATTCGATAAATGTGTGCAGTAAGGTTGAAAGCGCCATAATTTTTTTTTGCAATTCCATTGCTTTCAAAAATTGAATCCAAATCGTGTCCGAACAAGTGTGGGCTGTGGATAAAGCACTTCGAATAGAAGAAGCGCGTTATCTACGGCCTACACTTGTCCACATGCAATCCATAAATATTTTCAAATTTACCTGTAACTGCAGGAAAGGTTGCTAGGTGCAAGCCAAAAACTAATATTATTCCACATCCTGCATAGTATTTTCAGGCATTTTAAATAATGCAAGAGCTTGGATGCATCTAAAATACATATTATATCGAGATGAAAAATAGCAAATCGTAAAACTGCGACGAAAATAGAGCGATCTATTGCATAATAAAAATCATTTATTTTTTATTTTCTTTAATCGACGTCTGAAATGTAGTTGGTTTCAAAACGAAACCTTAATAAATATCAATTCAAACATCGAAAACAGCATATAAATTGGACGTAATATATGTTCAATATCGAACAAATTTTCTTGAACGATTTTTCCTGAATATGCTGGTGATACACTCTGTGGATACTCTTCACTCCACCGCTTCGGCATTGATACTGTGAACACCCCGGATGGGACCTGAACCCACAATCCCTGGCTTAGGAGGCCAGAGCCTTATCTGCACTTTACCATAGCGGTTCAGTTCCGTTTGGGATGTTGTCCGTTTAGAGTGGAGTTGCTGGTACTATATATTGGACAGCGTTATGATTGTGGGAAAGAAATGAACTTTCCTGTTCGGCTTAGCCGCCCCATGTTATAATACTCTGGTGTCAGTGGTGGGCATGAATTAGCGAGTCGGATTAGATCCGTAACGCAAATATCAGCTTCAAGAGAGTATATACCATTCTCCGTTCATCTATTAATTTGTTTATGATCGGAGGTTCGATGATCCTCAAATAGCGATCATCTTGTATCATAAGTAAAAAAAACTTCGGTTCCATACACTCAATACCGAATGTGATGACGTGGGTTGGTTCGACCAGACCGATAAGTTGATACTTTTTCAACAACTCGTCCACACTGCGCTGCGCCTCCAACTACCAGAAAACTTAAATGCTCGCACAGGACCTTGCTCAACGCGGCCCATTCACGATTCATTTTTATTTAAATTCACTTCAAGCAAGGTCCGGAAGCGACATTCAAAAGGAACTTAACAACGACCACTGAGATGGAAAAGTTTAGTGAGTAGTATCAGCCGAGGGGGGCGGTAAAACCATCAACCATTTCTGCTAAAAATATGGATCGCAATTTGTATTAGATGTCAAATACCATCTCAAATTTCAGGGAGAAATAGACACAGAATTGCAAACAATATTTGATTCAAATATGTGAAAACGAAACTAGATTTGAGCAAAAACGTGAGACCAATAATTGATAGTAATTTGCCACTATTAAAGTATACTAAACGGCTCTTATTTTCTCATTGCTGCCATATTGCATTTTCGTAACCGCACCAGAAAAATGACGAGGTATAGTGCCTGCGGTCTAGTCTCTGCGGCGCGATTCATAATTTGTCTCTGCTCGATAAAATATACTTTCGAGTGAGTACACTCAAATCCGAGATTTCATTTTGTCAGGCATAAGTCACAGATTCCCAATCACAAATTCAATTTTGCTAAGCATAACCACAGATGGACCGCGTGAATATAACTCATTACATCCCACGTGGCACGACACTGGCGATTACTATCATCGCAACGATTTGATTTTCATAATATAATGCAGAAAAGAGAGAAAGGGACGGAAACAACAACATTTGATCTTTTTTTTTATTGAAGTGAGGAAATATTTCTGCCGCCCTTTAATTTAGAACCGTGTGTGATATATGATACTTCTGCAATTAAAAAGATATGCCGCGTTTTAATAATTCCGTTTCATGTACATTCCGCCTTTCGAGCATCAAAGAAAAAACATAAAACAAGAAAACAGAGAAATTTTAGGAAATAATATAGAAATTTCAGTCTAAATATTAGGAGAAAAAAATTTACAAAATGTCGCGAGTTTATTTGATTTTATATTAGCAAGAAATTACGATTATTGTGCTACAAATGATTAATACGCGAAGAACAAGCGTTAAAAGTGTATCATGTTGTCACCGCAGGTTGAAGATCTCAGGTTCGATTCCCAGCGAGTCGGGTTCAACTCGTATCTCTCCAACGTATATCTACAACAACCCTAACCCTGTCCGTTTATAAATGGGCGCTGGCACAGAGCTTTGGCCAGGGTGGTCCACTTCCAAGGAGTGGCTAACAATGTTGACTATAAAATAGGTTAGGCAAAAACAAAAGCAACGCCTTAAATGAACAATTAACATCCACATAATATTGCAACCCCGTCATAAAAGAAAATATTTCAAATATAACAGAACTGCTATAATATATAAGCAGTGAGTGGCAACCTGAGCGATGGTGAATCCACAAACCACTTCTTTGTTTTACTTTAGTTGCCTTCTACGACAGGCTCCCCTCTCTCTACAACCATTGCACCGCGGAAAGTTATGGCAAAAATGGCTAAAAAAGTAACCACTGGGTAATAGCGCCTGAATAAATAAAGTTTCTGATATCAAAAAGAAAAAGTCAAAAATGCGCCAATAAGAGTAAATAAAAACCCACGTCGACATATTTTATTTTTCTCAAAAACATCAAGGAAACTCAAAATCACATGCCAATACCAAATGATAACGCAATCAGAAATTTCATTTTGCGATGCATGAGCCACTAACAGACTGCGCCACGGCGTCACGATCCATCATTGACTCATACTTGATGAAATCTTCCTTTCTGATCGAAAAGAAACGGATAAAAATTTCCCAACTTCTTGGAGTTACAAGTATTTCGATGAATAAATAATATTAATGAAATTGAAAGTGGTGAATGGTGACATTGGATGTTTTTAAAAATGGTAACAAGAGGCACGTTTTACCTACTTTTAAAATATGAAACCGGTCGGACAAGGCCGCACACTTATCGTTTCGGAACGAATATCAGATTATTTCATTTGGGTGTGATGCCTTTTACTAATTCGCGTCACATAGGATTGGGAAAACCCCGTTAAAAAGTGATGATAAATATATTTCTGTTAAACCCTTCACATTGAGTGAATCGCCCTGGACAAGGCCATAAATGAGTATACACTTGTGAGCGAACAAGGTTTGAGCTGCTGTTGCTTGTTGGAAAGACATTTTCGGTAACATCGAGTCCAACCATGCCATAACACCTTCGGTTGGGTGGTGAGCGTGAATCTATCAGCCGGCCTTACTGCAACTCGAACCCCATATTTCAACCTTAACAATAACAAGCATGTTTATTTCGAATCATTGTAGAATACGAATCGAATAATTCGACAAATGAGGAATCCAGCCCAACGGTTTGGACTGTCATAACGAGATGTATTTGTTTTTATTAGCAATGCAAAACATTTGTAAAATGCTGATTAACAGAAAAAATAGGTACGCTACATACTACGCGTATTTTTTCCAAATACCCGATATTTTACACTTGCGACAATTAGATTTTTTGCTTTCAAAATACTCAGAAGTCATTACGAAATAGGAATCAGTTGCCAATATCTCAAAATGCGATTTAACAATAACATTCAATTTTAAATGGCGACATTTCGGACTCATTTTCAACTATTTTTCTTGACAGACGAGAAATAATTGCAGACATCGTGGAGCTCGTGTCTCATCAAAATTTAAAGAGAATGTGATAGAAGCGGTAAACAGACTAGAAATGTTTGTGAAAAATATGGTCAAATCAACTAGTATTTACTCGTATAACATGTTGCTACTTATCAGACTTATTAGCGGGTGGGAAGATTTGAAGATTAGGATCGAGTACGAAGTGGTGTTATCCATAAACATATGAGTTGTCAGATGTGAGCCATTGGTTTGGTAGATCGCACTGCTGAAGCGCATTCCATCTGTGGCTCATCCATGGACTAATAAAAGTTTCAGACTGGGCATTGAAACTACAATACTGTGTATATACCATAGTCTCGTCCGCCCCATGACGGTGGTCTAGAACCTATCATATTGGTACCGCGATGGTCATTAATTCCACGAAATTCCACCCGGTAAATCAAGTCGAAAAGTCAATCGAAAAGGATGCTTTTACAATCACTAAATTGAATGGATCACATTGGACAAGGCTCTATATCAGTGACGTTTTCCAAAATAAACAGTTAATGCTGTGGGATAGACACTTTCCGGTTGGTCCTAGTTCTAGATGGAAAGATCGGTGCTTGAACCCGTTATATTTAACCTGCCATCCTAAACACCTAGACGGACCTACTCCTCTATAGCCAGAGATGGCCAAAACAGAATATTTCACTATTTTGAATACATTCTGAAAAAGTAATTTTGAATATGAAATATCGAACACTAATCTAAGGGCATTACCCCTATTTTAAGTTTAAAGTTACCTAAAAACTATGGACAAAGTCCACAATACTGTCTGGATTTATGCAAAAAAACAATATAATTTTGTAAGCAACTATTCTGAAACATATCTAAAATCAAGAATTTAATATACCTAATATGTTCGATTTCAAATGTATCCGAATATTCGATTCGTTTTGGGCATTCCTGTCTATAGCAATTTGACTTGTCAAGTATAAGTCGATGTCGGCGACTTAGGCTTGAAAAGTTAAATATATATAATCGGTTTCGGCCACAATCCTTATTTGAAATTCACCCATTCAGAATAGTGGTCATAACATCTTGGCTATACGATTACTGGTGAAGGGCACTGATTTGTCGCTTTTCTCTTTCACAGAAAAAATATTTGGTCATCTAAAATCGATATATTTTTATTTATATATATATTTTAATATAGAAGTTCAAAACTACATCTGTAAGAATTTAGGGTTCATAATAATGTTAATCTGATGGTAAAAAACGAAATCGAACAAAAAGCGAGTTCTACGGCCTGGGTATACACGGAGAGTAATTTCTAGGAAAGAAGAATTTCATTTGAAGCTAAAAAGATTTTTTTGTTATTCAAACAATTGAAATTTAAAGCCATGGTTGCTTAAGAAAATCGCATGGAATTCGTTGAGATAACAAATAATTTTCATTTAACGCCTGTTCTATAAACCAACCTGTTGTGTTAATCGACCATTTTTATTTTCGAAAAGTTTAAAATTCCATCAGGTATCAGACCGACGCATATTGAAGCGATTTGAAAATATCAACCAAAAAAATCTCATGGCACCATTACCACTGTAAGATAGCTTACATCAAAACTTTATGTAGAGCTGCACTGATGGATCAACTCGCCGAGTGGCGTCCAACCGAAAATTTTTGTTCACGAAAAAGACTCGGAATGGAAAAAAGTTACATATAATATAGTACAAAGCAATACGAAACATAAAAATCAATATATCCATGTGAGGGATTTGAATCTTTTCGAATCTTTATTTAAAAACAAAAAATGATCGGTCAATTCAATGCTTCATTTAATTCGATTAATTTTTAATCAAAATTTAGAAATGTGCAAAAATTTGATGAAAAAATCGCCCCCGCAAGATTTATTGAATGATTTCAAATTTTAGGGTTTTAATTCAAATCAGGCATGCGTCCTAGGTGGCCTGAATGGTTCCGCCAGGTGGCTTGAAACTCGATGTGCTATTCTAAAAAAAAACTAAACAATATAGATTTTCGTATCAACCATATTGGACTTGCAACATCCTTTTATGCATAAATTATAAGGATTAAGACCTTTTTCTAACATTAAGCTGTTCAGATCATATGTATAATATGCAAAATTATTTTTCGGTAATTTAGAATTTGCTAGATGAACGAGAATTTTTCTTTTGTGGAAAGCTAGCAATTTGGGCGTTATTACTTTTCTTACACTAATTTTAAATTTTCATGAAAATTGCTTGAATTTCTTTTTTATTTGTACATTGTTCCCACATGCACCAAAGATGGCTCGCGCTTACTAAGCACGTGCTATCTTCGGCACATTCGTGAGTATTAGTTTCCAAGCATACAAAATTGGACCCCGAAAATTACATGGCAATGTATTGAAATAAAATTACTTATGCAAGTTATACATATATATATATATATGAACGGCCGTCACTTAATTAACTTTTAAAATTTTGAAATTTTTTAAAATCCTAATTTCGCACAATAAATACAGCGTTAAAATAGTGTAAAAATGCCACATAATAATCTGAAAAATAAAAAATTGAAAAGCCAGCTTTACAAAAAGAAATTTTCGTTTGTTTTGACGTATACGTTCGGCTGAAAATGGATAAATTGACACAATCATGGATGAAGTCATATACTATATTTAGTTTTTACTCTGCCGAAAATTCGGGTTTGATATACAATATGCAAAATTTTATTTTCTTTGAAGACATAAAATAGGGAAAAAGTTTTCCGACATTTTGTTTCTGTAACAAACGAAAACGCTATTTTAATTTGGGTATGCCCGAATATGGCTATTGGGAAATAAACTGTTTTACTACTTGGAATACATTCTGGAAAAATAATTCCTAATGTATTATAAAATTAGCCTTGATTCAATGTAAAATAATCTTGATAAGGCAGTTGTAAAAATCTAAATTCAACGACAAAAATTTGAAAAAAATGTAAATAAATTGTTTTTTTTGTTCTATAATTACTAAAAAAAAAAAAATTCGTCGAATTTGCACCAATATATTTTTTGTACAATAATATTAATAAAAAATTTAATTACGATGCCATTTTATTCGGAATTCATTATGAAACAATCGGTTCAACGTGACACCATTGAACATAATTAATCATGAAGTAAAGAATTAGAAACACGTATCAAATGTTAGCATTCTTGATTATTCCGATTTCATAACTTATTTGCAAACTGCGCTTTCAAGAAAAATCAGAAAATTGAATCAAACAAAATGAGTTGTTAAGAGTGAGACACTGATGGATCGCTCCATCGAGGCCCGGTTCATCAGCGTCTCGTGCTCGAAAAAATTAATTGATGATGGGATTTATTTTTTCAATTTTTTCCTTCCTGCTTGAGAGGACAGCCCACATTAACCATAAAGGAGAACCTTTCGTGCAATCGACAGTGCCAACTAGGAGCTTTTGCCTTTTTACTAATTTTTCCTGAGCGAGGAGTCCAGCAATTCCCTCGCAGATTTTGCACGAACCCAGAACGATTAAAGATGTGTATTCCCCACGATATTAATCATCGGGCTAACTTTGCAACCTAGATCTTCTGATCAAAGTTCCGTTAACATTAACGTTGAACAGTGAGACCGTAGGGAAAAATACGAAATGGATGGTAGAATCGATGCTTCGTTATTATGAGTCACTACTACTAATTGATCGAGACAATTGGGCGCGGTTCATTCGCGACCCATTAAAAACCAGTAGCGGGCAGGGTTGGCATATTTAGTTTTTAAGTTTCTGATCAATTCAAATACAAGGGCCATTCGGGTGAACTGAATACTGATTTTTGTGATACGATATGATTCCGCATAGGTTTTTGCCCAATCAAACTTTATTTAGCTTACACAAGGCACAGGCGGGTCGCGCAAAACAAGCCTGTTTTAGGCAAAGAAATCCATGGGATATGTTGTGATATTAATTTACGCCAGTATGGAATAAGCCGCCATTTATTAAATCTTACTTTTTATGATTCACAAAAATATACTCGGAAACGTTTGCTTCGGAAGGATGTTCTTCGATATTCCTATTATTCAAAAAATAAAACGTATCTGAAAGTCTTGACTTCAGAATAGTCCTAAGGTATTTATTGCGTGTCATATAGGCTACTAAAAGCATGCAAAAAATTGATAGATGGTTTTACCATCGCCCGTGGCATATATCACTCGCCGCAGTTTACTATGGCGGTTCAGTTCCGTTTGGGAGGTTTTCTGTTTAGAGTGCAGTTGTTGGTATTATATATTGTAGTAGATTTTTATTATTAAGTGACCGTTGGTTGTTTTCATTTAGGCACTATTTCCGGTCTTGTTCAGAGTGGATTTAATTAAAAAAATCGAATCGCGAGGCCCCGAAATACGCGAACTAAGAACGATATGTATTATTTACGCATATACGGTAATAACACGAAAATCAGTAATCTTAAAGAAAATCGGCACAGCACGAGGGCGATAGACTTCGCCGATATTGTTTTCCCTCATATGATGAAGTACATATAACATACCCATCATAATTCACCACCCAGTCAAAAACGACACATCCATGTACAAAAAGGAGACATGCAAACCTTGGTCACAATTGATTTTACAATAATTTAGTAATTTTCAATTTGGTTCAGTGGTGCAAAAGCCCGCACCAAAGGGATATGAATATAGTGTGCTGTTGAAAATTATGTAAAGAGCGAGCTAGTCGAAAAAAAACATTTGATATAGTACGGATAAATTGGGGGCGAACGTATTCTCAATCGTCCCTAAGTTAGAATCGCAACAAAAAAATCAGATCGCAACCAGAGTAAATAATACACAGAACTCTACCGAAAATTTCGAACTAAAAGAGCGACATGTATGCACATTTATTTTCGAATCGTAACTCATTCGGGATCGAACCTTAAATTTATTTGAAAAACCATAATTCGGGCAATAAAGTCGATACCCAGAGTCATTAATATATAAATATAGTAAAAATAAATGTTAAAACACATTAAATCCAAGACATAATTTTCCCAAAACCTCGTAGTGGACTCGTAAACAAATATTGATGGAGAATCGCTCAAACGTACGGAAAACACAGGGATCAATTTGAACTTTGCATCTGAAGTTATCAACATCTTCAAAGACCCGAAAGCCAGTTTGAATTTTAGCATCGCGTGATTGGTCAAGGGCAAGCCGGGGCAATTCAGCGCAAGATTTTGCAAGAGCATCATTTTCCATTAATTGATGTAATTCGTCATCTCGTTGTAATGTAGTGCGTAAATGCCTAGAATCTGCAACGTCTGCAGCAATATACGATACACAGTACATTGCGAAAAATTTTGTTGAACATGACGATTTGCCAAGCATGGACCACTTATGAAACGAGCCCCATAGCCACGGTTGATCTTTGGTACATGCTTGACGGATGAAATTCAATCAGGGCCTTACTAGATTGACTACAAAAAATCGAAAAAAGTATTGACCTTTCAAGATCGCGAATGTAGGTCATTCTAGCGTTCATCCATGGATCATGCTAGGTAAAATCAATCTTAAACTGAGTTCAACCGGATTAGCTTAGATTGCACAATGTGTAAAGCCAAGTAATAAATGAAATCAATTGGGGTCTCAAAGAGTCCAAAAGGAAGAACTTTAAAGTTCAAAGGCAAGGGTGGGCGAAAGAACGAAATATTTCTTTCTCTTTCTGCGAAAATAAGAACTTATGTAAGAAATATTTTAAACAAGCCGCTGTAATGTCAAATCTGGTCTACTGATTGCACCGTAGCCAAAATGTGGGAGCGATGACCGTAGTGTTCAATTTGTTGGAATCGAACTACTCATGCGACCAATTTCATTAGAGCCATGTCCACCACTCATCCTTGGGTTTAATAACTTGGGTTAGACCCAGCCGCAGCGGAAGGTTTATATCTTTCCTTCTAGTAAGTGGTCGCTGACACAGGTATTATATTAATATTTGCCCATTTCGCTGAGGTATTGTATTGATTTTTGTGAAATATATTTCGTATACCATGATTTTTCTGCATATCGTTTATGTTCATAAGAAAGAAATAGGTTGTGGTCAGAATTTTAATTTACCCGGCAATTCAGGTAAGAAGATTGCTACAGATTGAATTTTGTCAAGTTTGATTCTTCCAAAAAAATGATTACGAAGACAATTAAATATATTGCTAAGACAATGAAAAATAGGCGCCGCAAAATTCCCAGGTAATAAGGTCGAAAAAGAACGTACACCAAATTAAGCATTCCTCTGATGTGATATGTGACATGTGCTCTGATCTGACGTGTTTATCATATGAAGATGTGATGTATTTAAGGAGTAGAGTGAAGATGAAATACTTTCATAACATGACCTGCTATTCTAAACATCCAAAAAAAAAATGGATTCCATCAGAAGAAAAATTAGCAAATACGCAGCTTTTAGTGATATATCTATAGGTAGAAGAATAAAACTCTTCGAGTTTTAGTTAGCAACAAAACTGTAAAAAAGGTTCCAAAGCATCAATACTGCTATGAAATAGCAGTGTTGATGACTTTGAACCTTTTTGTACATCCGAAGAAAATGACTAAATTTTTGCTCATCACGTGATACCGCACAACCAACCAACGCACAAGTATTGGAGATTGCTTGCGGGAACCGTAACAGTAAATATATACTGGTTTGCGATGCTCCCAATCTAGAGTTTTATTTTATTAAATATAAGTCATTGATGGACCGCGACTGGGCGACGCAATCCGTTGGTGACTCATATTTGACAAGTCATTTTTTTGTCCAATTTTTATTTTTGAATGGCCGCGAGCTGAAAAACCAATGTTCTGATGAAGAATGCTCCGATGTCGATCCTGTATTAAATGACGAAGATAATATGGTAATTTATAAATTATGGAAAAGAACCAAGGGTCATGTTTGATTTATCGATTCCATAAAAGTTTGGCGATATAACTGCAGGAACCTCAATTAAAGAAATTCAAATCAGCAGAAATAAAAAGTGCATTCGTTCGCATCATTTGCGGCAATATTATTATTGTTTTCGTGATGTATGTGTTTGTTTGTGCCGCCATAAGATTCTCCAATTAACCCCTTGATATCTGGTTGGCAGAATCCATAAAAAAGCGAATTTGTGAACAATAACAATCCGAAGAATGCTACACGCGCGATGTGTTGAAACGATAAACATTGCCCCAAATAGTGAGACAGATAACATTGCTTAAAACAAAGGGATGCAATCAAACACACTTGCTATCGATGTTCGGGTATATGATTGGCTTCTCACACTAATACTTGTTAGAACATTTTTTTTCTGTTTATATGTATTGGATGAATAAATTGTAATTGAGTGTTGCCGCGTGTATCCCAATCAAAAAGCTTTATTAAAGATTTTTTTTAAGTATGAGCCAGATATGGATCGCGCCGGGAAGACGTCAATCTGTGGCTTAAGCTTGACAAAAATTTTTTTGATTGAGTACAGGTATGGTATACAAAAACCACAGAATGCATTTTATTGACGTACAATTTTGTTCGGATGCCTGTTACTGATATTTGACTCAAATTTAAAATAAGATCTATAAAATATTACTGTTTCTAACGGGGGAGAAAAGTACTGGATTCTGAAAATACTACGAAATTCAAAAAAACCGTTGATGAGCGATGTTCAAAATAAAAATAGCCAATAAGTTCAACATATTGTGTTTTAGCGAGTATGGAGGATCGCGGTTAGTCAGTAGTCCGTTAAACAAAGTGCTGGGTTAGTGAAATCGGATTATTATGCAGAAGGAACCGAAAATATAATATTACCAGCAACACAGGTTAAACGTAGGTTAGCAGTCGCTAAAATATTGCCGTCAACAAGCCCTTGGAAATTTATGACAAATTTGTTGAATTTACTCCCTTATTTCCGCGAAACAAAGATCCTCGCGTTTTGTACATCATTTACGACGCACTACGTTTTTGGCACGTGATGTTTATGAATCAGGAGTGACGCAAAATTTAATAAACGACGCAAAATTGCAAGTTCGCAAAAGTCTTGATAAATCTGGAACAATCGAGCATGCACTTTTAATTCATAAATTGACCGCAATGCAATTTTGCCAACTACAAGGAAATGTCAATAGCGACACTACTCCTCTCTTAGTCTTCATGAAACTATTACATCATACTTTGTTGGCTTCGCTTATAGTAGCCATAATTGCCGTATCTTTTTTAAGATACGATAATGTGTTTTGAAGCATTTTCTACTGAATGAGGCGACATGGTCACTGGCTGATCATACATCACACATCGCGTGGAACATATGTGGGTCATGCTCAACATAACAAATAATATTGATTGATTAATATTGAGCGGATAAAAAAAAGAGGAAAATATAGAAGTTGCAAACTGCAGCAATTTCCCTGTCGAAAGGTAGTGTTTAAAGTGTTTTGTCAAGGAGGGCTACTGATGCATCGCGTGACTGGAGGGGCAATCTGTGTCTCATGCTTTGCAAGGATAGGATAGGCTTGGTCGGGATAAATCAGACATCATACATAAAATCTTGACGCCAATCCCAGTCAGAAATATTTCATGCGCACACGTTTTTCTTAAATTTGAGTCCCAGATGGATATCGCCGAGAAGAGGATCTCATCTCATGCTTGGCAAAATAAAATTTCTGATTGGGATAACTCAGATATCGGTACCAATGTTGTTACGTCAATAAAGATGGAGTGTCTGCGTATTGGGGGGATAATTTATTTTGACATATTGATATTGTGAAGCTAAATCATGATTTATGATAAGTTATGATAGTTTTGACTTCCACCAATACTCAAATGGTAGGAAATCCTAAACATCGTCAATGTATTTTATGAGGTGTGTTTTTGTTGAATATGGGTCACTGACGGATCGCGATCACCAGCCTTACTATAATTTTAAAAGTACGCTTTGGTAGTTTTGGTTCCATGAAATATCCAGAATAAAACGTTAGCTACGGGATTAATCTAATACTAATCTGTTTACATCATTCAAATTCGGTCCAAACAGGATTTGTCCAGAAGGGGTCACAGATAGATCGCGACGCAGAGGTGTGGTGCATCTGCGACTCGTACTTCACGGAATAAAATTTCTGACTGCGAAAACGCAATAAATACACCTTTAGAATTGCCAAAACGTATTTCTTGCTTGTCGTTATAAGGAACCTAAGGTAAAAAGTGTTGGATGGATTAATCATAGTCGAGGGAAGATACCATTCAATGCACCCTATTAATATGACTTTTGGGGTGCTCCCCTCTTCGAAAGTTGTTGTTGTTACTGCATTTCATTGTAGAGTAGCTCTTCGCTATATAAGTGACTTTTTCTTTAGGCCTCTGCTTTCGGCCATGCTAAAAGTCAATTTCAACAAAAATCAAGTTCAATGGATCAAGCGCAGAATGTACATGGTGATGATAGAAGGTCGATCCATATATCTACCAGTAGCTTATTCGAGCCAAGTCAAACGCAATTAAATTATATATATCTTCTTTTTTTTTGAATAATGTGATTTCCACGCAGTTAACGTGTATGCGTGATTACGTGCGTACAGCGAATGACTCACCGTCGCCAGATTGTGATCAATATACAAATTAGGCGTTATCTGTTAGTTTTGAGCTACTTTAAAGGAGTATATTAATCTTTGTTTGGTTTATTGGATCGCGCGTTTTTGCGTAAAATTGTTTTGTAAATTTATGTAGGCGGAATAATCAAGCAGCGACGGCGCATTTCGGTTTTGTTGTTAAAAATAGTGTCAACATTTCGAGAGAAATCCGCTAATAAGTTTGAGTGATCGGTTCAGCAATTCATCAATTCAAATGTCACTGTTGTTATTGAATGGTTAATCACAGCCACACAGTAACAAAAATGCAAAGGAATTACTGCACTTTGACTGTTCGTCGATTTTACTCGATGACATTGAAATAAAACTATAAATATGGACTGTTGGAGGACCGGGCCGTCGAGTAATTTTGAATTTTCGTAATATGCAATTATCGCAAATGCACTATAAATCTACTGTACTTTGGTTACAGTGTAGTTGAGCAAAATAAAATCCGTTTATTTCATAATCTCATTTAAGATAAATTTAAATTGGATTTCGAACCGTGTCAGATTAAGTCCTAAATTGTGGGGCGCGATGATCTAATGGTCAATAGTCATCACGTTGGCAAAGTAGGTTGATGATCCCCGATTCAAATCTAAGCGAGTCCGGCTCGTAAATCATGTTCACAACTAAACCAAGGATTTAATAAATTGGAAAAGTTCAGCCAGTGGAAGGGGAGAGCCGATATCTTTTCTAAATCTGTTGGTCTAACGATGGTCTCTATTATGGGGATAAGTTAATTTCACCAAATATATCATGCCTGAACGGCGCGATCTATTCGAGGACCGTGCTTGACAAAAGATGTTCGCGACGAAGAGAGGAAACATAAAATTTGAACTTTTGGCATTCAAAGCCAAAACTTTCATCACCGATTCCTTGCATAATTACGTTGTTCGATTTTATGGATCAAATTTAATCCTGGTTGATGATATCTGATAAGCTCGTTTTCTGTTTATGTTTTTAATGTCAAGGTGTTGACGCCTATTTAATGGCGAAAATGAATATACGATCGATTGGTCCGTACGTCTATATTATAAAATAAAGACATAAAGGCGTCTAAGAAGATTTCATTATGAAAACGGTCCAATGAGTTATGTTATTAAGAAATGTAGCTGAAGCTGCTACTTTTATATATAGCATATATATAATAATTTTAAATTGATTAGCGAATCAAGCCATCTAAAATCGAATGTTTACTACAGAACAGCACCAATTATACGGAAGGAAGCATAAAAATAATGGCGTTGCGGCTTTCAGATACATCCAAATAACAACGATTCGACGTATTTCGAAACGAATCTTACCAAATTTGATCCGGAAACAAAATTGATCGGGAAAAATGCATTGAGTGGCCAGTCTATTCCTTGCAGATTAGAAAATGCGTTTTGTTAGATATAAGTCACGGTCGTGTCATCATCACGTGGCGCTGTTCATCAGATGCTCATACTTGACAAAATATGTTTCTGATCGGCTAGTAAAAAACTGTTAGCAAGTGTAAAATCGCAACAAACTTGACTAATGTTTTACTAAAACTGTTGTCGAATTACACGGAATATCGGAAGCGGGTATTTAAATTTTCGACATCGAGTACATCTGAATCTATTATAAAATTTGATCCAGAACCTTAATGTAACCTTACCAAATTTGGCGTTAGCACTGATACATTGATACCAATATAAAAAAAATGAAAAAAAACATTGGTATGATGATATCCATATATTCGAACGTGTACGATCAAATCAGTGGGCTTTGCATTCAAATTCTCTTAAATGTCTATTCGTCGATTTTAAAGTAGTTTATTATAAATTAAAAAAAAAACCTTCTATCAAGTTACAAACAAAGTAAAAAGATTTCGATCAAGCACGAATAACAGATGTATCGATCTCAGTACACGCGTGGTAGAGAGTTGAAAGTTACTTGACCGCAAAACGACATTTTGTTTAGGTAGGTTACTGCGTATCAACAAATATATATACTAAGATATCATCTCCGTTATGGATAGCGGTTAAGACCATAAAAATACACAGTCAGACGTTGTTTGTTCCGTTCATGGTATTAAACAGTGATGCAATGTAATTTGAAATATTGTTTATTATAGGAAAAAGGCAAATGATGGTTTTCAGGGTAATGGAATCACGTTTACATTTGGTTTTCTGAGGCATTCTATCGCAAATTTTTCTCATGACTTCAAAAGCGTCAACATCTTCCACAGTGTTATTTTTTACAGTCACCAATCGAAATGAATCACCCTGATCAAGATCCTGTACCAACATTCGCTTATAGGCCAACAGGGTAAGTTAAATAGAAAAGTTATGAACGTTTCAGTTCACTCGAGCCCACCCAAGTTTTTACACCCCGAGTTGGGCGGTGGGCATGAATTAACGAGCCTGACTTGCCGGGACTCGAACTCTAGATCTTCAATCTGTGATGCCAACATGATAACCACTACCTATATAGAATATATAGACCATATATAGACCATTACATATATAGAACAGCGTTAATGATAATGAAGCTTTTTGGCTTTTTTCTGAAGGTTTTACCATCGGCGAGATATCACTCACTGCACTTTATGATATGATAGGTTCAGTTGAGTTCGGGATGTTTTCGGCTTAAGAGTGCAGTTTCTGATATCTCACTTTATATTAGCTCCTCGTACTATTAACGTACATTGCTCGGATCTTTTAGGTGTCGAAATCCGTGCCTCGGCGGCCCGATCCATCAGTAACTCATGCTTAACAAAACATGTTCGCAAACAATTTTTTCTGACAGGTCTATCCCAGTCAATTCTTCTGTTGAGCATGAGCCAGAAATGGATCGCGTCTCATCCGTCAACAAAAGATTCATTGGCAAAAATTATTCGCTAGAGTATATGCCACTCGAGATTGCCTAAAAAATTAATCAATATGGACGTACCCTTTCAAGGCAATATCTTACAGTGGTACATCAACAATAAAAATGAATTTTATAATAGAAAGAATCATTAACGGATCCGAAAAAAGGTAGTAAAATGATCGGCTCCGTATTATACCAAAACATTGGTGTTTCATGATGGTAAACGATCAAGGTACTATTTATAATCTAAATCTGCAGTGTTTTGAACATCTGGGCATTATATAATATATAATGACAGGAGCACATACCAAACACATGGGTCTTTTTCTACATACCCCAATTGGGAAAGAACCACGCAGAAAATTTTTGAGTGTCAGGTCGCAAACCAACCGTAAAAAATAGTTCAAAATTACCAACACTGCAATAAAATAGCAGTGTCGATGGGTCTGATGTTTTCTTTACATCCGAAGTAAATGACATGAACATTTCGGCAATATTCGTAATAAATAACATTTTATTGCAAATCCCTGTGCGCTGGAGGCATGCGAAAGATTTACGGGTTTCTTATGTTTCAAACCACTTAAAAGGCCATTTTGCCATTTTTTGTCGGTCAGGGAGGGGGAGGGGACGAGCATGGCTCGTGCTAAATATGCTCGTATACACAAGACATCCAAAAGAACGAATTTTCTCTTAGTTGGTGCTCTTTAAAAAAATCTAAAATTGACCTTATTTTTTATTTTAATTGTATTTTGTTGTTAAAATACGGTAAATCAGCATTAAATAAGAGATAGTTGTCCCTGTGGCAGATAATTTATGTTTCGAATCAGAAATATATTTTTGTCACGCATGAGCCACAGGTGGATCGCGCCTTGCACTTAAGAGAACATGTTGCTGGAGAATTATTCTCATTGGGCTAGAGTCGATCGAACCGCGATGCGGCAAGAAAATATTTTTTGGACAATTTTATTCCGACTAGGAAGCACACCAGTAGGTACAAAAAATGAGGTCATGAACTCTTGAGAAACAAATTCTTCGGAAACGAAAAGATAAACCTAATGACAGAACTTATTTGGCCAAGCATATGTAAGAGGCGCGATTCATCAGTGGCCCATATATAAGAAGCATATTTGGTTCAAAACATCTTCCCATTTGTGGTCGAAAACGTCGCCCGTTTCTCACAGGTAAACAATGAATGACAATCCAAGACAATAATTTGACTATTTTACAAGTTGATAATTGTTTACAACAACTTGTTATAAAAAAAAAAAATAATCATAAAACGTGGGTTGTAACGAAACAAGATAACATTTATATAAAATATTACTCGCATCAGCAAAATCTTCAGTTATCATTTTTTCTCATGTGCCATAGATAATTGTTTTAACCGCGTTAATACGGCCTACTTAAAATAAAAAATTTTAATACACTGTTATCTAGGGATGGATTAAATCGAATACCTTTAGATTTCAAAATAGAATGGAATCATTTTGTGCAATTGAATGGAATCCTGTATTCGGAAAAGTCTTTATTAAACGGACAAAGATGCATTTTGAAAAACATTAAGATTTAAGTACCGGTATATTTTTCGAATAAATATACATTTTTTTATTTTTCGAGTTCGAATAGTTGAAAAAATCGAATCCCGTAATTCATGACTTATCGAGTCACAAATCGAATACAATATTTTTGACAGCCCCATTATTCGAATATTAGTTTCAGGTAGCGTTGCAGATGCCCTGCCTAGAGTTTCGAAGAATTATAAATATTTGAATCGAATATCTCAGCAGTTCAGAACCAGTGCAACCTCAATTGATCATATTTTTAGAAAAGTCAAAATTGATGGTATCCATTATTTTTCTGAAACATGTTTGTTTGTTATACTACCTTTGATTCGAATATTCGGTTCAATTTTGCATATAATTCGGGTTAATCACAGTGAGCACAACCTTTCCAATCGAAAAAAATCCAATCATTTGTTAAGTATGTGTCACTGATGGATCGCGTCGACGAGACGCGGTCCATCTGTGGCACATGCTTGACAAAAAAAAAATATATTTTTATAGGTTTTTCTTTTTATGTGAGCACCGGTTGCTCGAATAGCCTTCGGTCGAGCTCACCCAAGTCATTATACCCTGGGTCGACAGGTGTGCATGGTTTTATGGTTAATGGTGTGTGTCCCAGGCTGAAATCGTGACTGTAATTAATTATGAGATTTGATCCTAAAATTAACATGTATTTGGACATAGGTTAAAAAAAAATCGGTAAGGTCCATTCAGCTTATACGTGCAAGATATGACCGCTGAATAAATCAATATATATTATATGCTCAAGGGAAACGATTTCCAAAAAACGACGCATACACGAATACAGCCTCCAGACCCTCGAGCAGTGAGGTGGTGTCATCAGTCAAGTTTTTGCACATACGCACGTAACAACAAGACGCCATTTTGTTTTGGTTAGGTTCAAACTAAAAAACACTGGTTTTCGTTCAACTTGAAAAAATCGATCTTGTCGCAATTTTTTCTGTGTTTCACTTTGTTGAGTGGTAGTATGGAACACCGAGGGATCGCGGCGCTTCGAAACTGACTCAACAATGTGACACTTGTCACCGTTAACACCAGAGTAGAAATTACCACCAGGGAGAGAAAAAATGGCAGGCAGATGTATTTTTTTTTAAAAAAAAAAATTGCTTAGTCAAAAAAAAAATCGAACAGTAAATATAGAAAGCATTGTACGATTGTTACAGAAAAGGTCAAGTCGTAGGAAGAAGAACACTTAATTTGCGGTCAGTTATATAACAAGAATTAATTTGAATACTTGTAATTGAAGAAAATACTAATAAGAAAACGGAAATATTATGGAACTTATAGAACAGAAGACCGAAAGATTTAGATCACTACATCATGGATCATTCTCTATCTAAAAATAGTTCATTGAATGTTATTTTCTTTTTATACAACAAATTCTACTGATTCCTTGCCCTAAAGGTGTAGTAAATAAAATTATCAAACGTATTTGCTACATACCATAAAGGGCTATTTGAAGAAACAAAGATAAGGTATATTGTTTAAGCAGAGTCGAGGGCAGATACCACTAACAGCACTCTACTAAAGTGGTTCAGCTTGGAGGAATTGTTTACTACAAAGAGTGTAGTTGTTTGAACTAAATCTTTTAGTAGCTCTCTGTCATGTAAGTGACCGTTAATTTGTTTCTTAAAAATACTGCTTCTAGGCCCGCTCGAAGTGAATTTCATTTAAAAATTATAAAAGCCTCATGAATATACATGAAACAATTTTTAGGCACAATTCCGCATACAATCAAGATAAAGAAAATTAAGAAAAAAAAAAATACTAACACAGCTGCTTACTGTAAAAAAGAAACTAAATTATATATTTGTACGTTTATTTATAAATGGAACATGATGTGGGAAAAAGAAAGTCGAAAATCTAAGCATGTTTTTTGTTGCTTGCTGAAGTTTTGCTGGCTTTATATGTTTCTTTGACTATAGGCCATTGATGAATTGCCCTGTGAGGCGTTGCCCATCTGTGGCAAAAGATCAACGAAAAATTTTGCTGACGATGATGTAAATAATATTGGATCAAGAACTTTCAGTAACCAGTATAGTTTATATTATAAATATAATTGTTTCGGGTATCAAGTTAATAAGTTCGAGGACACTGAACTTATTATTGATAAAGCCACTGGGATTGTCCTTATAGTTAATTAAAAAAATTATGGCTTCGCAGCAAAATGGGCAAAACATGGTGAAATACCAGTGATTTCCTTCAAACATTATTCCATGGATACAGTGAAAATCCTTATAACAAGAACAACAACAACCTATCTATCTGTAAGCCGTGACACATGCTTGACACGATAGAATTTCTGAGCACCCAATCAGAAATTTTAGTTTGTCAAGCATGAATTACAGATGGATTGCGCATTGGCAGCGCGATCCATTATGAACTGGTGCTTAACCAAATTTATCTGGTAAAAAAACTCTCGACTAGGCATATATATATATATATATATATATATGTGTGTGTGTGTGTGTATAGTTCTCTTCGCGTGGCGACATCACTAGACGTTTAAGGGAGTCCCTTCCCAATAACATAACAAATCGTTCGAAATAAGAAGTTTTGCAAGGGTTAGCGAATTTTCAAAATCGACCCTTTACGCCCTTTGAACCTTTAACAGAGCAACATGTCGACCCAATTATGACAACCAATAATAATTTCAAGATATTTTGAAATACGACTAATATTATAGCGATAGTATCACTTTTAGTTTCTTGTATGCAACATACTCGCGCCTTTTGCATTGAAATTTGCCACAAATCCTCATTTTGAAATACTCAATATAGCAGTAATTTCGTATATTCTAATACAATATGAAATATTATTTTATCTCATATATTAAAAGTAAATTTAACAACATCGCGAGATGGAATACCAGTTTCGAAATGGATATGTAATCAAAGTTCGAACAATCATTTTCGGCATACAGCCCTGAATTTTACTACAAAAACGAATCTTATAGAATTTGCTCGATCTTTTAGAAATATATTGGAAAAATGAATCGGATTGCGAATAATGGGTGGGTACAGAATCTATGTTGATCTTCATTTTTTTACAATATATACATATTTATAGAAAATGGCGATTTAAAGCACTGCAGGTAAAAAATGAACAGTAATTTCATTTTGTCAAGCATGTGTTACAAATGCACCGCGTCTCCCATCAGTGATATACTCTTGCCAAAACATGTTTTTCGACAAACTCATTGACTTAGGGCTAGAACCATTTTCACAGTCTGAAAAATATCATCGATATATGTTCTGTCAAGCATGAGTCACTGATGAACCGTGTCACCAGAGCACGGTCCATCCGTGGCACATGCTTTTCAAAAAGGAAATTCTGACTTTAGTGTGGAAAATTCTTACAGATATTTGTATACGCTACGCGTACGTTCGTTAATGTCCGGTTCCGGCTGCGGGAAGTCAAGGGTTAAAATCTTTATGGCCGCCGAAAAACCAATGCTGCGTTTGCGACTTTGGTGTACAAGGTGCAATAGAAATCATTTTTAAAAACAAAACCCGACACCACAGACGGAATAAATAAAAATAAAAGACTTTTAAAAACAAACATAAAAGCAAAAACAAAAGTTAATTAAGAGCTTCGCTCCATGCCACGGGTAATGCTGATTATACACAATTTCAAAGTATGGCTAATCACGTCGAGAATTGGTTACCAATTAATTAGCGACGAAAATTGTTTTGTTTTATTATTTTTAAATTCAAATCTAATTTTCACAAAATAATGTCTAATCCTAAAGTCAAGCATATACACGGGAAAAAGCGCGCATATAAGTCGAAAATCAAGCTTAACACATACTTGATCTTGCCAGAAAGATTGTTTTGGCGAGAGGTGTCATCGACACGCGACAAAAAGTATATAATTGGCCACTAGAATTTTCAAACAGCTGCTCATTTAGGTTGATAACGCGACTATTGCCCTGTATTGGTCGATGAAAGTCCCAGATAAAACAATAATAAAATATCAAACATGAGTAAATTGGAAGGAGGGGTTCTGATAAAGAAAATTTTGTAAGAATAAACTTTGTCAAGTCTGCGCACTCCATCTGCGACTCCTACTTGGCACAAAATGAAATTTCTCTGCGCCGGAAAGGGAGTTTGTTCTGAGTATTCTAAATCAACAATTTATATCGCAGGATTGAATAAGTTCTGCAATTAATTACTGTACCTGTATTCACAATAGAAATGACCATGATATAATTTTTCCCGTATTGGCCACACTGATGAATCGCATTAATAAGGCGTGTACCTTTTAAAATAAGTTATAATTGATGGACGTACAACAACAGTGTTTTTCATCGGTGACTCATACTCAAGGGAAATGCATATTGACAAATTTTTCCTATTGAAAACCATATTGACAAATTTTTCCTATTGAAAACCCGCTTGATAAATTAACACCCACCACTTAACCCAGAATGCATTAAGTTATGTGTAATTTCAGCCAGCGATTGTACGACAACAATACTATGCGTCAGAATGACCGACATTATTAGGGTCTTGCTCCTAATGAACATTCCGACCGAGCGATTATGAGAACGATGACTTCACTTCAAGAGAAACTAGTGCATGGCACTGCCGGAAATCATGGATTGAATCCGAAGCACGACCGGATACTCCACCCACTTAAAAATCCCACGGCGATACTCAGTAACACACGTAAGCATTCGGGTGTCTGCGTAGAAATTGTAGCTAGTAATGTGTGTAAGCAATTTTCGATTTCGAGTTCATCTGACATGCCACAAGGCAAAAAGTGGTTAGATAAAAAACAAATATTGTCGTGTATTGCTTACTGGCGTACCGCATTATCAAGGCGCAGCTTTATCGGTGTATGTCTGGCATAAATTTTTTTCAGATTCGTAAATCGTAATGATATGGATTATCAACATCAAGTCACGATTATTAGTTATTCAACATAGTTTGAAAACCACTATCAACAGCCAGATATGGAGAACATATTGAATGTAGCGGTGGACAAAATCGAATATGTTGGATTCAGAATCGATTCGAATAATTTTTATGAATCGAATCGATTATTCAAATGGAGATTTTTTTTCAGAAAATTGCTAATGAGATGAACTTTCACATATATTTTCTGAAAATGTATACCTTTTTACACTGGGAAAGCCGAATCGCATATTTTATGATTTGCGGCGAATCACGAATCGAATCGAATATTTTGGGAAACCCTAAATGAGTGAACCACCAAGGCGCGATCGATCTGTATCTCATACCTAAAAATTATACTAAAACACAAAATCACCATCCAAAACTAGTAAAATCAACGAATACTTTTCATCAAAAAGAACCACAAACCGACCAATATCTCTATTAATTACTTTATGATACATGACAAACGATTGCCTACTTCAGATGTAATATAGAAATTGCTTCCACAGCAATACAACAATATAAGTGGGTTGGAGCACGCGGGTTATGCATCCGTCGCGTGCTTCAGAGAATCCCTTGTCAGTCAAGTCGGGTTCCGTTTCCCCACATTACATAATTATCGGTGATTCGTACAACTTCCGACAATAATAAAAAACCATTACAATCTATTATATTGTAACACGGTGTGGTGTAATGCGGTGAAGTAAATACCAGATCGATAAATATTGTAGATAATTCCGTGGATCAAAATCAGCGCGTTTTTTTCGCGGGAAATGATGTGGAAGAAATTCTTAGTCATGAGAACGTGAATCAGCATTTTCTAATCTATGGTTTAGGATGTGTGGAATAAAAAGCTTCACGAATTTTTGAGTAAAGTTGTTTTAACGCTCCGGGGGTAGTGGGCACGTTTCATGGAACATTTTTGTTTTTCTGAATTCGGAGAAATAATATTTTAACCCAATCAGAAAATTTTGTGTAAGTATGTTTGTTACGCGTAAGTCACCAGTAAATCTCACCACCGTGGCTCGTACTTGAAAAAACTAAAATTCGAATAATTCGCCGCATCCTCAAGATATTTCCGTTTCCCGTATTCCCGTAATAAAGTTGAAGTGTTTCCAATCAGCAAAAAAACTAATTTTTTAATAGGGTGCTAAAAACTGCGTCTTGAGTCTGAACTTTGCAATGTATGAAATATTTTGAAAAAGTAATAACGCGCTAATTAATGTACAGACTAAAACTAAGAACGGCACCTTGTTCTATCAACTAAGTTTTTTTTCTACAATTTCCTCATTCGCTACGTTCCTGCAAAATGAGTCAATTCATGTCGAGGAAGACTCATAATTTTACTCAAAAGCAAACCAAAATCTGAATATTTAAACCCAGATTGTTTGCAATGAGGTTCTTATTACTTAATATCAGAAATTTTATTTTGTCAAACAAATATAAGTCAATTTAACAAAGGATGTTGCTACAAAAACTTTCTCATTCTTAGTTCGATATTTCACCCTGAGTTATGCTTAGTTAAGTATTTGCTGGGGGAAAATGGCGCCGGGGGGTGTAATACATCTGCGGCCCATTCTTTAAAATTAAAACTTCTGATATGGTTAGGGTGGCAAGGATTTTGGGGTTGATTTTTCGCATCAGCAAGATACGGTCATTGGAGGAATATTTTCAGATATTCAAGAATTCTGATCAATAGTAATTTCGCTTTTCGATTTTAAACTTGAATAATTTTGCCGTAAAATCATGATACATGGTCAATATTACGGTATAAAATATGACATAAATCATGACTTCGCTGCAAAATGAGCAAAATATATGCAAAAATCAGCAATTTCATTCCTCTGAAATGCCGAAACATCACTCTATTTATAAAGTCAATTTTGGAATGCCGTTTAAACTGAACTAAGGGCAACACTAAGTCAAGTTAACGACAACAGTCTAAAATCCTCAAATTATCAACGAAGTATACCACTTCTATCAATGATTCGGCGCATATTAAAATAACCAACCAAAATACATAACAAAAAGTGGTATTTTGATACTAAGTGAAAGTTGATTTTAATGACGTATACGACAATAAATATAACGTAAGCAAAATGTATTTTGAAATGAAAAGAACAGTCTAGGGAAACGCCCTAGTTTCCGTATAATTCAATTGTGATGCATCCGGATTTTTAGTCCAAAGCCACGTTTCCGTTTTTTTTATTGGAGAGGTAAAATATGTTTGGATATTATAAGAGCAGCGAAAAAGATATATTTTCTACACATGCTAAACTCCATTTGTTAATAAACCTATACGCACCGCCATCCTTTTGAGCAGAAATAGTTCCTAGGCCTGTTTTGTCCAGTATACCAATAATAAATGAATCGCGGTGCTTAGGCGGGATCTATCGGTGACTCACGCAGTTTTGGGGATGACCAACAAAACATATATCAGCTAAATTTTTCCATGAAAGCGAATCAATCCAACATGACGCGGGTATCTGAAAAGAAATCTGAGCAGTTTCGAATAATTTGGTATTCAATTCAAGATTCATAGTGACACACAGCCATAACAATCATAATTTTATTACTATAGATAAACCTGATATGACCCACAACACTTGACCTTAAAGATGACGTAATCGAAGGCATATCACGTGGTTGTAGGCCGTATTTAAATGCCCAAACAATAATGTTGTTTGTCTGGAATAAGATAACGGTACTGAGTAGTACAAATAAATTATTGGAATTTTATTGGATCAAGCATGGGATTATGGAAAAATGTATTCGGCCAAGAATAAACGATAATATATTTTTAAAAAAGCACTGCCTTGTTAGACTTTTAATGAGTTCCTGAAATAGCTATTCAGTTTTATCTGGCCGTCCACAAAATAGTGTTCCCATTTGGGAAATAACAACAAATAACAAATTGATTAAATTAACCTTGACAATAAGTTGATTAGCCAAAGGTTTTAAAAGTCAAGTCTAGAGCCCGACTTATTCATCGGTAGATAACAAAACAGCCGATCCTATCAGCAATAATGCTAATTAAAATGTATGTATATCTCATGCACAATTTCCATCAAAACGATGCATTTTCAACAATTGGAAGTTTTTGCATTTCGCATATTTTGCAATTTATTACCCATTTCAAGAATTTTGAGGTTTGTGTGCCGATATTATCGGTAATCGGTTATCAATTGTCAAATCACGGTATAGGCTGTGAAATATAGATACTAATCTGGCTTTAATAACGCCTATACCCCGACCCAAAAGTTTATTAGCTAAACTATATCAGAAATTGCGTTTTGCCGAGCGTGAGCCACAGATGGACCGCGTCAGCGAGCAATACTTTTCGGTCCAGGTATCTGGACCGAAATTTTTATAATAGCATTACGATTTCGTTAACTTTTTCGTTATATTCTGAGTAAAGCAATACAGTCAACAAATATCATTAACAAATTATAAGTAGAAGAAACATTTTTCAAGGTCGTTCCAATGTATATAGTGTCAAAACCGGGACCGGTTTTGCAATTTGTCGAAATTAGAATAAATTTGCATGTGGGAACACTGACCCGCCATTTTACGTTTATGTCATGGTCACATGATATTTTGCACATTTTCTGCACAGGCTTGCATAACTTAACTATTACGTATTGCTCATTCCAAATTGCAGACAATGGGGAAGTAGACACGGGCTGGTTGCATCATAGTTGGAATGGCCGACAAATATGGGTTCATTTTTGTGACATCCAAATATGGGTGCGCGTCCGCGTGTCTCATTTCCTAGCGTGACTGAAATGTGTAATCTCTACATGACTGCACGTGGGCGATGCAAATTAGCTGGAAAAGGCGGGAAATAACGGCGTTTGCAAAAATAATGAAATAAACAAGCGTTGTAGTTGTTGTTGCATTTTTCATGGTCTTTACTCTTAGTTCATGAATATATTTTGTTGGCAAATTTCACGTCGAGTATGAGTTTCTTATGGGGAAAAAATACCGAATTGCCGTAACTATGTACTAGAATGATCAAGATTTGCGAATCGTAAATGGAATCGAAAAATCCAATCATCTCTCTATTGGAAATTGGATTTTGTGAAGCATCGGGTACTGATGTCCCCAATTGCGATCCATTAGTGACCACACTTAACGAAATATGTGTAACCATTTTCTTTTACTCATGTTAAGGAGGTTTGGATTGCAGACTTCCAACCCGAATATTTCGGCAAATAGGTTATTGATGCTTTACTTCTTTATGATTGATATATTTAGCTATAGCAAAACTATGATTGAATACTCGTATCAACTGTATCAAATATGTTTATTATTGAATCACCAATCGGAAGATTGTGTTCGAACTTGTTTTGTTGTACTCAACTGTGGCTCATACTTGAGATAGGTGGATTTAGAAAGGAAGTTCATGAATATCACATCAATATTTTTTAATTATATATTGGTCCATTAAATGCATACAATATATATCCGGCAATGGTCAAGAACTTCCGCATAAACTTCCGTAGTGTAAACTTCGAAGCCGAAGATTGAAAATATATATTGAAAAGTAGGTAAAGTAGTAGGTAGGAGGTAATAATGCGCATTCAGGCAAGTGCGAGGACTGTCTAAAATATTCGATTCGGTTTGCATTTCGTTTGAGGGATCATGAATTATTCGATTTGCAATTAATTGAATGAAATCAACAGAATCAAAAGAGTAAGTATTTTCATAAAAAAAATAAATTTATGTATGTAATAATTTTTCTGCTAATTATTCTTTGTTTGCTCATATTTTTATTTTATTCGCATATTCGAGTCCAAAAAATATTCGATTTAATTATAAAATTCTAAGATTCTATCCTGGTCATCCCTAACAGAGACATGGCCAAAATGAACTAGCGCCTAATTTTAGAACCGATTAACTTTTCGAATTCTGCAAATCGAATATTTGAATAAAATTTTAATGTGAATTAAAATATAGAATTTCTCGCAAAATAATTTGATTTATGTCGAAGACGACTTTCGTATTTACCCCAGAAGAAGCCAAATAACAAATTCTAAACCCACATTGTTTGTAACACTGTTCTGGCGAATCATATTTTAGAATTTTTTTCCCGATATTTTAAGATTCAATTCGAACAAATTACTGAACAATTTATAACAGCTATGACCAAACATCGAAATCACAAATGCCGACGTTATCTATAAGATCTTCTTAATAAAATATTTTTTACTCTCTGGACAACCCCTTATGATTATTTAGCCTTTCTAATTTATATGAAACGAAATTTAGCTTCTGATGACGTGACGATAATGCCATTTTTTGATTTTTTTATCAGTTATTTTTGGAACGTAATCGCCTGCAAAAATAATTTCATACAATTTTAAAACGAGAGTATTTTTGTTGCTTTTCGATTGATATTATTGGCACGTGGGGCGTGCGGGTTGCTAGGACACTACAATGAATTAGCGTAAACGCATGTTTTGGAAAATAGTTCAAGCAAGAAATAATAATGAGCCATTCAAATTATTTCAATGTAATTCACGCTACTTCAAGTTGGAACCGGCACCCATAAGGAACAACTCCGACCACTATAATAAGAGTAAAACCAGCTAAAACATTGCATACAGAATTGAGCTGTTGAGTTTTTACGGGTTCTCTCTTTTTTGACACAAAGGGAAGGTTTTTCTCCAATGTAAAGTATAATTAAGAGGTTTACAAACAATTGACTTGGTATTTTATGCTCTAGTGCCACTATCTTGAACAACATTTTATATCCACCATCATCACCGAAATAATGAAAACAGACAAAACGATCGAATAGACGTATTTTGCTACAAGAGTGGTTTTTCGATTGCCGCTTGCCATTTAAACTTGTGGCGGTTTGGTTAGGCTCACTTGTTTGGCTTTTCGAGTCGAGTGAAGTAGTGGTCATTAAAAATTCATTTGATTCTAAACGTTGAGCGAGTGAAATAAAATCTATGTCGAAAAATTAGCAAGTTATTACGTGTGAATGTCTAATGACAGACTCGTGAAAGGTCGACAATATTTATACACTTTTGTTGACGTCTGGTTTATATATGTCCAAAGAGGGGGAGAAAAAATGATAAGCGAAGGTCTGTAGAAGGTGGTTGTCCTTATAGTTTAAACGGTATTCGAAATTCACCATATGAAAATAAAATTAGGTTTCAATATTTCAGGTAAACGAAATTGCTGATATTCAACCATATTTTGCCCATTTTTCAGCAAAATCATGATTTATGCCATATATGATTTATTGCCTATAGCGTGATTTTCTACTGAATGAATCAATTCAGGAATAATGAAAAAACAAACAACTAATAATCAAAATTCTAATATACCGGACTATAGAAAAGGATATCCCGAGTAATAAATGCGAACGCTCGGGTAGGCCGTGAGAGGGTTAGGACGATTGGCTGATAATAAGATTATGTGTAGGTATGTTGCGTAAAAACTAAACGAAGGAGTATTCGATTCGAATTTCACACCGAAATAAGAAAGAAAACAGGTGAGGCAACATATACAGATATTTGTAATTACTAAGTGGTGAACTTTGCGCATTTTTTTTCTATTCTACTTCTTTCATATGTTTATCGAGAAAGAAAGACCTGACATCACGAGTGTGTCAACTCATTTTACACGATACCCACGAAGATAATAACATACGACGTCATTGATTTTAGAAAGACTGCGAGAATGCATACGAAGTTCGCCATCCACTATTATATTTCCAATACTCTACAACATGTATACAGGCGACATGTATATAGCTAATCTCGATCGGAAAAATTTTGTCATCATATATTTTGCTAAGTATGTGTCACTGATGGATCGCGTCGACGCGACGCGGTTCATCTGTGGCTCATGCTTAACGATACAAAATTACAAACAAAAGTATGGGCCATGATTTATTCTGACCCGTACTCGAAAATAAAATTCTTTAGTGGAATTTGAATAACTAAAATAAGTAGAAAACGCCCATGGGAGTTCATTCTTAGCCATTTGCCTATGGTATTATAGAGTAATGACTATCAGTTGCTGGTACTACATTTTTTTAGTAGCTCTTTCCTGATAAGTAGCCGCTAATTGGTTCATTTTAGACACCATCTCCGGCCTTCTTCAGAGTGAATTTCAATGCAAAAAAAGATTTTTGGTGGGGCTCTCATCCCAAAAATGAAAAGATAAATGTCACAGAGCCCAAAATGAACTTTTATGTTCGGTATTTTCTTCGCGTTATCAATATTTCCAATCTCCCAATAATATATACAAAATATCAATATGGCTGTCAAAATAAAAGTACTTAGAAATCGAACCGCACAAGGATCTCGTTGTGCGCACGATTGCACTGCACGCGAGGTCTTTAAAAAATCGGGCACAGCTTGGTACGTTTAAACTTTATCAATCCACGTGTATGTAAGTTGGCCGAAATTAGTGACACGCGATTAAACAACTTGTTTATCTTTTGATAAGATGATATCAAACCAAAAAATATTGACAAATATTCGCAGATATCATCTCGAATATACCCGTCGTAGGATACAGAGTTTATGAACTAAATGAGGTCGGATTATGCGATGTCACGATGCATTCTGCTGCAGTGGCGCTGGCGAGATATTCTTCTCAAGATGACCCTTTTTTTATTCATTTGTACTCGATTCTATCTAGTGAATTAGAGTGTTTTACGGTCTCCGGCATCTTTATCAAAGTTGTATTATTTAAACGGCAGTCGAAATTCATTATAATAATAATATTATAGTAACTTTCAACATTTCAGGTAAACAAAATTCTTAATGATTGATCATATTTAGCCTATTTTCTGGCAAAAGCATAATTGGAGCTAAATATTACAACACAAACTTTTGCATATTACCTTGGTTACACTTAGGAGACTTTCGAGAATAATGTCTCCTTAGTATGGACGAATTTCAATGAAAATAAAAAATGAAATTGATCATTTTAAAAATAGTCGAAAAATGGAATACCTTTAATTCCAGAATATATGACTACTCATATATTATGAGGACATATCTATGTATTGGTCTGCAATAATGAACCAACTGTTACTAAGGGTATTAAAAATCATCTAACTTTTGAATTGAATGTACTAGTAAACAGTAATTGTATAAATAAGCAAGGACACGTTGTAGGAAAATTGTCGGAAAAAAATAGCAAAATCAACCTTCTTTAAGATTCGGATTAACGAGCTCGATTTATCGGGACTAGAACTCTCGAGGCAAACACTTTAACAATATATATTGCATGTAGCGCTCGTTCAACGCAATTTGAGCATATCGTCCTAAAATCCTGGGAATCCACATTGAGACGTGGATCGTATCACAAATCTAAGAGTAATCTTGATAAACAAACCGACCGTAAAACCGCATCAGATCAAAGTAGACACAAGTTTTACTGCATAATTTCATGTTTTGTTTCCCACACATCAGCCATAGATAGAACGCGTCCGAGAGACGCCGTCCAACTATGGTTCATACGTAGAAGACAAAAAAGCGTACGACATCAAATCTTGTCACCTTAAATGTTTAATGTAAAATTAACTGATATCATCTATTTATCGCAGTATAATATGTAAATATTTCAAAATTGAAACGGAAAACGCGAATGCGAACTAGTAATATTAATGATACGTCATCGGTTGGTATCTGAGCATCTATCTGACAGATGCACAGAAAATTGTTGCCTTGCAATCATGACTACACTGAAACTATGATCGATTTCTGTTTAATGTTTTAGTCTACTCATCGGAGTATATCACCTGATCAAAGTTCTATGCTAACAGCCAATCACAAACAAACACGGTTAGTGTTGTTGAAAAGATTTTATCACTTCGTTTCGACCGGGACTATCCAAAATTATTACACCCTGGGTTGACTGATGGACATGCATTATAGAACCGGATTTGTCGGGACTCGAACCATAGATTTTCATTTTCAAACTGTGATTCAAACATGATAGGTACCGTAACATTTTTTTCAGTATTACCAAAGAAACTGAGTCCCACTTTAAGTACTACACAGTATATAAAACAATAGGCAATTAACGTTTGTTTGTCTGCACTCAAACGTCAAAGCACTTTTAAAGCTGAGAATTTTTGACTTGCTGCTAGTTACTTTGAAGATGTTTAGAACATATATATTTACTAAGTGTATCTTTATTGAAATTCTATCTGAGCAACAACTACTACTTCTTTGCTTCCTTTTACCTCTAACGACATGCAGGAAATACGTTAGGGCTATTTTAAGGCCCGTACATATATGCAGGGCTTGAACACATTCAAAAAGATTTAATATACACTGCGACAAATAGGGCACTGAATTTGGTCATCCGCAGTAATCGTATTTTCGACAAATTCGAAATCATCTGTAAATTTATTCCAAGTATGGAATGCTGATGGACCGCACCTCAGCGATGCGTTTCGCCAATAGCCCGTCATTGACCAAAAAGTGTCTTTCTCCAAGAAGAAAGCGTGTTTCATCAGTGATCTCCACTTGGAAAGACATTGATTGTTATGTAATGTGAATATTATATATCGACAATATTTCCCAATACATTCTAGATGTTTTGTATATACTATATTTCATAACGGAACAGCATTAATGACAATAGTACACTGGAAGTATTAATTTATTGGCCCTAAATGCACAAATTATATAACCAAAAAAGTGACAAAACAAACACCCCATTTTTGCTTAGACTATTTACAAAACACAACGACGGTTCTGAACGCTGAATATATTGTGGAAATGGATTTTCATAAGTCTGAATTAAGTGGGTTTGTGTTAATATATCAAGGCACTTTATCCAATCATAGCTCAGACACTGTAAAAAAGAAAACACTTCGTCAAAATTTTCGATGATTCATTGTATAATAATTGAGCATTTTCAATAACAGGCTCAAAAATATAATGTAAAAATAATATTGCCCAATTCGTAGTTTAAATATTATGAAAATAATATAACCGAAATTTTACACAAGAGGCATAAGATAAATTTAATAATTTTCGTTCGGGATTGTATGCTTGTTATGTCAGGAATTTTCCATCTCTCGTTGGGTTTCTGGAATGGGGGACATCTCGTTAAAATGTGAGCGAACACGTTTTGTGATTGCCTGAACTACCGATGGACAGCACAATCCACTGGTATAAGACCTGTAAGAATTTGGTAGAATCTTGTTTTATCTCGAGTGTCTGACACATCCGAGTACCTTTTTTCTGATGATTTAAAAAGAATTCTTGATGATTTTGAAGCATTTCGACATTAACTCTTAATATTTTTCGGCAAACTCCCTTCTGATATCAACCAATTTTATTGTATGTACCATTCATAAATTTTATTTTGTCAAGCATGAATCACAAATGACAGAACTAGTTTTAACGGTTTTCCCCAACTCTGAAACTTATTTCTCAAGTGTGGAATGTGAACCAAAAATGGATTACCCGATAACTTTTAATTGTTTCGGTAAAGCTATTTCTGGCTGTGTAGACAGGTTTATTTAAGCGGGAGTTTGAATTGGCTTACGCAGAAGTGTATTCAGGGCTATTTGTTATGTAAAATTCAGAATACCTCTGCGACAAATTTCATCCCAAGCGTAATTTGAAACTGTAAATTCAAATTATACAATTCGAGAAATTCAGTTTAATTTCTAATACTTCACGCAATTACACTAAAATCTTTCAAATCCCATCGGAAATATCATTTAGCCGAGCATGAGCCACAGATTGGCCGTGCCTCAGTGATACGATGTAATGTTGGCTCATTCTTGCCAAAACAGGCTCGATAAGAATATAACGTAAATTATAAACAGAAAATTAAGAACCTCCAAGAGCCACGAGCGCCACGTAAAAAACTATTTATTTGATATCTTATTGTTTTAGACCTTTATTTATTTATTATTTAGTTTATTTTTTTTCACTATCATACGTGCGTGGCCTCAGCAATTAAAAATTAGCAACAATTGAAAACAAAGACCCTACAAGGATTGTTATAATAAAAAACACTGATCCAATCAGAAATATTATTTTGTCAAGCTTGCACCACTGAAAGACCGCGTCTCATCGACGCGATCCATCAGTGACACATAGTTAACAAAATATACTTTGGCTACATTTTTCGATCGGGAAAACATTAAAATGATTTTGTTTTGTAACTACTCATTCTAGTGGATTAATTGGCGCAAAATATCATATAAAAACCACTTAGTAGGAAAGCATTCCAGTGCGATTGAGTCTTTCCAAAATATAACCCATGTGTTGAATGTCGGAAATGGATATAGCGACTAAACCCTAATAACAATTAGACCATCGCAACCGCACAAGCGTGCAATAACGATACTCCAGGTACAAATTGATATTAATTTTGATAATTGATATAATTTTTGAAAAAATAAAAATTACTCATTCCTAGGAATTTGTCACAGAATTATTTACAGTTTTCCATAAATCAAATGATCTTAATCTTGTACCAACTGGAGACGAACACCGTATTCCATAATCACTAAATGTTTGGATGTTATAAGAAACGGGAAAGTACCATGCCTTAACGTCGTGATAAACATGTTCTTTTTGTTTTGATAATAGTCCCATCATAGTTGCCCATACATGTTTTGTTATAGGCGGCCGAGACGTGGTTCATCTATGGCTCATGATCGACAGATATTGATTGAGCAACACCAAACATATCGAGTTGATTCGAGACAACAATTGCTGCTCTATAGCGCACTCACGTGAATGAGACTTTGTTCAACCCGACCCCAAACTTATTTTAAATAATTTACCTAACTAGTACTTAATTCTGAACCTACAGACATAATTGGCAAAAAAAATTGCAAAAATACACAAAATCTTCTTATTTGTAGACACCACGAATAATTCAACAATAAATATCATTCCACACTAGTAGGAATAAAAAAGCACTGCTCTCAAAATTAAATACTTCCTTGCACACACCTATAGTATTCAATGCAGCAAAATACATCCTTTGATTTCGATTTAAAGATAACAGAGAAAAATATTTTCAGAATACCTAACTCAAATATAAATAGGATAGGATATGTGGGCCTAGTAGTTAATCATGTTGGCATCGCAAATTGAAGATCTCGGGTTCGAGTACAGGCGGCTCTGGCTCCCTTATCCTTGTCCACCACTCGACCCAGGGTGTTATAACTTGGGTAGGCTAAGCCAAACAGGAAAAGACCATATCTTTCAGAAATTGCAACCCTGTCCATCTATAAGTGCCCGCCGTTTCAGGGCCTTGGTCAGGGCGATCCACTCTTAGGGAGCGCCTATGAAAAAAAATATGATATGATTTCATTTTTATCCTGCAGAATAGGAAAGCCAAAAATACAATGTTTGGCTTATCATACTTCCCATTTTTTCCTGTGCATGGTCTCGAATGATGGGGGAAGCCAATTGAAAGTTTGAATCTCGTGAGAGATGATGAATACGTGCGAGAGGTCTACTGAACGGCAGTGCACAGTGGTTCATGTATGCGCTGCTTACAGCTTCCTCCATCAACCAGGTCCATGCACAAAAAAATGAGAAATATGATATATATATATATATAGAAATAGTGCTTCTAAGACTAATCATTTTAGTATTGGGTTATTATTTTATTGCAACAATAATTTACTGTTTGGCATGTCCCTCTCTCTTTTTCTGTTTCAAATGACCAACTGTTTATCAACGTTGGAATTTACTCAGAACATATAATTTTTGTCAAGCATGGGGCACAGATGAGCCCTGTTGACAAGACACAATTCTTCGATATAGAACAAAGAAAATTGAAACAAAATTTAATACGATAGAGAGGATGACAAACATGCATCAAACTTACTATGCTCTTTGTGAAAGGTCGAACCACAAAAAACAAGATATAGTAGAACCACCATGACTTGGGTAGCGAAGTAAACATCATATTACCAGGATGAAGAGAACTACAAGACACACCTTTAGATCTCAACTTCCGATGTAGTTCATTACTGAAAATAATTCAAGAAACACGTTCATAAAAAATATAACTAGCTATTTTTGTGGTTCACAATCAACCCCTATTCATTTTCTATCGTAGAAGTTTTTTTCATTGTGAGTCATCCTGATAAAGCCCTATACTAGAGGGTAATCAGGCATATAGAATTAGTGTTGTTGGAAACACGTCAGGTATTTGGTCTAGCCATTTTTAAACATCTTAAAAGTGACATGAAACTTATCTGATTATTTGATCATATTGAAAAGTAGAACAACATCCAAATCTTTGAAATCATTTGAACTTAACATAACATACACAAAAGCAGAAGTTGCCCTTTTTATGCCCCAAAACACCAGCTGATGAAATTAATTCACTTTATTTATTGTTCTTGATGTGTTGCTGTGTTTATCATCTTTCACAGAGGCGTAGAAGGAATGAGGGCAATTATTCTACCTGCTCTCAATTTAAGATGGCAACTATGAGCTCTTCCTGCTTCGAGATGTTACTAATTCAAGACTTTTGCACACCTTCAATGCGGATTACCAATTGTCGGGTTTATTCGCTGCAACTTCAGTTGATTTATGCAAGAAACAGGACTTTCAATTAAATTCTGACATTCAAATATTATCATGGCTAATCTTAGTCATTATTATACGCCATTCACATGAATTAAAAATGCCGTCGGCATGCAGAAAAGTTTTTCATACCACTTCTTATTTCTTGTCGCTGCCTGATATTGCGGCTCTCGCGTTACTTTACAAGTCTTCATTTGGCCCTCAAAGCAAGACAAGTTTGAGACCATTGGCCTAGAGTGACATAATCTCGTTTTCCTCCAAGGGTCAGGAGTACAATCATAATTTTTTAGGTTAATTAGAAAGCTTTATAATCATTAAAACTGCTTTTGCATGAAGGTCGCAATACACATTTGCGCAGGATGCGTTTTTTATAGGTTTGTTCTATTTTAAATTTGCATTTTACGCTAGCGCAACACTGTGTATGCGTTTGCAACTGAACATTTTTTAATGCAACTGAACAGTTTGGTCTGCCAGCTAACAGAGAGTGCGTTTGCGTACGTTTGCGCATTGTAGGAATGTGAATACAATCAACACAAAGCAATGCAAACGCGTATTGTGATTTTTGTTTTGTTATCTGAAACGCAACACTGTGCATCAGTAAGACAACTTTACGTGTATTGTGATTTCAACGGTGTTGACAGTAGTCGTAGCTGAAGGCCTCACAATTTGGTATAGCCTATTTCAAATTCAGATTGGCAAAGACCGAACCAGAAAACTAATATCTTTCCCACCCTGTTCGTCTGTGAATGCCCACTTGCGCAGGGTCTTTCTCAGGGTAACCCACTCCAATGAGCGGGTATAAAAATATTAAGTAAATATACATACATAGATAGTACTTGCCAAAGTTTCTATGCATATTCACTAACCTGAACAACACATTGCATAATTTTGTTCTGTTATATTGAGTAGATGACCAAAATTTATGTTGAGGAGGTGAAAGGTCATCCAGGTTAATGCAATCATCTTTGTTGACAAACCTGTTCATAAGATGAATAAATATTATTTGATTCTTTCGTTAACTTATTTATTTCTTATTTGTACAGACAAATGGGAAGGGAAGATGACTAAGGATGTGTGGGAAGGGGAACCAATAAATGATATTATGACTGTAATTGTTTGAGATGTGGCTTGGCCCACATGCTCATTGATATTATTCTGCTATTAAAAATTGGTCTGGTTGAATTTTTATTTCACACTTATTTTAAGTTAAACAATGAATAAATTGGCATTCGTTCATAAATTATTCCATTCAGGATCATTGAATTTAACCAAGTACATTTAATGCATTGCATTAAAATAAAATTTCTCTTGGCAAGCATAAGCAATTACTAAATAGTATTTCGGTGGTTTGATGATGATCAATAGTCTGCGTCTGATGAAACTTGAATGGTAATTTATCAGGTTGAGAAAATGAGATTGCTTTGATTCCCAGCTTGAAAAGAAAGCATTACCAAAAGTTGCATAATGTCTGCTACTCACACACTGAGTTTGAACATTTTATAAATTTAAGAGGCATTTTTGATCTACTCACCTGTGGGATTCTGATGAAACTATGACAACTCGAGAAGGAGCACTCTCAATCAGACACTGAGAGAGCAATTTTGTCAGATAGAAATGTCCGACATGATTTGCAGCAAAAGTTCGTTCAATCCCATCAACGGTCAATTGCCATGGTAAGGCAAATACTCCCGCATTTAAAATCAGGTAATGAAGTGGCCTGTATAAAAAATAAGTAATAACTTAGGTAAGAGATCTAATGCTTCAGTTACCTGACGAATTATTATGAATTCCATCATAAAAATTTCATTGTTTTTCATCTGAAGGGAATCTTCCAAATAATGGTGAAATATGTAGCAAAAGGTGAATTATACATAAAAATTGAACAAAAACTTTCAATAATAACTGAACAGTATTTAAGAACAAGCTTTTACAGCACATCTAGGAACATTCTTTTCACAAAACATAAACACCATCCTAAAAACCTCAAAACTCCATCTTTCATACACCCTATTTCAGATCTGTTTATTTATGTCAGTACCAAGGTAACCATATATTAATGGTATGTCTATATATAAACTAGGAAAAATTTTCCCTTGAATTAAAAATGTTTGGTAATATTACACATGTTTTATTAAGCATGGGACATAGAGCATCTGCAATATTGATATGCAAACCAGAAACGAGCCATGTCTGATCATTTATGAAGAAACTTCCTGACTGGGGGAATGTTTACATATTTATTGTAGATCTTTCAAGATGAAAAACAGTGAAAAGAAACATCCATTATCACGATGTCACGTGTCTTGTTTGCACAGACGATAGAAAGAGGTTGTGAAATGATACAAAATATTGTTAGAGCGGTAGACCACGTTTATTTAGTTGAGAAGTCTTATTTCACACTCCAATAGAGTTACCGGTACTCAAATAGATACAAGTTATATTTATAAAAATTAAGAATGTGTCAAATTAGAAAAACAAACAAAGGTTATAGGGAGTTGAAGTATAGTCAATGATACTACATAATTTTAGCATGACTTTGCTTGAAGATATATTGCTTGAAAGTAATATGAATGTTATGAATGTAATCTTTTTGTGAAGTTTACTGGTTATAACAAAGAACCGACTGTGCCATCAAATGCTAGTGAGGTTACTGAATAGAAACAATGTTTTTTTTTATTGAAAGAACAACAAAGCAAGCAACTACAAGGCAAAAATTTTCTTCTGCTAATTCAGTACAATTTTTAAGCCAAAGTGACAGAATCCTGATATTGAGTAGCATAAAAGTGTGGCTCTATGCATTACCATCAAAAAAAATTACCACCATTAAAATTAACCACAAGCAATACTCATCGCTTGTGTTAAAGACAACAAACATCTCCACTTTAGCACACTTCGAATTTGTGGAAGTAATATAACATCAATGTATAGATTGAGGCTCAAGTGACATGGTAGACACTATGTCAAACTTTGATAAAAAACCATATCCAGAACAATGTGTTTCAAAAAGATATATATATATATATATATTTAAAAAAAGAGACCAGAATGGCAAACCTAGCTGCTGAAAAACCAGCTAGAACTTATCGAATGAAGTTATCTCAAACAAGAACAAACTAAAAGCCTGACAAAACCTGTTTATTTATCTAAAAGTTTGCAATGTTTGATCAAAGAGTATATAGACACAGACACTCAATTTATTGAGATGCTTGAGTAAACAGTTACTCTGACAAGTACGGCAGTAATGAAATAGTTTATGCCTCATGACACTGAATATAAACAGATGTTATGGGCATTATTACCCAAGAAACCTTAATTTGAAACAGGTATTTTGTCAGACCTAAATGTTAACGATGAATTACGCCGACGGGGCGCAATCCATTATTGGCCTATACTTGACAAAATAAAATCTATGTACAGTTAAGTTTTTCCTAAGATATTAAAAATTTATATCATTTCAGGTAAGGCATTGAGAGGCATTCAGTATAAAAACAATATTTAGACATCAATAACTAGTTGCAACAAGAAGGAAACTCAACAGCATAGGATGCAATATGTGTGATACAGATTGGTAAAGTAGATTTTGTGTATAGTACATTGGTTACAGGAAAAAAATAATATTATATATATATTATAAAAATAAATATTATGCTTCAGGAAAGTACAGATAGTGATGAATTTCTTGTAACAAGGATTTTAACATATAAAGATTTTATTTTATCAAATAAAGGATACAAAAAGTGTTTCGTGTTTATTTTTACGCTGGTGTAGGTATATAATGTTGAAATAATATTGTGTGTTCTATTTATCAATGCTTCACATGTTGCCTGTGTCTATTTATATGTTTACTGCCATTATGTTTTTATTTTTATTACTTTTTATTGGTGACAATATAAATCATTCAATTATGTAGGGGTGGACAACATCGAATATTCAAATCACAGTCATATATCATATATTAAACAATCTAAGATATCTTTCCTTTTTATTCAAAATTTAAGTATATTTGGATCGGTTGATTTCAAAACACACAAAAAATCAATTTATGAATTTTCAAATAAAGAATCATATATTTTGAACAGCCCTAGTATTGTGTCATAATTTTAGTGTTAATTGAGCTATTTGGTCCATTATTTAGTGTTAAGTTTCTTGTTGCTCACTGAACCATTCATCATTCCATGTTCAAAACCAAGTCACAATTCTATTAAGCTATTGATACTGCCTGTTGATCATTTAAATAGTCAAAACAAATGTATTCTTTTCTCATAAATTCATTTAGCTGTGACTAATGTGTCATAATATGTTTATTTTGCAACCCATCTATCCTAAAAAATATTATTGAACACCTGTTATATTTTGCCCGAATTCAAGCAATGATGATATGAGTAAATGATATATTTAGGGTGAAGAATAGTGACAACCAACCAGTGAAGGAAAAAACAGCAGAGGGCCTAGCACTAGGATAGGCAGATGAAATTCATTGCATACTATGAAAATGTTTATGCACGATTAATTTGTTACTTTTGGGAGCTGCTCCCAAACTTGCTTGATAGGTAGATATTGACAAACATTGATTTTTGGGTGCTTGTTTTGAGTGAATTTTAAAAAATCGGATATTCTCAAGCGACTGGGAAAATTTGGGAGAAACATGTTTTGTCAAGCATGAGTCACTGATGGGTCGCGGGGCGTTGAGGCGCAGGCCATCTGTGACACATGCTTGACAAAATAAAATTTCAAATTGGTGATTGGACATAACGCATGTTAATACTCATCAAGAATTGTTCAGAAAAGGAATAGATTGACTCTGCTTTGCATGCCTGAACCAATTTTCACTCTTCTTGAACCCAAACCACAATTTCTTACAAACTTGTCAGATTTTTCATGTCTATGGAATTGAAAATTGGCTCTTAGTTTTCCTAGAAAGAATTGCTTAGATTACTCTCTTGCAAACCAGCATGATCGCATGGTACTGTTAACAATGAATGCCACATCAAACTTAATTCAGTCAGCACTAGGATTGAACATTAAATATTTTCTTCGATGAGAGAAATAGAATGTATATAATTCAATTCCACGTATACTTGAAGGCAGAGTAGCAAAATGTCAGCTCTGGTATTTAAACACCAAAATAGATTTTTATCAAAATGAACTAAATATATGCCATCTGTCCTATATCATATACAAATGGTATATTCGAGTGTCTTGTGCTAATAATATCTTTAAAAACTTCAACACCATCATTTAGAAGCTTTTTGAAGTGAGAGAGAAAAATCATTTGAATGTGAAAGACACCCAGAGCAAAACTAAATTCAACCACAATGATTCAACATCAACAAACATGTACATTGCTAATAATAAGCATAATCAAGCATATTTTCATACTTGAAAAAAATGGTACATCAGTCATGTCATCCATACATAAAACATCATATTCAACCAAGACCTAACTGTGTCAAAATCAAAATTTGAAGCTCGATTCGGCACGCTGAACGCATGATTAAATGCTCATACAAAAATAATAAATATTACATGTCAGTCCAGTCATTCCCCTTCTATGAATTGTATGATCACGACAATGCTTGTCAACAATATTCAATCTACAATTGTGACACAAAAGAAAACAAAATAAAGGAGGGTAACACAATCTTGTTCAGCAAATATCTTCCGTTGTTAATTCACAGTAAATATGTACAAAGAAAAGAAAGAGAGCAAAAATATAAGAATGGGGAAACAATAGTTGTACGTATGGGCGGGCATCTAGTAACAGACCTTTAATCACTAAGGTGGAGTTTAAAAATTTTGATGATAAAAGAATGCAGTTGCTGAATAGCAAATCGTATTAAATATAACCTTTGTGACCAAAAAGTGAGGATTTCAAATAGGTTGTAAGACAATGAAGTGTTACAGTAACTTTATTTAAAGGTACAATATGTAAAAAGTGTATATAAACAACTTCACATCTATATATACACATAAGGAATCGTCGAGCTTATGAGTATTCCTAAGAAACACATCTTTAGTTATCTAGTAATTTCTTAAACTTAAATGTAGTAAACACAGCAGAACAAGATGTGCAATTATAAAGAATTAGGTACCAGCAGAGTAACTCTATATGAAAAGAGTGTAGAATAGTCATCCCAAACCGGCTTCACCGATGTTGTGTCAAAGGGCTAAAACCAAAAATTTTTCGTCCAGTAAGAGCCACAGTTGAAGTGCGTGTAGACATTGACCCATACTTGACAAATCATGCTTCAAAAATGGGATGGTCAAAAAATTTATTAGCTTTAGTGAATAATATAAAAATACGGTACTTCATAATATTTGCTTTGTCAACAGATAATAATATTACTATTTCAAAAAGTCCTGTAATTTGAGACAATTACTTCATTACGACCTTGTTTATGAATAAACAAAAACGATACATTCATTGAGCAAAGATGTCGGAAAAAACTGAGAGAGAAGAAGACGGAAATGACAAAAAAAGTGAGACAAGTGCGGGAAGCGAGCAAAATACTGTCTTTGATCCAGATATCATCACTGAAGATGACATAGAAAAAATTTGGATGAAAATGAAGCAACAGTCAGCAAAGGAGAAGAAACGAAAAAAAAAGTTGAACATTGGGTTAAGTTCTACTGATACCACACCGACCACAGGTGAGAAATAGAAGTATATTTTCATAGCCACCCTTCGGTGTTACAGCAGCCACGATGTAAAATTCGACGCAAATCATGATTTTGCTGATAACGAGGAATTTCTATTTTGTAAGTTTTTAAAAAATATGTGATTAAATAGGTTTAGTTATATTCAATTCTGCACACAGTTGAAACCAAATTCGGTAAACATCTCAGTAAAAGCTATAATATTAATAGTACTTAGCTTCTTGCTTCACACTTCACACAAATTTAATTTCTGTAACATTTCACCTGACCAGACTTCAGACTTCTTTAAACAAGTATTTTTATCAAAAGTGTGATATATATTATTTCACACCTGCATAAATGAAGTAAGAACTCACTATCAGGTAATTAGATAACTGGTTATATTGAGTCATTATACAGCACTGCACTCAAAATGCATTTTCTAATTGATGCATATACTAAATGTAGAGATTAAGTTACGTCAATTAATATTCTCCATGTTCCGAGGTCGACTGCTACAAACACAGACAGGAGTTTTTTTATAAAAGATACTCAAAATTGACCTTACTTCATATGAATGCATATAATTCCGGTCTAGGAGGAAAATGGAAACTAGCAATCCATTTTCCACAATACCAAAACACCCCATTTTTGTTATTCCTGGTTGTGATTTCGTATGGTATTCATCACATACCAAGAAGATCATAACTTTTAAACAATGCCCAATAACGTATGCCAAATGTGTAATAAAAGTTGTATACATTGTTAGCTTAAACAAAGATTTGTAACAATTTTACAGATTACAACCGTATGTATTTACCAATCCAGTCGGAAAATTTAAAAGAAGTTTTGGAGCTTGATCGAGATAAAGCCAAGATGGATGAAACGCTGAGAATGAAGAAAGTGAAACCAAAAACATATCTGACACAGGTAGTGAAGTTTTTATGCCTTCAAGAAATTCCTACTGGAATATGTATGCGTCACTAATGGAACGTGCAGTTTATCCGTGGCACATTTTTGACAAAATTTTGATTTTTCAGTATTTTCTAATCAGATGAGAAATGTAGCTCAAATGTTATATGAAATTCAGTTTTGTGCATAGAATTATATTTCAAAATATTACATATTTGAAATCGCGGCTTCTTAGCAAACTTGGAGAGGATAATGTATCACATAGTAGAATGAGAATATTAATTTGACAGACTGCTGTTTTTCAGGTGTCTGAAATGTTTGGGTCACTTTCTTCAGATGGACAAAAATGCTGCTTCTGTTATGACCCACTTCCTTCAGGTGTCTGAGTCTGCTTAGATTTACTGCTAAAATAAACCATGAGGTCAATCTCTCAAGAGTGAAATAAGTAAATCAAAATAGGGGAAAATATATTAGTTGAAATTTCAAAATGGCCAATCAAAAAATGTATGGCAGCACCATCGATCCATTACTTACTTTTAGCAAGATTTGGCCATCTAGAATTCTAGATAAAACCCAGTGGTAATAGAAAATATGTTAAGAAAGATTGCCAATGATCATTAAGTGGAACATGGTATAAAAATTGAACAGGAAATTAACAGGAATTGAACAGGAATTAAAAAGGACATTATAGCAAGGAAACTTTAGATTAAGAATTTTGTTCAAACAGAATTTCGACATTATTATGTTTATTAAAAAGTTCTGTACTAAAACAAAATATTCATTCTTAGATCACGTCACCTGAAGTTTTAAGCAAGGAGATGTCCACGGTGGCACAATTGTGTTCCTCTGGTGCCGGAACTATCTATGTCATTTTCTTCCGATAGCAAAAAAAGCTTCAAAACCATCAACATGGCTATTTCATAGCAGTATTGATGGTTTGAATCTTTTAATACTGTTTGGTTGATAACAGACACAAAAAGTAGACATTCTAACCTTTTAGCAAAAGATTAATTATAAAATATTTCCCTTTTGTTTAACTGTCTTATAATGAAATCTGATTTTCTTGGGTATCTGAGCGGTTGACTTTATGCCAGTCTGTCAAAATTAAAACTTTTTTGTGTTTACATGATGGTTGTTAAATGCAAATTGAAACTGGTTTGAATTAAACATCATTTCATGACACCCCATTTAAAATGATACAGATGTCCAGAATAAATTTAAAAATAAAGTTTTTGTTTATTGCTTGGTTTAGACACACTGGTAGTTTATTCTCATGGCTTGGTCAACAAAAGAGCTGATAAATATAATACAGAGTACTCATAGTAAGTTTCAAAAGCCTGAATTCAGATACAACAGCAAGAAAATTTAATGACAGCATCATGGACCCTCAAAGCAGATTACCTCTAAGCAAATTATTTACCTAATAGAAATTAATCAGGTAGCTACAAAGTTGCAAGGCAAGTTGCAAGAGGATAGGATAGGAGTGAAAAATATTTACCATAAATATAATAAAAAACTCAAGAAAAAGAGAAGAGTTGCTATTGCAGAATCATACGTTAGGCTTTAAGATTATCAACACTAAAATACAACAAAATAGCAAATAACAATGTTGGTGGTGTATGAGCCATTTCCTATACCAGTATATTAATTTAAAAAATGATGTAATGTTTTTCGAAAACACGCAGAAAATAGAATTGTGTCTTCTTGGGCTGATAATGAAAATTGACAACGCCCTCCTTTTACCTGCAGCAACGAAAAAGTATCTTTTACAAGTTTCATATACCTATATATATATTAACTAACAAACAATCATTATTTACAAATTTCCTTATTTACACTTCCTACTTCAGGTAATTTTATATGAAAATGTCAGTCAAGATAGGTTGCTTGATCATAAACTTGGTCAACTGAAACATCGCCATCGAATTATTGAAAAGAAAATCAAAAGAAAGAGAGAATCCTTTGTTCAGCAATTGGAAAATAAACAAAATGAGTGGACGAGACTGGATGCAAGAGTTATACAGAAAGTAAGCATCGGCATGCTTGTGTGATATAATTTGTAACATGTGTTGTACGTCATATCAAAATGGCATTATTTACCATTTTTTTGATCTCGGCGGGATTGCATCATGTGATCCTACAAGGTCCTTCGAAGAGCTACATTTGTTCTGTATCTTAACTTGGTACACAATAAATCATTTAAGTATAATCAAACCAAAAACGAAACTGGTTTTGAACAAAAGTTCAGAAACCATTTAACCAAGTAAAACAACGTCACAGTCGTAATAACTTTGAAATGGATGTGATTACCATACCATTAAAGGAAGTTTAAATGTCAGCATCAACTTCATTCTCAGTTTGAACCAGAAAATATGCCGGATCTCAGCTTCAAGTTTGGCAGATTATATCACAATGCAAATTATCCATATCAAGCAGCCATCAATGCACTACGCGGAATTCCTCCAGAGAAGTAAGAACTTAACAATCTGATCAAACTTTGGCATAGCATATTAAGATCCAGCAAAATAGGACCAACATATTTCATCTATCCAGCATTGATTTCCAGTATAATTATTAAATGATACATATTAATTAGGAATTACCTATAACTCAAAGCTTTTCAAATTGCTAAGGACTAAAAATAAATATTTTAATCATGTCCAAACTCCAATATCTTTAAATTTTGTTTTAGTATACATAATTAAAACATATCACTAAGAAATTTCTTTGGTGGTAGCCATTTTAAATTGACACTGTAGTATATGAGTATGTCGTTTTTTCAATCAGTGCTCCAGCAAGAGTTACAGTTGTACTGGAATACATAATATGTAACATATTATGTGTGACTTTTTCACATCAAGAGTGGCGGCAGGGTGGCAGAATCTTGTTCTTTAGCGGGTGCCCCAAACGTTTATTTCAATTTTTACAGATGGACAAAAAAAGCTTCAAAACCGTCAACACTGCTATTTCATAGCAGTATTGATAATTTTAAACTTTTTATCCAGTTTAGAAATTACCGAACACTCAAAAAGAAACATTTGAATCTCCTAGCGCCATATATCATATCATATAGTCCATTTGCTAAATTTTCTTCTGATGGAACCCATTTTCTTCGAGTGTTCGAGAACCAGGTTTTCAGACAGTCTGTGGCGAAATCTTGTTATCCTATAGTCTGACACACCTGCTGTTTACTTCTGTAGATTCAGAAAACTCCAACATTATCAACAATACACTGTTATTAAAACACAGTGTTGATAATTTTCGACTAAAAAGAATATACTACTTTTAATATATCTGTTTTCGAAAACTATTCTCCTCAAGTTCCCACGTAACACAGTACGCCACTCTGAATTTAGACACTAATGCTAGTAAAAAACAAACATACTTTCCCATTGTTGCACAGGTCAAACCACACAAGAAAACCACAAGTGCTTCCACAAATTACTCGAAAAAAAGATAGAAAAGAAAGTATTCCAAGTGATTCAGAGAGCGGAACAAGTAATGTTTTTATAACAAGACTGCCAAAGGTAATATTTGTATCTTGATAACAGAGAGATATTTTTAAGCAAAACGTCAATGTGGTATGTTAGAGGGAGTCCTGCAATGTAACATCTTATTGTCAGAGAAATATATAATTGATAACAATCATTGGCCCATTATGTCATTGCCATTAAATATTTGATTAATAACAATTAAAGACAATAAACAAAACTATGAATGAAGTTTAAAATTATAAACAGACCTGCCACTCTTGCCTGCTGTGGCAATTAACTAAATTTTATGTTCAAGGAAGCAATCTCGCTTTTGTAGAATTTAAAAATGAAATATGATGCTTTAGCTTGAACAGCAAACATTGAAAGTTCCGGTTAAAGATCTTGGGTTCTAGTCCGGCTCGTTAATTTATGCCTATCACTCAACCCCAGGGTGTAACAACTTGGCTAGGGTTTGACTGCACTGGAAACCTCATATTTTTTCACGTCAACATTAACACTAATCCTATTTGCTTATAAGTGGTGGTGAAGAGCTGCTCAGAGTGGTCTGCTCAAAATAAGTGGCTGTAAGAATAGTATTTTTAAGTACCTGAACTATCCAATAACACATTTTATCAAATATGGTTCATATTTTGCAAAATGTGCTGCCGGTATGTGAAATTCCTCAAATATCATTAATCTATACCCTGTAATTATAACCTGATACTGTAATATTATAACAATAAATTCCAGTCAAAACTTCACAATCCTATATTACTTGCGACGAGAACATTTGTTATTGACAATTTCGGAATGTAGCACCAGCACAGAAATAGCAAGGGGAATTTCCAAGTTTATGAATTAGTGATAGGCATACCTTAGCATATTTTGAGGGAGCGAAGACATGTATAAATTTTTTATACTCTTCCCAAAACCATTGCGAAGGTCAAGTTCACAAAAGCGATATACTGCCCACATCTGGGGCTGTCTATAATATTAGAATCAATTTGTTATTTGCGAAATCATAAATTATTCGATTTTGTGATCCAGTATCAAAAAAGTATATTATAAAACATAAAAAAAAATAAACAAAATAAACTATCATCTAGAAAGATTTCTTGTTTTTTATCTCAATATTTTTGATCAGAATATTTGATTCTCAAAGTCTAATAAATCTTCGAACTTCACTGCTTTTGTCACTGCTGTGTTATAAAATTTGAGAAATGTTAGATGTTTTATCCATCCCCCAGGGCAGACACTGCTCATTGCACTTTATTATAGCGGTTCAGTTCTCTTTTTCTTCCAAGTAGCCATTAGCTGATTCCTTTTAGGCATTGTTTCCGGCCTTGTTTAATTTGTCAATTTGAATAAAAAAAATTTACAAAACATATTTAATTACTCATGAATCTTTATTTCATTCACGAGGCATTACACTGCACCTTGGCGGTAGCTCATACTTAATACAAGATACTATAGAAAAAAGTAACAACGATTTTTGAAGGGGTTTAGTTAAAACAAGAGATGGTTGTTGACTTGTTCTGTGGTGTTCGTAATACGAGGTAATGTGTATCATCGCTGGACTGAGAATGTTGTTACAAAGTGAAAAAAATTTGATTTTATTGATCATGAAGTGCATATTAATAGTGTCTAGGATGGTTGTTATTTCAGACAGAAAGACTGTAGTTACCATCCACCAGGGCAGATACCATCTGCTGCACTTCACCATACAAGTTCAATTATCGTTTGAAATTTCAATTATCGTTTGAAATGTTTTCCGTTCAGAATGCAGTTGTTGGTACAAAATCGTGTAGTAGCTCTTTTCTATTAAGTGGCCGTTAGTTGGTTCCTTTTAGGCACTGCTTCTGGCGTTACTCAGAGTGATTCCCAATAAAACAATGTGTGCAATAGCAATTCAAGCAAAAAAAATTAATATATTTTTAAATTGACTCAATATTTATAGAAAAGATCTGAAAAAAAAGAGGAATCAATAAAACCTTCCGATGACCAAAACCACAATGTAGAAGAAATAAAAGCATCGTGGGGAAGGTTAGACGTCGTGGAGCCCGTATTCAAGGGACCAAGACCTAATGCCAATAAAGAATTACCGCCAGTTAGAGGAAAAAGGTCACAAAAAATCCCACCAATAGAAAAGAATTGGCTTGAAGACTCTAGATATATTACTTTAACATCACTACTTGGACCTCGATTTAGTCCAAAGAAGAAATTTCGAGGTCATAATCTGCCATCTACCAACCTCGCTTGGTAAACATTGTACTTGTCACACTGAACTGTTTCAAATATGTATCGATATGGAACAAAACAGAAATTTTAAAAATGAAATCTCTGAATATTTAAAAAACCAAGATGTAATAATCTTTAACAGCTCAGAAATCCTACTTTTATTATTGTTTTATGTCAATCTTATCATCACTGTCTATTGACAATCGATTAAATGTGCAGAGTACCGTATGTCCCGTTGGAAAATCATGAGCATTCCAGTTGCCACCTGTGTTTGTAGACCACGAGTGTATGAGATTTATTGGTTATCAGGCCCAATATTTTGAGCAACCCAGTCAAATGTTTTATTACTGGAATATATACATAACAAAATGAATTTTAGTAAATTTGTCAAGAAGCTAATATGCTTAACAGCATTTTTTGTTATTTTGAAATTAGAACAACGTATCTGACAAAGCTTTCTTGGCAATTTATAAGGTACAATAATTCTTGTTACTGTTGTTGCAATTTTACTGAAGATTCTCCGAGTGAGTAATTTTTTTCTTCCAATAAATACCATTGATTAAGGAGCAAGTATTATATTTGGTCTGATCTATGTATGTGCGTCATACAAAGCAATAAAATTGAAACAATGATGTGGTATATGAGTCCTTATTACCCTTAGCGGATGCCACTGCACTCTGCCACAGATGTTCAGTTCTATACAGAATGTTTTAGACTCAGGTTGCAGTTGCTGGTTTTACATTTTATGTACGGTACCAATAACTCTTTGCAATATTATTTATCATTTGTCGGTCCCTTTTAGGTATTGCACTGTTTATTATTGTATTGTCTTGTTTACTGATAAAAAGCAAGTGCATCCAAAGGCAATTGTATTAATATTTTATATACCGCAAATGGAAGAGTTTAAATAGTATATTCGATAAGTAGCACATATTAAAAAAAATTTAATCATCATTTCCTTGATATGTTTAAAGGAATCGTTTACAGTAAGCATGACTTGCCGGATGGAAATAAATTTATATTTATATAAATTGAAATATTTTTTTCAAAACATCCAACCCAACTCATAACCGCAGAGATTGAATGAAGTATATATATATACATTAAGGACATATTTTGATGCGTCTGTTGCTGAAAAGATAAATTTCATATTGACTATCATCTTCTATCCATTCTACTATTTGTTTCAGTTAATGATTTAAAGATCATATAATATTCAACACAAATTCGGGATTACTCTAAAACTTTAGTCAAATTTAATGTATAATAACAATATCTGAAAAATGGTGCTAATTCAGTAAAACTCAGAATGATATCATAATACAATTATGTTTTATCAAGCATAGTTGTGATCCATCAGTTATTCCTGCACAATAAAATGAAGACACAGGGAGATTTTAAAAGAAATTGCGGACCAATTTGAAAATAGCTTGAAATTAACAAAAAAGGTTTGCGCATTATTTTATTTTGCAAATGGGGTTGAAAACAGGGACGGCCAATACCGAATATTTCACTGTTTCGAATATAATCTGAAAAAAAATTTTAAACACAGAATATTGTAAAATTCAAAACTGTCCGTACTTGTAATAGAGGGGCTTCTCACATATTTCCTGTATGTTGTGGGAGGCCGACCAGAAGGTAACAAAGAAGTGGTAGATGGTTTTACCATCATCCAGAGCAAATACTAATCACTGCACTTAACCATAAAGGTTCAACTAAACAATTAAATATTTTTATGATTTGAAGTTGGACCAAAAATATTCATGATTACGACTTTCATTGGAGACATTTCCGAGAAAGGAAGCAAAATGACCATTTTTAAATGAGAATATGATTGAAAATTTAATATTTTTAATGTACTTGATAACTACACTAAATCTATGTTGCTTTTTTAAATACAGTAAATCATGTAATTTCTGTTGACTCTAGTTGACTGACTGTTGAATAATCATTGAATAATCAATGATTCACATATCATTTATCAAACATTTAGGACAGCTCTGCTTGAGAGAGAATGATTCAATGGAGTAAAATTTCATTTAATTCTATTTGTCTCCAAATGTGCTAGAATTTGAATGATTTATTTTGTTATCATATTCATAATAATGTTTTAAATAAAACATTTGGTTCATATTTATGAAAGTTTCATTTAGTATTTTCTATTTTATTCTCTTACCTAATTAGTGGCTATTGAATAAGAACTATTAAAAAAAATTAATGATAAGATTATTAGCATTGCTGTTGATTTTATTAGAAATGTTATCCCAATGGCCAAGTATACCAGAATTCAATGTAAAAAGTTTTTTAGTCACACTTAAATTAATTTTTTTTCCGCAGGGGAATCATGATATTATTGCATGGGCATGGGTAATAGTCAAATAATAGCAACCAACTAGCGGCTGCTTAATTGCAAAAAGCTTTACAAAATGTGTAGGGGCAGCAACTGCACTCCAAGAAAAAAACCTTCCAAAATGAATTGCTATAGTAAAGCGCAGCTAGTAGAATTTGACCTGAACAATGGTAAAACCATCTACCACTTGTTTCCTTTTAGAAATCTCTTCATGTACAATGTACATTTGACTGTTTTCATGATCATTATTGGCGAACTGAAACCACTTTAATAAAAAATTATTAAACTTACAATCCTGTTGCCTTGAATTCCAGAGCAAATTTTCTAATACTTTGCAGAGAACACAGATCAATTTCAATCACTCGGACTTTTGTATCTTCCTAAAAAGAGAGAGTATAACAAATTATTTTACATGTAATACTCTTTTTTATTATTGAAGCGAGGCCAGCAAACGGAAATAGACCGATGAACTCTTAGTCTCACATGGAGTTGCTACAAAATGTTCTGCAAAAATGGCACTGCTAAAATCATCTTCCACTTCCTTGTTTCTTTTAGTGACTTCTTACTACTCGGAAGAAATACAGTAGAACAATTCTAAATCCCGCAAGCTATGAAATTGAGCTTTGAATGCTATTGATGCACAGTTTTTATTTCACTAGTATTAAATGAATATGTAAGGAATTTTTGACAAATGATCTGAATTTTCAAGATTGAATGGCAAGAATCAGGCAACAGTTAACATTTTCCAAAGTTGTCTGTTCTTGGGTACTTCAACTATTTTATTTAATTTGTACAGAAATAAATAGCATTAGATGTAAGAGAAATAAAAATTTATGTTTCACATAATATTAAGAGTTTTCTAGGATATCCAATATTGAAGATTTCGGGAAAAATCTCTAATATTGGTAAAATGACTAAATCATTTCCAATCCCTATTTTGGCAATTTTTTCATTACCATATTTGAGTACCGGTACCCTACAATAGGAAAATCAGGCTTGTGCATAATGATAACTAGTCCCTTAGATGGGGACTTCAGAATTACCCTAGCATTTTTCCTACCTAAAAGTAATAAATTAGTAATAGCTAGTTCTAAGTCAATATCTGATATATTGGTAGATCACTCTCTGTTGAAACAATAAGTGAAAATGTGTGGTTTGTTTTTCTAATGTTATATCAAGTCATAAAAATTCTATTTATTATAAACCATTGAATTTTCAAATTGACGGGTAGTATCGATCCAAAGATTTCATATTTACAATGATTGGCAAACCAAAAGATACTTTATTTTTTCCATTTGCATCTTCCAACGAGAAGAGATGTGCTACTGAGTTATTTTCATCACAATTAAGAACAGTGAAAGCTGCCACAAACAAGTATAAATGATACCATTAGGGCTTTATTATAAACCATTGAATTTTCAAATTGACGGGTAGTATCGATCCAAAGATTTCATATTTACAATGATTGGCAAACCAAAAGATACTTTATTTTTCCATTTGCATCTTCCAACGAGAAGAGATGTGCTACTGAGTTATTTTCATCACAATTAAGAACAGTGAAAGCTGCCACAAACAAGTATAAATGATACCATTAGGGCGATTGAAAAATTTGGCAGTAATTTTAAGATGGAAGCACACCAGGATAAAAAAGTAATGTGTCGCTTATTACAACAATTAAGAAACGAATAGAAACTCTTCTCAAGCAACATAAATTTGCCAATAATGCAATATCCCATATAACTGAAGGTAAAATTCAACACGAAACAAAGTTGGAATCTGACATTGAGCAAACTATTTGGCCTCGTAAAAAATGATTTGCAAAATAAGTTGAGTAGGGAAGATAAGGAGTTTTTTGTAAAACAAGGCCCCAGGGCAGACAAGCAATTGGGAAGATCTTTGAAATACAAACAACGTAAATTGATGCTGCAGTAAAACAAATGATAATAAATGATGTTCTGGCTGCTCCGATCAGGGAGAGTCCTGGTGTGCTTCTATCTGAAACTTTCTGCCAAATTTGTTCAATTCCCTCTGCTGTATCATTTATACTTGCTTGTCAAAGCTTTTGTAGTACTTTATAGTGATGAAAATAAGTCAGCAGCACATCTCTGTTCTTTGGAAGACGCAAATGTTCATTAGAAAAGTTCAATGGTTCTATGACAGGATATAAATAAGATCTGTAAAAATTTGTCAATATTAGAAAAACAAACCACCCATGTTTCATATATTGTTTCAACAGGGAGTGTTGTTTCCACCAATAAATAATATATTGACTTAGATCCATCTATATATAACATCTTTTATTCCTTTTAATCGCCTCTCATGACAAGCAGAAAATACGCTAGGGTAATTCTTAAGCCTGCACCTACATGACTACTACTTGGCATAATGCACAAGCCTGACTTTCTCATAGTATGGTACTTAAGTATGATAATAAAAAGGATTTGCCGAAATAGAGATTTCAAATGATTTAGTCATTTTTTACCCAAAATCTTCAATACTGGATATCTTGGAAAATTCCAATTATTGTGTTGAAACATTGGTGTTCATTTCTTTTACATCTGATTGTATTTATTTCTGTACATATTAGCCAGAATAGTTGATAATAACCAAAAACTAAAAAAATTGGAAGATTTTCACTGTTGCCAGATTTCGCTTGAAACTGAAAAACTGCCAGCTCCGTTTCAAAACTATTTTTAAATGAGCTGAAATTGTGTTGCCTTTTACCGAACTGAGTGTTCAATGTGCTGTTTTTTATCCAGACGCTCTTTTGAGAGTGTTGTAGCTATGCTTTTCAAACTTTCATTTGTTTGAACCACCATAATGGGTATGCTCAGCCAAAACTGCATAGATGGTAGGGCCTCCTCAAAATAATTGACCATAAAAAATGCTTCGATACGATTTATTACGAACTTTTTACTATAGGAGGCTCATCCAGGACTCACCCGATTTTTTCTGATTTCACGAGCAGCTGCATTTCCTCGGTCCATACTTCTACATGCCAGAATGACTTGGGCTCCATGATGAGCTAGCGATCTTGCAGTTTCATATCCTGAAAAAAAAATTTAAATGCAGGAAACAAATTAAGCGTTTGAGCAATGTAGCAATACCTTAATGTCTGTTTAAAGAAAAAATATTTTAGATTAGAGTTAAGGTTGTCTATATATATAGTTTAGTTTAAACAGTATTCATATTTACTATATAATAAATAAATAGAATAATGTTGCAGATAAATGAAATTGCTCATTTTTAACCTTATTTTGCAGCAAAACCAAGTCGAGTTTGCTTCTAAAATTCCTGAGTGTATATATCCAGGCTAGTCTAGTCGATTCGTCATGAAAGTATTGAAGAAAAAGTATAAAACATAGTAAGAAATGATGAATGATAAGGAATGATAAGATACCAGAATTTTTTGAAAATAATTCAACGTTGGTCAAAGGTATCAGCAGACTAAGCATCCCTCTCAAAATAGATGTAGCATCTATCAAGTTCTTAAAAATTATGAGAAGCTGGTGCGATTTTTCTTGATAATATTTCTTTCTAAATGACCACACATCGTGTTCTAGTCCAGTTGAAACTGGCTCCCCTACTGAGATCAAACGATTGGCCGAGGTTGAAAATGTTTGCCACATATGGCCATGTAAAAACTCCCAGAGTCATTCCAGATTTCAATCCTGGTTCTTAATTGATGGTCGAGCATAAAGCTTGAGAGCGAGATCAAAGCCGTCCGCTGATAAGCAGGTGTTATTAACCGGACTGTTGAAAAATTGTGCTAAATTAAAATGTTACCAATTAAAATCTGTTGATAAAGCCATTATTCTAGATCATATCCCGAATATTACCTGATACCATAATCATCTAACCAATGCCGAAGGTCCAAATTCAATTTACCTGAACATCTTAAAATGTGACAAAAAGGGTTAATTTTTGTGGGTGACTTTTTTTTCTGTGGAACTTTTTTTCCAGGCGACGCCCGAAATAGATGTGTTGATATTCAGAAGCCTTTTGATCCATTTAAAGAGAATGACATGATACTTTATTCACCAAAAATCAAGATTTTGTGAAGATTTCATTTTTTTATTATAGTGTAAATAATTTCAATTTTCATTAAAAATTTTCAGTAAAGTAGGGTTGAAATGGCAAACACTCAATTACCATCGAATGTTATCAATCGTTGCTTTGATACTCATAAAATGTGTCGTCTAATATTTAATATTAAGTCAATGTCTCGAAAAGTGTAACTATGACTTCTATGTTTTTATTTATCTTTACAAATGTGGAGTAGAATATCGTCCAATGGTACTACTTTCTATAAAATATAATTAAGTCGATGATTGAACAAGCATGGACTAGAGATAAAACATTTATTGACCCGATAGAGTTAATTGTAATAAGTATATATACTCTTGTCCAAGTTCGATCACCTATTACTTTTGAAATTTGACATTCATGCCCGAAAAAATAAACACATTCATGATTATCCGAAATCATCAAAACATATTCTTCTGATGTCCATGTGCAAGCAATAAATTTTGACAGATCTGTGATTAAAAACATTAAATGCACGAAGGATTAATTAATAAACCGAATTGTCTGGAAAACAGTGATGACCTATTCTGATATCATAAAATCCTATTAATATTATCCACAAATGGTATTGTTCGAATTTAGTTAAAATCTAAAACCTTAAATTTGTGACACGAGGAAATTGTCGTAAGCATTTGATGCATTCTTGCGTCGCAGTAGAAAGCCGAGATAAATTAACACAAAATAATTTATCGCCACACAAGGACCATGCATGGCAATTCACAAATAAGGAATAACATATTATTTATTGAAGTTTGGGCAAATAAATCTGTTTTGTTTCTCGGCAGGATTCGTTGTAACCAAAATTTATGAAATGAATATGTCATATGTTGAGTTCTGAAGATATTTCCGACATTTAGTAGTCAACGATTGCAGGATTATGCGAAAACACATTGTCACTGCAAACTTTGGCATTTAAATGAGGCACAGAGGTTTCGTTTGCATTAAATATGGAGCAGGGAAGTAGCTTTTGCAAAACAGGGCACTTATCGCTGCACTTAATGCTAATCAAATGGGGAAATACGCATGGAATTCAACACGTTTATCTGTGACCTGATTTAGAAAAGTGGGAGAATAAGGCAAGATACGGGTAGTTTTATACAGGCATTCGAGAGCCGGATAACCTATAGTTGATAGTACTCACTTTTTTGGACATGTCTTTTTTTATTTTTTGCACTTATTTTTCTATCAATAAATAAATGATCATATGTCTGGTTGTCTGCCTGTGTTAATATTATCGACAGGTAGAAGTTTTAACATGTAGCAAAGGAGGTTCAGCAAAATGAATTTTCAGGGGATTTAGCATTCATTTTTAAGTGCATGAGTAAACTAAGAGATACGCAGAAGCGTCGCAAAGAAGTTTTCGTGTGGCTGTTCTGAAACCTGAACACCATTTCGCGTAATTACAGAGTTAAAAATGAATTCAAAATTCCTTCTTTACGTATTTACGTCACTGTCTCTCGAGATGCCAAACTTTGTGAAAAAGCGATGCATGGACAAAAATTTTCTTAAAAACGTACGCAAAATCGCATCTAGTTTACAGAGAGTTGAAGCAGAATTTTAACCTATTTATATCAGTTATTTAGTGCTTTAGTTTTTGCTTTAAGATATCTTTGATCCAGGAAATTAGTGACAGACGACGCAATATTTTGTCAAAAAATAGGAGAGGATGTTCACAACACCAAGTTGACCATGCACTATGCTTTGATGACTCACCAATCCCTGAATTTGCACCGGTAATAATAGCAACTTTTCCAGACAAATCCCGGCCTTCTAATACTTGATCTGTCGTACTACTTGAATCAAATCGTTGCCTTATACTATATCTATCTTTATCTTCAACATCATATGCAAATGCCAGTCGAGGATCAGTGTAGGTGGTGCGATGATTTAAGTGACTGAATATAATAGATATCAAAATTATTCAACAACAAGATATTCTTACTTTTAGATGTAATTTCTGATACCACAATCGGGCAGAATGCCTTTTAATGCTACTGAGACACCCAAAAAATATCAATACGATTAATGCAAAATGTTCCCAAAAAAGTACTATTCCATGAATTTTATTTGATGAAGAAGTTTTTTTTTTGATTTAAAGGTGCTTTCAATGTTCATCAAAAATTTTATTTTGACAAGCAGAATCCACAGATAGACCACATCTCATCGACGCAATCCATCAGTAACTCATACGTAACAAAAGACATTTTGGCAACAATTTTTCGACTTGGAAGAGGAATTTTCCAGAGCATCAAAAATGTAAAGCTAGTTAACCAAAGCTAGTTATATATGATTCATCTACTGAACTTGAGTAAACAATGAAATTTATAATACCCCTAGCCCTATATTTGTGTCAAAGTTCAGTTAGGAGACACACTGAACAATATTGGTTATTTGATGCAATGGTTCAAAGTTCAAAATTTAAAACAATGTTTCTTTATATTCTTTTCTGGGAAATATAAACAGGTATAGCATCAAAAATTAGCGATTGTGATAAAATGAAAGAGCTTCCTATTGCAAACTTACAACCATAATATTGATAAAAGTTATGATGTGATCTGGTTATTAGGCCTTGAAAACAAAAATGCTACCAACTGACAGACGGGTATCTCGAATTAAAACAGAAAGCTGAACTTGTAGCAGCGTTTGTTGTTGAAAAATAATATACTTACTCAACATAAAACACTCTATCTTGTTCATCCACCTTCCTCTGCCAACCATAAGGCAACTCTGCAAAATATGAATATTTTAATCCCCACTACCAGTACCTGAATTTTGTTTTCTGTTGGATCTCTAGAACATTCTTGTAATATTCCTTTGATTGAAGTTTTCAAAATCATCAGCCTTGCTAGTGCTTCAAACTGTCAGACAGGCTTTCAAGGGGGTTTGCGTAAAAGAAGACATCTTTTTAATATAGCTATTTCTTGATAGTTTTTTGCTCAACTTTCTTCTGTGCGCATGCATTTTTAGAAACAAAACAATTCACAGATAAAAGAATAAAACAATTTAAAAAATTAGAACAGTACTATTATGTGAATGCAAAAAAAATGAAATAAAAAATATGACATTATTTGGTACTCAAGCAGCAAAAAATAAAATGTAGCAAACCTGAAGCCACTCTTTTCCTTTTTCCACTTTTTGGATTCTCCCACTGAGTCTTTTTCAATAAATGGCTGTAAAATCAATACAGTAGAACATTTTTAGAAGAAAATTATATGATACCCAAAACTTGAAGTTTTTCTATACATTAATTTCAATTTCCAAACTTCTGATCATCATAACAGACAAATGCCAGTCAATATAAATGGGAAGGCTAGCCTCTCATATTTTCAACATGCAAAATTTTCTAAAATAAAGCAGTTTCGATTGAAAAGACTTTCATATCGCTGTTGTGTTAGTATTAAAAGAACTAAGTTCAGTTCTTCGAGGCAATCAGGTATAATAAAATCAGGTGACTTTATTTACCTATTTCTTTATTTCCGGCAATAAATTTAAGCAATATTAATTGGTTGCCAGTCAAATAATAACTTGGTCAATTCATACTAGTATGTGTTTGGTGGTTCAATTCGTGTTCGAGAAATAACACATAGATAAAATAATACTGAATAAATATTGAAGTTTGCAAAAACAAATCGATCTTGTTAAGTCTCAAGAAAATATTGAAAGATTGTCGCACACTTTATGGTTTTGCCATATTCTCAGCTTTCTTCTTCTAAGAGATCAAATAAAATTCTATCCTAACCCAGAAATGCAGGCATTTTTGTTCAAAACAGACGAGGACTCCAAGAGCCTGATAACAATGGAATACCCATTACGTTCATGACCATTTCCATGAATTTTATGTCAATCCAAAGATTGCAAAAGCAGATAAGTTTACCGCGATGTAACCATTTCAGCAAATTTGAATTCAGTTTCCTTTCTGCTACTACATTGCTACTTCAGAATTCATAAGCAGGTGTGTTTCTGTGAATTCAAGTGCCTATTAACCATGGAATGACTACTACATTTATGACCATTTCCACAAATTTTACTTTGAGACACAGATTACAAAAGAGGCTGATTTAAGTAAATTTTTGGCATGGGTATAAATCAACTTGATTGAATTTTATACAGGTACTGCCACCCATATATATCCACTGTACTGTACTTTCCTTTGTATTGATTTATTGATCATAACACAAAATTCACAAAAGACTTAGTGGACTTGTTTATTTTCATTTTTCTTAGTTTTTAAAAACCAAAAAATTTCTGAAATGTCTGAATGCAAAGTATGTGTAACTTGCAAATACTTCTGACCTATAATACTGACAGCGACATAGAATGCGACATAGAGAGAGAGAGTTTTATTGTTTGTCGACCAGAAAACAATGCAATATACCGGTACCATATAAATAAGGATACAAATATCCAACCTTTCGTTCATCTGAGTCAGTTAGCACCAAATGGTAAAAAATAATTGTAGTTACAAAATTGTTTTCAAGGATAATTCATGGAAAAAAAAGAAAAAAAAAACGGCTATGAACTATGGGGTCTCGTGAAGTTTAGTACCATATATCCGGTTATCATAAAAGTTTCCCATGTTGCCAGCAATGACAATGCCGGATGCTTGCAGCATTGGCGCCCCCTAGTTAGGATGAGAATATTCTGCCAGGTTTTATTATAATGACATTCGGGAATATGGAACTAAACGTCACTAGACCCGAACTATGTACAGTGGAAAGATAACTTGTGATTCTGGGTTTGGTACAGCACAAACCTTCATTTGGTTAAAATTTTGTATATGTTTTCCAAAAAAATAAAAGAGGAGAAAAAAAGGAAAAAATAAACCGAAATAGAGTGCTTTTTGTAACGACACTCTAACTGTCTAACAAAGACATTTCATATTGGTGCCCTCAATAAAGATTTCCAGCTCATAGCCCACCTTGCATAATAGACCCAGCCATCTTCTGTAGCTCTTTCTTCCCAGCCGTGCGGTAGTTCATCATCGCTGTCAGTGTCATAAAAATCATTTGCAGACATTTTTTCAAAATACCACGGATGCTGCCAACCAACTCTAAACTGGGAATTCACCAACAACTAAGGGGATTCCCCTTTCTTATTTTACGGTTGGTTGATGATATTATCGACATTTTTGTCCTCATAATCCACGATATTTTTCAGATATCTGTTTTAGAAGGATATTTCAGCCGTCTGAGTAGCACAAAATAATCCATGAAAGCAAAATATACAGAGTAATTTGAAGACTGAATGTATCACCTTTCGCGAGCACGGACACAAATAACACATAATAAAACTTATAAATTTAACGAAATCTGCAAAATTAATTAAAACCTCTCTTGAACTGAAGGCCTAAACTCTGTGTCACTTACAGCATATCTGCCCCAATGAATTGATGACATCTCTTGAACTGAAGGCCTAAACTCGGTATCTCTTACAGCGCATCTGTCTCAGGGAATTGATGTGTAGTATGCGGTACGTTAAGCACACCATACACTTTGGTCGGATGCCCAGTTAATAATACGATTCGAGCTACAGATCACTAGCGTCCCCGGTTCGAATCCCGTTAGGTCAGTCAGTCAGTTTATTTAACCAGCATGTGAAAAATAAAATGCAACACAAAAATATATTTAGCAAGCAACAAATTACTAAACATCACATGTGGAGGGCATCACAGAAAACCCTGTGTGGGTTTTCGAGCTGTGAAACCGGAGTGTTCAAGGTAAATTGATTAAATATAATTTGAGAGGAACCATAGTTCGGAATAAATTGGGCTGGAGAAGAGAAAGTCGGTGCAATGGATGGAAGCAAGTTAATCTGTAAACATATAACAGTGATTCACAACGAAAAGGATAATGATTCAAGTACAAAACCAAACTGAAATAAACATGATAATCATGCTTTTTCGCCCAAATTCTTTTTAGAGGAATTCACTATCAAACTATGATGAATCGCTGATGACATTGCATTTTTAAAGTGATTGTTTCGATAAGAAGAATATAGACACAAAAAAATTTCATCGTACTCAATATTGCATATTAATTTTTCATACAATGATTATTGCAAAAATGCAAGAAAACAATGCTTCTACTGTGGAAATAGAGATAATTGGAAAATTTGAAAAATATATTAAATCCTATTTAGCTTACCGTTTATTGTTTTGTAATTTTGGTCAATCAAAAACAACAGCTTCATTAATGTATCAAACAAGTTATACTGGTAGTTCAGCTTTAAATCGAAGGGGGGGAAATAAATTATTCATAGTCATATATTTAGAATACTAATAATTTGGATAACATTCCTGGCTGCAAATAAGCTGTTAAGATTTAGGTATACCAAACACCAAGACTATCAGCTCAAAATGATAACAATAAGTCACTTAGCTATACATGCCCACACACACAACATGCATATGCACATGTATATTTAACAACTCAATATCTAAAAAACAGTATTCGGAGCTCGGCTTCAATTAAAATACGCGTGTAATTGCAGTTGAAACATAAGTTTGTGCATTAATGAGCCAATATGAAAAAATATGAAATCAAGTCAATTCTTCTACCACATTATAAAATTCATATATATTCATTATAGGTACACACTAACCTAAACATTATCATTATTGCTCATACCCATCAAGATTATGTTTTTTTAAAAGTCCATTGAATCTATCAAGAGAATTATCCTTCAAATCAAGTGGGATTTTTTCCCACACCTCAATACCCTCAAATTTCAAAGATCTTTTTGAAATTGATAAAGCGCAATGAGGTGTAAAATAAACTCTTCTTACCACACTACGCGTGGAATGAGTAAGGACATCTGAAAGTTTAAGGAAATTATTATGAAAAATGGGCGGTAGTAGATTATTTTCAAATCTAAACATAAATTTCGCAACTTCACATAGATGAATGTCATCCGATTTAAGCAAATTACTCAGAAGGTAAAGGGAATTAATGCAAAGGCGTTCTGATTCTACAGATAATAAACATCTGAGAATTTTGTTGTGGAGTATATTCAAAGGATGTAGATGTTGTTTCATTCGCACAACCCCATGCGAGTATTCCATATTTCAATCGAGAGTAAATCAAACTATGATAGAGCATTTTGAGAGTATGAAAATCAACAATAGGTTTAAGTTTATAAAGAATACCCAGAGACTGTGACAATTTACTGGAAATATGGTCAACATGACACTTCCATGATAAATTTTTATCTATTGTTACACCAAGATTGTTTCTGGATTTAGTCCTTTCTATTTTTATTTGCCTAATTTTTAGATGGAAATCAGAGACATCAATCTGTTGCCTAGAACCAAACAACATGAACTTGGTTTTTGAGTAGTTCAAAGACAGTTTGTTCGATATTAACCATTGATCGATTTTATCAATTTGTTTATTCATCGACAATTCCAATTCAATGATGTTAAATGCAGAAGCTAAAAAGGCTATGTCATCAGCAAATAAAGTTGGATCTAAAGAAAATAGAGACGGTAAATTATTTATATATATGAGGAACAACAATGGGCCAAGTGTACTGCCCTGTGGCACACCACAGGGTAAATATTCAACATTAGAGGAAACATCATTACTCTCAATGTATTGCTGACGCTAGCTTAAATATGACTGAAATAATTTAAGAGGTGTACCGCGTATGCCATAGTGTGACATTTTATCTAAGAGTGTTTCATAGTTAACAGAATCGAAAGCCTTGGTTAAATCCAAAAAAACTGCACACGATAATTGTTCATTCTTAATTTTCAATAATTTTTTCTTTTAATTTAGTTATCGCTAGTTCAGTGGAAGGGTCGTTTCGAAAACCAGTCTGGTAGGCGCTTGGTGTATCATTTTTTTTTTGAAAGTAAGTGGAAATAAGAGAAAACAAGAGTTTTTCAAATACTTGAAAAACTGAGAATGTAAGGAAATTGGTCTGTAATTATTAGGATCTAGCTTCGATCCCCTTTTGTGTATTAGTACAACTTTTGCAAGGTTCTAAGCATTTGAATAAATTCTTAGTTTAAAACAGGGATTTATCATTTTGTTCAAAAAAGTTGCTAATATATTAACGAGACCATTCAAGGTATTACAAATTTTATAGCGATTAGTGATTTTGCTTCCACGAACATCAATACATGTGGGTAGATTTTCACACATAGTATTCTTTCCGATAATTTTCTTAACCTGCTCCCACGTCTTCCGCTCTTTATAATATTTTTTTAGAAATGGAAACCAATTTTCTTAGGTAGTTTTTGCAAACTACATACTTTTTAAAACAATTTGAATTTTTGTCATGATAAGATTTTTTATACATAATATTTTTTCTTTTCATTGATATAAGAAGACCACGAGTGAGGTAGTTTCAGTTTCAATTTAATTTCTTTCTTGGAGAGGATTTTCAGAGGTACATGACTATCAACAACATCTCTAACTGATTTAATAAATGCATTAAACATATCATTAGCATGATGTCCTAAGTTACCTTCACTATCAGAACTATATTCAAATGTTCTAGATAATTACTCTCAATAAAAAATGAATAATCTCGCTTGTAAAACTTGACTGTGTGTTTTTTAGGGATGAATATATGGAAGAGGTCTGCCGGACGACTCACTTGTGAACGGGGCTTACGGCTTCTTATACCAACTGTCTATGCACAAAAATAATGAGTAAATGTTAAGCTAAAACCTTCACCCGCGATTCGGAAATTGTGTCTGCAAGAGAGGTCGTGGTCCGCCGTATGGTTAGGCCGTATTCTTGGCTTTCCTCACCCGCAGGATAAAAATGAATTACCTAGTTGGTGAAGAGGTGGCAATATGTTTCGAGCTACGCATGCACATCTGATCGTCCTGACGTAGGTTCGAGAGAAATCCTACAAGGAATTGATGTGAAGTGCTGTAAGCACAACACCCATACTTTGGTAGGATGCCCGATTAATTCAGCCGGTAAAGGCGTTAGGAGCACACTTCGAGCTACGCATCACTAGCGTTTTCGGGTTGGAATGTCCATGCACGGGAATAATGAGTACATGTTGAGCCAAAACCTTCACCGGGCTAAAAATGAATTCCCCAGTTGGTAAGGAAGGGCGGTATTATATATTTCGAACTACGCATTTCGGTCTCGACGTAGGTTGAAATGAAGTCCTTTTGTAAAAGGAGATGCCAGAAAATGCGAAATTCACTTGGCCGCATGATCGAGCTATCTCCTCATTTTCGATTGCGTGAATCGGGTGTGGTGCAAAAATTACAGCCCCCAATCCCTCGTTACCAGATAAAACAATGGGTAATTTTGCGTATTTCATATTCTCAAAATCCGGTTATGTGAAAATTTTGCCTATCTTGATGAAATTTTAAAATATCATCCAAAATAATACTAATTTACTAATTGAGACAAAACATTTTCCATCACACAAATTTCCTAGCTATAACAACATTCAAAAGAGTGTTAGAGCAAAAATATATTTATTACAACCAAAATAAACACAAAACTGAAACTTTGAAACTATCATTTGAGTTAAAATTGTTTTAAAATTTACAATAAAGTTGGATGAAGATTCGCTGCATTGACTCGCACTATATCTCCATCATGAGGATAACTGTCAATGCAACTCTTCAAATTATCTTTGGTGAGTGAATAAACATCAACATACGTTCTAGCACGGACAGAAAATGATAGACGAGTCTGAACAAAAATGTAGTCAAATTAAAGACACCATGTCTTTCACTGTAAAATGGATAATTTGCCTTTCTTGAGCAAAACTCTGAGATACATAGGTTTTTAGTTAAGGGCATCCTCATAGAAACTGACTACGACTTGAGATATAATAAAATCTTGTTTGCAACTCACTGTCCTGAGCACACTTTCCGTTAGCAATGTTTCACCTTCCATGATCAATCTGACAGGTATATTCCTTCCTTTCGCATCATGTTTAAAAATTTCTGCAACACCACGATGTATCACAAACATGTCACTTCGAACATCGTCCTAAAACACACATAATACTGTAGATAGATATTATTGATAGGCATGCCATTGGCAGGTGATTCAGATAAGCTTTTTTGTGATTCGATACGATTCCGACAATTTTCTCATTCAGAAATTTTATTTTTTCAGCGATTAAACAACAATATATGTGTTCATATTTTTGATAGATTCGTGCAAGATTTCATCTGATGCGTTGGGATTTTTCGTATATTTTAAGAAAAAAAAATTTACAAAATTTTCTGTTCAACTTTGACTTTTGAGAATGGAAATTCGGAAGGGAAGCAGTTTCATTACTAAAATTGAAGATAATTATATCCGAAAGTGGCAACCCTACAAGAGCACACGAAGTTTGCTCAGCGAATCAAGCATAGATTGAATCAACTTATAGGTAGCATCTAGCTCAGTACGGTAGCTCAAATTATCAGTGACTCATAAAGACAGAATGATACAGCCAAACTTTAAATGAATTTATGCATTAAAACCATTTCTTAACACTGTATAAGGTGACGTGGTTGGATATTTACAATCATCCAGGGCAGTGGCGCACTCAGGGGGGAAGTTCCGGGGGCCTGGAACCATTGCCCTCCCCCCATTTGATGGTGAAAAATGCTTGGATGTGGCATGTTTAGTAAAATGTGCCTCGTATGACTATCATGGCTATTTTTATCTTTAATTTTGAGCCTGTTTTCTGATAAGGTATCCTATTTCTTACTTTCTTTGTTTTGGACTGCCAGTTTTTGGAGACGTCGCAGTGGCTTTCCCAGTTGCCACTTAAAACGCTGCGCAATTGATGCCGAGAACGGTTTATATCATCAGAATAAAGATTAGCTCCAATTACCCTAGTTACGGTAGTTTGATTAGAGTAATTCATTTTACCCTTGATATGTGGTTTGCAATAGGTTTACAAAAAATCTAAATTTGATACGATCATGACAAAAAACATAACAACATGAAAAAAAGTTTGTGAACAAAACAACATAAAAAAAGTTTGTGATTAAAATCCAACTTTGCTGTAAATAATACATAAATTTACAACGCCGAATATTTTTCAAGAGGAAATCAATTGGACATTGTCATCCAAAGTGTTGAAATCGAGATATAGTCAAGGAAAAAATGCAAAAACAAAATTTCAGAAAAATCGCGAATCAACTCATATTTTGCGATAAATAAAACAGTGTTATACTTTCAATTCATAAAAGCAGCAACCTCGCAAATTTAAAAACGCTGAATGTTTTTCAACAGATGATGATTCGGAGACATTGTCATCCGAGGAGTTTAAACTATGTATAGTTATAACAAACTGCAAACATAGAGAAATTTAGAAGAGTCGCGATTCAACTCAAATCTTGCATAAATAAAACAATGTTATACTATCAATGAAAATATTAACAGTATTTAGTTTATTCAAGAAAATATGCGTCAAGCGGAGTGGTTATTTATAAAATGGTTTTATTTTATTGTCGCTTCACAATTATCAGGCCTGCTTAAATATACACCCCCCAGCCGCATATTGTTAACTAAGGATTTAATAATAGTGTTTCTAAATATTTACTGATAATACATACATAAGTAATCATCACAGGATGTGTGTTAGTTGCAATTGATAAACTATCCTTGCGCTTCGATTCAAAAGGCCATCATCACAACAGCAATTTCCATAGTAAAATGAAAGCCATTATCTTTTCTTCAAAAAAAAATTTGAGACCCCCCTTTTCAAATTTTCACTGAACCACTGAACCACTTTCCAATTTGCTGGGTGCGTTTGAAAAAAAAAAAATACAGGATGTCTCATTTGAATAAGCAGGTACAATTCTGAATGGGTTTTGTTTAGTTTCTCGAATATTTTTGAATTTATCAATTTTGCACTAAAATTATGATATATGCAAAATTTTATCCTGTGAATTCTATCTAAATATATCTGAGATGTTCGCCTAGTTTTTATATTCATAACTCATTCGTCACAACCAAACCTCAATTTCTCAGAAAATTATCACATCCCACACATTTACACCTCCATCTGCGAAATCAATCCATGCGAAAATCAATTCAGTAATATTCGTAAATAGTTTCAAATGTAGTTTCAGACCATGAAGCATGATTGTGGATTTGTTGTTAATATAAGCTAGCTATTTTTACTTTGTTAATATATTAATTTTCTTTGCAACATTTATCGCTAGGAGAATTTTTGTTCTCACACAGCCTCTGTCAAAACTTGATTCAAATCATCCATAAAAAAATTTTATTGACCCATTTCCCATATTTTATAACGAATTAACCCGAAAATGTGACAGGTTATTTGAAGCGCTAGAAACGGGTCAGTGACCCTGATGACCCTTCAAGGTCTTGCAATGGAAATAAATATAGCATGCATGAATTGTTCCAGGATAGTAAAATCGAATCCAGAATCCTATTAAATTCCTAAATGCCATCATTCGGCATTTATCCCAAGCATCTGGCACCGAAACAACAAACTGGCGATCACAAAAATATCTGGGTGGGGTACTCGTGCAATGGCATAAAACATATTCCATTGGTGAGATTGATCTCTTGTCATTGTACAGTACGCGGGCCTTAATAAAACCACTTTTGTGACAGGATTTGCCCTCTCAATTGCACATGTGCATGGACTCAAGCTTTTACAACGTTTTCGACTGTGTGCTGTTCGGGTGCACTCTGCAAATGTTAATTAGCAATCAAATCTTATTATCCAGAGAAGTAAGTAGTGGCTTTAAAAAAAATAGAAATAGAAAAAAAAATTAAATATAGATGATATTAGATATTTTAATATTCGAATCCACACAGATTCGGTTTTCTGAATTCTCATTCCTAGTGTGGAAATTTTGCTCCAGTAATCTAGCGCCTATATTTTTTTCAATTATTACGACTATTTTTATGCTATATTCCCAGTCAATTTATACCAGTAGGGATAAATGTAGAAAGGAGCTATACAAACTTTAGCAAAATGAGAGGGTTATAGTCACCATTCCAAACTGAAACTGTATTAGCAATATTGAAAGCAGAACCCGACAACAGCTTGGCTACTTTGTGATCCCTGATATGCGAAAACCTACCGTAATTAAAAGCGCCTGTATCTTGCACAAAAAATATCTCATATAAAACTGGAAAACCGTCAGATCTCAAATATGTGAGTTGAGAGGTTCAAATATCACCCAATGGACTCCCGAAATGAGCAAATTTTTCCCAAAAGACAGTAATTTCTATTATCTGAAATTTAGGAACATTATTCTCGTCATATATTTAATTTAGAATACTGTTTAAACTTAAGCTTTTAGAATCACTCTGATGAAGAACGTATTAAAACTACCAGTTAGCATACCTGAAGGCAGATATAATCACTAGGCATGTAAGAAACGGGTGTCATCATTGAACAGACATGTCTGATGAAATTCTTAGAACATCCACTGAACAATTCATTCTTCTCAATATTATATCCGATCAACTGATACATAATATCTGCTTTCAAGCTAGAAAAAAATTCAATAAAAGTATTCAATTTAACTATTTCATCAAAATTCTATCTCAAAATTATTCCAAAAAATGCAATTTTACAAAAAAAGTGCCCCAATTTGGGATTAGGGGTGTCATTATCTAATCAGTAGGGTATTCTGAAATTCTGATAATAATTATTTCACCTAAGAGGGTCATTTTGCAGTGAAATCATGATATATCCTAGTCCGCACCATAAATATATAAGCAAAAGTCTGGACTATCTTTGCCTCATGTTCAGTTATATATACACAAACCTGTAACATAAATCGTCAAAGAGCTCATTAAATTTTGCTCCCTGGTTTTTCATCCAAATATAATCATAGTATTGTTCAACATGATCGAAGAAAGATTTGTCAAACTTCATATCTTTCATGTATTCTTTTACAGCCTGACAAAGAGAGAACAATCATGCAATGCCATGTTGGCGCTTTTTGCATCAGATGCATCAATCAACAATATATGAATCAAATATCACTCAATGTATGAGCCATCGTTGTATTAACATTGTTGTCAGATCATATCAAATCAACAAAATAATTATTCAAATCATCTTCATTTAAACATGAATCCAAAATGATTCTAAATTTGATTCGAAACTAGCGTTTTTAATGATGCAAGTTTTATCAGTACGAGTCCTTTTGCAATTCAATCTGGGAAATATTTATATAATATAAAGAGTTAAAAAATTGAATATTGAATTGGTTGATTAAATCATTCGAATATGCTCAGATGTCCTACATTTTTTCATTGCCAGTTTAGGTTAGTTAACTATATTATGAGATGGAATATGTTTTTTTGGCATAGATAATGGATGGATTACGATGCCTATATAAATTAGTATATAAATAATGACTATATAATAATGTTCCTTTCAAATAATCTTTATACAATAATTGTACAATAAAGCATCTTATGTTTCCCATTACACACATGTGTCACCCACTACTCACATCAACTTGTTCTTCGTACCATACTTTTCTCGCATCGTCGTTTGCTAGAGTAGCAGCAAGAATGCTAAGAATATAACCGATCAATACTTTCCCGACAACCATAACACACATTGCAAATGCTATTTCTGTAGCAGTTTTCGGTCGAATATCTCCGTAACCAGTAGAGCTCATAGTAGCAACAGTCCAGTAACAACCGTCCACCCATGGTAGAAGTTCATCTCCACGTACTCCTTTGTTTTTATAATCTATCAGTAAATGAAGTCGTTTGGTCAACATTTGCATGCTAATGAAAATTGGGAAAGTTCATCAATAGATTTGGGGGTGGGCGTGAAAGGGTTGACATCTTTTATCATATCCATCTTAGGCTAGTTTGGAAGTATTGGGTCGTCCCAAAAGTGACCTAAATTTACTTTTATCAAAAAGTTGAGACATGTGATATACCAGATGATTAGGCTTTCACTGCAGAATCAGTTTTGGCAATATGATATTGATCATTCACCATTTCTTTAGTCATTTGACGCTGATTTCTGGTTAAATTATAAAATAACATCTAATGAGAATCTTCTGACACTTCCCAGAGATATTATGCATTTTGATGCATTGTTCATCACATTTTGAAGTTATTCAATTCGTTGTTTTACCACTTTTTAGTGTTTTTTGCAAAGAATTTTATAATTTTGATCCCTAGGTGTCTCTCATCGTACAAACAGATTGACTATTTTTTAAGAGTTTAGCTCAAAAGCGAACAGAGATAGAATGTTCAAGTTTGGCATGCTTGAAGATTACCATGAAGTTTGTAAAATTTTTAGGTTTACTTACACAATGGCAATCCCGCTTAGTGCATCATTGCGACAAGCTTAGCGAACTGGAAGAAAGTTTAGGGCCAATCATATTGATCATGCTGAAATCAGTAGCAGCAGCACTGCCTCAAATAGAATAGGATTTTTTTATCCTGCGGGAGAGGAAAGCCGAGAATACAGCATTATCCTATGGTCAAGAATCAAGCATGCTGTGAACAGTAGCAGCAGCACTGCCCCGAATACTATGGGATTTCAATTTTATCCTGCTGGAGAGGGAAGCCGAGAATATCATATGGTGAACCACGGTCTTTAGTGCATATACCAGTTCCAAATCGGGGTGAAATATTTTTCATATTTCTCATTTTTCCTGTGCGTGAGCTTGGTTGGTGGAGAACGTCTTAAAGAGCTAACCGGGCAATAAGATGCCATGCCGGATCGAATTAGTGATTGTATAAATGAAGAATGCTTTCGGAGAGAGTTTTCACTCAACTTGAAAAGATATCAAGAAATAAAGGTTATTATCACCTTACACTTTGAACCAACAAGAATTAATTATTAAAAAATGAAACTACAAACCAGTCAATTCCATAGTAGTCCAAGTTAGTTCACCACAAGTACCACCAGGACATGCAGCCAAGTAGAAAACAGATGAAAATACATTGATGATGTAGAAAAGCAATAATCCAAGCTTGTACATTCTGACTAACAGTGTGCTGGAAAACAAAGTTTATAATGGATATATTTAACATTAAGGTGTAAAAAGAGGAGTGCCCAGTTAGCTCAATGGGTAAAAACATCGGCAATAGAGATACGTTGAGGGTACTTGAGAAATTATTACACTTAAATCATATGCGCTGGAATAACCAAAACTTGAACCCTAGAAATGATGACTGCATGCTGTTTCGGCTTACAAAAGGTTTCGAAATCGCTTACAATGTACTAAAGCGGTCATTTACATATAAATGTGTAGGAGAGCAGACAGGCTGTTCTTTCATGGCAACGCACATGTTCACTTGCCTATTTGTGAGTTGGTGTGGCATTTTATTGCATGATAAGATATGGACTAAATAGTTTGTAAAAATAAAATCTTACTCTTTCTTCAAATCTCTTTCCCAAGTTGAAAATATCATAAAGAATTTTCTCATTCTGAAAACTCTATTTAATCGAAGATATGACAATATAGCTAACTTTGTTGCGTAAGTCTGACAAAAAAAATGAAAAAGAATTCTAAACTAGTAACAACATAAACAAAGTTCGACTTGGTTGAATACAGAACACAAACCAGAAAAAATCAGAAATTTTTGACAAACCATCTGAAGTTCGTTCATATCAAAAAAAGATATTAATAGGACAAAAAACCTACAAAGGAGCAAGCTGATAGAAAACCTACGATAATAGCAATTGCCCATAATCTCTTTTGAAATCATTATACTTTTATATTACGTTCACTTGATTTGAATGTGATACGTTAATTTACTAAGAAAGAATAAAAGAAAATTGTAATTCAGAAATTTCGGTTACGATTATCAAAAATTTAGAATAAATTGTGTAGAAGGGACAGCTTTTGTTGTTTAGTTGAAATTTTTGGGATATTATTAGCAGGGAAATTCATTCGATATACACACATGCCTTTAATGAATAATGCCATGTGCAAACAAAAACTGATTTGTTTTCATATCCTGAAAATCTTCAACTCATTTTAATCTCATTTTCATATTCGTTTAATTACATCCATTTTTCGTTTAATGCACATTGACACAGGAGAAAATTTCAATGAAAGCCAAATTGAAATACACTCTATATTTAAAAATCTTACTTGGCTTGCTGAATCAGCTGCTGGAAAAACAAAAACAAAAATTTCAAGAGGGAAGTTTGTAATAAGATCCAAGAAAAATCGTCTCCAATCTTTTCCATAATGTGCATGTATTTTTTCCAATGTTTCGACAACATCTCCCATCCTGTTATAATAACTTTTGTGGAAACATATCATCATGTCCATGACAAACCTACAGATAAAATTTTTTTTAAGAAGCCCTGGTTGTTAGAACTGGGCATTTCGAACAGAATAATTACACTAAAGACTGAATAATTTGAGTCAGTAAAGTACATATGACTGGAGTATCCTAAATTATCCATTAAATTGCGTTAATGTTATTTATGGGCAGTATCAAATATATATCAGGTCAGTGTTATAGATTTACCATCAACTAAACTTGCAATTAAACTGCGCTAACTCCACAACAGAAAAGAAACAAACTGGTGGTATATGGTTTCATTATTGCTCATTGCAAATAACACTACCTACAGTATAGGTAATAATTCAATTAAAACTTCGGTCAATAATTAGTTTTTTTTAGCCACCTTAAACCTTGCACAGTGTGAATAAATATATATTATCAATATATAATATCAAAAAATACAACATTTTTTGTGTACAATGAAGACTTTTTTTTATTTTTGATCACAAAAACACCAACTTACCAAACGTCAAGCAGAAATCCTAGGGTATCCATTCCAGAGTTATGAGTTAAGAAACATGCTTGATAAATAACTAAAGAAGATGAGAGCCAAGCAAGAAGGATTGTTCCCTGATCCCATACTTGAGAAAACATTGAATTACGATTAATGATCTGTTAAAAGAATTTTGTATTAATCAGACATTTCGAAAGTGAAATTAGTGCTCTTGCCCTCATAATAAGAAGTTATTAGAGAACTATATAAAGAAGAAAATTCTTTTGGACATCAAGAAAGGTTGGATGGAATTAAGAGTATTTATTATTATTATTAAAAATATATACAACAAAGCAATTGATAATGTCATTCCATTTTTTTTTGTATGAAGTAAGGTTTCATAAATTTTCTTGCAGAATCGCTTTGAACTACTAAAATAGAGAGAGTGTGTCAAGAGAAGTTTGCTAAAATAGTTATAGAAGGGGCAAGTTAGTTCAATTTTGGCGATAACCGTAACACACCGGTCACAAGTGACAAATTTCGCACGTGCCTTCCTCAATAACCACATAACAGGCTCCAAGGCAATAGCTATAAAAAAATTAGCTGCATGTTGGGGAGATAGGAAGTCTTCAGAAATAGGAACTTTTTCATTTTTTAGTTGTGAATAAATAAAAAATAAACACGATTACATTTTCAAATTAACCAATCTTTTATAAAAAAAAAACAATATTTCCATTTTAATCTTAACATAAAAAAATAATCAAAGCTCGCACGAAATAAATGAAAAATTCATGCTCCCTAAACGATATTTTGAGTGCAACAACCTTGGAAAAGACGAGAGCATTTTTATCCCATCTCCTGCCCCATTACTTCGGAATTCCGTGGCAGCAGTGCCACAAAAATGTTCAAAATTATGAAGATAGATTATAAAGACAAATTTTGCTCCGCCGCCGGTGCATGTCCTTGAAACTGCAGCGATTGTTGTAATCTAGAATTTTGAATTTCTCAACGGGGACATATAGAGATTGCGAATCCTTACCATAACAAACAAGGACAAGCAATTCCCTTGTAATATTTGCATTGCTGGTCAAAAAAAATTAGCTTTTCTCTAAAATGCATAAATAAAGGTATTGTAACACTTCAACCACTTACAGATAAATCACTATAATGTGTATTCTTTTTTATTGAATTTTTTTAAACTTTTACTTTCGCACAAATTAAGATTTTGAAAGGCAGTTGGGAATTTTAAGTCTTAATATTCACAGATGTTTTAATAGGCTGGAAACAACAGCTCGAGTGAATAGAATGGAATGATTTCCGGTAAAAGAAATGTTTTTTTTATCTGAATTCGCTCAGGGCAAAGTTTTAAGACTTTTAATAATGATAGTCGTGACAAAACCACTGTTGTGCAAAGAGCTACATGGTGGCAGAAACGAAAGCTACAGAACCCTTATTCCCAAAAGACACTCATTGAGGAAAGCAGTGTGAAGGCAATGAATTTCTAATCACAGGAGTTTGTGGAAAAAATTATTGCATAAAATTGTCTGTGACACTTCCACAGTGAATGGGTAGCTAATCGCAGTATTTGAAAAAAGACACAGATACATAAATATTACTTCCGCTGAAACTCGCGTTTATGGGCTAACACGAATATATATTTGACTTCTGCGCGACTCTCTGTTCCATTTTTTCCTCACTCGCAAGTTTTTCATCCAGGTTCTAGCATACTGATTGTTCCCAAAACTCCACAAACACAGTCAAACACATTTCTCACACTACAATTTGTGTAGTAGAGTCTGTTAGGTGATTTGCGTTGATAATCCAGATTAAAGCATGAAATTTGGACCAAGACATGACATTGTGAGAAAATAAGATTAGGGTTGGCCTCACGAATGATAATGTCATTATGATGTCACAGTGGTTGAATTTAGTTTATTGAAGTATAATTAGGATATCGGTAACAATAATATATAAAATGAGTAACATGATCACATCTATGTAAAAAATTATCTGGTTACCATCTGACATCAGGGCAGTTGACTTGGAGGTGACATTACGATGACATGATAACAGACATGAACATGCCTTAATGGAAATGACATCATAATTACAATTTCAGATAGAGATTCACAGTGCTTACGGTGGAAAAGCCGTTTTTCAGGAAAAATTCATTATGACATCATATAGTGACATCAGATTTTTGGGCCTAGGGGGGACTGTCTGTCAAGAAATCAAAAAAAAAATTTTGCTTTTACTTTTATTAGCACAGTTAGTCGGATTAGAGGATTTCATTTTTATCGAAATAGCTTTCCGAAGAATCTAAATTTCGTATGATTGCTGAATATATATGCTGAATATTTTTCAAATGGTAATGCATTAGACATTGTGATCCAGAGTTCAAACTCAATGTGATCGTGACAAATTGCAAAAACCAAACTTGAAAACAATCCCTTTTTGAGTCAAATTTTGGGATAAAACAATAAATGGTTCTTTATTAAATGGTACTTTATTAATGGTACCTCATTTTGAAAAAATGACCCATAAATCAAAAACAAAAGACACTCTCTTATTTCTTTGAGCTAGTCGTCAGTTTCTTTGAGCCAGTTGTACTCAACGTACTCAATTTCTCTCGCTTGTTGATGTCTGGCAAATAGGAGAGATAATTATTTCTTAAAGAAATCGTTATGTGTAGGTACACCGGTGAGAAGGCATGTTCAATCAATAGCGAATACTAGGAGCAAACATAATGTAGTATGGGCATATCAATGTCCATCTTTCGAATTGCAAACAAGGTTACAGGAAATTTTAAAAAATACTTGGGTGGACTCGCCACGAATATTGTTTGACTGAGTGTGTCAAACAAAATTTCGAACCTTGTAATAGAGTTCACCGGCTGAAAATTTTGTTAGGAGGAACGACAGCAGAAGGCATTTTCGGTCATTACAATTTCGGTAAAATAAACAAAGTGAGTCAATCTTACGACGAGCTCTGCAGACCAGAAGAAAGTTTAGGACCAATCATGTAAATCACACGCCGCTGAACATGATCAAGCACGTTTAGGACTGTAGGAGCAGCGGAACCCCAAATGTACAACAATACACCATGCAGGGTCAAATCAGTGACTCCTATAAATGAAGTATAATTTCAGAACAGAGATAACAGTGAGCACGATATAGCAAGCAGACTTTCACAGAAACCTTTTTAGCAATACTTGTGACATAGTCATTCCCAGTCATATCCTTAAAAAAAGGGAAAAAAATGCTCTCTTCGTCGATTGTTGCAGAGGTAAGACGTGGTAAAACAAGAGAAAAACAGAGGTAAAACAAAGTTTAGATAGATGAATGCAAATCCTTGACGGAACAACAAGTGCCTACTCAATATCAGATATAGCATAAATTGGGAATGATAATTCATAGGTACTGAATGTTTTAATATCATCAACAATCAACAATTAATATCAACAATATAACGGAACGACCAGTGCCTATTCAATATCAGATATAGCCCACATTAGACTGAATGTGGTTATCTCGGACCAACAGGAGTGTATCTCACATGCAACATCTATATTTCAACATATTGGTATGCAGAGAAACAGCAGACCATATCCAGAGACTTACCGAATGATAAGTTGATACCATTTTTACATAAAATTGTCATATGTAATGCCTGACCACGATATTTCATGGGTTGATTTGTTTACTTTTGCATGCTGTTCTTTAGTGGTTAGCTTGAGTGTTTTTGATGAATGAAATTGCCACCTCTATGCCAGCAACAGCGATTTTGTTGTGAACTTTTGTTACTGTATCACTTTTTGTCACTTGACCCTGTCCCAGTTAATTGAAGATACATTTAGTGCAGAATTTTGTATTTATTAACGTGGGTGGGGGCATAACTATTATGTCATATATCTTTTTCAAGATATATGTAATGCCTGACTGATGTAATGCCCGACTGATGCAATGCCTGACAACGATATTTCATGGATTGATTTGTTTACTTTTGCATGTTGTTCTTTAGTGGTTAGCTTGAGTGTTTTTGATGAATGAAATTGCCACCTCCATTGCCAGCAACAGCGATTTTGTTGTGAACTTTTGTTACTGTATCACTTTTTCTCACTAGACCATGTCACAGTTAATTTGAAGATATCTTTAGTGCTGAATTTTGGATTTATTAGGGTGGGTGGGGGCATAACTATTATGTCATATATCTTTTTCAAGATATATGTAATGCCTGACTGATGTAATGCCTGACCACGATATTTCATGGATTGATTTGTTTACTTTTGCATGTTGTTCTTTAGTGGTTAGCTTGAGTGTTTTTGATGAATGAAATTGCCACCTCCATTGCCAGCAACAGCGATTTTGTTGTGAACTTCTGTTACTGTATCACTTTTTCTCACTAGACCCAATTAATTGAAGATACCTTTAGTGCTGAATTTTGTATTTATTAGGGTGGGTGGGGCATAACTATTATGTCATATATCTTTTTTAAGATCGTGTTCCTGTGTTTCCAGTCATTTTTGTAAATTTGTTTTTTTGATGGATTTTGTGTGACCAGTTGATTATTTGAAGATTCCTCAAGAGTTGTACCAAATAGTGAGATTTGTGTTTCCGGTGGATTGGAGTAACGATTGATTGACAATACTAACATATGACTGTATTTTTCGCAATAAAATGACAAACTCTTTCGAAGGCTTTGAAAATGTTTGATGCAATCGAATTTGCCTCTTCACAACGATGAAGAGATTGAAATATCCGTTCAGTTATTCAGACCGCCAACAAGTCGGTAATAGAGCAAGAACGGCGGAAACCATATTTCTTGTCAGTGAGGAGACACAGCGACTCCAGGTGTTAAATATATTGCTTGCCGTCAGTTATGTCGTGTTCATATTTAAATGCATCCTCATATGCACCCCCACTATTAAATCCGCTAACGGAATTGGTACCAGTTAAATGTAGCTTCACACAAAAAAGAGTGTACCTCCCATTAACGATAATAACTCACACAGAGAACTTTGTTCGATCTCGAACTCGACCCAGGTCTTTTACCATGTTTGACTTGCTGGGAAATGAATTAAAGAGTGACGCAATAATGAGATTGCTTTTACAAAGCTGTAGAGTGTATATTTAGCATTTTAATAAGAAGAAAGGTTTCAAACACAAAACACATTTTGCACGATTAATCGAATGAAAATTACAATAGCATCATGTTTTGAAAATGCCTATGAATTTCACGAGCAAAGATTATCTCGCCCACCTTTAGTTAACACATGGGTTCTGGATATTCTTGTGTCACTTAGAGCCTGACCGATATAACTACAGATCGGTCGTTATAAATAAACCCACATACCCAGACACTTTCTCCCAAAATGACACATTTTCTGGAATTTGCTTGAATATTCCCATTATGTTGTTCATTACCAATTGAGCTTTGACTATAGATTTGTATACAGATAATACGTGTGTATTTACATATGACAAAAATGTTAGTATCGATGGATAGGTATGGACACGGGTATCGGTTGGCTCTCATAATCATGAAACCTCACTTTGAGAAAATTAGTTCAAAATCGAGAATATATATGTAATTTTTCTCTGCTTTAGGCTAAAACAAATATTTGAAGAGGAACTGTAGCTGGTGTTTATAAGCAAAAAATTTGATACAAGTTAAGTAAAGTCTGGTTCCTTGTCGGACCTTGCCATGAGCTGCATCCCATCAGTAATCATCTACCATTGACAAGATAAAATTTTTTATAATACATTACACTGGCCGACAAAATAAAATATTTTTTGCAAATGTCAGTAAATTTTTCAACTTATTTAGGATATTTTGGGCAGCTGAATCTAAAAATGACATACGAATTTTGCGGCACCTTAAAGCACCTCCTTCTTAATGGTCGCAAAAAGTCATTTTTCCAAAATTTTACTATTTTGTACACAGATATGACGCAACAGAGTAATGGTCGCAAAGATAACTGTGTTTATCACAAAAATGGAAATGCACGCTGCGCCGTGTCGAACGCTGACAGTACCGTAATTTTAACCCAAACACATGGTGTACAATTTCGTTGCAATCCTTGACCGAAGAAAATTATTTTCTCCAGGTGTGTAACCAATCACCATGTTTGGATAGGATATCATTTTCACCTGCGGGAATACGACTTAACCATATGGCGAACCACGACCTCCCCTGCAGAAACCAGTTCCGAATTTGGGTGAAGTTTTTGGATTAGGCTATCGTATTTTTTATTTTACCTGTGCATGGACCTGGTTGGTGGAGGAAGCGTCCAGCATACCTCTCGCATATAGTCATCACCCCTGATGGAATTCGAACCTGCGTTTTGACGATCAGTGATGCGTGGCTCGAAGCGTATTCCCAACGCCTTACCGATTGAGCTAACCGTGCACCTATCACCTTCACCTTGGTGTGATCCATTTTCTTCAAACACCAAGGACGAAGACCTTGAACGATTTAATTTTGTCATTTCTTGTTGTATTTATTAATTTATCGAGATATATATATAATGCATTTAATAAATTGCATACAAATACAATGTGGTTTATTTTTCGTAAACTTTAAATCAATAATTATTTGTTGCCCGATTTGCGCGATTGTCAAATCGCCAATCTATTCTTGGACGAAGATTACCACACAAGACGTCATGTGGTGAACATAAACAGAACCTGCATGGCTAAAGTGGTTTCTACAATAGTACGAAACAATATCACAGTGTGAAAATGTACAATTGTGAAATTTTAACGCAATTTGTGTCTAACTTGTTAAGTTTTAATTCCTTAGGGAATTTATTTCAAATTAGAAAATTTCATTGTTAAAACGTCCAAGTAATTCGCGTCGAACTTGCCATATTTAGATTCACTGGAAAGATATTTCAAGGCTGATAAATGATTCCTTTTTATTTGACAATCCGGTTAATAAATACCGAAACATATTCTTCAATTCCACAATTGTGAGATTTAGAATTTGGCCTCTTTCAAAATTCCAAGGTAATTTGCGCCCAATTTGCCATGTTTAGATTCTTTGTAAAGATATATAAAGCAATATACCATTGCTAATAAAATAATTTTTTCTATTTGAAAATTCGGCTAATAAATACCGAACCATATTCTTCGATATCATAACTATGGGATTTTATATGTGGCGTCTTTTCAAATGTTATTCGGCGTTACGCACACCTGCTGTCTGAAATAAAAGCATACTCCTTAATTGCGAGTTTTTGCAAAGTTTGCAAATCATGCATAATTGGAGCATCATTACTCACGGCTCTCGTACGACAGACACTAGAACTGAACATGATACTAATATTAGCAATTAAAATATGATCAAATATGGGCACATGATTGATGGACAATACGCAGGGGGATATTGTGATTATTTAGCAAGAATTTGTTGTGCAAATATAATATGAACTTGTGAAATCTGTGAAACATATATCCTATTTAGTACAAAATGACCTGACCTCATATGTACATAAAAAAAAATCCTCACAATTCGCCGTGTATCAGGAAAACAATACATTGGTCGAAGCAAAGTATAAGTCTCAGAAGGGACAGTTTTGGAAAAAAGTAGCGACCCATAGTCCGTGAAATACAATACGTTTTGTCAAAATTGGCTCTAGTTTACAATAAAAGGGGTATATCGAAACTATAACGTTGTTACAACCAGGTTATACTAGGCCTGGAGAGACAATAAAATGACTATAGTGGCTATAGGTGGTCTATAACAACTATTGCATTTTATAGGAACCCAGAAAATCTAAACAATTTTGGGAAAGGTATATTAAAATAAGTATGTCGACCAGTGTTATATTTATTGATTGATGAAAATCCAAACCTTTGAATAAAAGTATTTGTCTTGTCCGTCATTTCTATTTCCATTTTCATCATAAACAACATTTAAATTTTGTGAAGTGTCAACTAAACTTGTACGCCTCAAATAAGTATTGGATGACACACCTTTCATTTTACGATCCTGTTAATATAGGCGAGTATTTGAAAAACTTCGAAACTAACATAATGATGGAAAACACACAAAGCTTTCGTGTGTCCCAAACTTTGTACAGTTTTTTTCTGTATGCGATACTTTAGTGTACAATAAATTATTGTTTGCCAATTTCGGAATAAAAATAAGTTAACCTAAATTAACTTCAGTATACAAAGCTCCTGCATCTCGATTATGAAACACCATAGAAATGCAGCTCAATACTGTCAGGTGGTAAACTACTTACCAGAGCCATTTGGCTCATGATATCTCTGAACTGAGGATATCTGTCGAGAATGTAGTCAAGATCATGTTTGCTTAAAACACTCAAATCACAGTTGGTCATGGCAACAGTAGTTGCTGTACGAGGAATGAGCGAGAATAATGCAATCTAAAAAAAAAGATTTGCTTTTATTAATTGTACTGATGACTAGCGATTATCTCAAACTGATTTTTCAAAGATCAAATTCTAAGGTAACCGCTGGGTGCTCGATCGAGCCAATGGATAAAATAGTAACAAATCCATTACAAGATACATATGTCTAATCATACTGGTTTACAGAATATGATTGTGTTTTTATCCTGTGAGGTGGAAGTCGAGAATCATATGGTGACCACGTGACCACAAGTGCAAACACCATTTCCGTATTGGGTGACAGTTGTTGTCTTATTGTATTCTCATTTTCCTGTACGTGTACATGGTTGGTAGAGGAAGCTGTTAGCAGTATCTAAGTGCATCAGCAAGGCATCCAGCAGGCCACTCGGATATAATCATCAACCCATATGGGATTCAAACATAAATCAGGATGATTAGAGATGCCTAGCTTGAACGTATTCCCAAAGCTTCATCGATCGAGCTAACTGGACTTGTATGCGATAGGAATGCTGGACACCACGGTGGTATAGTGTAATTCCGGCATTCCAGTAATTGCCGATTAAATTGCCACTGACGAGAGTATAAGCCTTTGGAAAGCCATTTTTTCCAAAAAAAAAAATTTTTTTGCACAACCAACTTCAAAGTCTAATGGTAGGCTTTATAAAGACCTCTCCAAAATACTGTCCAGGTCCAAGAACTCGCTTCACTGTCTCATCATCCTCATCAAGAATAGCAACATTACCTCGCTGTAAGAAATACATATCTTCTCCAACACTATTCCGACTAAAATAGAACTTTTATACGTTAGCTGTGCTGAATAACGTACTTAATTATATTATTTTATAATTTATATTATAATTCAGCTTATTTCAATAATACACCTGTGACTCTGTCTGCAGAGTTAATAAATCATGTCACAAACGCCTGAAATCATTGCTCTTGAACTAAAAATGCTACTTTCTGTCATTGCCAGTGCTAATTATTTTATAGGTACCAGTAGTGTAACCTCAAACCTCATTACTAAAATGTTATTGCAAATGTTTGCAGGATGCAACATCCATTCTTCAGAAATAATATATCGAATATTGCAAAAAAACTATGCAGACCCGCTTCCAAATGAAAAAACATGGATGCGTACCCCAATACGACCTTAGAAGTAGTGTTTTGCAGTTGGAAACTGAGATATTGTGTTAAACAAGAAGGATATTATGTTTGTATGTTTTCTAGGCTGTACATCGCCTGTCAGCATAGATTTAAAAATCCAATCAATTTTTGAACACAAAATAAACTTGATTACTTTGAACGCCAGCGACAGATATCCAATAGTGAATTATTTTGCAAATGCACAGTGAAATTATAGCTGAAACGAATGTTTCAATACATGATCTGTCATCATTAAAAGGAAAATCGCACTGAATGTGCCAAGAGCTATCAGTTTTTTTTCTTGATTTTGCTAATTTGAGGGAAGGGGTGTTAAGCATACCAGGGGCCTAAAAGTGAAAGCTGCATTGCTGTAACCGAAAACAAAAAACTTTTGTTGCCTTTTTTTTTCTAGCGTCACTAGTTGAGACATCACATCGACATTTTTCATGATTAAACAGAATATCACTGGTAGATTGCTATATTCAAATGCTGAAAATGTGATTGGAATTCTCAATGATGTTTTTTTTCCGCAAAATGCTCAAAATGCGCAATTTTCTAATTGCTTCAATAAAACATGTTGCGTCGATACTTTGCTCTTTTTATTTTTCAAATAAGCATCTCCACCAGTGTGTGGCAAACCTGAGATCTACGATCCAATAAGCACGAAGCTGCCACAGTACAATTTTTATTCCATGATATATTAGTTTAGTTGTACATACACACAGATGTAGCTATGAAATTTTTATTGCAAGAAAAATTTTTTGAAAAATGTAATGGTAATTGTAGCCATAGTTTCATAAGGATACAAGAATTCATTCATATTAAGCTTTTTGGCGAATATGCTATAACATTTAGTTTGGCTAAGTTTGGAAAGACCCATTTAAGATTTCAACTAAGCTTCCATGTATACTATTAATGTTCGGTTCAAATGATTAAGTAAAACAAATTGATTAATTGGCGTTGGTTGTACTCGGATTTAGCTTCAAATTAAATCCGCCCCCTTTGGTCAATCATATGTGCATGCTTGGACGTCAATAAATTACTCTTACTCTAGTCACTTGATTCAAGTGTGACCAATCAGGAATATAGCAGCAATAAAGTTTTAAGAATAATGTGGATCTATTTGTATTGTTTATGATCTCCCACTGGATGCTATTTCCTATGTTGCATAGACATTCCAATTCGATATTCGAATATTGGGAAAATATGCATGTACAAACTCGTTAGCATTATCAATTTAATATCTGAATTTGCAATTACGGTATGTCAATTCTGTTGAGCCATTCTATTGTTGTACTTAATTTTATTTTCGAAACATATAATGCAATAGTTAAAACGTTCGGGTCATAACGCACAATAAAGCAGTTTTATGTCTTTTATTACGTTATTGTGTCGTCACTCCCAAGTGAAATACCTTCATATGTTGAATGAAGACCAAGGAATTTTAAAGATTACACGATTCGAGTACTCATTTTGTTACGGTTGTTATTCCCCCACTCCAACGAATCTTTTCAGATATTTTGCAAGTGTTTAATCAATGTGTCAGATACTGCAATAATAAATATTTTATTCCAGTTCCATTCTGGTTTTTAGATTACATTCAATAAACCATATGTTGACATACAAGGTTCATTATAATTCAACTTGCCAAAATATCTGATTATCAAGTATGAGCAACAGATCGGCTATTACAAAATATAGGTATCATAAATTCATTAATTAACGGAATGATACCTGAATATAACACTCTTTTCAAGGAAAATTTGTGGATGAATGAAGGTAGATAGGAGATTGAAAAATCCGTTCATGTCCTTCTCAGAAATGTTCGACCTATTTGGAAAAATATAACCAAAACGATGTGGTGTTGAAACTAATCTAGGAAAATATATGTCAGGAATTACAAAAGAGGGTCATATCATACGTTTTACACAGAGAGCTATTATTATAATAGTATTGAATTGCTAGAGATTCATATAGCATCATGGTAAGGTCACTTTCACTCCAACATGTTCCTATAAGTCATGTCATCCCAGTCAGAAACTTTCATCCAAACATCGTTTGTCTGGTTTGTATCACTGTTGCATCCCGTGTTGAGCAGTTCATCTGTGGCGCATGCTTGACAAAACGAAATTTCTGATAGCACACCTGCATTTTGTCATTACAAAAAATAAACAATGTCGCTCATCCTTAGGAAAAACTATAAAATACTATTGTCTTTACCACCAAAAAAAAAAACTTACTGGGCGAGAGCCTCTGTGCTTTGAAAAGATTCACGAATCATATCATCATACATGCAATGACAAAGACTTGCTTTTACAGATGGTGGAAGACCTCGCAACAAATCACTTGGTAAGACACCTCCTGTTCTTTCCCAAAGATATAAGTAGAAATTTATGACCTGAAAATTAATTTTAAATGTACGTTCACGATTAGAATGTCTTTAACTAGTTGGGAACAGGATAAATAATTATATCAAAAAAATTGATTTTCAATTATTCCAAAGGATCATTTTGAAGTAAAATCTTGACATGAAAAATTCATCCAGCATGTAGGTAAAGTTTCAGGTACAGGTCATATTCTACTAATATCAATTACAAAAATTATAAGTTCAATTTCATCATGTCGAATAACTGATCATGAGTGATGTTAGGAATATTCAAGTAAAATAGCACTTAAAATTCAATGTTATCGCTTATTGAGCATATGTAATCTTGATTAATATCAAATTTTGCAACGAAATATGATAAGGATAGTTTTGACTTTAGTCAAATTTAGGTGCTCTAATTGGTGGGGAGAAGGGAATTGAGCCTCATACGACACTCAAATATGGACCCGAATAACTTGAGATACATATTTGACATTGACAAAATTTAAATTCATCATTTATGGTATGTGAGTACTGCATAGTCCGATGCACAATCTGATGGAGGAAGTATATATATATATATATATGTATGTATGTATGTGAGCCCTGTAGTATATTTCCTGCGTGTTGTGAAAGGCGACTAAAAAAAGCAAAGAAGTGGTAGATTGTATTATCATCGGCCAAGAAATATACCACTGCTGCACTTTACCATTGTATGGGATGTTTTCGACTTAAAGTGTAGTCCTAAGGTATCTATCTATACCTATGATATGCTAAAGTCCTATAGAGAAAAAAAAAACGAGAAGAAAAATATGGCGTCTGAACTTATAAGATAAATAACAATAATTACTGAACCCTGGTTACTAGATAAGAACTAAGTCTGATTGCATAAGGGGAGGTAAGTAACAGGGAAAAAGCAAGTAGGTACCTTTGTCATTCATGGTATGTGCTTTGTTGTTGATATGGTATGGCTCTAGAATAAAAATCTTTTTATGATGTTCTTCCCTTTCTAATATGCATAATATGATTGTTAACCATAGCAGGCTTTGATATTGCTGACTTCTTGCTGTAGATGTCTTTTTCATGCTCTTTTAGTCTAGAATCGAAGCTTCTCTTGGTTTCTCCCATGTATATTTGTGGACAGGCGTTGCACAGTAGAGAACGCCTTTTTGGTTATGAGAATCGATTCTATCTTTAACATTAGAAAGAGTTCCTATGGTGTTTTGCAGCTTGAAAACAACTTTGATGTTGACTTTTTTAAATTTTTATTTTCTTTATCTTCTCGCTGAATCCTTTCAGTCTATGTATTGCGGTGAACCCAATGCTTCTAAGTCTATCATTCTCTTCCATTGTTCTCTTCGACTTTGCTAAAAAATTTTTAGAATATCCATTCAATCTGAAGCCTCTCCTGACAATCTTTCTTTTCTCTCTCTTTTCTGCTCTTTTTCATCACTTACCAAGGTCTTATTGTCATTTATCTCCATTGCCCTGATGAAGGATATTATGAATAGATATTTGAAACGTTGGCAAAGCATTGGTTTGATTTCATCGGTTGAGCAAAATAGTCAGAAACAATGAACAATCCTGGTGGCAAACACTCAATATTTAGACATATAAAAGAGGCGCAGAATTCGGAAGTATTTAAGCAGGTCCGGAGGTACCTCGACATCGGAGCTGGAATTGATAGCACCACAACCTACTCAAGTTTACCCACACCTGTCTTAGCAGCAAGTTTAAGGATTAAACAACTGATCCAATCGAATGAAGGTAAAGAGATTGCAAGAAAATTTGAACAAGGAAAAACGCAATGGGAGAATTAAAAGAAAACAAGAATATTACAATATTAAGGCTGACAAATTGAATATTACGGTAGTGGTAACAGTATCTTAATCTATGAGGGAAAATGAAACATATTTTAGATGATTAGGAAACTCACAAAAACTATCTAGAGACCCAACATCAGCCACTAGAAAAGAAGTAGCACAATCAATATGGAAACTAAGGCAAGATAACCGATTGAGAAGAAGAACAGCCCACCAACTTTCCATCAAATCTGTTGACGAAATTCAGAAATAAAAAGAGCAGAAAAGAGAGATAAAACTTTATCAAGAAGCAATCAACCGCTATATCGAATGAACATCCTAAGAGAGAAGAATGGAAGGTGATAGACCTAGAAGCCTTGGATTTTCTTTCTAAAGTTAAAGATAGAATCAACTCATGACCAGAAGAGGCGATGTCTGCAGTATCCTATGCAAAGACTGTCCACAAATATAAATTAGGGGAAACCAAGACAAGCTTCGATACTAGACAAAAAGAGTATGAAAAAGACATCTACAGCAAGAAATAAGAAAAGTCAGCACTACCAAAGCATAGTTAACAATCATAATATTAACTGGGGAAGACACGCACATTAGAAAAGGAAGAACATCATAAAAAGATATTATTTCTCGAGTCGTACCATATTCGCAATAAAGCACATACTATGAATGAGAAAAGGACCTGCCCTTTTTCTAATGCTTATCTCCCTTTATGCATTGAGACTTGGTTCTTATCTAGTAACCACATTTCAGTAGTTTTTATCATGCCCAATCAGAGTAGACGCCATATTTTTCTTATCCTTTTTTTTCTATAGGACTTTCATACGTTTAGATTTATATATATATAGGAGACTTTGTCATTGTCATTGATTTCCATTGCCCTGATGAAGGATATCTGGATGGATATTCGAAACGTTCGCGAAACATCGTTTTCATTTCACAGTGATCAAAGATGTTAAAATTGATGAAAGGCAGGCGGCTTGATCAATTTCAAAAAGTCAATGATCAGCCAATTTTTGATCCAAATCGGTACCGATCACCTAATTTTTTTATATTAAAATTTCTATAACCTGGTCTGTGGTATCTTTGGTTACATGATTTAATTTGAAAAACTTGCGAATATCTGTCATTCTCTTTTTGAAGACTGCTCTGGTGGTGTCATCCATCTGAATTGTAGCAGCAATATCTCCCAACGTCAATGCATAATAAATTATTCCCAAGTACATGCACGCAGAACAGATGGCTTTTTCAAGCTGTAATGAAGAGGTTTTGAATAGGTGCTGTTCTTTTTTCACAATCAATTTGTTACATTCACTCATTCGGTTGAATTAAACAGATTGGTCGAATGTAAAATGGCACAAATCAAAAATTATTTTAATCTGGTGAATCTGAGGACATGTGCACACAAATTCATGCAAATATGGAAAAGCTAAATCAAATAAAAATTCGTTCGATTTCGTCTCTGTCTACATGAATGTACCATGCAATTTTTCACTTATATTCTTCTCATTTTGTCACTCGGCTTACGATTGACATTATCCGCATGTTGGATAGTTTGATCTATCTAAAGGCTACTACAGCTAATCTATTTGATGTAAATACCTGTTCAGTAGTTTATTAAAATGTCAAAGGATGCCTGTTATAACAACATATAATTTTGGGTCTACTGACTGGCATTTCTATTTCGCATCGTATTCCTGAATAACATGCAGAATTTCCAGGGTTAGAAGTAAGGGTGGTCAAAATCGAATATCATTTGGTTTCAGAATCTAATCAAATAATTTTCTCGAATCGAAGGAATACCTAATTGAATCTGAAGTCATAACATAAACAGGCAAAGACATCTTTTTATGAGCTTAAACTTTACATCAAAATTCATGCTTATTCATAAAAAAAAAAAGTTATCTCTCCGTTGATTTTGAATTGTTGAAAAAAATTAGATCGAATAATTTATGATTCGAATATACCGAAACAAATCAAATATTTCGGACAATCCTAGTTAGAAGACTCATCCAAAGAACCAATGCCATAAGCATGAAGAATGGTACTTTCGCGGATGCAATGTTTTGATGATAGATATTTTTTACTTGTTCCAGCCTACCCCATCAGTGCATATTCCAGGCAGCCCGCAAGCCTGTCAATTTCCAGTCAGCACTTTAATATTGTTAAGAATGGGCCACAGGCTAGAGTTGAGCTAAATTCATGTAATTACTTAAGTGCATTTGTGCTGCGTAATCTATCATTGATAATGTAATAACATTAGCTTGCTTCTCAAAACACTTGTTTTAAAGATAGCAGTAATTTTTAATTTCGGCACTACCAAGCCTAGAGAGATGAGAGAAGAGTGATAATATCAGATTGCTTTTACAGTTTAAAGTTTCATATAATATCAAAGATGAACACATGCTTGTGTCGCGTAATAATTGCTTATGACATAAAAATCGTTCATATGTAATTATTATGTCATAATGAAATTTAGTTTGGAGTTTTTCGGTAAGTAGAAGCAGTGACTTCATGAATTTGATATGGCAAATGATTTACTAGGTACATCGAATTAAACAATTGATATTTCTGGCAAATAGGAGACTGACAAATATCAGGTATTTTGCTGTCCAAACATCCCTGAAAAAGGCTGAAATCAAAATAAACTGCACAGAACCTAGTATCTCAGATAATATAAAAATATCACATCCAAATGAATGTGTTGGAAATAAGCTGCCTACCGCTGAAGCGGCAATAACATCACCATATCCTACAGACACCAAAGTGGCTGTAACATAGTACAAGCTGAGTAGATAACGATGTGAATCACTGTTAGCAAGATCCAAGGCAGGAAATTGATTATCAACGATAGCTTTTCCAACCCAAGAAGCTTTGGGAACGAAGAAGGGTCCACTTGCACCGTCCAAAGTAATGTAGTCGGGGTTGTCAGAAAAGTCGTTCTAAATAACGGAATAACAAACAGAAGATGTGAAATTTGAAGGACTACAGTACACGCATCCTTATCCAAATAACAACACAATGTAGGATAAACAAATATGCTGCAAAATGGGTAGGAATGGGCATTCCAGAATAGCTTATCAGGTTAATACGGAACTATCAGAATTCTAAACCCTAATCACCTAGAAACAGTATGATTTGACTCTAATGCTACTATGGTGTCAAATAATTGGGGACTCAGCAAATCATTCTTGCTTGAATAATCACATATCGACAAAATTATATCTCAATTTTTGATCTAGTGCTACCCTTACTATATCTTAAAACTTATGTGGATAACTTGATTCTTAGACCCACCGTCACACATGCAATTGCATATTTTAAAGCAATATTTTAATGTGCAATCACGAATTTAAGAATGCGTTCGATATTCTGGATACAATTTAAGAATTCCATAACTCAAAAAAACTCTGAAACAATCAAGTATTCTATATTGGCTCTATATCTCTAAGAATGGTCAATTATGCTTAATTAAGAAGTAATTATGATAAGCTGAAATTTTCAAATAATAAATAATCAGTTCAACAGTTTCAAATATTAACATAGTGGACATAGTTTATTTCGACACCTCTGTCAACACAAAAGGCGATACAAATAAAGATATCACATTACAAAGTTATCACGAAAGCAAACTAAACCTAAAAAAAATTTAAAAAAAGTGCCATTAATTAAAGTTCAAAGAAACATTCGAAAAAAGTAATACGCAATTGCTTACCTCTGTTTAATAGCTTGTCAAGCACAGATAACAATGAGTCATTAAACAGGTTTCAATCCGCACAATACTAATCTGAATCTAGAGTCCCAATAGTTGAACAACAAAATAATAAATTATGGCGGTTTGTGATAAGTGGTTGATACTAAGTCCAATCTATTTCGCTCTCTATCTGGGTTAGTATATTAACGTGTGTATACGTGGAGCTAAACATAAGTTTTGTCAATTTTTGTACAGTAAAATTTGGTATTTGACTCCACAATTCTTAACTTACATGGTATCTCTCAGGCTGAGCCATTGCAATATACATAATAGACGAAATCATATTATGCATCAGGAATGTGTAGAGAACACTAACACAATGTTTCAGCAATCTTCTCTTCCATCTTACATCACTTTGCCAGTAATTGAAATAACTTATCAGCTGAAACAAAATTATGAGTTCAATGTTGGCATGATCTGTTGTTCCATTGGAGCTTTCAGAAATCAATGATTTGATTGTTTGACAATCTTGTACAAAAGCATTGGGATAGGGCACATAAATGCATGTTGTTTTCTCTTTTTTTTAAATTCGAAGCATAATTCCAGTAGATTTTAAAATGATTTTCACTCTTCTGGCAACTAACTCCCATCCTTTTTCGGTAAAATCAACTCCTCATTATATACCAGACAAGAAGTTTTGTTTTTTATTTTTATCGATGTGGACTGTTTAAAATCCTATTTCAACAGATACAATAGAAACCTTTCTGGAATTCCCAACACTTCAACACAATTTCATGACTCAAGAATGCTTCAATGGTTTCATGTATCTTAATAATATCAATCAAAAACCTTCCTCTGAGCAAATATAAAGTAAAAGATTTCAGAGTAAGATATGGTTGACCATACGCACGGTGGACGTTATAGTAATGCATAGAAAAGTGTAAAGGATGAATTCATCGTTTAATTTTATGTGCATAAATTAACTATAAATATGTTAGAAGACATTCACTGGTGTCGGATAGATGCACCAAAAATATGTGCTCAGATTTGAAATTGCTATTGTTGTTTATAATACTGAAACGAAATTTTTGACCCAGTGATCAGAATCGTATTTATGCACGTGTCTACCTCACTGCAAACTGGCAAAATATCAGCTACTCGGACACCCCAAGAAAATGGGTTCCACCTGAAGAAAATTTAGCAAATGGGCACTATTGCATGATATACCTCCTTCTAAAAAATTAAAATGTCTCTTTTTGACTGTCTGGTAGCGACCGAACTGTAGAAGGTTTGAAATCACCAATTCTGCATTATATAGCTGTATTGACAGTTTTTAAAGCTCTTTTGTTCATCCCGAGAAAATGGCATGTATAATGTCATGGACCAGTATTTTTAAAATGAATAAAATCATCATATAACCGGTTCGGGAGTATACTACTGAATGTTATTTTCAATTGAAAGGGATTTAAATGAAAAAGGGTCGTAAATGATTTCCCCTTTCCGTTAAGTACAAAATAATATGGTTATGAAACATAGTTTGAAGAACACTGTTCTGTGTCATAATTATCGTAATTTCATGTGAAATACAACTTCGAGGAAAAAATGAAACGACTGTAAAATAGGTTCTGAGAGTGAGGGTGGAAAATTTGCAAAAATATATTGGTATTTAGTGTATGAAAAGGTATATTTCTCTACGATAAAAATAGGGTTTTGTTCATTTCACGTAAAAAGAGCATTGAGAGTGGTGCAGACAAATGTAATATTAAATAAAAATACAAAATGCGCTTTTGTGATAATTTTGAAACTGTATGTTAAAAAGATTAGAGAGATGTAAATAATAGTTGGCTAATTTATCAAGTAAACAAATTCTATTAGAAGTGCAGAGATCAAGGTATCAACTGTGTTTTGTTATGTTAAAGATATTTAATTTCAAATTGACGAATATGAAACCCAAAGTTCCACAGTTTTTCAAACAATGTCTAAAATGTTAAAAATACTGCAATGAGGAATATATTCCAAGAAGGCATGGAGAACTATTATCACATATGAAGAAATAGTCAACGTGGAATTTTGTACAATAATATTATTAACACCGTATCAAGTATTGCCACGGCCTGTGCCATGCTTTTTCACTTTACATAAAAAAAAGCCGTTGAAAACTTTTCTCATTGCAATAGCCAAATACGACTTACAAACTTTATATGGCGTAAATTCAACTACCTCATAAAATATAAATCAGTTTTTGTTAGGATCAAATTTTCAACAGAGCAAAATCTTTTTTACAGTTACAGTTACTATAAAGCAATATTCTAATTAGCGGTATGATTCAAACCCCACATAGACCTTATATTCACTGCAGATTTACCTACGCAAACATATTAGTAACAGAAACAGACGAATGTGTTTTCGGCTCAAAAAGTTGCACATGCAAATATTCACACCTCTTAATGTAAAGTTGCCCATGCCCAAGTTTTCCCAAGTTTTATAAAAACTGACCTTATACAGCTGCAAGGCATGAAGTATACGGAAAAAACAAATGAATCTCCACTGTGGTACAGTCCAAGGCCTTGGTAACGCAGCCATTACAGCCAATTCGAATGGAAACCACGATAAAAAGTCAACCAAGAAACTTGTTTTGATATAATGACCAGCTGTAAACAATGGATGAGAAACCAAGACTTTTTGATTGTTGTGGTACATGGTATGAAGTTTGATGTACTGATCCACCAGACATAATCCATCAAGGATGTAATGCAATGTCAATACACCAGGAACGTTAGGCATAAATGCCAACTGTAGAAAAGATTAATAATAATAACAATTAATAATATAGGTAATGTCTCCACGGGAGTAACGAGGATAATCTATTGTTCATGAAACACATTTGAAATTTAAGGTGCAAAACTATTATTTTAATTAATCTTTTTCTAATTTTTCATGTCGTACCTACATAAGTAGGCCACTTCTGAAACGACAGCAAAACAATCAACGTTGAATCGTATGCTAAATGTCTCCAAAATTTCAAAGATCTCATATTATTGCAAATTTTATGTCAACAAAATTTGAAACCAGTCAATACGGGCTAATTTCTAGCATGTGGTTCATGCTATACAAATCTACTACTTATATCACAACTCGAAAATGAAAGAGACCTAGAGAACTAAATTTATTAAAAGTAAAAAAAAATATATATATATATGGCTAAGGTTTTGACTTTATGATTACTGTATTGTGAATAAAAGTCAACCCAATACGACAGGCAAAAATATGCTAAATTTTCCAGGCTAATAAAAATAATCGGTATCATATCTAATCAAAATTTAAAGTTTTCAGAATAGTATTGGCTATAAAAGGCATCTTCCCCAACACACCGAATATGAGTTGGTTTGCAAGGAATAAACAGAAGATTTTCAGGTCTCCAACATCACCCAAAAACATGCAAATTCAAGCATAATTAAGAAATAATATTGTTTTTCCATGAAATTCACTCTAAACAAGCTCTTTGTTTCCTTTCAGTCGTTTCTTACTATTTACAGGAAATATATATGTTAAGACTCTTCTGAAATCCGTAATCCGTAGAGTTATATACAGTATTAGTACACTATTCTGTATTATTAATAAATGGTTGTGCATTTTTTCCACCCATTCCATGATTAAAAATCAGATAGAATACTTTGTGATCAAATCGAGGGTCAGTTGAAAAAAGGTCCAAAAAGAAAACCAAGGGCCAATCTAGAAATGAAAATGTAATTATGTGCATTCAATTATTATGGCTCATATTCAACCAAACACATTTCTTTATTTTTTCTAATGTAGAAAACCAAAACTAGAAAAATCTATATTTTGGCATTTTCTCCAATACCAATACCACCTTCGTAATTTATATTCCGATACCGATACCGCCGATACCAAGCACTTTGTTAAATATGTTAAGGGCCTTTTTTATCCAGATACTTATGCCTTTGTTATTGTTGCACCCAAGTATGTGTGTGCCCACGTACGTTTGTACGCTTGAACTCTTGCATTCACTTGAGTGCACACTTTCATGCATGAAAAGATACTGAATTGTTGCTGTGTTCAAGCATACATGGGTCCAAAAATTGAGTGCAAATTTTTGTGGTTACACAACTAACATGACACCGAAAGCCACAATACAAGTGAAGTTGTCTTACCGATGCGTTGCATTACGTTTCGAGAAATAAAATAAAAACGGCAATACATGCCTGCATTTCACATGCCTACAAAGCACAAGCGTTCACATGCGTACAAAGCACAAATGCAAAAAACGAAACAAGCACTCTGCGGTAGCTTTCATAGCAAATCGCTCTGTTTTATTGGAAAACGTAAGGAGATGCATGCAGAGCATTGTGCTTGCGTAAAACACAAGGATAAAATAAACCAAGAAAAAGCGCAACCTACACAAATGTGTAGTGCGACCTCAATTTCTGCATCAAAATGAGCATATAGTCAGTGGATTGATGGGTCTTATCTAATAAAACCCAAAGTGTAAATAAAATTGTTCACACGAGGCATGCCCCATTTTAATTATTTTTCAAAGCACTGGATTGTTCACACGAGGCATGCCCCGTTTTAATTATTTTTCAAAGCACTGGAATGCGAGGTCTTTCCATTTATTATCAGTAAATGAAGCATATTCATACGCGCCGTTGTGAAGATGTATCCGGTATCGGTTTTGGTATCGGCGGTATCGGTGATAAAATTTTCCGAAACCAGTACCGATACTTCAAAAACCGCCGTTACTTGCCGATATCGATACATCGGCGGTATCGGTGATAAAATTTTCCGAAACCAGTACCGATACTTCAAAAACCGCCGTTACTTGCCGATATCGATACATCGGCCCATCTCTATTAAGAATGGCCCAAGTCTATTATACCTGAAATGGTACAAGGAACAAAGTCATCACCACTGCCACTGTTCTGAATGTTTCATAATATAAATATGCTGTGCTGCCAGGATCGAAAGTGAAAGGCATCAAGAATATCTTCGCCAAGGTTTTTAGGAATGGATGAACGTCAACATCCTCAGTGTTATCCTGATTTGTAACCTTTGTCACACTAGGAGTATCAATAATCTTGTCACCGTAATATGAAATCCCTCCTTTGGTACGTCGAATGTGAAATCTTTTGCTCATGTTGATCCTTGATTACACATTATAGAAAAAACATAAATTTAAACTCTGATAAAAATTATTTACTATTTGTAATCAAATCTAATTCCTACTTTGGAACAAATACATATCTTGGTCAGTCTTTTCTAGATTCACGTCTGCAAGTTTTTAATTTACAGCAGCATTTAAATCACAGAGTAAAGTAAATCAAACTCATAGACATTTTTTTGACAGGTCTGCGATTAAAAATATTAAAACTATGTAGAAAAAGATTATTTTGTCATACTGAGCGCAAGAAAGGAATGAACTGTCTAAAACACAGTGATTTTGTCAAATATTAACAACAAAATAAATGAATTATATTTGTTTCTCCAAACTGAATTGGAACGATGTATAATTAGTTATAAAATCGTATACCGTCAGTGCAATATTGCATTATATACAGCTCTTCATATGTATAACTGTCACAGCAAATAAATAAAATAGATTCACATTTCTCTTAAAATAAACTACCAAGAACGAAGTTCTTAGGGGATTTGAAAAAGGGGAGAAAAGTTTTGAATTAATATCAATAAGCTAGGGGGATTAATTCATGATTTTATGAGCGAAATAAAACTAATAATGTACTAGATGTTAAGTTTAAAAACCCAGCCTATGACGTCATTCCTGCATCTGAAGGAAGAAATGCAGAATAAATAAAATCTGGAAATCGAGAAAATTATGCTTGGTCCATTCTCGCATGGTTTTCAAATACACAGAACCAATAAGTGACCAAACATGCCACAAGAGAAAGTATTTGTGGAATCGATCATAGTTTTCAAAATAAAAGTTGTTACCTATATTTCACCAAAAATATTCTACTCTGGCAGTAAGATAGTGGCACAAAACACCCGATTGATGGAAATAAGAGGCAGGCCCATCTTGTGTTCACACGCGGACAGGGCATAATTTTGATAAAGCCCATGAGAGTGTTTAGCAACTATCGTTTAATAAAAACTCCAAAACAATACATATATAATAAGCTGTAAGAAACATATTCACGGAATTTTTTGCGGAATTTGTGAACCAATTGTGATTTTATAGAAACGGGTTGTGATGACAGTGATGAATGTTAAAATTGCATATTATCTGAAATGATTCTGAACATGAATTTAGATAGCAACCCTATGGACCCTTCTTCCCACTGGATATACATTCCATGACATTCAATTACCTCTCAACATTTTTTCCCAAATGGATGGTATTAACAATAGAATCATGATATTGTGTGTCATCTGCAATTTGTACCATCTCAGAGTTTAGTGCTGGGAATGTGGCAATGATGTCAATGATATGAATCTTTTCTAAAAACAGGATTTCTGCACTTGTATCAGCAACAACAGTCCTTGCTGATCCTTTTCCATGGAAAATCTGTAATAACAAATGGTATCATCAGAGTGAATTGCATTGTCATACTCATATCTCTAAAAAAAAATCTGACACAACCATAAATAATTCGATTCAAAATGTCCAGAAAATATGACTTCAAAAGTGTTACCTCAACTTCACCGAAATAGTCTCCAGGATGCAAGACATCAAACGATTCTGTCAAATCGTCATTTACTACAACACAATGTCCTTGTTTTATGATGTATAGCCCACCACACATGTCACCCTTGAAAATAATAGATTTTACACATATATATATGACATTTTAACACATAATTCTCCTATCTAAGTATCGTAAATACTGTATTTACAAATACTTTGAACATCAATAGTTGAAAGTTTGAAGTATTGTGAATGTAAAAATATAATTCTGAGGAAAATTCCGCGCTGTTATAGTTACTCTAATGCATAATAATACATCATAGAAGATATACACATATATATGACATTTTAACACATAATTCTCCTATCTAAGCATCGTAAATACTGTATTTACAAATACTTTGAACATCAATAGTTGGAATTTTAAAGTATTGTGAATGTAAAAATATTATTGTAAAGAAAATCCTTCGCTGTTATAGTTACTCTAATGCATAATAATATATCATAGATCGGCTAGAGAGAAATAGAGAATTGTGCGTGGCGACACAACAACAATTGAGTGCTATCGTCTTTGAAGATAAGAAATCCACATGAACACATTTCTGTATTAAACTCCGATAAACAATTTACACCAGATCGGCTAGAGAGAGAAATAGTCAGTGCATGTCAGGTGCATTGTTGGTGGCGATATGTCTATTTCATTTCATAGGAAATGCAGAGAGCATTTTTCCAAATATGGCTGGATTTCATTTAAAAATCGTGATACAAGTTTCGTTACACCTTACATGATTGATTACCATTGACCGACCGTGAATATTAATGGACCGTGCCTTGATTTGTCCATGATTCATGCATGATAAATATATCCTAGAAAATGCATAACATCACCGTACTCAAGTTATGAACAGAGACAACAGATTAATTTGATCCATGATTCAGAGAAGTAGGAATTAATGGATTGAATTTCCAAAGCAATTCAAAATCAGTAAAAAAGGAATTTGTGATTGTATAAAAAAACTGTGAATTTGACGTTACTGACAATTTTTGTGTAACATGCATTTGTTGGTTAAAAATCTGATTTTTGCAATAACTTAGCAGGAGATGTTCAGACAAATTTTATGCGACTGGGACACAAATTGTGGACCTTTCTTCGAAGAGAAGCTGACATGTACCGTAGTTGATATCGATGTAACTACTTCACGCTACCGGAATGACGCGATGTAACACTGAATGAAACGAAAGCTTAATCCATTTATATTGTACCTTGCTGTTATCATAAATTGAGAAATTTTCAAGCGCAAATTAATGCAAAAGTTGAATTTTTAAATGTCCTATACAGTAAATATCATTATTGACTGACAACACAAAGAATATAAGTAAACAAATGATTGATACAATGATTATTACTTTATAGTTAGTATTGCTGACATTCATGTATTCGACAAATTTCTTTCAGCTTGCAAAAGCATAGTTTTTACATGTTGTGCATCAATGATATTTTGAAAAAATCCGCTTTCAAAATTTTATCATAGTTTTTTAAAAAAAATTGTAAAAAAAAGTCAACAGGTGAATGAATATCTGTGCATTTCAGTGGTCTGTTATTCAGTTTATGGTCTAAAAAAAACTGAAAGCAAAACAAGGCTATTGGAGATTATACTTTTTTTGTCTGTTCAGTATCAGTCTAAAGCATTTGGTGTAAAATGGATATAAATTTAATATTTACAATAAGGTTTTTAGCAAAAAAATAACTCTGTAAATCAATCTTGAAAACGCTCTATCTGTCCAATGTCTGATTTAATTTTAAAAGCATAATATTGAAGGTGACAAGCAGGCATTCATGACGATGCAGCAACCCATATTATTTGGTGTTTCTTGATATCACCAGACTCCTCAATGCCCAAAGAAATAAATCAAAAAGACATGTATCGTGAAGCTTTTTCTTTTTTGACGAACCATATTTATACTAACACGACAGATTACGGTATAAACAGTTTGGCCGTATTTATATAATCCCTGCATGGATAGTATTGAATAGAATACATTTTTTGAATTTATACGAGAAAAAGTGGTATATGAAGGCATGAAAGAATTTTTTGCGAATATTGAACTTCATAAGCACGAAAATTGAAAAATGAACTGTACCATAAATCGTAGTATCACACACGAAAATCCAATCATACCGCACCGAACTTCGTATCATACTGACAGCCCTGGCTGACATTGCAACCTGCTGATTTAGGAATTTGACACACTACAACAAGTGATTGAAACAAAATTATGTTTAAAGTCGGACTAATACAGTAGAAATTTACCTCGTATATAACCACACTGCCTTCCGAATAATGATAAGCATCAATATTGTTGCATAATTTGGATATTGTTGCTGGATGCAGTCCATTGAAAAGTGGAATACCTTGAATAAAACTTCCAAAGCTCTCATACATCAACATTTGGTGAAGATTTAAAGGTAACTTAGCATCAATCGCATCTGTTCTTCCTTCACCTGGTGTTGCATCTCCCAAGAATCGAGCCCACAAAATATACCGACAATCCATAGCACGATTAGCCAACTCTGGCGGGACCTGGTCAGAAATCGATATATTACTTTTTATCAGGTTGCGTTTCATTGTACATTAGTTCAAGCAGTACCAATACATTCCAAAACACATCCAGATTCCAGGGTTGATTTCAACACATAATTAGTTTGAGTTTGACTTCTGAACTCAAAAATCTATATTACACATAAACCAATGGAAATTTTATAAGACTTCAAACTTTCATTATCAAGAGTACTTACAGAATGTTTAAGCAGATAGTTTTTCATAGTCAATAAATTGTTTGTATAAGTGGTTACGGCTGTAGCTGTACTAGAAATCATTGAGGAAATAACCGCAATAATCCAACCACACATGATCGTTCCCAGTGTCATAGCTATCAAGCCAACAAGCATCAAATCGACGACGGTTGCAGGATATTCACCATAACTGGAATATAAATTTGAGATGAGTCTTGAACAAATAGGTTTTTAAGTATGGTCCATCAGACAGATAGCTTTTATCTGGAAAAAATCAAAGGATGCGCTCGCTTGCCTTATATACAATTGAGAATGTGAGCAACTGATTCGTCAGCGTTCTTAATGACAAGCTCTTATTTTTCCTCCAGATTTCATATGCGATAGAAAATCACATAGATGAATAATTCATGTAAAAGCCTCATATTGTATCACATCTACCCACAAGAGCCAAGGACTTAACACTGAATATGATCGCCATAATGACCCTTTTCTTCAAGTGTACAAAAATTTACAGCAATTTTTTTAGATGAAACAGAAGTTCTGGGAACATTCAACAATGTTCGATTGTAGAATTTCAAAATGTGTGTACATAATTCACAAAGGGTAGCGTAAAATGAATTTTGTCCCTGTTTTGAATACCAAATCACACCTTGCAACAGATAGAAATGATCATGTCTCGTTCAGGTCTATACTTCAGAATAAATTGTACTCCAAAAGTGGTGTAGAAATTCACCATAAATGTGCCCTAATCAATATGAATATTAATATTTTCTTTGTTTTTTCCCTTTTTGTAGAAATTTGGTATCAAGGCAAGAATGAGATTATCATTCAATGAAAATGAAATCAGAAACCAAACTTTTGTTTTCACTTTGGACTATAAATCATCAACATCGACACATATAAACGCCCAGTAAGAACAAAACTTTAGCAAATCAACATATAGATCTACCATTCGATGATGAGACAAGAGTGTGAGAAATGAGCGAGCAATAGGCTGATAAGAAACAAACTGTTCTCGCATTTTTTTTCAATTGCATTGCTCATTAAAGTGGTTGCATCTCTAGCATTATGAAAGATCTTAAACAATATTTTTTGAAAACAAAGAGGGACCAGGGACGCCTTCAAACCAGGTCCCCTAGTTGTGCCCCTGAATGTTTAGAAACATTATTTTTGTAACCTCAAATATATGAATGTCATGGAAAGTCGTGATGTTAAGATGACTTTTAACCATTAACTTGAAAATTGTTTTGTGGTTTTGTATACTAAATTAGTTTAAGCGAACATGGATGAGTTTTTCGAAAACTATTGCTAGTGATAACAAGACAGAGATTGGCCTGTAATCTAAAATATTTAAGTTGTAGCCAGATTCAAAAACCGAAGTCAGTCTGGTAGTTTTTAATGCATCTTGAAAAACACCAAGCTCAATTAAAATATTAAAGAATTCAGTTAGTATATTGATAGGTGCATCTGAATTTAGGGGTGGTCAAAACAGAATATCTTTTTATTTCAGATTCAAATAATTTTCGCGAATCGAATCGAAATCATATAATAAACAAACGAAGACATTCTTTTATCTGCTTATAATTTATGTTAAAATTCACACATATTTATGAAAAAAATTCCAAACTATCATTTTGTTGATTTCGAATTGTTGCAGAAATCAAATCAAATAACCTATGATTCGAATATTCCAAATCGAATATTTTGGACAGCCCTATCTGAATTATATTTTAATTTTGGGTGAAATTCCATCAGGGCCAACAGCCTTATCAGTCAAACTATTCAACACAAATAAAGCTTAGTTCAGATTTTTTTTGTATTTGAAAATTCAATGAACACATACCGCTGTTGGATAATGATCTGTTATTTCAACATGCACAATGTATGTTTTTGGTGGATTGGGGTCAGAGAGGTGTTGAAGTAAATATTATCAATGAAGCATGTTGGCTGTGCACTAATTCCGATGGGTTTATTTTTGAATGGATTCTCATAATTGGAATACAGAACATTTCTGCAGCATTGTTGCTGTATTGTAGGAGATCAAATATGAATATCTCCAAGTATTATGATTTTTGTTAATAAGGTCCAGAGAGTTGTTAAGAGGTTAAACGTAATTAGTTAATAGTGAATATTTCTGTATATGCCCACTTTATATGCTAGCACTTCAATCAGAAAAGCAAAGTAAACCAGGTGTGGAGCAATGTTATTACACATGTCTGCAATTAACAATCTCAACCTTAAATCCATTCACTTTAACAAAGCAACGCATTATTGTGCCTGAACATCGACCGAGAGAACTGAATAAATATCAAGAAAACTGATTTCAATGAATGCGAAATAAAAATAAATGGTTTGAATTAAACTTTCTTTTCTGTATCTAATATGAAGGTACATAATTGATTTTAAATAATTCTCTAATCAGGATATGGAAGATGAATAACTATCTTAAAAAGTGAATTTTCCTTTTCACAATCGAACATTATACGGTACAATAGTATGGTACGAAGTTCGATATTTATTTCGTACCATACTCTTTTTCGTATCTCCGCATTACTCTTTATTATTCTCAAGTGAAAAAATAATTTCTTTTTACATTTATGTCGTTTCATAACGGGGGGTTGGTAATATAAATTGTGCCTATGAAAGAATTTTTTAAACTGAAGGGAAATTTTAAAATGATGTAAAGCTGCGCAGCATGGCGATAAAAAATGCAACTGATTCTCTTGAGCTGATTATATAAACTAAATTGTATATCGGTTTTACTGCAGTGGCGCAAAAACTTCCGGATTTCGTGGAAATACATACAGGCCGCTGATTTCTGACGTCATAATTTGAATACCTTCTCTGTGATAACAAAAGTTGTGAAGGCTAAATTAAAATAGACAGGATGAGCAACATTCATAATAATAAAAACCATGGTGTAGTTTCTGAATATATCGTGAGCATCGTCAATGTGCTTTGACCCGTTTTTATTTAAAATTCACAATGGCATAGGAAGCAGTGCCCAAATAATAGACCAACTACAATGGGGATCCAGAAAAAAGGTTGGGGGGGTGAAATTTTTCCAACATGCAGTGCCCCGAATAATAGACCAACTACAATGGGGATCCAGAAAAAAATTGGGGGAGGGGAAATTTTTCCAACATGCAAACATAGGCTTTTAATTTGAAAAAAAAGATTAGCGTGCCGAAGGCGCGCAAAATCTTTCTGAGAACAAAACAAAAAGCACATGTTTTAAGAGCAAAATAAACATTAACAGACAGAAAAATGCATCCGCGCGCCAGGTCTCGCTGAAGTTTTTGTAGAACTTGAATAAAAACTCCCACTTTGAAGACTAAATGCTACGAAATACACGAAATTAACCAGGGGAAAATATTATGCGCCTCAGGCGCGTGAAAATTTTATGAAAATGAAATAAAAACGTCTATCCCACTGACCAACCATGGCGGCACAGAAACTTTACGTTCAAATATTCTAAATTAATTCATTCTGGCTTTGGGAAGTGCACATGCTACGTTCATCAACCAGACATTTCTGTTGCCAATCAGTAAGCATACTGTAGCCTTCATGACAGCCATACACAGTGAGTAATATAACTTACAAAGTCACATCATTCATAACTAACAATAAACATATTATTATTTGTAACTTATTAAAATACCATAATTGTTCTAGACTAAAAGTACAGCTGGGCCCATATATCTAGACATATTCTTATTTTTTCTTTGCATTCAAGATAGGATAGGTTTTCATTTTTATCCTGAGGGAGAGGAAAACTGAGAATACAGCTTAACCATGGGCTGAACCACGACCTCTCGTGCAGACACCAGTTCCAAATTGGGGTGAAGGTTTTTGGCTTTTTATTTCTCATTTTTTTCCTTTGCATAAACCTGGTTGGTGGAGGAAGTCGTAAGCAGTGCTTACGTGAACAACCGTGCACCGACGAAGCGTCCAGCAGACCTCTTGCATATAATCCTCATCCATCACAGGATTCGAACATACGTCAGGACGATCAGAGATGAGTAGCTTGAAATGCATTCCTAATGCTTTACTGAATGAGCTAACCAGGCACCCCACAATAAAACCATGTATATGAAAAATTGGCTTCCATTGAGCAAAAAAAAAGGTAATGGAACAGCACAGCTCTTCTAGCAAAGATTGAGACAAAAAACATACCCAGTACTAGTAATGACCATACTAGATATGTAAAACAGATGAGGATAACTCATAATTCTTGCACATCGTACACTGAATGTAAAGTGCACAGGATCTGGACTTTCATGGCTGTAAAAAAACAAAATGATTAAGAATCAGAAATGGTGCAGTACTTCAATGAAGCTAATGTTTCAAGAAAATTTATAATTTTTACGAAAAAGACGCCAGGATCCAAAGCTTCTATTTTTCCTAAGAGACTTCCTAAGAGACTATTTTGAAAATGTCATGATATAGGGGTATGAAAAAATTTTTCACCATGAAATTAACATTTCTTATCAATCGATTTGTCTTTTTCAGATTCAATGTTTTGGCAAAAGAATTTATTACATAAAAACAACATAGTATAACCTCAATTATGCCCACCTCCAATTTTGATTCGAATAACTACATCTGGAATAAGGAAGCCATACAGATATTACATGTACAATGCAATAACAAATGGTGATAACGTAAGTCAATTTGATTCGCACAATATTCGCAGTTAGACTTCTTCTCCATTTTCCAAAAATTCTTGGAAAGTGACGGAATATAGCCAAAGCTCTATTGTTTCGCAAAAACAGCCACCAAGCATGTTTTCCAGCCCTGTTTTTCATCCTGAACACTGAGAAAATCGGTGATAGAATTTCAAACGGGAACACGTAAAACAAGTCAACACCAAAATTTTTCATAGTAAAGTAGTGCTTTCCAACTCCACGGAAACTGGTTATTTCACCTGTGTGTGAATAAAGAACGCATTGAAAAAAGATACAATGAGAAAAAATAAATCATTTAGGAAATATGATTGAATAGTTGGCTCAATTATCATTTCTTCATGAGCATGAAGTCTAATAATGTCTGGCTGTCTAAGAATGAAATTTTGTTTTGCTAAGCATGAACCACGCTTTTCAGAACAATCCTCTGTCATTCAAACTTAACAAAAACAAGACATAAATGTGACTGATTAGTTATTCTTGTTTTGCCAAATCATAAAATACTCATGAGATTTATCTTCACACATTTTCCCATAGAGTAAGAAATTGTGTAAACATTGTTCCTGTACTATTAATTGGTGATACAAAGATGGCAAATAATAACCAGTAGGAGTTTGTTTCAATGCCATTTATAAAAACCGTTCCAGTGATATTTGGGCCATAGACATAATAATGTATGATATTAACAATTATCATTATATTTTTCCACCAAATCTACATCAACTGAGGTGAATCTATGAAATTTGGTAATTTTTCTAGAAAAATTACAAAAGTCAAAACTGTTAGAAAAAGGTTTTCATGATAAATCATCTACAGCCTTAAATTTTTGTCAAAAGCTCGCATGGCAAGAAAACCATTGAAACACTTTTATCGCAAGAGTATTTTTTAGCTGAATTGTCAATAGTTCTAGTATCTGTTTTAGTATCAAATAAAGGGGGCTACTAGAAGTTAACAGAATCAGCATCAAAACCCTGACAACTTTTATCCTACAGTGACTTTTTTTAAAATTCGCTCTAAGCAAGACCAGATGCAGCTCTCAAAGGCAACCAACCAATGGCCACTCAATAGCAAAGAGCTACCAAAAGATGTAACACCAGCAACTGCACTTTAAACGGAAAGATAACAAATGGAACTGAACCACCATGTTGAAGTGCAGAAGGTGGTATCTGCCCACATTTATATTTCATTATGGTACCTGTTGTTGTTTGCACCACAGTTCTCATCATCACAAAGATATGGAGATACAATGATAGGTCAATGATTACATACGAGATAAAAATATGAATCCAGCCATTGAGTGTTTCGACATTGTATCCCATGACGGTAACATCCCACGTCCAAGGTATATCGACTCTGAGAAAAAATACAAAAAAACTGAAACAAACATGAAAAGTGGTACAACTCAGACTGGCAGAGCTATTCAAATGCCTGAAAGAGTTTTCAGCAAAGATAATCCCAATTATAAAACGCTTTTAAAATGTTTTCCTTTGAGTGTCTTACGGTAAAAGGCTTCAACCGTTTTAGGATCCTTACAAAACAGATTGCAAATTGTCACTGATTACAACTGCCACAGCAATGCCACAGATGCTATTCACACAATACTTGAAAGTAGCATTTTTATTGCTTTGTGTTGTATCACAGGGTTCATTTTTTGGTTAATTTTCTTCCAATGTAAGGCTTGATATTTTATTCCACAGATGATTTAAATAATATTCCTGTCAAGTACTTTTTGTGAGTCAGCCTGAATATTTATCATGGCCTTCAGCCTCCAACATTAAGAAACCTTATGATATACTTTATTCGCTTCTTTTTCGTGCTATCATTTAAACACATCCCACTGAAGAGTATTTAATTATACTGAAGAAATTTAAATCAGTTATCAGTATTAAATATTTAGGGTGCAGGGCTAAAACATTGAAATATAATCAAGAAGAAACAATGCTACACAATTGCTCATATCTATTTTTAAGAAATCTATCTGTTATTTTTCAGCTATAGACATGCAAGAAAAAATGAGTACAAACACTACCTCGTAGACACGTCACAAACCCATGATTGGATTTGCTTAACATATGATTTACAATTAGCCAGTCCTCATTGTTGCTATCCATCAACGAATTATGCTTGACCAAAAAAATTTTTACACTCATGGACGAATAACTAGAAAACCGGTATTCGTGCAGGAGTCAAATAAAAATGCAGGGCAATAAGTGCAAGTTTCTGTATGAGCAATATTCGTGTATACTTGCTTTTTTCAGACCCTCTAATAGAATGGTGGTATCGATATAAATAGATAGCAAAATAGTGGACATTCAATCAATGGAAACGCATCAGCATCAGTTTAGCGTTTCCATCTTTCGTATTTTTTTGTTAAAAAAACAAATCATCATAAAATCAGGGCTTTACACTTTAACCCCAAATTTCAAATTTATTTCCTGATAATTATGCAAACCAGGAGATGCTGTGTACTAAAGTGTAAATTAGCAACAACACTCTATCTATGTATTCGCAAGAACAGAACAAGGGCATCGGTTGTGAATCAGAACATAAACTAGCTAAAAATTTGGCTCTATTACATTTACATTAATTTTGGATTAAATTTCCTTTCAGTCTTGTGCAAGAAATATAAAAAGTAATGCTTGAAAATGTTGGAACTTCAATGCTGTCAGATGGTTTTGAATTGAATTCTTTAATATTGTCAATTTGAACCCTGCATCACATAGAAGTGAGCAAACAAACAACTTACGTATATCCTGAGGTCAGATTACCATATATTCTATCTGAAAGCATACAGCCAGTATCAATGACACATTCAATAGTATCATTGTAATTAGTATGACTAATACAAGTTTGCAAAGTTTCCTTTATAGCTGAGTCTTCTTCCATGTCAATAGCAATATCCAACGTTGGTACATCATCAAGACATGATCCACTGCATGGGTTTTCTTGAAAAAAATAAATTGAAAATGAATAAGCCTTTAAAGAGACATATGAACAGATGACATATGCTCAAAATACCAGACATCCCGAGATAGCATTTGATCATTCCCTGTGTGATAAATTCAAAGAGTTTCTGAAAGTCATACTCCTTTCAATTTAGGTCAAATTTTCTACCAATATTCTATCAAATATATTATAAATATTCAATTTTTTAAGCTAATACCGATGAAATATATTAATAAATCATAATCTTATAATAAAGAACACCCTGATTTTCAAACAGGTGTGAATACTACAGTGGTTCCCAACAGGTTCATTGAAATGTTTTGTAGTGGTCGTGATGAGCGAAGTTACATATATATAATTAATATCTTATTAGGATGCGACAAAGTTTACGATTGTATGTAAAGTCACTTTTGTGCTGTGGATATATTTTACATTTGATATTCTATTTGCACAATAAATTTGTATAAAATACATCACAAAATCCCTCTGAGAATTGTCCCTCAAAATGTGCCCATGTTTGATCATTTTCTTACTGTTAATAATATAATAGGTCAGTTTTGGTATTCGCCATACAAGAGCCTTAAATGATGATGCTCCAATTATGCATAATATGCAGACTTTGCAAAACCTCGCAATAAGGGAGTATGTTTTTGCTTTAGGCAGCACTAATCATCAACATGTGTGTGATGTCCAAATAACAGTACATAACTGAATCGTCTAAAGTGAAAACGATCGAAGTTTCCAATTTCATTTTTATTGAATTTACTCATATTCTTACGCTCACTATGGTACCAAACATGACTAAGATTAGAGAAAAACAGGATATTTATATTAATTGTGGCAGACTTCATTTTCACGTACGGTGAATCTGTATACCACTTTTTGAGTACCGGTACAATATATTCTAAACGTCGAACTTATGAATTTTGAATGAGCCAAATTTTACGTGTAGTCGTTTCAATTATGAGTTTGAATGAGCCAAATTTTACGTGTCGTCGTTTCAATAAACCAAGCAAGGAAAATTCTTCAATTATGGAATAGAAGAATACATTTTGGTATTTATCAGTAGGATTTCTCGAATAAAAAATTATTATTTTATCAGCAATGATATATTGCTTGAAATATCTTTCAAAGAATTGTAAACATGGCAAATTGGGAAGAAATTACCCACAGAATTTTGAAAATATGCTAAATTCAAAATTCTACACTGTGAAATCGTAGGGGGACCTTCAAGATGAATCATCTACGGCACTGAAGAGTAAATTTGTATAAACAAAAATATGAGTAAGATTTTGAAGTATGGAGGGCTCATTTTGAAACAATTTGTGATCAGAATAAACCAGTAGGAGATGCGTTGAGCTTGGTCAATCTTCTAAGTGACCTCTAAAAAAGATGTTGGTGCATAAACCTCACTTGAATGCAACTAAAACAATATGAGCTGTTATTCGTCATTTGCTGGAACCAATCTAAACTACTAGTACACTGGCAAATCCATCAGATCCAGGTTTCCAATATTTGTTTGATTTCGTTAACAAGCAATTTGATCAGGCATTGAATGTATTTGCTCCTGAGGGCAACTGCTATGGACATATGTCTAAAGATTTGCGCAGGGCGCGTGTCAGTCGTGTGAATGCTCTAAACGTGGTGGAAGGAGCAGAAGAAATCGGGCAAACAAAGGGAGATATTAGTTTGAGCCTAGATAGAAGATTAACTAAAAAATCAGCCTGTCCATTATGTGCACAAGGGTGCCATAGACTTCAGGGTTGCATACGCTTGAGAGATAAGGGCGTGGATAACAGGTGGAAATTTGTGGAGAGTGAACTGGAATATGTTTTTCATGTTTCATGCATCCTTTGAAACAACATCGTCACAAAGCCAAACATCCACACTTGCAAGGATTGGAGTTTTCTTTCCTTGATAGAGATGGAGTGGACCTCATCATAGGAGCAGACAATGAAAAGTTACATCAAATCCTAGAAAGTTGCTGTAGTTCAGAAAGCAGCTTGTTTGCAGATTTAACACCATTAGGAGGGGTTCTTACTGGACCAGATTTACATTGTGGTCCTGATTTTGGTAGAAGATGCTGTAAGTATGCAAAAAATGAAAGCAAATTGTAGACTTGTAATTGTAAATTGTTACAAGAAACATTCCAGGAAATTTTGAAGGTTTCGCGACCACATCAGATGATGGAAAGAAGGCACATTCTACAGAAGACGAGAAATTATGGATCTTTGAGAAAGGATTAGCAAAGTTGATGGTCATTATCAGTTGCCATTGCCATTGCATTGATAAATTCCAGCACTTGGATAAAGGATATTTAATTCTGTTAGGAGAAAGGCTCGAAAGACATAACTGGTACCTAACGTATTTCTGTAATTTTAAGTAAGCCATGGATAGTATATGATGCATCAGCACAATACAAGGGCATGCTACTGAAAAAAGCTCTTATGACTGGATCTGATGCAACCTTCAGTGGATGTAATTGTATGATTCAGGCACGAAGCTGTAGCATTTGTATTTGATCTCAAAGAAATGTTTCACCAGATACAACTTACACCGGACGATCAAGATCTGAAAAGGATTCTCTGGTATGAGAATGGTGATCTTGATGAATCAATCAATATCTATAAATTAACTGTGCATCCCTTTATTTGGGCTTTAATCGAGTCCAGTCGCAGCAAAATACTGCCTATAACAATGTGCACACAAAGTGAAGATGTTGTTTCTACTGAGACTTTGGAAGCTACACTGAAGCAATTTTATATGGACGATGGGTTGCACTCCACAGCAGTAGAGGACCTTGCAGGGAAGACTTACCAAACTGAAAAAGTGCTTTCAATAGGTGGATTTACTCTGGGTAAGATAGTCAGCAACGATGCAATACTACTGTCAATTAGATAAAGAGGGACTATGATCTGAACTGAAGGTGTTTTACCTCAAGTAGGATGGGATACCGCAACAAAAGACTCCATAGTGCATAGCAACCCAGCATCTGAATGGCATACATGCTTGATAGGATGAAAGGTTGCTTAATTTTCAAGAACAATGGATCAGTTGCAAGATTGGAATGGGAGCGCAGTTACATCGTGATGTACTAGATGCACTGACTCACGCAAATTGACCAAGCAAACCGTTATTTGTGGACGGATTCAACAACTCTGTTGACTTGGATTAAACAGATGTCTAGGCGATCTAAGATATTTGCGGCAAACCGTAGTAGGCAAATTCATCAGCTCACAAAAGCAAAATTATGAAAATATGTTGGATCAAAAGAGAATCCTGCAGATGTTGGAATCAGCATTTCACTGGCCAAGGGCTCGCCTGATGGTTCTTGGCTACATGGTCCAGCATTTTTAACTAAAGATGAGGACCTCCGGGCAGTCAAAAAAATGTGATTATAAATAATCGACCTCTAACATACATTAGAGACAAGAATGAGTTTCTGGCACTCACCCAGGGATGCTGTTAACTGGACAAATTTCGAAGACAAATCCATGGAATGCACCACATGAAAATGATAACTTAAAAACAGTATGAGATACACACAGATAACGGCACAGCAGTTTGGGAGCAGATTCAGAAACGAGTATCTCATATTTGCAAATTCCTAAAAGGTGGTTTGAGGATGAAGCAAATCTCCAGTTGGACATATGGTTCTAATAAAGAAAGAAAATATGGCCAAACAATTCTATCCTAAGGTGTTGGTGACTGAAGTGTACGTAATACACAAGTTCGACTATCAGACAGAGGGAGATTTGTGAGAGATACAAGCAAAATTGTACCATCAGAAGTTGCGAATGGGTGTGTATTGGACATATAATTATCATGGGAGTAAGAAACTGTTATAATTGTATATTGTTATTATGTATTTGCACTTAACATCAGTGCTCGGGAACTAATTTTTTTAAGTAATTGCCAAATTTGTGCATAATTTCCCAATTTCTGAGCCGGCTATATTAACTTGGGCAGTGATGTTCTGTGGTCTATTTAAACAATTTGCATGTGAATTAATCCGTAATTATCATGTATAGAATAATTGCATCTATTTTATCTTTATTCCAGATATGCAGAACATAAGAATCTATATTTTCCTTATTTGCATGTTGTAGAAGACTAAATTTTTACTCATTTTAGCTTGCTAACTCTTATTTACATGACTTGTGTTTTCTTTGTATTTTCACAGTTTAACTACTGGCTTACTAGATCGAAATAGGGAAGGTGTATAACCGTGTATTTTATATCTTTATCTTGCTGAGGTCACATGTTAGATTTAATGTTTGTTATGTTTCTTACTCTGTTTGTTTGCTGATTCATATCATTCTAAGCTGGATTTTAATCGAGATAATTCTGTTCATTTTCGTGACCTTTAAAGTGCATGCTGTAGCTGCCAACAAGTATCAATATTCTATAGTGGATTTCAATTGAGATAATTCTGTTAATGTTCATAACCTTTAAAGTGCATGCTGTAGCTGCCAACTAGTATCAACATTCTATGCTAGATTTCAATTGAGATAATTATGTTCATGTTCATAACCTTTAAAGTGCATGCTGTAGCTGCCAACAAGTTTCAACATTCTATGCTGGATTTCAATTGAGATAATTCTGTCCATGGTCGTGACCTTTAAAGTGCATGCTGTAGCTGTCAGTAGGCTTACTTAGCCTCCTCTGCCTTTTTTAAAGTAGAAGAATGGGAATTTACTTGATTGACTGTTGCCTCTCATTACACCCATCCTTGCACACTTTTTGATCTATCCAATGATATATGTATAGGCCATACATGGGAATGGCAAGGTGTTGAGTCTTGAAATTGCAACTGGTATATTTTGTCAGGATTAAGTCAAATCCGTTTAAGAGCATATATTTACATTCTTTTTGGTTCTATCCAATGATATATGTATGGGCCATGCATGGGAATGGCAAGGTGTTGAGTCTTGAAATTGCAATTGGTATATTTTGTCAGGATTAAGTCAAATCCGTATAAGAGAATATATTTACATTCTTTTTGCTCGATCCAATGATATATGAATGGGCCATGCATGGGATAGACAAGGCATAGAGTCTTAAGAGTATGTTTGGGTTATTCATCTCAGTACTAGGTCAAATCAGCTCCAAGCATATATTCACACTCGTTTTTGATCCATCGATCCAATGATATGTATGGGACAGACAAGGGTCATGAAATTATATTTGAGATCATCTCAGGATGTGCACCACTTGCACTTGTACATTGTAAAGTCACCGCATCTAGATTCCACCACCCGTTTTTGTGCGCACCACTCGTTGCACAAATCGTTTTCCTGTTCACCCTTCGCACACTTGTTTTTGTGTGCGTCACTTGCATCGGTACGATTCAGAGTCACTGTTATGTAATATTATACAAGATATGGCATTAAATATACGTCCTTATCATGATTGGTTACTCTTGTCAAATCACTAAAATCACAGACTGTGGATCGACTTTGACAATCAGTATCACAATAAATATAGGTTCGTTAGCTTGCGGCTCGAAATTGTAATGCAGATCTGGAACAGCTATGGGAACCTGGTTGACTTCGTCGCATCCTGTTCAAATACACACATATATATATATATTGCAGCATTCTACGCTCTAAAGTTAGCTCGCAGCATGCAGTACCGTCTTGATAAGGATCGAAGAGTGTCTTTCAGAATGTATGTCACCAGCGAAAGTTGAGGCACTGTCTTTTATGGCAATAAAAATGAAACTAACACAATCACAAAGCACATTTGAATTGTTAATTTTTATAGCATCTATTGTCATCAAAAAGAAGTCCAAGCTGGTTATGGTGCTACAGACAACCAGACAATGCCAGACCGGTATTGCCCCCCCACCCAATTCTAGATAATAGTGAAATCTGACCCAAAAATATAAATTGGGTAATTAATTGCACAGCATGTTTTGCAAAATAATGAATTTTCCTAGCGTAGACTGCTGGAACCTAAAAATTTCATGCTCCACCAGAACGCATTACGTTGTTGGGCATTTATTAATGCATTTTGAAGTAGCTGTGTCTAGAAAAATTTGGTAGGGGTTGCAAAATATACAGAATCGGTTTTGGTGGTCGTCAGTCAAAAGAGGTTGGGAACCACTGGACTATTAGATTCGTTATGCACAAGCTTCACAAAATCATCATTTATTATCATACATACGTGTTCTAATCATTGAATGCATACAAAACATGGTTGACTGAAACATGAATGCACCGAATGAGAGAGTTACAAGATATTTTTCCCATAATTTATAATATTTTCCATTCGGATGGAATATGGTGGCTTCCTCAATGCGTTGAAATATGGTCATTGGTGGCTGAAAGGAATTTAAAAGTGTAATGCATTTTCAAAAAAACAGCATACTCACATCATGTCACAGATTCTTATTAAAATTCAAATTAGAGTATGGTTGCTAGTTTTTCATTTTATCAAAGATTCAGAAGTGTACTGCAGAAATTCACCCAATCTGTTGCTCAGACGCCACAAAAAATTTCCATGAGAATAATTCAAAAAGAACAATTTTCCATGATAAATCAATTGCTAGGACTTCATGACGCCTTTTTCATTGTAGTTTACATTTTTATTAGTAATATTAGTTTCAATTTAATACAAAACCAAAGAAAATTGGCACCTTGGGTGAAGAATCTTCTTCAATCGGAAGAGAATGTTCGTCACCTACAAAATGACAGCAATTGAGTATATCAATGGGTAAATGAGTCGTGAGTGTTTTCAAATTGCTTCAGAAGTGTTTTTTGAACTACAGTAATATTTATTAGGTGACTCCACTAGAAAACACAATTGAAATATTTTTGCTGAATTTGGGACAGTTACATTTTTCAAGACCGATCATTCCTACTAATTTTTGCTCACAACATAAAACCTAATTGAAACTAATGTATATATTCATTGGTTGAAGATGTTAAAGTACCGTAGTGTTGAATAAGAAAGCAGTGATTAGCAAACGAAAATTATCATATTCTGAAACAAGATAATTTTTGTAACCTTTGGCAAGAGTTTTTAGTGCACCTGGCACAGAAACTCTAGATAGACCAATTCCTCCATAATCTGTGGTTGCAACTTCAGTCATTCTAATGGCTCCAGAAACTTCATCCGAAGCAGACTTTTCAAAATGATAAGATTTTCTTCGTGTTGATCCCATACTTTCGGCATCTTCAACTATGCTCGTTCTATGACATTGCATAATTCTGAAAATAAAAGGTAATAAATCACAATATACCTGCATCCCAAAACAAAACAGAGAATAATCTGCATCACACGACAAAACGAAGATTTGAATGCAGGAAAACTTGTTTTGTAATAAATAATATGTACATACGAGACTTGAAATTATATTTGGACTATTTAGATCATCACTTGTCAAACCAGCCTCAAAGTGCATCTTCAAGTGCTTTTTTGACTCAATTACATATGCATGGGTCATGCAATTCTTTCAGTCGGTTGTTTGTCAGGGTGGTTTCTGACACGTTCACTACACATCTTGTTTTAGAGACTGTTTTAACCGGTCCTTGTTTCTTCCTTTTTTGTTCGACTTGACCGCGTGGTTCTCTGTGATTTTGTTGTTTTCTTCTCTCAATTTGATTTCTAAATACCTACTGACGTCTTTGAATAAGCTTTCGGGTAGCTGCTGTCCGAGTAATCCAAAATTTTAAGCAAATAAGGAGAAAGTACTTTGTTTGAAATGTGAAAATAAATTTCTACTGCGATTACTCAAAACATATTGATGACTTCTAATGAAATGAGTTTTTCATGAAGTTCTAGGTATAAAGCACAGTCGACCATATTAGGATATTTTTTGCAAAAAGAGTTGGGAAGCATTTATCCATTTGCTCCAAACGACAAGAAAGTTTCAAACACCCAAAGAAAAACAAGATTTTGTCAGTTTGGTATTGCATAATCTCGTAAGGAAATCGTTATTGGTACCCCTGCTTGGGATTCTCAATTAATTGCCTATAACTCAAATTAGATAAATAGATCGTCTAAAATGGTTGAAAGAGAGCCCAAAATGGTTGTAGGTTACTTTATTGCGATCTATACCATTGCAGTAACCAAGCCATGTTGCCTAAGCTAGGACAATACATAATCAAGGTTTTCAATGTCAAGTGAGTATTGAAAAAAATAAAGGAACAACTGAATAGCTTACTTCTCCAATGTCGTAGAATCTGATATTGATGGAATATCCAGTGGCCATTTGGATGCAAGACATCTTTCTCTAATAGCATTCTTTATTTGATCCGATGCTGTAGTGAGCAAGTAATTCAATGAATATTAACTATTAGGGCATGAATCAGATCAAAAATCAAGAAAAATATGAACAACCGCATTTGATACCTTCAAACATTCAAGTGAAGTTAGGATAAGGAAAGTCTTCAGGCATGTGGTAATACAACTATTAGTGTAATACAATGGCATGATTTTTTGTGATTATTTTTGATCCATTCGAATCAAATTCCATTTGGCTGAGCCTAACTGGGTATTATTTAAGTTAAGTGGTAAGAACACGCTAGTGGATCGCTACTTGCACCTCAAAACTTTCCTTTCATTCTAATTAATTGGAGCATTTAATGAAAATTAGAGCGAGCCATGTATTTTTTACTTATCAATGGTTTCACATACCGATTATGAACTAAATATCGAAGGTGACACAGCATTGTATTTATTATTCAAATTCTACCTCCTATAAAATGTTTTTCCAAATTATTTACCAGCCCCACTCGACCCTACTCCTAGTGCCAACAAAACATTTGATGTTTTTTCATCCAACAAAAAAATCACACAGCCTAATATATTTTTAAAATGCCGTGTACTGAAACTTGAAAAATCATCATGTCTTCCCTCATTAGGCTCAGACTTTAATTTGACCTGCCCATTAGGTTCCTAACACATTATGTTATTATTACGTCTCAACATTATTATGTGAAAACATTATCTGAACTCTACAGATTTCTATGAATAATGGTGTAGAAGTTTATTGAGAGTTTGAAGGTCAAAAGTCAATTTTGGGTCAATTCATTGTATTCTGAACTTTTGACCTTTAGCACCCAATTTCTGACCTGAAATTCATAATAATGCCATAACTTTTGATTGAGTCAATAAATTTTAATGGGTATTACATTTTTGGAAAGGTATTTTCCCCATCAATATAACTAAGAATTTTAAATACAAAAGTGGTTTTCAACATAATTTAAGAAAACACCAATCAACTTTGATCCAAAATTCATTGAATTGTCGATCTTGCTCAGCTTTATAAGTAGGCAAAAATTTGTAATGGACTTAAAAGTATTTCATATATACCTTTGAGGTCCAGTGAAGTTTAGCACCATAGTACTTCCAACGTAGGATATTTTAATGGCAATCAGAAAAAAATAAGATAGTAAACTTCATAAGACCTTTCGCTTTGTCAGTTATGCCCATCAAAAACTTATTCATAATTTAAGATTCGTCACATACTATTCTACGCCACTGCAGCCTACATTTCTAACCATTTGGGCATTCGAGAATAGGACTTAACCATATTGACAAGCGAACCACAACCTCGCTTTAATAATTTCCCCAGACTCAACAACTTTTGGAATGATTTGTTTTTGGTAACTCAATTAGTTTTCCAATAATATTTCCAAATCATCCATGGAATATGTAATTAAATGTAAGAACAAAACATCCAACTACAAATGAGCTATCCCCGACTATTCACAGTAGGTCCATTGCAAATTTTACCAGGGTACGTACGACCTGATCCATCAATACTTTGGCGGATAAATTTAAATTGAGTGTTTCTGTGAAATTTGGAAAAAATAAGTACAGCACTCTCTCGGTAATGGGGGTCCTGAGTGACATTCTCATATAACTTTTCATGATCATAATGTTTTTTTCGTGATATTTCAATGTGTAGAGCAGGGGTGGCCAACCAGCGGCATGCGGCTCTTTGGCCGGTTTCATGCGGCTCTTTTCCGCTTGGTTATTCAAAGAAAAAAATAACTTGCAAACTCCGATTCATCACGTTTCGATTTAAAAACATATTATGATTTATCGTGTATTCTTCTTTTATGTCGAAGAGACACGAGCGCCTTCATCCAATTTTACCATGGGACGTCCATTATTACATCACAACCGCATTATTTGGTGTGAGAAGTGTTTATGTGCGACGAGTAATGGAAAAGTGTGCCAATGGAAAAATACCCCAATGTGAAACGGGCTGCGCTTCAGATATGATCAATGCTTGGGTCAACATACGTCCGCGAATCTGTGTTTTCTACCCTAAAACACGTGAAATCAAAGCATCGATCTGTTTTGACTGACACTCATGTGAAAGAACTTCTTCGATTCGCAACAATGACATACAAGCCAGCTTTAAAGAGGATTGTTCAATCCAAGGAATGCCAGAAGTCCCACTAAGTAGCATGCATAACAATAAATGGCTTGTAATTTTTTTTCCCTTATCATGTTGGTGTGTGACATTTACAATAAATCTAGCATTCTACCAGAGCTGAACAAAGGTATATGTGTGTGCCTTGTGTGACCTTGTGCATGACGTGGCTCTTTGAGGTAACAAAGTAAGAAATGTGGCTCTTGGTCTCTGACTGGTTGGCCACCCCTGATGTAGAGAATAAGGATAAACAAACAATACAAACATGACAAAAAATATCCCAAAAACAGTTTGTGCCGAGAAATTGAAAATTTGAACTTCGTATTTTTATGACATTCATAAGACAACCGCAAAACAAAATCGGACAACAATGATATTTTTTCATTTGTTGATTTGATATGGAATGACTCTTATGAAACATTCTCTGCTCTTAGCTAGTCAGCTCCTTTCTGGTGCTGCTTCTGACCTTGCCTAGAGTAAGATTCACTCAGAAAAAAATCAATTCCACAAAAACAAATAATTCAATGTCACAAAAAATCAACCCACTATCTTACCTTCAGGATACTCAACTATAACTTCTGAAAAAGCATGTTTATCCAACCATAGCAATTCACAATCTGTCAGACATCGAATCGTATTCAAACGTGGTAAATCAAACAGTAAGAAAGCTTCTCCGAAACATTCTCCTTCTGATATGGTATCAATAATTTTCTCTTCTTTCTCATCCAATATCTAAATTAAATAAATTGTTTTCAAAAATAAATGGTAGGTCCAATTTGTGAATTGCATGTATTGAAAAATTACTTTGGAATGTGGAACATCGAGTAAAAATATTTTAAATTTAGGCATCTTTGTAATGTAGATCAATCTACAGATATATATAAATATATATATTCAATTATAAAAAAGTATAGCATAATATAGCCTACAGACCTGAAGCAAGCCTCGATGTACATAACACATTGCATCAGCAACCTCTCCTGCACGTTGTACATACTGATTCTTGACATAGACTTTGTGCTTCGATGCTCTAGCAAGATTTCTGCACAAAGAACCTTCAGTATGTTTCAACAGAAGTGCCTTAACAAGAAAATAAATTCTACAACATTCAAAGATAAACTGCCTACTGGGGTTTGTACATCAGGCGCAGTGCAGTCTATTTATGATTTGAAGAGAAAAATTTCTTTATTTATAGTTTACATCTGTTTGTTTCAACGCTTGCGCTTATTCATAAGAAATAAAAAACCTTCTGACTACCGGTATGTATTGTAATAAAACTATTCAATTTTAACACTTTCCATGCCATAGTACATTTCAGAATATCATTCTAGGATGCCATGGATAATTCGAGAAAAGTTAATTTCCTACCTTTATTTGTTTGGTTGCTGCCGTTTCTATGTGTCTTATTCTTGTCATAATAATGGCATAAGAGATAGTTTGTCTCTGAGCGATAATGATCTTCAACTCACTGACTCAATCTTATAAAAAGATGTCTTTGTCTGTTTATTATATGACCTCAGATTCGAAAATTCGATTCAAGAAAATTAAATGGCAAACAGACTCGTGACTCGACTGGTGTCTCGTAAACGTATGACTCGATTTTACTTGTGACTTAAAAGTACAGTGACTCGATTAGACTCGAGACTCTTAATTTGAATTTTGGTAAGACTTGGTAAGACCTTACGAAACATAAGGGGCAATTGTGCCGACTTTCATTTACGCAACAAACATTTAGCTATGCATGTCGAAAGGAGTTTATTGTACATGTATTCTTTACAGAAGAGAAAACATAATTAGAGAGAGTTAGAGAAGTTTTATTGTACATGTAATTTTTTACAGAAGAGAAAACATAATTAGGGGAGTCCATAATTTCGTTTTCTCGTTGTAGTCTGACAATGCGGGACTGTGCTATAACAATGAACCCATTGTTCTGAGAATTGGAATAGTTTATTGTTCCATTATCAAGCACCCCCGGTGACATGGCACGAATTGATATCATTTGCAAAAGGATTAACAATCCAAAAGTTTCCCTTCCGAGAATCTGCATTTTTTGAAAAATATTTGTCAAAACTGATGCTTAGCTCTTCTGAGTGTTAACTTATAACAGCAAACAACTCTCCTACGTTAACATAAGCATTTGCCACGACGTCTTGCAAACATGGAAATATATTGATATCCCCTTTCGGTACATTGCTACTCCAAAACTCCAGTTTCTTTTTGAAAGCATCAGTTTTGTTGCGTAATGTAAATATATTGGAGTGCGTACCTTGCAGAGAACTGTTAAGGTCGTTCAAGCGGCTGAATATATCCACTAAGTATGCAAGTTTGGCTGTCCACATCTCATCGGATAAGAATTCTTTTAGAGGAGAATTTCTTTCACATAAAAATTGCTTCTTCCCTCCCCTCAAAGAAACGAGCGAGAACTCGTCCTCTCGAGAGCCACCCTAATTCGGCATGAAATAACAGATGTTTATGTTGCGAACCTATGCTATCACACAAGGCATCAAAAGCCTTGAGTGCAATGCTCAGCCACATATATCATTTATGATCTTCACTGCGCTGTTCATAACGTCGTTCAATTCAGGAGACAGATTTTTGGCAGATAAACTTTCCCGGTGATGAACGTAGTGATCAGCAGATCTTTGTTTGCCACTTGTCTAATTTTCGCAGTTACACCTGAATGACATTTGGTCATGTTAGCGGCACGGTCCATACAAACACCGACACATTTTCCCCAATCTCAACCTTGCTCTTACACATAGTTATTACGAGACCCAAATATTTCTGGTCGCCCTGGTCGTCCATTCAGGTAGTTGGGAGACAACGGAAATTCTTCAATGATACTTTCTTCCTTTTCATACCAAAATACGCAAAAGGCCTTCCAACGAGGTTGCTATGGCGAGAGTGAAAATGTCGAATAAGCTTCAAGAATTTCATAGCGTTGTTTTGAAGGTATTTTGGCGCAGACTAAGCACATGGGAAGCGTTACTTTTCCACTGCTAGGAAAGATAGTGAAGCTGAGATCCCAGTACTTATTATCATACTGCCTTATGAAGTCTCCTTTCCGCTTTTTGCTTGTTTCTTCCATAACATAATAATAATCCATAACAACATTGCATGATCGGTTCAAGCGATGTTGTAAATTTGAAGCAATAGAGCTAGTTTCTTCCTCTGTCCTCACGAGTAACTCACCCCTGACTGAAGCAGTAGGGCTAGTCCTTCCTCTGTCCCCACCAGTACCGCTAACTTGATTTTCACTGCTGGTTTTCTTTTGAAAGAACTTGATAATACTTTGCTGTTTGCTTGACTCCATTTTACTATCAAAGTTTTTTGCTAAATTTTGCGCTTTTAAACATTTTGGCACCACATTTACAGTATTGTGACGTACGACAGAGTACAAAGAACTTTGTCTTGCGTTACAATGCTGCAAATTACGGAACATGCGAAATTCTAAATCAGTTCAAAATCGGATGTTTTATTTCTTTAATCAATGGACAAGATTACAACATCTTGCATTTTTCAACTGAGATAAAAAAAATAGTAATATGTTTGGCGGACCGGGAGGAAAGTTGACGAGGACCGGTGGTCGAGAACCACTGTATCAATTCGCAAGCCCAATATATCGTACATATTGTCATTTCAACCTAATTTATCCCCATTTGCTAAAAATAAAAATAAACAGCGTTTTTTCGTTACTTTTTCACTATATTCCCGTATATTTTATGATTGGCCCTAAACAATGTTGCCCATGTTTATTTTACAGATATTATAGTGGTCTTTGTTCAAGGGAGCTCTCGTTCCTCCCAACAAAATTTTTCAATCGGTCAACACGATTGGCTACCAATTCTCATCTATTCACTGTGGAGGTTCCACAATGTCAAAAACAGTTTTATGCAAGCTTTTTTTCCAAGAATCTCTAAACTTTGGAATTCCTTGCCTTCTTGCTGCTTTCCTGATCGTGTTGACCTACAAGGCTTTAAAACTCGCGTTAATAGACATCTATCAGGGATGGGGGTTCCTTAGTTCCTATTCCTGCATTTCATGTAGCTCTTTGCACTCCAGTGGCTTCAGGAGAATGTTCAAGTTTGATTCTTCTCCTGTGACCTTGCTCTGAGCGAATTTCAATAAAAAAAAAAAATATATATATTTAGTAATTTTCATGAGCACTCAAATTTTCACACAATTGCATAATGTGCAGCAATCACATAATCAAATGCCATTTTTAATTTAATGGGACATTTACAAACATTATCCTGATCAAATTGAGGTTTCATTTTGGGTAGTCAATGGTCTTTTAGGGTATTTTCACACCCTTCTTGTTGAGTCGTACCCCGCTCCAGCAGTGCTCCTGAAGTCCCTGGCAATTCAGTCATTGTTAAATAAGTCGCTTTTCATCACATAAAAACTAGCCATAATAAGGAGTGTTACGTGAGTACTCATGCGAATCTTAATCGCGCGCTAAATATGTAAAATATATGTTGTATTTGCATCAAATGGTAAAATCCTCACTTACATGCATTGCGAAGTATTCTACATTAATTTTAGAACCAGTGAAAGTGAATTAATATACATATGATAGGCTGTATGACTGAAACCTCGCATGGAACAGTAAGATCTGATATCTATGCGTTCGTTGTCAACTTGAAAAATCTTCATCACAAAGCTCTATGTTCCGTAAGACTATACCATTTCTTTTTTCTGACGAAGCAACACGTTCGGGTGCAGATGGTGCAGCTGTAAATTTCTGGAATAAAATAGGACTGCTAATTCCAAAATCCATTGTTTTCAAATCGCCACAGGGTCGCAGCATAAGATCAATGACTTTTGAGCATGTAGATGAAAATCTCCAAGTCCTGTACTACCACATCCGAAATTTCCAAAGGAATGGTCAGCATTAACATCAGCATAACATTTACTGTACTACCACATCCGAAATTTGCCCAAAGAATGGACAGCATTAACCTCTATCGCCAACAAGCTGAACATGCATTTGATAACAGTGCCAAAGTGCTCAAATGGCACAAGATATGCCAGACATAGAAAAGAAGTTGTTTATCTTTCTAAATATCTGCTGAACTACGGATTTTATCTTGAATGCTATCAATATGCTGATACTGTATATTGACTGGCTATCATTGGAGTCCAATTGGATGTCATTGACAGGTTGCAAGGCGGCAGTAACAATGTTAGTTCTTTGGAATGTTCAAACTACCAGCTAAACCACACGAAGAGCCAATACACAATCGTTTCTCAATATATACGCCAGCTGATCAACATTTCAGAATTTGCCAAAGGAAATATTTTCTTGTTTGAGCATCTCTGTGAGCCGTTGGTGTCTGTTGGTTGTGGCAATGAGGTGGAATTGCTTGACGTGTCCAACAATTTGAAATGTATATGTCAAAATGAGGAATAACTTAATCTTTCCGTCTGAGAGTTTTGGTCAGCCTTTCCGACAAGTATAATCCTCAATTTCAGAATTTATTTCTGTTAGTTGAGATTGTTCTGTGAATTTCCTTCAGCAACGCCATGGTGGAACCGGTTTTAGTGCAATGCAAGGATGATGTCAGAATTTTTTTTCTAATCCAAATTCTCTCCAAGCAAGGTTGTACAAAAAAGATTGTACATAAAAGTCTCCTGAAACCAGAAGCAGAGAGCTACATAAATGCAAGTATGAAGGAAGATTATAGAATCTTCATCTCTAACAGATATTTTTGACACGAGTTTTAACGGCATTTACGTCCACACAAACAGGAAAGCAAACTTTTTGTGACACTGCGGAACTTCCACAGTGAATGGATATGAAATGGTAGCCAAATGTCTCTGTCGGCTGAAATTTTTTTTGGATGAACTAGAGCAGAAAGCTTCTTTGAACAAAATTCATGATAATATTTGTGGAATAAATAAAGCATGGCAACTTTGCGACGATGAGACAAGCTTTGCAGACCTGAAGAAAGTTTGGGACAAATCCCATTGATCCCACGTTGCTGAATAAGGTCAAGCAGATGCAGTACTGTTACTACAGAAATGTCCCAGATGTGACTTGTACAAATGAGGTATGATTTCTGGTGAAAGGTAATGTCGACCTCGATATATAAAGAACAGATTTTATTGAGGCATTTTTAGCAATACAAGTGACATAATCATGCCAACTGAAATCCCAAAACGAGAAGAATGCGCGAAGATTCCTCAAGAGCAGTACTGGAAAGAGAAATTCGAGTCTGAATCGAGAAATTTGGCAAGACCTAAACGTTCTTACATATTAGATTTTTCATTGAACCATAAAAAAAATGTGGTATCACCAGCCTAAATTACCATATCACATAAGTCATTGACAGCCACTAACTTTTCCTCTCTACAGCGATCAAGGGCTCGATAAATTCGCTTGGTTATTATTAGAACAATGACAGCGGTCTTGATACTGTTGGTCAGTAAGGAGGCAAAGGATTGCCGAGAAATTTGATTACTATAGTCGATTCAAATATTTTACTGATAATTGGCTGATGGGTGGTACTTGTTGGGATCAGTTCGATCATTCGGGTGAAAACCATGGGGCAGAGTGGAGCTTTACCTGGAATCTTCGATGAAGAATAAATTCATTGATTCTAAGGCTTATCCACTCTGTAATTTCTACCGCGCAGGCATCAGCAAGCAATAAAAAAATATCACTCCACGGCTAAATTGTGAATGAAATTACGAAAAGAATCCCAGTGCGTTTCTTATTCAGCTGTAAGATAACATGGTCGGAGGTGAACATGTGTGTTATTTCATTATTTGCTCAAGTGCTGTGTAGAAGCTTCATAATCAGTTCGGTCACGCATCCGAAGATAACTTAAAAAGATATTTGAAAAACACAGATGCTCTGAATGACATAATATCTGACCTTGTTCATGATGTTGTTAGAAATTTTGAAGTATGTGCAGTACGTAAAAAATCACCATCTCGGCCTGTTATTGGGTTGCATCAAATTTGCGAATTGAGCATGAGTGCTATTTATCGGCATCAAATAAAACAAAATCTTTCGTACAGGCACATTGGCTCTCAACTACGGGTATTCACCAATAGTGGTAAATAATTTAATAAACAAGAATTTCTGGATATGTATTTCTCTTTCAACATCATTGTGGCTATTTCTCCAGCATATTCTTCGTGGAGTAATGGTATTTGTGAAAAGTCACAATCAAGTACTTACAACCACATTGCTCAAAGTAAAGATAATATCAGTAATTGAAAATTGGGAAGCAACAATATGGGATTTAGTTCAGCACAATTGAGATTTGGACAAAATATTAATCTTTCTTCTGTACTGGTGGATAAATTTCCAGCTCTTGAAGGAACGACTAACAGTTTAGAAGTTCATTGTGGAGCACCATCTGAGAAGATACGATACAGCATTGCGCAGTCAGACTCTTCGGACAATTCTTGACCTTTTTGAAACTGGAGTTAAACAAGAGACCTGATGGCCATGAATGGCATGCCAGTTTTTGTGAGACATGGTGGTCAAGCAGTAAGAGGTCATACTTGCAGATTGTAACAGGTTCCATCAGGCAAAAATGAAATGGTCGACTCAACTTCAAAAGATTACAATGTGAATTCCAAGAACTTTGATGATTCAAATGAAGGTGAAGTTTGATTAGAGAAATGAAGAGAGGACAAAATCGGATCTGGCATGCACAATTATGGTTGGGCTTCCGGAGAGCCGTTAACTGATATTCCATACGAACAGGACAGAAAGGACTCTATGTCTGCAGTATCTCAGCCTTACCACATTTCTCCTAAGAAAATTAAGTATGAGAATAGCAATAAATCCATTGTTTTCAGTAAATAACAGGTTGTTAAATCCAAACAAGATGATGGAACTGTTAGTAGTGCAAAGATTCTTGGAGGAGTGGGAATATAAAAATTGGTTCAATGTGCAGTTCGAATCTCCGCAAAGATTATGGTAAACAATGTTGTGTGGATTTTGGTGCCATCACGATTCTTGTGGAGAAAGAAGGAAATAGTAATATAGCTGGAATGTGAACTGATCAATTGGCAAATGATCTTGAAGTTTACAAAAAAGTCTTGATCACTGTGATAGACTTTACTTCTGCCAAAGTCAGAGAACTTAATAGTTGGAAACAGAAAGAAGTTTATGAAAAATATCAACATTCGGATCAACACTGTATTTCTGTTGAATAGATTCGAAAGCTAGTTAGGTAGACAGAGGATTTGAAGAGAGCAATCTCCCCCAAGGTGCAGGCAGAACTTCGGCGAAATGCGTATCAAATGCCACCTGTAACAAACCCTGCTTGATCCAACAGTTCGGCTATTGGCATGATGTCTCCGAATTGGAAGGGATTTTAGCAGTTCATGGTGACTTTTTATGACCTGGAATCCAGAATTTTGATTGTGGGCAAATCATGCGAAACTTTCGAAGTTGGAAATGAAGTAATTTCAAGCATATTGGCCTTCAAATATTGGAAAATCAGTACACTGTTTCACTAAATCAAAACAGTCACATATCATCTTTAATTCCCATTCAGCTATCTATAGAAAAAAAGTCAAGCCTTGATGATGCTCTTACTGGATATGAAGAACATACCTTGAGATCAAAAATAGGTCAATTGTTATAGATAAACACACAATCAAGGACAGATATATCATTCGATACCTGTGTGCCTGCTACAAACTTCCAAGACAGTCACTGTTAGAGATTTGCAAAGAAAGAGATAACAAAGTAATAAGAAAACTGAAGTTCATAAACTGAAGTTCATAACAGTCAGTAAGAACTTTTGCAATTTGAGCCTCAAGCACAATTTAAGAATTGTATGTTTTGCTAATGCCTCATTTGGGAATTTGAGAGATAGTAGCAGCCAAGCTGCAAATGTTGTATTCTTAGTAGGAAGAAATCAAAGATGCAATTTGATGAGCTAGCAGAGCAAAAGAATAAAAAGAGTTGTAAAGAGTCCATTGGCTGCTGAAACTCTTGCAATGTCTGTTAGTATAGATATTGCAACATTTATCAGTTCATATTATACAGAGATCATGTATAGAGCGGTTGATCAAGCAAGACTTTCAATCGAGCTTGTTACTCATAACCATTCACTTTACGATTTACCCAAATCAAGCAAGTAAAAGACAGGAGATCTGGAACAGAAATTGCAATATTCAAAGGGATGATATCGAATGGAGAAATTTCTCATGTTTGATGATGCGGTAGTGACAAACAATTAGCAGACACTGTAACAAAGAAAGGAAAATCTGCAGCTCATTTACTAAGTCCTACGCTGCAACGAGCTTAAAAACTTTTAAGAATAATGGGGATTTTGTGTGAACTACCGTATTCTGGCCATTGTGAATGTTTTGGTTTTATTTGGAATGTCAAGCTTGCCTTGTGATCACTACTATCTGGTATTGTTGTCAGAAGCAATCAGTTGTTGTTATTTTTTACCTTTTATATTTACTTGATTACATCTGTGTCTACCAACAGTATCATACAGTTAAGGCTCATTAATGTATCTAGGACAGAGTGAGGAGCTCTGTTTCGTTTGTTTGTCTTGAGGGAAACTTAACTTCAATTGAGTGTTAATTGCCTTAATTTTACTCAACTGTGAAACAATTCCCAATCAGAAATTCTAGTTTACTCAGTATGAGTCACAGATGGACTGTGACTCGTCGACATTATCCATCAATTCAGTGACTCACGCTTAACTTAACATGCTTTTTTCTGATTAGGAATCATCAAAACACTTTTGTGTTGCGTATTTGCCACTGATGGATCGCGTCGATGCAGCGTGGGAAAAAGCGGGCTGCCCTGGAATAAGGGGAGTTGGTTCATAGGAATAGGATAATGGCGCGGCAGCTTCTGTCATGTTAAAACCAACCTGAGCAAGCTTTTGAAGTTTGATGAAAGCAATAGGCCAAAATGAGTATTTTCAAGAAAACACCCCTCCAAAAAATGAGCATGGTGTACTCCCGCTGCTGATTTCTTATTTGCCTCCCTGCCCCTATTCATGGTTCTGAATACACCACTGGCCACGACCATTTCTGTTGGTATATCTAAATATTCTAGTGCCCCATATTAATCCAGACTGTTTCTCATGAAATTGCAGTAAGAAAGTGAGGCGAGACCATTTGTGAGCAAGTTGTTTGATTAAGCACATTAAAAAAGAGTAGAAAAAAGTAGAAATGGACCGCATTGTGAACAGGTGTGGGAAGGGAGCTGTGCAGTCAACTTAAAAATCTGTAACCAATCAGAATACTTCTGCCGAAACATGTTTTGATAAGTGTATGGGCGGTGCCGGTGGAACACACCGTCCCACCACGGTCTATGTGTGGCGCATGCTTGACAATACAAAATTCCTAATCACTACCGTAGCGACACTGCGTGTACTATCATTTTAAGTAAGCTACATCTTGGACCAAGAGAGTGAGAAAGATCGTACCGGTACTGTACAGTGGAGTTGGGCTGAATTTACGTTAATATGGAATCGCGCAAAAGTGGCGGAATTATGTAATGCAGCAGACTTACATATTTAAGCTATGAAGGCTGTTTTTTCTTGAATTGCTTTTATGTCAACTTTTTCAATTGTTTGCGTCGCTGTTGCTGTTTATTTTAAATGACTGATTGATATTAGATTTAAATTTCTATATTAATTTTATTATTAGACATGCTTTTGATGTTTTTGATAGAGTGTGTGTGCATTGGATTATCGCCGCGAACATATATCGCTTAGGTATCCCGCAAAAATTTGCAGAAACTAGAAATGTTCATATTTACGGAATTACGTATATAAATCTGGTGTAATTAGGTAAGGCTTTACATTACAACACAACTCTGTAGGCAAATTTTACAACAATGAATAAAATGCAATGTGTGTTTAATACACCCAACTAATTTAGAGGAGATTGTCCAGAAGTATTGAAGAACCAGAACCGTTTTTGACGCACTCAGAGGTATAAAGTAAATACTCAAGTAAAGCATTAAGTAATAATGTGCTTAAGTAAGTACTTAAAATTAGACAATTTTGAGCTAATTTCCAAGCAATGAAAGTTTGTAAAAACCAACATTGAGCAATACTTGAAATTTTAAAGTATCGCTTGAAATTTGAAGTATCACTTTGAATCCATGCTCGAAATATTTGTTGCTGAATACCAAATGTCACTACTAAAGTGATTACTTATGTACTGATCAATGCTTGAAAATATGATAAAATCCACATTAGGTACAATTGGACGCTAGTCTACTCAACATTTCGAAGGGAAATGAAACACAGATTCACTTGTCAAGACTAATCCAATACAAACTATTATTTGAGATATTTTATGAGCCGTTTTGCTACAGTACTATGTACTTTTTGCGTTGTTTTTGGTACAAGTCACAATGTTTTTTGTGTATGCATCCTGGAAAAAATATATCAGCGTGGTAGTTTACAGTGAACCGAGTCAGAGTCCAAAAGATAGACCAGATTCAACCGGAGTTTGTGTATTCAGGCCCATCCTTACTGGTCTCACAGAACCACTTACCCGATTGAGCAACGGTTTGAATGCATATTCCTCAAATGTTCCTCTCAGACAGTCTGGAAGAATTTCTAATGTTCCCATTTCATGAACCATCAGCCCCTTGAAGCGTTGCCAGATGTAATCACAATATCCCAAACAAACATCCTTGATCTCATTTCTCACATGCATGTTATCCTACAGCAGTATCACAATATCAGTCATGGAATAAAAACGATGCAATTTGGTACATTAGTGGCTCATGTTTGCAATTACTGGGTTGTCCATTCAGTTGAATTCATAAAGATGTTATACCCCTCCACATATTTATTTGTATTTATCTTTAAAAACAATCGATTTACCAGATATGGGTTAAAAATGCCATGACAGAGAATCAATCAGTGGCCCACACTGAAGATGTTTACATAAAATTCTCCAGAGACAGAAATCTGTGGCGCATGCTTACCAAAATTAAATTTTAATATTAGATAAAAAAGGTTCTGAGAAAGACTGAGTATTGATGGGCTTTATATTTAAATTAATTACCAATTCGCCCGTGAAGGCTTCATAGTAGTGAACATAAGAGGCACGGCGTGCATCAGCATTTAGCAACATAGATGTAATACCAGAGACAGCCATTCCATAGAGAAAACCAATTCCATTTAACATAGCAACGACTGAGAACACCTAAAACAAAGCAGAGATACATATCAATACTGAATTCACAGTACTTGTAGGCGCACTTCGGTTCCCATAACCACTGGTTAAGACTATCCCACCTATGATGTCCAGGATTGCAAATTCAAGGGATTATGGGTTTCTAGAAGCTTGCAAAGCTCCTATAAATCCATGATGAAATGAAAAAAAATGAACCTTAAATAAATAGACCTAATTTTACGAGACTTGATTTTATTCTAGAAGAATAAAATATCGGCAAACTACGGTGTTTTTTGCATTCACCGGTTGTGCTTTATGTATATGATCATCATGAGGCAACACTATACATTGAATTAAATTGGAGCCCATATTTTGTCCATTCCCACAATAATGAAATACATATCATCATTACCTTTTCTGCAATAGTGAAAGCATGCACATCTCCAAATCCTGTAGAAAATGAAGAATGAGCAGCCCAATAAATACTTATGATATAAGGAGGAGCCAAATGCCTAACTTCATCTCTAACATCTGCTTCCATCGTCAAAAAATGAATATTTACTCTCTCATGAATTTTATCTAAAAAATATAGATGATATGATTATATTTTGCCCGCAATGCACTTTGTATTCATTCTCCACATTGTAATATCTTAATTTAGTGTAATATATATAGATATGATGATGTATATTTGACACTTGATGAACATGATTAGTAGCATAAAGATCTATGTGCAATGTTTGACAGATAATAATTTAATCGCCATACTTATTCCAATGTCTATTCAGAAATACTTCATAGTTCATCTTTGAATATGTATTACAATTATTGAGAAGGCCAAGATTCAAATATCTGATACATACATATCTGATTCGGCTGGGAATATAACTGAACCGTTTTGGTAAAGTGTGGTGAGTGATGTCTGGCCTAAGCCATGACAAAATCATCTACCACCATCTCTTTGTTTCCTTTTAGTCGCCCTTCACGACACACAGGAAATACCTTAGGACTATTCTAAAGCTAGTATCTACAGTGCTAAAAAATGGAAACCCTAATCATTATTGCTGGAATGAAGTAACAAGCACATTACAACAAATTATAGATCAGTAACAAGAGATATATTACCTATATAGAATTAGTATTTGAAACTAATAATAAATACTACCCACCAATGGTGCATGCAGACCGCAGATGTCCAACTTCAGTAAAAAAAAAACTCACATAATAAGCTATGATATATCCAACTGTTTTCTCGGCACTTATCCATTCTAAATTCACCATAACCTGCATTCGAACATGCAAGGCCATAAAATCCAACTGCTGAGAAATGGATTACCATGCTTGACAAAGTAACATAGAGTGTTGTTCTAAACAACACAGTACTGGATCCTGGTTCCTCTTGTCTACATCCTGAAAGCACATGTACAAAATAGTATCATTAATAACAGGCTTGTAAATTCAATGAATAACTTGTTTCTAGAATCTGACACAAATTCTTGCAAAACTGTCAATACGTAGTCACGGTGGAATTTTAAAATATCTCTTTCACAGATGAAAAACTGTGTACTCAAATATTGATTTATTCTAATATACTATAATTATGGGATTCTTTACAAGACAATAAAAAAGTTTTAAAATCTCACAGATTGCGATGAATTTGCATGCCTGTATTAAAAAAAGAGGATACATAAAGCATTTTACCACACTCGTTCTTATAATTACTAGATATAGAAGTTGTTCACAAAAACTTTACTACCTCATTTGCAGGCTTGCAAATTCCTTGCAATTTGGAAGATTCCAAATTTTTGCTATCTTCTCATAGGGAGAGTAATATAGTAGATATAATATAGTAGTAATAGGAGTAATATAGTAGTAGTATGAAGCAATCAATACTGGATTACACAGAAAATAAGCAAAAGCAACCTCAAAGAAAAAATCTCTGATGCTTGAAATGAATATTTTAAATTTTCAACATGGTTTCATAAAAGTTTTACGAGAGTCTGTGCGAGATACCAGAAATCCGAAATCCTGCGAATTTGCTAGCCTGTATTTGATAACAAGATGATTACAATGATCTTGAAAAATAAATTGCTAAACACAAATTAACAATATTTTGTTCATTAAATTAATCAGAAACATTTAGGCATACCAATATAATACAGCACATAGTGAAGTCGAAGATATATCTTTTGTTTATCGATGATTCGAAACCAATATTCTTCACCAGGTAGAATGAACCGTAGAAATGAGAATGGCAGTATAGTTATTAAATCCAAGAAAAATCCTATACTGGTCTGATACCGTTCTCGAACTTTCAAAAGATTGCGCTCTTCAACTCCATCGATAAGATGTCCAGTTCTCGATCGTAAAAACATAAGTATAATGTACATCATATCAGCCAGGTCACCAAAACCGGAAGCCGTAAACGAGTAATCAAAAACAATCATATAAGAGTTCAAGAACACACAGATAATAACCATGAAAATGACAGCGTGAGTGTAATAACGCAAATATTGGTTATACCAGGAAATAGTCCCACTGCAAAATGAATAAGGTTCAGCAGCCTCATCATTTTCATATCCTGAAATAACATTTTCAATATCATCAATTAATTTCTGATTGCTGTTCTTTTTCAGAGCGAGCCGATGTTCTGTTTCTTTCGTATTGGCCATGTTTTTAGCATCGGCAATTAAGTCAAGTTATGTCAAACTTACATAGTAGAACTTTTATCCACCACTTGACAAAAACACGATCTTCTTGTAAACTGCCACTACATTCTATTTTTTATCTATATCTGTAGCAATACCAAAATTAATTAAAAACTAGAACTGTGTACACAGTACTACATACTACAAAGGCTTTCGCCCGATGAAGCTACCTCAGTCATCACTAGATCTTCTATGAGTACATGCTCCAACAGCTAAAAGGTATATGTGGTACAGCAAACAAACTTTGGGACGGAGGACAAAGAACAGACGTGATGTGTGGTAGTGATATAGAATTATAATTGGGTATTATATCAGGACTGTGTCAAATCAACCTAAAAACACACCTTTGCTCTTTGAAAGATACTCTATATTATTGGCATATTTTCAAATCCAAAGTATTGACTGAAGTCAATTACTTACATGAACTGTTGTGGTTCAACAGGAAGATACTTTGTAATATGAGGGTTTTTCATGTTGAATCATGGAACAACAAGAATATTAACTTTCTTGAAGACTTGTGTGACTCAACCAAAACATTGCATTATTTCATTATATTTTTCATAAATATGCATTTAAAGAATTTTACAGTAACATGCAGATATTTTTAAAATTTATATCATGCTTGCCCCAAACATGGAAATCATACTTGCCGAATTCGGAAGGTCAGAATAACCCACATTTTTTTAGTGTTATGCAAAGAAATAAAAAAATGTGGCAAAGCCTGTAGAGATATATGTATGAAAAACTTTGTGAAAGTAAATTGGCTTTGCCGAAGCAAGAAGCCTGGTCCACAGATCTGTGCAGAAATACAGAGAATTGGTTTGATTTATACGAAAAGGTGTTCTACTGCTCAATTGAGTCCAGACTTCGGTCATTCCATGTAAAATTTACCTTAAGGGCTGTTCCCACAAACTCTGTACTGTATAAAGCCAAAAAAGTTCCAAGCCCAACATGTACATTTTGTGATACCCGTGTTGAAACTGTGATTCATTTATTTTATATTTGTTATTACCGTTATGTGAAGCAATTCTGGGAAATTGTAAACGCTTGGTTGTATGTGGAATATGGTCTCAATTTCAATCTTACCTGCAAAGAAGTACTGTTAGGTGTCCCAAAAAATCAAAGTATAAATTGTGTGCTTTTGTGTGCAAGATTTTACCTGTAACGCTGTAAATTACGACAAACAAGACTTCAATTTTCAGAATTTTTATACATGTTGAGGAGCGTAATGTAATGTGAAAAACATATTGCAATCAAAAATTGAAAAATAACAACACACTTGAAAAAGTGGAGAATCATTTACAATTCTATTGCTTAGAAATATGATTAAGTGAAAATGTTAAAACTGTGATCTATATATTTTTTCTGTGATGTTTTTAACAAAATATATGAAGAAAAAAAACACACACTTTTAAACACTTCTTCATTGAATCAATGATATATGTATGGGTTATGCACAGGAATTACAAGGTTTCGAATCTTGAAATTATATTTGAATTCATCTCAGGACTATGTCAAATCGGTATTGAAGCTCATCTTTAAACTCTTTTTCATCTACCCAATACTAAATGTATTGTCAATGCATGGGAAATACAAGATATGGTGTTTTGAAATTATATTGGGGTTATTCATTTCAGAACTTTGCCAAATCAGTGTCAAAGTCCATCTTCACATTCTTTTTGATCAATCCAATAATGAATGTATAGTATGGCCCATGCATGGAACAGACCAGGTATGGTCTCTTGAAATAATTTTTTGGATTATTTATCTCACTACTGTGCAAAGTGAATAACAAATCCCATCTCTACACTCTTTTTGACCTATCCAATGATATATGTGAGGCCCATGCATGGGACAGAATGGTTTGGTGTTTATATAATATATTTGGGTTATTTATCCCACGACTATGTCTAATCAGTATCAAAGCCTATCTTTACACTCTTTTTGATCTACCCAATGATATATGTATGGACTATGTATGGAACAGACAAGGTTTGGTGTCTTGAGATTATTTTTGGTTCCTTCATTTCCGGACTGTGTCAAATCACTATGAAAGCCCATCTTTAGACTCTTTTTGATCTATCCAATAATATACGTATGGGCCATGCCCATACATGATGCTGACGTAATAAAATTTTAGGAAAATTACAGCCCGATGGAGTAAGTATTGAATAGGCTACTACCCATTGCCTTCAACAAACATATTTCTACGTTTTTATAGGGTATTCTGAACCCATGCAAGGGCCATACATGATACTGATATGACTACGCATAACTATATTTAACCATTTTTGCATCAGAAATGTCGAATCAATCTTACGAGGACGACTAAGTGCAAGATGTCTGCTGGACGTCTCGCCAGAGCACAGTGGTTCACTTAGGCACTGCCCATGGCTTCCTTCACTAACCAGGTCCACACACAGGAAGAATGGGAACTAGGCCTATGACAAACCAAAATAATTCAACCTGATTTGGAACTTGTATCTGCACGAGAGGCTGTGGTTCGCTATAGGATTAAGCTGTATTCTCGGCTTTTCTCTCCCACGGGATCAAAATGATATCCTATCCTAAACCAAAGCCTAGCCTAGAGTTATACCCGGATAAAAATATTGCTCTTATCCAGTATCAGTGGTTGGGAAGTCGTAAAAACTTAGGCGGATAAACAGTTAAGCTATAAGTTAGCCTAAATAACCTAAGCTTAATTTTTTTTGTATCAATTTTGCGCAGCGAAAGCTCGTTTGTTCAGAAAACGTAGAAGCAAAAACTATAAAAGCGGAATTTTTGCTTATTTAGTAAATACAGGATAACTCACAGTCCATACCGGTAACTTAGTACTCGAAACGGCCTTTTCATGATAAGACATAAGTTAAGTTACGTTAACAATTCTTGCGTTAAAAATGCACACAGACTTTGAAAATCGATTACCGGTACAGTAACGTTTTCAATGACCGTTAAGTCATAAGTAAGTGAACTAGGCTAAGGTACCAACATGAGAAATTTTGTTGATGTTAGATTATAAGTTACCGGTATACAGGCGACCGTATAACGTTGCCAGTCCGATGTTACAGTTGAGGGTAAGAAAGTTGTAACGTTACATTAAATAAAATGGTACCGGTATGCTAACGTATCAATTTAAAATTTTATTTTTGAACGAAATTTTCCCTGAAAATTAAGAAGTGATTAGAGTTGCCCCGCTGGGATTTTTACTTTGATCAAGTGTAGGATAGGAAATACTCAAAGTTAAAATAAAAATCGAACTGCATTAGCGAACATGCAGATAAAAGTCAACAACTTCATGAAGTTTAGTATGCAGATTAAAAAAGTGCAACGTTCCTAAAGAGGTGACATTCAGTAAACCGTAGACCCCGAACCGTTAACTTAATTTTGCCTATGGCAGGAATTTAGTACAGCCACTGAAAAATGTTTTCTTGGGGGACAGTTTTTCCTAACTAATATTAATCAAATAAGCCTCGTTTCAAGAAATTAAAGTTAACGTTAAGTTACAAACTCTTAAACAAAATGCCAAACCTGGTCACCAATACCGGTAGCCTAGATCACATCCATATAACGTTAACGTTACATTCTGTAATTGAATAGTCTAACTTACGATTCAAGTAAGTTAGGTTACCGGTAACTACTTACGCATGCATGTGACTAGTCGGCAGGCGTGGTAGGCTACTCTGTGGTACCTAACTAATACCGTGCTCTGCGGTACCGGTAGGATTAGACCTATAGCATAGGCCTATACCTCGTAAAAAGATTGCTGGCAAAAACCGGAGCTAACTAATGTCTTAAACATTACCTCCGTCGTCTTCTCAGCGAAACGACTCTCAACCAATAAGACAACGCGCACTAAGATTTCATTGTGTCGTCATTATAAGATTGTTTTTCATTCTTTCGCAACAAGTGCTTTTATTTACCCGTCCGTAAAGATTCTGCTCATGCCCAAAGCCAACGGCTGGCGCAGTAGTTTCGTCCTGCGATCTAGCGGACAGGTATAAATATACTGCAAATTCATTCTTCTGGCGTCAACAGGTCATTGGGGAGTCCGATTCGCTGACGAAAAAATAAATTGACAGTTTAATATTCAGAGGTACTTTGCAAAACACGAACAAATTATAACTATAAAAAATATGATTTGACCGTAAAAAACATAAAAAAAACGCGCTAACCGACCGCTTAGGGCTTCCACCACCAACCAAGTCCATGTACAGGAAAAAAGAGAAATACGTCAAGCCTGGTAAAATTGAACATGAGAAATCTTACGAAATTCCGCTATTTTCGATTTTTTAAATTTAAGTTCGGTAGACTAGACTATATACTAACATTGTTCTCATTTTCCACAATCCTGGTGGCAAGCAGGATTGTCCAAAACTATTCGAATGGGGCATTTTCGATAAATATATAATTAGAAATCTTGATTATTTGGCCTTTCAATTTTGGTATAGCATTATTGAGAATAAGAATTTGTTAACTAATTATTTGTTTTTTTTTTCACTTTGTGTAATTTCGCAGACGAAGTTTTAATGCTTGTCGTGTCAATATTGGGTATAAAAACATCAAATTACTATCAGATCGCGTCTAAATCATCCAAAACTCTTTGACAAAGCGTATCAACAATACATTTTTCGCCAACAATCTTTTTTCTCTATGCTCAATACTATGTTCTCTCCCTTATTATTACATCATTGGCAAGGCTGGTAGTACGGTACGGTACGAAGTTCGGTACGATTGAATTTTCCGGTACGATAGTACGGTACGATTCAATTTTCGTACTTGGTTCGGTACGGTACGAAGTTCGGTATTTATTTCGTACCGTACCGTACTATTTTTCGTACCTCCGCATTACACTTTATTCTTCTCAAATTAATTCAAAAAAATAATTTCATTTTACATCTATGCCGTTTCATAACGGGGCGCTGATAATGTAAATTGTGTCCATCGAAGAATTTTTAACTAAAGGGCAATTTTCAAATGCTTAAAAGCGGCGCAGGTATGGTAATAAAAATGCAACTGATTCACTTGAGCTGATTAGATGAGCTATGTCGTATATCGGTTTTACTGCAGTGGCGAAAAAATTTGTGATTGCGTGGAAATAAATATAGGCCGCTGATTTATGACGTCTTAATCTGAATGCATTTTTCTGTAATAACGAAAGTGGTGATGGCCCAATTAAAATGGTCAAAAAAAGCAGCATTCATAATACTAAAAATCACGGTGTAGTTTCTGAATATATGGTTAGAATCGCCGATGAGCTTTGACCGGTTTTTTATTTAAAATTCCCAATAGCGTAGGAAGCACTGCTGGAATATACCAACTACAGTGGCGGATCCACGAACACATTTAGATGGGGGGCACATTTTTCCAACATGCAAACATAGGCTTTCAAATTTACAGAAAGATTAGGGTGCCGGAGGCGCGCAAAATTTTATTGAGGACGAAACACAAAATACATGTTTTGAGAGTGAAATAAACATTACCAGACTGGAAAATGTACCTGAGCGCCGGAAGCCCGCTGAAATTTTTGTAAAAATTGAATAAAAATTGTCACTCTAAAGGCTAAATGCTACAAAATATACAAAATTAATCAAGAAAAAATATTGTGCAACGCGGGCGCGCGAAAATTTTATGAAAATTAAATTAAAAACTCTCTCCCCCTGACCAACTATCCAACTAAGTTAACCAGTAACCACCGCTATTACGTTTTGTTTGTGCTATGACAAGCAGAAGTATATTATCAGAGCAGAAACATCAGAATATAAAGATATATTCAGGCTGTTTTGAGATGAGTGTTAAATGATGCTCATCTTAATCAGGAGATATATTTTGTAAAAAAACCAGCCAAGTCACGATATAGACAACGAGGCATGTCGGGAATACGTCTGTCTGGTATGAAAAAATAAATAGCATTATTCAGTAATATGAAGAGAACGTAAATTACACCAGAAACACCAGATGCTAAAATGCACAATGATAATTTTCTCATAACCATGCCTTCGAATGAGACCGCACGAAACCCATCATGTGGTGCACAACGAACATTCTTTTGTCGAGAGAGAATTTCTTGTGACGACACAATGCCAGATTTTTTCGCGAAAAGTGTGCTCATCCTACCACTATTTATCGCCATCGGTCTAACATTCTCAAATTATGCGCAATGTAAACAATGATATTGGGGTGACATATGCTCAGTTACGCCCATATTTACTGTGTTGGATTTTAAACCAGATAGCATAAAACTGCATATCTTTGATGTAAGATGTTGGTGACGTTTCTTGCGGTGGCCAAATCTTACAAATAAAGCTGATTTGGACATTGGTAGTTGGTACGGTACGAAATTGCTGCCCAGCGAATCGTACCAGTTTTCGTACTAGTACGAAATTTAGTACGATAAATGAAAAATATTAATCGAACTTAATTTCGTACTGGTACGAAGTTCGGTACGATGTACGAAAAAATAATATCGTACGGTACGGTACGGTAAATTTTCGAAAGGTACGGTACGAAGTTCGGTACGAAATTATTTTGCTTGTTCGAAGTACGATAAAAATTTCGTACCGTACCGTACTGCCACCCTTGATCATTGGCAGTTTTAACGGACATATACCTGGCCTGCACACCTGTTTATTTGGTGCATGATCCACCCATTGTGTCATTTCAGATTTTACACTTTTTTACATTGTTAATTGAATTGGCATCAAATTTAAAATTGTAGTTATTATGATAAAATGTCTAAAATTCAATGCTGTTGTAAGCTACGTTGTAAATTCCGTTTAAAGTATAATTTCAATATATTTTTTTTGTTCATACAAATCTAACCATACTCTTTGGGGGGAGGGGGTGGCCGATTATGGTCAATATGGTCACTCCAGCACTCCCAATCAGTTATGTAAGTATTGGTCTATAAGTTTCAATATGATATACTGATATTACTTTCGAGGTACTTGCACAACTGGTGAATAATTAAAAGTGTCTGCGTCTGTCTGATCGGTTCAAGTTTTTGTACGTTTTAATTTGAACCAACGTTTTCAATGACGTGAACTCGTTGACATCTGCTGAAAGGATTTGCATAAATCCTGAGTTTGTTGCAGAACCAGATATTTCAGAGAAAACTGTCCTTGCCATTACGTGCTGTTAGTCCGAAGCCTTTTTTAAGGCTCAACCTGGATTTCTGATATAAAGTTATTTTTCTTTTTTGTTTTCAATATATGGCTTGTAAATATCAATTTCCAAGTCGGTGTGAACTTTTCACCCTTGAGCCGTTGTTTTATTAGCAAAACAGAAATTCGATATTTTGGTACATTTTTTCTGTTTGCCTATAATAAATTTGCCTTGAAAAATTTATTAAATGACCTGAACATTAGGACTTATTAGTGTGTGAAAATAATTTTTTTGTTTATTATTACCACATAGTGGGACAATTGAAATCCCGCCCGCCTACCAGTGCTGGTTATTATTCTGTTTAGTGAAAACAAACTGATGTTTGACCTTGATAAGTAAAATATTACTAGGTCACTTAGTTTCACTCCCTGGGCCATATATATGGTGGGTACCCTGGTGAAAATCATTAGGTAGCTTCTAGGTATTTTTATTAGATTTATCAAAACTTTTAATAGGTTAATATCCAAGCCATTTCATAATAAAATATGATTTGACTTAGTTTATCATACGAAGTACCTATTCTCTTCCAACAGGTACCTAGAAGAAAATATGGGATGTTTACATATTTTACCAAGTAAATTTACCAGCTAAACCTTTAAACGGAAAATGTGATTTAACTATTTTTTTTTAGAAAAAGCTGAAAAAGTTTTGTGGATGAAATAAATTTATCGTCAAACTCTGGTGTAGCTGTGGGGGAAACTCCAGTCATATTTTCAAACTAGTTGAAGGCGGCGATGGCGATAACATAATCTCCAGCATTAATAAGATATTGAGAGGAATTGTAAATGAATGCAAGCAAATAGAAAACGAAAAGTTCAATTTATGACATGTCAATCAACAACAACGAAAAGTGTTCGGATCAGTTTACAGAATAAGGTGTCGTATATGTTTAGAATTTTTATGAGGAATTTATCCAAGATTTGAAAATTCGCGCAATTGACCTAATTGGCAACATCTTTACTAGTCTAGTAAACAATCAAAACTACAAAACTCAATCAAACTACAAATCACTCCTGGAGTTCTATCGAAAAAATATATATTTCACATGACTGCAGCATTAGATAGCAAGACCACCTATTCAAGATCGGGACGAATTCATTCTAGATGTTCATTCAAGCATAACATAGATATATCAAACTTTTGAACTCGTAAAGTTAAAGCTGGCGTCCCAAACCCAAGTACGTGTAATGACTGAATAATAGCATGTAGTGACTGAAAAATAATAAAAGAGTAAGACGGGCAACACGATGCAAGCTAACGCTGAATATTCCAAACTGCGTGTCTCAACATATATCTTAAGATATGGTAACTTAGAATCAAAATTGATGGCTCAATTTTCTGGTTACAGGAGGGTACATCCATAAATCGAACATAAAACCGAAACTTTTTAAAATTGATGAGCATATCCCTTCAATAAGAGACTTTCATATATCAATTGTTGGAAGTGCATAATGTAAAAACTTCTTTGTCTCCATAAACAGTAACCGATATCACACAATTAGTTTCATCCTAATTAATTCAACTTATAAAATGTTCCTGAATTATTCTTCTTGTCACACAAGGAGATATAGTTGTCTAAATTCCGACATGTCCGATATACCTGAGCGGATGTACCATAAACGGTAATTTTGTCAAAATCATTTCGACTAAGTAATCCATAAAACCCTTTTAAATCCCCCATATAAAAAACATATTTCTGTTTCAAGAGCATGTACCGTCTTCTGGCGGCGGATATACCTTTGTTATATTGCAACAATATAAGCTAACATTTGCAGTAAACTACCATTCCATGACAGTTGCATGTCTGTTTCGCAATTTGTCTTAATCCAAAAGTGTTTTGTAATATTGCTCCATTATTTGTATTTATTTGTTTTAGTTGTGCATAAGGTTTCTCATTTTGACTACCGGTTGTTTTCAAATGCGTTTCCTATATCTGTTGAAAAATCGCTGTGCTGTGCAAGTTTTAGTTTATTCATTTTTCTCACGGCAAGTACAAGTTTCTTGATGTCAAATTGCTCGATTCGTAGGGAGTAGTTCTTTGTCTGTGGCTTTTAGAGGGATATCCTGCTGTTACTTATTAGTGGTTTTGACGTTTATTCCATGTGATAGAGCCCCTGCTCTAGTCGGTTATATTGCATTGTATGGTGACAATTTCTGCCTATTTATTTTATATTGTGTTAGGAATTGATGTATAATTTGAAACTAATTTGAGTGCATTTTGATGCTAATTGTGTCTGAAGATTCATATTTTTGCTAGTATTATTTTGCTAGCAATTAGTTAATCCCTGGTTTGAAATGTTTCGGTAAGCTTGTAAATTTTATTATCAGTAGCTTACAGTTTTCTTATCTCTGTCAGTTGGTTGGATCTAGTTTATAATTTGCTGTGGTCATTCTTGGTCATATTCGATTGTTATCTCCTCAGTGATGCCTCTCATATAGAAGGGTCAAGCTTGATAATATAATTCAGATCATCATCGATCAAGGACGGGATACACCGTAATTTGCCTTATTTGCGTATTTTGGATATTTGTGGTGTAAATCATCTCTTTGCAAGCATGGGCTATGTATAGAATTGTAGAATTGCCGGATAGCTGCATTTAAGTTACTGGCCCACAATTCTTTCATATATTAGTGTTTATTTATTGTATTTTCATGTCTTAATGCTTATATGCGTTGTTCATAAGGATTTTATGTCATAATACTTAATGCAAATCATCATTATTTTATGCTTGGTTTCGCCTCTCTCTTATACTTGGTATGTTTTGATTTGTATAGGGAAAACGGTAAATTGATGTCAATAGCGAATATCGAAAAGACACTGTCATCGTAAATTGAAGTAAAACGTAAAGTCATCGTAAATTTCAGTGAAAGCAACGTGAATTCTTCATATTTTGTCGTTATCGTCTACTATGTCAATATATTTCAAATTTCATTGCACAAGAACCATCTATGATTTGTTGAGACATTGGACACAGAAGATTGTACGTTTTCGAATATTTTTCAAAGAACATTCAAATATTTCATTCACCCCTTTATGTGGCACCTGTATTTGCCAGGATACACAAGAAAAGGGTTACATCCATTGAAGCGATTTTTCAAAACCATGCAGATCAACACCATAAGAAAAGGAGTGAGAAGGCAAGAAATTCCAAAGTCTTCTTGAAAAAAAATCTTACTTGAAACTGTTCATGACATTGTGCAGTAAATAGGCGTGAGATGGAAGCTAATCGAGTGGCTCGGTTAAAATATTTGTTCGGAGGGAAGAGAGCAGAAAGCCCACTTGAACAAAGACCATTATAATATCTGAAAAATAAATAAAGTGAGGCAACATTGCGACGATCTGACAAGCTCTGAGGGCTGGAAAAAACTTTAGAGTCAATGATATTGATCACTCGCGGTTGAATACGGTCGAGCATGCTGTGGAGAGTGAGAGCGGCACTGCCCAAATGTAACAGCAACACTCCATACAGGGAATCTGTGATTTGTACAAATTGAGGATTTGGGGAAAAAAATAATGGCGAGCTCGCGATATAGAGAACCGACTTTCATCGATTCTTGTGTAGCAATACCTAGTGACATATTCATGCCAACTCATGTCCGTAGATTCAGTGAGTCCAACAATACGAATATTAGAGGATTCCTCTAGAACAGTGCCGAACAGTGAAATTTGTTTTGCATTCGTAATAATGTAACGATTATTTGGTGAAACTTCTCCGAGTTAAGAGTCACATGCCATGTGTTACCCCAATTAGAGACTGTGGCCAAATCACACTCAAGCGATTTTGCCAGAGCTAGACGTTGTTCCGGAAGGGATTTTTCGGGACACCGGATGAATTGGATAAGTTCCTGAAGATTGACCACCGAAACAACTTTAATCTTGCGATTGGATGAGAAAGATCCGGCAACTGAAAAATTTGACCAGAAATCCCATACGATTGAATTTTCTTCAATAGACCTCGGTGCTAAACTCTGTCGAACGCTTTGGAAATGTCTATAGTAGAATATGTTGTGATTTCAGGTGGCATGCCGGATGAAATTTGGACCATGAGTGCATGACATCGTGAGAAACAAAATTTGGGTCGGCCCCACGAATGGTGGCCTCATAGTGGGTGGATTTTGCTCATAATCGGTAATAATGATAATAACAAAGAGTAATTTTTTTTTATAGCCACTTCTTTGAGTGGGTCACCGTGTACAAGGCCCTGTAACAGCGGCCAGGGTTACAGTTACTGCAAAGATATGATCTTTTCCTGTTCGACTTAGCCTGCCCAAGTTATTACACCCTGGGTTGAGTGGTGGGCATGGATAAGCGAGCCGGGCTCGCCGGGGCTCGAACCCGAGATCTTCAACCTGCGATGCCAACATGTTTACCCACTTGGCCATCGCGCCCACAAAATAGGATCCTATCTTCTTAAAAAAATATTCGGTTACCATCCGACATCTGGGCAGTCGACTTTGAAGTGACATCACAATGACGCCATATAAAAGACATGAAGAACGTTAGAAGAAGAAATCTATGTTAAGCACTTATTGCGTATACCAAACAAACGTTTCAGCTACTGCGTTGTATTCGTTAAAAATAAAATGAAGTACCTCAACAACAAGACGGCTAAACGAATATGACGTCATAATTGCAAATTCATATATGAGATTTATATTGCTTACGGGTTTGCGTTTTTCCTTTATTGCATACCGGACTGAAATAGCTATGCAACATAGGAGATCATACGCAGCACAAACAGTTCTATGTGATTTTCAAAACATATGCTATAATACATTGTACAACAGAATAATAAAATAATATTATAACATCAAAAGTATTGTCATAACAAACTTACACGAACAGAGTCTTTACCAAGTCTATGACGCTAGTAGCAACGGATTCATAATTTTGTTTTTACCTCTGAAAATGCCGGTATGGTGTCTCAAACAGAGAAGCTTGGAAAAATCGCAAAGGAGATTTTACGTTTTACCGCGAACCATATCATTGAAACATGTGTGTTCAGCTAAAATTTTGCCGTGTATTTGCAAAACGACTCGCACCTCGCCACTATCAGATGTTATAAAACACAAATTATTTTCGTGTTTGAAAACGTGACAGGCGAGAAAACGAGGAAACGCCACTTTCAAAGGATATGAGTTTTTACTGACTCGTAGATATATTTTGTTAGCTTTCTCAATACTATTCCATGAATCTCGTTACGTTGCTTCCTCCTTGTTTCACACAATATCTCAAATTCTGATTGTGAAACGCTAGTCCAAATGCCATGGGGGAAACACCGTGTACATCCGTATATATATACATATATTTCATTTTGACAGTTCGCGAAAAGAAAATCGGTATCACCGCTATTTAATTGGCGAACCGCGGATCTTTGAATGTTCACGTTTCGGTCCGACTTATGCTTGGAACAAGGGCGACACGTTACACTTGACAACTGTTATGTAATTGACGATGCTGTACATGCCTTCATCGTTGACCGAAAAAATTGCAGAATGCTCAAGCGCTTTAAAATGTAGGATATCCCCAATTTTTCCGTAGTGGTAGATCGACTACGGGCTTGAAATCTCATCTTTCAATTTTTTTTTTGCCAAAATTTGCATCACTTCTCCTTGATATATGACAAAAGGCTAGTTTAAGCAAAATTTAATGTTTTAGGGATATATTTTATTTGTCAATCATTTTAACATTGAATCAGATTTGTACGCACACTTGTACTGCTCTCAATTGAATCGATTCCAAATGTTTGCTAGTTTTTATTTTGCTCATAGTTTTTCGACTGTACTCCCACAGAAGTTTACATATTTTCAGTAACACGTGCATATATCGTGTATTCGTATGTTTTGAACGACTTAAGGCCGCACTACGCGTTCGCGTAGGTTGCGTTTTTTCTAGGTTTGTTTTATTTTACTCTTGCGTTTTACGCAAGTGCTATGCCATGCATGCGTTTAGTCACGTTTTCAAATCAAACAGAAAGGTTTACTATGTAAACTAACGAAGAGTGCTCGTTTCGTTTCATGCGTCCCTGCTATAGACATTTGAACACGATTAAAACAAGCAATACATGCGTGTATTGCCGTTTTCATTTTGGTACCCCAAACGTAATGCAACGCATCGCAATGTACTTCACATGTATTATGGATTGGAATGATTCTCCGTAATAACATCTTTTTACCTTTTAACATGAATTTTGTCCTTAAAATTGAGAGATGTTATTTGATGTGATGTTACCATATAATGATATACAATGTGTTACCATATTTAGTGCCGTCACAGTTTTGAAAAATTTCATGTGCGCTTTCTGTGATGACGTTGTTGATTGACTACATTCTCATTCGTCTCTATTTTTTGCTAAAGTTATTTTTGTGTAAAGTCTGTTCCATGCAATTCGATTAAAGCAATCAGTTAATTACGAGATAAAATTTACTTGTTTTTCGTTAGCTGGGAATATTTTGCACTATTTTAATTCACATAGTTATGACACAATAGTCCGCAGGAAGTATTTTTGATACGTTTTTGAAGATTGTTTTGGTATACTTTTTCATCATCCTGATAGCATTCATCCTAACTGTTTATGATAATTACTTTTATATTACTTCACCCATTCGCAGATTATTACTTATTTTTGATATTTGTCTTGACATGTCGGTACATCGATATGTCAAATTCATATGTTAATATGTATCCCTTTCTTAGTTTCATTCAGAATTCGAGCTTTGACCAGTCTGTTTTTTGTTTGAATACAACGAAACAACACCAATGATTTATTTTGAAGTGAAGAGAAGAAATGCGCCTGTATTTTCCATTGCAAATTCTGGCAACGTCCGTCTGGACTGGACTTCGAGGTGCGATTTTTGTTGTCTGATTTTTGTTAAGTGGTGTCTTGTGAGTATTTACTGGTGATAGCCAAAGTCTTCACCCTGAATTCGGAATCTCCCACACGATAAAGAATCCTATCCTACAATATTCCAGTATGGAATACATCTGCATAAACACATCTTTTCAATAAAACCGATTAGCTTGTTTTTTATTTTTTTCCGAAACTCGGCGCATTGATTTGGCTATTAAATGGATTCGCCAATTTTTATGACGGAACACAAAAAAATTGAGGTCAGTAATTGTGCTGAATCTTTGTATGATCTTTTCTCACTGTGTAAACAGCAAGTTCTTTATCCTCTCCATCGTGTCTACGTAAATTACAATCAAAACTCTTTTATATATTTGCATGCTTCATGAGTAAAATAAGTCTACACGTCTGTGAATCTTTCTATCAAAGGTTTGTACTGCATAACATACTAAACCGATTCCATTACAATGCATTATTATGACGTACGAAGTCTCCCAGATTACAATTTTTGATGTATGAATTATATGACGTCAATTTACCCATTTCAGGAAGTTTTCTAGCCAATACGTTTTCCGCACAGAAAACTATTTTTGGAAAGAAAAGGGAACTTTGTCATTGTCATATATGAAAAGCTTGTCATTGGGCAGCAACATGTGTGATGTGATACATTTACAGTGAAATCATACAGAATTCGTAGTTGAGGTGATATATAGTCAGGGTTTGGTGTGGAATTGGTCTCCACCAACACCTTTAGAATAGAAACCTATTAATATGTCAGGGAAGATGTTTAATTATGAATAAATGGGCTTTCATCTTATTGACTTGACATTTTTTAGATTTAAAAACGATAGGAAAATCGGGCCGTATATGCGAAAATTCGACATTATCGCTGTAAGTTCAACTGATTTTTTACGTATTCATGGGGGTTCGTAACCTTATTTAAATACCGATGTTGTCCTCAAATATACATACTTCCTTGTTTTCATATATGATGCATTTTTAAAATTCCCCACCATCGCCCATAATTCGCTGTGTAAATTAATTATTTAAGCCAAAACTGGAAATAAGAGATGCCAGAAATGGAATGGGCGACAGGGGCAGCCATGACAAAAAAGGCACGTTTGAGAAAGGAGAAAAGATTGGGCAAATATTTTTTGTGTTATTCTTTTAGTATTAAAAGTATACCGATGCAACTTAAATCTATAATTGGCCATATCCCGTTTCAAAAGACCTCGACGGTTTTAAAATGATAATTTTTGTAAGAATCGATTGGAAGTATATGCATATAAGCAAACAATTGGATTCGCCAATTTTTATGACGGAACACAAAAAAATTGAGGTCAGTAATTGTGCTGAATCTTTGTATGATCTTTTCTCACTGTGTAAACAGCAAGTTCTTTATCCTCTCCATCGTGTCTACGTAAATTACAATCAAAACTCTTTTATATATTTGTATGCTTCATGGGTAAAATAAGTCTACACGTCTGTGAATCTTTCTATCAAAGGTTTGTACTGCATAACATACTAAACCGATTCCATTACAATGCATTATTATGACGTACGAAGTCTCCCAGATTACAATTTTTGATGTATGAATTATTTGACGTCAATTTACCCATTTCAGGAAGTTTTCTAGCCAATACGTTTTCCGCACAGAAAACTATTTTTGGAAAGAAAAGGGAACTTTGTCATTGTCATATATGAAAAGCTTGTCATTGGGCAGCAACATGTGTGATGTGATACATTTACAGTGAAATCATACAGAATTCGTAGTTGAGGTGATATATAGTCAGGGTTTGGTGTGGAATTGGTCTCCACCAACACCTTTAGAATAGAAACCTATTAATATGTCAGGGAAGATGTTTAATTATGAATAAATGGGCTTTCATCTCATTGACTTGACATTTTTTAGGTTTAAAAACGATAGGAAAATCGGGCCGTAGATGCGAAAATTCGATATTATCGCTGTAAGTTCAACTGATTTTTTACGTATTCATGGGGCTTCGTAACCTTATTTAAATACCGATGTTGTTTGTCCTCAAATATACATACTTCCTTGTTTTCATATATGATGCATTTTTAAAATTCACCACCATCGCCCATAATTCGCTGTGTAAATTAATTATTTAAGCCAAAACTGGAAATAAGAGATGCCAGAAATGGAATGGGCGACAGGGGCAGCCATGACAAAAGAGGCACTTTTGAGAAAGGAGAAAAGATTGGGCAAATATTTTTTGTGTTATTCTTTTAGTATTAAAAGTATACCGATGCAACTTAAATCTATAATTGGCCATATCCCGTTTCAAAAGACCTCGACGGTTTTAAAATGATAATTTTTGTAAGAATCGATTGGAAGTATATTCATGTAAGCAAACGAAGTAAATCCAAGCTAGAGGGCGAACGTTTTTGAGATTCATGTTCGAAGTCATCAAAAATCTCAATTTAGTCGTGTGTTCATGCCTTGGGGGTGCACAATCGACCCAATTTGCTTATTCTTAAGATATTTTTCAAATTCAGTCAAATTGCATAGAATGCACTGAAAAGAAAAACATGTTAATTTAGGTGGTAATTTTGAAATATTCTGTATACATAATTTTTTTGGTAGCGAGTCGATTAATATTTTTCCAAAAAAATTATTAACTAATATAGTCAATTTATTTTTTATCATAAATCTCACTTTATAGCAACTATAATATTTTGGATCAAGATTCAAATACAAATCCTTGGCATTTCCTTTCAAGAAGCAAACTACACCAAGAAAATGTTGAATTATCACTTGTTCGTAATTATTCAAATTGTATTGATGGAATTCGTGAATATTGCTGTTAGTTTCAATTTACAAAGCATATTGACGAGCTCCGTATTCACAAACCACGAATTGGATTCTTCCTTCGGCTACTCAGTGACTTTTCATCGAATCGATGGTAATAAAACGAGGTTAGATTTTTTGTTTGGTTTAATTGCCTTAAATCATGCTTGGAGCGAATTCAATAAAAAAAAATTAAGAGAAATCCAGCTAGTTATAATTATAAAAGACATTTTCGAATGTTCGGTGTTTTAAAAATGACTTGATTAAATAGTTTGGAACTGTCGGATACCAAAAAAAAGTTGGACTTAATAGTAAAACTAAAAAGGGTCTGCATCGAAGGTGTTGTGAATATTTTTTGTAGGCATAGAGACGGAAAGGTTTATGCAGCCCAACAAAATAGGAATTTCAGAGTAATCGAGTTCAATATGGAGGTGATTCAAGTACTGTGTTTCTATATCTAAAACGGTCCGAGCAAGCATGCTTTATTCAATGTTATTCATCGATAAAGGGATGTGTTGATCTGTTCTGAATTTTTTTTACCTAATAAAAAAATTAAGCTTGAGTGGGCAGGACAAAACTATTTCCTAGTGTATGGCTATAGTCCTGTCAAAAACGTACCGTCAAAACCTGTTTTCACGCATGGATCAAGCCATAGAAACGAGCCTATCCTTGACCAATACTCGACAAAAATATCCTCATTCCTCAAAGCTGATTCGTATAACTTTCGTGTGCCGTTAAAAGGGTCCAGCCTTTTTTCGAGTATAAATTGCTTTACTTCGTCATATGTCAACGACGAATTCTAACATAATTAGCTCAAGCTGCAAAGACAGTTTTACTCAAAATGCAGCCGCCATTATGTTGATTTATTTTTCAAGTAGTGAAGTTTTATTGATAAGTCTTTCTTTTAGTATGCTTGTCAGTGCACCGAGCAATAATCTTACTTCAACTGCCACACTCAGAGAAGATCGGCTTTTGGCAAGTGGTGGGATTTATCGGTGCTCCATATCAAAAAAGTTTGAAGACAGAGATAGGAATTTTCCTAACAATTGTACTAGACTTGAAAGCGATACTTCCAAATTTGCCGGCGGTGAGTTGATCTGTTTACCGGAATCAGTGAATCATTATCTTCTATTTCAAATTTCAAGTATTTCCAGGTTGTTCGGAGCCATATAGGGCTTGTGTGCAACATACACGTATCACGTGTCGCCATTAAAAAACAATACGTGCAGTTGGATTTCGCGTCACCGGGTGATTCACGTATTGGGAATGGTTGGTAAAGGAAGCCATGTGCTGGTGGGGTGCCAAACATTTCTCTCGCAATAATTTCACACCGCTACATCCGAATTTGCTTTTCCGCATAGACAAAGATGCGTAGCTGGAATAATACTTCCTCCCACCTCTCTTTGATAATTGAGCAAACCGAGCACAAGATAATATGATATAACATGCATACAAAGCGCGGGAAAAAATTTGGCGGGAAAAAAGTGCCCCGAAAAAAATGGTCCTAGTGAATGAACCATATTGTCAATGCATTTTTCGTAATCTTGGTATGTTAAATTCAAACTTTCGAATGCTATATCTTATGTTTGTCCATTTTAGAATGACAAATTCTCACGCAATGAATTCCATGACTAAATTGAAGGAAAAGAATAATTTATACTCAGAAATGACGCAAGGTGTCATTAACGACTGCCAATAGCACTGATGACTCATCATCAAAAGTAGCATCCTTCATAAAATATATCAGTCTAGTGCATAAAAAATAGAATTAGTTCGCCGACCAAGCATATCAAGCCCCTTACCTACGTAGGTTAACAAACCATATCGGCTGGATGGGTTGAAAATGCTTGCTCACTAATTCAACATCAGAATATGGCCATAAAAGGTATACCAGAACCTTGATCATCCGGTCAATGCATATTATAAGGTTATTATTTCCTTTATTTAATTATTTTAAAAAAGTTATGACAAAAGCATTAACTTTAAAGGTCCTATTTTTTACACGAGTATATATAATGATAAGTTTATGTTTGATTTACTGAAGATTTACTCAAAAACGTCTGCATATACTGTTAACAATATGCCGCACTCTCCACCGAGTAAATTTAATTCCTTAATTCCAATTCAGAGAGGGTTTTGTTCTTGTACGACTTTGAGTCTTCAACATCGGTGATACAGCTTGATGACGACGACTTTGACTGGGTTATTCACACCGGACCTACAAGTTCCGATCAGACTGGGCCATCATATGATCACACAGTACAAAGTAGGTAAAACTCTTTCAAATATCTCCGTTTCCTAATGTCGGCAGGAGCACATGCTCATGAAAATATTTATATCATTTGTAGCTATATAGCTTACAATACACATTCACCAGATGATCTAGGTCAATTTTATGAAATCGTGGCCTTCAATGGCTCGACCAACTAGAAAAAAATGCAAATTTTTTGTTCAAGGTTATTTGCAATTAATTCACAAACCTGCCTATCTTCCACTTCATAATATGCTTAGTTTCGTTGCCTAGCAGTAGACAATTTTGATTGAATGTTTATTATATAGAATCAAACATGGGATCATATATGCTTTTGGAATGTTCTAATCCAAGAAGTGTAGGAGAAACTGCAATGATGTCGACTCCTGTTCTAAACAATATGAATGCAGTTTGTATTAGGTATTGCTGTTTTTATTTTCTTGTACTTGGTGCATATTTTTTTTTTAATAATAAATAACTATTGTGCAACAATGAACTTTTTCCTGTGAAATACGGCAGAGATGATGTTCAAAGAGGACGGGCACTTAACTTATAAACCTACTGGCCGTCTGTCCAGGATGTGAATTTTACTCGACAAACGATGTAGTGAGACTGGAAAAATAAACACAATATTGGTGCGCTCGGAGAGTGTTTTTGGCAATGTCTGCTGTTCTTTAAAATTTTAACAATATACAAATGTTTCTGTTAATCGTGGTTGCAAGTTATTATTTTAAGACCTGACATTTGGATTTCTAATTTATTTCCGAATTTCCGAACATGAACAAACCATAGATGTTTTTAAATACAGTGTTTTTTATAATCCAAAATCCTGACGAATTAAACATATTTTGCACCTTTATCCAAGTCTAGATATGAATATACATTCCAAATGTACAAACTGCTTTTTTTTAAATTCTAGGTTTTAGATAATTTTAAACTATATTAATTAATTCTATCAATTATCAATTAGACCCGCCCATATCTAGAAACATTATTACGTTTACTATAGGCAAATATTTTTTTCATCAGGTTTTGGTATCATATGAGAGGTGAAAATATGGGAAGTTTGAATCTATATTTATTCACTAATCTGACTGGATCAAGAATGATATGGTCAATCGAGCATGATCAAGGAGATATGTGGCATGAGGGATGGATTACTGTCATATCTTTGGAGTCATACCAGGTAGTCATACCATAAAGTGCATGAGTAGTGCTGTCCAAAATCAGACAATATTTTAAATTGAATGAACTTAGAAAAAAAGAAGTATAGACTTTTTCAAAAGAAGTAGAAGTGTTTTTGTTCATCCAATCTCATGAACTGTATAAAAAACTTAAAGCAGTTAATCAAATAAACTTATTACTTATAAGTATTAGTATTACTTGATTAGCTTTTATATTGAGAAATATGCAAAATGACAGGATTTCCTGTACAACTGGAAATATCTTGACATTAAGATAAAGTAAGGTTGGAGGTAGAGGCCCCTTGCCAGTGATTTGCGTGTATATATGGGAAACACACAAATTGAAGAGAATTTTGGTTGAATGTAAAAATTAACAATTGAAATTTTGCGGTACACTATGAATTGAGAATTTAAAAAAAATATTAAATGAAAATTCTGCTACATTAAATTATGCAAAATTATTATTGGACATTTATATATAACTTCGTTTGTTCCAAAATGATTCAACATAACATTACACAAAACTCTGATCTTGTCCTCTCCATAAAATGATACTTTTCTCTATCATCGTTTCATAATATAAGTTTAGTAATCTAGTGTGCAATTCCACATTTACTATATTTTTTTTCACCGACATTTCTACTGCACAAGTTAACATGTGTGTTCAATTGAAATATTTATAATATGATTTTAACGATATGTTTCCTTTCATATTCTTATATAGATTTAGTAGTTGTCATGTTTTTTTTTCTTTCTAGATAATATTCGAAGGTGTTGTTGGCCAAGATTATAATTCCGACATTGGATTGGATGACATCAAAATATTGGATGGCAACTGTGTAGAAGATGAAGATTCAGCATTTGAGCCACTTGGAATAACACTATCTGCAAATCCCCAAACAGGTAATGACCTTGATGGGAAGCATTTGGGCGCCCATGAGAGTTTCCGTTCATGTCCTTTCTGAACACCTATACGGAGTCAACAATTAATAATATGCCATTACAAATAAAATCTTGTGTGGCTAGGGGGGATGAATCACACCTTCATAATTTTAAAAATATATCAGTTTGAAAGTAGTCTGAAGGTTTTCGCTTCAAATTTTAAGTTTTATGTTTTTATAATGAAGCAATCAAAATTGACACCAAATATATACCTATGTTACTCGTCCACTATGAGTATTGAGTTGTTTGCTGAAAAAGGAGTCATAGTTTAGAGTGCATTTTTTTCCAAAGGTGTCCCTAGTTGATTGTTTTGTTTCAAACTTATCGAGAACCAGCGACAATGGAACACTTCCAACATTGGAGGGAGAGGGGTCCGATTCTCCAATAAAAAAGTAATTTAACAGTTTTATGTCAACGAAAATGGGCACCAAAGCCATGCAAGGAATTTTAGCGTCTTTTGCACTGCTAAATTTTAACAAAAAACTCCATTATTTTGCAATGGCAGGTCCAAACTCCCCTCGCTTCTGTCGCCAGTATTGAGAACCCCATCTGAAATGTTAATTGTTCCAGTGAAAATTGTCAGGTATATCTTTAATGATGCAGTCTATCATAATTCAATTTTGCATTTTTCTCCCATTCCAAAATTCAACAAAGAAAGAAAAATAATGCTGTTTTTTATTTCTAATAATAGTTTATTTCTCTACACCATGCATATACATTTTTTTTTCGCCAAACAACTTGGTTTGAGAGTAAGAAAAGCAGAATAAGTGAAGTTGGTTTCCTTGCATTTAATTTTAACCAATTTTATTTTACAATATTTATTCTCACACCAAAATGTACCCATGACCCTTCAAATGATAAGAAACATTGGTCTAAACTAATGCAGAGCTCTTTTTGATCATTGCTTATTTTCATATGATTTGTATTAGTCCCAATTCTGAAATCTGTTGTTTGCAGGACAAGTTTTGACTTGTGCACCAAGGTATAGACATTTATGCAAAGACAACAATTATATGGTCGGAATGTGCTCCTTGTTTGATAAAACATTATTGAGGAAGACTGTGAAAACAATTTCACCCTGTAGAAGAATGGTGGGTAATTATTTAATAGCCAAGTAAAAAAAATCCAAACACAATGGATTGAATACTAATAATGTGCATGACAACTTTGTTTTCAGTAATTCCCATAAATAATCAATTATGTATTACTGTATTTTATTTCTCACTTAAGAGTTGTAGTGAAGGACAAATGGATCTTATATTTGTGATTGATGGTTCAGACAGTGTGAATGTGTTCGATTTCAAGAAAATGCTAAGATGTTAAGATGTTAAGCAACGTAATTAGTGCTTTACCTATAGCCGAGCATTTAATTCGGGTGAGGTATACAATATGATTACATCAGTGTTAAAATATATTTTAGTTTTCTTACTATTTCTACATATGTTTAATATTTGTTGACAATAAAGTAATTGGCTGTGAATATAATTACAGTTTGTTTTTGTCTCTTGAATGATGATGTTTATTAAGAACACATTTTTTTACATTTCAAAATAAGGATTTAATAAATTGTTGAATTGTTGTAGATAAAACTAAATGCATGTAATATATGAGAAATATAAACTGCAGGCTAAGTTGAAAAATTTGCAAATCATCTCCAAAAATTATTCATAAAATTAGGATATTTGACAACATTTGGAAGCATTGAAAAATTCAGCATTATTTACATACCACAGCTATTCATTTTCGTTATTTTCATCATTTCTTTCCTAATATGAGTTTTACAGGTAGAAAAAAATAATGGCATTCTTGAAATATTATTACAAAGAGCATCCCAAATAAATCAAGAATTTGAAATTGTGTCATTTTTATAGTACCGTCTTATTAAACTTTGTGATTTTTAGGTTGCTGTTGTACAATTTTCATCTAAACCAAATACAGAGTTTTATCTCAATCAACATTACAAGTTGGAGAACTTGAGACTTGCTATTAGAAATATCAAGTATATGAGAGGAACTACAGCAACTGGAAGAGGTATTTTGACTCGATGAAGCAGAGCAAAACACTCTTGTTTTGTTTCCGATTTCGGAATGTTGTTTGTTTTGTTCTAATGTCTTCAAAACCAGTTGGCATTCCTGTCAAATAACAGTGATGATGATTTTGATTCTGTTTGACAATTCTTGCTATTGTCAGAAATATCCCGGAAACATATACATCATAATCCTTATATTTCATAAAAATCTGCTGGTTGAAGTTGTTACTTGAGTTAATATGAGTGTTTGGATATCATGTATCGCTAACTGACTGTCCTTTAAATTACTAACAATTATACAAAAAAGATTGGCAGATTTGACTGTGCAATTAAAATTGTTACATTAGAATAAGATGTGGCTTGGTCTAAGCCTATCTAAAGTCACATATTTTTGCTTTGTGGGCCACATGATGGCACCTGATGTATAATATAATTATCCATTTATTAATATCATTTCAGCTATCTTCTTTGTTAATAATGAAGTTCTACTAAAATCTAAAGGAATGCGGAAAGGTGCCAATCAAGTTGTGGTTATTATAACAGATGGAAAATCACAGGATGATGTGATTAAACCAGCCGAAACAATCAAAGCTCAAGGTCAAAAATTCTTTCATTCGCAAATTTTTTTTCTATGATTTTGTTTATTAAAAGGTTCTATCAGAAGTGAAGGGAATATTGAACTACAACCGTTGAAGACTCTTCTGATCATCTAATCCTTTAGCATATTGCAATTAAAAGAGAACCATTGGTGCAATTGTAACAATACAGACAATGTCATGAATCAAAGTCAGGCAATGAAAGAATCAAAGGCCAATTTAAGTCACAATTATCTACTATTCCAAAAATACTCTTCTAATTTCTCAAAGAAGATTATATGCATATATAGTGTCGCCACACAAAAAATAACAAATTTCAATTTTGTCTCTCAGAATGTAATCCTATTTCAGGGTGTAATTTATGTTTGAGGAAGGGTCAGGAAGGATCCCAATCCTTTCAAGACATGAATTTGGTTTCAGCATACCCAAAAGCCTCCAATCAGTTCTGGAAGAATTTTCAGCCACCCCCACTGATACTAATCCCCATAATCTTCGCCTCATCTACATCTCAATATTGAGCAACTAAAAACAAAAGTCATCTATTTATGTGTTATTTTGTTAAGGACAAAGGTGCAGCTATTTTTATACCAAACTCAAAAGGTCCAAACGCAGCTTTGTAGGAGACAGAGCACAGCTCATTCAGCTTGACAATTTAGTTTGGCTTGACGTTGGCCAGTGTAAAAACCAGAAACCATTTACTATACTATATCAAGATCATTCGTATACCCTTTGCGAACTATTTGCGCCCCACTGGTTTTAGAACCCCTGATCTGATATTTATTTTGTTTCTGAAAATAGGGAGTTAAAAACAATAGTGATAAATATCAGTTCAAATCAGTTCTAGATCTTAATCTTTGAACATTTTTTCAATTAAATAGTGTTTTTCAAGTGTTGATAATTCTCCTGTATTATGCATATATGTTTATGCTAAGAAAAAATTAGCAAAAAGTTGGATCAAAAACTTCACTGGTCCACTACCACCACCACCTGAGTGACACAAGAGGCTGGGATTTAGGATTTGGATAGGGCATATACTCGACTTGCACTCTCTAACAGAACAAAAATGAAATCCTATCCTATATTGGCATAGTGAATATCATTCATCAAATTGAATGCCAATATAAAATTTCATTGCAATTCTAAAATGATTTATGCATCAGCATTTCAGTTGAGATGGGATAGAATTTCTTTCTAATCATATCTAAATTATAGTAATTATTTTTCAAAAATTTAATTTTGTCAAGCTCAAGTTTTATTCAAATCAGCCAGGCTTGGTTTTGTTCATAATCGCTCCATTATTGCTCATTATTGTTATCAGGTATAACGGTATTTGCTATTGGAGTTGGAGTAGCAGACCATGAAGAATTAAGAAATATTGCTTCTGATCCTGATGAACAATATGTATATACTGTAAATTCATATAAAGCTCTTGATGGTATTCGAGGACAAATACAGAAAAAGCTTTTTGCACTTGAAAGTCAAGGTACCGTACATCTATTCCTTTTTGATTCAAAATTCTCTCACAGATGTTTTATTCATTCTTTTCAAATAAACATTATTTTCCATATCCATGAGTGGAAATGAATATGAAATGTTATATGTTCAACAAAACACATTATGAGTTGATAAGGTGAATAAAGTTGTAACTTGCTTCGGCTTATCCTTCTCAATATTCCTAACGTATTTCCTGTGTGTCATAAAAGTTGTATTAAGGGATTAAGGAAACAAAGAAGTGATTGAAGGTTTTCACCATCGTCCAGGGCAGATACCACTCACTGCATTGTTTCATGGCAGTTTTGTTATGTTTGGAATGTTTTCCGCTTAGAGGGCAGTTGCAAAAAAAGAAGATATAAATATATATATATATATATGCCTGCACCTTGCCCAGGGTGACAGAATTTTCGTCTGGTATCCGAAATGTCCATGTCAATTTAATCGAATTCACTGCTATTTCATAGCAGTATTGATGATTTTGAACCTTTTCTACTGTTTGTTTACTACTAGAGACTCAAAAAGAGATATGTAATTCTTCCAGCCAGAGATGAAATATTGCCCATTGGCTTTATTTTCTTCTGATGAAACCCATTTTTTCGGGGTTTTCGAATAGCAGAGTTACTGGCATTTTACCATTGTGGCCTAGCCTAAAGTGAATTTCAACAAAACGAGAGTTGTGGCTTTTATTAAGTAGGATCAACCTTCACAACGCAACAATGTGAAGCTGGAATATCTGCTGGTTTCGTCAATGATAAACTAATCATCGGACTTCCGGGATTGGATGACTGGAGTGGGGGATTAGCAATATATTCTGATAATGAAACTACTTTATCAAAATGGAGATTTTCTAATTTGCTACATCACAGGAATGGTGAGATATTTAGATATAACATAAAAATGTTATGACCTAAAGCGTAAAATAGTTTAAAAGATGATTTATATACTTGAAATAAATAAATCATGCTTTGATTGAAATGACAGATGTAAGGAAATCATCTCAATACCAGAATTTTAAATTAACAATAGACACTGATGCACACATCTTGGCGGTTATCTGCACTCATTAGGCAGATTTTAAATTTATATAATAATTTATAAGATATATATATAAGATATTCTGATAATGAAACTACTTTATCAAAATGGAGATTTTCTAATTTGCTACATCACAGGAATGGTGAGATATTTAGATATAACATAAAAATGTTATGACCTAAAGCGTAAAATAGTTTAAAAGATGATTTATATACTTGAAATAAATAAATCATGCTTTGATTGAAATGACAGATGTAAGGAAATCATCTCAATACCAGAATTTTAAATTAACAATAGACACTGATGCACACATCTTGGCGGTTATCTGCACTCATTAGGCAGATTTTAAATTTATATAATAATTTTATAATTCTGCATCAAAGCTAGGATACATATGACTAAATTATTACTTTTGAAATTGTAAAGCCTTTTGTTATTACTACAGTACATGAAAATTAATATATTTTCGTTTTTGTTTCTAGTCAACATGATTGAATCAATCATTTCTGATTATAACCACACAAATGTAGAACAACGATTCAGTTCATATCAGGTAAAAATATTGGTTGCAATAAGTTTTAATTTAGAAAAAGGTTTATTGAAGGGTTCATTAAAATGTCGAGTATGAAAATTTCATTTATTTTTATCTAGCAACAGAAATATTGACAGATGAAAATATAGGCTTATAAAAATGTGTATTCAATTTCAATAATTATGATGACTGCTCTATGACATTTCATAGGAAACAAAAGCATATCTGACAACAAGTCGACCAATTGAAATATCTGGTGATAGTGATTATGATACTTCCCTGGCATCCGGAAAATTATTCAAAACTTATGAGGATGAAGAGTTGATAAATCTCAATGTATCTGATGACTACATCATGGAAACTATAACACATTCATATTTTGGGTTCAAATTTTATTATAATTTCTCAGTTTTAAGTATATATGAAAACAATTTTTCATATACGGTAATCTGTTTGTTTGATCATTTTTGGTGTTCATTACCAGTTTTTTGTGTAAGTAGTCTGAACCGTTTTTTTTTTTAGTCAGGGAATGAGATCAAGATAGTAAATTAGGCATCAAGCAGAAATATCACAATTAGGATGGGAACAATTTAATTTTTATTTAAGGTAGCAAAAATGGTTTGTTCTTTTTATCAAACATTGCAGATATGGGAGTTTTCTGGTAAAAATAGCATTACATGTTTGTTCATACTTAATTAGTTTATTTAGTTTACTTAATGTAGATTCTGTAATCAACTTGAGGCAATTTCTGATTTATTTGCCCATTCACACAATACCGTATATTGTTGAAAATATGGCTGAACATATTACAAATGTATAATGATAATTTTTATAAAACATATTTTCAAATGCAAACTCTTCAGGTAAGCTTTCTTCATCAGTGTATTATTCTTTAGATATTCCATAAGCTCGGGCTCATATAGATTTCCTGGTTCAATTGACATAGCAGTTGGTGCACCAAGATATATGAGCAAAGGAAGCGTTTTTATTTTCAGTTTTCAACAAGATAATGGTGAGCTCTATTAAGAAATTTTTTTTTTCATTTCTGTTATAAACAAATGGATGATGTATAATTTTATTCTATTTGAATGAAAATTTTTTAGCGTTTGTGACTTCTTACAGAATCACAAATGTTATGGTTTAAAGATATAGGCAAATTTTTGTTCAGCACTTGACTAGAAGATCCAAAATTATTTAATTTTTTTGTCAGCATTCATGCTTTCAACAGATAAGCATCTACTGGGTGGGATTACAAGAATATTGAATCGGTCATGCTTTCAACTTTCACTCATTTTACAGATATGCCAAAACATGTTCATGAATTTTCTGGAAATCAGATGGGTAGTTATTATGGATATTCTATTTGTATGACTGATATGAATGGCGATAAAGTGGATGAAGTACTAATTGGAGCCCTTTAATGATGGAAAAACATGAAGATATGGGTCTAGTTGAAGTTTATTTTTCAGGTAAGTTGAAACTGAACCATTGTATTCTCTTTCATACTTTGTAGTAGTCTTAGGTTTGTTGTCTGTATCGCGTAATTTTCATAAAAAAGCATTTAATTTCCATAGTCGTAATAGAAAAGTTTGTTATAAAATTCCACTTTTTCATTCTGTCTCAGAAAAGAGTCATTTGAATAAAGTCTGGTATATTGAACTAAACTAAGACTGTTAGGAGAAGCATTCTGAATATCCTTTTGCAGCTACTATGGATGTCAAATAGTCAGTATTTAATTATGATTAAAAGTATTTTTTTTCTATTACCGGTATTTTTAAATTGATTCATTTTGCAATAAGATCACGACATGTCAAATGTTCCCTTGTAAAATTTGACATTCAAACATGAGTTCGATGCAAATGCCCATTGAAATACTCACTAACCAAGGTCAAAAGCTTGGGTCCAAAAGGAATCAGCTAAAGCCTCCTAATCGCTATGATACAAGATATAGTACCATCAACTCCACTGTAGCGGAAAATATCCTGAACGGAACTGCTATAGTAAAGTGCAGTATTGGTCGAGTCGTATATGCTCTTGGTGATGGTATAAACATCTACCACCTCTTTGTTTCCTCTTGTGACACACAGGGAATAAGTTGGGACTATTCCAAACCCCGGACCTACAAGGATCAAATATTGAAATGTCATTCTATTTACGTAGAGAATTTTGAATAAACTATGAACACAACCCTAGTATATTCCGATAAAATGGTTTCACATGTTCATAAGAAGCAATCAGTGTGCTCTATAAATTTAGGTAAGCCGCATTCAAGTCCTCGTACAAAAATTTTACTAAGAGGATCATCGGAACAAAGTGCAAGGTTTGGATTTGCAATATCTGCTGCAGATCTTAATCAAGATGGTTTTAATGATGTTGTGATTGGAGCACCATCTCATGCTGATGGAAATGGTTGGTGGATAAATACTAGAATAATTGTTTCAAATCATAGATATGATGTCCCAATGCATGGGAAATTTTTAAAACCTTTTTCTATTCTGCAATTTCAGGACCTATTATAATTCTACAATGTTAAAGAATCATTCGATACATTTAAAAATATTTACTCATCTTGAGATTTAATCTGTGTTTTGCCATTCCATCTTGTGTGGAATAGATAAGGTAGTTGAGCATTGTCATAATGCTGCGAATTACTGTGCCTCGCTTAGGGGCACTTGCATTGAGACTACCGCTCTTTAAAGCTTTTTCATTTAACGAAATTATGTATTTTTCTTCATGGATCGAACCTGTGTCATTCATTAGGTATTACTTTTACTACCTATTAACGACTTTATCATGCCACCACGGTCCACTTCTATATTTCTATTTCCTATGCTACAGGTGCTATTTACATTTACAATGGTGGGATAAATTTGAATGAACGTTTACAAATCCCATCACAAATCATCAGACCTTCGACCTTGAAGAACAAACTTATTTATTTTGGTTTTTCGTTGCATTCTGGACAAGATGTTGATGGAAATGGTCATCCAGGTTGACTTTATATTTATTCATTATTTACAATAGTAGAATGTAGACAAATTCCCATAAAAAATTTCTATTTACCTACTAAATATAGATTACAGGTTGCCCTGTCTTAACGTCACAATATATCGGTGGTTCATGTTTGACAAAATATTACTGGTTCAATTTTCCCATATTGGCATATTATGCGAATACAGTCATTATAGCAATTAGTTGTCTGATTTCTTTGGTTTAAATATAGGCTTATTTAAAAGACATTTATATATTTCCTGCTTGTACCAACAACATTGGAATTGGAAATACCGCCAGTCTAGATAATATCAATATCGTTTCAAACCATAAAACACTTCACAAATTCTGAGACTTTTTCTTTTCTCCTTTATTGGGTATTATTTATGTTGTTTTTCAAGTTATTTTGATTTAAAACAATGGTGAGAAATTTTTCCTGTTCCTGAAAATTTGGATAACCATGTTTCAGCCTTAAATGTGTTGAATGTGTATAGTTTGATAATGTGATCGCAATAAAACTGATGGCTCAAAAATGACTTTTGGGCATAATTTTGCAACAACTTCATAATTTATGTTCATTTCAACAGCATAAATGGTGACATTTAATTATGATAATTGATATACATTTTAAAATACCTAATCTCAAAATGAAATAAATTTTAAACATAATTCTAATATATTGAAATCAAAGACAGCGTGCAGTGAGCCGTCAGTCCCTTTTCTCTAGATTACCTTGGCATTGCAACAGGGATATTCACCACCAGCTAGCTTTGCCATGTATAGATTTTTATATATCGATAACTCTTTATCTAAAAGAGTGTTTGTGAGCGTCTAATTAGCATTATATTTTAAAGATTTTGTATGAGTAGTCATTGTAAATCGATGCAATATGCACAGCATGTATCTACTATATATGAATTCTTATTTATTTTTTCTCCAAATGAACATCCGAATTATATTTTCAGATATAGCTTGCGGAGCACCAGGAAGTAGCAAAGCATTGTTGATATTATCAAAACCAGTAATTCACATATTCGCAGAACTGACAGCAATACCAAATGTGGTAAATATATCAATGCCACATTGCAATTTTCCGCGTGAATCAAATGATATGACAAAGTTGTGTATTGTGATTCAAATCTGTATTTCAGGAACTGGACATGCAGTTTCAAAAGAAATAAGTAAGATTTGTCAGTGCTAGGTCATATTATCAAATATTTTGTGTTTAAATTTAAATAAATATGGTATATTAGTCAATCAAGGTATAGCTTGGAAAAATTAAACCATGATTTTGAATAGTTTAGTATCCAATTGCTTCATATATCTGTGCAGAGTGGTGGAATCTATATTTTTTAGATGTCTGAAATGTTCATATTATGTTCTTCAAATCAGTATTGATGCTTTTTACCTTTTTGTACAGTGAAGTTGCTCCCAGGCACTCAAAAAGAAATATATGTTATATTATTCTAGCAAGATATTTTTTCAAAATGTTGTCCATAAGCTAAATTTTCTTCTGATAGAACCCAGATTCCACCAGTCTGTATCTGTGTCACTTTTGCTTCAGTGATTTGTATATCCGATTTTTTCCCAATTGAAATCTTATGGTAAGTAAGTGAAGTGCTGTTCAGAACTGAAGTTCTGTAGTGGAATGTTATCTACCATGGGCTTAGGTCAGAATGGTAGAATATCAGCTTCTCTGCTATTCAGACAATCAAAGAAAATGGGTTCCATCAGAAGAAAATTTAGCAAATGGACAATATTTCATGTACCTAACAAACTGTACAGAATTGTACCATCAATACTGCTGAAATAGAAATAGCAGATTTGATCGTTTTCAAGCCTTCACCTGAATAAAATGACAAACAAACAAAATCAAGATTCCACTTACCTTGACGTGGTAAAACCCCTTCTTTGCCTCTTTGTCAAGTACAAAGCTATTCATGCTTTCTATAATAGATCTCAGATATTTATTGATGGTTGACTCTGACAAACAACATCGAAATAAACGTGGGCATTTTCCTCAACCTTTGAATAAAATTTCCCTTGTAACTGGAAAATCAAGATGTACTAACACTACTTTAATTCTAAAAGTGAGTAAATAAAGTTTATAATAAAGACTGATTTCATTAATCAATTAATCGGAATGTTGGTATCTTCATACTCAATACAATATTTTATTTTACCTGAAATAGATCATTCTTAGGTTATTGCTTATAATGGGCATGGACTGAACAACAACAGATAGTTTTCTAGTTGTTGGTCAAACCAAACCAAAAATGTATAGTATCAGAGACGATGAATTGAGAATATGCATGCAATGCGTAAGACATTGAAAAAAAAATTGAAAAACCACCTAGTACCTCATTGAGGTAACAAAAAGTTGTGTGTTTTCTTTGGCAAGTATTCATGAAACCATGAAGAAACTGTGACAGAGACCAAATTTTGTTATAGAATATGACATGACCCCCTTTTCACACAATGGGCCAACACCTTAATATGACTAATATAGCAAATGGAGCAAAAAAATCTACCTCTACTGATTTGCATTTAGTACTTAAATTCTTTTTTTTCAATTGATGTTCTTTTTATATGATATTTATAACCATTTGTCTTGTTATTTTAACATATTGTTTCAGAAAGATATTATTGACCAGGAGTCTGATATGATTATTGAAATGAAATATAATTTGCAGGATGGATTTTTGAATGACAGCTTGTCTCCAGTGCTTAATATTTATGATGAAAATCCTGTATGGACCAAGGTTTGTGATTAAAGCTTCATTAGTTTATGATTGCAATCAACGAATATTTTATATGCTTTTATTTTTTGGTTGATGTATTCTCCGCCCATTTGCCCTTGGAAAAGTATTTGTAACATAAGACACTATAGTAACTGGATTTATAACACAATTGCCAAAAACAACTTACCCAGTAAGAAATTTTTTCAAACATGAGACAAAACTGAATTATGCTTTGTTTCCACGACTAGGGTTTGAGAATCCAAATCCCGGGAATTCTCGAAATTTTAGCCATTCTTGGCAGGTGATCAGAACGATAATCTTTTTTTATTCTTTTCGTTGTATAGGAACTATTGCAAAAACACCATCGAAAAAAAAACTTTTTTCTGACTGACAGAATACTTTTTTTTATTTTTCAATTTATGTTATTTTTCAGATCCAATTTGCCAGAGATTGTAAAAACAAAAACTGTGAAACAGATCTGAAACTCCAGTGTGATGTTGGAGAAACTGTGCTCCACAACAATTATAAGTCTGTTACATTGGATGAAAATCAAATGATTAATATGCATATGAATCTTTCAAATCTTGGGAATGCGGCTTATGGAGTGTTAATTCAAGTGAAGTACAACGCAAGCTTGTATTTTAGTCAAATTATACATGAGCGGGCAAGTAGAATTGATGTATGCTTTTTTCTTTCAAAATCAGAAAAGTACCGGTAATATTTATCTATATTGATGTACCGGTATTTGGCTAAAAATAATATTTCTAAATGAATTTAAAGTATTACTATATTGTAAACCAAGTTTATATTCTTATAACTTATTTCTCTGGGATTCCATTGATCTTACATTACTCAAAGACCGTTCAATACACTTTATTGTGTTTTATGTTTACATTCAGTATATATATCTGACAATTCGCATTTTTTCTACATTTCCAAAATTGGTAATTTGAGGTGACTTGGTGAGGTAATTTGAATTTTAACGTGGCAATTTGCAAAAACAAACAAAGATACTGTGAATGTGAATCTGTCCTACATGATTTTATGCAAAAAATTCCAACCTGAACAACTTTGTCAAATCAAGTTTTGTTAAGCAAGAGCATCAGCAAGGTGATGTGATATTCTAATTTATTCTGTAGAATATGAACTGTTTGGTAATTGAAGATGATGAAGATGAACATAGTGGGAAATCGATGAAACCAAACACAAATATTACAAAAGTAATAGAGACTGAAAAAACAGAACGTTCAACGATCAAGACCTTACAGCTAAAATATTATGACAATGTTCTTGGAAGAAATATGAAATGTTCTGCAGTTTTACAGGTATATTATTATTTTATTATTAAATAAAATTCACTCAGAGCAAGGCCGGAAGCAGTGCCTGGAAGGAAGGAACCAAATGATAGTCATTTCGTAGCAAAGAGCTACTATGACTTGTAGGACCAGCAACTGCACTCTATGCGGGAAACATCCCAAATAGAACTGAACCGGGTGGTGAAAAATGCAGTGAGTGGTATCTTGCAATGAAGAGTTTTTAATTAATACTACTATCTTGTGCAATGTATGTTTTTCCATGAGACAATTATTTGTTCAGCAAGTAATTATTTAAAAAATTGGGTCTGATTCATGAAAAATATCTAAAATAAAATATTCTGAGAGATATTAGGTGCTTATTCCTCAAAGCAAATCCCATTTTAAATGAATTTGCAATAAAAATGTTCACTATAGTTCTAAAAAGTTCACTATAATTGTCTGCAACTGTTACTCGAATTTGGTTCTATGTACAGCGTTTTCACATTTTATTCTTTGTGTGTTAACAGTTTGGCATCATTGAAGGTTCCAAATTGTCAGATGGATTACTCAAAATTGACGTAATTGCATCAAGTTCAAGCCGAGATAAGAATTCACACGACAATCTATGCAATGAAGCTTTTTCTGTATACTATATTGGAAAAGTATTGCTGACAAGGTCAGTTTTTGTACTTGAAGTTTTAAAGACTGGGCAGTTTGATAGAAAAAAAAATTCAAACACTATTCAAAATTAATCTAGTTTCAAGACTATTTCTTTAACATAAACTTTGCATATGCATGATTGGTTTAAAACTTAAATATGTGTGTCGCAAAAGGGGCAAAGAAGTGCTAGATTTTTTTCTATTGTCTTTTTTTCTAAGTCTCAAGAGGCATTTGAAAAGAGCCAACCGACGATCAATTGGATAGCGAGGAGCTACCATAAAATGTAGAAACTGAAACTGCGCTCTGGGCGATAGTAAAGCCGTCTACACATCCATTCCAAAAACCACTCATTTCCAAGTGATTTTAAAACTGTGGACCGTGGCTCGCGGGACTTCTCAGGTGTGCCACGAAATCATTTCAAAATTGCATGCATGCTTTGTGTGTACAATCCAATGAATATGATAAATAATTGTCTAGTGGTGTAGGGTATAGAAATTGTCATGTAATAATGTGTTAAATACTTCTATGAATTTTCTGTTCTGACAGAAATTGAAAGCAAAAATGAGACTTTTTGAAATTTTAACACAATACAGGTGACGGTAACGAAAACTCCTCTAAAATCTCTCGGTTTTTAAAACAGGAACACTCACCACATTAAAATGTAACCTACTACAGCAGTATATCATTACATGTGTGGAGCCTAGGGATGTAGGTTTCTGGGTATTTCTTGTCTTTTTTTAATTTTTTCGATATCCCCCAAAACTATAATGAAGCAACTCTGTTAAAAATCTTTCTTTATATATTACAATTATAAATTTTATTTTCTATACAGCCATGCACAGGATGTACATTACTCTTTGGAGACAAATCTTAATAATTCTACTTCACAAGATTCAGAAATCGTTCTCAATATTTCATACCTCGTTACAAACCAAGGAATTTCTACAATACCAAAGTCTAAAATCAAAGTATACTCAACTCAAATAATATCCTATCAAACACAGGATGGCATATTATTATTTACTTACTTAAAGAGTTGTAGCTAGCCATAAGCATATTGATGACGCAAAACTTTTTTTCTTATCCAAATATATCATTCAATATTTTTAGTAAGATATTTTTGGTATTAGTGTAAGTTCAATTAATTTTTTGTAGATTCGTTGGCCAGACAGGATGAAAAATATGGGGATGATCATGAGCCTGTCGAGGTTTGAATGCATTCCTTCTTATAAATGTCAGGTACGGTGTATTTTGAATAAAAAATACTTAATATTAATAACTTGGAAAAAAAATGGATTTACTCACCAATGATTGAACCGGTGAAATCATGATATATAAATATATGAACAAAAATTTGACGTTAATTATTAGTTCTCTACAAAATGGGCAAAATAGGGCCAAATGTCAGCAACTTCATTTATCTGAAATGTTGAAATATTATTTTATTGATATAGTAATTTTCATATACTATTTAAACTAAACTAAAAACTCATAACTTGTATGCTTTTTTAATTGCATTTTGTTGGTGTGTTGCTCCAGTGGTTATTATCGCAGGTTCAAGGCTGGCTGGTTAATCTACAAACATAAAGTGTAATAACTTGGGTAGGCTGACCCAAACCTGAAAGATCATATCTTTCTAACAACTCTGAACATGTCTGTCTATGGGGCCTTGGTAAGGATGTTCCACTCAAAGGAGTGGCTATAAAAAACCTTATTGGTATTAAGTATTTTTTCTTTGATTTTACCAGTTTAACGAAAGAGGTTGATGTGATTATCAAATATCTCACCTGCAATTTAGTCATTTGTATTCCTGTTTTTGTTAAGTGTGAATATGACTCTATTCAACTTGATGTAGCTGATATGGGTGATGATGCACAAAAACTGAAGCCAATTTCATATTACGAGTCAGACAAGCCAGTATGGATAAAGTGCAGTAATAGTAAATATTCCAATACTGTTGTTGTCAAATAAAATGTAATAATATTATTTTCATCATATTTTAATATTACAACCGGTTGCTTAGTGCATGCAAGCAATCTTTAGTTTGGTTACTGAGCCAATTTTAGACATTAAAAGCTATTTTTGTATCTGTTGTGTTTTCAACTACTGATTTACAATAAAGATGTAAACTCTGACTGATGGTTTTTTGGATATATCACTAGGAGATGTCTCTCTTTAGAGGATTTTACCTTTGCAAAACCCAAACATTTGGTTATGCTTTAGTCCCAGATGCATTGCTTTTTGCATAGTTGTAGTTCATCTGTGGCTCATGCATGACCAAATAAATTTGGTTAAATAATAATCAAAGAAAATATGATGCCAATTCATTTCTCAACATTAAACATATTTAAACCATCAGTATTGTGCATACATCAGTGTCTAATAGTAATGAATACAAATACTTGCAACTTGACATTTGCAAAATTTGGTCTTAATTTTAAATATATATTTAGAGGGCACAGAGTGCAAAAGCTTCAACTGCTCACTTGTTAACCTGAATTCAAAAGACACTGTTAAAATTCGATTGGATTTTCAATTGACGAAAAGCATTATTATTGAGGTTCGAATTTTTATTTGAATATAAATAAACGGAAATCTTGTGTTTGTATTTGGTTTTCATGCACTAAAGCATTTTAAATACACTCCATACTATGTTTCACTTGGTGCCAAGCACGTTAGATTTTAGTTATGTTTAAGATGATTTCCTCCATCAGTTATATCCATTTATTAGGAACTAGATATTGTTCCAATAAAAATTTTCTATTTCCAACGTGGAACTATTAACCATACATAAGATAATGGCTGTGGTTATATTCCTGGATATTAAAATGGTCTATAAGTATATGTGGTGCTTCACGCTATTTATTCACAATGAGAAAGTTTATTCTTTAAAATGCACCTTGGCTGTTTTGGTCAGTTCCTCAATAGCTCATTCTAAACTGATTCTCATATAATAAAAATTGTCTGATTACAAAATCTGCAGAAGATTATTTATTGTCAAAAAATGAATATGCAAATTTTTTCTGAATGGGGGGGCCTATGTATGTTGTTGTTTACTTCTAGCAAATTGAAATCACATTTTTAGTCGAAAACTTCAAGACTACATATTGTGACAGAACTTGATTATTCATCAACATCTTCAAATATCATAATGCGAACACCAGCTTTAAACTACCAGGTAAATTTGTTATTGCAGTATTTTGTGTTTTAAAATTATATATACGTTTTTAAAATTAATATTAGGGAGAATGACGTTGGTTTGATCAATACCATTTTTGAAGAATTTCACCCTAAATTCCTATTTTCTGATACATGTACCATGAAAGTTAGCATTATTATATGAGTTTCTTCTCGAATTAAATCTAAAAAATACCATTAAGAATCTTATCATTTTGAATCCAATTCTATTTAAAGAATTTATGAAAATTTTTAAGAAATAGCTAATTTTTTCAATATGTTGATCAAATTTTCTGAAACAAAAATGTAAAATTTCAAAATATTTGATGGGTTTTCTGCTCAAAACCGTTTTTGAATTCTCTGAATCACAAAAATATTATTCAAATCAGAATAGCATTCCTACTCTTAAATCATATTTGAATCCTAGGTTCCATTTTTCAGGTCACCTCAACAATCATCAAAAACTCTCAACATGTTGCAAATGATTCCCCAGTATTATCTCAATTATGGATCATTGTCATCGCTGTAGCTGCTGGCGTTTTAGCACTACTCTTAATGATAATAATATTTTATAAAGTAATGTGAAACCTATGTATTAGATTATTACAATTTTTTGTTTTAATCAAAGCTGTTACCATGATTAGTATCCTAGTTTAAGGTTGTGATAATGCAAGACTTGTAGAAAATGTGTGTATGTCTAAAAATGCAATTGTGGTCATGTATCTGGAGAGGACAAGGTGGGATGGTTAGGTAATCTGATTAAAATCTATTTAGGTTCCAACTATTCTGGATTACATCGTTTTTGCATTAAAATTAAGGCATATTTCAATCATGTACACGACAAATAGGTGACAAGAATTTCCATATTGATTATTTCAAAACCGATGGGGGTTGGCACTTTACCTAGTTACTTACTGGCCCTTCAATTACATGGCAGAATGGATTCTTTGAAAGCAAATACAGAAGAAAAAAAGAAGAGACAATGGAATGGCAGGATTTTGATAAATACTCAGATCCAGCATTACGTAGTTTTCATCAACATACAGATAATAATACTGGGGGAAGCGACCAACAACATAAATTATCAACCTTTCAAAGATCAACTGTTCCAACAGCATCTTAGTTTTGTGATGGGATTCCATCGCAATATATTTTGCAGTACTAAATTTTCTCTCTTCCTCTAACTAAAACCATTTGTGTACAAGTCTGTTGTTAAGTTGCTTAGTTGGCACGCAGATTTCTGAAAACTTTTCCTAACTTGAATTTAATGTTCAACTTAAACTATATCAGTTCATAAAAAGGTTTTACTAAGTTTTTCAAGAGTTAACTAACGAATTTAATTCGAGATTTGCGCAATTCAGACAATTAGCAACGCAGTTCATTTTACATCCAAAGACACAACATTGCTAGACGCAAATTGGAAAGTATAATGTGGCTGAATTAATTTAATTTCCAGTCCAATTCTGTGTGAAAACGAAAGTTTATCGACTTGAAAAGTGACTTTAGATAACGATGGCTTGATGTAACCAAATGCAACGCAGGAGGAAAAACATGTAATTATCAATTCCTGATACTTTTATTAACTTAAAAAATAGCAATGGCTACTTTTTCATTTTTTATCATCTAGGTATTGCTATGAATCGTTGTTTCCACAAATGTAATAACAAACTTAATAATTTTTAAATTCCTTATGGCTCATGCTTTTCTATTTGTGCGCACATTACTTAAAGTGACCATGTATGTGCCAGATATTTAAAACACTTGTTATCTAAATACAGCAACAAAAATCTCAATCTCATTGTTATGTGCTTTGTGACAATAAATTCATGACGGGAATATGTTTATACTTTACCTTATGGCACGGTTTTAAACTTGCTAAACAATATTTTGGTACATTTAACAGAAAAGGTTTTTCACCCCTGGGTGACTAGAGTACAGACAGCATAATTTGATTCATTCAAATGCTAAATGCATAACTCTTGACAAGGCGAATGAAGGAATAAAGATTCCATTTTATCCTGTTGGAGATGAAAGCCGAGAATACAGCTTAACCGTATGGCGAGCCACAGCCCTTCTGCTGACACCAGTTCCAAGTTGAGGTTTTTGATTAACAATTGGATTTTTCCTGTGGTTGGTGGAGGGAGCCATAAACTTTGATCGCCGTTTTATTGTGAATGAGAGATGTCCGGAAAATTCCTTGCTCCCTGGTCCTGCATTTTGTATAACTCTACACAAGTGACCTTCAACCCTGTTACTTAAAACTTTTGCTAAGCTCTGTCCCTCTGAATGAATTGAATCGTTTAATTTTAGATTCAGGTGTTCCTTGTTTAAAGTTGGAATGATTCATACAACTGGAGCTACATGAACTCGCTACCTTTCTTATCTGCAACGCTACTCAAGGGACAGTCGCAAGAATATAAAGGATATATTTTTATTTAATTGAAAAGCTGATAACTTAAATCTATCGAATTATTATATGTGAAAAATAGATCAAAAAAAAATTATTCTAAAGTTGGATGAAGATTAGCTGCATTAGTTCGCACTATATCTCCATCATGAGGATAACTGTCAATGCATCTCTTTAAGTTATCTTTGGTGAGTGAATAAACATCAACATATGTTCTAGCACGGACAGAAAAAGAGAGGCGAGTCTGAAAAGAGAAATATACTGTATTCAATTGTTTCTTAAGTAGAATTCAATGTTAGTAAGGCTGAGGGAAGCAGCACCTAAACTAAAGACCCGACCATGGAACCAGTGACACGGACATAGCTGATTTCGACACCTCTGTCTTCACGAAAGGCGGTGCAAATAAATATATCACATTACAAAGTTATCAGGAAAGTAAACAAAACCTATAGTTTAAAACATGCAAGTGAATAAGTTTTAAAGAAAAATTTAAAAAGCAAAATGCGTGCTTGTTTACCTCAAATTAGCACAGAAAATATGAATATTACTAAATCCAGTCATAGATCACACACTATAATTAGAGTAGGAAGAATGTTATAAGCTAAACAAATTGTCTAAATCAGGCATGTTTATGGCAAATCAGGTAAAAAAAATTAGACTTCAAGCTCCAGCTCCAGAAACTGAATTGGAATAAATTCAAGAATACAAGTTTTATGTCTACCGGTAATTTTAAATATTGTGTGACAGATAATATTACAATGAGCAACCACAAAATGAACCAACTGCACTTGATGTTGAACACATAACAAATGGAATTAAACCACTACAATGAAGTGTAGTGAGTATTATCTACCCTAGATGATAATTTACCCCTCCACCACTTTTTGAATATGAGGTGCTCAGCCGAAAAATTCCAAGATAACTTATACAATATTCGAATTTAATTCGGTGTCTAGGGTTATGGCTCAAAATTTCAGACAAATAAAGGTATTATTGTTTTCCTGATTATAATATAACAATAGTAGCAAAATCAGGATTTACATTACTAAATTCTTTATACCGGTCTAATCTATTATGGTTTAGCACGAAATGAATAAATTCCCGATCAAAAATTTTAATTTGTCGAAAATAAGCCACAGAAATTTTACTTTGTCAAACATAGGCCACGTATGGCCATAAAATTTGCTCATAATATTTCTGACTAGGTTCAGAATAATCAGGAAACAAAAAAATTTAGATCATAATTTTAGAATAACTCTGTTACTATTCAAATAAAGTCAGGTTAATACTAATCTCTGGATTCATAATTTCAAACATTCAAATGATTATCGATTGCAGCTCTGCAATACCTATTTTTTCAGCCCCCAATAGGTGCCAATCGACAACCACTGATTCTTCAATAAGCTACATAAAATGAGAAAACCAAGCAAATTTAATCTAAGCAGAAGACATTTTTTAAAGTAATCTCTGTAATGGGATGCGATGAGTAGTATCTACCCTGTGCGATGGCAAAACCTTTAACGTCCAACTCAGTCCCAATTAAACGATGTATGCAAACATATATGCTTGCAACATAACAGAATCTTAAAACGAATAAACCATATTTGAAACTTACTGTTTCGAGCACACTTGTAGTGAGCAAAGATTCACCCTTCATAATCAGTCGGACAGGTATATCCTTTCCTTTGACACCATGTTTAAAGATTTCTGCAACACCACGATGTATCACAAACATATTACTTCGAACATCGTCCTTAAACACAGATAACGTAGAAATATTATTGATACACATGTATCATTGTACAAGCTTATGTTCCAAAGGATATATTCAATCGGATATTACAACGCTAAAATATATTTCACATAATAAAAATTGACAAAAGTAATCACAACTAATCTTACTTGTAGGCAGATATAATCACTAGGCATGTACGAAACAGATGTCATCATCAAACAGACATGTCTGATGAAATTTTTGGAACATCCACTGAACAATTCATTCTTCTCAATATCATGTCCGATCAACTGATACATTATATCTGCTTTCAAGCTGAAACAATATTAAAAAGAAAACTGTTCTATTTAATATGCTCAATCGGTGAAATACAAACAATGTGATTTGCTGACGTTTCGAATGTCTATTCAGACAAGCTTCATCAGGGTAAAGAATGTTAAAATAGAAGGCTACTTTATGTAATGGAAATAGTTGACTTCTAAAACTTGTCTACCACTAAGGAAAAGGATAAATATAACACTCAATAAACAAATAATCAGACTAAAGGAAATAAATAAGGCTAATACTATCTCAATAAGATAAACGAGCCTTTGGAAACATACAATTTTCCTTGTCATTGATACTGTTTTGATCCTTGTGAATATGGTACGGTATGGTATGGTATTCTAAGTCTAGTCTTTTCCTGTAGT